>CM046949.1:66793602-68071680 GCA_025698515.1 Gossypium sturtianum | reverse complement strand
ATAGCTTAAAAAATTCTGCTACAAAACTAAGTGATATTATAAGTTCTTTTTGCAATTAAAATGTATTAACTTTTAAAAAGGTGTTTTTCTACTAAAAATCGGAAAATATCATTATCAAGTTTTGTTCTATGTTACGTTCTAATTTTAATTTATAGTTTTAAAACGACCGTATATGTAATTCCTTAAGATTCGCCATAACGCCTAGGTTGCATTCTCGGTATTACATTTTGGTATCGTATAGGCGTGTTCAAAAACTTGGTTTTGATTATCGAGTTCAAAATTTCTTATGAAAAAGTGTTTTAAATAATTTGTATTTTTTATTAATTCTGATAAATGAGTTTATGAAAATTCTCGAGTCTCTGACACCGATCCTATAAGCACTTCTGCTTTAGCTTTACTTGATAATCTAGTAGTGCTAGAATCACTCTACTTTAGCTAAAGATTGCGATAACTTTGTAAAAAATTATGATAAAACTAGAGACTTAGTGGTTTTCAATAATAAACCTAAGCTAATGCATAAAATTCTGAATTGTAGATAATGTAGCATAATGAGTTTGTAAGGAACCCATGGACGTGGTACCTGTGGGTGTGGTGGACGCCGAAGAAGGGCTTGAGCTAAGCCATATTGTATGGGTGGCATGCCCAATTTAGATAGAAGTAAGACTATTGGGACACCCATCGCCGAGGCCGAGTCTCAAAGCTCAGATCGTCAGGGACAGTGCAACCGTCCCAAGCTATGTTGAGGGTGGTTAAGAGGGTCGTTGGGACCCAAACTAGATTTATTAGTCGCGAGGGTCAGAATCCAATGACCCTACGAATGGGGCTAAGTTATTTATGGGTGTCGCTTATGACTACTCCCGATTTCGGCTGTCGAGTATTGGTTGGAGGCCACCGAGAGAATTATGAATAATTTAGACCGCACTCCCGAGCATAAACCAAAGGGTGTGGTATCCTTGCTTCGCGATGAAGCATATCAATGGTGACACCGGTTGAGCAAGGCACCGTAGATTTAGCGATTGTTGGAGGAGGTTGGGAGCTTGTTCGGATGCGGCTATGGAACACCACATTAAGGACTATATTTATCTGGTGATCAGTGCAAACTTTAGCTACGAGTTTGGTTCACCACAAAAGCAGGTTCAATGTACCACCTAGAGGCCGTGGTCAAGCTGAGGTGGTGGTAAAGGTATAGGTCGTGGGCAGAGAGCACCGACGTATGCTAATTAGATTGAGACGAAAAGAGCTCGTGATTGGTGTATACGACATGGCATCGCGAGGACAGAGATGCACGCCTAACGTGATAGCTCGTGACGTTTACTATCTATTTTCTTTCTTATTTTGCATTGATTGATATTGTCTCGACATATTCATACATACCTAGCACTATTTTCTCGTAATTTGGGGATTTTTGTCATGGATACTTAGTGGGATTTTTGTGATTAGTCCATTCTGTTCGCCTATACAAGTTAGTAAGGTGTATAGTGAGGTGACTGTTAGAGATCTAAGGTATTCTGTTTTCTAGTTAATTTGATAGAGTTACCTTTCGGGGAGTTTGATTTTATTCTGGGAATAGACTAGCTTGTGGAGCATCGATTCAATTTGGATTGTACGACTAAGAGGATAACTTTGAAAATCGAGAAAGGTGAAGAGATTGTTATGGTTGGTGAGTGTCGAGATTACCTCTCTAATGTAATATCTTCTATTGTGGCCAAAAAGGGTGTTCAGAGTGTTTCTGGCTTATGTGCAAGATACGAGTACTGTGGGATCTTCTATTGAGAGTATCTGGACAGTTAGAGAATTTCTAGACATCTTTCCCGAGGAATTTTCTGGTTACCATTGGATAGGAGGCCGTAGTTCAAGATTGAGTAACTACTTGGGATAGCTCTAGTGTCCATCATTCCTCACCGTGATGGCACTAAAGGAGTTGAAATAGTTGAAAGAATTGAAAGTACAATTTTAGGAACTTCTCGATATGGGGTTTATCCGACCTAGTGTGTCTCCGTAAGGAGCACCTGTTCTTTTTGTTAAAAAGAAAGATGGTACTATGAGGATGTGTGTGGATTACCGGCAGTTGAATAAGTTGGTAAAGAGTAAGTACCATACTTGAGGATCGATGATTTGTTTGATCAATTTGTAAGCAATCGTGTTTTAAAAGATTGATCTTCGTTCTGGGTATAATCAATTAAAGGTTAAAGAAGCTGATGTGTATAAGACCGACTTTAGGACTCGTTATGGTCATTATGAGTTCTTTATCATGCCATTCGGTTTGACGAATGCTCCAAACGCATTCATGGATCTCATGAATAGGTTTTTCAACCAGATTTGGTTCGGGCTTCATCGTGTTTTTATCGACGACATTCGCGTACAATCGTAAGACTAATATTGAGCATGATGAACATCTTAGAGTGGTTCTGTAAATTCTCTCATGAGAAAAAGCTCTCCACGCTATGTTGAGCAAGTGTGAATTCTAGTTAAGAGAAGTTACTTTTCTAGGACACGTGGTTTTTACTAAGGGTATCCGTGGACCCTAAAAAGATTGAGGTCGTTTTGAGTGGAAACAACCTAGAATGTGTCTCGAGATATGGATTTTTATCGCTTTAGATTACTATTGTAGATTTGTGGAGGGGGTTTTTGCTTATTGCAGCTCCCTTGACCAAATTGTTGCGTAAGAATGCGCCTTCGTAGGGACCGATGAGTAGGAATTAAGCTTTGAGAAGCTCAAATCTATTTTAACTCTGCACCTGCTCGATACACCTTAATCAGAAAGGAGTTTGTTGTGTATAGTGATGTATCTCACAACCGATTTGGGTTGTGTTTTGATGCAATAGGGTAAAGTGGTGGCTTACGATCCGCATACCTAAGCCGCATAAGGGAAACTATTTGACACACGATCTTGAGTTAGTCTGCGATTATCTTCACATTGAAAATTTACAAAGCGTTACCTTTATGGTGAAAGGTGTATAATCTACACCGATAAAAAAAAGCCTCAAGTACCTCCTCACTTAGAAGGAGTTGAATATTAGGCAAACACAGATGGATTGAGTTGCTTAAAGACTACAACCGCGTTATAAAGTATCATCATAGTAAGGCCAATGTTGTGGCCAATGCTCTTAGTTGGAGATAGATGTCTAAATTGAGGGTGATGTTTGCTCACCTAAGTTTGTTTGAGGACGTGGTTTGCTAGTTTGAGTTGCAAGTTAAGTCGTCATGGATTGATCGATTTTGGATAAGCGCTTATTGGATGATTCTCTTATTCTTCTGGCTTGAGCAGTTGAAAAGAGTAAGACTTCTAATTTTGGATTGAATAGTGAGGGGTGTTTTGTGCTTCAGAGGTCGGGTTTGTGTGTCGAATGATACTAAGTTGAGGCGCCTATCTTGTGGCAGCGCGATAGTAGCCCTTATGTTATGCATCCCAATGGTAATAAAATGTATCGAGATCTTTGGAGAGTTATATTGATGACCCAATTTGAAGCGTGAGGTGACTCGATTTTGTGTCCCGCCGCCTAACGTGCTAGTAGGTTAAGGTTGATCACTAGCTTCCTTCATGTTTGCTTCAACCCATTAAGATTCCATTGTGAAATGAGAATCGGTAATTATGGACTTCGTTAGTGGCTGCCCTCGACACTCACTATGAAGGATTCTGTTTGGGCCATCATGGATCGCTGACCAAGTTCCGCTCATTTTCTTCTCGATTAGACCGATTGTTCTCTACAGTGGCTAGTGAAGTTGTACATTTCTCGAGATTGTCGACTCCATGGGGTTCTGTATTGATTACCTTTGGTAAAAACCTCGATTTACGCCTCGATTTTAAAAAAAGTGCATGAGGATTTACGCATTTGGTTAGACTTCAATATCGCATTCCATCCACAAACCTGCTGGATGCCCAAGAGGGTTATTCAGTATTAGAGAATATGCTACTGAGTTGTGTTATCGATCGTGGTAGTTGGGAGGAGTTTTGCCATCGAGTTTGTTTATAATAACAACTTTCACCCAAAGATTTAGATGGCACCTTACAAGGCTCTATATGGTCATAAGTGTTGCACCCCTTTATGTTGGACCAAGTTGGGTGAGAGGAGGATTATGGGTTCTGATTTGGTTTCTAAAACTAAGGATAAAGTTATACCTGATTCGGGATCATCTTAAGCCACTTTCTAACAAACAAGAGCCTTACACGGATCTCAAGAGGAAAGACATAGACTTTGTTATGGGACATCGAGTTTTTCTTAAGGTATCTACATGGAAGAAGGTTTTCCAATTTGGTCGTAGTAAGTGGTGTTGAGCCTCAGGTTCATCTCCGCCCATCGAATTTTGCTGCGAAGTTGGGCGCTTTCCTATCGCCTAGAGTTGCTCTGTGAGTTGGATCATATACATGATGTGTTCCACGCTCTCGATATTGAGACAAGATTTGGCCCGATCTATCTCACATTGTACCGTTGGAGGAGATTGAGGTGAGGTCGATATGACATTCGAGGAAGAGCTCAGACAGATTTTGGATTGAGAGGTAAAGGTCTTAAGGAGGAAGACCATTCCATTAAATAAGGTTCTATGGCGGAATCATGGTACTGAGGAAGCTCATCTGAGCCCGAGGACTCGATTTGTCAAGATAATATCCACATCCTGCTTGAATGATGTAAATTTCAAGGCGTAAATTTCTTTAAGGGGAGAGTTGTAATGCCCCAAAATTTGTGTTTTTGAATGATTAAAATCTGACAAGTGAATTAATCTGGTTCAGTGGTTAAGTGTTGTGAGTAGAGTGTGTGAGCTTTTGGGTTCGAAACTTCTTCCTTCAAATTTTGTTATTTTTTGCCCAACCCCTGGCTTTGGATATTAGAGTCATATATTATTTTTGCTTAACTGATGATAGAATGAGCCTACTGGTTCAGTGGTAAGGTGTTAACTTACCCATTGGTCATGTGTTCGAATCCCTATGTAACACCCCTTACCCGTATTCAACGCCGAACAGGGCTCGAGGCATTACCGAACTTTCATCGTAAGTAATCCAACAAATCGAGTCATAAATTTGCGTCCAAGTTAAAATCCATTCATATTCAATCATAAAGTCTCTAATACGAGCCTACGAGGCCCAAAACATGCTTTAGTAGTGGTTCAAGACTAAATCGAGAACCCAGGGAATTTTATAAAACTTAATTTTTTTTTTGCTAGAAACAGGGGTCACACGCCCGTGGCCAAAGCCGTGGTGGTCACACACACTGTGTCCCTAACCCGTAACTCTCGACTTGCAATGCATGAACAATTAAAGTCACACGCCCAAGTCACACACCCGTGTGCTAGGCCGTAGGTAATTTAATTTTCATAAAATAGGTGCAGACTTCACACGCCTGGGACACACGCCCGTGCCTGAGGCCGTGTCCCTCACACGACTGAGACACACGCCCGTGTCTCTGCCCTTGTGCTCAATTCTGATCATTTTGTTTCTCAAAATTAAGGTGTGGAAGGGACACACGGCTGAAACACATGCCCATGGGATGTGGCGTGTGAGACACATGCCCGCAGGTGTCTACCCGTGTGGACAAAATAAGGGTATTTACCAAGCCATTTTCCACCCTCATTTGCACACACTTGTACACAACTTCAATGGCATAATTCATAGCACAAACAAGCAACCAATACCATTATAACTAAGGCCTAAACATGTCATTTAAAAGCCAACATCTATCATGCTTAAAACATCATACATTGCCAAACTCGAACATACCACAAGCACATCCACAAGCATTCAATATGATTACTTTCAATATGTATAGTCTAGCCCAATTTCACTAACCTACCATCAAGCCAATTCTCCCCATTTAACACCTAAGTTATTAAGCCACAATCATTCATCCACCAAGCAAATAAAAGGCATATCACAAATAACATTAGCCCATGCATAACTCACATCCAATTTAACCAAGACAAAGCCATCTTTTAAGGCCTTATACAAAATAAAACATTTATCAATTACAAGCCAATACTTTTGGTCAAATCATAATGACACATATACCCAAAATGACCAAGTCCCTATACATGCCATATACTCAAAATGCTAAATTTCATCAATACCCAAAATGATAGTTTTGATAGTGTGAGGCAAATCTCGATGATCCCCAATCCGAGCTAGCTTTGGCGACACTATAAAAACATGGAAAGTAAACGGAGTAAGCTAGATAGCTTAGTAAGCTCTCGTATGAAAGAAATAAGAAAACCCTACCATACATTAACATGCAAGTAATGTAACATACGATAATGTAATTTACCATAATCTCATGATCATATTTCACTTCCATCACAAACTTACCTTGAAATCATCATTTCACGAGTTAATAATCATAAGCTTTGAGTGCATACCTGCACCATCTCAAATAAATTTACACATAATCGCGCCTTTGACATACCCATAAACCATTCAAATAATAATGCCAGATACTTCTGAATCCCGCACACTAAGTACCACATATGTAGCTAATGCTACCTAAATCTCATATCACATAGTTTCTCACTCTAGAGCTAACAATGTGCCTGCGCCACACAAGTTTTCGGTCAAGATGTAACTACGCTGGTGTCGCTCACACAAGTCGTCAAGTAACCGCAACATATGCTCAGATACTCACCATCGGTAGGACGACAGACCAAAGACCACTGTATCACATAATCACATAACACATGGTAACCCTAGTGACATTTCACTTGTATCCTAACCTATTCCTAAGGTTCAAACGGGATTTCTTATTTGTCGAACTCAGAGTGTACCGAATTAGGCCTAAACGGAAAAGTGGTTTTGAAGCCATGAATCTGAGGTCAAAATATTTATTCTGATTGAGTTTTAGTGTTTATTGAGTGATTGAATGTTTGTGTGAAAATTTGGTTGAGAAATTTTATTGTTTGAATGTTCAATTTGATAAGTTGGACTAAATTGCTATGGGTGAAAAGTGTGTATTATAATCCATAAAGGTACTTGATTGGGATGGGTTTTTAACTTGAGATTCCTTAGTTGGTAATTAGACCATTATATTATAGTTTGGACACAAAAAGCCCATAGAGGAATAAAATAACTAAAGGATTAATGAAGGGTAATTTGGTCATTTGGCTAATAAAAGAAATAAAAAGGGAAAATAAGGCTAAAATTGTGTCAATCTTCATCCTCCATAGCCGAAAATTTGCAAGGAGCCATAGCTAAGGTTTTGTTTCACTTTCACGCTTGATTATCAAGAAGAACGTGTAATTGACCTTGACCGAGGAAAAGGCAAGGTTTCAGACTAAATTTCAAATTTACACATTTTGTATCGAGGTAAGTTTATATGTAAACGATACATCCTTTTGATTTATGTTTTTACATATTAATGTCTTATGTGAAATGTGAGTGAATATTATTGATATTTATTAAAACGATGAAAAGTGGGGAAATTCCCGGATAAACCTTCGGAATAGAAAAAGGATACAGATGAACACCATATTTACTATTATTGGTGGTCGTAAGCGTATATCACCGATTTACTATTATTGGTGGGCTGTCAAAGTGCGATACCATCGTATTTACTATTATTGGTGGGTCAGTGGTGCGATACCACCGTATTTACTATTATTGGTGGTTTAAAGCGATACCATCGTATTTACTACTATTGGTGGGTCAGGTATGATACCACCATATTTACTATTATTGGTGGGCTGTGTGCGATACCACCATGTGTATATCTATCCGAAATTATTCCGAAGAGTTCATCGGGAAAATTTGATTAAGTGAAATTACGTGTGACAATGTGGTAACAAGTGTGGATGCTTATCAGGGTGGCAAAAGGCTTGGTAAATAGCCTTATAATTGTCCACACCCGGTAGACACACTGGGCTTGTGTCTAGGTCGTGTGTGACACACGGTCCGCCTCACGGGCGTGTAGCCCGGCCGTGTTCCCCGCACCTAATTTTGCGAAAAATTAAGTTCTCACACGGCCAACACACGGCGCGTGTGCCTTGGCCGCGGTGACCTAAAATGTGTGTCGACGCCATAAATGTATCACCTGTGTTATTGCACACGGGCAGAGACACGCGTGTGTCTCTGGCCGTGTGAAGGACACGCCTAGGACACGCGTGTGCTCTACTGTGTAAAACCCTCAGAGGTTCGAAATGAAAATAATACCACACGGGCTTGAGACATGGGTAAAGCACTCACACACGGCTTTCCCACACGAGCGTATGCCCGCTTTTTATGTAAATTTTCCAAATGTTTCTAAAGTTCTCGGCTTGGTCCCTGACCGCTTCCAAAGAATATTTTGGGTCTCGTAGGCCCATTTTAGGGACTCTATGATTGAATATGAAAATTTTTAAATTGAAGAAAATTTTATGGCCTTGTTTCGCATGAATGTTTGTGTTATTGTCCCAGAATGCCTCATACCTCGCTTTGACGTTGAACACTGTAAGGGGTATTACATTTAAGTGGTATCAAAGCTATGGTTTAGTTTCGGTTCTCGGACTACCGTAGCGTGCAGTGAGAGTCTAGCTATACATGCCATAAATATATTATGATAGTGTGGTGACTCGACAATTTCAAACTATGTTTTCATATAGTAAATGGATCTCGACTCGAGGCGCCATCGATGATGTCGGTGCAAGTAATGCGCGACGACTCCCGCAAGGGACCGCGCCAAGAGAAAGTAGACTCGAGACCTGGTCAGTCGTGAGAAGAGGCTCTGGAAGCCTTTCTCCATATGATGAGTAATTGGTATATCGAATTTATTCGAGCAAATCCTAATGCTCAACCTCCTCCACCCTCCTATACCTCACCGGTCCTCATAGCTCCTTAAGGTATTGATTTGGTAAGATTGACTAAACCCTCGGCTGATAAGATTCGAAAACAAGGGCCTAAGAATTTAGAGCCAACATAGATAATGATCCCGAGAAGGCGAAATTTTGGCTTGAAAATTCTATGCTTGGTATTTGACTGACTTTCTTGCAAGCTCAAGAATGCTTAAAATGTGTTGTATCATTATCGAGGGACTCGTGATATCGCTGGTGGAAGACGCTGATATCCGTAGTTCCGAAGAGAGAGGATATGGGATTTCTTTCTAGAGGAGTTCCAAAGAAATATATAAGTCAATGTTCATCGATTAGAAACTGCAAAAGAGTTCCTTGAATTGAAGCAAGGTAAAATGTCTGTGGCAGAGTATGAACGTGAATTTGTCAGACTCAGTAAGTATGCTCAAGAGTGTGTGTATACCGAAGCTATTATGTACAAGAGATTTGAAGATGGGCTGAACGAGGATATTAGATTGTTAGTTGGGATCTTAGAGTTGAAAGAATTCGTGGTATTGGTCGATAAAGCTTGCAAGGCTGAAGAGCTGAATAAAGAAAGGAGAAAAACTATGATTGAGGCCCGAGATGCAAGAAAGAGGCCGATGAGTAAGTCGTTCCAATCCCAATCAAAGAGGTCCAAAGAAACAAATCCTCGGATGACAGTTTCAACTGGGTATTTACACCGAGACAGTGGTAAAACATATTCGGGCTCTAGAGTTCAAGCTACTTCGATGGAAAGTGTGGGTAATGTGAAGTCTAATAAATCCGAGTGTCAGAATTGTGGTAGACAACATATCGGAGAGTGTTGGGGAAACAACCAAGCTTGTTTCAAGTGTGGTTCTCGAGAACATTTTATCAAAGACTGTCCTGAGAAAGTTGAAGAAGAGAAACTTCAGAGTCTTAGACCGAGTAACACTACTAGCAGAGGTAGACCTCTGCGGAATGCCGGAAATGGAGCTGGTAGTAAAAGTATAACGAAGGATTCAGCTATAAGGTCAGAAACGAGAGCACCTGCTAGAGCTTATATCATACGTGCTCGTGAGGATGCGTCATCTCCCGATGTGATTACTGGTACATTCTCTCTTTATGATACTAATGTTATTGCATTAATTTACCCCGAATCCACTCATTCTTATATCTATGTGAATTTGGTAAATAGTAAAAAAGTGCCTGTTGAATTGACTGAATTTGTGATTAAAGTGTCAAACCCTTTAGGAAAGTATGTGTTAGTAGATAAGGTTTGCAAGAATTTTCCTTTGACGATTCAAGGTCAGTGTTTTCTGGCTAATTTGATGTTGTTGCCATTTGACGAGTTTGATGTTATTTTGGGCATGGATTGTTTGACATTACATGATGCCAAGGTAAATTGTAGACAAAAAACTCTTGAGTTGAAATGTGAAAATGGTGAGATTCATTGGGTTGAAACAGATGACTCCAATAAGATGCCTGTGGTGATTTCTCACATGTCTGCTCAGAAATACATAAGAAAAGGGTGTAAAGCTTATCTTGCTTATGTGTTGAATACTGAGATGTCCAGGTCGAAGCTTGAATCAGTGCCAGTAGTCTATGAATTTCTAGATGTGTTTCTAGAAGAACTGCCTGGGTTACCTCCGATTAGAGAGATTGAATTTGCCATTGATCTATTGCTTGGGACTGCACCGATCTCGATTGCTCCGTATAGAATGGCTCCGACTGAATTGAAAGAATTAAAAGCTCAGTTGCAAGAGTTGACAGATAAAGGATTTGTGAGACCGAGTTTTTCTCCTTGGGGTGGTCCCGTATTGTTTGTGAAGAAAAAGGACGGATCTATGAGACTTTGAATTGACTATCGACAACTCAACAAGGTGACCATAAAGAACAAGTATCCATTACCGAGAATTGATGATTTGTTCGATCAATTGAAGGGAGAAACCGTGTTCTCAAAGTTAGATTTGACATCCGGCTACTATCAGTTGAGAGTCAAAGAATCCGATGTGTCGAAAACTGCTTTTAGAACGAGGTATGGACACTATGAATTTCTTGTGATGCCTTTCGGTTTAACTAATGCACCAGCTATGTTTATGGATTTGATGAACCGAATTTTTTGGCTATATTTGGATAAGTTTGTGGTAGTGTTCATAGATGATATATTGATTTATTCCCGAGATGAGTCCGAGCATGCCGAACATTTAAGAACGGTATTGCAGATTCTACGAGAGGAGAAATTATTTGCTAAGTTTAGTAAAAGTGAGTTTTGGCTTCGTGAAGTCGGATTTCTGGGACATATAGTTTCAAGTGATGGTATTTGGGTTGATCCGAGCAAAATTTTGGCGATTGTTGATTGGAAACCGTCAAATAACGTATCTGAGGTTAGAAGCTTTTTGGGCTTAGCCGGGTATTATAGACGTTTTGTCGAGGGATTCTCGATGATTGCTTCTCTTATGACTAAGTTTCTTCAAAAGAGTGTTAAGTTCGAGTGGACTAAAAATGCTAGCAAAGTTTTGAGAAGTTGAAAGTAGATAGATTGAAGCACCAGCAAGGTTAGTGCAACCTCGAGAGTCGGGAAAGAGTTTGTGATCTATATTGATGCGTCATTGAATGGTCTTGGGTGTGTATTAATGCAAGAAGGAAAAGTAGTAGTGTATGCCTCGAGACGCCTAAACCGCATGAAAAAAATTATCCGAAACACGATTTGGAGCTGGCCGCCATCGTCTTTGCTTTGAAGATTTGGCGTCATTAATTGTATGGTGAAAAATGTTGAATCTTTACCGATCACAAAAGTTTGAAATATTTGATGAATCAAAAGGAATTGAATTTGTGACAACGGAGATGGCTCGAATTGTTAAAGGATTATGAGCTAGTGATTGAATATCACCCCAGAAAGGCAAATGTGGTTGCAGATGCTTTGAGCAGAAAATCCTTGTATGCTTTAAGAGCTATGAGTACGAGTTTGACATTGTCTGATGATGGTTCTATATTGGCCAAGTTGAAGGCTAGACCGTTGTTTCTTCAGTAGATTTGTGAAGCTCAAAAGAATGATAGTGGAATGCAAGCTAAGAGAGCTCAGTGTGAATCGGGAAGTAACTCTGGTTTTCGAGTTGGTTTAGATGATTGTTTGATGTTTCGTGATAGAGTTTGTGTACCGAAAGATGATGAGTTGATTCGAAAAATTTTACACGAGGCACATAGTGGTTGTTTGTCAGTACATCTGGGCAGTACAAAAATGTATAATGATTTGAAGTTGTATTGATGGCCGAGTATGAAAAGAGACATCTATGAGTTTGTGACAAAGTGTTTGATCTGCCAATAAGTGAAAGCCGAGCATCAGGTGCCTTCGGGATTACTTCAGCCAGTGATGGTTCCCAAGTGGAAATAGGACAGAATCACGATGGATTTTGTAACAAGTTTGCCTCTGACTCCGAAAAAGAAAGATGTCATTTGGGTTGTGGTTGATAGATTGACGAAATCGACTCACTTTATACCGGTAAGTACCGACTACTCACTTGATAAGTTGGCTAAGTTGTATATTAATGAAATTGTGAGATTGCACGGAGTACCTATGTCTATTATTTCGGATAGAGATTCGAGATTTACTTCGAGATTTTGGAAAAAGTTGCAAGAAGCCTTGGGTACGAAATTGAATTTTAGTATCGCGTTTCATCCGCAAACTAACGGTCAATCTGAAAGAGGAATTCAAGTTCTTGAAGACATGCTCCGATGTTGTGTTTTAGAATTTGAAGGTAGTTGGGAGAAATATCTACCTTTTGTTGAATTTGCCTACAACAACAGTTATCAGTCGAGTATACAGATGGCACCGTACAAAGCATTGTATAGTCGCAAGTGTCAAATTCCTTTGTATTGGACCGAGCTCAGTGAGAAACAGATTCACGGGGTTGATTTAGTTAGAGAAACCGAGGAGAAAGTGAAAATAATCCGTGATTGTCTGAAAGCTGCTTCAGATCGACAAAAGTCATACACAGATTTGAAAAGAAAAGAAATTGAGTTTCAGGTAGGTGATAAAGTGTTTCTGAAAGTATCTTCGTGGAAGAAGATTTTGAGATTTGGTCGAAAGGGCAAGTTGAGTCTGCGTTTCATTAGGCCGTATGAGATTATTGAGAGGATTGGACCAGTAGCTTACCGGTTAGCCTTGCCGGCGGAGTTGGAGAGAATACGCAATGTGTTCCATGTGTCGATGTTGCGACGATATCGTTCCGATCCTTCACATGTAATTCCTCCAAAAAAAATTGAGATACGACCGGATATGACATATGTTGAGGAACCAATTAAGATTTTGGCTCGAGAGGTTAAGCAACTGAGGATTAAAAGTATAGCCTTAGTGAAAGTGTTGTGGCAAAAGCATGGTGTAGAAGAGGCTACGTGGGAACCGGAAGAAGCCATGAGAAAATAGTACCCAAACCTCTTTACCGGTAAGATTTCCGAGGACGAAAATCCCTAAAGGGGGGAGATTGTAGCAGACCGAATTAGGGCCTAAACAGAACAGTGGTTTCGAAACCATGAATCCGAGGTCAAAATATTTATTCCAATTGAGTTTTAGTGTTTATTGAGTGATTGAATGTTTGTGTGAAATTTTGGTTGAGAAATTTTATTGTTTGAATGTTCAATTTGATAAGTTGGACTAAATTGCAATGGGAGAAAAGTGTGTATTATAATCCATAAAGGTACTTGATTGGGATGGGTTTTTAAATTGAGAGTCCTTAGTTGGTAATTAGACCATTATATTATAGTTTGGACACAAAATGCCCATAGAGGGATAAAATAACTAAAGGATTAATGAAGGGAAATTTGGTCATTTGGCTAATAAAAGAAATAAAAAGGGAAAATAAGGCTAAAATTGTGTCAGTCTTCATCCTCCATAGCCGAAAATTTGCAAGGAGCCATAGCTAGGGTTTTGTTTCACTTTCAAGCTTGATTATCAAGAAGAACGTGGAATCAACCTTGACCGAGGAAAAGGCAAGGTTTCGGACTAAATTGCATATTTACACATTTTGTATCGAGGTAAGTTTATATGTAAACGATACATCCTTTTGATTTATGTTTTTACATATTAATGTCTTATGTGAAACGTGAGTGAATATTATTGATATTTATTAAAACGATGAAAAGTGGGGAAATTCCCAGATAAACCTTCGGAATAGAAAAAGGATACGGATGAACACCATATTTACTATTATTGGTGGACTGTGTGCGATACCACAATATTTACTATTATTGGTGGTCTGTGTGCGATACCACCGTATTTACTATTATTGGTGGGCTGTGTGCGATACCACCGTATTTTCTATTATTGGTGGGCTATGTGCGACACCACCATATTTACTATTATTGGTGGGCTGTGTGTGATACCACCGTATTTACTATTATTGGTGGGCTGTGTGCGATACCACTGTGTGTATATGTATCCGGTATTATTCCGAAGATTTCATCGGGAAAATTTGATTAATTGAAATTACGTGTGACAATGTGGTAACAAGTGCAGGGTTATAGGTGCATGCAATTGTGAGCAATATTTATGATATGTATTTGGAATGTGGTAAGGTTTGAAATGAATAAGTGCAACTACAAGGATCTGAATTGTTTTTTATTAGTATGTAATGTTTTTAATTGATAATTATGTGGTGATGTTTCATTGTTTACATATAGACTTACTAAGCTTAAAGCTTACTCCCTTCTTTTTCTTCCCTTGTTTTATAGTGTCGCCAAGCCAGCTCGGGATACGGAGATCGTCGGAGGATCATCCACACTATCTACACATTTTGGTAAATTGAGACTTACATTGAATTATGGCATGTATAGGAATTTGGTTATTTTTTTAAGTGTCATAATTGATTGGCCAAGAATGTGGTCTATGTCATTTGATATATCATTTTGTATAAGGCCATGTGATGTGGCTAATATTGGTTGTGTTATAAGTCTATGATGAGGCCTTTCATGAATGAGTTTGCTTGCCTAAGTGGGGATGAATGATAGCATGATATTGAAGTGTGGGAAGTGTGACATGAGTATGGTTATAAAATGGTGCATGAATGCTCTTAATGTGGACAAATAGATGTCTTATAATAGCATGTTAAGTTTGGTTGGAAATGGTATAAGTGTGGATGCTTATCGGGTGGCAAAAGTCTTGGTAAATAGCCTTATAATTGTCCACACGGGTAGACACACGGGCTTGTGTCTAGGTCGTGTGTGACACACGGTCTGCCTCATGGGCGTGTAGCCTAGCCGTGTGTTCCCTGCACCTAATTTGCGAAAAATTAAGTTCGTCACACGGGCTAACACACGGGCGTGTGCCTTGGCCGTGTGACCTAAAATGTGTGCTGACGTCATAAACAGAATACCTGTGTTATTGCACACGGACACGCCTAGACACGAGCGCGTGTGCTCGGCCGCAGAAAATCCCCAGAGGTTCGAAATGAAAAATAAAACCACACGGGTTGGGGACATGGGTGTGTGCGACCACACGGCTTTCCCATATGGGCGTGTCCCTGTGCCACACGGGCGTGTGCCCAATTTTTATGTAAATTTTCCAAATGTTTCTAAAGTTCTCGGTTTGGTCCCGGACCGTTCCCAAAGTATGTTTTGGGTCTCGTAGGCCCATTTTAGGGACTCTATGATTGAATATGAAAAGTTTTAAATTGAAGAAAATTTTATGGCCCTGTTTCCCATGAATGTTTGTGTTATTGTCCCAGAATGCGCCATACCTCGCTTTCGTTGAACACGGGTAAAGGGTGTTATAGAACCGTCGTCAGACTCGTCCATAGAATTAGACTCGTCCACATAATCAATCATACAGTTCATGCAATATTAAAGCATTTAAATACAATTATATTAAAGCTTATTTAACATACGAACTTACCTCGGTTACAAAAACGGCCAAATGGGTCTATTCGTTAATTACTTTGGTTTTCCCCCGATCTAGACCCGAACTTCGTTTTTCTTGATCTATAATACAAAATTCATCTCATTTAATTATCACATTATTCAATTTAGCCCAAAAACACCTTATGGCAGAAATTACATTTTTACCCCTAAACTTTTGACATTTTACATTTTAGCCCCTAGGCTCATAAAATGAATTTTATTCAATTTCTTAAAAACCCAAGCCTAGCTGAAACTTATTCATACTCATAACAGCCCACATTTTTCATTTATTCGCATTTTAACACGCATTTTACAACCTTTTTACAAATAGGTCCCTTTTTGACATTTTCATCAAAAATCACTTTGTAAATGTTGTTTAACTAACAAAAAACATGCATTTTCTACCATTAAATATCAAAATACATACATATTCTACATGGGTAAAATTTTATACTTTGACATCTTTTCAAATTAGTCCTTGAAATAGCAAGATTAGGTTAAGACAACTTCAAAAACATAAAAATCATCAAAAACGGGACAAGAACGGACTTACAATCGAGCTTGAAAGTGGCCAGAAGCCTAGATATGGACTCCCTTGAAATTTCATCATAGGAGGATGAAGATGAATAAAATTTTTGACTTATTTTTAGCTTATTAAATCATTTAATTACTAGTTTACCAAAATGCCCTTAATGCCAAACTTTGGAAATTCATCTAACCATGTCCATTTTTGTCCATGTTAAAGGTATAATGGTCTAATTACCATTTAATGACCTCCAATTTAATAATTCTTTACAATTAAACACCCTTAGCTTCTAGAACACACATTTTGCACCTATTGCAATTCAGTCCTGTTAGTCAAATTGGACACTCTATCGATAAAATTTCTTAACGAAATTTTCACACAATCATTTAATCATAATATAGACCTTAAAAAAATAAAAAATAAATATTTCTACTTCGGACTCATGGTCCCAAAATCACTGTTCTGATTTGACCCCAAAAACGGGTTGTTACACCTTACGCGTGCAAATGGGAATATTTTTTCTTTTCTCTTAGTGTGCCACCCATGTGGCTAGTATTTGGGTCAAATTCAAACTTTGGTCAATTGATAAGTAGCAAAAAATCTGATAAGTTAGGATTTTTTTAAAATTTTAATTTATTTTACTTTTATTTTTTAGAAAATCCCACTTCAAAATACTCCCCCACTCAACCGTCCACCTCTCCACTTTTCCTCATTCTTATCATTTTGTTTAATGTCAACTGCTATAAAAAAAACATTCTTTGATTTTTCTTCCTTATTTTCTTTCTTATTAATGATGTTAATTAACAACTATGTCGATTTTATTTGTTACTCTCAGAGATTTCTTTTTCCATATTGTGTCATTATTTTGCTATGGTTCTATCGTTGGGATTGGTTGTGCATATTGTAAGGTTTGGTAAGGTTTTGAATATTTTGATGTTAGTATGTTATTGTTTTATCGAAAAGAAATAGGTTCGTTGGACTAATTATTTTGATGCATTGTTAGGAGAAGATCGTGAGGCATTTGACGTTCGTCTAACGAATTAGGTGCCTTAGACAACCATTTCTGTCAAGGGTAAGTGATTAATGTTTGCGTTTAGAGGCTGACTTGTTTTGTTAAGGTTTTTAGATAGTGGTTGTGGTTGAATTAGAGGCTTAAATTTAATGTATTGATGCTTAATGGTTGGTTTTAATTGATGATTTAGGCACTAGAATTCTCGCCATGGTGCTTGCATCGAAATCTAATCAGGTGTGTAACGAAAAACCTGAAAAAAAAAGTGAACGGTGCGATGCCAAAAAGTGGATTGTCGATGCAACACGATCGTGTGTCATATTATGTGGGCCACACGGGCGTGTGTTAGGTCGTGTAGGCCATACGGGTTGAGCCAGTTGGGTCATGTGAGCCACACGGGCGCATGTGCCCATTTTTCAAAAATTTCACTTTGGGCAAAAGATTGATTTGTGATTCATATTTAGCCACTCAGAGAGGTCCATATTATTTAGAAATGACTTTGAAACATGAAATTTGATCAACTTCTATTGTTTGTGTTTTGATTACTAGCATGTCTAAAATGCAAAATTCGTATGTGATCTGTAATTTGATAGTTTTGATAGCATGTTTTGAAGTGAAAAGCATGCATGACATATGTTCATTTATTATCTGTTAGTACTTGCATGAGCATTGGCGTGAGAATATTAATACAACGGAGGAAGTGTTGGTAGTTTAATTATCTTCCTTATCTGGTTGTCTGAACTACATATATCTGTTCTGGTGGCTTGACCACATATATCTGAATCTAGTGGTTTATCGCAGATTATTATCCGCAGCTTGATCGACTATTTTTGAAAAGTGACATATGCTCACTTATTGGTATGTGGGGTTGATTGGTATTTGATACCCTAACTGGTGTGTAGGAATGGATGGAAATGGTGTGTAGCGGTTGGGGGTAGGATTTGATTCTATATGTGATATTGCATATGATTTTGTATCAGAGATTATATTTGAATTGCATCTGAAAACGTATTTGTTAATGTATGTGTAACTGATATGTTGCTTGGGATGTGTTACACACTAAGCTCGTAAGTTCACTCTTTATTTGTTCTCCTTTCAGGTAACGAACAAACTTAGGACGGGTTGGAGAAGCGGGAGTTCTAAGTTAAATTTTTGTTTTTTAATTTTGTTAAGTTAAAGTGTTATTTCTAATTGGACTGTTTTGGACTCTTTGTGGATTGTTAATTGTTTCAAATTTTATTTATTGTTTTGAACTGCTTTATAGTATTTAAACTATTTTGTTTCAAAATGCAAATTCGTTGAATTTCAGATCAAACCACGATTTTCAAAACTCTATATAATTTAAAGAATTTCGCTGCAAAACTAAGTGATCTTATAAGTGCTTTTCTGCAATTAAAATGCATTAACTTAAAAAGGTTTTTTTTCCCTAAAAATTGAAAAATATCATTATCAAGTTTTGTTCTATGTTATGTTTCTAATTTTAATTTATGGTTTTAAAATGATCGTATGTAATTCCTCAAGATTCGGCCATAACGTCTAGACTGAGTTTGGGGTGTTGCAACGTGGGTTTGAGTGCGTTTAAACGCATTATCCTTCTATTTATGAGTTGGAGAGGAGCCATGGGTAATTTTAGGTATTGTGTCAGAAAGAACAGATACCAAAACTTATAATGAGATTGTTAAAAAAAATAAAGCTATTTATTTCTTACTTACTTGTTAAAATGAATCTCTTGTTTCTAAAAACAAAAATAAACACTGATTAATTCTTATTAGAAAACCAATAGAGTGAAAAAAAAAAGAAGACCTGGGATCGACATAAATCATTCTTGGAATCATAAGATCTTCTCTAATCGCAAGTTCTTCATACTTGGAAACTTGAAGCAATCTTTTGTTGATTCTAACATTTCCAAGTTTTAAATCTTTCACTAATATAAACATAGAATATTTGCTGTAATTCTTCTGTAAATGGCATATATATTGTGTATAAGCTCACCTTGGGTGAAAGAACACTGGGATACAACCAACTAAAATGGAATGAAAAAGTATATATTCTTGTTAATGAATCCCCGAAGGATGTGCATAAAAGATTGAGATTCAAAACAAGTTCAAAGGACATTGCATTCATGTCCCGAAGATTTACGGCCGAGTAATTTGCAGAGCTTTTTGGAAGCTCGACAAAGGCGAATGATCTCATTCCTTGTTGAATCCTTATGTCAGGTTCTTAAAGTAGTTGCAAAAGAAAATAAGTATGGCCAAGACCTAATTTGGGTTCTCATCAAATTCTACCATTAAAGAACTAGACTATCATCATTTGATGCTGGAAGCTGTTGAGTATGGAATAGTGATGTTTTTGCAGGTTACTTATTCGATTTTAACATCCATATGTTCTTAGAGTGATAAAAATCTAAACTTTCTCTTTCAATTAGATTTTCTATTGAATTTCTCTTGAAATTCTGATCAATCCTATTGGAGATCAAGAAATCATGGTTACTCAACATTGTTTTCCATTCGAGTGTTCATTTAAGCCAATTAACCAAATCGAAGTCCATTGAATCTCTCACTGAAGTACGAATCCCCGTAGATATGGACAAGATACAAACCAGGATAATATTGTGATGAAAATGGCAAAAGCAACATTTGAATCATTAGCTAAAAATCTTGTATTTTTTCATCCTATTATGGAAAATTACATTTGAACTTGAATTAATAAATTGTTCTTCCATAAATTCAAAGCCCTAAAGTTTTCAATCCAAGGACACGCATAGTGAAAAAGAAGTAAACAGGAAATAAAAGGTGTAAAATTAACGGCAAAATTAATTTTGTTAATTTACTAACAATTTATAACTGTGTCAAAAGAATAATGGTGGGGCGGCAGAAGAATTTTATTCGTAAAATCACAAGTTCAATACAATTATTAACACATGCCCAAACAATTCGCTTTTTTATGTGGATAATACAAAATTAATATTTAAATACCTAAATGATATATTAATATCATTATTTATCAAAATGGTATGTTTTCAATAGTGTACATGGGTGGAGGGCATGAAGGAGGAGGCACCATGATTTTTTCTGATTTAATCATAGAACCATCATTACCAAATGATATGTGTTAAATATATATATTTAAAGGGTGGAGGGAGTAAGTGAGGCAGCACATGTATTTTATGCCTATACACTGGTGAAATCAAGTAAAAATACGGGTTAAAGGGGTGGAGGATGATTGAGATGCGGCACCCAGTGGAGGGTTCCTGATAGGCAGCACACAGTGGAAGGTACCTGACAGGCGGCACCCAGTGTTGTACCCCTATTTAAGCAGTGTTTTCTTGAATGGTTTTGAAGATAAGAAGAGAAGAGGAAAAAATTTGGTTGTAGAAGAAGAGAAATCTGAGAAGAATTCGTAAGGTTAGTATATATGAATTTTATTTTTTTACATATATTTTATTTCAAAATAAAATATTGAGAAATTAAATTATTTTCATAAGTTTAGTATTGAAGATGGATAATCAATTTTTTGTATGCGTTTATTTCAATGGAGTATTTTTTACAACAACAATTGGATGTATATTTGAATGTCGCTAACAAATAGCAATAAGATTTAATAGAAGTGTTTTCGTTGATGACATGAAAGAAAGGATTAGTGCAAAAATTTTAGATGTTGTGGGAGGAAGATATCGAGACTATTCTACAAATTTCTAGTTTTGACAGATCCCATCAAATTCACCGAGCTGGAACTTGTATTCGATGAGGATGTGGACACAATAGTTGCACTTTATTTTCAGAATCGGAGTCTCCAAACTGATCCGGTTCAGTTGTTTGCTGAGTTAGCTGATGTGGAGTCAGCTGAAGATTTCACTCCATTAGGTGAAGAACATAGAGTTCAAGATCTGTGTATGGTGGTTTTGAACGCGTACGTCGATAAGCGATTGACTTTACGTGGTACCGGTATCGATCTTAATGCTCCACTTACGTCTAAGAACCTTAACCCGGGCCCCCGTTTACAAATACATCCGGTGGTGATTGAGACCGATACGAATGGTGATGATGAATATAATAACAATGGTCCTTCAAATCACAAGGTTCAAAATTATAGTGATCCCGATCTAGACGAGGTCCCGTATAACACCCCAAACCTGGCCTAGATGTAAGTACCGAATCCTGAGGAATTACATTAACTTGTTCAAGAAAAACTTTTGATTTAATCAAACTCAGTGTGCGTTTCGAAAACATAAATTTTGGTACAACTCTCACAAATGTCTTTTTTTTAAAAAAAACTTATGTTTGGAAACAACTATTTTTAACCCAGAATTTGATTCTGGAATCTCATATTTTGAAAGTATTAGTTCCGAAAAATAGTTTTCAGTTCAAAAGCAAACGTTCATTTTAAACTATTTGTTATTTACAGAAAAATACTTAAACGAATACTTAATTTTACGATGGAAAACTTCTAGAGTTTTAGTTGAAAACTGAGTTTTAATTTATTATGCTTGAATGATTTCGCAATTTAACGTTAAAATACTAAAAGCCGACAAACAAAACACAAATCAAAACTTAGCCAAAAATAGAATTATAGTCCCAAAATAGTTAATTACGAAAACCACCTTATTTTAATTAACTGAAAAACAATTTGAGCTCCCGCCGTCCGATTCTAAACTTATTGATTACCTGAAAAGTCAGAAATAAAACAAATGAGTGAGCTATAGAGCCCAGTGTATAACGGAACTCAAACATAGAACACACATATCACAATATACAAATCAGAGTATCACAGAGAATTTCATCACAAACAATTGAGCAGAATTGAGAATGCTTGATTATGTCAATGTGATATTTTGCAGAAATCATAATGCATATTTTTTAGAAAACTTCTACCTAACTCTGCTACACACCAAACTAGAGTTCCTCAGAACTCGTCTAACTAAATCATACCAACAGATAATTGTGGACATTGCCACTAGAGTTGCAGTTAAAACTGCTAGATCAGATATATGTGATCGAGCCACTATATTACAACCAAGCTGCCAGAACAGAAGTATGTGGTTAAACCACCAGATAAAGCATATCATTAAATTGCCAAAACTTCCTCCATATCATATTATTCCAGCCCCATGCAATGTGACATGACATGCAAATACAGAAACAAAATGATAAACATGTTAAACATGCATTCATATCTTTAACAGAAACCAATAAACATGCGATTACATGCTTTGCAGATAGATATATCACAAACCCAATAGAACCAAATTAGTTTCTCCATAACGTCACATGCATGGTCATATAGTAGATTCAGAGAAATAAAAAATAACATATTCAGACATCATTTGCTCATAAACAAACATAGTAGCATGGATACATGCCATCAGAATTAACAGTAGTCAGATCATGCATACATTATTCACATACCTTAATTATATCGCCTATGATAGCATATTAACCAAATTTCATGTTTTCACACCTTAATTATGTTGTATGGACCCTACGGGGAGTCTAAATATGTATTATGGGTCAAAACGAGCCTAGATGGAAATTTTTAGAAAATAGGCCCACACGACTCAACTAGTCAGCTCGTGTGGTCCACACGGCCTCACACATGCCCGTGTGGCCCACACGACCAAATTAACCTAGCCTGTGTGACACAAACTGTAACAGTCTAATTTAGGGCCTAGTCGGAATAGTGGTTGCGAGACCACAAATCCAAGGTAGAAATATGTGTTTTATGGTTTTTATGAGGTCTATGACATGGTTGCATGATTATGTGAAATTTCATGAAGAAATTTTATAATTTACTAATCAATTTATTCATTAGGACTAAATTGCAAAGATTAAAAAATATGATATTCTAAAAGATTCAAGTATGAGATAGCAATAGAAAATTTATTAGGGGTCCTTATTTAGCAATTAGACCATTATAACATATGATGGACAAAAATAGACATGGGAAGGAAAAATCTCAAGAAAGGGGTCTTAAGGGCATTTTAGTCATTTGGTTAATAAGTTAATAAAAAGGGAAAAAGAAGTAAAAATTTGTGTTCATCTTCTTCCCCTAAGTGCCAAAATTTGCAAGGAGCCATAGCTAGAGTTTCTTCAACTTTCAAGCTTGATTGTAAGTACCACCTAGCCCCGTTTTTAATGTTCTTCGTATTTTTGAGATCCTCGTAGCTTGAATTAGCTATTTCTAGCTATATTTTGAGCTAGGGTTCATGTTCAGAAATTTACCCATGTATGACATACATGTATTTTGATGTTTAATGGAGGAATATTAAAGTTTGATGTATGATAAACATCTTTTTCTAAGTGATTTTCATGGAAAATTCATAAAAAAGACCTAATTGTAAAAGTGATAAAATGTGTAGTAAAAATCAGTTTTGAAGGAAAACATGAGCTACTATAAGCTTAAGGTAGGTTCGGCTAGGCTTGGGTAACCAAGGAAATGAGTGTATTTCATTATACGAGCCTAGGGATCATTTTGTAAATATGAGAAAGTATAGGGACAAAATTATAATTTTGCCAAAGTATGATTCATGGTTCGATTTAGTCAATGTGATCATTAAAAGGAGTGAAATTGTCATTATAGATCAAGAAACACAAAGTCTGGACCAAAATCGAGGAAAAAATAAGGTGGTGGACTAAATCGAACAATTATACACATTTTGATAATCTGGTCGGGTTTGTGTGTAATAAATTAACCTTATGTCATTATGTATTGAAATGCTTGAGATTACATGAAATGTACATTATTTATATGAAAATTGATCAATGATGTTCGGTGAGAATATGATGAAGATTTATGATGTGAAAGTCCCGGTTGACCTTAGGAATGGAAAGGATATCATCGTCAAGACATGAGATTTATAAGGTCCCGTATAAGACCATATCTGGGATATGGCCTCGGCACCAAATTGAGATCCCGTATAAGACCATATCTGGGATATGGCATCAGCATCGAATAAGAGATTTCGTGTAAGACCATGTCTGGGACATGGCATCAATATCTGATGTTGTATAAGACAATACCTGGGATATAGAATCGACATCGATATGAGATCCCGTATAAGACCATATCTGGGATATGGCATCGGCATCGACATGTGATCCCATGTAATACCATATCTGGGATATGGCATTGGCATCTTATTATGTGTATGACGAATTCCGGATATCCTTCGGTATTCCAAGTGGTTCAACGGGTAAAGAGCTAAATTTTATGTTAAAGATAGTAAAGAGCTAAGTTTATGTTCAAGATGTAAAAGTGCTAAAGTTATGTGATGAAGTGATACAGGTGTATATAAGAACCTTACAAGAAATGAGTTCGATATGTGTTATGAGATTGGTAAGAGTAAGCATTAGTAAGTTATTTTAATGTGCTTGAGAATTTAAGTTATTACTCAATGTAATGTATGGATGTCATCATAAGCCTCTATATTGCTATTTATTTCATGCAAACTTACTAAGCTTTATGCTTACCCCTCTATTTTCCCTTTCCTTGTAGCATTGCCAAGCTAGCTCGGGGATCGTAGGACGTCGGACTTTGGTTCACACTATCAAGCTATTCTTTTGGTATAGTAAAGTTGATTATTTTGGGTATGGCATGTATAGGAACTTGGTTATTTTGTTATATGTCATATTGGTTAGCCAAGGTGTTGGCTAATAATGTTACTCAATTCATTTTGTAAATGGCCATTGGAATCGGCCAAAACTAGTTAAGTTATATCTATTCAATGATGATGAATTTCATGAAGTGCAAGTTTATACAATTGAGTGAGTAAAGTATGAAGTATGAGCATGATGAATGTAGTGGAATTCAAGGTGTGGATATCTTGATTTCAGATATTGGAGGTGTATTATTGTTATGTCATGTGTTGCTAGAAATAGTATAAGCGTGGTGATTTTTCAGGGTGGCAAATGGCTTGGTAGATGGCCTTGCATTTGTCCATGAGGGTAGACACACGGGCGTGTGTCTAGGCCGTGTGTGACACACGGTTAGCCCCATGGGCGTGTAGCATGGTCGTGTGTCCCCTGCATCTAATTTGCGAAAAAATTCAGTTCGTCACATGGGCCAGCACACTGGCGTGTGGCTTGGCCGTGTGCCCCTGAGGGTTTGCTAACGTCATAAACAGAATGTCCCTTATTTTGGACACGGCCTGAAGCACGGGTGTGTGACATGCCACACGGGCGTGTCACTCCTCTCACACGGGCGTGTCACTCCTCTCACACGGGCGTGTGGCCCTGTTTTGAGTAAAAATTTTCCAAGTGTTCGTAAGTTTTCGGTTCAGTCCTGAACCAATCTATATGTATGTTTCAGGTCTAGTAGACCTATAATAGAGACATTATAAGTACAAATGAAGGATTCTTAAGTATGAATGAAAAGTTATGGCCCGGTAATGTATGTTAAAGTCAGTTAAGTACGGTAATGCCTCGTACCCTGTTCTGGTGTTGGATACAGGTAAGGGGTGTTACATTTAGTGGTATCAGAGCTACGGTTTAGTCGATTCTCAGACTAACACAGTGTAAGCATGAGTCTAGCTATACATGCGATACGTATGAGTATTTATATAATGATAGTGTGACGACTCCTGACAACTTGAATTATGTTTTCATATAGTAAATGGATCCCGACAGAGCAATGGCAGATGATGTAGAGAGTAACGCACCGGCCCCCGCCCAAGGGACGGTGCCAATTGAAAATGAGGATAGACCAATGACCGTGAGCCAGAGAGGAGGAGAAGAGGCTAGGGAAGCCTTTCTCCACATGATGAATGCCTAGTATACGGAGTTCATTCAAACAAACCCGAACGCTCAACCCCCTCCTCTCCCACCTATTCCTCAGCCTACCTCTTTAGCTCCCCAAGTTGTAGAAGTGGTAAGAAGGGAAAAGCCCCCTATTGATAGAATCTGGAAACAAGGAGCTGAGGAGTTTCGAGCTAATAAAGATGATGATCCGGAAAGTGCAGAATTCTGGCTTGAAAATACCATCAGGGTATTTGATGAACTATCATGCACACCTGAAAAGTGTATGAAGTGTGTTGTGTCTCTTTTAAGAGATTCAGCTTACCAGTGGTGGAATACCCTTGTGTTGATTGTACCAAGGGAGAAAATTAATTGGGAATTTTTCCAAGAAGAGTTCCAAAAGAAATATATTAGCCAAAGGTTCATCGACCAGAAAAGAAAAGAATTCCTTTAGCTGAAACAATGACGAATGACGGTAACCGAATACGAACGTGAGTTTGTAAGGCTCAGTAAATACGTTCGAGAGTGTGTATCCACTGAAGCCATTATGTGTAAAAGGTTTGAGGACGGGTTAAATGAGGATATCCGATTGTATGTTGGTGTCCTAGAACTAAAAGAATTTGTTGTTTTAGTAGATAGAGCTTGCAAGGCCGAGGAGTTGGCCAAAGAGAAAAGAAAGGCTGAAATCGAGTCTTGTGACTCGAGGAAGAGACATTTGAGCAAGTCATTTCAATCATCATCCAAGAAATCAAGAGAGTTCGCTACTCGATCAGCCACTTCAGCTGGGTTTTCAAACAGAAGTAAGGGTAAACAGTACTCGGGGTCTAAAGCTCAAACCACTTCGGTTGCTATTATTGGTAACGCTCAACCAAGTAGACCGGAATGTCCACAGTGTGACAGACGTCATCCCGGTGAGTGTCGAGCAAATGAGAGAGCTTGTTTCAAGTGTGGAGCCCCAGATCATTTTATTAGAGATTGTCCCGAGATGGTTAAAATAGAGAAATTTTAGAGTGCAAGATCGGGAAGTATGGATAGAGGAAGGTCACAGAGAAATTCGGGAAACGGAACGAGTAGTAAGAATATACCTAGAGAGCAGACTACAAGATCTGAGGGTAGAGAGCCTGCGAGGACTTATGCTATTCACGCTCGCGAAGATGCGTCATCCCCTGATGTGATCACGGGTACATTTTCTCTCTATGATACTCATGTTGTTGCTTTAATTGATCTGGGATCTACCCACTCGTATATTTGCATGAAATTAGTATCTAGCATGAACATGCCTGTAGAGTCTACAGAATTTGTGATAAAGGTGTCAAATCCCCTAGGAAAATGTGTGTTAGTTGATAAAGTATGCAAAGATTGCCCTTTGATGATTAGAGGTCATTATTTTCTGGCAAATCTCATGCTATTTCCATTTGATGAATTCGATGTAATTCTTGGTATGGATTGGTTAACTACTCATGATGTGATAGTAAATTGTGGAAGG
Source organism: Gossypium sturtianum (assembly GCA_025698515.1). Classification (NCBI taxonomy): domain Eukaryota; kingdom Viridiplantae; phylum Streptophyta; class Magnoliopsida; order Malvales; family Malvaceae; genus Gossypium; species Gossypium sturtianum. Next base: position 68,044,294 of record CM046949.1, on the reverse strand, counting down.
AAATTTATTGAGTTAAAATGTGAAAATGGGGATATTCTTCATGTTGAATCAGATGAACAGGACATATTGCCTGTAGTGATTTCTCATATGTCTACCCAAAAATATGTAAGAAAGGGATATGAAGCTTATCTCGCCTTTGTGATGAATGCCAAAGAGACTGAGTTAAGAATTGAATCAGTTCCCATAGTATGTGGGTATCCAGACGTATTTCCAGAAGAATTGCCAGGGTTGCCTCCGGTTAGAGAGATTGAATTTGGGATTGAGTTAGCCCTTGGCACTGTGCCAAAATCAATTGCTCCGTACAGGATGGCTCCAACCGAGTTGAAAGAATTGAAGGCATAGTTGCAAGAGTTGACGGATAAAGGTTTTGCAAGACAAAGTTATTCTCCATGGGGTGCTCCCGTATTATTTGTGAAAAAGAAAGATGGTTCCATGAGGTTGTGTATAGATTATCGACAGCTTAATAAGGTAACCGTAAAGAACAAGTACCCATTGCCAAGGATTGATGATTTGTTTGACCAATTGAAGGGAGCCACTGTGTTTTCTAAGATAGATTTAAGGTCTGGTTATTACCAGTTGAGAGTCAAAGACTCAGATGTGCCAAAAACCGCATTTCGGACAAGGTATGGTCAATACGAGTTTTTAGTCATGCCTTTCGGTTTAACCAATGCCCCCGCTGTATTTATGGATTTAATGAATCGCATCTTTCGGCCATATTTGGATAAATTTTTTGTAGTCTTTATTGATGATATATTGATTTACTCTTGTGATGAAAACGAGCATGCTGAGCATTTGAGGACAGTCTTACAAGTTTTACGAGATAATCAGTTATATGCCAAGTTTAGTAAAAGTGAATTTTGGCTTAAAGAAGTCAGATTTTTTGGGGCACATTGTCTCGGAAGATGGAATTAGAGTTGACCCGAGTAAGATTTCAGCAATTTTGGATTGGAAGCTGCCAAGGAACGTATCTGAGGTTAGAAGTTTTCTGGGCCTAGCTGGTTATTACAGACGCTTTGTCAAGGGATTTTCCATGATAGCTACTCCGATGATGAGGCTATTGCAAAAAGATGTAAAGTTTGACTGGACAGAAAAGTGCCAGCAAAGTTTTAAGAAATTAAAGGCATTGTTGACTGAGGCTCCAGTTTTAGTACAACCCGAACATGGAAAAGAATTTGTGGTCTATAGTGATGTATCCTTGAATGGATTGGGTTGTGTACTCATGCAAGAAGGCAAAGTAATAGCTTATGCCTCTAGACAGTTAAAGTCGCACGAGAAGAATTACCCGACCCATGATTTGGAATTATCCGCTATTGTATTTGCATTGAAAATATGGAGGCACCATTTATATGGCGAGAAATGTCGGGTATTCACTGATCACAAAAGTCTAAAGTACTTGATGACTCAAAAGGAATTTAACCTAAGGCAACGAAGATGGTTAGATTTAATAAAAGATTACGAGTTAGTGATCGACTACCACCCGGGAAAAGCGAACGTGGTCACCGACGCCTTGAGTAGGAAATCCTTGATTGCATTGAGGGCCATGAATGCATGAATGGCTTTGTCAGATGATGGTTCTATTCTAGTCGAGTTGAGAGTTAGACCGATGTTTCTCCAAGAGATTTGTGAAGCTCAGAAAGGCGACAATGATTTGCAAGCTAAAAGAGTTCAATGTGAGTCGAATGATGAGTCGGACTTTCGGATTAGTCCTGATGGATGTTTGATGTTTCAAGGTAGGGTCTGTGTACCCAGAGATGATGAGCTTATTCGAAAAATTTTGCACGAAGCACATAGTGGGTGTTTATCTATTCATCCAGGCAGTACAAAGATGTATAATGATTTGAAGAAATGGTATTGGTGGCCGAGTATGAAGAAAGATATTTCTGAGTTCGTATCGAGATGCTTGATTTGTCAGCAAGTAAAACCTGAGCACCAAGTACCTCCGGGTCTACTTCAGCCTATTATGGTTCCCGAGTGGAAGTGTGACCGTATTGCTATGGACTTTGTGACGGGTTTGCCTTTAACACCAAAAAGGAAGGATGCTGTATGGTTTGTGGTTGATAGACTTACAAAGTCAGCCCATTTTATACCGGTACGCATTGACTATTTGCTTGATAAGTTGGCGGATTTATATGTGTCATAAATTGTGAGATTACACAGAGTACCGTTGTCGATTATATCGGATAGAGATCTGAGATTTACATCTCAGTTTTGGAAAAGGTTGCAAGAAGCCTTGGGCACAAAATTGAGCTTTAGTACAGCTTTCTATCCGCAAACCGACGGACAGTCGGAAAGGATAATTCAGATACTTGAAGACATGCTTCGATGTTGTGTTTTAGAATTTCAAGGTAATTGGGAAAAGTAATTACCATTAGTAGAATTTGCCTACAATAATAGTTTTCAGTTGAGCTTGAAAATGGTGCCTTATGAGGCATTATATGGGCGTAAGTGCCGAACGCCCCTGTATTGGACTGAACTCAAAGAGAATCAGATTCACGGGATCGATTTAGTCAGAGAAACTGAAGAGAAGGTAAAAGTGATTCGTGATTATTTAAAAGCTGCTTCTGATAGGCAAAAGTCCTACGCGGATTTGAAACAAAAAGAGATTGAGTTTCAAGTTGGTGATAAGGTATTTTTGAAAGTGTCGCCATGGAAGAAAGTTCTCAGATTTGGCCGGACAGGCAAGTTGAGTCCGCGTTTTATCGGGTCGTATAAGATTATCAAGAGGTTAGGACCGGTAGCCTATCGTTTGGCATTGCCATCTGGGCTGGAAAAGATTCATGATGTATTCCACGTGTCTATGTTACGTCGCTATCGATCAGACCCTTCGCATGTGATTGCACCGACAGAGGTTGAAATTCAACCGGACATGACTTATGGCGAAGAGCCGGTTAAGATTTTGGGACGAGAAGTTAAACAGTTAAGAAATAAAAGTATAGCCCTTGTGAAAGTACAATGGCAACGACATGGGGTAGAAGAGGCTACATAGGAGCCCGAGGAGGCCATGAAAAACCAATATCCCAACCTTTTTACCGGTAAGATTTTCGGGGACGAAAATCCCTAAGGGAGAGAATTGTAACAGCCCAATTTAGGGCCTAGTCAGAATAATGGTTACGAGACGACAAATTCGAGGTAAAAATATGTGTTTTATGGTTTTTATGAGGTCTATGACATGTTTGCATGATTTTGTGAAATTTCATGAAGAAATTTTATAATTTAGTGATCAATTTATTCATTAGGACTAAATTGCAAAGATTAAAAAATATGAGATTCTAGAAGATTCAAGTATGAGATAGCAATAGAAAATTTATTAGAGGTCCTTATTTAGCAATTAGACCATTATAACTTATGATGGACAAAAATAGACATGGGAAGGAAAAATCTCAAGAAAGGGGCCTTAAGGGTATTTTAGTCATTTGGTTAATAAGTTAATAAAAAAGGAAAAAAGAAGTAAAAATTTGTGTCATCTTGTTCCCCTAAGTGCCGAAATTTGCAAGGAGCCATAGCTAGGGTTTATTCAACTTTCAAGCTTAATTGTAAGTACCTCCTAGCCCCGTTTTTAATGTTCTTCATATTTTTGAGATCCTCGTAGCTCGATTTAGCTATTTCTAGCTATATTTTGAGCTAGGGTTCATGTTCAAAAATTTACCCATGTATGACATACATGTAATTTGATGTTTAATGGAGGAATATTAAAGTTTGATGTATGATAAACATCTTTTTCTAAGTGATTTTCATGAAAAATTCATTAAAAGGACCTAATTGTAAAAGTGATAAAATGTGTAGTAAAAATCAGTTTTGAAGGAAAATATGAGCTACTATAAGCTTAAGGTAGGTTCGGCTAGGCTTGGGTAACCAAGGAAATGAGTGTATTTCATTATACGAGCCTAGGGACCATTTTGTAAATATGAGAAAGTATAGGGATAAAATCATAATTTTTCCAAAGTATGATTCATGGTTCGATTTAGTCAATGTGATCATTAAAAGGAGTGAAATTGTCATCATAGATCAAGGAACACAAAGTCCGGACCAAAATCGAGGAAAAAATAAGGTGGTAGACTAAATCGAACAATTATACACATTTGATAACGATGTAAGTTTGTGTGTAATAAATTAACCTTATGTCATTATGTATTGAAATGCTTGAGATTACATGAAATGTACATTATTTCTATGAAAATTGATCATTGATGTTCGGTGAGAATATGATGAAGATTTATGATGTGAAAGTCCTGGTTGACCTTAGGAATGGAAAGGATACCATCGTCAAGACATGAGATTTATAAGGTCCCGTATAAGACCATATCTGGGATATGGCCTCAGCACCAAATTGAGATCCCGTATAAGACCATATCTGGGATATGGCATCGGCATCGAATAAGAGATTTCGTGTAAGACCATGTCTGGGACATGGCATCGATATATGATGTTGTATAAGACCATATCTGGGATATGGAATCGACATCGATATTAGATCCCGTATAAGACCATATATGGGATATGGCATCGGCATCGACATGTGATCCCATGTAAGACCATATCTGGGATATGGCATTGGCATCTTATTATGTGTATGGCGAATTACGGATATCCTTCGGTATTCCAAGTGGTTCAACAGGTAAAGTGTAACAGCCCGATTTAGGGGCTAGTCAGAATGGTGGTTTCGGAACAATTAATCTAAGGTCAGAAAAAAATATTTTTATATTATTATATGAGTTAAAGCATGATTATATAGGTGCATGAAAATTTTGGTGCTTTAATTTTAGCGATTGCACGCTTAATTGCGAAAAAAGACTAAATCGCATAAAGTGCGAAAGTTCCATTTTACAAGCTAAAGGTGCCTAATAGATATAGAATATTAATTGGAGGTCCTTAAAGTGCAATTGACCCCTCTAGTAATGGTTGACCGGCCATAGGAGACAAAAAGATGTCAAAATTGGTCAAGTTAGTGGATTAGGTGATAAATTGTCTAGAAATATAATAAAATAAAGAAAGAAAAAATATCATCTTTTCTTCTCTTCTTCTCCACTGAAAATTAGCAGCAAAATAGGGGTTTGAAAGCTCAAAAATTTCAGCAAGCTTTTCTCCTTACAAGTAAGTGTTTTGATGATCATTTCTTGATAATAATTTACTTTTGGAACCCCTAAAGCTTAAGCTAGCTAAAGAGGGGACTATTTTGTAAAATGGTTGAAAGTTTAGAGTTTTTCCATGTGAGCATTTCAGTTGTTTGCTGCATTTTTATGGAAGAAAATGAGTCTTAGTTGTTAGATAAACAACTTTTGTGAAGGGTGTTACCATGAAAACACCTAAAAGGACCTTTTTGAAAAAGTTATAAAATAGGTGTTAAATGTGTGTAATAATGAGTATTTAGGGTTGCCATAAGAGAAATAAATGTTCACCTTAAAGAAAGAAATTTGATTAGAAATGATTTACGAGCCTAGGGGTAAAATGGTCATTTTGTGTAAGTCTAAGGGCAACCAAAGTATGATTATTGAAATGTATTGATTAATGTGATAATTAAATGAGCTAAATTGATATTATAGATCAAGAAGAACGAGGAATTAACCTTGACCGAGGAAAAGGTAAGGTATCGGACTAGATCGGCAATTTGGCCTATTTTGAAATCGAGGTAAGTTTGTGTGTAATAAGTTCAACATCATGTTAGTATGATTTAAAATGTTTGATATTTGTGAAGATGTATAATATTTCTATGAATTTGAATAACGATGTTGAATGAGGAAATGATGAAAAATTATGATGTTGAAGTCCCGGATGGACTTTAAGAAGTGAGAGAGTATCGTCATTAAGACATGAGATTGGTAAAGTCCCATATTAGACCATGTCTGGGACATGGCCTCGGCACCTAATTGAGATCCCGTATAAGACCATATCTGGGATATGGCATCAGCATCGAACATGAGAATCGTATAAGACCATATCTGGGATATGGCATCGACAATCGATATGAGATCCCATATAAGACCATATCTGGGATATGGCATCGGCATCAAGAGGAAATCCCATATAAGACCACATCTAGGATGTGGCATTGGTGTCGCATTTTATGTGAATGATGATATTTTGTAATTTCGTGTATTCCAAGTGAATTCAATGAGTAAATAGCTAAGCTTATAATAGAAATGAGACTAGTGCTAAAGCTATGTGATGAAGTGATACAGGTACATGTGAGAAATTCACGAGAAATATTTACGATATGAGACATGATATGTAATTGGTATGGGTAAGCATGAGTAAGTTATGGCAGTGTGCTTAAGACTTTGTGTCTTTCTTCAACAAAATTAATGGATGACATTATGAGTCTTTTTGTTGTTACTTATTTCATGCAAACTTACTAAGCTTTATGCTTACCCCTCTCATTTCCCTTTTCCTTGTAGTATTGTCAAGCTAGCTCGGGAATTCGTGGAACATCGGAGTTCAGAAATCACACTATCAACTTCTTTTTGGTATAACAAAGTTAGATTTATTTTGAGTATGGCATGTATAGGACTTGGTCATTTTGTTATGTCATATTTGTTAGCCAAAGTGTTGGCTATCAATGTTGTTAAATTCATTTTGTAAGTGGTCAATGGAAATGGGTCAATACTTGACAAGTTTATATATTCAATGGTGATGAAATTCATGAAGTGTATGCTTATGTGGATGTCTTAATTTTGAGTTCTTAGAAGTGCCTCATGGTCATGATTTATGTTTAAGTGAATTGGTATAAGAATGGTTGATTTGTAGGATGGTAAATGGCTTGGTAGATAGCCTTACAATTGTCCACATGGGTAGACACACGGGCGTGTGTCTAGGCCGTGTGTGACGCACGATCAGCCCCATGGACGTGTGGAGAGGCCGTGTGTCCCCATGCATACTAGGTTTGCAAGTCAGTATGCTCAGTAATAACCACACGGGCAGAGACACGGCCGTGTGTCTCAACCGTGTGGGAGACACGGCCTAAGACACGGGCATGTACCCAGGCCGTGTGAAGTCTGCACCTGAAATTAGGAATTTAATTTGACACACGGTCTAAGGACACGGGCGTGTGCCTTGGCCGTGTGACCTTAGTGAGGTGATGACGTCATAAACAGAATGCTATGGTTTTTGGCACACGGGCTAAGACACGGGCGTGTCGAGGCCGTGTGAAGGACACGGGCAAGGGACACGGGCGTGTGTTCGGCCATGTGAAAACCCCTGTAGGTTCGATTTGAAAAATAATTCCACACGGGCGTGGAACATGGGCATGTGATATGCCACACGGGCGTGTCCATTCTTTCACACGGGCGTGTGGACTGTTTAATGTCAAATTTGTCTAAGTGTTCAAAAGTTCCCGGTTTAGTCCCGAATCATTTCGGTACAAGTATAGGGTCTCGTAGACCTATAATAAGGACATTAAGGTCTTGAATGAAAATTTTATTTGAAATGAAATTTCGTGAACCAATGTTGTATAATTGAGCAAGTTAAGTACGGTAATGCCTCGTTACCCGGTTCAAGTGTCGAATACGGGTAAGGGGTGTTACATAAAGAGCTAAATTTTATGTTAAAGATAGTAAAGAGCTAAGTTTATGTTCAAGATGTAAAAGTGCTAAAGTTATGTGATGAAGTGATACAAGTGTATATAAGAACCTTACGAGAAATGAGTTCGATATGTGTTATGAGATTAGTAAGAGTAAGCATGAGTAAGTTATGTTAATGTGCTTGAGAATTTGAGTTATTACTCAATGTAATGTATGGATGTCATCATAAGCCTCTATATTGCTATTTATTTCATGCAAACTTACTAAGCTTTATGCTTACCCCTCTCTTTTCCCTTTCCTTGTAGCATCACCAAGCTAGCTCGGGGATCGTAGGACGTCGGAGTTCGGTTCACACTATCAAGCTATTCTTTTGGTATAGTAAAGTTGATTATTTTGGGTATGGCATGTATAGGAACTTGGTTATTTTTTTATATGTCATATTGGTTAGCCAAGGTGTTGGCTAATAATGTCACTCAATTCATTTTGTAAATGGCCATTGGAATCGGCCAAAACTAGTTAAGTTATATCTATTCAATGATGATGAATTTAATGAAGTGCAAGTTTATACAATTGAGTGAGTAAAGTATGAAGTATGAGCATGATGAATGTAGTGGAATTCAAGGTGTGGATATCTTGATTTCGGATATTGGAGGTGTATTATTGTTATGTCATGTGTTGCTAGAAATAGTATAAGCGTGGTGGTTTTTCAGGGTGGCAAATGGCTTGGTAGATAGCCTTGCATTTGTCCACGCGGGTAGACACACAGGTGTGTGTCTAGGCCGTGTGTGACACACGGTTAGCCCCATGGGCGTGTAGCATGGCCGTGTGTCCCCTGCATCTAATTTGTGAAAAAATTCAGTTCGTCACACGGGCTAGCACACGGGCGTGTGGCTTGGCCGTGTGCCCTTGAGGGTTTGCTGACGTCATAAACAGAATGTCCCTTATTTTGGACACAGCCTGAAGCACGGGCGTGTGACATGCCACATGGGCGTGTCACTCCTCTCATACGGGCGTGTGGCCCTGTTTTGAGTAAAAATTTTCTAAGTGTTCGTAAGTTTTCGGTTCAGTCCCGAACCAATCTATATGTATGTTTCGGGTCTAGTAGACCTATAATAGGGACATTATGAGTACAAATGAAGGATTCTTAAGTATGAATGAAAAGTTATGGCCCGATAATGTATGTTAAAGTCAGTTAAGTACGGTAATGCCTCGTACCCTGTTTCGGTGTCGGATACGGGTAAGGGGTGTTACACAAACAGCCGTGTGACGTCGACAGAATGCTTTTCAGCTTTTCACCGTTCGCTATTTTTCTAATTTTCCATTACACACATGATCAATTTTTTATACCGAATCAACACTCGCAATTCCATATCCTAAAATCATCGTTCAAAATAGACTAATTAGCACGATTTTACCAAATCCGACTCACTAATATGACATAATTATCGCCAAATGAACTTAATTATTGAAAAATCAGCCCCTATCGCAGCGAATAATTACTTACCCTCGTACCAATAGTAGCTCCAAATCGCAATTAAACCGCTAGAGAATTGTCACACACTTCACGTTCTTCTTCTATCAAAAACCAAAACAATAATTACTCACATACATTTCTTGAAATAGAAAAGAGCAACAATGACACTATTAACAAAAGAATATGAAATCACTTACCTAAATAAGATTACCCCAACCTCAAGCTCAAATTCACGCAAATACAATTGTACCCAAAAGAAGCGATTATCTTGGCAAAAAATCAGAATGACGGCAATAAAACAGGAAAAACAAATAGTAAAAACTAAAGTTATCACTGGCGACAGAAAAAGAAGTGACAAAGAAACGAAAAGAAAGTGAAATGAGAACATGAAAGGGAAAAATAGTAGAGAAGAGACGACCGAAAGTATTCTCGGTAACTCCAAGAAATTAACGTAAAAAGAAGCAAAACTCAAATATGGAGAAAAAAAAAAGGAAACATGAAACGACAGAATGAAGGGATTGGGTGTAATAACCTGATTTTCAGTGGTGTCAGAAATAATGGTTTTGAGACCATAATTCTGACATAATAATCTGTAAATGTTGTTTGTTAATATTTACGAGGTCATTAATGTGGTATTAATTTTTTATTAGGAAATTTGAACATTTAGGTGGTTAATTAAGTAAAAAGGGTTAAATTGTAAAGGTTGTAAAAGTTTGATTCTATTAGAGGAATGTATTAAAATGGCATAGGAAAGGCAAGGGAAGGATTCGAATGGCAATTATACCATTTGAATAATGGTGGACGGTTAGCCTAGTGAATTATAAGGATTTTTTATTAAATTAAAAAGGGTTTTAATGGCAAAATTGTAAATAAATGGAAATGTAAGTAAAATTAAAAGAAAAAAGATGAAAACATCTTCCCTAACTTCATCTTCCACCGAAATTAGAATAGGAAAATACAATTGAAGAACCTTAGGGTTCGGCTAAAGAAAGGTTAAGGCTTTTAGGTAATTTTCCTACCCATTTTTAGTAATTTTTATGTTTTTGAGCTCATATTAGCTTGATTTAACTAACATGAGGACTAATTTATGAAACTGTTAAATGTTATAAATGTTTCCATTGATGAGCTGAGTTATTTCTTGAAGTTAATGTTGAAATATGAAGCTTTGTTGCTTGGGTAGACTAATTTGTAAAGTGATTTTTAGTGATTTTGACGTTTAAGGACTAAATTGTTAAAACGATAAAATTAATTTTACTTAATGTGAAATAATTGCAAATAGGGATTTTTAGAAAGCCATAGATCATTTGGCTGAACTTGGATTTAGAAAGAAATGGTTAGTTTTCTTGTTTAAGGCATAAGGACTAAATTGAATTAAAGTGTAAAGTTGAGGATAATTTTGTAAAATGACAAAAAAGGACCAAATTGCATGAAATGGATTAATTATGTTGTTATTTTAATTAATTTAATGAAACTATTATTTTATATCAGGAACGTATCGACAATTATGGAAAAGGAAAAATTGCGGAGTAGTCCCTATACCTTGGCAATTCTGCAAATCAGTCCTGTAAGTTTGTACACTATTTATACTTCTAATTATTTTTATATTCTTTGTTAATATAATTTTCTTAGATGTTATATTGAAAAATAGTATGATCTTGGAAAAGAAAAAAAAATGGAATACTGATTCTACTAAATGTGTTCTAACAAGCAATATCTACCGATTCTATTGAATGTGCTCAAACAAGCAATATATACTAATTTTACTAAATGTGCTAAAACGAGCAATATCTATTGATTCTACTGAATGTTTGCTCGAATGAGCATTACCCACTGATTTTATTGAATAAGATCTATTGTACCGATATTTGGAAATGAAGATCGAAATAATGCTCCGAATAGTATTCATACGATGGAAGTTGTGATTGTTGGGAATTTCCATTTATTTATTATTCGAACGAACTTACTAAGCTTTACGTAAGTTTACCTGTGTTTGGTTTTTTTTTTTTGTAGATTACGTTTTTGTGGACTCGGAAGGTCGGATCAACATGAGAAATCACACTATCCGGGAATCTTGGTAGACTTTGATTTTGGTTTGGGTAATATGGCATGTAATATGACCCTTTTTGGATATGTAGTATTAGTATTTGGTTTGTGTAAGTTTACACTTATAACTTGTGTTGTTAAGTTTGAATAACCTATGGAAAATGCATGTTTACTTTAGATGAATTGGTTGGTCAAGAATCAGCTACAATGATACTAGTTGAGTTATGGTATGAAATGAAGTGAATGTAGACTTTGATATATAAATTGTGCCTTGAAAATGCAATTATGGAAGTGATTTGTTATGATATGTTGAGGTGTCAATGATGACACATTGGTTAGACAGTTAGGTTAATTATATTTTCATTAATTGATTGTTATTAGAGGTGTTTAATGACCTATGAGATTGTATGTTTGAATATGTTCTAGGTACCTAAGCAAATGGGTGAAAAATGAGCATGATTTGGTTCAATTCTGGGTAGACATGGTCTGGGACATGGGCTGTTACATGGTCGTGTGTCACACATGGGCAACCCATATGGATGTGTGTCCTGAGCGTGTACAGATGTAGTTTTCACACGGCCTGCGACAAGGTCGTGTGATCCAACATCGAATGTTACACGGGCTAGCACACAGCCAAGGACATGGCCGTATGACGTTATTTTGAATGTTACACGGGCTAACACATGGCCAGTGACATAGTCGTGTGACATCATTTTGAAAGGTACACGGCCTAGCACACGGGTAACGACACAGCCGTGCCTTGAACCACACGGTCTGGATCGTGTCACATGGCCATGTGACCCTTGTTTTGAAAATTTTCAAATTTTCCCTGAATGCCCGTCACTTATTTTTAGGGCTTTGAGAGCTTGATTTAAGGCCGTAATTGAATGTTCTATTTAATTATGTATAATAATGTATTTATAGAATTTTAATTGATAATTGAATGCTATTTGTTATGAAATGTTTCGACTTATTCGGTAATACTTTGTAACCCTATTTCGACGGTAAAAATGGGTTATAGGTGTTACAATGAGAGAGAGAATGGGAGAGTGGGAGCAAAATTAGGAGATAATCCCTCTATTTATTATTATTTAAAACTACCCACTAACTCCTACCAACCTCCACTAAATCTAATAACTAACCACTTGCCAGATTCACTCAAAGTTCAAAATAGAAATAATTTTCACTTTGCATACACAATGATTCGAACACATGACCTCTAGGTAAGCTGAAATCTTACCACTGAATCTGCAGGCTCATTATTGTCAACAATTGAGTGAAAATAATTTATAATCAGATATTCAAAGATAAAGGTTTAGGCAAAAATAGCAAAAAATTTATGAAAAGGATTCGAACCCAGAACCTCTCATACACAAACACAACATTTATCCATTGAACCAAATTAATGCCCTTGACATAATTTTCACAATCTTAACTCAAAAGCCGAACGTAACCACTCGTGATTTCACTAACTCAATTTGTTCCAACCTCGATATTTGGGAGTGACATCTCGGATGATATCGATAACGAAGGCGCGAATGACAATGGACATGTTCACATGTCTTCAGTTTAGAACCCAAGTCAAGGCATTGTGATACACAACGATCTTGGGGCACACGTCGATCATAGATCTCGATGCGATGCATGCGTTCGATTTCCCGAAGTACCTCGATATATTACCTGCTCATTGATTGGTCACAGATCCCGAACACGAAGAGTTGTTCATGGGCTAAAAATTTGCAACCAAGGAAGACTGCGTATTTGCCATTAAGTGGTATAACATGAATGTGTCGGTTGACTACAAAGTCACCTTGTCTAAACTAACATTGTATATTGATGAGTGTTGGAGGTCAGCAGAAGACTTCAATTGGCAGGTACGAGCCGTATTTATTCAGAGGTCGTAAATGTTGGATATCCAAAAATTTGTTGGGCCTCACACATGCACTTCAACGTGTATGATGCAAGATCATCGCAAATGTGATGCCAAAATTATCTGCAACTACATCATGCCAATGGTGAAAGACATGTCCACCATTCATGTTTCGACACTGGTTGTCGAAATGCAAGAATGATTCCAATACCAAGTGTCATACCGGAAAGCATGGATAACTAAATAGATGACCATGTAGCAGTTGTACGGAGATTGGGATGCATCATACAATGAGCTAAAGAGGTGGATAGTTGTTATGCGAGAGTATGTGCTAAGGACTGTCATTGACTTGCAAACACGACCTTATTATGACCTAGACGACCAACTACAATTGAGAAGAAGAATTTTCCACCGAATGTTCTGGACGTTCGATCCATGCGTGGGGGCCTTTCCCCACTACAAGCAGCTTATACAGGTTGATGGGACCTGACTATACAGAAAATATATGCAAATCCTACTTATTACAGTTGCGCAAGACGGGAACTGGAACTTGTTCCGGATAGCGTTTGCCATTATGGAGTCGGAGATCATGAAATCATAAGAATTCTTCTTGACGAACTTGCGAGCGTATGTTGTAGGGACAAGAATATTTACATCATATCTGATAGATCGAAGGGACTGATTACTGTGATTAGGCATTTCGGTGTTTTGTGGAGATCTATTTACTGCATTTGGCACATCGCAGCTAACTTTCTTCAAGACTACAAGAATGTAGACTGGCAGAAACAAGTTGTGAAAATGGGTAAAATTTAGTTTCAACATATGTTTTAAATGTTCTTAATACTTCCACAAATTAATTCAATAGTGTAACTTATCTTTTCTTAATACATACATAGCATATGAGCTAGAGTCATACCTTTTCAGGCAAAGAATGACCAGACTTGAGGGCAGCATGCAAGGTGAAACAGATACTCTTTTTCGAGAGTGGTTAGTACTATGGAGTCGTGGTAATGGACTAAAAGTTTTAATGACGAGGCTCGATATGGTCATATGACCACCAACTTGGCAGAGGCGATTAACTCCGTGTTGAAGCGAACACGACATCTTCAAATTTCATCTATTTTTTCTACTACGTTCTACAAGCTGGAAACCTTGATGCCAAGAATGAGGCTGAAACAAGTAAACCAGATAGAGGCAAGACACGTGTTTGTTGAAGAGGTCAGGAAGGAAATGGATGGAAACTATCGGTGATCGAGGTTGATGAATTTAGAAATATATTCTCGACAGTTAGAAACTTTTTGAGTTATAGAGTCCAATGACCGTTGAGCCGGTATCTCACCTAGGTCCTATGAGTTGATCTCTGAAATAGACAGTGCGATTGCGGGAAGTTCCAGTCACTTTGTTACCCCTGTGTGCATATCGTTGCAGTTTGTGCTCGTGCCTCGTTCAATGCTGAATAATATATCGATAAGGTGTACACTCTTAAGTGCACATTGTGTATTTGGGGAAACGAGTTCCCCGCCTTTCGTGATTTGTCTACATGGGAAGTGCCTCTGTTGACTTTCAAGCTTGTCTCAGACAAGGGATTATGTAGGAAGCCAAAAGGTAGCCCTCAAGTCACCAAGATCCATAATAAAATGGACATGAGGGAGAAAACCGATGACAAACTTTGTGGCATGTGCAAAATATCTGGTCATAACCGAACTAAATGCCCGTATCGAACCTACCATACTAGATAATCATCGCAATCGGGTAGAATATGAATTAATGTACTCCATGTTCAAGCTTGTAATAAAAATTTTATGATTATTGTCATATTTTCATATTTATATTTTGGTATGTATATTGTTTTAAAAAAATCAAAAGTTTGTTAAAAGGAAATTAACCCAAAAGTTGTGTTCTAAAATAAAATCTTTGTGGTAAATACAAACTTGAAAATTAAGTACCAAAAATCAAGTCAATCATTTGCTATTATTTAATTAATACAAACTTGAAAATTTAAATTACAAACTACATGTAGTAAATATAATGTTACACGTTCTAAAACTGGTGGTTTGATGGTGTCGTTCTAGGGATAAACCATTGTAGCACCCAACGTTAGCGTTGAGGGTGCTCACTGATGTCATTTTTACCCTCACCCAGAACATCGTTCATGGCATCCATTGGCAAACCTTGGGGTGTGCTAAACAAACTTGAGAAATCATTCACGGCATCTATTAACAAACTTGGGGTGGGTTTGGGCTGAAGGTATCAAACATCATTGATGATCTCGGATCCAGATGATTTGAACTAGAATCGGGATTCTTCAACTAATATACGTAGCCTGATGAGCCCAGAAAATAATTATCAACCCCCAAGTTTGGATGATAAGAACTACCCAGACTGTGAATAAGACTGCTTGGGTTCAGGCACCGGCTCCGATTCAGGAAGAGGAAGCGGATGTGGCAGATGGTGCAGAGGTGCCCTAGTCTTTGCATGTGTGGAGGGACTAGCATCGTTTGCCCACCAAATAAAAAAGATTTCCCACATACCATGTACCAGCATTGGTATTTCTCTGAAGGTCGCAAATCAAATGCATAATTCATTCAATGTCTCTGCCCCATCCAGTTGTTCCACAATAGAAGATACTCTTCATGCTATAATGCCCAATTTTTATCGTGTTTCCTCATTTTGTTAATTTCGTGTATAACCCCCAAACTCCGTGGAACATCCAGAATATGTTGGATGCACTCGAACTGTCGCAATACTCGATCCCCATTATACCACTCGATTATCGAGAAATTCAACAGGGGTATGTTAATGCACCACAAGTGTGAGTGGATGTGTACATGACTTCTCAATACTCGGAGAAGTACAACATCTACAAAAAATTTAAACTCCATCTACAAAAAAGTAATTACAACATTCTTGTTGTAATGGTTAAAGTTTATCACCTATTCACGAGTGGGAAGACATGTTTGGTGAGCAACTAATGCCAAGAATAGCATCTTGTAAAGCGCCTAGGACTGCAGCAATACCAGGCACCCGCCTATGTCCACGGCACGGTGCTTTTTCGTTTGACAAAGCTCACAATATAATGTAGCTAATACTGCTAAGCTCCAACTGTACAAACGGGTTGCATATAAATCAGATAACTAAATTGATGTTTTATAATAAAATAAAGAAAAGAAAAATGTCACCTTTCTCTCCATCTTCTTCACCGAAAGTTAGCAGCAAAATAGGGGTTGAGAGCTCAAAAATTTCAGCCAAGCTTTTCTCCTTGCAAGTAAGTGATTTTAGTGGTCTTTCTTGATAATATTTGTACTTTTGGAACCCCTAAAGCTTAAGCTAGCTAATGAGGGACTATTTTACAAAATGGTTGAAAACTTAGGGTTTTTCCATGTGAGCATTTATGTTGTTTGCTGCATTTTTAAGGAAGAAAATGAGTCTTAGTTGTTAAATAAACAACTTTTGTGAAAGGTGTTACCATGAAAACACCAAAAAGGACCTTTTTGTAAAGGTTATAAAATAGGTGTTAAATGTGTGAAATAATGAGTATTAAGGGTTTCCATAAGAGTAATAAATGTTCATCTAGGCTTGTAAAAGGAGGAATTCAATTAGAATCGATTTACGAGCCTAGGGGTAAAATCGTCATTTTGTGAAAGTCTAAGGGCAAAATGGTAATTTTGCCAAAGTATGATTATTAAAATGTAATGATTAATGTGGTAATTAAATGAGCTAATTTGTTATTATAGATCAAGAAGAACGATGAATTAACCTTGACCGAGGAAAAGGCAAGGTATTGGACTAGATCGGTAATTTGGCCTATTTTGAAATCGAGGTAAGTTTGTGTGTAATAAATTCAACATCATGTTATTAAGTTTTAAAATGTTTGATATTTGTGAAGATGTATATTATTTCTATGAAATTGAGCAATGATGTTAAATGAGAAAATGATGAAAATTTATGATGTTGAAGTCCCGGTTGGACTTTAAGAAGCGAGAGGTTATCATCATCAAGACATGAGATTGGTAAGGTCCCGTATAAGACCATGTTTGGGACATGGCCTCTGCACTGAATTGAGATCTCGTATAAGACCATATCTGGGATATGGCATCGGTATCGAATATGAAAAATCGTATAAGACCATATTTGGGATATGGCATCGACATTGATACTAGATCTCGTATAAGACCATATCTGGGATATAGCATCGGCATCGAGATGTGACCCCATGTAAGACCATATCTGGGATATGGCATTGGCGTCGTGTTTATATGTATGATGACGATTGTGTATCCTCAGGTATTCCAAGTGATTCATTGAGATAAATAGTTAAGCTTATAATAGAAATGAAATCACTACTAAAGCTATGTGATGAAGTGATATAGGTACATGTAAGTAATTCACAAGAAATGTATAAGATATGTGATATGACATGTAATTGGTAAGAGTAAGCATGAGTAAGTCATGGCAATGTGCTTGAGACCTTATGTTTTTAATCAATGTATTAGATGGATGACATTATGAGCCTTTATGTTGCTATTTATTTCATGCAAACTTACTAAGCTTCATGCTTACCTCTTTCATTTCCTTTTTCCTTATAGTATCCCCAAGCTAACTCGGGGATCGTAGGACGTTAGAGTTTGGAATCACACTATCAACTTCTTTTGGTATAGCATAGTTTGATTAATTTTGAGTATGGCATGTATAGGAACTTGGTTATTTTGTGTTAGGTCATATTTGTTAGCCAATGTGTGGCTATTAATGTTACTCAATTCATTTTGTAAATGGCCATGGAAATTGGCTAATACTTGACAAGTTTATATATTCAATGATGATGAAATTCATGAAGTGCATGCTTGTGTGGATGTCTTGATCTTGGGTTATTAGAAATGCCTTATGGCCATGATGTATGTTGAATTGAAATGGTACAAATGTGGTTGCCTTGTAGGGTGGCAATTGGCTTGGTAGATAGCCTTACAATTGTCCACACGGGTAGACATACGGGCGTGTGTCTAGGCTGTGTGTGACACACGGTTAGCCCATGGGCGTGTTGTTAGGCCGTGTGTCCCCATGCATGCTAGGTTTGCAAGTCAGAATACTCAGTAGTAAACACACGGGCTGAGACACGGCCGTGTGTCTCAACCGTGTGGGAGACACGACCTAAGACACGGGCATGTGCCCAGGCCGTGTGAAGTCTGCACCTAAAATTAGAAATTTAATTCGACACACGGTCTAAGGACACGGGTGTGTGCCTTGGCCGTGTGACCTTATTGAGATGATGACGCCATAAATAGAATGTCAAGGTTTTCACACATGGGTAAAGACACGGGCGTGTCGTGGCCGTGTGAGGGACACGGGTGTGTTCCTTCCTTCACATGGGCGTGTGGCCCTGTTTTGTGTCAAATTTCTCTAAGTGTTCAAAATTTTCCGGTTTGGTCCCGAATCATTCTGAGCGCAATTTTAGGGTCTCGTAGACCTATAATAAGAACATTATAGTCTCGAATGAAGAGTTTTAGTTTGAAATGAAATTTTATGGATCAATGTTGTATGTTTGAGCAAGTTAAGTTCGGTAATGCCTCGTACCTGGTTCAAGTGTCGAATATGGGTAAGGGGTGTTACACATCAAGTGGACCTTGTTGTTATTTGCATCTAGCATGAGTACACCCCCTATCATATGCATTATATATGCTTGAGCGGCGCACATCACCTCCCGCTCAGTGGCAGTACTCAGTAAAAACTCGATATTCGCCTTCAACCATGAAAATCTCAAAGTCGTTAATTTATTAGCACCATCATCGGGCGAGTGTCCTAGTAAGTTTTAACATAAGGTCGCCTGATCAGACAATGTACTAACGCCTGTGACCGCAGTGCCTTCGATTGGGAGCTCGAGTTGCAATGCAACATCTTCCAGAGTGATTGTGTATTCCCCACACGGCAAATGAAATGTATGGGTCTCCGGGCGCCACCGCTCGACCAAAGCGGAGATCAAGTCGTACTTCAAATCAAACATGTGGATCAATGCTGCTGATCCGAATCCGGATGCCTCCAAGTATAGCATAAGATATTCATCCAGTAGATAGACCACACCATTGACATGACCCCTCAGTACACGGTATGAACCCTGACCATATTAAATTATCGCAATAGTTAATACATCCCAATTAAATTACCACATTAGTTAATATATCACAATTAAATAAAAAAGTCAATATATACAAATTTTAATACCATCACATTAATCATATTTGTTGTGTGATCATCTTCTGTAATTAAAGAAGTCATTTGGATATCTGCAGTTTCAAAAAAATAAATTAAAGTTTAAACATTTTCAATAATTACCAAAACACATAAATATAATACAAAAGCATGCAAATCAAATTAATAGAAAAAAAGTATTACAATAATATCATTACAAAAATACTAAACAATTTGATTCACAAAAAAATAATTACCATTACAAAAAATAAAATTTTTATTTTATTATACATACGAAAAATTCAACATGCGATCTTTAAATCTAATTCATTCAAATAACATTAAATAATAATTTTTCAATACAAAATATATAAAACATGTAAAAGAGTACCATTTTGGTAAATAATCTTATGGGCATATCATTTGAAGTATTAATTATATTTTTGTATTATTGAGGTAAAAAAATCACATAACATTTTTGGCCATACCATTTCAGTATATAATAATCTTCTTTATACAAATTAAATAAAGGGTTTTTACCAGATTAATATAAAAAAAATAAAAATATCCAAAATGGAACCTCCTTTTCAAAAATTACCAAAATGGTATACTGAGGGTGGTTGTGCCTCTGGCAGAGGCGGCACCACCCTCTGCACACCCTAGTTTTTGTTGCACTGAATTTTAAAAAAAAAACACAAAACTGAATTTAAAAAAAAAACACAGAACTGACAGGAAAAAAAACATCATCTGGTCAAGCCTCTGCGAGAGGCTTCACTGAATATGCCTCTGCCAGAGGCGGCACCGATTGTGCCACTGGCAGAGGCGGCACCAGCTTCAAATTTTCTGCCTTATAAGCTGAGTTGAAAGAGAAACGAGCTGAGTTATTAATATACTAACAACAATATTAAATAAAATATTAAACTAACATATTAAATAAAATATTAAATAAATAAAATATTAAACTAACAACAATATACTAACTAACATATTAAATAAAATATTAATATACTAACATATTATTAATATACTAACAATATATTATTTTAGGGTTTTTACCTAACTAACATATACTCACTAACATATTAGCTACAATATTAATAGTATTCTAACATTTTAATTATACTACTAACAATATATTATTATTTTAGGGTTTTTAACTAACATATTAATATTCTAACAATATACTAAGTAACATATTATTATTAACTAAAATATATTAATATAATAACATATTAATATACTAACCATATTTTATTTTAGGGTTACTTACTAACAATATACTACTATCTAAAATATCATTTTAGGGTTTCTAACTAACAATAATAATAATAATAACTAACTAACTAACTAACTAAGATAATAATTAACATATGTAATCCTAATAACTAACAACAAATAAAAAAATAAAAATTAATATATAGGCTAATATATATCATATAACAACAAAAAATTATAAACACAATAACAACAACAATATCTTCCATTATTTCAAAAAAAAAAAAAATTATACATACATACTTCTATTTTTTCCTTCTTCTTTTCCTTTTTTTCTTCTTTCTTTCTCCTCCTTTCTCTTTCTTTTTTCGGCACCGCCGTATCCTCCTCCTTCCTCTTCTTCTTCTTCCTCCTCTTCTTCTTCTTCCTCTTCTTCTTCAACTCAGCTGCTGAAATTTTATTTCTCAAATTAACTTAGCTCGTTTCTCTTTCAACTCAACTTATAAGGCAGAAAATTTGAAGCTGGTGCCGCCTCTGCCAGTGGCACAATCGGTGCTGCCTCTGGCAGAGGCATATTCAGTGAAGCTTCTCGCAGAGGCTTGACCAGATGATGTTTTTTTTCCTGTCAGTTCTGTTTTTTTTTTTAAATTCAGTGCAACAAAAACTAGGGTGTGCAGAGGGTGGTGCCGCCTCTGCCAGAGGCACAACCACCCTCAGTATACCATTTTGGTAATTTTTGAAAAGGAGGTCCCATTTTAGATATTTTTATTTTTTTATATTAATCTGGTAAAAAACCCATAACAAAAAAACACTCTAAAAAATTTCAACATAATGGGACAATTTATTAAGTACATAAAAAAACAAAAAAAAAGTTAAAAATTAAAAACAGAAACATAACTGCTCCCTTTTTTCCTAACACTCATTCTACAAAACAAACTATCAAAAAAAAAAAAAAAAACCCTCAATGAAAACATATGTTATTTGCATCTACTAAAAAATAAAAATTAAAAATTAAAAGAAAAATAAAAACATACCTGCTGAGTTTCTTTCAAACACCCTTTCTTTTTTTTTTCTCGTTTGTAAAATCAACACAAAGAACCATTTGTAAAATTAATAATAATAATAATAAAACATTCATAACCTATAAAACAGAAAATACCTGCTTCTCCTTTGTTTCTTCCCGTTCTACAAAAGGAAATTTTTTTTTCCAAGCACAAACCCCACACATATATATATGCTTAAAGGAAACAAAAATTGGAGCTGAAAGCCAATTCTCAAGGGTCAAAAACACTAACCCTTGATCGATTGGTCTTGTCCGCCGCAGGCGGTTAGTGAACAATAGTGGTGCCGCCACCCGACGATCCTCTACCCCCACTTGCCGCATTATAAGTCCCCATAAAATACCCCTTAAATTTATTATTTTTTAAGTGACGTATATGACTTCTTTTCTTACCGGTTCTTTCATAACCCGGATATTAGTGTCGTCTTTCTCAGTCCTTCCACCTTTTAAATATATATATATATATATATTTAACACATATCATTTGGTAATGATAGTTTCATGATTAAATCAGAAAAAATTATGGTGTCACCTCCTTCATACTCTCCACTTGTGTACACAGTTGAAAATATATCATTTTAATAATTAATGGTATTGACATACCATTTACGTATTTAAATATTAATTTTGTATTATCACATAAAAAAACCCAAACAATTACATAATAAAAATAGAATAATGAAATGGACGAAAATCTGAAATATAACCAAAATATTACACTTTCCTTTTAAATCTGCCATTCATATAAAAAACAATATATATAAAATAACATTTTCTATAAATATATTTTTACACCATTTTTATTTCCTTTTACATTTAGTGGATTAATATTTTCTTTTTTCGATATAATCTTATATTTTCATCTATTTTATATGATTGACATATTTCTATTTTATTTATTTCCTTTTTATATTATTTTTCTATTTCACTTATTTTATTTGCATTTCGAATTTTGATTAAAAAAGTAACGAATTATAAATTTAAAAAACACGAATCGGGTTGCCCCATATATATGAAAGAATACAAAATAATGATATATTTGGCGAATCAAATACCATGGTCTAATAAGGAACCTTTTGGATTTGTTGATAATTTTTTGAAAGATTTCTTCAAAAAGATTTCATTAACTCCTCATTTATATCGAGTAGATCTGATTGTTGTGAGAATTCTTAATTCATGAGTTGTAGGTGTATCTGTTGTATTTGCTTCTCCTAATGGTTGGTTGAGTAATAAAAAAAATTGTATTTTTTGGTACATCTTTATGGATTGGATTAGTTTTTCTAGTGTGTATCATTGATTCTCTTATTTCTTGAATCTGTCCATTTTGGATATGAAAGTTACCCCTCTACAAATTTTTCAGATTTTGAAACACATTCAATGATATAGAAGTATAAGTAGTCAAAATGAAAATAAAAATAATCATAATAACAAATTAGAGACGGGGATCAGTCAAACTTCTATAATCTGTAATGTAACTTGAATGAAATAAATAGAATTTAAAAGATGAATGAAAAGAAAATAATAAAATCGAAATCATAATAAAAAATGAAATTCTAAATTATTAAATTAATAATTTATTTTAATTATACTTAAATTCAATTATTAAATTTTATATTTAAATGAAATTAAATAATAATAAATTCTAAATATACTAGATCTAAATAATAACTAAATAAAAATAATAATTTAAATAATATTTAAATCAAATAGTAATAATATATATAATAATATTATAAGAATAGTATAATAATAGATAGAATATAATATAGAAATATAGATTTCTAAATTGAAATATATTAATATAAATATTATTAATTACTTAATATTAATAACAAATAACAATAATTGATAATAGCTTGTAATTTGATTAATTAATATGCATTTAAATTGTTATACAATTTCGTTTCTTAATTGGTTTAGAAGTACCCTCAACTGAAGAAAGTATTTATCCTAGCTCTCATCTGAATATAATCTTATTCAGATTAAAAATAATATTAAAATAAAACCTCACTAACAATAATAATTTCATCTTTCAAGAAAAACATTCAAAATTCGTATACAAATGTCCACTACCCGTCCTAATTAAATTGGTTGCATATAATTTCATACAACACACTGATCAACGATGGAATCTTTCTTTCCTTTACCTTCTTTCCTCTGATATGTTAGTCTGTCCCCAACTCCCTCATTATTTTAACAAGGCGGCTATCGTTTACCAGATTTTTAGGCAACATAAAATCCTCAGGACCAAGCATCTGATCGACGATGTTTAAGATGGGTCTTCTTTCTCTCTTTTTTCACTTTCTTTTCCTCTCCATTTCCAGTAAGAGCTCTCTCTAAACGCCCAAAATGGAACACTCATTTTTACATTTTTTTGGGCGGACTCTAATGTATCTTCCTTCATCTGGTTTTTTGGTTGTTTTGATCTTTGGTTTTCAGGCGGTGAGATCTCAAGCCAAGTGGGAATAAACTACGGTCAGCTTGGGGACAATCTACCATCCCCGGAAAAGTCAGTTAAGCTAATCCAATCCATTGGAGCTAAACGCGTCAAAATCTACGATGCAAATCCCGACATCCTTAATGCTCTCAGAGGCACAGATCTTCAAGTCTCGATCATGGTCCCAAACCAACACTTAACCAACATCTCCACAAACCAAAAACTAGCTGATTCTTGGATTCAATCCAACGTTCTCCCTTTTTACCCCCAAGTCAAAATCCGATACCTCCTCGTCGGCAACGAAGTCATCAGCAGTTCCCCCAAAGAAATCTGGTACAGCATCGTACCAGCCATGCGTAAAATAAAAAATGCCTTAAACACCCACAGGCTCAACAAAATCAAAGTCGGCACCTCAATGGCAATGGATGTCCTGGAATCATCATTTCCACCATCCAACGGCACGTTCCGGTCTGACATCGCCGATCCGATAGTTAAACCAATGTTGCAGTTTTTAAGCCGGACCAAGTCTTTCTATTTCCTCGATGTTTACCCTTATTTCCCTTGGTTCACCGACTCCAATAACATTAACCTCGATTACGCGCTTTTCGAATCCCGAACGATAAAATACACCGACCCGGTTTCCAATCTAACCTACAGTAATTTGTTTGACCAGATGGTTGACTCCGTTATTTTCGCAATGGAAAAACTCGGGTATCCGGATGTTCGGATCTGGATAGCGGAAACAGGTTGGCCCAATGCCGGCGATATCGATCAAATAGGAGCCAACATTTACAATGCCGCTACTTACAACAGAAATGTTATCAAGAAACTAACTGCCAAGCCTCCAGTTGGAACTCCGGCCCGACCGGGTCGGGTTCTACCGTCTTTCATATTCGCTCTTTATAATGAGAACCAGAAGCCAGGTCCGGGAACAGAGCGGCATTTCGGGTTATTATATCCAAATGGGTCCAACGTGTATGGGATCGATTTGAGTGGGAAGACTCCGGATTCGGCGTACGAGCCGTTGCCGAAGCCAACAAACAACGAGCCGTATAAGGGGAAGATTTGGTGCGTGGCGGCTAGAGGAGTCAATGCGAGCGAGTTGGGTTCAGCATTATCGTACGCATGTTCGCAAGGGAATAAGACTTGTGACCCGATTCAACCCGGAAAAGAATGCTTCAAACCCGATTCGTTGGTTTGGCATGCTAGCTACGCCTTTAGCTCTTATTGGTCGCAGTTCAAGAAGACCGGTGCGTCCTGTTATTTTAACGGCTTGGCTACTCCAACGGCCAAAGATCCAAGTAAGTTTTAAATTCTTCATTTAACAAATAAAATATCTTTTACACACTAAATTATCGTCTAAAATGTGGTTAAGAGTACCCTTTAATCTTCGCACTATATAATAGGCCTATTAAATTAGCCCTTTTCAAACAAACCTTTCTTTTTTCGGTTTTAATGGTGTATTTATATATTTTTCAGGTTTTGGGCGCTGTAAGTTTCCAAGTGTGACCCTTTGAAGTTTTCTAGTAAGTCGTCAGGGGAGTGATTTGGGTCCCCCTTTCATTCATTTTTATGTAGAGGGTAACTTTTTGGCTGGCTGTCGGCACACAAACAAACCTCTCTTCTCTAGTTCAATCTTCATCAAGTAAAATGGGCACCTAAATCACTTTGTATTGCGCTGTAGTTTTATTTATTATATCAATCACTCATTTGTTTGGTCAGTGACAGTAGAGTACTTTATTGAAATTTAATTGTTTGCTCTGCCCTCTATTAATCTGATTGATAAATTTTCATTTCAACAACGGCTAATTGTCCTTTTTGTTGCCTTGTTTCCCTTTCTGATTGTGGCTCAACAAAACCCATCCCCTGAGCTTTTTCTTTTTAATGATAGAAAATTTGAAACAGGATAAGAAATGAGAAAAAAAGGCTAAATTTTTTACACGAGTTTTCAAATTTTGGTACCAATTTTTATATCTCGTTGCTTCGGCTAAAGATTAAAAAACCCACAATGCATATATGATATAAAAGTGGCCTAAAAGCAGCTTTTACTATTTGAAAATGACAAGTCCATTTGGGAGGAATCTTGCCTGGGTTGGGTGGTGTTGTTTCACCTAAAAACTTAGAAAAGTGACATGACGTGCACATGGATGCAATGTGGTCTGTTGTCAGCGTATGCAACGAGTTGTACCAAAATACAAAGTATTCTTCCTTTTTTAAGACCTTTTTTTTTTTTTATCGGCACCTTCTTCTTTTTGGTCCCGAGAGTGAGATCTGATGTTTAAATTAAATGACACCAAGCAAAGTTTCATGGCCCGACAGACTTCCGGTTGTGTCAAAAGATTCATCGATCCCATTATAGTAGTTCTTTTGGGAAAAAATCTGTATAAATTTGGATGACTTATGTCGGGTTAAATAATAATTTTACAAAAAATCAGATCAAACTCAAATATTTTTTATACATATTTTAAATCGAGTCAAATACAAAATAAAAAAAGGGTTAACTCATTTTTTAACCATTCTCAATTTTTTTTCTCAAACAATTTTCTAGAACCTATATTTTATTTTATTTTTGTTAAATATAGATCTGATAAGTGATAAGGCAACTGAAAAGCAAATGCAATGGTAGACAAAGTCCTAGTGTCACAAGGCTAAAACTTTAGTCTCGCAATTTGTGCGACATTAGGCTATTTTCTTCGCTTCAAATGCGCCTAAGTTAGCTTAACTCTCGCAAAGTGAGAATTCTCGATAGAAATTCTCTTAATGCACCAAAAATAAAGCAGAAGCTACTCAAAGACAAAAGAAAGATCGAAAGAACGAAATAGTCATAGAAAAGCAACACCCAAAAGATGTTTGAGTAAATGCTCTCAATTAGTATTCACTATTAAAGAATGTAATACAATGGTTGATTACAAATGAGGGGGAGACCCTCTATTTATAGTTTAGTTCCCTCAAATCCAACGGTACTAGTTTTACATCGACGGATGAGATCAAAGCATATCTACAATTAAGAGATTTACATAATCCCCAAGATTACAAAATCAAATCTTATCATATTACAAATATAACAAGATTACTTTTCTTATTTACCAAGGTAGCCCTAATTTACCAAAAGTGCTTCGTTGGGCCACCAAGGTTTCAAGTAGATGGGTTTTGTCACTTGTTCCTCGAATCGAGTCAGTTCAAGTGGGTCAAATGAGCCCCATTTAATAGATTGATCTCAATGGGACGTCCTTTGTGCAATCGCCACGAGCTTTGAACTGCAGCCCATGACATTCTCCCCCACCTATTCTCACAACACCCTCGTTGCATCCTCGGAATGACATTGATTTGACTCGCCTTTGAACTTTCTCAATGCCTTGGCCACTTCCCGACTAGTCTCTCTATTGGGTAGTCCTACACATCGGAACCTTTTTCTCAACTTTTGTCGTCGCCTAGATTGAATCGTTTCGTGCTGAATCTGGTGTCCTAAGTGTAGTATTTTCGTCAATATACACTTGTAATTTTTTCGAATGGATTGATTAATAAAATTATTCATAAATTGCATTAATACTTTGTATAATGTCCTCATATGGCTTTTGAACGCAAAGCAAAATGGAAGAAAATGTTTCTCATTGGTTGTTTAATGTTTAACTAATACTAAACAGTATTACGTGGTCAGATCGTAATATGAAAAGTCAACTTATATTAGTAGACAAACCTAAACATGTAGCACCCCTAACCCGTATCCATAGCTGGAATAGGGTTACGGAGCATTACAGGAGTTTACAGATCAATTATAGTTAATTGATGTCGTTTACTATTCTTTTCCGAAAATCTATCACAATCAATCATAATGTCCCATATATAGGTCCTCGAGGCCCAAAATACATGTTAGAATCGAGTCGGGATTAAACTGGGATCACAGAAAATTTTTCGCGAAATTTTAAAAAAAAAATTTAGGTGCAGGGGACACACACCCGTGTGGCTAGGCTATGTGGCTCACACGGCCAATGACACGCCCATGTCCCAGGCCGTGTGGGCATTCGTTGTGAGGCACACGGTCGTGTTCTAGCCCGTGTCCTTACCCGTGTAACTCTTTGACTTGGGTCACACGGCCAGCCACACACCCGTGTGCTAGACCGCGTGGACAATTTAATTTTCGAAAATTAGGTGCAGGGGTTACACAGCCAGGACACACGCCCATGTGCTGGGCCGTGTGTCTCACACGGCTGAGACACACACCCGTGGCTCTACCCATGTGCTCAATTCTGAGCATTTCGTTTCTCAATTTTTAATATACAGGGGACACACGGCCAAACCACACGCCTATGCGCATGGCTGTGTGTCACACACGGTTGAGACACACGCCTTTCACAACAACTCGATAAATTGCTAACTAGTGCACATACTTACCTATTAGAACGTATTAATCTCTTGACCATATCTTTATGTCAATTCAACCGATTAATCAAATTTTAATAAACAAATAAAAGATTACGTAAGGTAACAATATATCTCTATATTGAAACAATTTAATCAAAATAATCTTGCAAGTTATGCAAGGCTAATGTACTGTGTAATATCGTCACTAATTTAACCCTCCACTACCTTAGAAGATTAAAGATGCACCAATTAAATATTGTGTCAGTTAAATACAATTTCAATCCTTTTAAATAATTAATTCAATTGTTACCTTACAATTAAAATGAAAGCATAACATAAGTATGATTTTATTTAATTGAACAATTTACTGATACCTAATAACAACATAAACACATTTTTAATAATCTAAGCGGACAAAATGCAATTAATCTAACACGAAGGAATTTAAGTCATTTTAATTAATTGAAGAGCAACAACACAAATATTCATGTTCATGATCAAAACAAAACTAAAAACAAAGATTAAGAGAAGGC
Organism: Gossypium sturtianum; assembly: GCA_025698515.1. Taxonomy (NCBI): domain Eukaryota; kingdom Viridiplantae; phylum Streptophyta; class Magnoliopsida; order Malvales; family Malvaceae; genus Gossypium; species Gossypium sturtianum. The sequence continues at coordinate 68,015,606 of CM046949.1, read as the reverse complement.
AACTAGAAAAAAAATCTCGGTGGTTTTCCGAAGCCAAACTAGTAAGCCCCTCTCTTTTCTACTCGTTCTACTAATCCGAGGCCTTCACGAACACTTGATTGTTGCTACTCCAAGAGGCATACAAGCTCTTTTTCAAGAGGGGAAATCTGCAAGGGAAGAAAAGAAGTGAAAGACAACACAAAGGGAAAAAGAGAGAAAATGTGAGAGAGAGAGATGTGTGAGTAAGGGATAGGGGTGTTCAGTCGGTTAACCGACCCGAAATACTATTAACCGAATTAACCGACCCTTTAAAACTCTTAACCGTTAACCAAACCAAAATTTTTTCAAAAAATTTAACCGAACCGAAATTTTTCAGTTAATTCAGTCGGTTAACCGAATTAACCGAAAATTATATGTTTTTTATTTTTGGTTAAAAGAAGTATAAAAATTAACCGAATTAACCGAATTAAAGTATTGAATCGCCACATAATTAAAAACACTATATAAGTCTTGAAATTAACACATAATTGAAATGTAAGTCTTTAATATTCTCCATTTGTATCCATTTCTTCTCCCCAAAAGAACTCCATTTGCATTATACCTACAAAAAATATGTGCAAAAAATGAGCATATAATAGAAAAATATGCATTTAAAAAAATCAAATACTATAAACAAATGAATAGATTGTAAGTTAACAAGAATAAGATAGTAAGCATACCCTTCAACTCACGAAAGCTCATGAATTTAGGGTAGGCTCTGATGCATTCCAAGAAAAGTCTAAACATTGCATCGATTAAATAAGTAGGAGTGATATGGTAAAAAAATTGAAACTATTAAAATAAAACAATAAATATACCATTTTCAATCTTAAGCTATTGGATTTGTTATTCAATCTTTTTGATGTCTTCTTGTGATGATGATTTTCGAATCCAATCTTGAGTACACACAAGAGCTTGTAAAATTTTAGGAGTTAAAGAACTCCTATATTGATCAAGTACACTTCCCCCGGTGCTAAATGCAGACTTTGAAGCAACTGTAGAAACTGGTATAGCTAACACATCTCTGGCCATTTTTGAAAAAGTGGGAAATCTAGGGCTATTCACTTTCCACCACAATAAAATATCAAAATCTTCAACAAAATCCTCATTAGCCTTAGCTAGATATTTATCCAATTCAGATGTTTTATCCTTACCACCATTTTCCAACTCACGCTTTTTATACAAAGCTTGCATTTGCCTTTTCATTTTTTGTTGTGGTTCACCAAGAGAAACATGTGTTGGCACACTCGATTGGCTACAAGTACTATAAAGTTGAGTCTTATACTCATCAAACAATTCATACAAAGATTCCTTCAATTTTTGCATCATTTCACAAGCTTTTTCAGAACTAGACATTTCACTAAGTGCAAATTCAAGATACTTTAGTTTTTGTCTAGGATATAAAACACAAGCAACAAACATAAGCAAATTCATCTTATCAATATCACCCCAATACTTATCATACTTCTCTTTCATCTTGATGGCCATAACATTGAAATCAACATTACTATTTAACTGAGCATCTCATAAAAGAATATCAATTTTAGAAAGCTCGTCAAAAAAATTATTGGACGTTACATATGAAGTGCCAGATATATGTAAAGTGACTTCATAAAAGTGTTTCAAGAAATCCCTCAAGTTTCTAATACTAGCCCAATCATCCACACTAGGCCAACCCTTTCCCCTTTTAAGTTCAGCCCTAAAGTTTGTATCTTGCTCCTCAAATCTCTCAAAAGCTCTCTCAAAGTTTTGAGCAGTGTCTAACATTAAGTAGGTCAAGTTCCACCTAGTACAAACATCAAGACACAACATCTTGCACTCTATCTTTTCCACCACAACACACTCCTTAAACTTTTATAATCTACCTGGAGATTGTCTCACATATCTAACAGCCTCCCTAACACTTTCAACAGATTTATTCATTTCCTTTAAGCCTTCAACAACAATCAAATTCACAATGCGTGCCATGCATCTCATATGAAGATATTTACCATTTTAAACTAAACCCCCTCGAGGGTTAAGTTTTTTTCTCAAATAACCAATAGCAACATCATTTGAACTTACATTATCAACAGTAACAGTAAACAACTTATCAATCCCCCAATTCAACAAGCATTTCTCAATCACCATTTCAATGGACTCACCTTTATGACTAGAAATTGGACAAAAGTTTAAAATCTTTTTATTCAATTTCCAATCGTTATCAATAAAGTGAGCAGTGATACACAAATAATTAACTCTTTGCAAAGAAGTCCATGTGTCAGTAGTTAAGAAAACTCTAGAACAAGAACTTCTCAAAAGTTGTTTTATCTTAACCCTTTCATCTAAATACAATTGATAAACATCTCTAGTCATAGTAGTTCGTGAAAGAATATGAAACCTAGGACATGCCACGGACATAAATTTCTTAAAGCCTTCACTTTCAACAAACTTGAAAGGTAATTCATCAATCACAATCATTTGTGTTAATCCTTTCCTACATGCTTCTTGATCAAATCTCCAAGTTGAAAGATGCCCTTCCCCCCCTTCAACTCCCTTTCTAGGTAAAACTAGTTGTCCTTGGCTAGTGTTAACAACATTACTAGGATTTTTCTTACATGAACCAATATGATATTTCAGTGACCCCGTATTTTTTTTTCATATCACAACAAAATTCCTTTTGACAATAATTACATTTAGCCTTACTTGCACCATCACTATTAATAATCTTAGTGAAGTGAGACCAAACTTCTGACCTTTGAGGAGTGGCTTTTCTTTTCCTAGTAGTCCCCTTTGTTTGGCTTGAAGCTCCAACTCCCGAATTTTTAGAATCTATCGAAGTAGGAGGTGTAACACTACCCTCAATAGATGTTGGTTCAGTGGACATTCTGCAAGAAAAAAAAATATAATAAATTAAAATACATTTATAATATTAAACATATTTTGATGTTGAGTTTTAGAGAAATAAAATATTGTTTGTCTTTTGGTATTGAGTTCAACATATACTACTACATATATTTTTTGAAAATAAACATAGAGGATCCCTTAATTCTACCAAAGAATAATAGATATGGGGTCTTTGGTCCCTATACTGCTTTTATCAATGTTTAATAACTTCTGTTGACTGGTTTATCGTTCTCAGAAGTGGATCAGCTAGACAAACTTTAAAAGTTGGACTTAAAAAATAAATAAATCATGGTGTGGAATAATACACTAAATTAATATACTTGACAATAAGAAAATTTTGGAAAAATAATAATAGTACCTAATGATAAGCAATTTTTTTATTAAAAAAAGGACTAATGCTTTTGAGTAGAAGTAAATGATCCATAACTCTTCTATCAATGTTTAATTTTCATCCATTGCATTAACCATTCATTTTCTTTTTATTTTAAGGAACCTTTCGTAGAAGTAACCATTCATTGTCTTTATTTATATTTCATGTTCATGCATTGCTTGTAGATTTTACATTTATCGTTTTTAACATTTTATTGATATTTTATTTCTATCCATGACCTTTATTAATACATTTCATCAATTTAATTTTGTTTGAAAAAAAAAATTATTTGAATTATTTTTTAATGTGAAATATGAAAAACTTGATATTAATAATATGAAAAGGTTGAAAATTGAATGAAAAAAAAAGAATTAAACTTTATTTATAAAATAATAAAATAATTTTATAAAATAATATTCTTTCAAAAATAACAAAAAAATAGCATTTAGTGTAGATGTTCTCTATATAACATATCTTTGGAACAAAGAACCCGACCTTAAATGCTCAAAGAATAAGTGGCCCAAGAACCCAAACTTCAAAAACTCTTAAATAGTACCTATCATAGCATTACACTTAATTCAACAAGCACCCGATGCAAAACAAAACAGAAGGGCGGGCAATGGAGTAGAATCCTTGAGCATGACCTTGTTGAACTAAGAACAATAGCCTTGACTAGTAAAAAAAAAAAAAAACGAATCAAGCACTCTCATAAACTAGCAGTTCCCAAAACCATCAGCCTTCCATAAACCATCCCATTTACTATTTTTTCTTCTCCCCAAACCCTATCTCATCTTCTACTATCAATCCGGTTCCCTACTTCTCCGTCCGCATAATCCATCATCAACAACCACCACCGACCGGCACACTTCCACTCAGGTAGCTCTCCATTTAATTTTTTAGGCAATAACAGAGTAACCTAGGAGATATGTTCTTCTTAAGTAGACCTACAAACTTGACAACTACAAGCATGAGAGGAGAAGCCTACCTCAACTGCCGGTGATGGTGACCTGGTAGACGCTAGACGGTGTGACTGGTAGTAACAATAGAGAGATTTTGGGAGATTTTAAGTTAGGGATTTTGAATTTTGAGGGTTAGGGTCTTATTTAGGGATTTCTTATTTCTGTCGTGTGTTTTTGTTTTAGACTTTTAGTTTTAGGATTTTTATTTTTATTTATTAAATTATTTGTAATTTTATGACTGGGTTGTGTTGGGTACTTGGGTTTATATATATTAGATTGAGTTTATATTGGGTTTATATTGGATTAGGTCTGGGTGGATAGTGGGCTATTTATATATTATAATTTTATTTATTAATTTTTTCGGTTAAATCGAAAAAATTCGATTAACTGACTGGTTTCGAACCAAATTAACCGTTAATCAAAAACTCAAAAAATTATTAACCGACCCCCGACCGAAATAATTCGGTTAACTGACCGATTAACCGAATTCAGTTGGTTAACCAAATTTTTTCGGTTTTACCTGAATTTTGCATACCCCTAGTGAGGAAGTGAGGGTGGCTATTTATACTTGATATTGGATGCTCAAGTTGGCTAACAATAGCAGCCAATCCCTCATCCTATGGCTGGCCATGCGAGTGGAAGGAGTGGTTGAGTTTGAATTTGCTATTTTTAGCTTGTGGCTAAAAATAGAATGCATGAAAAGGGGAGAGGTTTGAATGGCATTTAGAAAAAGTTCAATGGTTGGTTTGCAAGTGTTAAAATCAACCAAAATAAGCTAACTGGGTCAGCAATATAGGACAGTTTGGGCTGCTATTTTGGGCTTGTCCATCCCCTCTTTTTACTTGCTCAATTTAGGCTTTTTCCTTTACTTCAAGCTGCCCGTTTTTTCCCAATAATAATTAAATTGGACTAGTTGATTCGAGGAAGTCCAAAAACTTAAATTTAAGTCCTTCATGGTTTTTAATTCATCATCTTGTGCTCACAAGGTGTGTAACACCCCTTACCCAGCCTAGTCGCTGGACCGAGTAAAGAGATGCTACAATAACATTCAACAATTAATAATCACAATACTAAACAATACATACTTATTGATAATTGATATTCTATATAATCACACATATAAAATTTCTTTAATAAAAATATCAGAAAGTACCTAGTGGTAAAATCCAAGCTCGAAATAGGATTTATTTAAAAGAAATTTAAAGTTTAAAGTTAAAGGTGAAAATCCATAGTTGGTATCAATACCAAATCGATATATATATATTTAAATTCGATACCAAAATTGAATATTTTTTTCTTTGCAAAACAATGGTATCAATACTTATTTTAGGGTATCAATATTTTATGAAAAAGTATTGATACTCAAATAAAAATTGATACCAAATTAGCATTATGTTTATTTTAAAAACTGATCATATGATCCAGTATTGATACCAAATGCCAAAGCATCGATACTTATGTTTAAAATGGTAAAACCTCATATTTAAAGTTCAATTCATGCTAAAATTCACATATCTTATAATAGAAATGTAACACCCTTAACCCGTATCCGTCACTGGATTAGGGTTAAAGGCGTTACCGGATAGATCGGAAACATTTTCAGAAGTTCATACATTCATCCATCAATCTCAAACATAATGTCCCTTAATACGGTCAACGATACCTAAAACATGCTTATAAATCGGGTCGGGACTAAACCGGAACACATACGAAATTTCACAGAAATTTAAAACTTTTCGAAGATACAGGGGTTACACGCCCATGTAAGCAGGCCGTGTGCCTCCCACAGCTGATGGACACACCCGTGTGTCCTCCCTGTGGTCGAAACTGACTTTGCTCCACGGCCACCAAGCACGCCCGTGTACCTTGGCCGTGGTCGAATCTGGCTTAACATCCACAGCCATCAAGCACGCCCATGTGCCTTGGCCGTGGTCGAATCTGACTTCACATCCACGGCCACCAAGCACGCCCGTGTGCTAAGGCCGTGTACTCTTAGGCCATATACTGACTTTCTCACACGGCTACTAGACACGTCCGTGTGTCTTGGCCGTGTGCTATTAGGCTAGCTATCGACTTAGCCCCACGGTCACTAGGCACGCCTGTGTACAAACTGGCAGTGTGACATTATAGGCCATTTGCAAGACCAATTTACCACCCACACAAGGGTCAAACCTACAAGCACATTTAAGCATACTTCCACACACAAATTGGCAACCAATTTTTATGTCAAATGATCAACATATCATCTCATTTCTAACATGTCAACTTAGGAACTAAATTACACAACTTGAATACATTCAATATCAATCATGATTCATCCCCAAATTCACTAAATCATACTAGCCTCATACTATCACTAAGATTACCATTCATAAGACATTTTCTTTACTCACAAGCTATACCAAAATATGCACCATATATCAAAGCCACACATGCATTTTACCAACATTTATCTAGCCACATCACATGGCTATTTACACATCTCAAACATGTCTTACAAAACTAGCCTATACATGCCATATTTCAACTATGTACATCTTTCCCAAAAGTACCAAAATAAGATTGCCGATAGTGTGATAGAGAATGCTGACGATCCCCGGATCTGAGCTAGCTTTTTGACGACACCGCAGCGAGAGAAACAAATCACACAGTAAGCTTTCCAAAGCTTAGTAAGTTCGTACCATAACACATTTAAATCAAACAAACCACTACATAGATTATTTCACATATACATATATATCATACCATCCAACACTAAATTGCTCATTTAACATTTCGTATCTCATTCATAGATTCATCAACCACTTAGGTTCCGACCTTATTGATGTAGTCTGATGGTTACAAGTCCCGTTTGAACCGTATGAATTCGTAGGATACGAGTGACATGTCACTAAGGTTACCGTTTAGGTTGAGATCCTGCATGTGTTGCGGACTCACCTCAGCTCGTATGAGCTTACTAATATATCAGCTCGTAAGAGCTTACTGTTATCAGCTCGTCAAAGCTTACTATTTTAGCTCAATAGAGCTCACTGTCTATTAGCTTAGGAGGAGCTTACTGATCATAGCTCGAACGAGCGGAAATGATAATAAATTGAAGAATTACTGATTATTACACGTAATGTATATCACCCGAGTATCCCTCGAAATTCTAATAGGTTCAACGGGCATAAATTTTGTTATTGGTTATGTGAATAAGGTATGTGTTATACGGATGAGTTACTGTTATCGAATGATTTATTGTGTATATGTGATCGCTGTAAATTAGAGTTTTAAAATTTATAAAAGAATGATCGAACCTGGAAACCAACTCTGACAACGATTAAAGGGAAGTGCACCTATCGAACAGTAGTATAGTTTAGGCAAGACCGAATTGTCGAACCCAAAGGAACTAAAAGTACTAATACTCACCGTCTTTTTATTATTTAGCCTTAATATAAAGTGATGATTGTTTAAACTAAAACTAATCTACTTACTAAGCTAAGATACAAAGACAAAAAGAATGAATTTGGGAAATAACTTTTGGGAAAACTCAGTTGACTCAAATGATACCCTTAGGAAAAATCCACCTAGACTTCACTTGTTATCTAACCTTGAACCATATGATTTATTTACTTAGTTTGATCCGTGAGACTCCCTAACATATATTAAACCCTCTCTCGAGGTGAATAACGTCTAACCCTAGGTTAATTAGTGGAACTCTCGTTCGCTTATAATAACCCCCTAGAATAGCAGTAAATCGATCTGTGGACTCCCATATTAGGTTTCACCCTAATCCGACAAAATCTCGTCACCCTATCTCTAGGCGTGCGATCAACTCCGCTTAATTATGTTGGATCTACTCTTAGGCAGGGATTATTCCTCCTTCACCTAAGCACATTAGATTTGGATTAAGTTCACACAATTAAGAACAAACTAAGTTATTATCATATAATTCAAAAAAATCAAATAACAAGATTCCTCATAGGTTTCATCCCCTTCGGGTATCCGAAGGTTTAGTTCATAACAATAAAAGAAAACAACTCAAGAGAAAAGATAAAACAAAACATAAGAAATCCCTAAAACCCCCTGAAGGAATTGAAGAGCAGATCCTCCGTCTTGAGTAGAATTCTGGCTTCTTAAGATGGATCAACTGGCTATCTTCGAGTGATTCCCACAAATCTGACCTTTTCGGCCTGGCTTATTGGCCTAGCTCTCCACCCCCCTTTCAACTGGTACCTAGGGTGTATTTATAGGATTTTGAAACACGTTTCTTTCTCCCTAAGTATCCTTTCCAGAATGAAATTGCTCTTTTCCACGGCAGAGGCACGACCATGGCACACGCCCGTGTAAATCGTGGCCAGGCCGTGTTTGACACTGCTGGATGAGGCACGACCGTGTAAGTCGTGGTAAGGCCGTGTTCTAGTAGGAATGGTGGCACGGCCGTGTGGCTAGAAGTCCAGGCCGTGCTGATTTCGTGGCTTGGCCCAATTTGGTCCATTTTAAGCCAGTTTCTCGTTCTTTTCGTCATCGGGTGCTTTTCTGAGTATAAGACATGAAAAGAAAGGATTAAGAGCACCTTTTTACATAAATTGGGGCTTAAATCATCCAAAAGCATACTAAATGTGGGCTTAGAATATGTTACTTTTATGGTTTATCAAATACCCCCACACTTAAGCTTTTGCTTGTCCTCAAGCAAAATTCTCAACTTACAATTAAAACAAACTTTCCTGTAATTCATAATAGTCATTGATAGTGTCTCATCATAATTCATAGATAATTTATACATGGATAATTCAATTCAAAGTGTCCTAAAAATTCAAACAGTATAAGTCATAGATTTTGTAGCTCGAAAACATAGGCGTCTCCCCTTATCTAGATAATTACCTTTTATTTGAAATCGACAAGGATTGACATCCTTACAAAAGATTCACTCAAATCACTCAAAGTGTTTAAGGTTCACAATTAGGCACTCAAAGGTCAAACATGAAGAGTTAATCCCATAGGCTTGTATGAAAATCAAATCTCCACCACTGAAATATGAGATGAAACACAAATCAAAAGGTCTTTGTTAGGTTGTATGTGGGGCTAGGGTTAAGGTGTGGAGTAAGGCTGAATTAGAGGGTTTGAATCGAGATTGAATTGACAAATTACCTAACTAAGAACTAATGAACTAATAATAATTACATCAATTGAAAACTAATAGTACTTAATAATACGAGCTTCTTCTTCGATATTTGGAATTTATGTATAAGCTTATTTAATCACATAACTAATAATGAATAATGGATATACTTCATTTTTTTTGAACAATCATAAATACATAATTACTGAAATAAAAACATAGTTAGGCTATTAATCAAATCAAATCTCGATATAAGGGTAGTCAAAAGGAATGGTGATAACAAAAACAAAGGGGTTCTGGGTTAATATTAGTGGTTATGTCAATAAATAGGGTAGTTAGGATTAAAAGGGGTTCACTAGGGGTTAATTTGTGAAGGTAGGCTTTTAGTGGAGTAAGTGGGTTAAAACCTAGGTGCCTTCATCATCTCTGTATATCAAATCATAGGTGTGGTCTCGACATGTATAATCGATGCAAGTTCTAGAATAACAAATCAATGTTGACATACTCATAATCAATAAAGTGAGCAAGAAAAAGAATATATGCTCTATAAGGCTCAAAAACTCAAAAATTTATGGGTATTTTGATGTCAACCTCGTAAATTTCAAACTTCAAGATAATATTTAAACTCAGTTTGACAACCTAGCAAATTTTTATTTTCTGAAAAATAGACTTATCATGCTTGATTCTCTAGTATTCTTAGAATTTAATTATCAATGCACAATTATCAATGACTTAATCTAAAACATATCAATAAAAATCATAAATCATCAGAAATTTCATCCTAATTAGTAATATGAGTAAATTACTTTCAAACAAGACTAAATTCAGGATTTAAGTTAGGTATCTTTTAGGTTGTTCACCCCCCCACACTTGAGATGTACATTGCCCTCAATGTACAAAAATATATAATAACCTTGTAATAAAATCACCAGATATGGGGATAAGTGAAAACTTCCTGAATTTTTGAATGATTCCTTGAGAGGAGATTGTGCCTTTGGTGGTGGTGATGGGTCCGTCGGATGACGAACTGCGCTAGATGAAGAAATTGGGAGGCTCGTGGAGAATTAGCCAGGGATCATTAAGACATAATTAAAGTAAACTAAATATAAAATTAAGGACAAGGAAGATAAAGAGAAGGATACTAAGAAGAAAACTAAAATTAAAAGAAAAGATGGATGGACTGGGAGGTCCTTATTGTTGGGTATGATTTCTAAGGCTGAGGTTATAGTGGTGGTGGTGGCGTGATTCCCAAGCAGCCTTTAGAACCTAAAATTAAGAAATTAAGATAAAATAAGCTAAATTAAGTAGAAGAGAAGTAAAGATAAGGAAAATAAAGGAGAAGATAAAAATAAAAGAATAGATAATTGGTCTCAAAGACCCTTGGCTTGTTGTTTGGATGAAGCTGCCGACATGAACTCATGTGAATCGGTCTCCTTTGAGGAGACTGTGATTGGCCTTTTATGCTTCCTTGCCATGGATATGATATTGTTGTGGCTCAATAGTCTAAGGATTTATTAGGAAAAAGGAAAAAGAAAGAGGGAGAAAAGAAAGAAAGAAAGAAAGAAAGAAAAAGAAAGGAGAAGAAAGAAAGAAAGTGGGTTAAGAAGAGAAAGGAGAAGGGCGTGGTGTTTAAATAAACTTTCCGATCTGGCAGTTTCCCACGCTCGTGGGTTGAGGGTGTGTCGATTCACACGGCCGTGTCACACGGCCGTGCTCTAGGGCGTGTTGGTTCCCCACGCTCGTGTCTAGCCTGTGTTCGATAAGTCAGTATATTAGCACGGTTATCTGGCACGGGCTTGTTCAGCCCGTGGTTGGCAAGTCAGTAGCTTCACACGGCCGTAAAGCACGATCGTGCCACTTTGCCGGTGCCCGTGGGGTAGTGGTTGGATCCGTGATTCTGAAAATCTATTTTGCCCTGACATGTACCTTCTCTGCTCTGTTAGTTCAAAGCGTCGGAGTACCCACACGGCCACGGCCACGACCGTGTGTAAGGCCGTGTGGCCTGGAATTCTGCACTTGGTTAGTTGGTTGTTAGTTGCTAAAAAGGAAGATAAAAAGGAAAATTAACATAAACTGAATATATAAAAAATATACTAGTATTAGTGCTCGGGTTGCCTCCCGAGAAGCTCGTTTATAGTCTTAAGCTAGACTCTCTTCTCGTTTGCATCTTCAGGGTGGTTTGAGGAGTTGGAAGTCCTTCCTCATGTTATTATCTGTATCCTCGTGAAAAAATTTAAGTCGAGATGCGTTTATAGTAAAAGTACCAAAAGTAGGATTACTTACCTCAACTGTTTCGTATGGGAAAACACTGGTTACCCTAAAAGATATTTCTTTGTTTGTGCTGAGGTCCGGATGAGATATTCGAGGATTTACACGATCTAACAAAGATTTGGTCCCCTATTTTGAAGTGATTTGTTGTTCCTATTAGCTCTTTTGGGGCTCCTTCGGTTTTATCTCGTGTGGTTCCAGTTCTTCGTCGTGTATCCCTAATTTCTCCTTGAAGTGTGTCTTCCACTCGTCTAGATCATCGAAGCGAATCCTCGATCTTCATGAGTTATTTTTTTGTTGGCATGGGGTTTAGGATTGGGTTGATTGTATTCTTTGGTGGTGCTTCCGAAAATAAGGGTTAACCGAATGGTTATTAGTAGAATTTACGTTCTCACATTGATTACTCGATGTTCTAGCCGAGTCGAGAGCCTTGATGGTGACTGTCTCATTACATACACAAAGTATGAGTTCTCCTGCATCAACATCAATTTTAGTCCTGGCAGTCGCTAAAAAGGGTCTTCCCAAAATTAGGGGATCAAATTATCCTCATCCATGTCTAAGACAACAAAGTCTCATCGGGAAAACGAATCATCAATTTTACAAGAACATCTTCGATAATACCCTAGGAATTCTAACAGTTTTATCACCTAATTGAATGCTCATCCTAGTTTGTTTGGGTTTCCCTAGACCTAATTGTTTAAACAATTTATAAGGCATGACATTTATGCTTGCCCTTAAATCAGCTAACGCATTATCAACAGTTAGTCTACCAATTAAACATGGAATTGTAAAACTCCCTGGATCTTTTAGCTTTTGTGGTAGACTATTTTGGAGAATTGCTGAGCACTTTGTGTTAAGTTCCAAATGTGACGACTCATCTAACTTCTGTTTATTTGTCAGAAGCTCTTTTAAAAATTTCCTAGAATCTGGCATCTGCAAAAGAGCTTTAAGTAATGGTAAGTTAATATGTAATTTCTTTAAAAGTTTAAGAAACTTACCAAACTGTTCTTCTGTGTCGTCTCTTCTTAATGCCTCGGGGTAAGGTACGCCAGGTTGGTACTCCTTAATTACCGGTTTGGCTTGTCTTGTGTTACCTCTACTTTACCTTTTTCTACCTCGTTTTTTTGTGTTGGACTGGGTTCATCTACTTCTCCGCTTTCTTGACCTGTTATGGCTTGGATTTGCTCCTTTGGATTAATTTCAGTATTACTCAGTAGACGCCCTTGCGGTCGTTTAGATAATAGCTTTGCAATTTCTCCGACTGACTGGGTAATTTCCCCGATTGCCATTGTAAGTCCTCCAACTTGGTTCTCGATCTTTTTGATTGATGTTTGTTGGGTGTTGAGTGTTACCTCATTTTTTTGGAGACGGGCTTCTGTGGATGCTATGAATTTGTTCAACGTCTCTTCAAGATTCGGCTTCTTTTCCTGTGGATAGGGCTGATTTTGGAAATTTTGAGGAGGTTGTTATCTTTGATTTCCTTGATTTCCTTGTCCTCCCCACGAAAAATTTGGGTGGTTCCTCCAACCTGGATTATAATTATTACTATATGGGTTATTATTAGATCTGAAATTGTTACCTATATAGTTCATCTGCTCACTTCTACGTGCCGGTTGGTAGGGTGGGTACTCAGGATTCGCCACAGTTCCACTTGCGTCGCATTGCATGATTGGATGTACCGTGAAGAACACAAACTATCAATCTTCTTATTCATCAACTCTACCGAATTGATAGCATGGTTCTCTGCGTCGAGGTTGTAAACTCCAGGCTATTTTTGTTGGCCTTGTTCTTGTAACTTGCCAGCGATAGTTATTCAAATGACATCTCTTCAATAAACTCGTAGAGGTCGCCTTAGGAGTTCTATTATTCAGTGGTTCCACCGCAACGAGTCGATTAGTTGCCTCGTTGAGGGGTTTACACCGCTATAGAAAGTTTGGACTTGGAGCCACAAGGGTAAACCATGGTGTGGACACCTTCTCAAGAGATCCTTATATATCTCCCATGCATCGTATAATGTCTCTAAATCCATCTGCACAAAAGAAGAGATATCATTACGTAATTTGGCCGTTTTGGCTGGTGGGAAATATTTTAATAAAAAATTTTCGGTCATTTGTTCCCATGTAGTGATTGACCCTCGTGGTAACGAGTTTCACCACTGTTTAGCTTTATTCTTTAATGAAAAGGGAAATAACCAAAGACGTATGGCATAATCAGAAACGCCATTTATTTTGAAGGTATCACAGAACTCTAAAAAATTAGCTATATGAGCGTTTGGATCTTCGTTCCTGTAAACCATCAAATTGAACAAACTGTTGAATCATTTGTATAGTTTTAGGCTTTAATTCAAAATTATTAGCGACTATAGCGAGCCTAACAATACTAGATTCGACTCTGTTAAATGAGGTTTAGCATAATCAAACATAGTACGAGGAGCATTATTTTCTCCCACATCTTGTGGTGGAAGATTATTTTCGTCCATCCTTGATAGGATTGGATCTGTCTTCTCGCTCTCCTTGGTAATTTAGGGCTCGCCTAATTTCTCTGCGATTTCTTTGAGCGGTAGCTTCAATATCACTGTCGTATTCTAAAGGTCCTCTCGGGTTCCTTCTAGTCATAAACTAGAGGTACCTGCTAGGAAAAGAAAGAAAGAAAGTTTAGCAAATTTAAAAATAGAAATAAATTGCGAAAAATAAAAATAATGGCTAAAGTAGTAAAAATAGAGTTTTCTTAATATTTTAGTTCCACGGAAACGGCGTCAAAAACTTGATCGCTGTAAATCAGAGTTTTAAAATTTATAAAAGAATGATCGAACCTGGAAACCAACTCTGACAATGATTAAAGGCAAGTGCACCTATCGAACAGTAGTATAGTTTAGGCAAGACCGGATTGTCGAACCCATAGGAACTAAAAGTACTAATACTCACCGTCTTTTTATTATTTAGCCTTAATATAAAGTGATGATTGTTTAAACTAAAACTAATCTACTTACTAAGCTAAGACGCAAAGACAAAAAGAATGAATTCGGGAAATAACTTTTGCGAAAACTCAGTTGACTCAAACGATACCCTTAGGAAAAATCCACCTAGACTTCACTTGTTATCTAACCTTGAATCATATGATTTATTTACTTAGTTTGATCCGTGAGACTCCCTAACGTATATTAAACCCTCTCTCGAGGCGAATAACGTCTAACCCTAGGTTAATTAGTGGAACTCTCATTCGCTTATAATAACCCCTAGAATAGCGAAGAAATCGATCTGTGGACTCCCATATTAGGTTTTACCTAAACGGCAAAATCTAAATCACCCTATCTCTAGGCGTGCGATCAACTCCGCTTAATTATGTTGGATCTACTCTTAGACAGGGTCTATTCCTCCTCCACCAAAGCACATTAGATTTGGATTAAGTTCACACAATTAAGAACAAACTAAGTTATTATCATATAATTCAAAAAATCAAATAACAAGATTCCTCATAGCTTTCATCCCCTTCGGGTATCCGAAGGTTTAGTTCATAACAATAAAAGACAACATCTCAAGAGAAAAGATAAAACAAAACATAAGAAATCCCTAAAACCCCCTGAAGGAATTGAAGAGGAGATCCTCCGTCTTGAGTAGAATTCCGGCTTCTTGAGATGGATCAACTGGCTATCTTCGAGTGATTCCCACAAATCTGACCTTTTCAGCTTGGCTTCTTGGCCTAGCTCTCCACCCCCCTTTCAGCTGGTACCTAGGGTGTATTTATAGGCTTTTGAAACACGTTTCTTTCTCCCTAAGTATCCTTTCCCGAATGAAATTGCTCTTCTTCACGGCAGAGGCACGGCCATGGCACACGCCCGTGTAAATCGTGGCCAGGCCGTGTTCGACATTGCTAAATGAGGCACGGCCGTGTAAGTCATGGTAAGGTCGTGTTCTAGTAGGAATGGTGGCACGACCGTGTGGCTTGAAGTCCAGGCCGTGCTGATTTCGTGGCTTGGCCCAATTTGGTTCGTTTTAAGCCCGTTTGTCGTTCTTTTCATCATCGGGTGCTTTCCTGAGTATAAGACATGAAAAGAAAGGATTAAGAGCACCTTTTTACATAAATTGGGGCTTAAATCATCCAAAAGCATACTAAATGTGGGCTTAGAATATGTTACTTTTACGGTTTATCAATATGATTGGGAGTGAAATCTTACAAATGATGTACATGGTATATGAATTTGATATGATGCAATGTATTGTGTATTAAATTGAGATAATGGATGATTACATGCACTAACGTGACTAACTTGTTGATGAATGCTTGTGTATAGGCATTTGGCAAGTGAATTTGATATACTTTATTTAATTGTTTGATTATGTATAAATGGTAAGTTAAATTTAGAATTTTACGAGCTTACTAAGCTATAAAGCTTACTCTGTTTCTTTTCCATGTTTTATAGAGGTTCGATAGCTCGCTCGATCCGAATAAAGTTGGAGTTACGCATCACACTATCCAGTTGTTGTTTGGTACTTTTGAACTCTTGGATATATGTAAATATGGCATGTATAGGATAGTTATAAAGATGATAGTTATGGTTACTTGAGATAGTGATTTTGGTACATGTTGTGGGATAAGTTAAAGCCATGTGGTTTGGCTTAACTTAGTGTAATGTTTTGGTTGTGTATAAGTGTTCAAATATGGTATTTTTTGGCAAGTAGTAGATCAAACGGAATTATGCAAATATTATCTTGATATGTAGTAGGCATATGATTGGAAAATGCATGGTGTAACACCCCAAACCCGACCTAGACGTTATGGCCAAATCTGGCGGTGTCACATTGAAGTGTTTAGCGTAAAACTTGTTGTCGTTGAAATCCTCAAAATCAATTAATCATTTTGTTATTAAACGGTGATTCCAAAACGGGTTGTTCAATTCCAAAGCGTGCATCATTAAAAGCTAATCACTTTTAAAACGTTACTTATTTTCAAAATCTTATTTATTGCGAAAGTTTTTTTTTAGGAAATGTTGCGAAAACATAGTGTCTTTGAAAACATTTACCTTTTGAAAACCCGTCTTTTTCTACAACTAGTAGTTTATAAAAACCCCAATTCGAGTTTATAACTTTAAAGAGGCCTTATTACATAAAAATACCCTAATTCAGTTACTTATAAATCAAAGGCTAAAAACGAAAGCTAATGCGGTTGTGTGGCCATCCTCGAGTCCTCACAAAGACCGACCCGCCCCACGATCGGGGATTGCCTGCATAGATTAAGCAGAGGGGTGAGTTTACGAAAAACTCGATGTGTAATCCCTAACAAGCAAACAATCAATTAAACAGTAGATAAATGCGGTTTGGGCTCGAGCTGTTACAAATATGATCTAGTTCGGTGTGGGCCTAAGCCCTTTCTCGTAATAAATAAATGATTGGGCTTGAGCCCAAAGATAAAGCCGAGAATCGTAGGGCCTTTGCCCAATTTCATATTAGTATCGGTGAGGCCTTGGCCCATACGCGATGAATGATATCGGTCATGCGGTGAATAAGGTATGTAATATCATTAATCGATGCAAGAATAAAGACAAAGTATCATTAATCGATGCGAGATATGCGATGTAAATCCTACCCAATCCACCCTCTACACACCACTCCGTCTCGCCAAAATGGACCATGTGGGGATAAAATCGACCCACCCAGCCAGACACACCAAGATTAGCACTGGTTGCGGCACTAAACAGTATTGCAGCAAAGCTGCCAGTAAAATAAATGGCATATAGCAATCACTAGGTCCACAGTCGTTTTAGGCGACCCGTGCGACCTTATCAGTACAGTATACTTCCTCCAAATATAACAACCCATCCCCATGCAATATGTCGTGACATAATGCCATACGTGTATGCAAAATGTCATGCTCAATCATAGTCATACATATCATAGAGCAAATCAGTCATACATAACATAAGGCCATAACAGTCATTTCATCTCCTAGGGTGATACGGGCACGCCCCATCATGAGCCGAGTTCGAGCCGAGACCCGATGGTGTTACCTCAAAGACCGATTACGAGAGCTCGTGCGAAAAAATTTAAAGAAGCGATCGGAGTTTTAATCCAGCGAGCTTGGAATGATGCTAAGACTAGTTCAGATGCAACTCTGTGTTGCATGCTTCTACGAGCTCACGATCAGGGAGATCCTCATCCGGCCATTCGGCCATAACTAATTGGCCATTCGGCCTTAGTAAATTAATTAGTAGAAATTAGTTAAATAAAATCAGACAAATTAAATAAGTGTTATAATTATTTGTTGCATTTAAATACGTTTAATTAAGTCTTAATCATTGTATTAAATAATAGTTAGCTTTAATATGTCTTAGATATTACATAATTAATGAGTAGAAGTCAATGTGAACAAAATTGGGACCAAACATGCATTTAAGTTGTCCTAACAATTCCAGCCGAATTTTAGATCATCTAGGGACACATTTATGGCGTGTCTTTAACTTTAAAACATGTCTTAAATATATGTTTTGTTCCTGGAAAAACTAATGGCCGAAATTAATTGATTGTAGGTGCTTTTAGACATGTTTAATGCATGTGGGCGGCAGCATTAAAGGCTATGTTCGGCCACCAACTTCAAGGGACAAAGGAGTGACGTTTGGCTTCCCAACAGCAGCATGCACGAGATACATTCAATACCATGCTGGTGCATGCGTGGGATGCATTCAAGCACCCTTATTTGCCATTTCAAACTTCCAACGAAAGTTAATGTGCTGCTTCCTATTTCCTAGACGCATTTATTCTATATATTCACCTCGTGGACTTCAAAAGGAGGCTGCATGCATTCATCTTAAGGTGCTTTTTCGTGAAAGACCAGGAATTAAATGAGAGGATGCTTCGTGAACTACAACCGATCAAGCATTCAATGGTGAGCGTCGGCCTTTAATTGCATGTTGGGCTATGCTCCATGCATGGGGGACGAGTTTAAGGGCTGGGAACATCCATTAATGCGATGTTCGGCCAACATATTTAAGGACAAGGGGCTAGACGTTTCATCTTCCAAGGAGGCACTTCGTGAATGAAAAAGAACATCAATTAAGAGCCGAATTAATGGCTGTTGGGTTGTGCTTCGTGCAAATAAAGAGCATATTTATTATGCTGTTTTCTTTCTTCAAGGCGTGGCTGTTCTTGTAACCAAGGTGTATCTTGCACATTTTCAAGGCTGAATTAATGGCATTGCAACCCCCTTTTCCCTCCTATTAATTTCGGCTGCACAAAGCCTTCTAGAAGGAGTCTTTTGGAGCTTCAAGGATGAACGTGGACAGCAAAGACCAAAGGCGAACTTCTAGAATAATTTCGGGACATTGAATCCGAAAATTACTTAGAAATTAAGTTAAAAAGTCATGACTTTTCAATTAGTTTCTAAGCACTATAAATAACCGAAAATGGACAATTGTAAGGAACTTTTGATGAATTTTATACCGTTATTCTATCGAATTTGTGAGAGCACTACTCCACTTTCGTTTTAGGATTCATTGGCTTATCTAGCAAGCTAGTGGCGTCAACCCTTCCTTTTCTTATCTCGATACCGAGGTTCCTATCGTACTTCGATAGTGGGTCGAGGTCCGTTTTAAATCCAAAATCAAACCTTAAGAAACTTATAAGTAAATCGGGTCGATACCTATTTCGGTATTGGTTCTTACTTGTTTTTCTTAAGCCTTAACCGAGCCCAAACATTTTACGAACTATTTTCCGAACCCATTTTCGTAACCTCTCTAAACCCGAGCACCTTCTTTTCTTCTCCATTTCATCTACACCCTTTTCGAACTCTTACTCGACTTATTATCCCGACCTATCTCGACATCAACTATCCCATACCAAATCTGAGTCATCCCTAAACTGAGACATCTCCCGAGTACCTTTCTTAAACCCGAGCTAATCCCGCACTTCTTATACTTTATTTATCCGAAACTCCATAACCCCTTCTCTAAGATTAGACTTCTCTATTTCTTGACTCTTATTCTTCTCTTTTCTTCGATTTCTGTATTTCTCGGTTACGATTGGGCAACTAAGCATACATCTCGATTTCATCTCGAGACCGGGACTGTATCATCTAGTATCAGAGTTAGTAAAACCGAGAATTACGAAGCTCCGACAACTATTCTGAATCTGCTAATCGAATATCCGAAGTAAGTTCAAAAAAAATTCGTATATATAAAAAAAATTTGTAATTAAAAAAAAATTGTAAAAAAAAGGTGTTCGATTTAATTCGATAGTTCTTTCTTCTTCTGTAAAGTTCTTCTGCTCTCTCTCGACCCACTCTGTTCACTCTGTTCCAACCCGCCCGAATTTTTTTTTTCTTTTAGCCTGCCTAATACCCAAATACGTTACAACCCTTGATACCCGTTTGTGACCGACCCCTAAGCCCTAATAGGTCTTGGCGAATCCGATCAACGAAATCACGAAAAGTGTAAGAGGTAAAAGGCACGAGAGTGTGAGACTATTCGAGGGGAGGTAAAAGCCGAACCGGGGGTGTTAAACACGAGTGAGAGTGTCATTAACTTCTTTCTTTCTGAGTGAACTGTGAGGATTTATTTGTGAGGATTTAATTTCTACTACAATGTCTCAAGATACCGGGCGAAACACGGAGGAACAACAAGGAAGACAACCGGTCTGGAATGTTCCTGACTTACAAATGCAAGCCCTATTACAAGAAATGAAAAGATTACTCGATCGAAGGCTCAATCCTCTTGAAGATCGCCTCTATCAAGTGGAAGCCCAAAGACCACGAGAGGTGACCCCCGAAGTGGCTAGGCAAAGACGTGGATGACCTAATCAGCGACGTGAACCACCACGGGAAGTTGAAGAAGACCTTAATGAATTCAGTGAAGGCGAAAGCGACCATGAATCCAACATCAGTGTTGGAAGGAGAGAGCCCCAAAACTATGGCCAAAGAGATCGGAGACGAGAAGACGATGATCTCAAGAATATCAAGTTGACCATCCCTTCCTTCCAAGGTAAGTCAGATCCCAAAGCCTATCTAGAATGGGAAAAGAGGATCAAACTTGTGTTCGACTGCCATAATTACTCCGAAAACAAGAAGGTCAAGTTAGTCGCTATAGATTTTTCTGACTACGCCATGATCTGGTGGGATCAGTTGACGACAAGTCGAAGGCGTAACAGCGAACGACCAATCACTACATGGGCTGAGATGAAAGCGGCCATGAGACGCCACCGATTTATCCCTTCTTACTATCACCGGGAGTTACATCAGAAACTCCAACATCTCTCACAAGGGACACGAAGCGTCGAAGACTACTATAAAGAAATAGAAGTCGCTATGATTCGAGCCGATATTCAAGAAGAACGAGAAGCTACCATGGCTCGATTCTTAGCCAGACTCAACCGAGAGATAGCCAATGTTGTAGAACTACAACATTATGTCGAGATGGAGGAAGTGGTCCACATGGCCATCAAAGTAGAAAAACAATTGAAGCAAAAAGGAGCACCCCGCAGTTATTCCAATCCAAAACCTTCGAAGTGGGGCCAAAACACAAGCAAGGGGTTTCCCCTAAACAAACCAAAAGATTCCACTTTCACCCCGAAGACGAACAAGCCTTTGGCCGAAATGAGCAAAGGCAAGGCTCTAGAGACTACAAATGCTAGATCACGGGATATCAAATGCTTCAAGTGTCTTGGCCGAGGACACATCGCCAACCAATGCCCGAATAGACGAACTATGGTGATGCGGGCTGACGGCGAGATTGAGACTGAAGACGAAGAAGAATGCGAGTTTGAATCCAATCCCGAAGTTGATGAGGACATAGAACAACCTGTTGAAGGTGAATTGCTCGTAGTAAAGCGAAGCCTCAGTCTTTAAAATGCTGGAAATGAGGAGCAACGCAAAAATATCTTCCATTCGAGATGCCAACTGTAAGGTAAAGTCTGTAGCCTTATCATTGACGGAGGGAGTTGCACGAATGTAGCAAGCACCCTCATGGTGGAAAAGCTAGGATTGGTGACAACAAAGCATCCGGCTCCATATAAGCTCCAGTGGCTTAACGACGGCGGAGAACTCAAAGTTACTAAGAAAGTCTTAGTATCCTTCAGCATTGGGAAATACTCCGATGAAGTGCTATGCGACGTAGTGCCGATGCATGCGGGACACTTACTCTTGGGACGTCCATGGCAATATGACCGCCGAGTGATGCACGACGGCTACACTAATCGGTATTCCTTCAAGCATCTCAGAAGAAATGTGACACTTGCCCCCTTAACTCCTAAATAATTTTTTGATGACCAGCAAAAGCTTCGAATTTCCATTGATCAATCAAAAGAAAAGGAAAAGAATACAAAAGAGAAAAGAAAGAAAAATGACCGAGAAAAAAATACGAGTGCAAAAACAAACGAGAGAAAACAAAAGAAAGAAAAAGATGAAAGTGAAAAAGAAAGCGGAAAAATAAATGTTCTAGCAAAAGCGAGTGATATACGAAAAGCTTTGAGTTTGAGGCATCCTATGTATTTGCTTCTGTACAAAGAAGCGTTTTTGAGCACTAACGATTTACCCGATAATCTACCTTCTTCTGTGTTATCTTTGATTCAGGAATTTGAAGACCTATTCCCGGAGGAGATACCCAGCGGTTTGCCACCCATCCGAGGCATTGAACACTAAATTGACTTGGTGCCCGGAGCTGCTTTGCCTAATCGACCTGCGTACCGGAGCAATCCCGAGGAAACAAAAGAGCTCCAAAAGCAAATCACTGAATTGCTCAAAAAAGGCTACATTCGAAAGAGCCTTAGTCCGTGCGCGGTACCGGTGTTACTTGTGCCGAAGAAAGATGGTTCGTGGCGCATGTGTGTCGATTGCCGTGCCATCAACAAGATAACTGTTAAGTATCGACACCCAATACCCCGGCTCGATGATATGCTTGACGAGTTAAGTGGAGCAAAAATTTTCACAAAGATCGACCTCAAAAGTGGATATCACTAAATACGGATGCGCGAGGGCGACGGGTGAAAAACAACTTTCAAAATGAAACTAGGTTTGTACGAATGGTTGGTAATGCCATTCGGGCTTACAAACGCTCCAAGTACTTTTATGCGTCTTATGAATCATGTTTTATGAGTTTTCATTGGAAAATCATGTGTTGTTTATTTTGATGACATATTAGTGTACAGTAAATCTTTGGAGGAGCACGTCCAACATCTACGTGCGATCTTAGAAACGTTGCAGAAAGAGGTATTGTACGCTAATCTCAAGAAATGCTCTTTTTGCACTGATAAGGTTATTTTCTTAGGTTACGTTGTAAGTGCAAATGGCTTGGAGGTAGACCAAGAGAAGGTTTGAGCAATCCAAGAATGGCCCCGTCCCACGACGTTTAGCCAAGTACGAAGCTTCCATGGGTTGGCCAGCTTCTACCGCCGATTCGTGCCCATTTTCAGCACGATAGCCGCTCCTTTAACGAGTGTGATCAAGAAGAATTCAGCATTCCATTAGTCTGACGAGCAAGAACGGTCTTTTAATGCTATTAAAGAATGTCTTGTTAAAGCTCCATTGTTATCCCTTCCTGATTTTACTAAAACTTTTGAAATTGAGTGTGATGCATCAGGTGTCGTGATTGGAGCCGTTCTAACTCAGAATGGAAGACC
Source organism: Gossypium sturtianum (assembly GCA_025698515.1). NCBI lineage: Eukaryota > Viridiplantae > Streptophyta > Magnoliopsida > Malvales > Malvaceae > Gossypium > Gossypium sturtianum. Next base: position 67,992,404 of record CM046949.1, on the reverse strand, counting down.
GGTGGCGTACTTCAGCGAGAAATTGAGCGGAGCTGCACTTAATTACCCCGTGTATGACAAGGAGATATACGCTCTCATAAGATCACTTGAGACGTGGCAGCACTACTTGAGGCCGAAAGAGTTTGTAATCCATTCGGATCACGAGGCGCTCAAGTACATCAAAGGTCAACATAAGCTCAACAAACGGCATGCGAAATGGATCGAGTATTTAGAATCGTTTCCGTACGTAATTAAGTATAAGAAAGGTAAGGAAAATGTAGTAGCGGATGCGTTATCACGAAGGTACACTGTATTAACCTTTCTTGATTCTAAATTACTTGGTTTCCATCATATAAAAGATTTGTATGTTGATGATGTTGACTTTGGGAACATATATAATGCTTGCGAGAATGGTGCCTTTGATAAGTTCTACAGGTACGAAGGATTTCTTTTCAAGGAGAATAAACTTTGTATTCCGGAAGGATCTATTCGAGAGCTGCTCGTGTTAGAAGCCCATAGTGGAGGTCTCATGGGTCATTTTGGTCGTGATAAAACGATGTCGACCCTACAAGAGCACTTCTTTTGGCCAGGGATGCGAAAGGATGTTGAACAAATATGCGAGCGATGTATAGCCTGCAAATAAGCAAAGTCGCGAGTTCAACCCCATGGGTTACATACGCCCCTTCCTATTCCAAACACTCCATGGACCGACGTCTCTATGGACTTTATCCTCGGTTTACCGAGATCCAAAACAGGGAAGGACTCGATCTTTGTTGTAGTTGATCGATTTTCTAAAATGTCCCATTTTATTCCTTGTTCTAAGACTGATGATGCTGTGTACATTGCAAATTTGTTTTTCAGGGAAGTTGTGCGTCTACATGGAATTCTGAAGACGATCGTATCCGATCGAGACGTAAAATTTTTAAGTCATTTTTGGCGGACTCTGTGGGGTAAGCTAGGAACGAAACTAAAGTTCTCGACCACTTGTCATCCTCAGACGGATGGACAAACCAAAGTGGTGAACCGAGTCCTATCAACTCTGTTTCGAGCGTTGGTGCGGAAGAATCTCAAGACATGGGAGGAGTGCCTGCCTCACGTCGAGTTTGCTTACAACCGAGCTGTTCATTCCGCAACTAAATTTTCTCCCTTCGAGACTGTCTACGGGTTTAATCCTCTAACTCCTCTTGATTTATTACCATTGCCTTCTGACAAATTTGTCCATTCTGATGCTAGGAAAAAGGCAAACTATGTCAAAAGCTGTATCGGAAGGTGCACGAGAATATCGAGGAGAGAACCGAACAATACACCCAGCGAGCTAACAAAGGACGGAAGCAAGTCGTGTTTGAACCCGGAGATTGGGTATGGGTGTATATGAGAAAAGACCGGTTCCCAGCTCGTCGTCAAAATAAATTATCACCGAGAGGAGACGGACCTTTCCAAGTCCTCGAGCGAATTAATGAAAACTCATACAAACTCGATTTGCCCGGTGAGTATAATATCAGTGCTAGCTTTAACATAGCTGATTTAACTCCATTTGATACAGGTACTGACTGGAGGATAAGTCATCTTCAAGAGGGGGAGGATGATACGGGCACGCCCCATCATGAGCCGAGTTCGAGCCGAGACTCGATGGTGTTACCTCAAAGACCGATTACGAGAGCTCGTGCGAAACAATTTAAAGAAGCGATCGGAGTTTTAATCCAGTGAGCTTGGAACGATGCTAAGACTAGTTCAGACGCAACTCCGTGTTGCATGCTTCTACGAGCTCACGATCAGGGAGATCCTCATCCGGCCATTCGGCCATAACTAATTGGCCATTCGGCCTTAGTAAATTAATTAGTAGAAATTAGTTAAATAAAATCAGACAAATTAAATAAGTGTTATAATTATTTGTTGCATTTAAATACGTTTAATTAAGTCTTAATCATTGCATTAAATAATAGTTAGCTTTAATATGTCTTAGATATTACATAATTAATGAGTAGAAGTCAATGTGAACAAAATTGGGACCAAACATGCATTTAAGTTGTCCTAATAATTCCAGCCGAATTTTAGATCATCTAGGGACACATTTATGGCGTGTCTTTAACTTTAAAACATGTCTTAAATATATGTTTTGTTGCTAGAAAAACTAATGGCCAAAATTAATTGATTGTAGGTGCTTTTGGACATGTTTAATGCATGTGGGCGGCAGCATTAAAGGCTATGTTCGGCCACCAACTTCAAGGGACAAAGGAGTGACGTTTGGCTTCCCAACAGCAGCATGCACGAGATACATTCAATACCATGCTGGTGCATGCGTGGGATGCATTCAAGCACCCTTATTTGCCATTTCAAACTTCCAAAGAAAGTTAATGTGCTGCTTCCTATTTCCTAGACGCATTTATTCTATATATTCACCTCGTGGACTTCAAAAGGAGGCTGCATGCATTCATCTTAAGGTGCTTTTTCGTGAAAGACCAGGAATTAAATGAGAGGCTGCTTCGTGAACTACAACCAACTAAGCATTCAATGGTGAGCGTCGGCCTTTAATTGCATGTTGGGCTATGCTCCATGCATAGGGGACGAGTTTAAGGGCTAGGAACATCCATTAATGCCATGTTCGGCAAACATATTTAAGGACAAGGGGCTAGACGTTTCATCTTCCAATGAGGCACTTCGTGAATGACAAAGAACATCAATTAAGAGCCAAATTAATGGCTGTTGGGTTGTGCTTCGTGCAAATAAAGAGCATATTTATTATGCTGTTTTCTTTCTTCAAGGCGTGGCTGTTCTTGTAACCAAGGTGTCTCTTGCACATTTTCAAGGTCGAATTAATGGCATTGTAGCCCCCTTTTCCCTCCTATTAATTTTGGCTGCAGAAAGCCTTCTAGAAGGAGACTTTTGGAGCTTCAAGGATGAACGTGGACAGCAAAGACCAAAGGCCAACTTCTAGAATAATTTAGGGACATTGAATCCGAAAATTACTTAGAAATTAAGTTAAAATGTCATGACTTTTCAATTAGTTTCTAAGCACTATAAATAACCGAAAATGGACAATTGTAAGGAACTTAGGATGAATTTTATACCGTTATTCTGTCGAATTTGTGAAAGCACTACTCCACTTTCGTTTTAGGATTCGTTGGCTTATCTAGCAAGCTAGTGGCGTCAATCCTTCCTTTTCTTATCCTGATACCGAGGTTCCTATCGTACTTCGATAGTGGGTCGAGGTCCGTTTTAAATCCAAAACCGAACCTTAAGAAACTTATAAGTAAACCGAGTCGATACCTATTTCGGTATTGGTTCTTACTTGTTTTTCTTAAGCCATAAACCGAGCCCAAACATTTTACGAACTATTTTTCGAACCCATTTTCGTAACCTCTCTAAACCCGAGCACCTTTTTTTCTTCTCCATTTCATCTACACCCTTTTCGAACTCTTACTCGACTTATTATCCCGACCTATCTCGACATCAACTATCCCATACCAAATCTAAGTCATCCCTAAACCGAGACATCTCCCGAGTACCTTTCTTAAACCCGAGCTAATCCCGCACTTCTTATACTTTATTTATTCGAAACTCCATACCCCCTTCTCTAAGATTAGACTTCTCTATTTCTCGACTCTTATTCTTCTCCTTTCTTGATTTGTATTTTCGATTCACGATTGGGCAACTAAGCATACATCTCGATTTCATCTCGAGACCTGGATCAGATGATCATATCATCTCCTAGAGGTATAATGATCATTTTTCCCTATGGGGGGTATTTGATCTGTTTTATCCTATGGGGTATTATTTGGTCATTTTACACTATAGGGGTATTTCGATCATTTTACCTTATGGGGTATTTCGGTCATTTTACCCTATAGGGGTATTTCAGTCATTTTACCCTATGGGGTATTTCGATCATTTTACCCTATGGGGGTATTTCGGTCATTTTACCCTATGGGGGTATTTCGGTCATCATTTCGACCCAACATGGCCCAAAATGGCCTAAGCCCATGAGATCGCTCATGGTGGCCTCTACAAACAAACGCCCTTGTTTTGCGGGCACGGATTGCCACACGTGTGATCGCACGCCCGTGTGGCATCAAATGCCATATTTTTCGGCTTTTCAGCATTTGCCGACCTACGGTTAAAATAGTGTGAGTACACACTTTTTTGAATTTTTCGCTGATTACCGTTTACAGAGTACTGTCACACATCTGATGCGATTTGCAGTTTCTCCTCGTTCCGAACATTCTTATTCTGAAAATCAATGATCAGCGCACCCTTGGTTCCCAGGCAAAGTGCCAATCAACCTCTACCACCACCTATACGAAAGTCACCATCTCTATATTAGACTCATACTTGACAAACCATCTCAATTGCACCCCACTTACCACTCAATACTGTTTCTCAAAAATTAACAGATGACTCCTTATCATACCATGTAACACCCTAAACCCGGCCCATGCGTTAAGGCCAGATCTGACATGTCACATGAGAAAAATACTACTAAGTCCTTTTTCATTTGTACATAAAAAGATTTAGATTTAAAATCATTTAAAACAACTCCCACTTAGAAATTATTTAAAATGTATTATTGAATAAAGATTGATTGATAAATCGATAAATTTGAGATAAAAATCTTATAAACCGTGACTTCGGAAATATCGTTAATAGTTCGAGAAGAATTTGGAAATAATTTTTGAAAAGTGTTGATGAAAATTATTTGAGAAATTTCTGAGTTAAAAAAAATATATATTTATGAAAGTTTATTATGAAACCTTTTTTGTATATCCATTTTAAGAAAACATTTATTTAAGTTTTTAGAAAAATCTCAATTAGAAGTACTTAGAGCAAATTATAAATTCGTCAAACAAAAAAAACAAAACAAAAATAAATCCAGAGTCCTTATTACAACCTTAACTCAAAATAGTATAGTAATTAAAAGTACTAAAAAGAAATCCAAATTCCAAATTAAACCGTTTTTGTAGTATGGCCTCCACCGAGTCATCCATGGCCCAAGTCTCCATCACTGATCATTACCTGAAAAGGGGTAAGGAAAAACGGGGTGAGTTACTAGAACTCAGTGTATAACCCCCTTACCATTGTCCACTAGGCCTGAATCTCATTTAGCAATATTTTGGATCTAAGCCCATTTACAAAATAATGTATCGATGATATCATGTAAATGAAATGTAATTCCCAACCAACCTAATAATCCATCTGCTACACACCACTCGTACCATCCATCACACCTGTGGGGATCTTTAGTCAACCCACCCCGCCAACACACCAATCGCAGGCATTATGCCATTTATATCAAATTCAAATTGTGGACAAGCCACCAGAATAACAGAATATACGTGGCATTGCCACTATACATATTTGTGGCAGAGCCACCAAAATATGTGGCAGAGCCACCGGAACTTCTCTTCAATATTATCCCATCCCATGCAAAATCTTGTATATAATGCATAACAAATCACAATATAACAATAGTAATTTATTCGGATATTTATTACAAAATTATGGCCCATTATAACAATTTATCAAAAAGGCCCATTAAGCAAAATATCAGATTTGGCCCATTTAACAAAATATCAGATTGGCCCATTTAGCAAAATATCAGATTTGGCCCATTTAGCAAAATATCAGATTGGCCCATTAATCAATACGTCCATTCGGCCCATAAGGCAATATGTCACTTCGGTCCATAAGCAATTTTGTATTTCAGCCCTTTTAGGGGTATTTTCACAATTTGCACAATGATACCACCAATTTCGTCAATTTTATCAAAATAATATATCTTAGGCCAATTTTTTCCAATTTACGCCCTATTACGATTTTAGTCATAGGGATTTGTTTCCGATACTATATCAACCTTAAACCCATGAAAAATGGTGTGAGATTACACACTTGATTACGGTAAGCACTAAGCTTTCTTGATCGTCGACACCTAAAATATTATAACACTTGATTAGCCGACATACGCGATTTATTAATCAACACTAAAATGAACGATCTACAGTGCTTACCCTTGGAATCGTGAATGACCACGATTTGTCGGTTTTCCCCGGTTGACGGTCCACAACCCGGTGGAAAATCCCGAATCGCTGATGCCTCAAAATTGTGAACGACCTCGAATAGTCGATTCTCATCGGATGATGGTCCACAACCCGGTGGAAAGTCCCGAATCGCCGATACTGCCCTTCGCTTAAATTTAGGAGTAGGGATCGCTAATCCGCTACTTTTGAGATCTCCACTCGACTTTCCTTTCGAATCAGTTCCATAAGCCTCCATTCGATTAGATCTTATATCGATCGATATTACGATAAAATATGGATTGTCAAAGGGTAAAGATCGGCTTACCACTAATTCTGAGTGATCAACAGTTGGATAGATCGAGCGATTTAATCCCTATAATTATAATCGTTTAATCACCACTATTCCAATAACATCTTTAACGAAATAAGAACGATTTATAAAATCCTTGAAGAACTCCTTACCTTAAAGATTTTTAGGATCGATTCCTAGCGATTATACGATGACTTCGGAAGAATCAAGGTTTCGGCCTTCCACTATATCACTACGAAGAAGAAAAAGATCTTGTTTGAGAGAGAAAAAGGTGATGGTCTCGGTCCAAAATGACCATCCCAAACCAAAACATAGATTCGGTATTAAGAGAAAGAAAATAAAAAAATGTTGAGATGAACACTTACCGATTAATCAAGGATTGAGTGTAAATACGGATGAGAAGAAAAGATAGAAAAGAGTTGAAGGTTCAGTTATAGAAGAAAATGAATATTGATATTCAGCTATGGAGGATAATCAAACAAGAAAATGTGATTTTATGGTGGTGTCGATTTAGAGAAGAGAAAAGATTAGAGGAATGGTTAAAAGAAAAGGATAGAAGGTTGGATGGATACTAGGTGATTCGGCTATCAAAGGGAGATGAGCATGAGGTGAATGTTTTGACCAAACAAAAGAGAAGAAAAATTGCACAAATGTGCTAGGAGGTTTCGGCAAAGAAGAAAGAAAGAAGAAAAGAAAAAAAACTAAAACTCACAAAGAGTAGCAATTTGGAGAAAATGACACTATTGAAGCTAAAGGTATTTTTGACCAAAACAAACACTATAGTTTTACCAAAACACTAAGTAAAATTTTGCTACCTCCCTTTAACCACAATACCGTCCACATTCATGACCATAATGGTCAAAAATTGGCCAACCACACTTTCCATAAAACTTCCCTTGAAAAAGGCCATATGTTCCCCTTACTTTCCCCTTTTTCTTTATTTCTTTCCTCACCTTCATTCTTTCCTATTTTCCTTAGCCATCTTGCCAAAAATAAAAAGTCCACCTTGCCTTATTTACATACTTGGCCGGCACTTAGGGAAAGAATGCAAAAATAATAGTCAAAATTTGCACACAATGGGATTTGAACCTCTTCCCTTAAGGTACTTCATGTGGCGCCATATCCTTCTTACCAATTGTTCAAATATGCTAGTAATTTACTCATTTATTTCCATAAGCTTTAAGGTCACTTACTCTATCTCCTTAAAGTGCTAAATGCCAGTTTTTTTACTAGGACCAAATAAACCGCGAGCCTTCTCAGAATCCCCTAAACATACACAATTAATAATTTAACAAGCTTAGCACCAAAATAATGCAACACATAAAATTCCAAATTTTAGGATGTTACAATTCTACCCCCCTTAAAGAAAATTTCGTCCTCAAAATTTACCTGATTAACAGAGGTGAGGATATCGCTATCCAATCGCATCCTCAGGCTCCCATGTAGCTTCCTCCGATCCGTGATTACGCCATAGTACCTTGACTAACGGCACAGTCTTCCTTCTCAGCACCTTAACGTCCCAATCTAAAACTTGCACTGGTTCCTCTTCGAAAGACAAGTTAGATCTTATCTCAACTTCTTCTACCGGTACTATATGAGATGGATCCAATCGATAACGCCTTAACATTGAGACATGAAAAACACTATGTATCTGACTCAACTCCGGAGGTAACTCAAGCTGATAAGCCACTGGCCCAACACGCTTCAAAACACGGTATGGTCCGATGAACCTAGGGCTCAACTTGCCCTTCCTTCCAAATCTGAAAATCTTCTTCAAAGGTGAGACCTTTAAAAAGACCTGATCTCCCACCGCAAACTCAATATCCTTATGCTTTAGATCCGCATACGATTTTTGTCTATCTGAAGCCTCTTTTAACCGTGCCCGAATTACCTTTACTTTTTCCTCCGTCTCTGATATCAGCTCAGGACCCAATAACTGTTGCTCCCCCAATTCAGTCCAACAAGTAGGAGTACGACACCTACGACCATACAATGCCTCGTACGGTGTCATCTGGATGCTGGATTGATAGCTATTGTTATATGCAAACTCTGCCAGTGGTAGGAAATCCTCCCAACTACCCCTGAAGTCAATCACACAGCCCCTTAACATGTCTTCCAGAATCTGGATTACTCGCTCCGACTGACCATCTGTCTGAGGATGAAATGCCGTGCTGAAATTAAGCTTGGTTCCCAAAGCTTCATGTAAGGCTTTCCAAAACCGTGATGTAAACCTAGGGTCCCTGTCCGAAATAATAGACACTGGTACCCCATGTAACCTCACGACCTCCGCAACGTACAACTTGGCCAACTTCTGCAATGAGTAGTCCATACGAATAGGTAGGAAATGAGCAGTCTTCGTCAATCGATCCACTATTACCCAAACGAAATCTTTCTTAGTAGGCGATACGAGTAACCCACTAACAAAGTCCATCGTTATCCGTTCCCATTTCCATAATGGAATCTTCACCGGTTGTAACAATCCCGACGGTAATTGATGTTCCGCCTTCACCTACTGACATGTTAAGCACCTACTCACAAAATCAGTAACCTCCCGTTTCAACCCTGGCCACCAATACTGCTCATGGAGGTCTTGATACATTTTATTTCCCCCGGGGTGCATAGCATATGGGCTACTATGCGCCTCACAAAGAATCATTTATTTCAATTTCGAATCTTTGGGCATACAGATTCTTCTGCGGAAACACAATACTCCATCACTATTCAATCCGAAATCCCCTATTACACCACCTTCCACTTGCTGAAGTAAGGAACCCAACCTTTCATCTAATAACTGCTTTTCCTTAATCTGGCTTAACCAAGCAGGCTTCACTTGAAGTTCTGCTAGCTAACTACCATCTTCAAACAAGTTGAGATGAGCGAACATCGCTCTCAAATCCGATATCACCTTACGACTCAACGCATCTGCCACCACGTTAGCCTTTCCGGGATGATACTCGATTGAGAAGTCATAATCCTTCAACAGTTCTATCCACCCCCGCTGTCTTAAGTTCAACTCCTTTTGGTTAAGGAGGTACTTTAGACTCTTATGATCCGTATAGATGATCGACTTCTCACCGTACAGGTAGTGTCTCCAAATCTTCAAAGCAAACACCACTGCAGCCAACTCCAAATCATGAGTGGGATAATTCACTTCGTGCGGCCTTAACTGACGAGATGCATAAGCCACCACCTTTCCTCCTTGCATCAACACACATCCCAAGCCCGTGTGTGATGCATCAAAGTAAACAATAAACTCTTTTCCAGCCTCAGGTTGAATCAATATTGGCGCTTCCGTCAGAATCTTCTTTAATTTCTCAAAGTTCTCTTGCTGCTGATCTGACCACACAAATGGTACTCCCTTGCGCAATAGCTTAGTTAGGGGTGCAGCAATCAATGAAAACCCCTCAACGAAACGCCTGTAATAACCAACCAACCCTAAGAAACTTTGAATTTCAGTCACTGACTTCGGTGGTTTCCAGTCCAACACAGCCTCTACCTTCCGGGGATCAACTCTAATTCCTTTGGCCGACACAACATGCCCCAAGAAGGTCACTTCCTTCAGCCAAAATTCACACTTACTGAATTTGGCATAAAGTTGCTTTTCCCGTAATATCTGCAATACTATTCGTAGATGTGAATCGTGCTCTTCTTCATTCTTCGAGTATACCAAGATGTCATCTATGAACACCACTACAAATCGGTCTAAATAGGGCTTGAAGACTAGGTTCATCATGTCCATAAATGCAGCTGGCGCATTAGTCAACCCAAACGGCATCACCAAGAACTCATAATGCCCATAACGAGTTCGAAACACAGTCTTATAAATATCCGCCTCCTTGACCTTAAGTTAGTGATAACCAGATCTCAAATCTATCTTTGAGAAAATCGAAGCTCCTCGCAGTTGATCAAATAGATCGTCGATTCTCGGCAACGGATACCTATTCTTAATCGTCAATTTATTCAACTGCCTATAATCGATGCACATACGCATCGACCCATCCTTCTTCTTGACGAACAAGACCGGCACTCCCCATGGTGATACACTCGGTTGAATAAATCCCCGATCCAACAACTCCTGAATTTGAGCTTTATGCTCCGCTAACTCCTTCGGCGCCATTCTATAAGGAGCAATAGACACCGGAGCCGTTCCTGGCAATAACTTAATGCCAAACTCTACCTCCCAATCCAGAGGCAATCCTGGGAGTTCCTCGGGAAAGACATCCGAAAACTCTTTCACCGTTCTAACACCTTCCACCGGCAGTTCCTTGGCATCCAACGCACTAATAAAGGCTAGGAATGCTCCACACCCTTTTCGCACCAACTTTTCTTCCTTTAAAGCAGATACCACATTTGATAGATAGTTTCTCCTTTCACCTATCATCACCACTTCCTTATCTTCTGGAGTTCTAAGCGTCATCCGCTTTGCAGCACAATCCAAGTTCGCACGGTGTTTCACCAACAGTCCATGCCCAAAATAAGGTCAAACTTGTCGAAAGGCAGTTCCATCAAATCTGCCAAAAATGTTTCTCCCAGAATTACTAAGGGCACATCTCTAAACAATCTATTCACTATCACAGACTGTCCTAAAGGACTAATTACTGTCATCTCTCTAGCAGTAATCTCAAATCTAATGTTCATATTTCCAGATACAGCTCTAGCAACATACGAATGGGTGGATCCGATATCTATCAAAGTAGTAAAAGGTACACCAGATATGAAGAACGTACCGATTATCACATCAGGTGTATCACCATCTTCTCCGCATCTGACCGCATAAACTAACCCTGGCTGCCTCGCCTCCGCGTTACCTCTGAAACCAGTACCTCTACCCGGTGCACCCTGACCTCGTCCTACGCCATTACCACCTCGACCTGGCCCACAGCCTCTCGGTGGCTGTTGAGCGCCTCTCGCTGGCTGTGCATCATAGTTACGAGCATCCTGAGTCTGAGCAGTCTATCGAGGACAATTTTTGAGTTGATGGTCCTTGGAACCACATTTGAAACAACCACTGGTTCTCTTCCAACATTCACCCGGGTGTTGTTTTCTGCAATCCGCACATGGCTGTATCTGATTGGTAGCAGCTGGTACTCTAGCTCGAGCTGGCTCATCATTCTTGGGCCTCTTCTAAAACCTTCTAGCAGGACCTGAGTACTTAAAGTCCCTCTTGCTCTTGCCTCTATCTTTTTCTCAATTTTGCCGCTCCGAGAGCTTAGCCTCTTCAGCTATCTTGGCTTTCTCCACAAGTGTGGAAAAATTCCTTTCTTATTGTAGGGCTATCAGTACCCGCAACTCATCACTCAACCCGTCCTCAAAGCGCACACAACGTTCGTAGTCAGTTAGCACTATACCCCGGGCATAACGACTAAGACGTAGAAATTTCGCCTCTTAAGCTGCCACAGTCTTACCTCCTTGGACCAGATTTAGGAATTCCTTCCTTCGGGCATCCATATAGCTAGCCCCGACATACTTTCCTTGGAATGCAGTTTTAAAGAAATCCCAGGTAACACGATCGGCCGGAGTGCCTTCCCGAACAGTAAGCCACCATTGATACGCCTCGTCTCTCAACAAGGACACAGCTCCTCTCAGTTTCTGCTTGGCGGTGTAATCCAGATCATCCATGATCCGCTCCACTGTCTCGAGCCAATACTCCACGACATTTGGGGCTATACCCGATATACCCCTAAAAACTTCAGCACCATTTGATCTGAGTCGTTCCGAAATTGACCCACGAGCTGCTGGCCCAGTTCTAGCCCCAGCAACCCTTTCCAAGACTCGTAACATTGCTTGGGACAGAGCGATGTCCTCCCTCATACGGTCTTGTGATCTAGTTTCAGTCACGGGTGACGCAGGTGCGTCTATTTCTGGCATATGTCCCGACGCTTCAGACGCAACTCTAGCGCCTCGGCCTCTACCACGGCCACGTCTACCGCGTCCACGTCCTCTAGCGCTCATATTGGGTAATTCGATTTAATCTGATTAAAAGTCTTATGAATCAGTATACTATTTCGGTGTTTATTAAATAATGTTTTATGAAACATAAGAAGTAAAGTCGTTTTCGTAATCGCATCCTATAGTCTCAATCTCTATAGTTTCAATACCTAAAACTAGAAGTTCTAGAGTATTCCTACAATCATATCATAATCATTATAATCATACAATAATAACATACACTTACTTGACTTGGTGCCGGATACCCATGGTGCCATACTTCCTTAAAAACATACATTCTAAATTTTTACATTTCAAAATAGCTTTGAAAAAAAATGTTTTTGAACCCAAACCACAGCCGAGTTTTGAACCGGGCTTTGAAACCATAAAATGTAACACCCCAAACCCGGCCCATGCGTTAAGGCCAGATCTGACATGTCAAATGAGAAAAATACTGCTAAGTCCTTTTTCATTTGTACATAAAAAGATTTAGATTTAAAATCATTTAAAACAACTCCCATTTAGAAATTATTTAAAATGCATTATTGAATAAAGATTGATTGATAAATCGATAAATTTGAGATAAAAATCTTATAAACCGTGACTTTGAAAATATCGTTAATAGTTCAAGAAGAATTTCGAAATAATTTTTGAAAAGTGTTGATGAAAATTATTTGAGAAATTTATGAGTTAAAAAAAAATATATTTATGAAAGTTTATTATGAAACCTTTTTTGTATATCCATTTTAAGAAAACATTTATTTAATTTTTTAGAAAAATCTCAATTAGAAGTACTTAGAGCAAATTATAAATTCATCAAAAAAAAACAAAAATAAATCCAGAGGCCTTATTACAACCTTAACTCAAAATAGTATAGTAATTAAAAGTACTAAAAAGAAATCCAAATTCCAAATTAAACCGTTTTTGTAGTATGGCCTCCACCGAGTCATCCATGGCCCAAGTCTCCATCACTGATCATTACCTAAAAAGGGGTAAGGAAAAACGGGGTGAGTTATTAGAACTCAGTGTATAACCCCCTTACCATTGTCCACTGGGCCTGTATCTCATTTAGAAATATTTTGGATCTAAGCCCATTTACAGAATAATGTATCGATGATATCATGTAAATGAAATGCAATTCCCAAACCAACCTAATAATCCATCCGCTACACACCACCCGTACCATCCATCACACCTGTGGGGATCTTTAGTTAACCCACCCCACCAACACACCAATCGCAGGCATTATGCCATTTATATCAAATTCAAATTGTGGACAAGCCACCAGAATAACAGAATATACGTGGCATTGCCACTATACAGATTTGTGGCAGAGCCACCAAAATATGTGGCAGAGCCACCGTAACTTCTCTTCAATATTATCCCATCCCATGCAAAATCATGTATATAATGCATAACAAATCCCAATATAACAACAGTAATTTATTCATATATTTATTACAAAACTATGGCCCATTATAACAATTTATCAAAAAGGCCCATTAAGCAAAATATTAGATTTGGCCCATTTAGCAAAATATCAAATTGGCCCATTTAGCAAAATATCAGATTTGGCACATTTAGCAAAATATCAGATTGGCCCATTTAGCAAAATATCAGATTGGCCCATTTAGCAAAATATCAGATTGGCCCATTAATCAGTACGTCCATTCGGCCCATAAGGCAATATGTCACTTCGGCCCATAAGCAATTTCGTATTTCAGCCCTTTTAGGGGTATTTTCATAATTTACACAATGATACCACCAATTTCGTCAATTTTATCAAAATAATATATCTTAGGCCAATTTTTTCCAATTTACGCCCTATTACGATTTTAGTCATAGGGATTTGTTTCCGATACTATATCAACCTTAAACCCACGAAAAACGGTGTGAGATTACATACCTAATTACGGTAAGCACTAAGCTTTCTTGATCGTCGACACCTAAAATATTATAACACTTGATTAGCCGACATACGCGATTTATTAATCAACACTAAAATGAACGATCTACGATGCTTACCCTTGGAATCGTGAATGACCACGATTTGTCAGTTTTCCCCGGTTGACGGTCCACAACCCAGTGGAAAATCCCGAATCGCTGATGCCTCAAAATTGTGAACAACCTCAAATAGTCGATTCTCACTGGATGATGGTCCACAACCCGGTGGAAAGTCTCGAATCGCCGATACTGCCGTTCGCTTGAATTTAGGAGTAGGGATCGCTAATCCGATCCTTTTGAGATCTCCACTCGACTTTCCTTTTGAATCAGTACCATAAGCCTCCATTCGATTAGATCTTATATCGATCGATATTACGATAAAATATGGATTGTCAAAGGGTAAAGATCGGCTTACCACTAATCCTGAGTGATCAATGGTTGGATAGATCGAGCGATTTAATCGCTATAATTATAATCGGTTAATCACCACTATTCTAATAACATCTTTAATGAACTAAGAACGATTTATAAAATCCTTGAAGAACTCCTTACCTTAAAGATTTTTAGGATCGATTCCTAGAGATTATACAATGACTACGGAAGAATCAAGGTTTCGGCCTTCCACTATATCACTACGAAAAAAAAAAGATCTTGTTTGAGAGAGAAAAAGGTGATGGTCTCGGTCCAAAATGACCATCCCAAACCAAAACATAGATTCGATATTAAGAGAAAGAAAATAAAAAAATGTTGAGATGAACACTTACCGATTAATCAAGGATTGAGTGTAAATACGGATGAGAAGAAAAGATAGAAAAGAGATGAAGGTTGGTTATAAAAGAAAATGAATATTGATATTCAGCTATGGAGGATAATCAAACAAGATAATGTGATTTTATGGTGGTGTCGATTTAGAGAAGAGAAAAGATTAGAGGAATGGTTAAAAGAAAAAGATGGAAGGTTGGATGGATACTAGGTGATTCGGCTATCAAAGGGAGATGAACATGAGGCGAATTTTTTGACCAAACAAAAGAGAAGAAAAATTGCACAAATGTGCTAGGAGGTTTCGGCAAAGAAGAAAGAAAGAAGAAAAGAAAAAAACTAAAACTCACAAAGAGTAGCAATTGGGAGAAAATGACACTATTGAAGCTAAAGGTATTTTTGACCAAAACAAACATTATAGTTTTACCAAAACACCAAGTAAAATTCGGCTACCTCCCTTTAACCACAAAACCGTCCACATTCATGACCATAATGGTCAAAAATTTGCCAACCACACTTTCCATAACACTTCCCTTGAAAAAGGCCATATGTTCCCCTTACTTTCCCCTTTTTCTTGAGTTCTTTCGTCACCTTCATTCTTTCCTATTTTCCTTAGCCATCTTGCCAAAAATAAAAAGTCCACCTTGCCTTATTTACATACTTGGCTGACACTTACGGAAAGAATGCAAAAATAATAGTCAAAATTTGCACACAATGGGATTTGAACCTCTTCCCTCAAGGTACTTCATGTGGCGCCATATCCTTCTTACCAATTGTTCAATTATGCTAGCAATTTACTCATTTATTTCCATAAGCTTTAAGGTCACTTACTCTATCTCCTTAAAGTGCTAAATGCTAATTTTTTTACTAGGACCAAATAAACCCCGAGCCTTCTCAGGATCCCCTAAACATACACAATTAATAATTTAAAAAGCTTAGCACCAAAATAATGCAACACATAAAATTCCAAATTTTAGGATGTTACATACCATAACCACTTACCAACAACGATAAAACAGATTGCAAATCAGAGATGTAGCATACAAAGAACCAAGAATCGGGATTAATCTATCAGTATTCGACCAATGAAGAGCACTTGAGGGAGAGGAATAGTGCGCTCCCATTTGATCAACGAACCCTTACTAAAGCCGAGAGCAAAAATTGAAAGGTGCGATAGGTGCTCAGCCAAAGTAACAACGTAACAAGGAAAAGAACAGAGAAAAAGAAAAGAGTGGGGAGTATTCGGTAGAGCTTAAAAAAGAAGAAGGGAGAATCGGCTAGGAGAGAAGACCGAAAAGAAAATTTGTGAGGGAGGAGAGAAGCTGTATTCGGCCAAGGTTGAAAGAAAAATAAGCACTAGGAGTACTTTCGGCCAAAGATCGGTTGCCAAAAGAAAAAGTGAGCAGAAGAAAATGCCAAAAGAAAACCTACCACATTCGGCCAAAGAGAGAAAAAACCACCAAGTGAGCAGTATACCTCTCTTGGCCGAATTCTTGAGTGCCAGAGTCTAATTTCGGCACAAAATCCCTCCACTCTCATCTCCTTGATTTTCTTCTACAATCTCTCAACTCTCCAATTCGAATCCTAATCAACTTCCCAGTTTGAATTCTTCTCAACCACATCAGTGTTTCAGTCAAACTACAACACCTCCCACAGCACAGCAGCAAAATAAATACTCCTATGCCTCTACCAAGATTCGAACCTCAGACCCTATGTACACTCCACACGCACCTTACCACTAGACCAACAACTCCTTTGTATCATATTTTAACCACAATAATTTTAGAACCTACTATCCAGATCAAATGATTTTATTCACTTAAAATAAAAATTTTTCCTAAGCCAAGGCTTGAACCCCTGACTTCTCAGAGACTTCCAAACACTCCTAAATCACTTAACCACTGAAGCAGACATTCATTCATGTCACTTTCTTGCACAACTAAATATTTATGTGCAGTCTCCTAACTGTTCCCTTGTTCAAAACCTATTTCTTCTAAGCCCAAAATTCGGGGCGTTACAATTCACCCCTCCTTAAAGAAATTTTGTCCTCGAAATTTACAATTATCAGATCAGTTGCATAACACAGACTCCACCATTACGCTTCCGCTGCACACTCTAGTTCCAAATTAGGTATATGGCCAAACGACGAGGACCCAACTCGTGCACCTCTACGGCCTCTACCATGGCCTCTTGTACCTCATCCGTGTGTACCTCTTATGCTCATTGTCTATTCGCATGTTATCTGAATTAACAATTTTATGCAGATCAGTTTACAGTTCTAGTTGTTTATTAACAGATGTCGTATGAAAAGCAGTAATTTAGAGTTTTTTTTTGAACAACGCAGTGTCTATCAGAGTCTACTGGTTTACTACAGTTTCAGTATACCCTACTAAAGAGTTTGTAGTACTACCTACAGTAGTCTCAGTACTCCTACCTATGGCAGTTTTAGTCAAAATCGAAGTATAGTTTTCAGAGAGAACTTACAGGCCTTATTACATAAAAGTACCCTAATTCAGTTACTTATAAATCAAAGGCTAAAAACGAAAGCTGATGCGGTTGTGTGGCCATCCTCGAGTCCCTCGTAGCACCGACCTGCCCACGACTGGGCATTACCTGTACAGTTAAACAAAGGGGTGAGTTTACGGAAACTCAGTGTGTAATCCCCTAACAAGCAAAGCGATCAATTAAGCGGTAGATAAATGCGGTTTGAAATCGAGCTGCATTACAATATGATCGATTCGGTGTGGGCCTAAGCCCTTTCTGTAACGATAAATGATTGGGCTTGAGCCCAAGATAAAGCCGATGTCGTGAGGGCCTTTGCCCAATTTCACTATTAGTATCGGTGGGGCCTTGGCCCATAGCGAAGAATATATCATCATGCGTTGAACAATATGTAATATCATTAATCGATGCAATAACGATGATGTATCATTAATCGATGAGATATGCAAATGAAATCCTACCCAATCCAGCCTCTACACACCACTCCGTCTCGCCAAACACCGTGTGTGGGATAAAATTGACCCACCCGACCGGACACACCAAGATTAGCACTTTGGTTGAGGCACTAAATAGTATTACAAAGAAAGGCGCGATGAAAATAAACGGCATATAGCCATCACTAGGTCCACAGTCGTTTTGGGCGACCCGTGCGACCTTATCAGTACAGTATACTTCCTCCAAATATAATAACCCATCCCCATGCAAGATGTCGTGACATAATGCCATACGTGTGTGCAAAATTCCATGCTCAATCATAGTCATAGATATCATAGAGCAAATCAGTCATACATAACATAAGGCCATAACAGTCATTTCATCTCCTAGGGGTATAACAGTCATTTTTCCCTATGGGGGTATTTCGGTTATTTTATCCTATGGGGGTATTTCAGTCATTTTACACTATAGGGGTATTTCGGTCATTTTACCTTATGGGGGTATTTCGGTCATTTTACCCTATGAGGGTATTTCAGTCATTTTACCCTATAGGGTGTTTCGATCATTTTACCCTATGGGGGTATTTCGGTCATTTTACCCTATGGGGGTATTTCGGTCATCATTTCGACCCAACATGGCCCAAAATGGCCTAAGCCCATGAGATCGCTCATGGTGGCCTCTACAAACAAACACCCTTGTTTCGCGGGCTCGGATTGCCACACGTGCGATCGCACGCCCTTGTGGCATCAAATGCCATATTTTTCGGCTTTTCTAAGATTTGCCGACCTACTTGTTAAAGCGATTGTGAGTACACACTTTTTTGACTTTTTCGCCGATTACCGTTTACAGAGTACTGTTACACACCTGATGCGATTTGCAATTTCTCCTCGTTCCGAACACTCTTATTCTAAAAATCAATGATAACCGCACCCTTGGTTCCTAGGTAAAGTGCCAATCAACCTCGACCACCACCTACACGAAAGTCACCATCTCTATATTAGACTCAAACTTGACAAACCATCTCAATTGCACCCCACTTACCACTCAATACTGTTTCTCAAAAAGTAACAGATGACTCCTTATCATACCATAACCACTTACCAAAAATGATAAAACAGATTGCAGATCAGAGATGGAGCATACAAAGAACCAAGAATCGGGATTAATCTATCAGTATTCGACCAATGAAGAGCACTTGAGGGAGAGGAAGAGTGCGCTCCCAATTGATCAACGAACCCTTACTAAAGCCGAGAGCAAAAATAGAAAGGTGCGATAGGTGCTTAGCCAAAGTAACAACGTAACAAGGAAAAGAACAGAGAAAAAGAAAAGAGGGGAGTATTCGGCAGAGCTTAAAAAAGAAGAAGGGAGAATCGGCTAGGAGAGCAGACCGAAAAGAAAAATGGTGAGGGAGGAGAGAAGCTGTATTTGGCCAAGGTTGAAAGAAAAAGAAGCACTAGGAGTACTTTCAGCCAAAGACAGGTTGTCAAAAACAAAAAGTGAGCAGAAGAAAATGCCAAAAGAAAACCTACCACATTCGGCCAAAGAGAGAAAAAACCACCAAGTGAGCAGTATACCTCTCTTGGCCGAATTCTTGAGTACCAGAGTCTAATTTCGGCACAAACTCCTTCCACTCTCATCTCCTTGATTTTCTTCTTCAATCTCTCAACTCTCCAATTCGAATCCCAATCAACTTCCCAGTTTGAATTCTTCACAACCACTTCAGTGTTTCAGTCAAACTACAACACCTCCCACAGCACAGCAGCAAAATAAATAATCCCTTGCCTCTACCAAGATTCGAACCCCAGACCCCATGTACACTCCACACGCACCTTACCACTAGACCAACAACTCCTTTGTATCATATTTTAACCACAATAATTTAAGAATCTACTATCTAGATCCAAGGATTTTATTCACTTAAAATAAAAAGTTTGCCTAAGCCAAGGCTTGAACCTCTGATTTCTCAGACACTTCCAAACACTCCTAAATCACTTAACCACTGAAGCAGACATTCATTCATGTCACTTTCTTGCACAACTAAATATTTATGTGCAGTCTCCTAACTGTTCCCTTGTTCAAAACCTATTTCTTCTAAGCCCAAAATTCGGGGCGTTACAATTCTCCCCTCCTAAAAGAAATTTCGTCCTCAAAATTTCCAATTATCAGTTCAGTTGCATAACACAGACTCCACCATTACGCTTCCACTGTGTACTCTAGTTCCAAATTAGGTATATGGCCAAACGACGAGGACCCAACTCGTGCACCACTACAGCCTCTACCATGGCCTCTTGTACCTCATCCGTGTGTACCTCTCGTTCTTATTGTCTATTCGCGTGTTATCTGAATTAACAATTTTTTACAGATCGGTTTACAGTTCTAGTTGTTTATTAACAGATGTCCTATGAAAAGCAGTAATTTAGAGTTTGTTTTTGAACAACGCAGTGTCTATCGGTGTCTACTGGTTTACTACAGTGTCAGTATACCCTACTAAAGAGTTTGCAGTACTACCTACAGTAGTCTCAGTACTCCTACTTATGGCAGTTTCAGTGAAAATTTAAGTATAGTTTTCAGAGAGAACTTACAGGATCGGTGCGGAGACTCGGTGTGCCACACAATTAGAAAATCCTTCCAGAACACTTTAAATTATTTAAAAGCAACTTTTAGAAATTCAAAGTTTAAAAACCCATTCCACAGCTGAGTTTTGTAACCTGGCTCTGATATCACTAAATGTAACACCCTAAACCCGACCTAGATGTTGTGGCCGAATCTGGCAGTGTCACATTGTAGTATTTAGTGTAAAACTTGTTGTCGTTGAAATCCTCAATATCAATTAATCATTTTGTTATTAAACGGTGATTCCAAAACGGGTTGTTCATTTCCAAAGCGTGCATCATTAAAAGCTAATCACTTTTAAAACGTTACTAATTTTCAAAATCTCATTTATTGCGAAAGTTTTTTTTTTAGGAAATGTTGCAAAAACATGGTGTCTTTGAAAACAGTTACCTTTTGAAAACCCGTCTTTTTCTACAACTAGCAGTTTATAAAAACCCCAATTTAAAGTTTATAACTTTAAAGAGGCCTTATTACATAAAAGTACCCTAATTCAGTTACTTATAAATCAAAGGCTAAAAACGAAAGCTGATGCGGTTGTGTGGGAATCCTCGAGTCCCTCGCAGCACCGACCCGCCCACGACTGGGCATTACCTGTACAGTTAAACAGAGGGGTGAGTTTATGAAAACTCAGTGTGTAATCCCATAACAAGCAAAAAGTCAATTAAACAGTAGATAAATGCAGTTTGGGCATGAGCCCGTTACAATAATGATCCGATTCATGTGTAGGCCTAAGCCCTTTCCTATAACGAGAAGCGATTGGGCTTGAGCCCAAGACAATGCCGAGAATCGTAGGGCCTTTGCCCAATTTCGATATTAGTATATCGGTGGGGCCTTGGCCCCCGCGAAGAATGAGATATCCGGTCATGCGGTGAATAAAGTATGTAATATCATTAATCGATGCAGTAATAGTACAGTATCATTAATCAGTGCAGATATGCAGTCAGAAATCCTACCAAATCCAGCCTCTACACACCACTCCGCCTCGCCAAACACACCATGTGGGGATAAAATCGACCCACCCAGCCAGACACACAGAGATTAGCACCGGTTGCGGCACTAAAAAGTATTGTAGCAAAGTTGCCAGTAAAATAAATGGCATATAGCCATCACTAGGTCCACAGTCGTTTTGGGCGACCCGTGCGACCTTATCAGTACAGTATACTTCCTCCAAATATAACAACCCATCCCCATGCAATATGTCGTGACATAATGCCATACGTGTATGCAAAATCTCATGCTCAATCATAGTCATACATATCATAGAGCAAATCAGTCATACATAACATAAGGCCATAACAGTCATTTCATCTCCTAGGGGTATAACAGTCATTTTTCCCTATGGGGGTATTTCGGTCATTTTATCCTATGGGGGTATTTCGATCATTTTACACTATAGGGGTATTTCGGTCATTTTACCTTATGGGGGTATTTCGGTCATTTTACCCTATGGGGGTATTTCAGTCATTTTACCCTATGGGGTATTTCGATCATTTTACCCTATGGGGGTATTTCGGTCATCATTTCGACCCAACATGGCCCAAAATGGCCTAAGCCCATGAGATCGCTCATGGTGGCCTCTACAAACAAACACCCTAGTTTCACGGGCTCGGATTGCCACACGTGCGATCGCACGTCCGTGTGGCATCAAATGCCATATTTTTTTTCTTTTTGGCATTTGCCGACCTACGGTTAAAATAGTGTGAGTACACACTTTTTTGACTTTTTCACCGATTACCGTTTACAGAGTACTGTTACACACCTGATGTGATTTGCAGTTTCTCCTCGTTCCGAACACTCTTATTCTGGAAATCAATGATCACCATACCATTGGTTCCCAGGCAAAGTGCCAATCAACCTCGACCACCAGCTACACGAAAGTCACCATCTCTATATTAGACTCATACTTGACAAACCATCTCAATTGCACCCCACTTACCACTCAATACTGTTTCTCAAAAAATAACAGATGACTCATTATCATACCATAACCACTTACCAACAACGATAAAACAGATTCTAGATTAGAGATGTAGCATACAAAGAACCAAGAATCGGGATTAATCTATCAGTATTCGACCAATGAAGAGCACTTGAGGGAGAGGAAGAGTGCGCTCCCAATTGATCAACGAACCCTTACTAAAGCTGAGAGCAAAAATAGAAAGGTGCGATAGGGTCTCAGCCAAAGTAACAACGTAACAAGGAAAAGAACAGAGAAAAAGAAAAGAGGGGGGAGTATTTGGCAGAGCTTTAAAAAGAAGAAGGGAGAATCGGCTAGGAGAGCAGACCGAAAAGAAAAATGGTGAGGGAGGAGAGAAGCTGTATTCGGCCAAGGTTGAAAGAAAAGGAAGCACTAGGAGTACTTTCAGCCAAAGACCGGTTGTCAAAAAAAAAAGTGAGCAGAAGAAAATGCCAAAAGAAAACCTACCACATTCGGCTAAAGAGAGAAAAAACCACCAAGTGAGCAGTATACCTCTCTTGGCCGAATTCTTGAGTGCCGAGTCTAATTTGGCACAAACTCCTCTACTCTCATCTCCTTGATTTTCTTCTACAATCTCTCGGCTCTCTAATTGAATCCCAATCAACTTTCCAGTTTGAATTCTTCTCAACCACTTCAGTGTTTCAGTCAAACTACAACACCTCCCACAGCACAGCAGCAAAATAAATACTCCCTTGCCTCTACCAAGATTCGAACCTCAGACCCTATGTACACTCCACACGCACCTTACCACTAGACCAACAACTCCTATGTATCATATTTTAACCACAATAATTTAAGAACCTACTATCCAGATCAAATGATTTTATTCACTTAAAATAAAAATTTTGCCTAAGCCAAGGCTTGAACCCCTGACTTCTCAGAGACTTCCAAACACTCCTAAATCACTTAACCACTGAAGCAGACATTCATTCATGTCACTTTCTTGCACAACTAAATATTTATGTGCAGTCTCCTAACTGTTCCCTTGTTCAAAACCTATTTATTCTAAGCCCAAAATTTGGGGCGTTACAATTCACCCCTCCTTAAAGAAATTTCGTCCTCGAAATTTACAATTATCAGATCAGTTGCATAACACAGACTCCACCATTACGCTTCCGCTGCACACTCTAGTTCCAAATTAGGTATATGGCCAAACGACGAGGACCCAACTCGTGCACCTCTACGGCCTCTACCATGGCCTCTTGTACCTCATCCGTGTGTACCTCTTATGCTCATTGTCTATTCGCATGTTATCTGAATTAACAATTTTATGCAGATCAGTTTACAGTTCTAGTTGTTTATTAACAGATGTCGATGAAAAGCGGTAATTTAGAGTTTTTTTTGAACAACACGGTGTCTATCGGTGTCTCTTGGTTTACTCTGATTTGATTATACCCTACTAAAGAGTTTGCAAAGCACTACCTACTGTGAGTCTCGGTACTCCTACCTATGGCAGTTTTAGTCAAAATCGAAGTATAGTTTTCAGAGAGAACTTACAGGCCTTATTACCTAAAAGTACCCTAATTCAGTTACTTATAAATCAAAAGCTAAAAACGAAAGCTGATGCGGTTGTGTGGCCATCCTCGAGTCCTCAGAAGACCGACACGCCTACGGACCGGGCATTACATGCTGATTAAGCAGAGGGGTGAGTTTACAGAAACTCAGTGTGTAATCCCCTAACAAGAAAACAATCAATTAAACAGTAGATAAATGCAGGTTGGGCCTAAGCCCGTTACAATAACAGTCCAGTTCAGTGTGGGCCTAAGCCCTTTCTTGTAACAGTAAATGATTGGGCTTGAGCCCAGCATAAAGCCAGTAATCAGTAGGGCCTTTGCCCAATTTCACTATTAGTATCAGTGGGGCCTTGGCCCATAACGAGAAATGAGATATCGGTCATGCGGAATGAGCGATATGTAATATCATTAATCGATGCAATAACAGTACAGTATCATTAATCAGTGCAGATATGCAGTCAGAAATCCTACCCAATCCAGCCTCTACACACCACTCCGTCTCGCCAAACACACCATGTGGGGATAAAATTAACCCACCCAGCCAGACACACCAAGATTAGCACTGGTTGAGGCACTAAATAGTATTACAGCAAAGCTGCCAGTAAAAAAAACGGCATATAGCCATCACTAGGTCCACAGTCATTTTGGGCGACCCGTGCGACCTTATCAGTACAGTATACTTCCTCCAAATATAACAACCCATCCCCATGCAATATGTCGTGACATAATGCCATACGTGTGTGCGAAATTCCATGCTCAATCATAGTCATACATATCATAGAGCAAATCAGTCATACATAACATAAGGCCATAACAGTCATTTCATCTCCTAGGGGTATAACAGTCATTTTTCCCTATGGGGGTATTTCGGTCATTTTATCCTATGGGGGTATTTCGGTCATTTTACACTATAGGGGTATTTCGGTCATTTTACCTTATGGGGGTATTTCGGTCATTTTACCCTATGGGGGTATTTCAGTCATTTTACCCTATAGGGTGTTTCGATCATTTTACCCTATGGGGGTATTTCGGTCATTTTACCCTATGAGGGTATTTCGGTCATCATTTCGACCCAACATGGCCCAAAATGGCCTAAGCCCATGAGATCGCTCATGGTGGCCTCTACAAACAAACGCCCTTGTTTTGCGGGCTCGGATTGCCACACGTGCGATCGCACGCCCGTGTGGCATCAAATGCCATATTTTTCGGCTTTTCGGCATTTGCCGACCTACGGTTAAAATAGTGTGAGTACACACTTTTTTGACTTTTTCGCCGATTACCGTTTACAGAGTACTGTTACACACCTGATGCGATTTGCAATTTCTCCTCGTTCCGAACACTCTTATTCTGAAAATCAATGATAACCGCACCCTTGGTTCCCAGGCAAAGTGCCAATCAACCTCGACCACCACCTACACGAAAGTCACCATCTCTATATTAGACTCAAACTTGACAAACCATCTCAATTGCACCCCACTTACCACTCATCACTGTTTCTCAAAAAGTAAGCAGATGACTCCTTATCATACCATAACCACTTACCAAAATTGATAAAGCAGTTGCGGATCGTAGATGGAGCATACAAAGAACAAAGAATGGGATTAATCTATCAAGATTCGACCAATGAAGAGCACTTGAGGGAGAGGAAGAGTGCGCTCCCAATTGATCAACGAACCCTTACTAAAGCCGAGAGAAAAAATAGAAAGGTGCGATAGGTGCTCACCAAAGTAACAACGTAACAAGGAAAAGAACAGAGAAAAAGAAAAGAGGGGCGATTGGCAGAGCTTAAAAAGAAGAAGGAGAATCGGCTAGGAGAACAGACCGAAAAGAAAAATGGTGAGGGAGGAGAGAAGCTGTATTTGGCCAAGGTTGAAAGAAAAAGAAGCACTAGGAGTACTTTCAGCCAAAGACAGGTTGTCAAAAACAAAAAAGTGAGCAGAAGAAAATGCCAAAAGAAAACCTACCACATTCGGCCAAAGAGAGAAAAAACCACCAAGTGAGCAGTATACCTCTCTTGGCCGAATTCTTGAGTGCCAGAGTCTAATTTCGGCACAAACTCCCTCCACTCTCATCTCATTGATTTTCTTCTTCAATCTCTCAACTCTCCAATTCGAATCCCAATCAACTTCCCAGTTTGAATTCTTCTCAACCACTTCAGTGTTTCAGTCAAACTACAACACCTCCCACAGCACAGCAGCAAAATAAATACTCCCTTGCCTCTACCAAGATTCGAACCCCAGACCCCATGTACACTCCACACGCACTTTACCACTAGACCAACAACTCCTTTGTATCATATTTTAACCACAATAATTTAAGAACCTACTATCTAGATCCAAGGATTTTATTCACTTAAAATAAAAAGTTTGCCTAAGCCAAGGCTTGAACCTCTGATTTCTCAGACACTTCCAAACACTCCTAAATCACTTAACCACTGAAGCAGACATTCATTCATGTCACTTTCTTGCACAACTAAATATTTATGTGCAGTCTCCTAACTGTTCCCTTGTTCAAAACCTATTTCTTCTAAGCCCAAAATTTGGGGCGTTACAATTCACCCCTCCTTAAAGAAATTTCGTCCTCAAAATTTCCAATTATCAGATCAGTTGCATAACACAGACTCCACCATTACGCTTCCACTATGCACTCTAGTTCCAAATTAGGTATATGGCCAAACGACGAGGACCCAACTCGTGCACCTCTACGGCCTCTACCATGGCCTCTTGTACCTCATCCGTGTGTACCTCTTATGCTCATTGTCTATTCGCGTGTTATCTGAATTAACAATTTTATACAGATCGGTTTACAGTTCTAGTTGTTTATTAACAGATGTCGTATGAAAAGCAGTAATTTAGAGTTTGTTTTTGAACAACGCAGTGTCTATCGGTGTCTACCGGTTTACTACAGTGTCAGTATACCCTACTAAAGAGTTTGCAGTACTACCTACAGTAGTCTCAGTGCTCCTACTTATGGCAGTTTCAGTCAAAATTGAAGTATAGTTTTCAGAGAGAACTTACAGGATCGGCGCGGAGACTCGGTGTGCCACATAATTAGAAAATCCTTCCAGAAAACTTTAAATTATTTAAAAGCAACTTTTAGAAATTCAAAGTTTAAAAACCCATTCCACAGCTGAGTTTTGCAACCTGGCTCTGATATCACTAAATGTAACACCCTAAACCCGACCTAGATGTTGTGGCCAAATCTGGCAGTGTCACATTGTAGTATTTAGTGTAAAACTTGTTGTCGTTGAAATCCTCAATATCAATTAATCATTTTGTTATTAAACGGTGATTCCAAAACGGGTTGTTCATTTCCAAAGCGTGCATCATTAAAAGCTAATCACTTTTAAAACGTTACTAATTTTTAAAATCTCATTTATTGCGAAAGTTTTTTTTTTAGGAAATGTTGCAAAAACGTGGTGTCTTTGAAAACAGTAACCTTTTGAAAACCCGTCTTTTTCTACAACTAGCAGTTTATAAAAACCCCAATTTAAAGTTTATAACTTTAAAGAGGCCTTATTACATAAAAGTACCCTAATTCAGTTACTTATAAATCAAAGGCTAAAAACGAAAGCTGATGCGGTTGTGTGGAAATCCTCGAGTCCTCGCAAAGACCGAACCCGCCCACGATCGGGATTACATGCGGTTAAGCGAGAGGGGTGAGTTTATGAAAACTCAGTGTGTAATCCCCTAACAAGAATAAAGTCAATTAAACGGTAGATAAATGCAGTTTGGGCATGAGCTCGTTACAATAACAGTCCGGTTCGGTGTAGGCCTAAGCCCTTTCCTATAACGATGGCGATTGGGCTTGAGCCCAAAGCACAATGCCGATGTCGGTAGGGGCCTTGGCCGCCGCGATAAAGAATATCGGTCATGCAAATGAAGCAGATGTAATATCATTAATCGATGCGATAATAATGCAGTATCATTAATCGGTGCGAGATATGCGATGTAAATCCTACCCAATCCAGCCTCTACACACCACTCCGCCTCGCCAAACACACCATGTGGGGATAAAATCGACCCACCCAGCCAGACACACAGAGATTAGCACCGGTTGCGGCACTAAAAAGTATTGCAGCAAAGTTGCCAGTAAAATAAATGGCATATAGCCATCACTAGGTCCACAGTCGTTTTGGGCGACCCGTGCGACTTATATCGGTCCAATATACTTCCTCCAAATATAACAACCCATCCCCATGCAATATGTCGTGACATAATGCCATACGTGTATGCAAAATCTCATGCTCAATCATAATCATACATATCATAGAGCAAATCAGTCATACATAACATAAGGCCATAACAGTCATTTCATCTCCTAGGGGTATAACAGTCATTTTCCCTATGGGGGTATTTCGGTCATTTTATCCTATGGGGGTATTTCGATCATTTTACACTATAGGGGTATTTCGGTCATTTTACCTTATGGGGGTATTTCGGTCATTTTACCCTATGGGGGTATTTCAGTCATTTTGCCCTATGGGGTATTTCGATCATTTTACCCTATGGGGGTATTTCGGTCATCATTTCGACCCAACATGGCCCAAAATGGCTTAAGCCCATGAGATCGCTCATGGTGGCCTCTACAAACAAACACCCTAGTTTCACGGGCTTGGATTGCCACACGTGCGATCGCACGCCCGTGTGGCATCAAATGCCATATTTTTTGGCTTTTTGGCATTTGCCGACCTACGGTTAAAACAGTGTGAGTACACACTTTTTTGACTTTTTCGCCGACACAGTTACAGAGTCTAATCATACACACACGATGTGATTTGCAGTTTCTCCTCGTTCAGAACACTCTTATTCTGAAAATCAATGATCACCATACCATTGGTTCCCAGGCAAAGTGCCAATCAACCTCGACCACCACCTACACGAAAGTCACCATCTCTATATTAGACTCATACTTGACAAACCATCTCAATTGCACCCCACTTACCACTCAATACTGTTTCTCAAAAAGTAACAGATGACTCCTTATCATACCATAACCACTTACCAACAACGATAAAACAGATTCTAGATCAGAGATGTAGCATACAAAGAACCAAGAATCGGGATTAATCTATCAGTATTCGGCCAATGAAGAGCACTTGAGGGAGAGGAAGAGTGCGCTCCCAATTGATCAACGAACCCTTACTAAAGCCGAGAGCAAAAATAGAAAGGTGCGATAGGGTCTCAGCCAAAGTAACAACGTAACAAGGAAAAGAACAGAGAAAAAGAAAAGAGGGGGGATTATTTGGCAGAGCTTTAAAAAGAAGAAGGGAGAATCGGCTAGGAGAGCAGACCGAAAAGAAAAATGGTGAGGGAGGAGAGAAGCTGTATTCGGCCAAGGTTGAAAGAAAAGGAAGCACTAGGAGTACTTTCGGCCAAAGACCGGTTGTCAAAAACAAAAAGTGAGCAGAAGAAAATGCCAAAAGAAAACCTACCACATTCGGCTAAAGAGAAAAAAACCACCAAGTGAGCAGTATACCTCTCTTGGCCGAATTCTTGAGTGCCAGAGTCTAATTTCGGCACAAACTCCCTCTACTCTCATCTCCTTGATTTTCTTCTACAATCTCTCAGCTCTCTAATTCGAATCCCAATCAACTTTCCAGTTTGAATTCTTCTCAACCACTTCAGTGTTTCAGTCAAACTACAACACCTCCCACAGCACAGCAGCAAAATCAATACTCCATTGCCTCTACCAAGATTCGAACCTCAGACCCCATGTACACTCCACACGCACCTTACCACTAGACCAACAACTCCTTTGTATCATATTTTAACCACAATAATTTAAGAACCTACTATCTAGATCCAAGGATTTTATTCACTTAAAATAAAAAGTTTGCCTAAGCCAAGGCTTGAACCTCTGATTTCTCAGACACTTCCAAACACTCCTAAATCACTTAACCACTGAAGCAGACATTCATTCATGTCACTTTCTTGCACAACTAAATATTTATGCGCTTGATCTCTAAGCTGTTCCCTTGTTCAAAACCTATTTCTTCTAAGCCCAAAATTCGGGGCGTTACAATTCACCCCTCCTTAAAGAAATTTCGTCCTCGAAATTTCCAATTATCAGATTAGTTGCATAACACAGACTCCACCATTACGCTTCCGCTGCGCACTCTAGTTCCAAATTAGATATATGGCCAAACGACGAGGACCCAACTCGTGCACCTCTACGGCCTCTACCATGGCCTCTTGTACCTCATCTGTGTGTACCTCTTGTGCTTATTGTCTATTCGCGTGTTATCTGAATTAACATTTTTATGCAGATCGGTTTATAGTTCTAGTTGTTTATTAACAGATGTCGTATGAAAAGCAGTAATTTAGAGTTTGTTTTTGAACAACGCAGTGTCTATCGGTGTCTATTGGTTTACTACAGTTTCAGTATACCCTACTAAAGAGTTTGCAGTACTACCTACAGTAGTCTCAGTACTCCTACCATGGCAGTTTCAGTCAAAATCAAAGTATAGTTTTCAGAGAGAACTTACAGGATCGGCGCGGAGACTCGGTGTGCCACACAATTAGAAAATCCTTCCAGAACACTTTAAATTATTTAAAAGAAACTTTTAGAAATTCAAAGTTTAAAAACCTATTCCACAGCCGAGTTTTACAACCTGGCTCTAATATCACTAAATGTAACACCCCAAACCCGACCTAGACATTGTGGCCGAATCTGGCAGTGTCACATTGAAGTATTTAGCGTAAAACTTGTTGTCGTTGAAATCCTAAAAATCAATTAATCATTTTGTTATTAAACGGTGATTCCAAAATGGGTTGTTCATTTCCAAAGCGTGCATTATTAAAAGCTAATCACTTTTAAAACGTTACTAATTTTCAAAATCTCATTTATTGCGGAAGTTTTTTTTTAGGAAATGTTGCAAAAACGTGGTGTCTTTGAAAACCGTTACCTTTTGAAAAGCCGTCTTTTTCTACAACTAGCAGTTTATAAAAACCCCAATTTAAAGTTTATAACTTTAAAGAGGCCTTATTACATAAAAAACCCTAATTCAGTTACTTATAAATCAAAGGCTAAAAACGAAAGTTGATGCGGTTGTGTGGCCATCCTCGAGTCCCTCGTAGCACCGACCCGCCCACGACTGGGCATTACCTGTACAGTTAAAAAGAGAGGTGAGTTTACGAAAACTCAGTGTGTAATCCCCTAACAAGCAAACAGTCAATTAAACAGTAGATAAATGCAGTTTGGGCCTAAGCCCATTCAAATAATGATCCCGATTCAAGTATGGGCTAAGCTCTTTTCTCTGTAATAAATAAATGATTTGGCTTGGGCCCGAAGATAAAGCCGATGAATCGTGAGTGCCTTTGCCCAATTTCACTGTTAGTATCAGTGGGGCCTTGGCCCATAACAAAGAACAGAATATCAATCATGCGATGAAGGAATAAGATGTAATATCATTAATCGATGCAAGAATAAAGACAAAGTATCATTAATCAGTGTAGATATGCAGTAAATCCTACCCAATCCAGCCTCTACACACCACTCCGTCTCGCCAAACACACCATGTGGGGATAAAATCGACCCACCCAGCCAGACACACCAAGATTAGCACCGGTTGCGGCACTAAACAGTATTGCAGCAAAGCTGCCAGTAAAATAAACGGCATATAGCCATCACTAGGTCCACAGTCGTTTTGGGCGACCCGTGTGACCTTATCAGTACAGTATACTTTCTCCAAATATAACAACCCATCCCCATGCAATATGTCGTGACATAATGCCATACGTGTATGCAAAATGTCATGCTCAATCATAGTCATACATATCATAGAGCAAATCAGTCATACATAAC
Source organism: Gossypium sturtianum (assembly GCA_025698515.1). NCBI lineage: Eukaryota > Viridiplantae > Streptophyta > Magnoliopsida > Malvales > Malvaceae > Gossypium > Gossypium sturtianum. Next base: position 67,960,625 of record CM046949.1, on the reverse strand, counting down.
ATAAGGCCATAACAGTCATTTCATCTCTTAGGGTATAACAGTCATTTTCCCTATGGGGGTATTTCGGTCATTTTATCCTATGGGGGTATTTCGATCATTTTACACTATAGGGGTATTTCGGTCATTTTACCTTATGGGGGTATTTCGGTCATTTTACCCTATGGGGGTATTTCAGTCACTTTACCCTATGGGGTATTTCGAGCATTTTACCCTATGAGGGTATTTTGGTAATCATTTTGACCCAACATGGCCCAAAATGGCCTAAGCCCATGAGATCGCTCATGGTGGCTTCTCTGCACAACGCCCTATTTCATGAGCTCGGATTGCCACACGCATGCGATCAGATGCGCGCGTGTGGCATCAAATGCCATATTTTTCTGCTTTTCGGCTTTTGCCGACCTACGATTAAAATAGTGTGAGTACACAATTTTTCGCCGATTACCATTTACAGAGTACTGTTACACACCTGATGTGAATTACAGTTTCTCCTCGTTACGAACATTCTTATTCCGAAAATCAATGATCACCGCACCCTTGGTTCCTAGGCAAAGTGCCAATCAACCTCGACCACCACCTACACAAAAGTCACCATCTCTATATTAGACTCATACTTGACAAACCATCTCAATTGCACCCCACTTACCACTCAATACAGTTTCTCAAAAAGTAACAGATGACTCCTTATCATACCATAACCACTTACCAACAACGATAAAAAAGATTGCAGATCAGAGATGTAGCGTACAAAGAACCAAGAATCGGGATTAATCTATTAGTATTTGGCCAATGAAGAGCACTTGAGGGAGAGGAAGAGTGCGCTCCCAATTGATCAACGAACCCTTGCTAAAGCCGAGAGCAAAAATAGAAAGGTGCGATAGGTGCTCAGCCAAAGTAACAACGTAACAAGGAAAAGAATAGAGAAAAAGAAAAGAGGGGGGAGTTTTCGGTAGAGCTTAAAAATGAAGAAGGGAGAATCGGCTAGGGGAGAAGACCGAAAAGAAAAATGGTGAGGGAGAAGAGAAGTTGTATTCGGCCAAGGTTGAAAGAAAAGGAAGCACTAGGAGTACTTTCGGCCAAAGACCGGTTGTCAAAAACAAAAAGTGAGCAGAAGAAAATGCCAAAAGAAAACCTACCACATTCGACCGAAGAGAGAAAAAAACACCAAATGAGCAGTATACCTCTCTTGGCCTAATTCTTGAGGGCGAGAGTCCAATTTTAGCACAAACTCCCTCCCCTCTCATCTCCTTGATTTTCTCCTACAATCTCTCAACTCTCCAATTCGAATCCCAATCAACTTCCCAGTTTGAATTCTTCTCAACCACTTCAGTGTTTCAGTCAAACTACAACACCTCCCACAGCACAGCAGCAAAATAAATACTCCCTTGCCTCTACCAAGATTCGAACCTCAGACCCCATGTACACTCCACACGCCCCTTACCACTAGATCAACAACTCCTTTGTATCATATTTTAACCACAATAATTTAAGAACCTACTATCTAGATCCAAGGATTTTATTCACTTAAAATAAAAATTTTTCCAAAGCCAATGCTTGAACCCCTAACTTCTCAAACACTTCCAAACACTCCTAAATCACTTAACCACTGAAGTAGACATTCATTCGTGTCACTTTCTTGCACAACTAAATATTTATGTGCAGTCTCCTAACTGTTCCCTTGTTCAAAACCTATTTCTTCTATGCCAAAAATTTGGGGCGTTACACATGGTATTAATTAGGTGTTATAATACTATGTTAAGTTGGTATAATATGTGTATGAAATGTTATGGATTGGCTGCCTATTGGGTTATAAAATGTTGCAATTTATGCTTGTGTAGGTATGTAAAAATATGGTGTAACAGTCCGGTTTAGACCCTAGTCAGAATAGTGGTTTCGGGACCACAAATCTGAGTTAGAAAAATATTTTAATATTATTTTCCGTGCTTAAAGTATGTGAATTTGTATGTGTGAAAGTTTCGTAAATTAATTTTGTCATTTATGTGCTTAATTTGAGAAAAGGACTAAATCGCATAAAATGTAAAAGTAGCTTTCTAATTTAATAATGGCTGAATTGATGTGTGTTCATAAAGATGAGGTCCTTATGTGGTTATTTAGCCATTGAATATTTTAAATGTCAAAGATGGACATATGATAGTGGAAATTTAATGTTAATAATAAAGGTTAATTTAGTAAATTGGAAATTACATGTTATTAATTAAAACAAAAGGCTAAAATAAGCCACCATATTCATCTTTTCCACCGAACCTTGAAAGAAAAAGAAAGAGTTTGAGCTTTGTTACATTCGACCATTACAAGTTTTAATTCAAGGTTAGTTTTTGTTCGATTTTTGATAATTTCTACGTTTTTGTAATCGTTGCTTTGTGTTCTTCAAAACCCATGCTTCAATTTTGTGAATTGATGAAGATTTTGAAAAGTTCCATGGATGAATTCATAAGTTTTGTGATGTCTGATGATGAAATATGAAATATATGTGTTAGATTAACATGTTTTGTCTTTGGATTTTTAGTGATTTTGAGTAATTTGGACTAAATTGAGAAAATAATATTTTGAAGGACTAAATTGTGAAATAAATGAAATTTATGGACTTGTATGAGCATGGGTAATATTCGGCCTAAGCATGGTGTGTGCGAATTTTGTGTATTTTGTGATTTTATGAAATAGGGACTAAAATGTCAAAATGTAAAAATATGAGGGCTGATTTGTAAATTGCCCTAAATATGTGTTTTTGGATTGAATTGGATGAATTAGTGAATAAATGAGTTAAATTTGAATATGTATAGATCAAGAACCGAAGAAAACAAACTTAGATCGTGGGAAATCGAAAGTAATTGAGTAGCCGAGTTCGTTTCTGTTTATCCAAATTCGAGGTAAGTCTATATACAAATAAATTTATTTACATTGATATATGTATGTTCATATGAAAATTTATAATGATGAATGTAAATGAGATGATGAGTACATGAAATCTGAGATAGTATCGACATGATGTCAACATCCGAAAAAGTCCCGTACGAACCTAAGAATAGATAGGATTACATATGTCATGACATAGGTGTCCGATATGTGATATCGTGTAAGACCATGTCTCGGATGTTGGCATCGATTTGAGATTTTACGTGTAAGACCATGTCTGGGACATTGGCATCGTATTAATTCGTGTAAGACCCTATCTGGGATAGTGGCATCGATATCTTGTTACATGTAAGACCACGTCTGGGACGTTGGCATTGTACGACTATTTCGAGCATTCTGAGTATCCTATTTGATTCCGAACGGTTCAACGGGCAAATCCGAGAAATGAAAGTCTACGTGAAATGTATAAACGAATCAAGTACGTTTGAATGGTACACTAAGCAGGTGTATGAAAGGTAAGTGTTTATATGAACTTACCTAGGTGAAATAAGTGAATAGATTTGATAAGGTAAAATGTGTTATATGTGTGAATGAGCTATGATTTAAAGAAGTACATGGTGACAAATATGTTGGTAAGAAAATGGCTACATAAATGAGCCAAGAAGAATCATGAATGTGCAAATGAGCTTGTAGTAAACTCATATTTGTTATGAATAATGAATGCCTATATGTTAGGTTTATTTGTATATGGCTTACTAAGCTTTTGGAAAGCTTACTTTGTGTGTGTTTACTCTGTTTTATAGGTCGTCAAAGCTACGATAGGCTCGGGGATCGTCGAGGATCGTCATCACACTACTCAATCCTATTTTTGGTACCTTTTGAAAGTGTATATACTAAATATGGCATGTATAGGCTAGTTGTTTTGGAATATGTTTGAGATATGTAATATCCATGCGATATGGCTAGATAAATGTTTTATGAATGATGAGTAATGCTATATGATGCTTGGTTTTGGTATGGTCTCATGGTTAAGAAATGGTCAAAATATTGGTAAGATCATTCATGCAAGGTAACCATATATATGATAAATGGTTGTTATAAGGAAATGATATGTTTCTGATGAATTACACTTGAAAATGATTGAGAATAGAATGAGCCTATTGTTGTATAAGATGTTGTGCTTGAGATGCTTTTGTACACTTGGAAAATTGGTTGGTTTTTACATGAATTGTATTGGTATGAATGCTTGTAGAAATAACCCAAGTGTGGGTGGCATTTTGGCCTTGAAAATGGCCTATAATTGCCCACACGGTTGAGCACACGGGCGTATGGCTCGACCGTGTCCCTCATGGTTGTATTTCAAAATAAGTCAGACTCGACCACGGGCTGGACACAGGGCGTGTGACTGGCCGTGTGGTGCAAGTCAGGCTCGACGACGGGTGAGGCACACGGGCATGTCCACGACCGTGTGGACAAGTTAGTATGTATGCCCTATTTTGTCACTGCTTAGATACACGGGCGTGTCTGAGGCCGTGGGAGGCACACGGTCTGCCCACACGGGCGTGTGACCTCTGTAAATTTGAAAAAATTTTAAATTTTTGAGAATTTCTGTATGTGTTCGGTTTAGTTCTGGCCCCTTTCTAAAGCATGATTAAGGTCTCGTAGACCTATTTAAGGGACAATTTGATGTGGTGTGTCAAAATATGTTATGAAATGTCTGTAAAAGTTTTTGATTGTTCGATAATGCCTCATAACCCTAAACCGGGTGATGGTTACGGGTTAGGGATGTTACATTTGATTGGTATCAGAGCTACAGTTTAGTCGATTTTCAGACTAACGTAGCGTGTGAGAGTCTAGCTATACATGCCATATAGATGAAATGTGATAGTGTGATAAATCCTGACGTGTAAAATGTGTTTTCGTAATAGTAATGGATCTCGAAAGAGCCGTAGCTGATGACGTTGAAAGCAATGCGCCTGCTCCTGCTCTAGGGGCAGCGCCATCTGATTTGAGACCGGCTACTAGCGGTCAAGAGGGAGAGGCTAAACAAGCCTTCTTCCAAATGATGGACGAGTGGTTCACTTAGTATGTAAGGACTAATCCAGCTATTTCACAACCTCTGCCCCCGCCTAATCCTCCTCATACTTCTGCTATACCTCCGGTTATGATCTTGAATTTGTTGAACAAACCTCCGGTCGACAAAATTCATAAATATGGAGCCGAAGAGTTTAGGGCTACTAGTGATGATGATGCTGAGAGAGCGAAATTTTAGCTCGAGAACACTATCCGAGTATTTGATGAAATTTCGTTGACTCCTAAAGAATGCATAAAATGTGTTGTTTCTTTGTTACGAGATGCAGCTTATCAATGGTGGAAGACCTTGATTTCCATTGTTCTGAAAGAACGGGTCACATGGGATTTCTTTCAGTCTGAGTTCAAAAAGAAATACATCAGTCAGAGGTTTATTAATCAGAAACGAAAAGAATTTCTTGAGTTGAAACAGGGTCGGATGACCGTGACCGAGTATGAACGAGAATTCGTGAGACTAAGTCAATATGCTCGAGAATGTGTTTCAACTGAAGCGATAATGTGTAAGAGATTTGAATATGGCTTGAATGAAGATATTCGCTTGTTAGTTTGAATTCTAGAAATAAAAGAGTTCGTTGTGCTTGTTGATCGAGCGTGCAAAGCTGAGGCACTCGGGAAAGAGAAAAGAAAAGCTGAGTCTGAAGTCAGAGATACGAGAAATAGATTTTTTAGCAAATCATTTCAGTCTACTTCAAAGAAATTCAGAGATGAGCATAACTGTTCCAGAACTAATGTGGGACATTCAAATTTGAGAGATCGAGCTAGATCACAGTCGAATTCTAAAGCTCCGACTACTTCGATGGCTAGTGTGGGAAATGTCCGATCTGAACGACCTGAATGTAAGCACTCTGGTAAAAGACATCCTGGTAGTTGTAGATTGAATGATCGAGCTTGTTTCAGATGTGGATCATTAGATCATTTTATCTGAGATTGCCCAGAGTCTGTTGAGTAAGGGATTGTTCAGAATCCGAGATTTGATAATGTTTCAGCTAGAGGTAGACCCTCTCGTAATGCAAGAAATGTCAGTGGTAGTCAGAGAGTTGCTAAAGACGCTGTTGCTAGATTTGAAGCTAGAGCGCCTGCCAGAGCATATGCCATCCGAGCTCGTGAGGAAGCGTCATCTCCGGATGTTATAACGAGTACATTTACTCTTTATGATACTTCTGTGATTGCATTGATAGAACCAGGTTCTACACATTCGTATATATGCATGAACTTAGTATCCAGTAAGACTTTGCCTGTAGAGTCTACTGAATTTGTTATTAGAGTATCGAACACCTTAGGTAAAAGCGTCCTGGTTGATAAAGTATGCAAGAACTGTCTGTTGATGTTTCGAGATGTTTGTTTTCCGGCTGATCTGATGCTATTACCATTTGATGAGTTTGATATAATTTTGGGTATGGACTGGTTAACATTGCATGATGCTGATGTGAATTGCAAAAGAAAGACTATTGATTTGAGATGTTAGAATGATGAAATAGTTCGGGTTGAGTCTAATGATTTGAATGGGTTATCTGCTGTGATATCTGTGTTAAAAGCTTAGAATTATTGTATCAGCCTCTGGAATATGGGTTGATCCGAGTAAGAATTCTGCTATTCTGGAACGAAAATCTCTGAAGAATGTGTCTGAAGTCCGTAGTTTTTTGGGACTAGCTAGTTATTATCGTCGGTTTGTAAAAGGATTCTCGATGATAGCTACTCCGTTGACTAGATTGCTTCAGAAAGATGTGAGGTTTGAATGGTCTGATAAATGTCAGAAAAGTTTTGATCAGTTGGAAGTCTGTTAACCGAAGCTCCAGTTTTGGTACAACCAAAATCGGGTAAAGAATTCGTGATTTACAGTGATGCTTCATTGAATGGTCTGGGATGTGTTCTGATGCAGGAAGGCAAAGTTATAGCTTATGCCTCGAGACAATTAAAGCCGCACGAAAAGAACTATCCGACACACGATCTTGAGCTAGCTGCGATTGTGTTTGCATTAAAGATCTGGCGCCATTATCTTTACGGTGAAAAATGTCATATATATTCGAATCATAAAAGTTTAAAGTACCTAATGACTCAGAAAGACTTGAATCTGCGACAGAGAAGATGGTTAAAGCTGTTGAAAGATTACGAGCTTGTGATAGATTATCATCCGGGTAAAGCAAATGTTGTTGCTGATGCACTGAGCCGGAAATCACTGTTTGCGTTGTGTGCTATGAATGCTTATTTAGACTTATCTAATAATGGTTCAGTTTTGGCTGAATTGAAAGCGAAACCGTTGTTTTTACAGCAAATATGTGATGCTCAGAAAGTTGATAATGAAATGCTAGTAAAACGAGCTTAGTGTGATTTGAACTCCGAATCTGAATTTAGAGTTGATGATGATGATTGCTTGAGATTTCGAGATCGATTATGTGTTCCGAGAAATCCAGAGTTAATTTAGTTGATCTTGAATGAAGCACATAACAGTCGCCTATCTGTTCATCCGGGAAGTACAAAGATGTATAATGATCTGAAGCAACACTATTGGTGGTCTGGTATGAAACGAGACATCTCTGATTTTGTTTCGAAATGTTTAGTCTGTCAGCAAGTTAAAGCTGAACATCAGGGTTCCATCTGGTTTGCTACAATCGATTTCGATTTCGAGTGGAAATGGGATAGAGTGACGATATACTTTGTTTCTGGATTGCCATTGACTCCGAGAAAGAAAGATGCAATTTGGGTCGTAGTTGACCGATTGACGAAATCAACCCATTTTGTTCCAGTACGATCAGATTACTCACTTGATAAGTTAGCTGAGCTTTATATTTATGATATTGTGAGATTGCACGGAGTGCCATTGTCTATTGTATCTGATAGAGATCCGTGATTTACATCACGATTCTGGAAGAAATTGCAAGAAGCTTTAGGTACAAAATTGCATTTCAGTACAGCTTTTCACCCACAAACGGATGGTCAATTCGAGCGAATTATTCAGATTCTCAAGGATATGTTGAGATGCTGCATTTTTGAGTTTGATGGTACGTGGGAACAATATTTGCCATTGATTGAATTTGCATATAATAATAGTTTTCAGTCGAGCATCAAAATGGCACCCTATGAATCTTTGTACGGACGCAAATGTCGGGCGCCTCTGTATTGGACTGAGCTCAGTGAAAGTAAGATACATGGGGTTGATTTGATAAAAGACACTGAACAGAAAGTGAAAGTAATCTGTGATAGCTTGAAAGCAGCGTCTGATCGTCAGAAGTCCTATGCAGACTTGAAAAGAAAAGACATTGAATTCGAAATCGGTGATAAAGTATTTTTAAAAGTATCTCCGTGGAAGAAAGTACTTCGATTCGGATGTAAAGGCAAATTGAGTTCGAGGTTTATCGGACCGTATGAGATCATCGAACGAGTTGGGCCAGTTGCTTATAAGTTGTTGGTGCCACAAGAACTAGAAAAGATTCATAATGTATTTCACGTGTCAATGCTTCGTAGGTACAGATCTGATCCATCACATGTGATTCCTTTGTCTGAGATTGAAATCCGATCTGATATGACTTATGAAGAAGAACCGATCCGTATCTTAGCACGTGAAGTGAAAGAATTGAGAAATAAGAAAATCTCATTAGTGAAAGTGTTATGGCATCGACACGGGGTTGAAGAAGCTACGTGGGAGCCTGATGATACAATGAGACAACAATATCCAAACCTATTCAATGGTAAGATTTTCGGGGACGAAAATCCCTAAGGGGGGAGAATTGTAACAGTCCGGTTTAGACCCTAGTCGGAATAGTGGTTTCGGGACCACAAATACGAGTTAGAAAAATATTTTAATATTATTTTCCATGCTTAAAGTATGTGAATTTGTATGTGTGAAAGTTTCGTAAATTAATTGGTCATTTATGTGCTTAATTTGAGAAAAGGATTAAACCGCATAAAATGTAAAAGTAGCTTTCTAATTTAATAATGGCTGAATTGATGTGTCTTCATAAAGATGAGGTCCTTATATGGTTATTTAGCCATTGAATGTTTTAAATGTCAAAGATGGACATATGATAGTGGAAATTCAATGTTAATAATAAAGGTTAATTTAGTAAATTGGAAATTACATGTTAGCCACCATATTCATCTTTTCCACCCAATCTTGAAAGAAAAAGAAAGAGTTTGAGCTTTATTACATTCGGCCATTACAAGTTTTAATTCAAGGTTAGTTTTTGTTCGGTTTTTGATAATTTCTACGTTTTTGTAATCGTTGCTTTGTGTTCTTCAAAACCCATGCTTCAATTTTGTGAATTGATGAAGATTTTGAAAAGTGCCATGGATGAATTCATAAGTTTTGTGATGTTTGATGATGAAATATGAAATATATGTGTTAGATTAACATGTTTTGTCTTCGGATTTTTAGAGATTTTGAGTAATTTGGACTAAATTGAGAAAATAATATTTTGAGGGACTAAATTGTGAAATAAATGAAATGTATGGACTTGTATGAGCATGGTTAATATTCGGCCTAAGCATGGTGTGTGCGAATTTTGTGTATTTTGTGATTTTATGAAATAGGGACTAAAATGTCAAAATGTGAAAATATGAGGGCTAATTTTTAAATTGCCTTAAATATGTGTTTTTGGATTGAATTAAATGAATTAGTGAATAAATGAGTTAAATTTGAATATGTATAGATCAAGAACCGAAGAAAACGGACTTAGATCGTGGGAAATCGAAAGTAATTGAGTAGCCGAGTTCGTTTCTGTTTATCCGAATCCGAGGTAAGTCTATATACAAATAAATGTATACAAATAATAATGATGAATGTAAATGATATGATGAGTACATGAAATCTAAGATAGTATCGACATGATGTTAACATCCGAAAAAGTCTCGTACGAACCTAGGAATAGATAAGATTACATATGTCATGACATAAGTGTCCGATATGTGATATCGTGTAAGACCACGTCTGGGACGTTGGCATCGATTTGAGATTTTACGTGTAAGACCATGTTTGGGACATTGGCATCTATTGATTTGTGTAAGACCCTGTCTAGGACAGTGGCATCGATATCTGGTTACATGTAAGACCACGTCTGGGATGTTGGCATTGTACGACTATTCTAAGCATTCTGAGTATCCTATTTGATTCCGAACGGTTCAACGGGCAAATCCGAGAAATGAAAGTCTACGTGAAATGTATAAACGAATCAGGTACGTTTGAATGGTACACTAAGCATGTGTATGAAAGGTAAGTGTTTATATGAACTTACCTAGGTGAAATAAGTGAATAGATTTGATAAGGTAAAATGTGTTATATGTGTGAATGAGCTATGATCTAAAGAAGTACATGGTGACAAATATGTTGTTAAGCAAATGGCTAGATAAATGAGCCAAGATGATTCATGAATGTGCAAATGAGTTAGTAGGAAACTCATATTTGTTATGAATAATGAATGCCTATATGTTAAGTTTATTTGTGTATGGCTTACTAAGCTTTTGGAAAGCTTACTTTGTGTGTGTTTACTCTATTTTATAGGTCGTCAAAGCTACGATAGGCTCGGGGATCGTCGAGGATCGTCATCACACTTCACAATCCTATTTTTGGTACCTTTTGAAAGTGTATATACTAAATATGGCATGTATAGGCTAGTTGTTTTGGAATATGTTTGAGATATGTAATAGCCATGTGATATGGCTAGATAAATGTTTTATGAATGATGAGTCATGCTATATGATGCTTGGTTTTGGTATGGTTTCATGGTTAAGAAATGGTCAAAATATTGGTAAGATCATTTATGCAAGGTAAGCATATATATATGATGAATGGTTGTTATAAGAAAATGATATGTTTGTGATGAATTACACTTGAAAATGATTGTGAATAGAATGAGCCTATTGTTGTATAAGATGTTGTGCTTGAGATGCTTTTGTACGCTTGGAAAATTGGTTGTTTTTTACATGAATTGTATTGGTATGAATGCTGGTAGGAATGACCCAAGTGTGGGTGGCATTTTGGCCTTGAAAGTGGCCTATAATTGCCCACACGGTTGAGGACACGGGCGTGTGGCTCGACCGTGTCCCTCGTGGTTGTATTTCAAAACAAGTCAGACTCGACCACGGGCTGGACACACGGGCGTGTGACTGTCCGTGTGGTTCAAGTCAGGCTCGACCACGGGTGAGGCACACGGGCGTGTCCACTGCCGTGTCCACTGCCGTGTCCACGGCCGTGTGGACAAGTCAATATGTATGCCCTGTTTTGACACGGCTTAGACACAATAGCGTGTTGAGGGCGTGGGAGGCACACGGCCTGCCCACACGGGCGTGTGACCTTTGTAACATTGAAAAAATTTTAAATTTTCAAGAATTTCGGTATGTGTTTGGTTTAGTTCCGGCCCCTTTTTAAAGCATGATTAAGGTCTCGTAGACCTATTTAAGGGACACTTTGATGTGGTGTGTCAAAATATGTTATGAAATGTCTGTAAAAGTTTCTGATTGTCCGGTAATGCCTCATAACCCTAAATCGGCGATGGTTACGGGTTAGGGGTGTTACATATTGTGGCAAAATGGCTTTGCAAATAGCCTATTTTTGTCCACACGGGCAGAGACACAGGCGTGTGTCTCGGCTGTGGGTGACACACGGTCATGTTGCACGGCCATGTGTCCCCTGGTGTTGAAATCAAATCCAAGTTAGTATGCTCCACATGGTCTCACACACGGGCGTGTGACTGGCCGTGTGGTACAAGTCAGTATACTCCCTAATTGGCACACGGCCTAGCACACGGGCTTGTGACTTAGCCGTGTTGCATAAGGCAGTATACCATACAGGATTGGCACGGCCTAGCACACGGCATGGCACACGGGCATCTGTGGCCATTTCAAAGGGCACACGGGCGAGACACACGGGCGTGTTGTAACACCCCTAACCCGTATTCATTACCGAAATAGGGTTACGAGGTATTGCCAATCAATACATAACATTTAACCTTCATTCTCATACATCATTCAATTGCAAGCATATTATCCCTTATAAGGGCCTACGAGGCCTTAATCATGCTTTAGAAGTGGTTCGGGACTAAACCGATAACATACAAAAATTTTAGAAACTTAGAATTTTTTTTCAATCATACAAGGGTCACATGCCCGTGTGAACAGGCCATGTGCCTCACACGGCTAGTAGACACGCCCGTGTCTTAGGCCATGTGGAAACAGGGCATACATACTAACTTGCATCACACAGCCGAGGACATGCCCGTGTGCTAGGCTGTGTGAAAACTGGAGAGTATACTGACTTGGGTCACACGGCCAACCACACGCCCATGTGTCTAGCCCGTGTGCCCTTCGAAATGGCCACACACGCCCGTGTGCTAGGCCGTGTGCCATTTAGGGGGTATACTGACTTATACCACACGGTCAGTCACACGCCCGTGTGTGAGACCGTGTGGAGCATACTGACTTCAATTCAATTTCAACTCCAGGAGACACACGGCCGTGTAGCATGACCGTGTGTTGCACACGGCTGTGACACACACCCGTGTGGACAAAAATAGGCCTTTTACAAAGCCAACTTGCCACCCTTTTTGCACATACTTAAATACACTCAATTGGTACGATCTTAAGTCAGAAATATGCAACCAAGGTTCATCAACCAATACATAATCATACCATATTCATTTCAACCATTTCAATACTCAAGTCCATATCATTTACCTATTCAAATACCAAACAATTTAACTTGCTTTTCTAAGCATAATTCACATGTATAATTCATCTAGCAAAACTAATCCAAACATACATGACCACTTCAATCCCATTCATTCATTATTGGTCTATTACCAAACATTAAAAGTAGAACTATTTGCACATTCATAAGCATTATCAAGTTCATCATTTTATGCCAACTCAAATGGAAAAAATACATATCCATCAAACATACCAAAATGACACAAGCCTATACGTGCCATATACCATATATACATGACTCCAAAAGTACCAAATTAGATGATCGATAGTGCGATGAAGTCTCTGACGATTCCCAGATCCGAGCTAGCTTCGTAGAACTATAAAACATAGAAACAATTAAACAAAGTAAGCTATAAGCTTAGTAAGTTTGTATGTGAACATGAAATAATCTCAACATTCTTTAACAATTCAAAATAGATAATATCATAAACATTTAAGCCATCAACTCATGAGCTAACATAAATTATCCATATCATCATTCACCAGTTCTCAACTTTCATTTGTTCGATACTCGAATAGTTTTCCGTACATACCTGTATCGAGACATTTCTATTTCTCATCAATACTTTTATCAAACCACTCCGGTTTACAAATGCTTACGATACAAATTCATCAATTTTCCGATGCTGATAAACCGAAATAGTAACACATTTTAGGCCCACATTTAGTATGCTTTTGGATGAATTATCCCTTATTTTATGTAAAAAGGTGCTTTTAATCCTTTCTTTTCATGTTATATACTCAGGAAAGCACCAGGGAATGAAAAGAACGCAAAACGGCCTTAAAACGGGACAAATGGGCCAAAGCATGAAATCGACACGGCCTGGAGCAAAGATCACACGGCCGTGCCTCCTTAAAGATCTCGAACACGTCCTGGACCATGATTTACACGATCGTGCCTCATCAATGAAGTCCACACGGCCTGAACACGATTCACACGGGCGTGTGCCATGGCCGTGCCCCTGCCGCGGCCAAGAGGAGTTTTACTCGGATTTTGATGCTTGGAGGCAAAGAAACACACTCCAAAGTCTAATTAAAATCCCAAATAGGAATTGCACTCAAATTAGGATACTTGGAGGCCAAGTAACACATCTCAAAGCCTATATAAGCACCCTAGGGGGTAACTTATTCGAGGAGTTTTGACAGAAACCCTCTGTCGAGGGGAGTCGACGGAGGCCCTAAGCCATCGTTTAGGGGCGGTGAGCTAGGCCAAGGAGCCAAGCCGAAAAGGTCAGAGTTGTGGGAATAAATCAAAGGTAGCCAGTTGATCCATCTCAAGAAGCCAGGATTCTACTCAAGACGGCGGATCTCTCCTTCAATTCCTTCAGGGAGTTTTAGGGATTTCTTATGTTTTGTTTTATCTTTTCTCTTGAGATGTTTTCTTATTTAGTTATGAACTAAATCCTTCAGATACCTGAAGGGGATGAAACCTATGATGAATCCTGTTATTATTTTCTAAATTATATGATGAATACTTAGTTTGTTCTTAATTATGTGAGCTTTATCCAAATTTAATGTGCTTATGTGGAGGAGGAATGGACCCTGCCTAAGAGTAGATCTAACATAATTAAGCGGAGTTGATCGCACGCCTAGAGATAGGGTGACGAGATTTTGCCAGATTAGGGTGAAACCTAATATGGGACTCCATAGATCGATTTACTGCTATTCTAGGGGGTTATTATAAGAGAACGAGAGTTCCACTAATTAACCTAGGGTTAGACATTATTCACCTCGAGAGAGGGTTTAATATACGTTAGGGAGTCTTACAGATCAAACTAAGTAAATAAAATCATATGGTTCAGTAATAGATAACAAGTGAAGTCTAGGTGGATTCTTCCTGAGGTATCATCTAAATCAACTGAGTTTTTCTAAAATTTATCTCCCCAATTTTAATCTTTTTTCGTCTTTGCGTCCTTAGCTTAGTAGTTCGTTAATTTTAGATTAAAAGCAACTTCACTTATTTTAGGTTAAATAATAAAAAGAAAGTTAGTATTAGTAGTTTTAGTTCCTTTGGGTTCGATAATCCGGTCTTGCCTAAGCTATACTACTGTTCGATAGGTACCCTTGCCTTTAATCGTTGTCAGAGTTAGTTTCCAGGTTCGATCGTTCTTTCTATAAATTTTAAAGCTCTGATTCACAGCGATCAGATGCCATGGTCCAACTATGGTCTTACACATACTTTGCCAAGGCCCTGCCATGGTCTTTCATTCACATGCCATAACCCGGTTATGGTCTTATTATTCGATTGCCATAGCCCAACTATGATCTTATTTAGCAACTCACCTTACTCAAATCGTACATTTAATATAATATCTCCACATTTAATCAATAGAATAATTACTATATCAATTTCATTCATCAAATAGATAGGTACACATTTAAGTTCAATTATACGAACTTAACTCATATTCGAAATTGTCGTATCGGATCGACTACTCGTTAACTTTGCTTTTCCCTCGATCTAAATTCGAATTCTTTCTTTCTTGATCTATATGAATTTAAAATTGACTTATTCAATCATATATCCTTTCAATTTAGTCCAAAACATACCTTTAGGCCTATTTTCACTTTAGTCCCTAAACTTTTACACTTTTAACAATTTAGTCCCTATTTCACAAATACACAAAATTCACATAATTTCATTATACTCTAGCTTAGCCGAATTACCTATAGGTCCCTAGCAGCCCATAAATTTCATTTATTTCACATTTCAACCCCTCAATTTACAAATTTCACAATTTAATCCCTTTTTGACATTTTTGTCAAAAATCACTTTACAAAACATGTAAAACTATCATCAAGCTTTCATATTCTATCATCAATCATCAACTTACTCAAGTATTCAACAATGGTAACTCTCAAAATCTTTAACAATTTCAAAATCTAAGGTACGGACTAGCTAGATTTCAAAGCAACGATCTCAAAAACGTAAAAATCATCAAAAATCGAGCTCAAACCGTACCTTAATCAAGCCTAATGTGTGCCGAACCCTAAGTGTTCATCAATGGCTTCTTTTCTTCTTCAATATTCGGCTAGAAGATGATAATGAAGCTAAATTTTTATTATGTTTTATTAATATTAACCTTATTAACTAATTTACAATATAACCTTAATGAATAAACATTAAAAACATATAATGGTTGTCCATAATAGTCCACTATCATTTAAAATGGTCTAATTACCGTTTATGGCCATCATATTTAAAATCCAAAGCCAATTGACACCCTTAACAAGTAGAATGCAACTTTTGCATTTTACACGATTTAGTCATTTTTCTCAATTTGACTAATTAAACGATAAAATTACTTCACAAAAATTTCACACATTCATAATTTCATGCTATAAACACATAAAATAATATTAAAAATAATTTTTCGATATTGGATTCGTGGTTCCAAAACCACTGTTCCGATTTAGCTAAAACCGGGCTGTTACAACTCTCCCCCTTAGGGATTTTCGTCCCCGAAAATCTTACCAGTGAATAGGTTCGGGTATTGGTTTCTCATAGCATCCTTGGGTTCCCATGTAGCTTCTTCAACCCCGTGTCGATGCCATAATACTTTTACTAATGCAATTTTCTTATTTCTCAGCTCTTTGATCTCACGAGCTAAAATTCGGATCGGTTCTTCAGCATATGACATATCAGACTGAATTTCAACCTCTGTCGGGCAAATGATATGTGAAGGGTCAGAGCGGTATCGTCGAAGCATCGACACATGAAACACATTATGTATTTTCTCTAACTCAGATGGTAAAGATAGTCGATAAGCAACTGGCCTGACTCGCTCGATAATCTCATACGGTTCGATGAATCGCGGACTCAATTTCCTTTTTCAACCAAACCGCAATGTCTTTTTCCACTGTGACACTTTCAGAAACACTCTATCCCCGATCTGAAACTCAATATCTTTTCGTTTCAAGTCTGCGTATGATTTCTGTTGATCCGAAGTTGTTTCAGACTATCGAGAATTACTTTCACTTTTTCTTCAGTCTCTCTGATCAGATCAATCCCGTGAATCTTACTTTCGCTGAGCTCACTCCAATACAACGGTGTTTGACATTTACGATCGTATAGAGCTTCGTATGGTGCCATCTTTATACTCGATTGAAAGCTATTATTGTAAGCAAATTCAATCAATGGTAGGTATTTCAACCAGCTACCTTCAAACTCAAGAATGCAACATCTCAACATATCTTCAAGTATCTGAATAACTCGCTCGGATTGACCATCCGTTTGCGGGTGAAACGCAGTGCTCAAATGCAGCTTTGTACCTAAAGCTTCTTGCAATTTCTTCCAAAATCGCGATGTGAACCTCGGATCTCTATCCGAAACAATAGATAGTGGCACTTCATGCAATCAAATAATCTCTGAAATAAACAACTCAGCCAATTTATCAAGTGAATAATCCGTACGTACAGGAATGAAATGAGTTGATATCGTCAATCTATCAACAACAACCCAGATCGCATATTTCTTTCCCAGAGATAAAGGCAATCCCGATACAAAATCCACTGTTACTCTATCCCACTTCCACTCAGGAATCATAATAGGCTGTAATAAACCTGATGGCACTTGATTCTCAGCTTTGACTTGCTGACAAACCAAATATTTTGAAACAAATTCTGAGATATCTCTTTTCATGCCATGCCACCAATAAAACTGTTTCAAATCATTATACATTTTCATGCTTCCCGGATGTACTGATAAACGACTACTGTGTGCTTCGTTTAGAATCTTTCGAATGAGCTCGGAATTCTTTGGTACACATATTCTATCACGAAACATCAAACAGCCATCAAACCCTATTCAAAAATCAGAATCAGAAGTCGACTCACACTGAGCTCGTTTTGCTTGCAATTCATTATCAAATTTTTGAGCTTCACAAATCTGCTGTAGAAATAACGGTCTCACTTTCAACTCGGCTACTATCAAACCGTCATCAGACATAGCTTACTATGTGTTCAAAACATGTAACACCCCTTACCCGTATTCAACGCCGGAATCGAATACGAGGCATTATCAAACTTATCTTGCTTAAACTCACAACTTTGGGCTATAAAATTTCGTTCTAACTTAAAACTTTCTCATTTACAATCGTAACTTCCCTATTATGGGTCTACGAGACCCTATACGTATACTCGTGATATTTCAGGACCAAACCAAAAACTTTCAAACACTTAGAAAATTTTGACATGAAACAGGGCCACACGCCCGTGTGAAGAAGGGGACACGCCCGTGTGGCATTACACATGCCCGTGTTCCATACCCGTGGTCGACACTGACTTCCATCACACGGCCTATCACACGCCCGTGTCTTAGCCCGTGTGCCAAAACCTTGGCATTCTGTTTGTGACGTCATCACCTCACTAAGGTCACACGGCCAAGGCATACGCCCGTGTCCTTAGGCCGTGTGTCGAATTAAATTCCTAATTTTAGGTGCAGACTTCACACGGCCTGGGCACACGACCATGTCCATGGCCGTGCCTCCCACACGGCTGAGACACACGACCGTGTCTCTGCTCGTGTGTTTACTACTGAGCATACTGAATTACGAACCTAGCATGCAAGAGGACACATGGCCGAACAACACGCCCATAGGGCTGGCCTTGTGTCACACACGACTTAGACACACACTCGTGTATCTACCCGTGTGGACATTAAAAAGGCTATATGCCAAGCCAAATACCACCCTACAAAGTAACCATACTTATACCAATTCATTACAACATAGATCATGACCCTAAGGCACTTCCAAAAACTTAATTCAAAGCATCCACAAAAGCATAAACTTCATAATTTCATCATCATTGATTAAAGATAAACTTGTCATGTGTTGGCCCAATTCCAATGACCATTTACAAAATGACTTTGATAACTTAAATAGTCGACACATTGGCTATCAAAATGACATAACAAAGTACCCAAGTCTTATACATGCCATACTCAAAATGAATCTAACTTGGCTATACCAAAACGTAGTCGATAGTGTGATTTTCGAACTCCGACATCCCACGAGCCCTCGAACTAACTTGGCAATACTACAAGGAATAGGGAAATGAGAGGGGTAAGCATAAAGCTTAGTAAGTTTGCATGAAAATAAATAGCAACAATAAGTTCATAATGACATCAATTCATGGCATTGGATAACCACACAAAGTCATAAACATTTGCCATAACTTACTCGTACTTGTTCTTATCTAGCATATACCATGCCAAATCGTAAACATTCCTCGTGAATTATTCACGGGTACCTGTATTCTCTCAATCACGTGACTTTAGTTCTAATCTCATTTCTATTTCTAAGCTTATCTATTTATCCCATTAATTCACTGGGGATATTCAAAGACTCACATTTTTTTTCATCGTCATTAACATAAACACAAAACCAATGCCACATCCCAGATGTGGTCTTATATGGGGTCATCTCTGAATGCCGATGCCATATTCCGGATATGGTCCTATACGGAATCTCACTTTAAGTATCGATGCCATATCCCGGATATGGTCTTATACGATTCTCATATTCAATACCGAAGCCATATCCCAGATATGGTCTTATACAGAATCTCAATTCGGTGTCGAGGCCATGTCCCCGACATGGTCTTACACGTGACCTTATTCATCTCAACTTTTATCATCCTTCTCATTCAACACCAATATTCAATTTCATAGAATGTCATGTAACATTATAATATCAAACATTCTCAAACATACTAGCATAAATGTTGAATTTATCACATACAAACTTACCTCGATTTCAAAATAAGCTAGATCGTTGATCTAGTCCGATACTTTGTTCTTTCCCCGGTTGAGGTAAATTCTTAGTTCTTATTGATCTATAATAGCAAATTAGCTCATTTAACAATCACATTAATAAATGCATTTCAATAACCATGCTTTGGCAAAATTACTATTTTGTCCTTAGACTTTTACAAAATGACCATTTTACCCCTAGGCTCGAAAATCAATTCTAATCAAATTTCTACCTTTATCGAGCCTAGGTGAACATTTATTTTTCTTATGGCTACCATCAAAACACAACATTTCACAGATTTACTACATACTTTATAACCTTTACAAAAAGGTCCTTTTAGGTGTTTTCATGATAACACCTTTCACAAAAGTTGTTCATCTAACAACTAAGACTCATTTTCCTCCATAAAAATGCAGCAAACTACTTAAAAGCTCTCATGGAAAAACTCTAAACTCTTCACCATCTTACAAAATAGTCCCCTCTTTAGAAAGCTTAAGCTTTAGGGGTTACAAAAGTACAATTTTTATCAAGAAAGGATCACTAGAAGACTTACTTGTAAGGAGAAGAGTGTACTGAAATTTTTGAAGCTTTCAAACCCCTATTTGCTGCTAATTTTCGGTGGAAAAATGAAGAATAAAAGACGATATCTTTTCTTTCTTTATTTTAATATAAATCAATCAATTTAGTCACCAACCTTTACCAACTTTGACCAATTTTGACTCCCTTGTCCCCTATGGCCGGCCAACTATTATTAAAGAGGCTAATTGCCCTTTAAAGACCTCCAAATAATATTCCATAACTATTTGGCACCCTTAGCTTGTAAAATTGAACTTTCGCACTTTATGCAATTTAGTCCTTTTTCGTGATTAAACATGAAATCGCTAAAATTAAAGCACCAAAATTTTCATACACTTATATAATCATGCTCAAACTCATAAAATATCATGAAAATAATTTTCTCTAACCTTGGATTAGTGGTTCTGAAACCACTGTTCTGACTAGCCCCTAAATCGGGTTGTTACAATTCTCCTCCTTAAGGATTTTCGTCCTCAAAAATCTTACCGGTTAAAAGGTTGGGATACTGGTTTCTCATGGTCTCTTCGGGTTCTCACGTAGCCTCTTCAATCCCATGTCTCTGCCATAGTACTTTAACAAGAGCTATACTTTTTTTTCTTAGTTGGTTGACCTCTCGTGCCAAAATCTTAATCGGCTCTTCGCCATAAGTCATGTCCGGTTGAATCTCTACTTCTGATGGCACAATCACATGTGAAGGGTCTGAACGGTATCAACGTAGGACACGTGGAAGACATTATGAATCTTTTCCAGCTCAGGTGGCAAGGCCAAAGGATAAGCTACCGGTCCTATCCTCTCGGTAACTTCATAAGGTTCAATAAATCGCGGACTCAGTTTGCCTTTCTGGCAAATCTGAGGACTTTTCTCCATGGTGATACTTTCAGAAATACTTTATCACCTACTTGGAACTCAATCTCTTTCTGTTTTAAATTCGAATAAGACTTTTGTCTATCTGAGGCCGCTTTCAGACATTCACGTATCACCTTTACTTTCTTCTCAGTTTCCTTGACCAAATCGACCCTGTGAATATGATTCTCTTTGAGTTCTGTCCAATACAAGGGCGTTCAGCATTTACGTCCATACAATGCTTCATAAGGTGCCATTTTCAAACTTGACTGAAAACTATTGTTGTAAGCGAATTCCACCAACGGTAAGTATTTTTCCCAATTACCTTGGAATTCCAAAACACAACATCGAAGCATGTCTTCAAGTATTTGTATCACTCTCTCCGACTGCCCGTCGGTTTGTGGATGGAAAGCTATACTGAAACTCAATTTCGTGCCCAAAGCCTCTTGCAACTTTTTCCAAAACCGTGACGTGAATCTCGAATCTCTATTCGAAATGATCAACAACGGTACACCATAAAGTCTTACCTATCTCTGACACATACAAATTCGCCAACTTATCGAGAGAATAGTCGACTCGTACTGGTATGAAATGGGCTGACTTCGTAAGTCTATCGACTACAACCCATACATCATCTTTCTTTTTCTGCGTCAATGGTAAACCCGTCACGAAGTCCATAGTAATACGGTCCCATTTCCACTTGGGAACCATAATAGGCTGAAGTAGACCCGAAGGTAATTGGTGTTTAGCCTTCACTTGTTGACAAATTAGGCATCTCGATACAAACTCAGAAATGTCTTTCTTCATACTTGGCCACCAATACCACTTCCTCAAGTCATTGTACATCTTCGTGCTGCCTGGGTGCACAGTTAAACATCCGCTATGTGCTTCATGCATAATCTATCGAATAAGTTCATCATTTCTGGGTACACAGACCCTATCTCAAAACATCAAACATCCGTCAGGACTTACCCAAAAGTCTGACTCAACATTTGACTCGCTTAGAACTCTTTTGGCTTGTAAATTGCTGTCATCTTTCTGAGCTTCGCAAATCTCTTGGAGAAACAATGGTCTAGCCCTCAACTCGGCTAGAATAGAACCATCATCTGACAAAGCCATCCGTGTATTCATGGCTCTCAGCGCAAACAAGGATTTTCTGCTCGAAGCATCGGTGACCACGTTCGCCATTCCTGGATGGTAGTCAATCACTAACTCATAATCCTTGATTAGCTCTAACCATCTTCGTTGTCTCAAATTCAAATCCTTTTGAGTCATCAAATATTTTAAGCTTTTATGGTCGGTGAATATCCGACACCTTTCACCATATAAATGGTGTCTCCATATCTTTAATGCAAACACAATGGAAGCCAACTCTAAATCATAGGTTGGGTAATTCTTCTCGTGCGACTTTAATTGTCTAGAAGCATATGCAATCACCTTGCCCTCTTGTATAAGTACACAAACCAATCCATTAATGGATGCATCACTGTAGACCACAAATTCTCTTCCGGGCTCAGGTTGCACCAAAACAGGAGCCTCAGTCAATAATGCCTTTAGTTTCTCAAAACTCTATTGGCACTTTTCTGTCCAATCAAACTTCACATATTTTTGCAATAATCTCGTCATCGGAGTAGCTATCATGGAAAACCCCTTGACAAAACGCCTATAATAGCCGGCTAGGCCCAAAAAACTCCTCAGTCCAGTTACGTTCTTTGGCGGTTTCCATTCAACAATTGTCGAAATCTTACTCGAGTCGACTCTAATTCTATCTCCCGAGACAATGTGCCCCAAAAATCCAACTTCCTTAAGCCAAAATTCACTTTTACTAAACTTGGCATACAATTGTTTATCTCTCAAAATTTGCAGAACCTTTCTCAAATGCTCGGCATGTTTGTTTTCATCTCGAGAGTAGAGCAGTATATCATCAATGAAGACAACGACGAATTTATCCAAATATGGCCGAAAAATGTGATTCATCAAGTCCATGAAAACGGCTGGGGCATTTGTTAAACCAAAAGGCATAACCAAAAATTCGTAGTGGCCATACCTCGTCTGAAATGCAGTTTTCGGAACATCCGAGTCCTTGACTCTCAACTGATAGTACCCAGACCTTAAGTCTATTTTGGAAAACACCGTGGCTCCCTTCAATTGATCAAACAGATCATTGATTCTTGGCAACGGGTACTTGTTCTTCACAGTTACCTTATTAAGTTACCGATAATCTATGCATAACCATATAGAACCATCTTTCTTCTTCACAAATAACACGGGAGCACCCCACGGAGAAAAACTCGATCTTGCAAAGCCTTTATCTAATAGTTCTTGCAACTGTGCTTTCAATTCTCTTAGCTCGGTTGGAGCCATTCTATATGGAGCAATAGAAATGGGGGCGATACCCGGAGCTAACTCAATCCCAAATTCAATCTCCCTAATCGGAGGTAACCCTGCCAATTCCTCCGGGAAAACATCTGAATATTCACACACTATGGGTACCGACTAAATTTTCAACTCAGTCTCTTTAGCATTCGTTACGAAAGCAAGGTAAGCTTCGTACCCCTTTCTTAAATACTTCTGATTCAACAAGGATGATATCACTACTGGTGATCTATCTTGCTTATCTGATTCAACACGAATAAGATCCCCACTTTCACATTTTAACTCAATAAACTTCTTTCCACAATTTACAATCACACCATGAGTAACTAACCAATCCATCCCAAGGATGACATCAAACTTATCAAACGGTAATAACATGAGATTTGCAGGAAAACAATGACCCCTAATCATCAAAGGGCAACATTTGCATGTTCTATCAACCAATACACATTTGCCTAGGGGATTCGACACTCTTATTACAAATTCAGTAGACTCTATAGGCATACTCATGCTAGAGACTAATTTCATGCAAACATACGAGTGGGTAGATCCCGGATCAATTAAAGCTATAACACAAGTATCATAAAGAGAAAATGTACCCGTGATCACATCAGGGGAGGACACCTCTTCGCGAGTACGAATGGCATATGTTCTCGCCGGTGCTCTACCCTCCACTCTCGCAGTCTGCTCTCTAGATGAGTTCTTGCCACTCATCTCATTTCCTGGGTTTCTCGGTGGTCTTCCTCTAGCAATATTTCCCGGTCTTGCATTCTGAGGTTTCTCTTTCTTACCCGCCTCAGGGCAATCTCTGATAAAGTGGTCTAGAGACCCACACTTGAAACAAGCCTTCTCGTTTGCTCGGCACTCACCAGAATGACGTCTGCCACACTGCAGACATTTCGGTCTACTCGGTCGGGCATTGCCAACACTAGCAAACGAAGTAGTCTGAGCCCTAGACCCCGAGAATTGTTTGCCCTTACTTCGATTTGAAAACCCGGCCGAAGTGGCTAATCGAGTAGCAAAATCCCTTGATTTCATAGATGAGGATTGGTAGGACTTACTCAGTTGTCTCTTTCTCGAGTCACGAGACTCAATCTCAGCTATTCTTTTATCTTTGGCCAACTCTTCAGCTTTACAGGCTCTATCTACTAACACCACAAATTCTTTTAGTTCGAGGACTCCAACATATAAACGAATATCTTCATTTAACCCGTCCTCAAACCTTTTGCACATGATAGCCTCGGTAGACACACACTCCCGGGCATACTTACTAAGCCTTACGAATTCACATTTGTATTCAGTCACTGTCATTCGGCCCTACTTTAGCTCTAAGAACTCTTTCCTCTTCTGGTCAATGAATCTTTGACTAACATATTTCTTCCGGAACTCCTGTTGGAAGAATTCCCAACTTATCCTCTCCCTTGGTACCACCGACACAAGGGTGTTCCACCACTGATAGGCTGAATCTCTCAATAGAGATACCGCACACTTTATGCACTGTTTAGGCGTGCATGATAGCTCATCGAATACCCTGATGGTATTCTCAAGCTAGAATTCTGCCCTCTCCGAATCATCATCCTTACTGGCCCGAAATTCTTCAGCTCCTTGTTTCTAGATCTTGTCGACTGGAGGCCTTTCTCTCCTTACTACCTCTACCGCCTGAGGAGCTACAAGAGTGGGCTGAGGAATAAATGGGGGTGGAGGGGGTTGAGCATTAGGATTTGTTCGAATGTACTCAGTGTACCAATTGCTCATCATATAGAGAAAGGCTTCTCGAGCCTCTTCTCCCTGACCCAAGGTCTCGGGTCTACTCTCTACTGGCGCGGTCCCTTGAGCGGGAGCCGGCGTATTACTCGCAGCATCATCAGCTGCAGTCCGATCGGGGTCCATTACTACATAAAAATACAAGTCAAACCATCAGAAGTCGTCACACTATCATTACACAAATACTCTTACTATGGCATGTATAGCTAGACTCATACTTACTCTACGTTAGTCCGAGAACCGACTAAACTGTAGCTCTGATACCACTAAA
Source organism: Gossypium sturtianum (assembly GCA_025698515.1). NCBI lineage: Eukaryota > Viridiplantae > Streptophyta > Magnoliopsida > Malvales > Malvaceae > Gossypium > Gossypium sturtianum. The sequence goes on along the minus strand of CM046949.1, from coordinate 67,935,380 downwards.
TGTAACACCCCTTACTCGTATTCAACGCTGGAACCGAATACGAGGCATTACCGAACTTATCTTTCTTAAACTCACAACTTTGGGCTATAAAATTTCGTTCTAACTTAAAAGTTTCTCATTTACAATCGTAACTTCCCTATTATGGGTCTACGAGACCCTATACGTATACTCATGATATTTCGGGACCAAACCGAAAACTTTTAAACACATAGAAAATTTTGTCATGAAACAGGGCCACACGCTCGATTGAAGAATGGGACACGCCCGTGTGGCATTTCACATGCCCGTGTTCCATACCCGTGGTCGACATTGACTTGCATCACACGGCCTATCACACGCCCGTGTGTTTAGCCCGTGTCCCTCACACGGCCTCGACACGCCCGTGTCTTAGCCCATGTGCCAAAACCTTCGCATTCTGTTTGTGATGTCATCACCTTACTAAGGTCACACGGCCAAGGCACACGCCCGTGTCCTTCGGCCGTGTGTCGAATTAAATTCCTAATTTTAGGTGCAGACTTCACACGGCTTGGGCACACGCCTAACCTGGGGCCTCCAGCGGGTATGCGATTTAGTCCTTTCGCACTAACATTTCGCACTAACATTTCATGCACAAGCATGAAATTAGGCACTAACATTTTACCTTAGCTTGTAAAATTGAACTTTCACACTTTATGCGATTTAGTCATTTTTCGCGATTAAACATGAAATCGCTAAAATTAAAGCACCAAAATTTTGATACACTTATATAATCATGCTTTAACTCATAAAATATCATGAAAATAATTTTCTCTATCCTTGGATTAGTGGTTCCAAAACCACTGTTCCAACTAGCTCCTAAATTGGGCTGTTACAAAGCACGTAGAGCAAATAAGGACTTTCGACTCAAAGCATTAGCAACTACATTCGCTTTTCCCGGATGCTAGTCAGTCACTAATTCATAGTCTTTTAGCAATTCTAGCCATCTCCGCTGTCGCAAATTCAAGTCTTTCTGAGTCATCAGATATATCAAGCTTTTGTGGTCTGTAGAAATATGTCATTTCTCACCAAACAAGTAATGGCGCCAAATTTTCAATACGAACACTATTGCGGCTAATTCAATATCTTGGGTCAGATAATTCTTTTCATGTGGCTTCAATTGTCTTGAGGCATAAGCTACAACTTTGCCTTCCTACATTAAAACACAACCCAGACCATTTAACGATGCATCACTAAAAACTACAAATTCTTTACCAAACTCAGGTTGAACTAACATTGGGGCCTCTGTCAACATTGCTTTCAACCGTTCGAAACTCTGTTGACACTTTTTTTACCACTCAAATCTAACATCATTTTGAAGCAATCACGTCATCGGAGTCGCAATCATCGAGAAGCCTTTCACAAATCATCTATAATAGCCTGCTAGTCCCAGAAAACTACGGACTTCGATTACATTTCTCAAAGATTTCTAATCTATAATAGCAGAAACTTTGCTCGGGTCAACTCGGATACCCGCGGTTGAAACTATATGTCCCAGAAAACCAACCTCTCGTAGCCAAAACTCACATTTGCTGAACTTTGCAAACAACTGTTTATCTCTCAAAGTTTGTAATACGATTCTCAATTGCTCGGCATGTTCAGATTCATCACGAGAGTAAATCAAAATATAATTAATAAACACAACAACAAATCGGTCTAAATACGGCCTAAAAATCCGGTTCATCAAGTCCATAAAAATAGCAGGTGCATTTGTTAGTCCGAAAGGCATAACAAGAAATTCGTAGTGTCCGTACCTTGTTCTAAATGCAGTCTTTGGCACATCTGAGTCTTTCACTCACAACTGGTAATAACCCGATCTCAAATCGATTTTCGAAAACACTGTTGCCCCTTTCAACTGATCAAACAAATCATCAATCCGTGGTAGAGGGTATTTATTCTTTATAGTCACTTTATTTAGCTGTCTGTAGTCAATACACATTCTCATCGTGCCATATTTCTTTTTCACAAACAACACCGGTGCACCCCATGGAGAGAAACTCGGTCTAGCAAAACCTTTATCTGTCAACTCTTGCAACTAAGCTTTCAATTCTTTTAACTCTGTCGGGGCCATTTTGTACGGAGCTATCGATATTGGCGTTGTTCCCGGTACTAATTCAATACCAAACTCAACTTCTCTAATAGGTGGTAAACCCGGTAGCTCTTCGGGAAATACATCTGGATACTCACACACAACTGGTACTGATTCAATCTTTGTTTCTGTTACTTTCGTATCAAGTACATAGGCAAGATAAGCTTCACACCCTTTTCTCACAAATCTCTGAGCGAACATAGACGAGATCACAACTGGCATACTGTTCAAATCATCAGATTCAATTCTAATAATCTCATTATTCTACCATTTCAATTCAATTGTCTTTCGTCTACAATTCACTATAGCATTATGCATCGTTAGCCAATCCATACCCGAAATCTCATCAAATTCATCGAATGGGAACAACATCAGATTAGCCAAAAAACAGAAATCCTGATGCATTAACGGACAATTCTTGCAGACTTTGTCCACCAAAACACATTTGCCTAAGGGGTTCGATACTCTAATCACAAATTCAGTAGACTCTACAGGCAAAGTCTTACTAAATACTAAATTAATGCATATATAAGAATGAGTTGATCCTGGATCTATCAATGCAATCACATAAATATCATAGAGAGTGAAAGTACCGGTGATAACATCTGGAGATGATGCTTCTTCACGAGCGCGAATAGCGTAGGCTCTAGTAGGTGCTCTGGCCTTAGATCTCACGGTAGAGTCTCTCGTCGCCTCTCGACTACCACTCACATTCCCAGCATTTCTCGGTGGTCTTCCTCTAGCCGACATATTACTCTGTCTTGCATTCTGAGATTCATGTTTCTCATCTATCTCAGGACAATCCCGGATGAAATGTTCATGCAAGCCACATCTAAAATAGGCTTTATCATTCAATCTGCACTCTCCAAAATGTCGTTTTTCAAAACGTCCACATTCCAGTTTATTTCGTCTAACATTACCCACACTAGCCACTGACACAGCTGGAGTTTTTGAACTCGTAATTTGCTTCCCACGATCTCTATTAGAGTATTCCACTGGTGTATTTGATCGACTAAACAAATCTCGAGATTTCTTTTATGAAGAGTGATACGGCTTACTCATTAATATTTTTCTCAAATCTCTAGCTTCTGATTCTGCTTTTCTCTTTTCTTTGCTAAGATCCTCGGCTTTACAAGCCCTTTCAACCAGAACACCAAATTCTTTCAATTCAAGAATTTCGACTAATAATTTTATATCTTCATTCAACCCGTCAACGAATCGTTTACACATAATCTCCTCAGTTGACACATACTCTCGAGCATACTTGCTTAACCATACAAACTCTCTTTCGTACTCGGTGACAGTCGTGCGACCTTGTTTTAACTCTAAGAACTCTTTATGCTTTTGATCAAGGAATTGCTGACTTATGTATTTCTTTCGAAACTCCGTCTGAAAGAATTCCCAGGTCACTCGTTCTCTCGGTACTACAGACACCAATGTATTCCACCATTGATATGCAGTGTCTCTTAGCAATGATACAGCACCTTTAATACATTCTTCAGGAGTACAAGACAATTCATCGAATACTCGAATCGTATTTTCGAGCCAAAACTCGACTTTCTCAGCATCATCATCAACAGTAGCCCAAAACTCTTCAGTCCCATGTTTACGAATTTTATCCACTAGCGGCTTGTTCAACCGTACTGGATCTACAACTTGAGGAATAATAGGGGTTTGTTGAGGTATAGGTTGGGGTGGAGGTTGTTGAGCAGCCGGATTAGTACGAATGAATTGAGTAAACCATTCGTTCATCCTCTGCAAAAAGGCTTCTTTAGCCTCACATCCGTGACTGCTCGACACGGGTCTAGATTCAGTAGGCGCTGTCCCTTGAACGGGAGCTGGCATATTACTCTCTACGTCATCCACTTTAGCTCGCTCAGGATCCATTTTTATGCGAAAACACAGTTTAAGCTGTCAGGAATCATCACACTATTGCTAGACTCTCACACATGCTACGTTAGTCCTAGAATCGACTAAACCGTAGCTCTGATACCAATAAAATGTAACACCCCTAACCTGTATTCATTACTGAAATAGGGTTAAGAGGTATTACCGATCAATACATAACATTCAACATTCATTCTCATACATCATTCAATTGCAAGCATATTGTCTCTTATAAGGGCCTACGAGGCCTTAATCATGCTTTAGAAGTGGTTCGGGACTAAACCGATAACATACAAAAATTTTAGAAACTTAGAATTTTTTTTCAATCATACAATGGTCACACACCTGTGTGAACAGGCCATGTGCCTCACACGGCTAGTAGACACGCCCGTGTCTTAGGTCGTATGGAAACAGCGCATACATACTAACTTGCATCACACGGACGAGGACATGCCCGTGTTCCAGGCTAATGGAAAACTGGAGAGTATACTGACTTGGGTCACATGGCCAACCACACGCCCGTACGTCTAGCCCGTGTGCCCTTCGAAATGGCCACACACGCCCGTGTGCTAGGCCGTGTGCCATTTAGGGTGGTATACTGACTTATACCACACGGTCAGTCACACGCCCGTGAATGAGACCGTGTGGAGCATACTGACTTCAATTCAATTTCAACACCAGGGGACACACGGCCATGTAGCATGACCGTGTGTTGCACATGGCTGAGACACACACCCGTGTGGACAAAAATAGGCCTTTTACAAAGCCAACTTGCCACCGTTTTTACACATACTTAAATACACTCAATTGGTACAATCTTAAGTCACAAATATGCAGCCAAGGTTCATCAACCAATACATAATCATACCATATTCATTTCAACCATTTCAATACTCAAGTCCATATCATTTACCTATTCAAATACCAAACAATTTAACTTGCTTTTCTAAGCATAATTCACATGTATAATTCATCTAGCAAAACTAATCCAAACATACATGACCACTTCAATCCCATTCATTCATTATAGGTCTATTACCAAACAATAAAAGTAGAACTATTTGCACATTCATAAGCATTATCAAGTTCATCATTTTATGCCAACTCAAATGGCCAAAATACATATCCATCAAACATACCAAAATGACAGAAGCCTATACGTGTCATATACCATATATACATGACTCCAAAAGTACCAAATTAGATGATCGATAGTGCGATGAAGTCTCTGACGATTCCCAGATCCGAGCTAGCTTCGTAGAACTATAAAACATAGAAACAATTAAACAAAGTAAGCTATAAGCTTAGTAAGTTCGTATGTGAACATGAAATAATCTCAACATTCATTAACAATTCAAAATAGATAATATCATAAACATTTAAGCCATCAACTCATGAGCTAACATAAATTATCCATATCATCATTCACCAGTTCTCAACTTTCATTTGTTCGATAGTCGAATAGTTTTCCGTACATACCTGTATTGAGACATTTCTATTTCTCATCAACACTTTTATCAAACCACTCCAGTTTACAAATGCTTACGATAAAAATTCATCAATTTTTCGATGCCATAGTCCAACTATGGTCTTACACATACTTTGCCAAGGCCCTGCCGTGGTCTTATTATTCGATAGCCATAGCCCAGCTATGGTCTTATTTAGCAACTCGCCTTACTCAAATTGTACGTTTAATATAATATCTTCACATTTAATCAATAGAATAATTACTATATCAATTCCATTCATCAAATATATAGGTACACATTTAAGTTCAATTATACGAACTTACCTCGTATTCAGAATTGTCGTATCGGATCGACTACTCGTTAACTTTTCTTTTCCCTCGATCTAAATCCAAATTCTTTCTTTCTTGATCTATATGAATTAAAAATTGACTTATTCAATCATGTATTCTTTCAATTTAGTCCAAAACATACATTTAGGCATATTTACACTTTAGTCCATAAACTTTCACACTTTTAACAATTTAGTCCCTATTTCACAAATACACAAAATTCACATAATTTTATTATACTCTAGCTTAACCGAATTACCTATAGGTCCCTAGCAGCCCATAATTTTCATTTATTTCACATTTCAACCCCTCAATTTACAAATTTGACAATTTAATCCCTTTTTGACATTTTTGTCAAAAATCACTTTACAAAACATGTAAAACTATCATCAAGCTTTCATATTCTATCATCAATCATCAACTTACTCAAGTCGGAGTCCCCGAAGATGCATTACGATTGAAGCTATTCCTATATTCACTAAGGGGCAGAGCTCGAGCCTGGTTGAACTTAATGCCACCAAACTCAATTTCCACATGGCAAGAGTTAGCAGAAAGATTCATTATGATGTATTTCCCGCCTAGCAAGAATGCTAAGTTGAGGAACGAGATCACTACTTTCCATCAAATGGATGATAAGTCATTGTATGAGGCAAGGGAAAGGTACAAAGAATTATTACGGAAGTGCCCTCATCACGGAATCCTACATTGCATCCAACTTGAGACATTTTATAATGGTCTTAATGTAACACCCCTTACCCGGGTCTACGCCGGGAACCGGGACCGAGGCGTTACCGAACTCAAACTACTTAATCGCCACTTAGGCTCAACGTCATTACTCCCTATAACCTCATTCTCGACTTTCGAGGCCTCACTCATACACAAGAGGGCTCTCGAGACTAATCCGGAACTTTTACAATCCTTAAAATTTTTCTCTTTTATACAGGTCTCACACGCCCGTGCAAGATTAGACACGCCCGTGCATGGACACACACGCCCATGTTCCCTAGCCGTGCTAAAAACTCGAGCATTCTACCAATTGCCCCACGGCCATGGCACGCCCGTGCTACCCAACCGTGGTGAACACTGACTTCCCTCGCACGGCCTAGAGTCTAGAGACACGCCCGTGTGGCTAGCCCGTGGCCAACACTGATTAATCCCACACGCCCTAGGCACACGCCCGCGTGACTAGTTCGTGGTCTATTATGTTTTAGAATATTAACATGCAGGGGGCGCACGGCCACAGCACACGCCCGTGGGCTGACCGTGTGTCACACATGGCCTAGACACACGCCCGGGTGTCTATCCACATGGTCAAGAACAAGACTAAGTGTCAAGTTCTTTTCACCCTTCTAACATACACAACATATACTCATCTAACACCATCATAATCAACTCAAATTGAAGTGCATTCTCACATAGAAAACTACATCTTTCTTTCATATAATGTAATAGCCAACAACCATGGCATTAAACAAAATAAGCTATCCATCTAAAGGCCAACACATCTTAGCCATTTACAACAAAATCCACTAACTTGTCTAGCCCCTATACATGCCATATACAAAACATTAAGTTTCATGTACCAAAGTGTCTTTGATATGTGGGCTATCTTCTGATGATCCTCGTATCTCGATTCAACGCTTTTAATCTATAAGACAAGGGAAAAGAAAGAGAGTAAGTTTTGAGCTTAGTAAGTTTACACATAAACAATTAAGCAACATAGTATAAGCTAAGCAACCATTAGCATTATACCAACAAGTAATTCACAACTACGCTTACTCTTTCTATCCCTTACCACAGTTCCAACACATCATGAGTCACATACTCATAACCATCAAAATGCACCCCTGCATTCTATGTCACATTTACACAATATACAACACATCATTATTTCTCGTAATACATCCACACAGTTTATCCACATAACTTATCCACACAGACTATCCACACAGTTTATCCACATAACTAATCCACACAGCTATTCACACAGTTAGTTCACATAACTAATCCACACAGCTATTATCTCAGTGGTTTCGCACTTAGCACACCACAATTGATTAATAAGGTGGTATCGCACTTAGCCTACCACAAAGGTATTCATAGTGATTCAGCACATAGCTCACCAAACGATATACCTCACGATAGCATCGCACATAGTTAGCTCATCGCCAATATGCATTAGGATGGTATCGCACTTAGCCCACCATCTAGCATTATCCCAACACATGCACAAGTCTACTTACTTAATCATTCTCGACCATACATTCATTCCACATTTTCTACTACAGTCATCCCACATAGGTTCTCAAATATGCTACACACTAGCTAACATTAACAAATTGTAAGTATGAATGCATTATTTATGCATAGACTTACCTCGATACTCAAAAGTATTGAAATATGTAATTTAGTCCACCACCTTGCTTTTGCCTCGATTTCGATCCGGGCTTTATCTTTCTTGATCTATAATGAATAAACCAGCTTATTCAATACACACATTGACTAAATTGACCCACATCTCATACTTTAGCAAAATTACTATTTTGCCCCTAAACTTTCTCATATTTACACTTTAGTCCCAAAGGCTCGTAAAGTGATTTTTATTCAACTTTCTACTCTTTCATGCTTAGCCTGAACCACTTACTCAACTAAAGCATTCATCAAATCTCACTAAATCACACATGTATGACCAAACTAAAGTTTTTCACAAACTAGTCCCTACATGCATTTTCATGGAAAATCACTTAACAAAAGATGTTTCTACTACATCAAGCTTTCACAATCTTCCATAAAACAACAAAATACATGCATGTCATACATATGTACATTTTGAACATCCATAATAGCTCACCAAATAGCTAAAAATAGCTTACTCATGCTACTGGGACTTCAAAAATACGAAGAATATCAAACAGGGCTTAAGAGCACTTACTAGCAAGCTTGAAAAATTGAAAGAGCCCTAACAATGGCTTCTCTAATTTTCGGCAGCTTGGGGAGAAGATGAGTGAATTTTTATCATCTTTTCACCTATTTAATCACTTATTTAGTAAATGACCAAAATGCCCTTTTTGATAAACTTCAAATTTTGACTCATCCATGTCCATTTTTGTCCAAAAATTAGAATTTAGGTAAATTGCTATTTAAGGACCTCTAATTAATAATCTAAAGCTATTTCACACAAATAGCTTCTAGAAACACACATTTTGCAACTTTTGCAATTTAGTCCTTTTGGACAATTCAACCATAATTTCACAAAATTGTTTCATGAAACTTTCACACTAGCATGCATACATAATATAAACCTCAAAAACTCATTCATAACCCTCAGATTTGTGGTCTCGCACCACCATTCCGACTAGGCCCTAAATCGGGATGTTATAACTCTCCCCCCTTTAAAGATTTTCGTCCCCGAAAATCTTGCCAGTAAAGAGGTTTGGATGTTGCTCTCTCATAGCTTCTTCCGTTTCCCACGTAGCCTCTTCCACACCATGTTTCTGCCATAACACTTTCACTAGTGCTACGCTCTTATTTCTCAACTGTTTCACTTCTCGAGCCAAGATCTTAATCGACTCTTCTTCATAAGACATATCCGGTCTTATCTCAATTTCCGTTGACAGAATCACATGTGAAGTATCGGAGCGATACCGTCGCAACATCGACACATGGAACACGTTATGAATCTTTTCCAACTCTACCGGCAAAGCCAACTGGTAAGCTACAGGCCTAATTCTATCTGTAATCTCATATGGCCCTATGAACCTTGGGCTCAATTTCCCTTTTCATCCAAATCTCATGATTTTCTTCCATGGGGACACTTTTAAAAACACTTTGTCACCCACTTCAAACTCAATCTCTTTTCTTTTCAAATCTGCGTATGACTTCTGTCGATCCGAAGCAGCTTTCAGACTATTACAGATTACTTTCACTTTCTCTTCGGTCTCTTTTACTAGATCAACCCCATGGATTCGCTTCTCACTAAGCTCGGTCCAATACAAAGGAGTCCGACAATTACGGCAATACAAAGCCTCATACGGTGCCATCTGTATACTCGACTGATAACTGTTGTTATAGGCGAATTCGACCAAAGGTAGATATCTCTCCCAACTACCTTCGAATTCTAGCACACAGCATCGAAGCATATCTTCAAGAACTTGAATCACTCTTTCAGACTGTCCATCGGATTGCGGATGGAACGCAGTACTGAAATTCAATCTCGTACCCATGGCTTCTTGCAACTTCTTCCAAAACCTCGAAGTAAACCTCGGATCTTTATCCGATATAATAGACACAAGTACACCATGCAATCTCACTATATCTGCCACGTACAACTCAGCTAACTTATCCAGTGAATAATCAACGCGTACTGGAATAAAGTGAGCCGACTTCGTCAATCTATCCATAACAACCCACATAACATCTCTCTTTCTCGGAGTCATCGGCAACCCCGTCACAAAATCCATGGTAACCCGATCCCACTTCCATTCGGGAACCATCACTGGCTGAAGCAATCCCGAAGGCACTTGATGCTCAGCTTTCACTTGTTGGCAAATCAGACACTTTGCCACAAACTCTGAAATATCACTTTTCATACCCGGCCACCAATACAACTTCCTTAAATCGTTGTACATTTTCGTACTGCCCGAATGTACTGACAAGCACCCACTGTGGGCTTCAAGCAAAACCTTTCGAATCAACTCCTCATTTTTAGGAACACAAATTCTGTCACAATACATCAGACAACCATTCAAATCCACTCGAAAATCAGAATCACTTTCTGATCCGCACTTAGCTATCTTAGCTTGTATCCCGCTGTCATTTCTCTGAGCCTCACATATTTGTTGAAAAAATAGTGGCCTAGCTCTCAACTCTGCCAAAATAGCACCATCATCAGACAATGCTAAACTCGCTCTCATAACTCTTAGAGCATACATGGATTTCCTACTTAAGGCATCCGCAAGCACATTCGCTTTTTCGGGGTGGTAATCAATGACTAACTCATAGTCTTTCAACAATTCAAGCCACCGTCTCTGTCTCAGATTCAGATCCTTCTGATTTATCAAATACTTTAAACTCTTGTGATCCGTAAAGATTCGGCACTTTTCGCCATACAAATAATGTCACCAAATCTTTAACGCAAACACAATCGCAGCTAACTCCAAATCGTGAGTCGGATAATTCTTCTCGTGCGGTTTTAACTGCCTCAAGGCGTAAGCGATTACCTTACCCTCTTCCATCAACATGCAACCGAGACCATTAAACGACGTATCACTATACACCACGAACTCCTTCCCCGATTCTGGTTGAACCAAAATTGGTGCCTCAGTCAACATTGTTTTCAGTCTCTCGAAGCTCTATTGACATGTCTCAGTCCATTCAAACTTGACATCTTTATGCAATAGTTTTGTCATCGGGGTAGCAATCACAGAGAACCCCTTTACGAAACGTCTGTAATATCCTGCTAATCCCAAGAAACTTCTGATTTCTGACACGTTCCTCGATGGTTTCCAATCCATAACAGTCGTTATCTTACTCGGGTCAACTCTGACACCATCACCTGACACCATGTGTCCTAAGAATCTGACCTCTCGGAGCCAAAACTCACTCTTGCTAAACTTAGCATACAACTGCTTATCTCTCAAAGTTTGCAAGACAATTCTCAAGTGCTCTTCATGATCGTTCTCATCCCGATAATAGATCAATATGTCGTCAATAAAGACAACCACAAACTTGTCCATATATGGTCTGAAAATATGGTTCATCAGATCCATTAAAATCGCAGGTGCATTCGTTAAACCAAACGGCATAACCAAAAACTCATAATGGCCATACCTTGTCCAAAACGCAGTTTTCAACACATCTTGCTCTTTCACTCTGAGCTGATAATAACCAGACCTCAAGTCTATCTTGGAGAACACTGTAGCTCCCTTCAGTTGATCGAAAAGATCATCAATCCTTGGTAAATGATACTTATTCTTAACTGTCACTTTGTTAAGCTGTCTATAGTCTATACACAACCTCATAGACCCATCTTTCTTCTTCACAAACAATACCGGAGCTCCCCACGGTGAGTAGCTCCGGTCTTGCAAAACCCTTATCTGTCAACTCTTATAATCGAACCTTGATTCTTTCAACTCTCAGGTGCCAAGCCGTGCATGCAGCAATCGAAATAGGTGCCGTTCCGGAACCAAATCAATTCCAAACTCGATCTCTCTCATTGGAGGTCCAAGGGTAACTCTTAGGAAATACATCCGGGTACTCACATACCACCGGCCTGCGTGTCAAACTCTACTCCAACCTCTTGAGTATTCAACACGAACGCAAGATAGGACTCACACCCTTTTCTTAAACATTTCTCAGCCACTAAGGAAGAAATCATCACGGGTAGACTGTCCGATCCACCTAATTCAACCCGAACCACATCTCCACTCTCACATTTCAATTCAATGTACTTACTACCACAGTTCACTAAAACACTATGGGTAGTAAACCAATCCATGCCTAGGATTAAATCGAACTCATCAAACGGCAACAACATAAGGTTTACCAGAAAATAATGATTCTCAATCAACAAAGGACAATTCTTACACACTTTGTCCACTAACACATACTTTCCTAACGGGTTTGACACCTTAATCACAATGTCCGTAGACTCAACGGTCATACTCAAACTAGATGCTAATCTTATGCAAATATAAGAGTGAGTAGACCCTGGATCTATTAAAGCAATAACAAGGGTGTCAAAGAGAGAAAAAGTACCCATTATCACATCAGGGGAGGATGCCTCTTCGCGAGCGCGAACGGCATACATCCTCGCAGGTGCCCGACCCTCTGGTCTCACAGCAGAATCTTTGGGCGCACCTCTACCACTACCCCCACCTCTTGGGTTCCTTGGTGGTCTACCCCTCGTAGACACATCACTAGGTCTCACTTCTTGTTTCTCTTCCTTATCATCCCTCTCGAGATAGCTACGGATAAAGTAGTCAGTGGAACCACACTTATAACATTTTCGACTGTTTCCCCAACACTCTCCAGTGTGATACCTACCACAACTAGGACACTCCGGTTTACTCTTTGTATTACCTACACTTTTCATCGAGGGGGCTTGGACTCTCTGTAACATCCCCAAACCCGGCCCATTCACTACGACCGAATCTGGTTATGTCACTGGGAAAAGACGGTTGAAAATCTTAAAATAAAACATCGTAGTTTGCTGAATTTTGGAAAACATATCTTTGGAATAAAACTTTGCTATAAAACTCATTCATTTTTAAAACTTTAGTTTATAATATCCAATTTGAATAAATAGGTTGCAAACCATAAATCATTTTCACGTAGCAATTTAATTTAAATAAACCATAGTTAAAGTAATACCAAAAACATAAAATGGCCTTTATTACAACCCAACAATTCAAATAAAGTACTTATATCAAAATTAAGCATGGAATAATTGAACATCATCCTCGGCATGGGCCACCTTGTCCTCTCCGATCCCGGTCGACTTTATGCACTACGAAATGGTTAATGAAAAGAGTGAGTCCACTGACTCAGTGCATAACCACAACACATATTTCCATCCGTATGGGCTTGGCCCATACCCACACAGCCATCAAAACAAATCATGCAAGAATGCATCTCAGCCCAACCTACTATCCAACCGTGACACCAACCTTAGCAGACTCCCTGCCTAAGGCCGTGGCTAATCCACCGATCACAACCGAGTGATCCCACATATGTTACCTCGGCAGACCTGCTGCACAAGGCCGTGGCTGAGCCACCGATCACATCGTGATCCATAAATCTTAATCTGTCTACGGTGATGCACATAGCAATCAACCGCCGAGATGGGCACCTAGCCAACACCTCCCTTGAGGTAGCACAAAGCTAACCCTCAAGCGCTAATGTAGCCTGAGCTATCATTAGACCACGTACATCCTGTGTACACTTCTTCCTTCTTCAATCCAATCCCATGCCCATGTGTCAATAAATCATGCAAGAATATCATATAGAATGAGTATTTATCACTTATCACTACCACATTGTACATATATAAATGTATATCAAGATTAACTTACCATCACCAGTTATTCATCACTTATGCCATTATAAATGGCTATTACACATAATACACATATAAACATGTTAGCAAACCAAACCACGAAATAGTGCGATGATTACGCACCTAAATGATACCAAAACCCAAACGCTACTTCGCTTTCGCACCGCATGACTAACGGACTTACAAAAGGTTCCAATGATGTGCTCTTCTCCCTACAATCGGCCTTGGCATAAAAACAATGAACACTTAGGCCATTCGCCAAAACTAAACAACATAATCATGCTAATCAACCTTTAAGGGTATAATCGTAATTTTACCTACTAAGGGTATTTTCGTAATTTACCCACCAAGGGTATATCGGTAACTTCGTGCACCTGGAATGGCCTTTCCAAAGGCCCAGTGTCGCCCGAAGCGACCCAACTACCATTTCTCGGTCGAATGGACTATTGGGCCTAAAGCCCAATTTCGCCCATTCGGGCCCACACGCTCGTGTGGCCCACCTAACACAAATCTAGCCACGTTTATGAGATTCACCTAGTCTAGTTCAACATATACTAACCAATCATGCAATTTACTCATATGGGCCCACTTCGCCCATCGAGGCCAAGCGACCCCAACCCACGAGAATACTACTGATGGCCTCAACTATCGCGTCGAAGCCCCACACGTGCGCTCGCACGCTCGTGTGGCTACTATTGCCGTGACCGGCACTTCGGCATTTGCCGCTCTACAACTAGAGTAGAGAGAGTTACACACCTGATAGGACTGCTGGGGCTAATCAAGCGCTCGATCACTCTTGTGCCCAAACGCCCTCCAAGATGTGTTTACTCTCCTCCTAGGATGCTCCTTATATAGCTAGCTCTTCACCTTCATTCTTTGTGTCTTTCCGATGTGGGATCCCTTCGTCAGTAGAGTTTAAATTCAACTGAAACTCTTCCCGTCCAGACCGCAAAATAAATACTCCCTTGCTTCTCATGAGATTCGAACTCAGGCTCCCTTGCAACATAATCCACGCTGCTAGCCACTTGGCCACAAGCTCCTCTTGTGTCTCAAACCATGCGCAACTAAATATAAACTATAGCCAAATTCTGAGGTCCAAGTAAAAAGAAAACCAAAATGCAAAAGCCAAGACTTGAACCTTGGACCTCCTTCCTTCCCTTGTGGAGTCATCCCCTTGTCTCTTATGTGGCGTCACTTTGCCACTACACCACACACTCTACTTGTGTTATTTTTCCCCACATTTTATTCTTAAGGCCTACCTGCCAACTTCCAGGGTTTTTTTGCACCTAAAACTAAAATTTCCCCAAAGCTAATATTTGATCCCGGGACTTCATAGAAGCCTTCTAACCTTCCAAAATCACTTATCCAATAGGTCCAACTTGCATTTAAGCCGGTCTCTTGTTCTCCAAAAATTTAAACGCTACTACGCCTAAGGCCCATTGGGCTCAATTCTCCTAGGCCCAATTCCTTTTTACCCTAAAAATCTAAATTTTCCAAAGCCTTCCCTTCTCATCCCAACATTCTTAGAGCCTCTAAAACTCAACCAAGCACTCCCAAAAACCTACTAACACTTGATTTATACCCCATATGCACAAGCCCTAAACCAGTGGTGTTACAATTCTACCCTCCTTAAAATAATTTCGTCCTCGAAATTACTTGTCTAAACTAACGAGTCCAATTCTCTCCACTACGCTATCATCTGCGCACTCACGATCTCCAAGAGCTAACATACTTTACGAGCAACAAAACAAGCAAATCACCAAAGCGCCTCTACCACGCCCACGAGAAGTACGACCACGCCCCTAGAACTCATATCTAGCGTCGCGATTTAACTCGATTAAAAGTTTTATGCATTAGAAATTTTGTTCCTTTGTTTAATCCACGAGCAAATTTTATGAACAGAAGTTTCGGAAGTCGTTCTTTCGAGCAATCAAAGTTCAGATTCTAAAGTAATCCACTATTGCAATCATCCGATCACATCAATAACTCACAAGCAATAGTAAGGGGTACTTACCGGTGGACTTCAGCGTGAGGTACAGTGCCATGCCGCCTAACTGAAAACCTTTCATAAAAACCCATTTTGAAAGCGTTTTTGGGCCCAAAACCCTCAAAGCCGAGTTTTGAACCGGGCTCGATATACCAAATCAGTAACATCCCCAAACCCGGCCCATTCACTACGACCGAATCTGGTTATGTCTTTGGGAAAAGACGGTTGAAAATCTTAAAATAAAACATCGTAGTTTGTTGAATTTTGGAAAACATATCTTTGGAATAAAACTTTGCTATAAAACTCATTCATTTTTAAAACTTTAGTTTATAATATCCAATTTGAATAAATAGGTTGCAAACCATAAATCATTTTCACGTAGCAATTTAATTTAAATAAACCATAGTTAAAGTAATACCAAAAACATAAAATGGCCTTTATTACAACCCAACAATTCAAATAAAGTACTTATATCAAAATTAAGCATGGAATAATTGAACATCATCCTCGGCATGGGCCACCTTGTCCTCTCCGATCCCGGTCGACTTTATGCACTACCGAAATGGTTAATGAAAGAGTGAGTCCAGCGACTCGGTGCATAACCACAACACATATTTCCATCCGTATGGGCTTGGCCCATACCCACATGACCATCAAAACAAATCATGCAAGAATGCATCTCGGCCCAACCTACTATCCAACCGTGACACCAACCTTAGCGGACTCCACGCCTAAGGCCGTGGCTAATCCACCGATCACAACCGAAAGTGATCCCACATATGTTACCTCGGCGGACCTGCTTTGCACAAGGCCGTGGTGAGCCACCGATCACATCGTGATCCATAAATCTTAATCTGCTCTCTGGTGATGCACATAGCAATCAACCGCCGAGATGGGCACCTAGCCAACACCTCCCTTGAGGTAGCACAAAGCTAACCCTCAAGCGCTAATGTAGCCTGAGCTATCATTAGACCACGTACATCTGTGTACACTTCTTCCTTCTTCAATCCAATCCCATGCCCATGTGTCAATAAATCATGCAAGAATATCATATAGAATGAGTATTTATCACTTATCACTACCACATTGTACATATATAAATGTATATCAAGATTAACTTACCATCACGATTATTCATCACTTATGCCATTATAAATGGCTATTACACATAATACACATATAAACATGTTAGCAAACCAAACCACGAAATAGTGCGATGATTACGCACCTAAATGATACCAAAACCCAAACGCTACTTCGCTTCGCATGCGCAGACTAACGGACTTACAAAAGGTTCCCAAGCGATGTGCTCTTCTCCCCTACAATCGGCCTTGGCATAAAAACAATGAACACTTAGGCCATTCGGCCAAAACTAAACAACATAATCATGCTAATCAACCTTTAAGGGTATAATCGTAATTTTACCTACTAAGGGTATTTTCGTAATTTACCCACCAAGGGTATATCGGTAACCGTACTGGAATGGCCTTTCCAAAGGCCCAGTGTCGCCCGAAGCGACCCAACTACCATTCTCGGTCGAAATGGACTATTGGGCCTAAAGCCCAATTTCGGCCCATTCGGGCCCACACGCTCGTGTGGCCCACCTAACACAAATCTAGCCACGTTTATGAGATTCACCTAGTCTAGTTCAACATATACTAACCAATCATGCAATTTACTCATATGGGCCCACTTCGGCCCATCGAGGCCCAAGCAGCCCCAACCCACGAGAATACTCATCGATGGCCTCAACTATCGCGGCGTCGAAGCCCCACACGTGCGCTCGCACGCTCGTGTGGCTACTAATGCCGTGACCGGCACTTCGGCATTTGCCGCTCTACAACTAGAGTAGAGAGAGTTACACACCTGATAGGACTCTGGGGCTAATCCGCGCTCCGATCACTCTTGTGCCCAAACGCCCTCCAAGATGTGTTTACTCTCCTCCTAGGATGCTCCTTATATAGCTAGCTCTTCACCTTCATTCTTTGTGTCTTTCCGATGTGGGATCCCTTCGTCGAAGAGAGTTTAAATTCAATGAAACTCTTCCCGTCCAGACCGCAAAATAAATACTCCCTTGCTTCTCATGAGATTCGAACTCAGGCTCCCTTGCAACATAATCCACGCTGCTAGCCACTTGGCCACAAGCTCCTCTTGTGTCTCAAACCATGCGCAACTAAATATAAACTATAGCCAAATTCTGAGGTCCAAGTAAAAAGAAAACCAAAATGCAAAAGCCAAGACTTGAACCTTGGACCTCCTTCCTTCCCTTGTGGAGTCATCCCCTTGTCTCTTATGTGGCGTCACTTTGCCACTACACCACACACTCTACTTGTGTTATTTTTCCCCACATTTTATTCTTAAGGCCTACCTGCCAACTTCCAGGGTTTTTTTGCACCTAAAACTAAAATTTCCCCAAAGCTAATATTTGATCCCGGGACTTCATAGAAGCCTTCTAACCTTCCAAAATCACTTATCCAATAGGTCCAACTTGCATTTAAGCCGGTCTCTTGTTCTCCAAAAATTTAAACGCTACTACGCCTAAGGCCCATTGGGCTCAATTCTCCTAGGCCCAATTCCTTTTTACCCTAAAAATCTAAATTTTCCAAAGCCTTCCCTTCTCATCCCAACATTCTTAGAGCCTCTAAAACTCAACCAAGCACTCCCAAAAACCTACTAACACTTGATTTATACCCCATATGCACAGCCCCTAAACCAGGGTGTTACACTCTCGAACCTGAACGAGTATTGCCCAAGTCTCGATGCGAATAACCCACTGGTGCCTTCGTCCGAGGATTCACTTCCTTGGATCTTTTCGACTGGGCTTGATACGACTTGCCCATCGGCTTATTTCTAGCATCTCGGGCTTCACTCACAGCCCTCCTCTTTTCTGAACTCAGCTCTTCGGCCTTACTTGCCCTCTCAACTAATACCACAAATTCTTTCAACTCTAAAATGCCCACTAGGAGTTTGATATCCTCATTCAGCCCATCTTCGAACCTCTTGCACAAGATGGTCTCTGTCGACACATATTCTTGAGCGTATTTGCTAAGCCTAACAAACTCACGCTCGTATTAAGCTACTCTCATCCTTCCTTGCTTCAGCTCAAGGAATTCTTTCCTTTTTTGGTCAGTAAACCTCTGGCTTATATACTTCTTCCGGAACTCTTCCAGAAAGAAGTCCCACGTCACCCACTCTTTTGGGACCACTAACGTCAGTGTCTTCCACCAATGGTATGTCGAATCTCTCAGCAACGATACGGCACATTTCAAACACTCCTCAGGTGTACATGAGAGCTCATCGAACACCCTCATCGAGTTCTCTAACCAGAACTCTGCCCTCTTAGGGTCGTCATCTACCTTAGCTCTAAACTCCTCAGCCCCGTGTTTCCTAATCTTATCCACCGAGGGTTTCAATATCCTCACTACGTCCATACCTTGAGGAGCCACTGGATTTGGCTGAGGTATAGGAGGAGGTGGAGGAGGTTGAGCATTAGGGTTCGCTCGAACATAATCTGAGTACCAATTACTCATCATATGGAGAAAGGCTTCTCGTGCCTCTTCCCCTTGACCCCTGACCTCAGGTCCACTCTCAACAGGCGCGGTCCCTTGCGCAGGAGCCAGCGTGTTACTCGTTGCTTCATCAGTAGTCAATGGATCGGAATCCATATACTATATAAAACAAGTTTTAAATCATTAGAAACCACCACATTATCATTGTACACTTATGGCATGTATAGCTAGACTCTTACACTCGCTACGGTAGTCATAGAAACTGCTAAACCATAGCTCTGATACCACTAAATGTAATACCCCTTACCCGGGTTCTATGCCGAGAACTGGGCCCGAGGCGTTAGCGAACTCAAACCACTTAATTGCCACTTAGGCTCAACGTCATTACTCACTATAACCTCATTCTCGACTTACAAGGCCTCACTCATACACACGAGGGCTCTCGAGACTAATCCGAAACTTTTACGATCCTTAAAATTTTTCTCTTTTATACAGGTCTCACACGCCCGTGCAAGATTAGACATGCCCGTGCATGGACACACACGCCCATGTTCCCTAGCCGTGCTAAAAACTCGAGCATTCTGCCAATTGCCCCACGGCCATGGCACGCCCGTGCTCCCCAACTGTGGTGAACACTGACTTCCCTCACACGGCCTAGAGTCTAGACACACGCCTGTGTGACTAGTCCGTGGTCTATTCTGTTTTAGAATATTAACATGCAGGGGACGCACGGCCACAGCTCACGCCCGTGGGCTGACCGTGTGTCACACATGGCCTAGACACACGCCCGTGTGTCTATCCACATGGTTAAGAACAATACTAAGTGTCAAGTTCTTTTCACCCTTCTAACATACACAACATATACTCATCTAACACCATCATAATCAACTCAAATTGAAGTGCATTCTCACATAGAAAACTACATCTTTCTTTCATATAATGTAATAGCCAACAACCATGGCATTATACAAAATAAGCTATCCATCTAAAGGCCAACACATCTTAGCCATTTACAACAAAATCCACTAACTTGTCTAGCCCCTATACATGCCATATACAAAACATTAAGTTTCATGTACCAAAGTGTGCTGATATGTGGGCTATCTTTTAATGATCCTCATATCTCGATTCAACACTTTTAATCTATAAGACAAGGGAAAAGAAAGAGAGTAAGCTTTGAGCTTAGTAAGTTTACACATAAACAATTAAGCAACATAGTATAAGCTAAGCAACCATTAGCATTATACCAACAAGTAATACACAACTATGCTTACTCTTTCTATCCCTTACCACATTTCCAACACATCATGAGTCACATACTCATAACCATTAAAATGCACCCATGCATTCTATGTCACATTTACACAATATACAACACATCATTATTTCTCGTAATATATCCACACAGTTTATCCACATAACTTATCCACACAGACTATCCACACAGTTTATCCACATAACTAATCCACACAGCTATTCACACAGTTAGTTCACATAACTAATCCACACAGCTATTATCTCAGTGGTTTCGCACTTAGCACACCACAATTGATTAATAAGGTGGTATCACACTTAGCCTACCACAAAGGTATTCATAGTGATTCAGCACATAGCTCAACAAACGATATACCACACGATAGCATCGCACATAGTTAGATCATCGTCAATATGCATTAGGATGGTATCGCACTTAGCCCACCATCTAGCATTATCACAACACATGCACAAGTCTACTTACTTAATCATTCTCGATCATACATTCATTCCATATTTTCTACTACATTCATCCCACATAGGTTCTCAAATATGCTACACACTAGCTAACATTAACAAATTGTAAGTATGAATGCATTATTTATGCATAGACTTACCTCGATACTCAAAAGTATTGAAATGTGCAATTTAGTCCACCACCTTGGTTTTGCCTCGATTTTGATCCGGGCTTTGCCTTTCTTGATCTATAATGAATAAATCAGCTTATTCAATACACACATTGACTAGATTGACCCACATCTCATACTTTAGCAAAATTACTATTTTGCCCCTAAACTTTCTCATATTTACACTTTAGTCCCAAAGGCTCGTAAAGTGATTTTTATTCAACTTTCTACTCTTTCATGCTTAGCCGAACCACTTACTCAACTAAAGCATTCATCAAATCTCACTAAATCACACATGTATGACAAAACTAAAGTTTTTCACAAACTAGTCCCTACATGCATTTTCATGGAAAATCACTTAACAAAAGATGTTTCTACTACATCAAGCTTTCATAATCTTCTATAAAACAACAAAATACATGCATGTCATACATATGTACATTTTTGAACATCCATAATAGCTCACCAAATAGCTAAAAATAGCTTACTCATGCTACTAGGACTTCAAAAATACGAAGAATATCAAAATCGGGCTTAAGAGCACTTACTTGCAAGCTTGAAAAATTGAAAGAGCCCTAACAATGGCTTCTCTAATTTTCGGCAGCTTGGGGGAGAAGATGAGTGAATTTTTATCATCTTTTCACCTATTTAATCACTTATTTGATAAATGATCAAAATGCCCTTTTTGATAAACTTCAAATTTTGACTCATCCATGTCCATTTTTGTCCAAAAATTAGAATTTGGGTAAATTGTTATTTAAGGACCTCTAATTAATAATCTAAAGCTATTTCACACAAATAGCTTCTAGAAACACACATTTTGCAACTTTTGCAATTTAGTCCTTTTGGATAATTCAACCACAATTTCACAAAATTGTTTCATGAAACTTTCACACTAGCATGTATACATAATATAAACCTCAAAAACTCATTCATAACCCTCGGATTTGTGGTCTCGCACCACCATTCTGACTAAGCCCTAAACCAAGATGTTACACTCAATGCTCACACGAAGATGGTTTACCTAGTGATACGGAGAATCCGAGGAATCCAGGGAAGGAGCATTGTAAAGCGTTAACATTGAGGAGCGAAAAGACTTTAGAGCCCAATTCCGTCGAAGTTGAGAAGGAGCCAGCTGACGCTCAAGACTCAGAGGAAGTTCAACCGAGTGTTGAAATTCCAGTTTCACCAGAACTTGAATCTACAAAATCCAACAAGGTAACTTCTGAACCAGCTAATTCTGATCAACTAATAACTCTGTTAGATACAGAATTGCCACAGAAAATGAATCAACCAATTCCAGTAAAGAAACCTCCACCACCCTACCCTCAAAGACTTTAGAAGCAGGATCAGAAAATTCAATTCAAGAAGTTCCTAGACGTACTCAAGCAACTTCATATCAACATTCCGTTGGTTGAAGCACTTGAACAAATGTCGAACTACGTCAAATTTATTAAGGATATCCTGTCAAAAAATGAAGGCTTGGAGAATTTGAGACGGTAGCCCTAACGAAGGAATGCAGTGCATATCTTCAAGACAAACTACCTCCAAAGTTGAAGGATCCTGGATGTTTTACCATACCTTGCAATATTAGAGCAACATATTGTGGTAAGGCACTATGTGACTTGGGTGCAAGTATCAACTTGATGCCCATGTCAATAATTAGGAAGTTGGAGATATGTGAAGTTAGACCTACTACGGTTACACTTCAATTAGCAGATCGATCCTTAGCACATCCAGAAGGAAAAATAGAGGACGTAGTGGTACGTGTAGACAAATTTATCTTTCCTACTGACTTTCTGATTCTAGACTTTGAAGCAGACAAAGAGGTGCCAATCATCCTAGGAATGCCTTTCCTAGCAACCAGAAAGACCCTTATTGATGTGCAGAAAGGCGAGCTTACTATGCGTGTTCAGGTTGATCAGGTAACATTTAATGTTTTTAAGTCTATGCGATTTCCTAACACAATTGATGATTGTTCTGCAGTGTCCAATTTAGAGGAGTTAATCACGGAAAAGGAACTCAACTATGTTGAGGACCCATTGGAATGAATTTTGACATCAAGTCCTCCAAATGATGAAGAGGAGGATGAATACTTAGCTTTGTTAGAAGCTAATAAAAGGGGATTTAATCCGCAATCCCGCTTTGAATCTTTGGAGTTAGAGAAAAGGGATTATGCCCAACCAAAAGCGTCAATCGAGGAGCCACCTAAATTAGAACTGAAGGTACGTCCCTTACATTTGAAATATGTTTATTTAGGTAACTCTTCTACTCTGCATGTGATTGTTTCAGCAGAATTAACTACTGAGCAAGAACAGAAACACATCCTGGTGTTGAAACAATTCAAGAAGGCTATCGGATGGACCATAGCCGATATTCGCTGAATTAGTCCATCCGTATGCAAGCACAAGATTATCCTGGAAGATGGCAAAAAAGGGACGATTGATGGGCAACGAAGACTGAACCCCATCATGAAGGACGTAGTCAAGAAAAAATCATCAAGTGGTTAGATGCGAGTATAATTTACCCCATCTCAGATAGTTCACGGGTAAGTCCGGTCTAGTGCGTGCCAAAGAAAGGAGGTATCACGGTCATTGAAAATGAGAATAATGAGTTGATACCAACTAGAATGGTTACGGGGTGGAGAATTTGGATTGATTACCGGAAGCTGAACAAGGCAACTAGGAAAGATCACTTTCCTTTACCGTTTTTGGACCAAATGCTGGATAGACTCACAGGGCGAGACTATTACTATTTTCTCGATGGATACTCGGGGTATAATCAGATTACAGTAGCATCGAAAGATCAGCACAAGGCAACATTCACCTGCCCGTATGGTACATTTGCATTTAGGTGCATGCCATTTGGTTTATGTAATGCACCTGCTACATTTCAAAGATGTATGATGTCTATTTTTACTGACATGGTTGAGAATTATTTGGAAGTATTTATGGATGAGTTTTCAGTATTCGGAGATACATATGATGATTTCCTAGCCAATCTAGCCAAGGTACTGAGGCGATGAGAAGAAACAAACCTTGTACTTAACTGGGAAAAGTGCCATTTCATGGTACGAGAAGGTATTGTTCTAGGGCATCGGATAACGAGACATGGAATCGAGGTAGATAAAGCAGAGGTAGATGTTATTGAGAAACTCCCACCTCCGACATCTATAAAGGGTGTTAGGAGCTTTTTGGGCCACGCCGATTTCTATCAAAGATTCATCAAGGACTTCTCCAAAATTGCTAAACCTTTATGCAAAATATTGGAGAAGGACACGATGTACAAATTTCATGAAGCATGCTTAAGAGCTTTCAATGATTTAAAGAGTCGACTAGTTTCGGCACCCATAATCGTCACACCAGACTGGGATTTTCCATTTGAATTGATGTGTGACGCAAGTGACTTCGCGATCGGAGCTGTCATGGGTCAGCGAAGGAACAAAGTTTTTCATCCCATCTACTATGTGAGTCAGACTCTGATAGGAGCTCAACTGAATTACGCGATAATAGAAAAAGAGTTACTTGCTATTGTGTTTGCTTTTGACAAGTTTTGATCTTATCTTGTAGGTACCAAAGTAACTGTCTATACGAACCACTCGGCAATTAAGTATTTACTTGCCAAGAAAGATGCTAAGCTGAGACTGATCCGATAGGTACTTCTACTTCAAGAG
The DNA here is from genome assembly GCA_025698515.1 of Gossypium sturtianum. Lineage (NCBI taxonomy): Eukaryota > Viridiplantae > Streptophyta > Magnoliopsida > Malvales > Malvaceae > Gossypium > Gossypium sturtianum. The sequence continues at coordinate 67,910,486 of CM046949.1, read as the reverse complement.
TTCGATCTAGAAATTCAAGATTGAAAGGGAGTGGAAAACCAAGTAGCAGACCACTTGTCCGAATTGGAGCCGCAAGAAGGGAACTCTCTTTTTATACCAATTTGAGAGACGTTTCTAGATGAACACATACTGAAGGTAAATCATGTCCATAATACCCATTGGTTTGCTGATATTGCTAACTGATAAACCGTAATAGTAACATATTTTAATCCCACATTTAGCATGCTTTTGGATGGTTTATCCCTTGAATTATGGAATTTGGTGCTCTTAATCCTTTAATTTCATGTTTTATACTCAGGAGAGCATAGGAGGATGAAAAGAATGAGAAACGGGCTTAAAACGGGCCAAATGGGCCAAAGTGAGAAATCGACACGGCCTGGGGTTTCACCACACGACCGTGCCTCCTTAGCAGGCTCGAACACGGCCTACAACTCGACTTACACGGGCGTGTGCCATGGGCGTGTCCCTGCCGTGGAAAAGAAGAATTTTTTCGGATTAGGGTACTTAAAGGCAAAGAAACACATTCCAAAAGCCTATATAAACACCCTAAAGGCCAACCTTTAGGGGGGCGTCCAGCTAGGCCAAGGAGCCAAGCCGGAGAGGTCAGAATTGTGGGATTTACTCGAAGAAAGCCAGTTGATTCATCTCAAGAAGCCGGAGTCATACTCAAGACGAAAGATCTTCTCTTCAATTCCTTTAGGGGGTTTTAGGGTTTTTCTTATGTTTTGTTTTATCTTTTCTTCTGAGATGTATATTTTTATGATTATGAACTAAACCCTCAGATACCTGAGGGGGATGAAACCTAAGACGGATCTTGTTATTGTTTTCTGAGCTATATGATAAATAATTGATTTGTTCTTAATTATGTGTTCTTAAATTCTTGTTTTGATATTTCAGGATATTGATTCAAGTATTGATGTGCTTAGGCAGAGAAGGAATAGACCCTGCCTAAGAGTAGATCTAGCATAGTTAAGCGGAGTTGCTTGCGCGCCTAGAGATAGGGTGACGAAAATCTGCCAGATTAGGGTCAAACCTAATATATGAGTCCATAGATCGAGTTAATGCAATTCTAGGTGTTTTAATTAGAAAGAGATTTCAATTAATCAACCTAGGGTTAGACGTTAGTAGCCTCGAGAGAGGTATTAATATACATTAGGGAATCCTACGGATCAAGTCAAGTGAATGAATCGTCTAGTTCAGAGTTAGATAACAAGTGAAATCTAGGTGCGCTTGCCTCAATAGGTGCGCTTGCCTCAATCGTTGTCACAGTTAGTTTCTAGGCTAGATCATTCATTATATAAATTTTAAGACCCTGACATAACGATCACTAACTTTTTAGCTTGTGGTTTGATACCGATTGATAAGACGTATCATCAAAAGAAAAAGTTTCTTCACGACGTGAAGTACTATATCTTGGAAGAGTCGTATTTGTTTAAAAAGTGTGCAGATCAAATGATCAGGAGATGCGTGGCAGAAGATGAAGTACATAAGATTTTATACCATTGTCACTCAACTCCGAGTGGGGGACACTTCGGAGGTACACGTACTGCAGCCAAGGTATTGCAAGCCGAATTATTTTGGCCAACACTATTCAAAGACGCATATGCTTACGTAAAGAGTTGTGATAGATGTCAAAGGGTCAAAAATGTCACCAACAGAAATGAGATTCCTCGAACAAACATCATTGAGGTAGAATTATTCGATGTTTGGGGTATTGACTTTCTCGGTCCTTTCCCTCCGTCTTTTGGTCACAAGTACATATTAGTAGCAGTAGACTATGTGTCTAAGTGGGTTGAGGCAGAGGCATATCCGATAAACGATGCCAAGGTTGTAATGAAGTTTTTACAGAAACATGTGTTCACAAGGTTTGGAACCCCAAGAGCCATCATCAGTGATGAAGGGTCCCATTTTGTGAACAAGTGGTTGAAATGGTTATTAGATAAACATGGAGTGAAACACAAGGTCGCTACAGCTTACCATCCGTAGACGAATGGGCAAGCTGAACTAGAAAACAAGGAGATCAAAGGCATACTTGAGAAGGTAATTTTCCTGAACCGACGAGATTGGTCCAAAAGACTGGATGATGCTTTATGGGCTTACAAGACAGCATACAAGACTCCTTTAGGGATGTCACCCTATAGGTTAGTCTTTTGGAAAGCCTGCCATCTACCCTTGGAGTTAGAACACAAAGCTTACTGGGCTCTCCGACAACTCAACTTGGATCTTAATCTTGCTAAAGAGAAACGGATGCTCCAGCTCGACGAGTTAGAAGAATTCCGAATGTTCTCATATGAAAATGCCAAATTGCTCAAGGAGAGACTTAAAAAATGGCATGACAAGCACATTCGAGTTCGTGAATTTGAAGCAGGTTAGCAAGTTTTGTTATTTAATTCCAGATTAAAGATCTTTCCAGGTAAGTTAAAATCATGTTGGTCCAGTCCAGTTACGATTCATCAAGTCTATCCGTACGGAGTTGTTGAACTTCAAGGTAAGGGGGTAATTTTCAAGTTAATGCTCAACGCTTGAAACATTACTGGGGAGATAAAATTGAACGGAATCAAATCTCGTTCATTTTATCAGATATTTAATTTTTCTTGTTCTTCTTTTTGAATAAATGATTTAGGGTATATTTTAGGGATTATTATGTTTAAATAAATTCTTTCTAGGAGATTGGAACTTAAGCGGGATCGCTTGTGACCCCCTCTAATCTTTCCTGTGAATTGATTTTGACATAATTTTCCGAGAAATTATTCCCTAAATGGTAAAATAAATTTTTAAATTTTCAAATAAAAGGGTCAATCTTGATCCAAGTTTTAAAATTCCAACTAAATTTCAAATTTTCATTAAGTCTAGGGACTTAATTGAACTATTTTTTAAAATTTGGTTGCTCTTTTTGTAAATAATAAAAATTAGGTGCCTCTTTTTGTAAATATTTTCAAAAGGCATCTAGAATAAATGTTTTTAGTTCAATAAAAAAAGAGATGATAATTATTAATATATAATTATATCCATTATAATATATATTAATTATTATCAACTTTATATAGAGTTAGGATTAGTTTTAATTTAATCATATTTTTATTTGATAAGTTTTTATCTTAATAATAGGAGATAATAATTTAATATGCATTATATTAATTATTAATTGTTATTTACTTTGAGTAGAATCAGAACTTAGAATTTTTAATTATTAAATTTCTCTAAGAATTCTACTTTAACTCCTATTTCCCTCACTATAAATACCACCAACCTTCTCTATCTTTCTTCATTCAAACTTCCATCCCACCAGACCACCTAGTGTTGTAGCCTTCAACTGCCTAACTACTCGGCACCCTCACCCAATCGGCCAGCAGCTGCTCCTTAGCGCCACAGCTGCACACGTCTAGCTCCAGCACTCGTCACGGCTACTCGACACGCCCGCAAGGATCTGCGTGCCTAGTGCTGCTTGGTCCCACGCTGCTGCCTCCTCCCACGCACATCCGTGCAACACACCAGCCCCTCACCAACATCCTTAGTCAACAACCCTCCAACCTACCCTAAATCGACCTCTTTTGTTTTCTAATTATTTTTTAGGAGTTCTTAATTTTTACAAAAAAGGTGGTAAGACCAATTTTTCTCCTAAATTTTAATTTTACTCAATTATCTAATTTTTCAATTTATTGAATTATTAATATTTATATTAATTAAATTTTTGAGAAAATAATTGTTACCATCTTATGATCAGGTTAATCATGCCTCGCAAGAGAACTCGTGCATCCGCCCAAATTGACGAATCACAAAACAAGTTCCACTGTGAAGAAGCCAAAGTGAGAGATGAGAGCATCTTCAAGAATCAACAGATGCATCCAGAGAAAGGCTTCACATTTATTTTATGGCGCGTATTCGTCAGGTTACTGAAACTCTCAATTGGGAGTTGTTTTGTGAGAAGAGACCTAGTGTGGATGAGGAGTTAGTGCGCGAATTCTATGCGAATTTAACCTCAAGCGAGTTGACGAAAGTTCCAGTTCGCGGAATCAAGGTACCAATAACTTCAAACGCTATTAATGAGTTCTTTGAATTGCCTGATTTCAAAAATGACGTATATTCTTCCTTGAGGAGCAATATAAAGCCTGAAAATTTGCAAGAAATTCTCGAGGAACTTACAGTTCTAGGTTCTAAGTAGACTGTGTCAAAGAAAGGAATCTACACTTGTTGAAGAGAATATTTGACTCGCAAAGGTATGGTTTCTATTTCCTCCGTTTCAGCCTTATGCCTAGCTCACATGGGACTACAATCTCATTAGAGTGAACGGCCTTATTATACTCGATTTTAACTGGGAATACCATTGATGTGGGAAAAATCATCCTAAGGGAAATGCGGAATTGTGCCGTTAGACGTTCACGTTCTGGCCCAGCTTACTTTCCCTTTACGATAACAATTCTATGCTTGAAAGCTAAAATTCTTGCAAACGTAAAGAAGACAGGCTATAGCCAGGGCACAATCACAGATTGGGACCTCTACCGAATAGCTGGAGACTCTGTTCTATAGCAACGAGTTGAAGAAAGTGAGGACCCCGAAGAAGAAGAAGAAGATCACACAATGCAATCAGCTGAAGTCCCAGATAAGGTGGAAGCAATGGAACCAGAAGATGAACCTGATGTCGAAACTTCAATGTTCAGAGCTCAATCACCTCGCCCAAATCTCTGAGATGAGCTGCCAAAGTTGATGGACATAATGCAACATATGCAATGGCAGCAACAAGCTTACTGGAGATACTCAAAAATAAGGGATGTCTCGATGAGAAGTGCTCTTACGAAAATTTACAATGACCCATTTATTTTTGTGCCTGAGTTTCCAGATTACATATTTGAACCATGGAGCCCATTATCGAAGAAGGAGCGAAGCGATTCATGTAAAGACAATAATGATGGAGCAAAAGATGAGTCGAATTCGGAAGGATCTGCAAATAAATAAATGGGGGATCTTGACTTTATTTTATTTCTGTTCTTAGGTCATTTTAGGATTAAGTTTAATTAGGAAATTTTATTTTCGCATAATAAAGCAAGAGATGGAAATCATGAATAAAAATGAACAAGTCGCAAAGTGTAAAGTGTGGTATTAGGTATATACATGTCTAGGATTGGATCTAGAGAGAGCTTGGTACTTAAGCAGTCAATTTGACTCACCTCCTTTTTTCTAGAATCCTACTCGGTGTATAGTATCTATTCACTTTAAACAATGAGGACATTGTTCATCTTAAGTAGGGGGACCGGAAAATTTAAATTATTTCCACTCAGAATAAATTTTTCTTTCGGTTATAATTAGGATATACTTTGTTCAATAAATTGAAATTTTGTTAAGTATGCTAAACTTCAATATAAATAAAGTTCTATTATTTCAATAAATTAATAATGACATAAATTTATTTTTAATAAAGCATACAAATCATACCATAAAATTTTAGTTCCTTAGGAAAGTTAGGCATGCATGAAAGTTTAAGTCTTTAGAATTGACTTAATAGTTTCTTGAGGCGAAATCCTAGGAAGCATGGAACGTTGAAAATGATTTAGGCAACTATTGTTTGGACCGTTTGAGCCTTTCAAGCCAACCATGATGAAATTTTATCCTTTGAAACCCAACTTTGAGACTATATGGCCTAATTTTATTTGAACCCTTGCAATATTTAGCCATCGCTTCTCTCTTAATTATCTTTAAATTGTTCCAAACACTAGACTCAGCACTATTCAGAATATTCTTTGAAAATAAGTTTGGGGGAGTTGAAAAGAAGTATCAAATGCTCTAAAAATTGCAGTACATTCAGTAAAATTCTCGTGTTAATTAAAAAAGAGAGCACATGTACTTGAAAGAAAATAGATGTACAAAAGAACATGTGAAAGCAAAGTAAGTTGGTGTATTGAGGGAAATTATTCCAAAGGTTCGATTGAAGCTGAGTCTAAGGTTTTAAGCCTAAATTTATCTATCTTTTACCTACCTCTAGCCTAGCCACATTACAACCTTTTTAAAGACCTATTGATTCAAGTTTTCTATGCTACGGACATTAGTGGAGAGAAATTGCTATGTTCAACATATGAAGGCATAAGTTAAACTTAGTGATTGGAGCTTAATCTTGAATAAGGAAATAAAATCAAATTGGTAAGGGTTAACATGTCTTTGTTAAGGAAGCATTTAGTCTAATTGTGCTATCATAATAGTTGTTGAGATTAATTTGAACGATATGTATACTTAAGTTGCATAACTATCAAATTTCTTGTTTTTAAGCATAAGTATATTAAATTCATAATTCTGGGAAGAATGTTGTTCTGAAGGATTTTTTCAAAGGTGTTTCTGAGAAATTCTTTTCAAATTTGTGCATTATTTGGGACGAGCAATGAATTAAGTTTGGGGGTGTGGAAACACGAAAATTTACACACTTTTTCATGCCCTTTTTAACTTAAATTCATGCAGTTTCGATAAAATTCCTGTCGAAAAATAATTAATTTTTATAAAATAATTAAAGTGTACTTAAAATATGAACATGTTGAATTTTAATTAATTTTATAATTAATTTTGATGAATTTTGGTTACTTTCGACAGATTTGCAAAAATGGCGAAAATGGGCAGACACTGCTAGAAGCACAAAACCGAGAAGCAATTTGAAGTATCGAGGCAAACTAAATTTCAGCCTAAGACGGTCCAAAATTATATGTATTAATTCATAATATAATTAATTTTAATTTATATCCAATTTAATTTGGGTTAATAAATTATTATTAATTAATTATGAAAAAGTGGTCTAGTTGAGCTGAACCGAGTGAACCGAACCGACCAAGAAATGGACAGTCCAAAAACCGTCCCAAGAGCTGACCCAAATCAGCTTATTATCTGATTATTTAAGCTTGCAAAGAGGCCCTTGAAGACTTGTTCAAGTTGCATTCAAGCCCCTCTACAATTGGTGGCTTTCTAGATTTGCCCCAAGCTTTATTTAGCAAGTTTGAAATCATCAAACTTGCCACATGTGTGGCCAGCCAAAGGAGGGATCTTTGGCTGCTAATTTTAGCTATTTTTAGCAGCCCTCTTCAGCTATAAAAAACCCCTTAAGCTGATCATTTGAAACACACCTCAAGCATTCACATCTTTTATCTCTTCTCTCCACTTTCTCTCTTCTTTTCCATTCCTAATTCCCTTGCTCTCTTGCTGATTTCTCCTCTTGGAAAAGGGGCATTCATCAGACATTTGGAGAAGCAATTAAGTTTTCATAGCAGCCTTGGTCGATGAGGACAACGGACAAGGAAGAACGGAGCAAACTAGTCAAGCCGCGGAAAAACACCGGATTTGATTCTTGTTCCCTATCTCTTTAATTTTTGTTGTTGTTATGATGGACATATCTATAAATATTTATGTTGTTGGAATGGTTAATTTAATCAATTTATCTTGAATTTAATTCGTGTTAGGTTGATTTCATTTCGTTTGCTAAAATTGTTAAAATTGTGTTTATGTTGTTATAGGCCTCGGTAAGATGCTTGATTAAGTAAAATCATGACTAAGTTATTCTTGCATTACAATTGTGAGGTAGCTAATGAATTAATTATTTAAACGGATTGAAATTGTAATTAATGGACACAGTACTTAATCAGTGCATGTTTAATCATCTAAGGTAGCTGAGGGTTAAATTAGCAATGGTACCTGACGATACATTTGCCTTGCATAACTTGCGAGATTATTGTGATTAAACTGTTTCAAGGTAAGGATACTTTGTTACCTCTCATAGTATTTTATGTGCTTATTAAATTGAGTTAATTGTTTGAATTGACATAGGAATATGTACAAGAGATTATTTCGATTTAACAAGAATGTATGTGCAATAACATATTTGCCTATTAAGATTTATTTAATCGGTTGAATTGACATAGAGATATAGTCAAGAAATGAGTGGATTTTGGTAGGGGAGTATGTTCATAAGTTAGCAAATTACCGAGTTGCCGTGAATATATTCATAACAATATAAACATGAGTTTAATAATTCTAAGTTAAGAAATGTATATAATCTAACACAATTATGTCATCTTGATTAAAATTGTATTTTGAAATCGTGCATTTGAGATTTATTTATTTAGTTTACTTAGTTTAAAATCTTAGTTTTTAACCACCCTCTTCAAACAAAATATTTTTCTTCACCAAAGTGTTTTAAATAGTTGCCACTTTATTGTCACTTTACAGTCCCTATGGGTACGATAACTCGACATTTACTTGTCACTTTATTACTTGTTGCAATTGTGTACACTTGCACATTTTCGTCGTTCCAGTGTGCAAAACATCGAGTAAGACACTTAGTGTGCGGAATTATAATAGCTTCGGCTATGCGATAGCACTTAGTGTGCAAAACATCAAGTATTCGACAGTGCTACGAGAAGGTTTGAGTTCGTTACGAATTTGTACAGGTTTGTACATGTAAGTATGAAGATCAAATAGAAAAGATTATGACTTTGTATATTAGTATATGAATAAGTTTATGAAAGGTTTGATTTTATCATGAATGATACATTAACTTGTTCAAATTGATGAATTGTATTTTATGAATTATTGAGTATATTTGTATGAACTTACTAAGCTATGAAGCTTACTTTGTGTTATTTTTCTATGTTTTATAGTGAATCAAGGCTAGCTCGGATCCGGGAGTCGTCGGGAACATCATCGCACTATCGAACATCTATTTGGTACTTTTGAGTTGTGTATATATGGTATATGGCATGTATAGGCTACTTGTGGTATTTTGGTTGTGATGATAGCCATGAGATTTGGCTTGTAAATGAATATGTTTTGGTTTGTATATATATGTAGCCATGAGTGATGGCTTATTTTGGTATGATTTGGCATGAATTAGGTTATGGTTTTTAGTTGCTCAAAATGGTTAGATTTGGAGCTTGGTAATTTACTTATATGGTGTGATGGAAATTGATAATTTGAGAGTTTATGTACTAGTGAAATTATGTTTGATTAATGTAAGTGTGAAATGATTAGTTGATTGAATTGTATAAGTGAATTTAGGTATGAAAATTTGATGGCAAACTATAGTATGTTTGTGATTGGTATTGTTGGTATTTGGATCCCTATTAGTGTCTTGAAATGGTGCCATTTGAGCTTGAATAGGTATGTGCATAATGGGTGGCAAATTGGCCTTGCAAATGCCCTATTTTTGTCCACACGGGCAGAGACACGAGCGTGTGTCTCAGCCATGTGTGACACACGGTTAAGTTCACGGCCGTGTGTCCCCTGGTGTTGATATTAAATTGAAGTCACTATGCTTCACACGGTCTCACACACTGACGTGTGACTGGCCGTGTGGTACAAGTCAGTGTACCCCCTAAATGGCACACGGCCTAGTACACGGGCGTGTGACTTGGCCGTGTTGCATAAGTCAATATACCCTACAGGTTTGGCATGGCCTAGTACACGGCCTGGGACATGGGCGTGTGTGGCCACTTCGAAGGGCACATGGGCTAGACACACGGGCGTGTGGTTGGCCTTGTGACCCAAGTCAGTATGTATGCTTTGTTTTCACACGGCCTATGACACAGGCGTGTCTGAAGCCGTGTGAGGCACACTACCTGTTCACACAGGCGTGTGACCCCTTAATGAATGAAAAATTTCTAAGTTTTCCAAAAAATTTGTATGTTATCGGTTGAGTCCCAAACCACTTCCAAAGCATGCTTAAGGCCCCGTAGGCTCTTATAAGGGACAATGTGATTGTGTTGAATGGTATTTGAGTATGAATGCATAAATGTATGAGTATTGGATGTTAAATGATGTGTACTGATCGGTAGTACCTCGTAACCCTATTCTAACGGTGAATAAGGGTGAGGAGTGTTACATTTATTGGTATCAGAGCTACAGTTTAGTCAATTCTAAGACTAACATAGTGTGTATAAGAGTCTAGCTATACATGCCATATATACTCTGCGATAGTAATGGATCCCGAACGAGCGATAGTTGATGATGTAGAGAGTAATGCGCTCGCTTTCGCTCAAGGGACAACGCCTACTAAAACTAGACCCGTGTCAAGTAGCCACGAGGGAGAGGCTAAGCAAGCCTTTTACCAAATGATGAACGAGTGGTTCACGAAGTTCGTTTGAATGAATCTGGCTACTCAACAACCTCTACCCCCACCTATTCCTCAACAAATCCCTATTGTTCCTCAGGTTGTAGATCCGATACGATTGAACAAGCTGCCAGTAGATAATATTCGTAAACATGGGGCTGAAGAGTTTTGGGCTACTATTGATGATGATGCCGAGAGAGCTGAGTTCTGGCTCAAAAATAAGACTCGAGTATTCGATGAATTATCTTGTACTCCTGATGAATGTATTAAATCTGTTGTATCTTTACTGAGAGACACCGCGTATCAATGGTGGAAAATGCTGATATATGTGGTTCCGAAAGAACGGGTTACTTGGGAGTTCTTTCAATCCGAATTCCGAAAGAAATACATCAGTCAAAGATTTCTCGATCCGAAGCATAAAGAATTTATAGAGTTGAAACAGGGTCGAAAGACTGTAACAGAGTATGAAAGAGAATTTGTTTGGTTAAACAAGTATGCTCGGGAATATGTTTCCACTGAAGAAATTTTGTTCAAGCGATTCGTAGATAGATTGAACGAAGATATAAAACTACTGGTCGAAATTCTAGAGTTGAAAGAATTTGTCGTTCTTGTTGAAAGGGCATGTAAAGCCGAGGATCTTAGCAAAGAAAAGAGAAAAGCAGATTCAGAAGCTAGAGACTCGAGAAAAAGATCAACGAGTAAGCCATATCAATCTTCGTCAAAGAAATCCAGAGATTCATATACTCGCCCAAATTTTTCAAATGAATATTCGAACAAAGATCGTAGAGAACAATACTCAGGTTCTAAAGCTCAAGCTACACCAGTATCGAGTTTGGCAATGTAAAAGACAACAAACCCGAGTGTCAGCATTGTGAGAGACGACACTTTGGAGAATGCTGGAATAAAAGTACTAAAGCTTGCTTCAAATGTGGCTCGTCGGATCATTTTATTAAAGATTGTCCTGATATGAATGAGAAAGATAGACCTCAGAATGTGAGATCGAGTAATATGTCAGGTAGAGGAAGACCACCGAGAAATGCTGGGAATATGAGTTGTAGTCGAGGGATGACGAGAGACTCTACTGTGAGATCTGAGGCCAGAGCACCTGTCAGAGCCTACGCTATTCACGCTCGCGAAGAAGCGTCATCTCCAGATGTTATCACCGGTACTTTTACTCTTTATGATACTAATGTGATTGCATTTATAGATCCAGGATCAACTCATTCTTATATATGTATGAATTTAGTATCTAGTAAGACTTTGCCTGTAGAGTCTACTGAATTTGTGATTAGAGTATCGAACCCCTTAGGAAAATGTGTTTTGGTTGACAAATCCTGCAAGAATTGTCTGTTAATGCATCGGGTTTTCTGTTTTTCGGCTAATCTAATTTTGTTTCCATTTGATGAATTTGATGTGATTTTGGGTATAGATTGGTTAATGATGCATAATGCTATAGTGAATTGTAGACGAAAGACAATTTAACTGAAATGTCAGAATAATGAGATTATTAGAATTGAATCTGATGATTTGAACAGTACACCAGTTGTGATCTATTCTATGTTAGCTCAGAGATTTGTGAGAAAGGGGTGTGAAGCTTATCTTGCATATGTACTAGATACGAAAGTGACAGAAACAAATATTGAATCAGTACCAATTGTGTGCGAGTATTCAGATGTATTCCCCAAAGAGTTATCGGGTTTACCACCTATTAGAGAGGTTGAGTTTGGTATTGAATTAGTACCGGGAACAACGCCAATATCAATAGCTCCGTAAAGAATGGCCCCGACAGAGTTAAAAGAATTGAAAGATCAGTTGCAAGAATTGACAGAAAGAGGTTTTGCTAGACCGAGTTTCTCTCCCTGGGGTGCACCGGTGTTATTTGTGAAAAAGAAAGATGGCACGATGAATCAAAAACTCAACAAAGTGACGATCAAGAATAAATACTCTTTGCCACAAATAGTGTAACACCCCTTACCCGAGACCGTCGCTGGAATAGGGTTAAGAGGCATTACCGATCAATCGGAACATTTCACAATCAATTCTCAACACAAAGTCAATCATCATTAAAGCATATCATAACATAATCATAAAGTCCCTTATTGAGTTCCTCGAGACCTCAAACACATGCTAGAAAGGGGTTCGGACTAAACCGAACACTTACGAAAATTCTCAGAAATTTAAAACCTTTGGGAACACTGCAGAGGTCACACGCCCGTGCAGTCAGGCCGTGTGCCTCCCACGGCAACTAGACACACCCATGTGTCTTGGCCGTGCCAAAATAGGGCATGTTTACTGACTTAACCCCACGGCCACCAGGCATGCCCGTGTACCATGGCCGTGTACTCTTAAGCTATATACTGACTAAATCCCATGATCACTAGGCACGCCCGTGTGCCACGACCGTGTATGCATAACAGGTCCTTTGCAAGGCCAATATTGCACCCACACTAGGGTCAATCAACAAGCTTCAAAGCAACACCAATTCATGCTTCTAAATGCATTCAAACATACCATTCCATACACCAATTAGTCATCCACAATATCATCTACTTTTATACCTAATGACATCACAAATGAGTCCATCCAAGTATCAATTATACATCTCAAAACATTTATAACTCAAACATCATATAATCCATGCCAAAACTCATCTTCTAACCACCTCTTTCATCAACCATAAAGTCATGAAACATACCACATTCATAGCTCATCCACAAACTCAATATTATCTCAATTCCAAGCCAACTCACATGGAAAAGATTAAACATCACAAATCATACCATAATTTCTAGTCTATACATGCCATATTTAATCTATATACATCTTTCCAAAAGTACCCAAAATAGATTGTCGATAGTGTGATTGATATACTGACGATCCTCGGATCTGAGCTAGGTTTATTGACACTGCAAAGCAGAGAAACAAATCACACAATAAGCTTTCCAAAGCTTAGTAAGTTCGTAACATAACACATTTAAATCAAACAAACCACCACATAGATTATTTCGCATATTCATATATATACATCATACCATCCAAAACTAATATGTTCATTTAACATTTCATAATCTCATTCATAGATTCATCAACCACATAGGTTTCGAGCGTACCTTAGCCAACACCTAGTAATCAATTACATTTGCTACTCAATACTCACTTTTCCCTTTCGATCAACTTCCGTCTCATTCTTCCATTCAATCGCACATTTAGTGCCCAGATATTTAGCCGAAACTTAATTATCATCGCACACATAGTGCATTTATATCAAACTGCTCTTCAATCGGTATAGCACACACAGTGCCAACTACAAAGTCGAAGTTTATATTATTTCGTACACACAGTGCTAAACATCTCAATCACGTTTCTGAATACGCACACTTAGTGCCACATAACTCAAACTCAAACTCTCACATAGCATCCACATTTCAATATCATTATAACATTCATTTCATAGCATTTAACATAACTAAGTATTCGTATTATGTCCAAACTTACCTCGGACGTCGAACTATCGAAACGATCGATCAATCAAGCACTTTATCTTTGCCTCGATCTCGATCCAAACCTCTCCTCTCTTGGTCTATACACATTCAAATTCAATCCATTAAATTACCAAATCATTCATTTTAGTCCAAACACACATATTTAGGGCTTTTTTACATAATGGCCCTCACATTTTCACATTTCGACACTTTAGTCCCTAATTCACAAAATCATCAAATTCACATAATTTCTTTCCACACAAGCCTAGTAGAATTTTCTTTGGGTTCATAAAAGCCCACATATTTCATTTATTTCACATTTGAATCCTTCAATTTCTCATTTTCTCAATTAAGCCTAAAAATGCTCACTTTCACTAAAAATCCCAATGTAACCTATGTTATCTCAACACCAAGTTTTCATATTTCACTATCAACTAGCACATAGCTCAACATTCATCAATGGCTCATCACAAAAACATCATCAATTCACAAAATTACAACATGGGTTAGCTACAGCACGAAGCAACGATCACGAAAACATAGAAATTATCAAAAACCAAGCTCAAATATACCTTAAATCAAGCTCCAAACTAGCCGAAACCTAAGTGTTCTTCCTTCTTTCTCTTTTCTTTGATTTTCGGCAATATAAGATGTTAATGGCTTGGTTTTTGTGTTTTTTTAATGTAATATGCATTTATATCTATTTTACACATTTAACCTTTTAAACAAAATAAGAAAACTATATATACAATGTCCAAAACCGTCCATTAGCCATCCACTACCTTAAAAAAATGGCTTAATTGCCTTATAAGGCCATCCTATTATAAAGACAATAGCAATTTAGCACATAACAATTAGCACACAGCATTTTACACTTTATGCGATTAAATCCTTTCTCATAATTCGACACACAGTCGATAAAATTATCACAAAGAATTTTCACACAGGCTATATCACATATTGTTCACACGAAAAATAATATTAAAATATTATTCCAACCTCAGATTTGTTGTCTTAAAACCACTATTCTGACTAGGGTCTAAACCGGGCTTTTACAAATAGATGATTTGTTTGATCAGTTAAAAGGGGCAACGGTGTTTTTGAAAATTGATTTGAGATCGGGTTATTACCAGTTGCGAGTTAAAGACTCTGATGTGCCAAATACTGCATTTAGAACAAGGTACAGACACTACGAATTTCTTGTTATGCCTTTCGGACTAATAAATGCACCTGCTATTTTTATGGACTTGATGAACTGATTTTTTAGGCTGTATTTAGATCAATTTATAGTTGTGTTTATTGATGACATTTTGATCTACTCTCATGATGAATCTGAACATGTCGAGCATTTGAGAATCATGTTACAAACTTTGAGAGATAAACAGTTGTTTGCAAAGTTCAACAAATGTGAGTTTTGGCTACAAGAGGTTGGTTTTTCGGGACATATAGTTTCAGCCGAAGATATCTGAGTTAACCCGAGCAAAGTTTCTGCGATTATAGAATGGAAACCTTTGAGAAATGTATCCGAAGTCCACAGTTTTCTGGGAATAACTGGCTATTATAGACGATTTGTGAAACATTTTTCGATGATTGCAACCCCGATGACAATATTGCTTCAAAAAGATGTTAAATTTGAATGGTCAGAAAAGTGTCAGCAAAGCTTCGAGCAATTGAAAGCACTATTGACAGAGGCACCAGTGTTAGTCAGCCTGAGTCGGGTAAAGAATTCGTAGTTTACAGTGATGCATCGTTAAATGGCCTGGGTTGTGTTTTGATGCTGGAAGGCAAAGTTATAGCTTATGACTCGGGATAATTGAATTCACATGACAAGAATTATCCGACACACAATCTTGAATTAGCCGCGATAGTGTTCGCATTAAAAGTTTGGCGCCATTACTTGTTTGATGAGAAATGCCATATATTTACCGACTACAAAAGCTTGAAATATCTGATGACTCAGAAGGATTTGAATTTTTGACAGCGGAGATGGTTAGAATTGCTAAAAGACTATGAATTTGTGATTGATTATCATCCGGGGAAAGCGAACGTAGTTACTGATGCTTTGAGTCGAAAATCCTTATTTGCTTTACGTGCTTTGAACACATAATTAGCCTTGTCTAAAGACAGTTTGATAGTAGCTGAGTTGAGAGTGAGACAATTATTTCTACAGCAGATTTGTGAGCCTAAATTTTTTTAATGAATTGAAAGCAAAACGAGCTCAATGTGAGTCAATTTCTGATTCTGAATTTCGAATAGGGTCTAGTGACTGTTTGATGTTTCGTGATAGAATATGCGTACCAAGAAATTTTGAGCTTATTTAGAAGATTCTAAATGAAGCACACAGTAGTTGTTTATCAGTACATCCAGGAAGCACGAAAATGTATAACGATTTTAAACAGCTTTATTGGTGGCACGGCATGCAACGAGATATCTCAGAATTTGTTTCAAAATGTTTGATTTGTCAGCAATTCAAAGCTGAGCATCAAGTACCGTCAGGTTTATTACAGCCTATTATGGTTCCCGAGTGGAAGTGGGATAGAGTAACAATGGATTTCATATCGGGTTTGCCCTTATCTTCGAAAAAGAAAGATGTGATCTTGGATGTTGTTGACAGATTGACGAAATCAGCTTATTTTATTCTGGTACGAACAGATTTCTCGCTAGATAAATTAGCTGAGTTGTATATCTCAGAGATTGTTCGATTGCACGAAGTACCACTATCTATTGTTTCGGATAGAGATCCGAGATTCACTTCACAATTTTGGAAGAAATTGTAAGAAGCTTTAGGTGCAAAGCTACATTTTAGCACTGCGTTTCATCCGCAAACGGATGGTTAATCCGAACAAGTTATTCAAATACTTGAGGATACGTTGCGATGTTGCATTCTTGAGTTTGAAGGTAGCTGGGAGAAATATCTACCGCTGATTGAATTTACATATAATAATAGCTTTCAATCGAGTATAAAGATGGCACCGTACGAAGCTCTATACAAACGTAAATGTCGAACACCATTGTATTAGACTGAGCTTAGTGAGAATAAAATTCACAGAGTTGATCTGATCAGAGAAACAGAAGAAAGAGTTAAAGTGATTCGTGATAGTTTAAAAGCAGCTTCAGATCGATAGAAATCATACGCAGGCTTGAAACGAAAAGATATTGAGTTTCATATCAGGGATAAAGTATTTCTAAAAGTCTCACCGTGGAAGAAAATACTTAGATTCGACAGAAGAGGGAAATTGAGTCCGCGATTCATCGGACCGTATGAGATTACTGAGCGAATTGGGCCAGTGGCATTTCGGTTCCCCTTACCATTTGAGTTGGAAAAGATACATAATGTGTTTCATGTGTCGATGCTTTGACAATACCAATTCGACCCTTCACATGTCATTTCCCTGACCAAGGTTGAAATTCAGTCTGATATGTCATATGCTGAAGGACCGATTCAAATTTTAGCTTGTGAGATCAAAGAGCTGGGAAATAAGAGAATAGCATCAGTGAAAGTATTATGGCATTGACACGGGGTTGAAGAAGCTACTTGGGAACCTGAGGATGCTATGAG
The DNA here is from genome assembly GCA_025698515.1 of Gossypium sturtianum. Taxonomy (NCBI): domain Eukaryota; kingdom Viridiplantae; phylum Streptophyta; class Magnoliopsida; order Malvales; family Malvaceae; genus Gossypium; species Gossypium sturtianum. The sequence continues at coordinate 67,893,370 of CM046949.1, read as the reverse complement.
AAAACAATACCCGAACCTATTCACTGGTAAGATTTTCGGGGACGAAAATCCCTAAGGGGGGAGAGTTGTAACAGCCCGGTTTTAGCTAAATCAGCCCGGGGGAGGTAAAAATTATCTTCGACGCCACTGTTTCTGGCAACCAAATCTGGTTCGGGTTTGTGGCTAGGGATGTCGATGGCTTTGTGCTCGGGGGTCGAACGGGAACTCTGAACAAAGTTATGAACGTGGAATGGGCGGAGATGCAAGCTATGGACAAAAGCATTAAGTACGCACGGATGAACGGATGGGACAAAGTGGAATTAGAATTGGATTGTGCCAGTTTGGTCAACAGTTTCCACAAAAGAGACGCTGACTTAACTACTATGGCCCACTGCATGCGAAATTTACATCATCAGACTTAACTCTGAACCAATTGTAATATCCTAAAATTTGAGTATCTGTTGTGTTGGTTTGGGTATGAATTTTGTGTGTTAGCATAGTCTTATGAAGGCTTGATTTTATTTAGGAAGTTAGAATAATTTTTAGTATGGTTTATTTAATGAAGTGGATTAAGTGAGCTTGACACTTAAGTTAATTTAAGTGTTAAATTAAAGCATAAGAGGAGTAAGTGGCAAGTTGGTTAAGGAGCTTGAAAGGTGGCTTGAGGTTAGAGGTTCGAGTATCATGGAAAGCATTTTTTTTGAAGACTTTATTTTGTGTTCTAGCATTGATGGACGGTCAACCTATGTTTATGATAGGTTGGACCTTAAGTTTTTGGTAAGTTGAATTTTGGATTAAGGAAAGCATGAAATAGGGATAAGAATCTTAAGGTTATGGAAGGTTGGGGAGACATAAGGCTTGGTTGTAGGAAAATGTTTTGGAAAGTAATCCTAGGCCTTTAGTGCATGTATGTGGACGGCATGGGTGTCTAGGGGTGGCGAATGTTGTTAGGTAGCTTGGGGGGGATAGTTGGCCAATTTTTGTCATTTGAACATCTTTTTGCAATTATTTTTTCCTCTCCAAAACTTTCCTTCTTGGCCGAATGTGTCTTGTGCATTTTGGTGCATTTTGCTTTTGATTTTAGCCTCATTTTGTTGAATCAAATCATACCATTTTCCTTTCTTTCATTTGCTCTTTTGAAACCGAAACTACAATCTATCTTTGTGCATTTTTGTGCACTTTCTTTTGGCAAAGAAGTGTTTGGCGAATCTCTCCCACATCTCTCTCTTTTCTTTCTTTCAATATTATTCAAATCACAATTTCCTTTACACTCTCTTGGCCGAATCATTCTTCATCTCAAATCCCATTTCTTTTCATTTACTCAAAGTTAAAACACCCATTTACATTTTATTTCTTCTTCTCTCTTTTATAATGAAACTCTCATATTCTTTTGATTTATTTTTGGTCGAATATTCAAGGGTAGGACTTCATTTGATTTCTTCAATCGGTTTTGGTTATAAGTAAGTATTCTTGGCCGATTCTCTTTCAATTCTTTTCTCTTTTCCAAGTTATTTTCTTGTGGTCAAGGCTGAATCTTTGGGCATTGGTTTGCAAGGTTCTAATCATTCTTAGAAACCGATCTCTTTTAGGCTTCTCGGGACGTTGGAAGCAATCAATCTAAACCTCGTTTCTTTATCAATCGATTTGGGTAAGTTCAGGTAAGATTTGGTATTACAAGTGATAACTCTTTGGGATTTAGTAGTATGGCCGAATGGCCTTTGTTCATAATTTTAGTATTGGCCGATTGTAGGACAAGGTGTTCTAGTGTGGTAGATCGGATTCGGGAGTTAGTTCTTGCGTTGGTGAAAGGTGTGTATCTTACACACTTTATAACTTGGTTTATATATGTATATTTGTGTGTTATAACTAATCATATTATGAAAGTGGATAAATCGATGAGATCTGGATATGATACCATGATGGTATGAATGAAGATTCGGGTAAGTCCGTTTCAATATGTTGTTAATACATGTGGATTGAAATCATGATCTACGATTTATGATATATTTGTTATGGGATACATATCAAAGTTTATTGACATGATTTGTTTATCTATTGCATTGGTATGGGCAATATGAGAGGAGGGGAAGATTGATGATTCGTGTCTTGGACACCGGTGGTTTAGCACCACCGGTGATTTGGTATCACATTCGTGTCTTGGACACGGAGGTTTGGCACCTCATAGTGACTTGTCCCCGTGGTTAATTCCACCGTGGGTTGGCCCCACTTTTGAGATATGGGATAAATGCGGTGATTTGGTATCACACGTGGGTTGGCCACAGATGGATTATTCGTGACTACGGTCACGGTGATTTGGTATCACATTTGTGTCTTTGGACACCGGTGGTTTGGTACCACGGGGTAGAAAAGGAGTTATGGATGGCTAGGTTGGGTGCATTATACATATATGTTGCTTTGTTATAATTTGTGTAAGTATATGGTATTTACCCGGGAGAGGGAATATGCATCTGAGTCTTGGTGACTCACCTTCTCCCTTATATTTTCAGGTGATTCGTGAGATCGCGGATGTGGAGCGGATGAACTCGAGGAGGCCATGCAATAAAATTTGGTTTTACATGAACTTCCATTTGGGTACTTTATTTTAATTTGGTTTTCATATTTTATGGATTTGTAATAAGGCCTGTTTAATTATGGTTTTGGATTATTTATATGCTTTGAGATTTATTCTAAACATGTTTAAGCATGTCACTTGGTTAATTTAATAATTGAGCTCAAAGTTTTCTAAACTAAAAACTCGAAATGGTTTTAAAAATCTTACCATCGGGTAATATTGAATAGTTCGATAGAAAAAAATTACAAGTTAAGTGTTTTCAACAAATTAAGTGATTTCCAAAATTCAAGTTTCTATACTCAATTGCAAACGGATTTTTAAAGTGATATTTCAAATTATCTTAACAAGGTATAAATGTTTTCTATCCTATGATTCATCAACTAAGTTTTTAAGTTTTATGTAATTCAAAGTAAATCTCAGTTTTAACTTATTTTCGACAAATAAAGAATTTCAAAGAGTTTTTCACAAAATTTAATTGTTAATCCGATTCTTTCAAAAATATTTTCCTTAGTGACATACCAGATTCGGTCGTGGCGTATTGACCGGGTTTGGGGTGTTACAAATTGGTATCAGAGCCAAGTTCAAAAGCTCGGCTGTGGGCCCGAGGCCCAACATGTTTTAAAGAATGAATTTTAAAATGTTTTTGTTGAAAATTATATGGTTGGAAAGGCATGGCCCGAGTCTCCGACATCAATCCATACAGTAAGTACATCAAACTGTTGATTTTGATGATATGATATGATGATGTTGGCATGACTGTATAGTAGTAGGAACTACTCTAGAGACCCAAACTATAGGTTGAATGTACTGCATGAAACAATTTCTTATTAAAATTATTCATAAAGCGTGCTTTAAAGAAAGTGGAATAATGACTAATGCATAACGCTTTTAAATCAGATAAGTCGAGACTTTAGATATGAGTACTCGTGGTCGAGGTCGTGTTATGCGTGGACGTGGTCGAGGTAGGATGGGCGTGTTCGAGCGGTGAGGTCGGGTCAAGGATCAGAAAATGAGGTACCACTACCCCACCACCGCGGTTGGAGTTGAGCAACGAGGATCAAAGCGAGGATGACGCAGATGTCTCGAAGCGATCTTTGCGAGTTCTTGAGAGGGTAGCCGAATAGGTAGAGGCGCGAAAATTCGGAAATCCAGATCGAGCGACTTCGAGCCAATGGAGTGAGGTATTTCGAGGTGTTTCGGCGTGGCTCCTAGTGCGGTGAATATTGGCTAGAGGCGACAGAGCGAATCATGAATGATTTGGATCGAATGCCGAGGAAAAGTCGAAAGGATCGTATCGCTTCTTCGGGATGAGTCATATCGGTGGTGGCTCACAAAGATGCAGAATGGTGCTGCAGTGGAGGATCTCACTTGGGATTATTTCAAAGGCGTCGTCGGAAATACGTTGGGTCTAATTACATTGATGTGCGGCGTAAGGCATTTCGAGTTTGATCCAAGGTAGTAAGTCCGTGTCGAGAATATAAAGCGTAATTTTTAAGACCGAGCGGTATGTTGGAGGTATTGTGGCATCGAGCACGAGCGATGTGTTCGATTCGAAGATGGTTTGAGGGACGAGTGAGATTGTTGATTACTCCACATCGAGGCGAGAGTTTGTTGCTTTGGTTGAAAAGGCTAAGATAGCCGAAGGAATCAAGGAATCGCAAGGCGCGAGTTACGGACGGAACAAGCATAAGAGAGATTACGGATCATCGGGATCACCGATAATTCTCAAAAGAGGGCTAGGCAAAGTGGGTGAATCGATGCTGGGAGGCACTGCATCGCTAATCGGGGACCAAACACGGTGTAACCGATGTGGGAAATATCATTGGGGCGAATGTTGGACCGAGGAAAGGATGTTTCGAGTGTGGCTCATTTGGATCATCGTGTGAGAGACTATCCACGTAAGCTAGCCAGGAATCGGTCGAGAGGTCAAGGTCGTGTTCGGTTCGAAATGAGGACCGCCACCACGGAGAGGTCGTGGTAATGGTAGAGGAGGTAATGGTTCTGGTCGAGGCCGAGGAGCGTCTGGCGAGAGGTCTTTGCGGCAACACCGAGGCAAGACGGCTGGTTTGGTGTATGCGTGAGACATCGAGATGAGGGCGACCTTGCCGGACGTCATAACCGTGACGTTCTTAATCTTTGGTGAACCATATAACGCTTTGATAGATGTGGGTTCGACACATTCGTATGTTGCCGATAACATAGTAGAGGCTATGAATCTAGACTCGAGACTACTTCTAGGAAGATGACGATGACTTAGTCCTCTAGGTCACTCTGTAGAAGTAAATAAGTGTATAGAGATGTGCCCCTAGAACTCCAAGGGGTAGTGTTCGTAGGCGATCGATGGAATTGCCATTTAGGGAGTTTGATCGATTCTTGGGATGGACTGGTTGGTCAAGTACCAAGCAAGTTTGGATTGCTTATTTGCTAAGCGCATGGTTTTGAAGGCGGTGATGGCGAAGAAGTGGTTATGATAGGTAATAGAAGAGATTATCTATCTAACGTGGTATCTGCGTTGAAAGTCGTGAAGTTGGTTAGGAAGAATTCGTGAGGCATTCGTGGTCCATGTGTGTGCGTTGGAGGCTAAGGAGTCTAAAGTGGGGAATGTCCGCACGGTAAAGGAATATGTTGACGTATTTCTGAAGAACTTAGGGACTACCTCGGACCGTGAAGTTGATTTTAGTATAGATCTGTTATTCGGCAGCGCCGGTGTCTATAGCTCCGTATAGGATGGCAAGAAGGAATTGATGGAATTAAAGGCTCGATTCAGGAGTTGTTGGATCGAGGTTTCATTCGACCAAGTGTTTCGCCTTGGGGAGCGCCGGTACTCTTTCGTCAAGAAGAAGGATGGTGCGATGCGGATGTGTATAGACCTACGCTTGGTTGAATAAGTCGACGATCAAAAATAAGTATCCTTTGCCGAGGATAGATGACTTGTTTGATCAGCTTAAGGGGGCAGCGATTTTCTCCAAGATTGATTTAAGGTCTGGATATCATCAGCTAAAGGTGAAAGAGGCTGATATCCATAAGACGGCTTTTCGCACTCGGTATGGGCACTACTAATTTCTGGTGATGCCGTTTGGGTTGACTAACGCGCCGACTGCATTTATGGATATGATGAATCGAGTATTCCAGCAATTTTTGGACCAGTTTGTTGTGGTATTTATAGACGATATTTTGGTATACTCAAAGTCAGAGGAGGAGCATGATGCGCATTTGCGAGTAGTATTGCGATTCTCGAGGAAAAGCGATTTATACGCCAAATTTAGTAAGTGCGAGTTACGGCTTAGGAGGTGACTTTCTTGGGTCACGTAGTATCACCGAGGATTAGAGTGGATCCTCGGAAGATTGAGGCATTGTTGGATTGGAAGCGCCTAAGTCGATGGGTGAGATTCGAGTTTTCTAGGTGCAGCGGGGGTATTACCGAAGATTTGTAGAGGATTTTCTTTGATAGCAGCACCTATGACCAAGTTATTGAGGAAAGGAGTTCCATTTGTGTGGACCGAGAAGCAGCAAGGAAGTTTCAACAAGTTGAAGAAGATTTTGACTGAAGCTCCGGTTTTGATTCAACCTGAGGCAGGCAAGGAATTCACAATTTACTGTGATGCATCACATACTGGTTTGGGATGTGTGCTGATGCAAGAAGGGAAGGTAATGGCTTATGCATCTCGACAGTTGAGACCACATGAGGTTAATTATCCGACGCATGACTTGGAATTAGCTGCTGTGGTTTTTGCTTTGAAGATATGGAGACACTATTTGTAAGGAGAGAAGTCGATAGTCTACACGGATCACAAGAGTCTTAAGTATCTTTTGACTCAGAAGGACTTGAACTTGAGGCAGCGTAGATGGATCGAGTTGTTGAAGGACTACGACTGTTCGATCGAATATCATCCCGGCAAGGCTAACGTAGTGGCAGATGCGTTGAGCCGTAAGGTTGTATCGGATTTAAGATCGATGTATGCTCGACTTAGCTTATACGATGATGGGAGTCTTTTGGCAGAATTGCAAGTCAAGCCGACTTGGTTAGATCGAGATCAAGGAGAAGCGGTTAGAGGATGATGGTTTAAATGATCGGAGGTTGCGTGGTTGAGCGGAGGTTTTGAGGAATATAGTTTGTCCAACGATGGAGTCATCGTGGTTTTAAAGGGAGAGCTTGTATGCGAAGGATGTTGAGTTGAGGCAAAGGATTCTTGGGTTGCACATAACAGCCCATATGCTATGCATCCTGGAGGAAGCAAGATGTATCGGGATTTAAGAGAGCGATTTTGGTGGCGTGTGCAAGCGTGAGATGGCGAGTTTGTGGGTAAATGTCCGGCGTGTCGGCAGGTCAAGGTGGAGCATCGATTATCGTGCAGGTTACTTCGGCCAGTGAAGATTCCACGATGGAAGTGGGAAAGGATCACTATGGACTTTGTCGATGGATTACCTCTTACACCTAGTAAGAAGGATTGATTTGGGTGATTGTGGATCGTCGACTAAGTCGCTCATTTCATTCCGTAAGGATGGATTATTCGCTTCAAAAGTTAGCTAAATTGTATGTGGCGAGAGATAGTGAGGTTGCACGGTGTACGGTGTCAATCATCTCGACAGAGATCCTAGATTTACGTCGAGGTTTTGGAGCGTTACATCAAAGCTTTGGAGTGCAGCGGTTGGATTTTAGTACCGCATTTCATCCACGATCGACGGGCGATCGGAAAGAGTTATTCAGATTTTAGAGGATATGTTGAGAGGTTGTGCATTGGACTTGAGAGGTACTGGAAGAGTTTTACCATTAGTGAGTTCGCATACAACAATAGTTACCAACCAAGCATTAAGATGGCACCATATGAGGCGTTGTATGGTAGGAGGTGTCGCACGCCTACATGTTGGACCGAGTTGGGTGAGCGTCGGATGTTAGGACCAGAGTTGGTTGCAGAGACTGAGGATAAGGTTAAGACGATTCAAGCTCGTCTGAAGGAAGCTTCGGATAGGCAAAAGTCGTATCTTTGATCTCAAGCGGAGGGATATAGAGTTTGCCGTGGGTGACAAAGTTTTTCTGAAGGTCTCGCCATGGAAGAAAGTGTTAAGATTTGGGAGAAAAGGCAAGTTAAGTCCAAGGTTTATTGGGCCGTTTAAGGTGTTGAGACGAGTGGGACAAGTAGCTTATCAGCTGGAGTTGCCAGCGGAACTGAGTCAGATTCACGATGTGTTCCATGTCTCCATGCTTAGACGCTATCGTTCTGATCCATCGCATGTTGTGGCAGTAGAGGAAATAGAGGTGAGTCCAGATCTGACAGTAGAAGAAGAACCTGTGCAGATTCTAGATCGAGATGTGAAAGTTTTGCGTAGGAAGTCTGTTCCTTTAGTGAAGGTTTTATGGAGGAATCATGGCGTGGAAGAAGCTACGTGGGAACCGGAGGATGCAATGAGGCAGCAGTACCCTCAACTCTTTTGAGCAGGTAATTTCGAGGACGAATTTTTTTTTTAGGAGGGTAGAATTGTAATATCCTAAAATTTGAGTATCTGTTGTGTTGGTTTGGGTATGAATTTTGTGTGTTAGCATAGTCTTATGAAGGCTTGATTTTATTTAGGAAGTTAGAATAATTTTTAGCATAGTCTTATGAAGGCTTGGTTGTAGGAAAATGTTTTGGAAAGTAATCCTAGGCCTTTAGTGCATGTATGTGGACGGCATGGGTGTCTAGGGGGGTGGCCGAATGTTGTTAGGTAGCTTGGGGGGATAGTTGGCCAATTTTTGTCATTTGAACATCTTTTTGCAATTGTTTTTTTTCCTCTCCAAAAACTTTCCTCCTTGGCCGAATGTGTCTTGTGCATTTTGGTGCATTTTGCTTTTGATTTTAGCCTCATTTTGTTGAATCAAATCATACCATTTTCCTTTCTTTCATTTGCTCTTTTGAAACCGAAACTACAATCTATCTTTGTGCATTTTTGTGCACTTTCTTTTTTGGCAAAGAAGTGTTTGGCGAATCTCTCCCATCTCTCTCTTTTTCTTTCTTTCAATATTATTCAAATCACAATTTCCTTTACACTCTCTTGGCAGAATCATTCTTCATCTCAAATCCCATTTCTTTTCATTTACTCAAAGTTAAAACACCTATTTACATTTTATTTCTTCTTCTCTTTTTATAGCCGAAACTCTCATATTCTTTTGATTTATTTTTGGCCGAATATTCAAGGGTAGGACTTCATTTGATTTCTTCAATCGGTTTTGGTTATAAGTAAGTATTCTTGGCCGATTCTCTTTCAATTCTTTTCTCTTTTCCAAGTTATTTTCTTGTGGTCAAAGGCCGAATCTTTGGGCATTGGTTTGCAAGGTTCTAATCATTCTTAGAAACCGATCTCTTTTAGGCTTCTCGGGACGTTGGAAGCAATCAATCTAAACCTCGTTTCTTTATCAATCGATTTGGGTAAGTTCGGGTAAGATTTGGTATTACAAGTGATAACTCTTTGGGATTTAGTAGTATGGCCGAATGGCCTTTGTTCATAATTTTAGTATTGGCCGATTGTAGGACAAGGTGTTCTAGTGTGGTAGATCGGATTCGGGAGTTAGTTCTTGCGTTGGTGAAAGGTGTGTATCTTACACACTTTATAACTTAGTTTATATATGTATATTTGTGTGTTATAACTAATCATATTATGAAAGTGGATAAATCGATGAGATCTGGATATGATACCATGATGGTATGAATGAAGATTCGGTGTAAGTCCGTTTCAATATGTTGTTAATACATGTGGATTGAAATCATGATCTACGATTTATGATATATTTGTTATGGGATACATATCAAAGTTTATTGACATGATTTGTTTATCTATTGCATTGGTATGGGCAATATGAGAGGAGGGGAAGATTGATGATTCGTGTCTTTGGACACCGGTGGTTTGGCACCACCCGGTGATTTGGTATCACATTCGTGTCTTCGGACACGGAGGTTTGGCACCTCATAGCGACTTGTCCCACGTGGTTAATTCCACCGTGGGTTGGCCCCACTTTTGAGATATGGGATCGTGCGCGGTGATTTGGTATCACACGTGGGTTGGCCCACAGATGGATTATTCGTGACTACGGTCACCAGTGATTTGGTATCACATTTGTGTCTTTGGACACCAGTGGTTTGGTACCACACGGGGTAGAAAAGGAGTTATGGATGGCTAGGTTGGGTGCATTATACATATATGTTGCTTTGTTATAATTTGTGTAAGTATGTGGTATTTACCGGGAGAGGAATATGCACTGAGTCTTGGTGACTCACCTTCTCCCTTATATTTTCAGGTGATTCGTGAGATCGCGGATGTGGAGCCGGATGAACTCGAGGAGGCCATGCAATAAAATTTGGTTTTACATGAACTTCCATTTGGGTACTTTATTTTAATTTGGTTTTCATATTTTATGGATTTGTAATAAGGCATGTTTAATTATGGTTTTGGATTATTTATATGCTTTGAGATTTATTCTAAACATGTTTAAGAATGTCACTTGGTTAATTTAATAATTGAGCTCAAAGTTTTCTAAACTAAAAACTCGCAATGGTTTTAAAAATCTTACCATCGGGTAATATGAATAGTTCGATAGAAAAAAATTACAAGTTAAGTATTTTCAACAAATTAAGTGATTTCCAAAATTCAAGTTTCTATACTCAATTGCAAACGGATTTTCAAAGTGATATTTCAAATTATCTTAACAAGGTATAAATGTTTTCTATCCTATGATTCATCAACTAAGTTTTTAAGTTTTATGTAATTCAAAGTAAATCTCTGTTTTAACTTATTTTCGACAAATAAAGAATTTCAAAGAGTTTTTCACAAAATTTAATTGTTAATCCGATTCTTTCAAAAATATTTTCCTTAGTGACATACCAGATTCGGTCGTGGCGTATTGACCGGGTTTGGGGTGTTACAATTATGGCATTGACACGGGGTTGAAGAAGCTACTTGGGAACCTGAGGATGCTATGAGAAAACAATACCCGAACCTATTCACTGGTAAGATTTTCGGGGACGAAAATCCCTAAGGGGGGAGAGTTGTAACAGCCCGGTTTTAGCTAAATCAGCCCGGGGGAGGTAAAAATAAACTTCGACGCCACTGTTTCTGGCAACCAAATGTGGTTCGGGTTTGTGGCTAGGGATGTCGATGGCTTTGTGCTCGGGGGTCGAACGGGAACTCTGAACAAAGTTATGAACGTGGAATGGGCGAAGATGCAAGCTATGGACGAAAGCATTAAGTACGCGCGGATTAACGGATGGGACAAAGTGGAATTAGAATTGGATTGTGCCAGTTTGGTCAACAGTTTCCACAAAAGAGACGCTGACTTAACTACTATGGGCCACTGCATGCGGAATTTACATCATCAGACTATTTTTTTTACTTTTTTTAATTTTTAGTGGGTTCTCAGATGCTGTAATAGATTAGCGGACCAGCTGTGTAAGTTGGCTAAGAATAAAAACTGTATCATGGATTTTAATGTGGATTATCCGATGGAGATCCATGAGTTAATTTTGAAAGATGCAATAAATTGACTTGACCTTTTGGGTCGTTTTATAAAAAAAAAGAACAGTGGTTTTGGAACCACAAATTCGATGTCAAAAAATTATTTTAATATTATTTTATGTGTTTACAGCATGTTATTTGATATGTGTGAAAATTTCGTGAGCTAATTTTATCGTTTAATTGCTCAATTTGAGAAAAAGGACTTAATCGCGTAAAATGCAAAAGTTGCATTCTACTTGTTAAAAGTACTAAATGGTTATGAAATTAAACTGTGAGAGTCCTTATGTTGAAATTTGACCATAGTAAAGGTTAATGGTCATTTATGTCCATGGTTTATATGTTATATTAAGGTTTTATTAAAGGTTAGTATAGTAATTATAATAATTTAAGTTAAAATATGATAAAAACAATTTGTTTTCTTCTTCATAAAACATCACCACCGAATTTAGGGCTTGAAAATCACCATTAGAGAGCTTGGACATTCGGTTATGGTGTTTTGAACATGTAAGTCTATTTTTAGCTCGGTTTTTAATGATTTCTATGTTTTTGAGATCGTTGCTTCGTATTCTAGCTAGCCCGTACCTTAGATTTTGAAATTTTTAAAGGTTTAGCAAGTTGCCATTTTTGAATGCTTGAGTAATTTGATGAATTATGATAGATTATGAAAGTTTGTTAATAGTTAAACTAGTTTTGTAAAGGGATTTTTGACAAAAATGTCAAAAAGGGATTAAATTGTGAAATATACAAATTGAGTGATTGAAATGTGAAATAAATGAAAGTTTTGGGCTGCTAGGGACTTATATGAAATTCGGCCAAGCTTGGGTTTAAAGAAATTATGTGAATTTTCTGTATTTGTGAAAGAGGGACTAAATTGATTAAATGTGAAAATTTAGGGGAAAAAGTGTAAAAGTACTTTAAAGTGTGATTTGGACTAAATTGAATGAATATTAGATTGAATAAGTTAATTTTGAATACATTTAGATCAAGAAAAGAGGAATTCAGATAGGATCGGGGAAAAATGAAAGTGATCGACTAAATGACTTGATTCACCGTTTTAGCATTCGAGGTAAGTTCGTACATGATAAACATTGTTACAATTATGCTTTTTAACGCTTTGATATTGCATAAATTGTATACATGAGACTAAGGTCATGTTCGACGATAAATTGACAATGTTTAGCACTTAGTGTGCGATTTGAGATAGCTTTGGCTATATACGGCACTTAGTGTGCGAGATTGAGATAGCTTCGGCTATGTAAAGCACTTAGTGTGCAAAGTTATAATAGCTTCGGCTATGCGATGGCACTTAGTGTGCGAAATATCGAGTAAGGCACTTAGTGTGCGGAATTATAATAGCTTCGGCTATGCAATGGCACTTAGTGTGCGAAACATCGCGTAAGGCACTTAGTGTGCAGAATTATAATAACTTCGGCTATGCGATGGCACTCAGTGTGTGATCGAGTATTCAACAGTGCTAAGGGAAGGTATGAGTTCGTTATGAATTTGTACAGGTTTGTGCATGTAAGTATGAAGATCAAATAGAAAAGATTATGACTTTGTATATTAGTATATGAATAAGTTTATGAAAGGTTTGATTTATCATGAATGATACATTAACTTATTCAAATTGATGAATTGTATTTTATGAATTGTTGAGTATATTAGTATGAACTTACTAAGCTATGAAGCTTACTTTGTGTTATTTTTCTATGTTTTATAGTGAATAAAGGCTAGCTCAGATCCGGGAGTCGTCAGGAACATCATCACACTATTGAACATCTATTTGGTACTTTTGAGTTGTGTATATATGGTATATGGCATGTATAGGCTACTTGTGGTATTTTGGTTGTGATGATAGCCATGAGATTTGGCTTGTAAATGAATATGTTTTGGTTTGTATATATATGTAGCCATGAGTGATGGCTTATTTTGGTATGATTTGGCATGAATGAGGTTATGGTTTTTAGTTGCTAAAAATGGTTAGATTTGGAGCTTGGCAATTGACTTATATGGTGTGATGGAAATTGATAATTTGAGAGTTTATGTACTAGTGAAATTATGTTTGATTAATGTAAGTGTGAAATGATTAGTTGATTGAATTGTATATGTGAATTTAGGTATGAAAATTTGATGGCAAACTATAGTATGTTTGTGATTTGTATTGTTGGTATTTGGATGCCTATTAGTGTTTTGAAATGGTGCCATTTGAGCTTGAATAGGTATGTGCATAATGGGTGGCAAATTGGCCTTGCAAATGCCCTATTTTTGTAACATCCTAGAAAGGGCCTATGCATTTTCGGTTTAATTGTACGAAGTAACATGTTTTATGTACTAAGAATAAATTTTGAACAATTTTGGAAACCTGAAAATGTATGGAAATGTTAAGTTAAAAAAAATGGAAAGTGAACATTTTTGGAAACTTGGAAATGGATGGAAATGATTTGGAAATGATTCAAAATAGGAAAGTGCACATTTTTGGAAACTTGGAAATGTAAGAAAATATCAAGTTTACAGAGCCGAACGAAAATTTTTGGAAACTCAGAAATGACTTATAAATGTCGAGTTTTAAAGTTTAAAAGAGGAAATTAAGGCAAGGTGGCCTTAAAAGAAAAAAGTTTGTGAAATTTGACACACAAACAGGCTTGGAAAAGTGGCCTGAAGATGCCACTTAGGGCCTCTGGAAATGGCGCCACATGCAAGGTGTTGGGCCTGGGTTCGAGTCACTTGGGAAGCAAATAAAAGAAGTTTTATTTTTGCTTCCAGAAGCTCTGAGGTGGACGGCACAAGCCTTCTAGAAAGGAGGAGTTTTATTCTCTTTAATATTCAATTAAAGAGGTGATAAATAAGGGATTTAATTTGGATTATTTTTGAAGAGATAATAAAGGATTATTCTCTAATTATTTTAAATTAAGAGATAAAGCTATCAAATAAAGAAGAGTGGTGGCCAAGTAAGGGATTCTGAGGAGTAGTTTCGGCTATAAAAGGAAGGAAATAGGGCTACTCATCAAATTTTCTTCCTCCTCCTCTCTCTGCCGAATTTCTGAGTGCTCTCCTCTCTTCTCTTCTCTTCTCTTTTTCTTTTGTCAAGCCGAATCTATAGTCCACCATTGCCAAAATTCTCAAGTTTCTTTTCCTTATTTTTGTGGAAACCAAATACCCCAAGAGAACCTCTAGTCGACTTCTCCATTAAATCCCAAAAGCCGAAACTTTATCATCTAGTCATCAAGGCCGATTCTTTAAGGGGCTTTTAACAAGGGTGCTACCGATTTCTTAAAAAGGGTAAGATCCAAAGTTTGGTTTCAATTCTTTTATATTTTAAACCTATCTAAAATTTATGGACTAATCTCTATTATGGATTTTGGCCGAGTTATGGAAGGGTGTTTTCGGGATTTAAGAAATTGTCAACTACAAGAAGGTATCTTTCGAAAGTTCTAAGATCTAAGGTAAGTTATGAATACCATTCGGCCATAAGCTATATTATTACGATTTAATGTTAGATTGGATCTAACATGGGTACATAGGGATTTCGACAGCAATAAAGAAGCAAGGATCCAATTCGGGATTTAAGATTTGGAAGGTAAGAACAAAGGTAAATTCGGCCAAGGCCTATTTTAGTAGTAGATCAATTATTATGTGTTTTAAGCCAAAAACTAACCAATTCAAGGGATTTAGTGACTAGCCGATTTCAAAGGGGAAAAATATGAGTTTTAGGATTTGATTAAATCATCAAATTGACACCAAGGTAAGCTTTAAGAATACAAATCCTACTAGGATTTGGTTTTCTAGCCGAATAGGCTTTGTGCTAAATAGTAAGTGATTAATCAATTGTAGGAACTTGAGATCTAAGGCGATAGATCGATTTTGGGATTTCAAGTTGAAGTGGTTAAGCAAATGGTGTGTACCCACACTACTTCTTAATATGTTTCATGGCCTGTTTTATTAAAATATGTGATATTAAGAATATGAAAGTGGCTAGGGTACCATGTTATGGTACTAAGTACTGTGCACGTTTCCTACTTCTACAAATAATATGAAAAAGGTCATTAGTAACATGAGAATATGATAAGAATGTGAACTCTGGCATATTTATGCATATCATCATTATATGGGGCATATGGGTTTGTTTGAAAAAGGGGAAGTGAATGTGGTGACTTAAGACTACGAACACGGTGACCTAAGACCGTGATATCTAAAAGTGGTGACCTAAGACCACGATGAATCGAAAGTGGTGACCTAAGACCACGATGTAATCTGAACGTGGTGACCTAAGACCACGAATGCGGTGACCTAAGACAGCAATTTGGAGTGTAGCGGAAGGAGGGTCGACTTAGTATTCCCCACGGTGTGCATGGTTGGTACGGGGGTGTGTAGCGGATGGACAATTAGGTTTGGGTTTGGGAATGCATCATAACTTGTATTATATGTTTTGAAGGTGTAACTCATGTATGCCTGATTCTATTATGACTTAGTGTCGTGTACACATTGAGTCCGTTTGACTCACCCCATTGTGGGACCATGTTTCAGGTGATGAACAGTGATGGACCGGGACGGCAGAACTTGTGGTGGCCATGCTCAACATGAAGTTTTTATTTTATGAACTACTATTTCTATTTAAGTACTTGAATTACTTGGAAATTATTTGATGTAATAAGGCCATAAGGCCATAGTTGAATTGTTTTCCATTTATTATGATTATGAGTTTTACCTATTAAAGTTTAAGTAAAATTTTTAATATAAAGAATTTAATTCGTTTTCAACACAAGCCCAACCCAAACAATGTTTTTTTTTTTTAAAATCGCACAAGTTTTCTCTAGGTAACGAAAGAATTTTGAAATCGGTTTACTTGAGGAACATACCAAATCTGGGCAAATCTCGTGGGCCGGGTTTGGGGTGTTTGATTTGAGTATCGAGCCCAGTTTTAAAACTCTCGGCCTGTGGGCCAAGGCCCAAAACGTTTTCAAAGCGAGCCCAAATGAGTTTTTTTTTAAAATATTTTATGGAACAAGCAGGTTTTCTGGCATGGCACCTAAAGTCTCCGACCCGCAGTCCACCAGGTAAGTACCCCTAACTATTTGTGTGATTATGTGTAATGAATATTAGAAGGGTAGAAAAGGAATGGAACGTAGAATAGCATGATAGGAACTTGAACCGTAGGTCTAGTCTACTCAAACACAAACACATAAGACTTAAGGAACGTTAAACAAACCCATGGCTAAGTCACTAAGTTGGGGTGTGGTAACCCACATGCGCATGTCTAGGATTGGATCCGGAAGAGCACTGGTATTTAAGCGATCCTAGTGACTCACCTCCTCTTCGCAGAATCCTGCAGTGCGTAGCTTCGGTTCACCCTAACCTGGAGGGCTCGGAGGTGTGGCAACCTGCATGCGCATGTCTAGGAATGGTTTCGGTGGGAGCTTGGTATTTAAGCGTCCGCGTGACTCACCTCCTCTCCACTCGAATCTGCTGGTGCGTAGCTTTAGTTCACCTACGACCAAGAGGACTCGGTCATAGGCTAAACACAATAACTAAAACTCGAAAGGGAATTAGCCGTGTTTTAAAAAAACAATAAAACCCTAGTTTTAGAACTCTTAAAACTTTCTTCTAAATTCATGGAAACCATCTTTACAAAATTTTTGAAAGATTTCCGATTTATACAAAAATGCCCCTAGTGGTAAAATTACCAAAATACCCTTGGTTTATAAAATGACCAACTACCCAACAGATTTTGCCAAAATTTCATTATTTTATCAATGTTCAAAAACCCTAATTTGCAAATTATCAAAAATACCTTGAATTTTGGAAATTTCAAAATTGCCCTAACTTATAAAATTACCAAAATGACCCTGATTTCCAAAATTTTTGCAACATCACCGTTTTGAAAAGTACGATTCTCAAAAAGAACCCTCAAAGTTTTGCAACCTTTGAAATATCCCTGATTTATAAGATTTTACAAATTTACCCCGGCTTGGAAAAAAAATCACCAAAATACGCCGAGGTCCAAAATCACCGAAATACCCCTAGATTTCATAATTTTTCAAAATACCCCAGAAATTTAAAAATACCAAAATACTTTATGACAAAATCACCAAGGAACTTTGTCCTTTTGAAAAATTACGAAAATACCCCTTGGTAGTGGAAGAAAAAAAAACAATAACAATGAAAACTACAACCTTTCTCTGAATGAACGAGAGTTCATGATTATTTGATGGATGTATGAATGAATGGATGGAAAGACTGTGTGCATACTAAAGAACCACTCCTAAAACTCTTTTCATAAAATTTCTTCGCGGGTAATCAAGTGAAACAAAGACTAATTCATAAAACTTCTTAATCAGATCACGACGTTAGAAATGAGCTCTAGAGGACGTGGTCATCGTGGACGAGGTAGAGGAAGGATGACGGTGTCAGAACCCGTTAGATCGGGTCAAGGGTCTGACAATGAGATACCACCGCCACCACCACCCCATTTGTTGGTGTTAGCGACAAGCTCGACGGGGATGATCTTTGTGTCGCAGCTATCTTTGCGAGTTTTGGAGTTGGTGGCTGGTGCAGGAGGAAATTCGGGAACCCGTAAGTCTGTGCCTGAGCGGCTCCGAGCTAATGGAGCTGAAATGTTTCGTGGAGTATCGGGTGTGGCACCCAGTTCAGCTGAGTACTGGTTGGAAGCAACAGAGCGCATCATGGATGAGCTTGACTTGACCCCTGAGGAGAAGTTAAAAGGAATGGTGGCACTGTTACGCGATGAAGCGTATCAGTGGTGGTTGACTGTTCGGGATGGTGCCACGGCTGAGGATCTGACCTGGGAATATGTTAAGGAAGCATTTCAGAAGAAGTATGTGGGAACCAAGTATACTGATGAGCAAAGGAAGGCATTTCTGGGGCTGGTTCAAGGGAACAAGTCCGTGGCAGAGTATGAGGTGAATTCACGAGGTTGAGCCGATATGCTCGAGGAGTAGTGGCAAGCGAGCATGAGCGCCGTGTGTCCGTTTTGAGGATGGGCTAAGGGATGATCTCGAGACTATTGATAGCACCGCATCAGGAGCGGGAGTTTTCTGCTTTGGTAGAAAAGGCCGAGGTGGCTGAGGGAATCAAGGATTCTACAAAGCAAGGCTATGGATAGGAATAGGCCCAAAAGAGGTTTTGGAACGTCTTGAAAGGTTCATAAGAGGCCTAGAGTTGATGGGCCACGAGGTCGACAAGTTGGTTCGAGAAGGGGCGTGTATCGACCTTGTGATGTGTGTGGAAAGAAGCACTTAGGAGAGTCTTTGGAAGAAAACAGGAGGATGTTTTAGATGTGGGTCCAAGGACCATGTGGTCAAGGATTGTCCTAAACAATCGGATGAAAGCCGACCAACATTTCGGAATGTTAGTCGGTGGTAGAGGAGGACCGCAGCCTCAACGAGGTCGTGGTTCGAGTAATGAGAGGTAATGGTCTTTGGCAGAGGCCGTGGAACACAAGGCGGAGGTGTCTTTGCTAATCTTTGAGGCAAGGCAACCAGGTTTGGTTTATGCGGTTTTTCGGGGAAGATGGAGACGCGCCGGACGTTATAACCTGCACGTTCTTTATTTTTGACAAGCCCTATTTTCTCTAATTGATGTGGGCTCGACCCATTCCTATGTTGCATGTAGTGTAGTGGAAACACTAGGCCTAAACTCAACCTTCCGATAGGCGGATGACTGTAGTAAGCCCATTAGGCCTAAGCGTAGTGGTGGATACGATCTTTTGGAATGTACCCCTAGAGATTGAGGAGTGAACTTTCTGGTGACTTAATGGAACTACCTTTCGGGAGTTTGAACTTATACTTGGAATGGATCAAGCTAGTAGAGCACCGAGCCGTGTTAGATTGTGCGGCTAAACGAATGGAACTAAGGACCCCGGAGGATGAAGTAGTAGTAATGATCGGAGAGAGAAGAAAACTACGCCCAACGTAGTTTCGGCGTTGAAGGGTGAGAAAATGGTTAAGAAAGGGTGCAAGGCGTTCTTAGCCTTCGTAAGTGCGTTAGGTGGAAAGGAAGAAGGTGTCGGTGGAGTTAGAACGGTGAAAGACTTTGAATATGCATTTTTGGAGGAATTACCAGAATACCCCCGGATAGGGAGGTGGAGTTTGGAATAGACTTACTACCAGGAGCAGCCTCTGTGTCAATCGCTCCATACCGAATGGCGCCAAAGGAGTTAGTTGAGCTCAAGGCTCAAATCCAAGAGTTGTTGGATCGTGGGTTCATACGACCCAGTGTGTCTCCATGGGGAGCACCGATTACATTTTAAAGAAGAAGAAGGACGGAACTATGCGTATGTGCATAGATTACCGTCGATTGAATAAGTGACCATTAAGAACAAGTATCATTTGCCAAGGATCGATGACTTGTTCGATCATTTGAAGAAGCCGCAGATATTCTCAAAGATAGACTTAAGGTCGGGATATCACCGATTGAAGGTGAAGGAGGCGGATATCCATAAGATCGCTTTTAGGACAAGATATGGCCATTTTGAGTTTGTGGTGATGCCGTTTGGATTGACGAACGCTCCAGTCGCATTCATGGATATGATGAACCGAGTTTTTCAACCCTACTTGGATAGGTTCGTCGTTGTGTTCATCGACGATATTTTGGTGTATTCTAAGTCTGAAGAGGAGCATGATGAACATCTCCGAGTGGTGCTACAAGTGTTAAGAGAGAAAAAGCTCTATGCCAAATTCAGCAAGTGTGGATTTTGGCTTAAGGAGGTGGCATTCTTAGGGCATGTGGTATCCGCAGAAGGAATAAGAGTGGATCCTAGGAAGATCAAGCGGTGTTGGATTGGAAACCACCTAGGTCCGTGGTGAGATTCAAGTTTCTTAGGTTTGGCAAAGGCTATTACAGAAGGTTCGTAGAAGGATTCTCGTCAATAGCGCGCTTTGACAAAGTTACTAAGGAAGGAAGTACCCTTTGAATGGTCGATAAGCAATGAAGAGCTTTGACAACCTTAAGAAGGTGCTGACGGAGGCTCCAGTGTTAATTCAGCCGGAGGCTGGGAAGGATTTTGTGGTGTACTGTAACGCTTCACATACGGGATTAGGATGTGTGCTAATGCAAGAAGGAAAAGTAGTCGCTTATGCGTCTCGGCAACTCAGGCCTCATGAGGTTAACTACCCAACTCATGACTTGAACTGGCGCGCAGTGGTTTTCGCCCTTAAGGTTTGGAGGCACTACCACTATGGAGAAAGGTCGGTGATCTACTGCACCACAAGAGCCTTAAGTATCTGTTGACTTAGAAGGAGTTGAACTTGAGGCAACGAAGGTGGGTGGAGTTTTTGAAGGACTACGACTATTCGATAGAATATCATCCGGGCAAGGCGAATGTGGTAGCTGATGCCCTAAGTCGGAAGGTTGTGTCGGATCTAAGGGCTATGTTCACTCACTTAAGTTTGTACGATGATAGAAGCCTGTTGGCGAGTTGCAAGTCAAGCCCACATGGTCAAGGAGGTGAAAGAGAGACAGTTGGTTGATAAGGATCTAAGTGCTAAGATTTGACAGCAAGTGCGAGCGGGAATTAAAGGATTATGGCGTTAATGATGAAGGAGTATTGTGTTACAAAGGAAAAATCAGTAGATGAAGAAGGACAAGGAGTTAAGACAAAGGATTCTTCGGGAGGCGCATAGTAGCCCTTATGCTATGCATCCCGGAGGCATTGTCGCATACAGAGATCTAAGGGAACAATTTTGGTGGTCCGATCTTAAGCAAGAAGTGACTGAATTTGTGGGGAAATGTTTGACGTGTCGCAAGTTAAGGTGAACACCGTGTTCCATCAGATTGCTTGAACCAATCGAGATTCCGCAATGGAAGTGGGAGAGAATTACCATGGATTTCGTTAGTGGGCTTCCCCTTACGCCTACTAAGCAGGACTTGGTATGGGTGATAGTGGACCGTTTGACTAAGTCCGCGCACTTCATCCCGGTAAGAGTTGACTATTCTCTTCAGAAGCTGGCTAAGTTATATGTGGCGGAAATTGTGAGGTTACATGGTGTACCGGTATCGATCATCTCCGACAGAGACCCAAGGTTTACGTCTTGGTTCTGGAAGGCACTTCATCAAGCTTTAGGCACTAAGTTGGACTTCACTACGGCTTTTCATCCACAATCAGACGGGCAGTCTGAACGAGTTATACAAGTGTTGGAGGATATGTTGAGAGGCTGTGTGATGGATTTCCGAGGAAGTTGGGAAGACTATTTGCCTTTAGCTGAGTTCGCCTACAACAACAGCTATCAGGCTAGCATTCGGATGGCACCATATGAAGCATTGTATGGTCGGAAGTGTAGAACTCCTACTTGTTGGACTGAGTTAGGAGAACGTCGAGTTTTGGGTCCAGAGTTAGTGGTCGAAATCAAGAGAAGGTTGAGATGATTCGAGCACGGTTAAAGGAAGCCTCGATAGGCGTAAGTCGCACTTGAGACCTTAGGGGAAGGAAATAGAGTTTGAAGTGGGAGACCAAGTGTTTCGAAAGTCTCGCCTTGGAAAAAGGTAATGAGGTTCGGCCGCAGAGGAAGTTAAGCCCAAGGTTTATAGGGCCCTATCGAGTAATCAAGGCGAGTTGGAGCAGCGATGGCATACCAATTGGAGTTGCCACGAGTTGCGGCAGATGCACAACGTATTCCATGTATCCATGCTACGTCGTTACCGATCGGATCCGTCTCATGTGGTA
The DNA here is from genome assembly GCA_025698515.1 of Gossypium sturtianum. NCBI lineage: Eukaryota > Viridiplantae > Streptophyta > Magnoliopsida > Malvales > Malvaceae > Gossypium > Gossypium sturtianum. The sequence goes on along the minus strand of CM046949.1, from coordinate 67,871,657 downwards.
CACTGTCGAAGAAGTAGAGCTAAGGCCAGACTTATCCTACGAGGAAGAGCCGATTCGGATATTGGAACGTGATGTGAAAGTGCTACGGAGGAAGTCAGTTCCTCTAGTCAAGGTGTTATGGCGTAATCATGGATCGGAAGAAGTATCGTGGGAACCAGAAGAGGCAATGCAACAACAATACCCTCAATTATTTTAGTTAGAAAATTTCGAGGACGAAATTATTTTAAGGGGTAGAATTGTAACCTCCTGGAAAGGGCCTATGCATTTTCGGTTTAATTGTATGAAGTAACATGTTTTATGTACTAAGAATAAATTTTGAACAATTTTGGAAACACGAAAATGTATGGAAATGTTAAGTTAAAAAAAATGGAAAGTGAACATTTTTGGAAACTTGGAAATGGATGGAAATGATTTGGAAATGATTCAAAATAGGAAAGTGCACATTTCTGGAAACTTGGAAATGTAAGAAAATGTCAAGTTTACAGAGCCGAACGAAAAATTTTGGAAACTTAGAAATGACTTAGAAATGTCGAGTTTTAAAGTTTAAAAGAGGAAATTAAGGCAAGGTGGCCTTAAAAGAAAAAGTTTGTGAAATTTGACACACAAACAGGCTTGGAAAAGTGGCCTGAAGATGCCACTTAGGGCCTCTGGAAATGGCGCCACATGCAAGGTGTTGGGCTTGGGTTCGAGTCACTTGGGAAGCAAATAAAAGAAGTTTTATTTTGCTTCCAGAAGCTCTGAGGTGGACGGCACAAGCCTTCTAGAAAGGAGGAGTTTTATTCTCTTTAATATTCGATTAATAAGGTGATAAATAAGGGATTTAATTTAGATTATTTTTGAAGAGATAATAAAAGATTATTCTCTAATTATTTTAAATTAAGAGATAAAGCTATCAAATAAAGAAGAGTGGTGGCCAAGTAAGGGATTCTGAGGAGTAGTTTCGGCTATAAAAGGAAGGAAATAGGGCTACTTATCAATTTTTCTTCCTCCTCCTCTCTCTGCCGAATTTCTGAGTGCTCTCCTCTCTTCTCTTCTCTTCTCTTTTTCTTTTGTCAAGCCGAATCTATAGTCCACCATTGCCAAAATTCTCAAGTTTCTTTTCCTTATTTTCGTGGAAACCAAATACCCCAAGAGAACCTCTAGGCGACTTCTCCATTAAATCCCAAAAGCCGAAACTTTATCATCTAGTCATCAAGGCCGATTCTTTAAGGGGCTTTTAACAAGGGTGCTACCGATTTCTTAAAAAGGGTAAGATCCAAAGTTTGGTTTCAATTCTTTTATATTTTAAACCTATCTAAACTTTAGGGACTAATCTCTATTATGGATTTTGGCCGAGTTATGGAAGGGTGTTTTGGGATTTAAGAAATTGTCAACTACAAGAAGGTATCTTTCTGAACTTCTAAGATCTAAGGTAAGTTATGAATAACATTCGACCATAAGCTATATTATTATGATTTAATGTTAGATTGGATCTAACATGGGTACATAGGGATTTCAACAAACAATAAAGAAGCAAGGATCCAATTGGGATTTAAGATTTGGAAGGTAAGAACAAAGGTAAATTCGGCCAAGGCCTATTTTAGTAGTAGATCTATTATTATGTGTTTTAAGTCAAAACTAACCAATTCAAGGGATTTAGTGACTAGCCGATTTCAAAGGGGAAAAATACGAGTTTAGGATTTGATTAAATCATCAAATCGACACCAAGGTAAGCTTTAAGAATACAAATCCTATTAGGATTTGGTTTTCTAAGCCGAATAGGCTTTATGCTAAATAGTAAGTGATTAATCAATTGTAGGAACTTGAGATCTAAGGCGAGTAGATCGATTTGGGATTTCAAAGTGAAGTGGTTAAGCAAATCGGTGTGTACCCCACACTACTTCTTAATATGTTTCATGGCCTGTTTTATTAAAATATGTGATATTAAGAATATGAAAGTGGCTAGGGTACCATGTTATGGTACTAAGTACTCAGCACGTTTCCTACTTCTACAAAGAATATGAAAAAGATCATTAGTAACATGAAAATATGATAAGAATGTGAACTCTGGCATATTTATGCATATCATCATTATATGGGGCATATGGGTTTGTTTGAAAAAGGGGAAGTGAATGTGGTGACTTAAGACCACGAACACGGTGACCTAAGACCGTGATATCCGAAAGTGGTGACCTAAGACCACGATGTCGAAAGTGGTGACCTAAGACCACGCGAGAATCTGAACGTGGTGACCTAAGACCACGAATGCGGTGAACTAAGACCGCAATTTGGAGTGTAGCGGAAGGAGGGTCGACTTAGTAGTCCCCACGGTGTGCATGGTTGGTACGGGGGTGTGTAGCGGATGGACAATTAGGTTTGGGTTTGGGAATGCATCATAACTTGTATTCTATGTTTTGAAGGTGTAACTCTGTATGCCTGATTCTATTATGACTTAGTGTCGTGTACACATTGAGTCCGTTTGACTCACCCGTTGTGGGACCATGTTTCAGGTGATGAACAGTGATGGACCGGGACGATGTAACTCGTGGTGGCCATGCTCAACATGAAGTTTTTATTTTATGAACTACTATTTCTATTTAAGTACTTGAATTACTTGGAAATTATTTGATGTAATAAGGCCATAAGGCCATAGTTGAATTGTTTTCCATTTATTTCTATTTATTATGATTATAAGTTTTACCTATTAAAGTTTAAGTAAAATTTTTAATATAAAGAATTGAATTCGTTTTCAACACAAGCCCAACCCAAACAATGTGTTTTTTTAAAATCGCACAAGTTTTCTCTAGGTAACGAAAGAATTTTGAAACCGGTTTACTTGAGGAACATACCAAATCTGGGCAAATCTCGTGGGCCGGGTTTGGGGTGTTTCAATTTTTGTTCACACGGGCAGAGACACGAGCGCGTGTCTTAGTCGTGTGTGACACACAATTAAGTACACGGCCATGTGTCCCCTGGTGTTGATATTAAATTGAAGTCACTATGCATCACACGGTCTCACACACGGGCGTGTGACTGGCCGTGTGGTACAAGTCAGTATACCCCCCTAAATGGTACACGGCCTAGCACACGGGCGTGTGACTTAGCCATGTTGCATAAGTCAGTATACCCTACAGGTTTGGTACGGCCTAGTACACGGCCTGGCACACGGGCATTTGTGGCCACTTCGAAGGGCACACGGGCTAGACACACGGGCGTGTGGTCGGCTGTGTGACCCAAGTCAGTATGTATGCCCTATTTTCACATGGCCTGTGACACGGGCGTGTCTGAAGCCGTGTGAGGCACACTGCCTGTTCACACAGGCGTGTGACCCCTGAATGAATGAAAAATTTCTAAGTTTTACAAAAATTTCATATGTTATCAGTTTAGTCCCGAACCACTTCTAAAGCATGCTTAAGGCCTCGTAGGCTCTTATAAGGGACAATGTGATTGTCTTGAATGGTATTTGATTAAGAATGCATAAATGTATGGGTATTGGATGTTAAATGATGTGTATTGATTGGTAATACCTCGTAACCCTATTCTGACGGTGAATACGGTTGAGGGGTGTTACAGTACTTCATTGTATACTAGTTTAATATAGGTTTTAGATGTTGATTATAAAAACTATATACAAATTGAACTAGCACCACCAATACTCACCGAATACTATATTGCCGATCGGTAGCATTGGTGAGATATGATAATTTGTGTCTTTATATATTTTTTTTATAAATCACTAACATATAATGATTGTGTTTATTGTAAAATATAATAATTCAAATTTTTGTAAGTTCGTAATTTATTCTATATTTCTTTCAAAAAATAATTATATTATATTAATTTTCAGTATATTTCATATAATATTCTATTTGCATTAGTTTCAAATCATATATCATGATTAAGGCGAACCAAGTTAGGTAAAAGAAAGAGATAAAAAGTATTAATCATGTTGCATTAATATGCAGAGGTTTCTATATTTATATAAGAAAGATACCGTCACATATTATCAAAATATACATTAAGTTCGACACCTAGTGAGTTTTGAGCAGCCACGATTCCAAGGATTAACAACTTCTTGGAGAAGGCGACGGTAGGAAACAAGATCGGAGACCTCTGGATGGTGGATTGTCATAGCTGCATTGATTTGGATCACCTCTTCCATCACCACTATGCCAATTATAGCCAAATAAATTAACCATGTTTTCATGTTTGAGACTCCCATGATTGGTCTTTGGTTTCATTGGAATAATTTTAATATCACCTATTTATAAGGTTTTGGAATGATACCCTATTTTAGAAATTACGTCAAATTAGGTGATATTGTTTTGATTTTTTCTTGTTTTACTTTCTTGTTGTTTAAATTGTAAAATCTGTTAATTTTTTTATAAAAGCAATACATTTTAGAAATTGGACCAGGTAATCTAAGGTTTTTTTTTTCTCAATTAGTCGAATATTATGGAATGTGTTTCTGCGTGCATGTGTGTGTGTTTTGGCAAAAAGAAAGATAGTTGAGCTCTAATCTCAATATGTTACAATCTCAATTAGACTATATCTTTCCTATGTTACACATTGGATATCATTCAACAAGAAACAAATTCTACCATCTGGTGGTCAGGAATGTAAGCAGAGTCTCATTATTCCATATATAATATACAAATATGTTGTAGCGTACTTTCAAGTAAATAGTTTAGTATGATTTTTTTTGTTTATATATAAAAACATATTTATATTTTTTTTTGTAACGCCCTGAATAATTTATTCCTATTTCTGTAAATATCTTACACAAGTGTGTATCTGCTTCAGTGGCTAAATGTTCTTGGTGTATGTGTGAGGTCTTGGGTTCAAGTCCCAAATTTGTTATTATTGATCTAAGCCTTACCTAAGCCTTACCTTTGTTTAGTGGGCTTATATTTAATTTCCTGTAAATTCATATCAGAATGGGCCAACTGGTCTGGTGGTTAAACGAGTGTTAGTGTACCTGAAGGTTTTGTGTTCGAATCCTTGTGTAGGCAAGGGTGTTAATTTTTGTTCTAGTAAGCTGTCAGTGGTTGATGGAGTTGGGAGTCTGAGGTGGTTAGTGGGTGAGATTTAGTGGGATTGTGCAGTTAGTGGGATGTTTTCTTGGTAATTATTCTATTTTTGTTTTTATTTTTTTCTCTTCTCTCTCTTCTTCCTCCTCTCTGACGTTTCTGTGCTCATTTTTCCTATCAAATTTTTTCCTCTTCCAATCGTGTTGTTTCTCTTCTTGGTTTTGCCATTCGTTTTTGAAGGTAAGGGTTTGTGTTGGTGTTTTGAGAGTCTCTTTTGTATTTTTGTTTTTTTTGGTGTGTCGAGTTAATCCGGTAAACCGTGTTGGTAGGTGTTCTTCAAGAAAATCGAGACTGTAACACCCTAAACCCGGCCTAGACGTTATGGACGAATCTGGCGTGTCACATGGAAGTGTCTTTCAAAAAGTTGGACTTGTTGGTAAAAACTCGTTTCTAAGTTTAAAACCCCTTTATTATTATTTAACAAATCATCTAGTCAAAACTTTTGCCTTATTAGTTGCTATTGTTATAATAGGTTGATTTAAAATCGCGGAAGCTTTTGAAAACTCTAATGTTTAAATCTCGTGTCTTCGAAAACAGTAATTATTTTGAAAGTTCGTCTTCTCCTAAACTAGCAGTTTAAAATAAGTAAGCAAAAGCCCATTTAAAAATTTAAACAAACATAAATGGCCTTATTACATAAACAACACCCAACACAAACTTTAAATTTAAATGAAAGCAAGTGTAGAACCGCTGCAGTTGTGTAGCCACCTCCGAGCCCCTCACAGCACCAAACCCCCTATGGCTAAGGATTACCTGTACAGTTAACCAGACGGGTGAGTTTACGAAAACTCAGTGTGTAATCCCCTAACAAGCAAATAATCAATTAAACAGTAGATAAATACAGTTTGGGCTCGAGCTGCTATTATAATAATGATCCCGATTCGGTGTGGGCCTAAGCCCTTTCCTCAGAATAAGAAAGGATTGGGCTTTAGCCCAAAGACAATGCCCGAATCGTAGGGGCTTTGCCCAATTTCAGATATTAGTATCAATGGGGCTGGGCCCATGCAAGAATGAATATCGGTCATTCAAATGGAAGCAGTATGTAGGTCCATCAAGTAGGTCCACGATGCGTCTTGGGCGACCGTGCGACCTTATCGAGACTGATACACTCCTCCAAATATAACAACCCATCCTGATGCAATATGCCGTGACATAATATCATACGTGTATGCAAAATTTCATGCTCAATCATAGTCATACATATCATAGAGCAAATTAGTCATACATAATATAAGGCCATAATAGTCATTTCATCTCCTAGGGGTATAACAGTCATTTTACCCTATGGGGGTATTTTGGTCATTTTATCCTATGGGGGTATTTCGATCATTCTACCCTATGGGGGTATTTCGGTCATTTTACCTTATGGGGGTTTTTCGGTCAGTTTACCCTATGGGGGTATTTCAGTCATTTTACCCTATGGGGGTATTTCGATCATTTTACCTACTTTGGGGTCTCGGTGCAGATATTGACCTCTCGAAAGGTCCGCAGCCGCCTCGAGCGACTCCAATAACCTAAATGGTCATAACAGTATAAATGGGCCCAAGGCCCATTACTCAGCCCAAGGCCCATTACTCGGCCCAAGTGGGCCCACACGCTCGTGCGACCCGTTCAACTCAGATTTCACCACGGCTATGAGACCTACATAGCCCAGTCCAGTATTTGCCACAAATCGTGGATTTCATCCGTGTGGGACCCACGAGCCCATTGGGCCCACACGGCCCCTTTTTGGCCCAACGTGGCCCATTACGGCCTAAGCCCATGAAAATGTTCATGGAGGCCTCTACAGTCATACGCCCGTGATTCATGGGCTCGGTTTGACCACACGAGCGTTCGCATACCCATGTGACCTCAAAGTCCAATCTTTCGGCTTTTCGACTTTTTGGCTTTTCGGCTTTTGTCGTACTACAGTCAAAACAGTGTGAATACACACCTGTTTACGAAACCGCTCCAAGTTCCACGAGCACCCAACCATGCTTGAATGAGGTGACTTTAGTCCTCCAAGACCGCTAACTAGAAGTGATCACACGCCTTTATAGATTATCTGTACCACAACACCGATCTCATTAACCAAGGTAGGCCATATAAGTGGCCTCAATCCACAATGATATCCTACAGAACATAATCAGTATACGGCCTAAACTCTAAAAGTGGGGTAACGTATTACCTTGATTGAACGCTGAGAACAAGGGTTACGAATACTTCAAAACCATTTACACTCCACCACTCCTCGAGGAAAACCCTAGAATCGCAACGAGTAACACATCGTGAAGAAGAAAACAACAGTCGGTAATCAAAAGATAAATAAGAGGGTATTCAGTTTTTAAAAAGAATAGAAGAGAACAGGTTTAATCCAAAAAGTGAGGAGTATAAACACTTTACCGATAATCAGAAACACTTGCAGCACTGAAACGACACGAAACAGCGAAGAGAAGATCGGCGCAAAGAGTGATAAAACAAAAGGTGATATTCGGCCAAACTAGAAGGTAAAGGAGAAATATTCTGACAAGGTAAACCGATTGGAAGGTAAGGGATATTAAGCCAAAAGAGAGTGCAGCTTGAGGAAGAGAAAAGGGAGAAAAGAAAAGGAAGAGTTGCTCACAAAATCGACCTATTGACAGATCAAAAGCCGATGAATGGAAGGGAAGAAAAGTGAATTCGGCAGAGGAGAAGAAAGAAAAATGCACAAGGAAAAGTGAGCAGAGAAAAAATGCCAAAAGAACTTACCACATTCGGCCAAAGAGAGAAAAAAAAAAAACCCAAATGAGCAGTATACCTCTCTTGGCCAAAATCCTGAGTGCCAGAGTCCCAATTCGGCACAAACTCTCTCCCCTCTTATCTCCTTGATTTTCTCCTAAAATCCCTCCTCAAACCTCTCCATGACCAGTTCAAACTCCATTCAAATTCTATTCAAACTCCCCTTAGCTGTGTTTCAGTCCAACTCTACTACCTACACAGCTCAAGCAGCAAAATAAACACTCCATTGTGCAACCCATGTCTTGAACCTCAGACCTCACAGTTACACAACAAGCCACCTTGCCACTAGACCACAAGCTCTTTTTGTGTCATAAAACAAGCACTAATATTTATAAGGCCTATATGCCAGTGTCCAGATTCATTTAAGAGCAAAACTAAAAATTCTGCAAAAGCTAAGACTTGAACTCAGGCTTCTCAAACACTCCCATACACACCCAAATCACTTAGCCATTAAAGCAAACAAGCAATTTGTGTCACTTCCTTGCACAACAAAATATTTATGTGCAGTCTCCTAACTGTTCCCTTGTTCAAAACCTATTTCTTCTAGGCCCAAAATTCGAGGCGTTATAGAGACCCTTCGGTGGTGTAGTGAAATCTCGCGGTTGCTGTTGCAGAACGTGCTATTCGCTACGAGAGTGTTTTTGCATCAAATTCGTACCAGGTGTGTAACAACCCAGTTTTAGCTAAATTAGAATAGTGGTTTCAGAACCACAAATTTGATGTTGGAAAATAATTTTAATATTATTTTATGTGTTTACAGCATGACAGCATGTATGCGTGAAAATTTCGTGAGCTAATTTTATCGACTGGTTGCTCAATTTGATAAAAAGGATTAAATCGCGTAAAATGCAAAAGTTGCATTCTAATTGTTAAAAGTGTTTAATTGCTATGATTTTTTAAACCAAAGGTCCTTATGATGATATTAGACCATTGGTAGTGCTAATGGACATATATGGACATTTAATGAATGTTTTAAATGGTTTTTCATTAAGGCTATAATAGTAATTAGTATAATTATTATGTGTTAATTAAAACAAAGTTAATTTTAAGCTTTATTCTCATCCTCTTGGCCGAATGTGAAGAGTAGAATAAGCCATTTTTAGGGTTTAAAGTTTTGGCTAGTTCATTGCTCAATTGTAAGTCCAATTTTGTTCGGTTTTTAATGATTTCTATGTTTTTGTAATCGCTGCTTTGTGTTCTAGCTAGCCCGTACCTTTAATTTTGAAACTGTTAAAGATTTTAAGAGTTGACATTGATAAGTTTATGAGTTCTTCGATGTTTGAAGATGAAATATGAATTTCTGATGATAGATTTTTATGTTTTGTAAATTAATTTTTGATGAAAATGTCAAAAAGGGATTAAATAGAGAAAATGTGAAATGTAGTAGTTAAAAGTGTGAATAAATGAAAGTTTTGGGCTACTAGGGGCACTATGGTAATTCGGCCAAGCTTGGGTTTATTGAAATTATGTGAATTTTGTGTATTTGTGAAATAGGGACTAAATTGATTAAATGTGAAAATTTAGGGGCTAATGTGTAAAAAGGGCTTAAATGTATGTTTTAGACTAAATTGAAAGAATATATGATTAAATGAGTTAATTTTAATACATATAGATCAAGAAAAGAGAAATCCAGAATTAGATCAGGGGAAAAGCAAGGTTATCGAGTAGTCGATCCGATCCGTCAAATCCGAATACGAGGTAGGTTCGTATGTGGAAATTTCATTGTAAATATATATTAAATGCTTTGATATCGCATAAACTGTGCTTATGAGATACAAATAATGTTTGAATTGTGAATACGACTCTACGGATATGTTCGACGATGAAATCGACAAATGTAAATTCCCAGTTGAACCTTAGGAATAGTTTAGGATGCTAGTGACATGTCATTAGGTTATTGTGTTGGCTTCGGGCCACGAGATTGGCACTACGGGTGCGAGTGATACCTTGATTTGGCTACGGGCCATGGTATAGGTATTTCGGAAATGAGTTACCTTGATTTGGCTATGGGCCATGGTATAGGTACTCCGGGATAAGTTACCTTGATTTGGCTTCGGGCCATGGTATAGGTACTTATCGATTGAGATTCTTGAGTATCCAACTTCTATTTCGAATGGTTCAACATGTAAACAAATGATGTGGTTGAGAAAGAGATTAGTACGAGGTGATACATGTACGTACAGAACCTATTCGAGTATTAAATAGAGAAAGTTATTTGATAATATAATTGTGGAATGGTTATTTGATTGAATTGTTTATGTGAATTTAAGTATGAAATTAGATGGCATATTATAGCAAATTTGAGATTGGTATTGATGGTAATTGGCTGCCTATTGTATGATGAAATGGTACCATTTTGGTTGTTTAGGTGAGCATGAGTAAGGGTGGCAAATTGGCCTTGCAAATGGTTTATTTTTGTCCAGACGGGCAAATACACGGGCGTGTGTCTCAGGCGTGTGCTACACATGGTTATACTACACGGCCGTGTGTCCCCTGATGTTGAAATTAAAAGGAAGTCAGTGTGCTCCACACGGTCTCACAAACAGGTGTGTGACTGGCCGTATGTCACAAGTCAGTATACCTCCTAAATTGCACACGGCCTAGCACACGGGAGTGTGACTTGGCCATGTTGCATAAGTCAGTATACCCTATTGTTTTGGCACGGCCTTGCACATGGGCATGTGTGGCCACTTCGAAGGGCACACGGGCTAGACACACGGGCATGTGGTCGGCCGTGTGACCTAAGTCAGTATATATGCCATGTTTTCACACGGCCTGGGACACGGGCATGTGACCCTTGAATGATTAAAAAAATTCTAAGTTTTCCAAGAATTTTGTATGTTATCAGTTTAGTCCCAAACCATTTCTAAAGCATATTTAAGGCCTCGTAGGCCTTTATAAGGTACAATGTGATTGTATTAAATGATTTATGAGAATGAATGCTTTATGTTTGATAAATGTATGTTATATGTTATGAATTGATCGGTAATACCTCGTAACCCTATTCTGACGGTGAATACAGGTGAGGGGTGTTACATTTATTGGTATTAGAGCTAGGGCTTAATCAATTCTAGGACTAACGTAGCATGTGTGAGAGTCTAGCTATACATGCCATATATACTCTGCGATAGTGTGATGATTCGTGATAGCTTAAATTGTGTTTTCGTATAGTAATGGATCTCGAACGAGCTGTAGCCGATGATGTAGAGAGTAATCCGCCCGCTCCCACTCAAGGGGCAGCGCCATCAGATTCTAGGCCTGTAACGAGTAGCCACGAGAGAGAGGCTAAACAAGCCTTTTTCCAATTGATGAACGAGTGGTTCACGGAGTTCGTTCGAACTAATATGGCTACTCAACAACCTCCACCCCCACCTATTCTTAACAAATCCCTGTTGTTCCACAAGTTATAAACCCGATACGGTTGAATAAGCTGCCAGTAGATAAGATACGTAAACATGGGGCTGAAGAGTTTTGGGCTACTGTTGATGATGATGCTGAGAGAGCTGAGTTTTGGCTTGAAAATACGATTCGGGTATTCAATGAATTGTCTTGTACTCCTGATGAATGTATTAAATGTGTTGTATCTTTGCTGAGAGATACCGCTTATCAATGGTGGAACACGTTGATATCTGTGGTTCCGAAAGAATGGGTTACTTGGGAATTCTTTCAGACAGAGTTCTGAAAGAAATATATAAGTCAACGATTCCTTGATTAAAAGCATAAAGAGCATCTGGAATTAAAATAGGGCCGCCTGACTCTCATTGAGTATGAAAGAGAATTCGTACGGTTAGGTAAGTATGCTCGAGAGTATGTGTCTACTGAGGAGATTATGTGTAAACGGTTCGTTGACGGGTTGAACGAAGATATAAAACTACTAATCGGAATTCTAGAGTTGAAAGAATTTGTTGTTTTGGTTGAAAGGGCTTGAAAAGCCGAGGATCTTAGCAAAGAAATGAGAAAAGCAGATTCAGAAGCTAGAGACTTGAGAAAAAGATCAATGAATAAGTTGTACCAACCTTCGTCAAAGAAATCCAGAGATTCGTACGCTTGTCCAAATGTTTCAAATGAATATTCGAACAGAAATTGTAGAAAACAATACTCTGGTCCTAAAGCTCAAACAACTTCAGTATTGAGTGTTGGCAGTGTGAGAGACAACAAACCCGAGTGTCAGCATTGTGGGAGATGACACTTCAGTGAATGCTGGAATAAAAGTACTAAAGCTTGCTTCAAATGTGGCTCGCCGGATCATTTTATTAAAGACTGTCCTGATATGGGTGAAAAAGATAGACCTCAGAATGTGAGACCGAGTAATACATCGACTAGAGGAAGACAACCAAGAAATACTGGGAATGTAAGTGGTAGTCAAGGGGCGACGAGAGACTCTACCGTGAGATCTGAGGCTAGAGCACCGGCTAGAGCCTACGCTATTCGCGCTCGCGAAGAAGCGTCATCTCCAGATGTTATCACCGATACTTTCACTCTTTATGATACTAATGTGATTGCATTGATAGATCCAGGATCAACTCATTCTTATATATGTATGAATTTAGTATCTAGTAAGACTTTGCCTGTAGAGTCTACTGAATTTGTGATTAGAGTATCGAACCCCTTAGGTAAATGTGTTTTGGTTGACAAAGTTTGCAAGAATTGTCCGTTAATGTATTAGGATTTTTGTTTTCCAGCTAATCTGATGTTGTTGCCATTTGATGAAATTGATATGATTCTGGGTTTGGATTGGCTAACGATGCATGAGGCTATAGTGAATTGTATACGAAAGACAATTGAATTAATGAGACTATTAGAATTGAATCAGATGATCTGAATAGTTTGCCTGTTGTAATATCGTCAATGTTAGCCCAGAGATTTGTGAGAAAGGGGTGTGAAGCTTATCTTGCATATGTAGTTGATACAAAAGTGACAGAAACAAAGATTGAATCAGTACTAGTAGTGTGCGAATATCCAGATGTATTTCCTAAAGAGTTACCGGGTTTACCACCTATCAGAGAAGTTGAGTTTGGTATTGAATTAGTACCGGGAATAATGCTGATATCGATAGCTCTATACAGAATGGCTCCAACAGAGTTAAAAGAATTGAAAGCTCAGTTGCAAGAATTGACAGATAGAGGTTTTGCTAGACCGAGTTTCTCTTCCTGGGGTGCACCGGTGTTATTTGTGAAAAACAAAGATGACACGATGAGAATGTGTATAGACTATCAACAGCTCAACAAAGTGACGATCAAGAATAAATACCCTTTGCCACAAATAGATGATTTGTTTGATCAGTTAAAAGGAGCAATAGTGTTTTTGAAAATTGATTTGAGATCGGTTTATTACCAGTTGCGAGTTAAAGACTCCGATGTGCCAAAGACTACATTTTGAACAAGGTACGGACACTACGAATTTCTTGTTATGCCTTTCAGACTAACAAATGCACCTGCTATTTTTATAGTCTTGATGAACGGAATTTTTAGGTCGTACTTAGACCGATTCGTCATTGTGTTTATTAATGATATTTTGATTTACTCTCGTGATGAATCTGAGCATGCCGATCATTTGAGAATCATATTACAAACTTTGTGTAACACCTCTTACCTGTATTCCACACCGGAATCGGATACGAGGCATTACCGTACTTTACTTGCTTAAACATGCAACATTGGGCTGTAAAATTTTATTTCAAACTTAAAACTTCCCATCCAGATGCATAAATTTCTTATCATGGGCCAACGAGGCCTTAAACATACAACCGGAAGGTATCAGAGTTAAGTCGGAAACGTTTGTTCATATAGAAAAATTTCACCTAAACAGGGGCCACACGCCCGTGTGAAATGGGACACGCCCGTGTGGACAGGCCGTGTGATCACACACGCCCATGCTCCTAGCCCGTGTAGAATTTATTTATCACTTCGAACCTACAGGGGTTCTCACACGGCCGGACACACGCCCGTGTCAATAACCCGTGTCCCTCACACGTCCTAGACACGCCCGTGTCCTCGTCCGTGTGTGAAAAACCTGGGTATTCTGTTTATAACGTCAGCGAGCTTTTAAAGGGCACACGGCCTAGGCACACGCCCGTGTGCTGGCCCGTGTGACGAATCAAATTCTCGCAAATTTGATGCAGGGGATACACACCTGTGTGCTGGCCCGTGTGCTTGCCAACCTCTTTGAGCCAAAACTCACTTTTGCTAAACTTGGCATACACCTGATTATCTCGTAAAATCTGTAAAATCGTCCTCAAGTGCTCGGCATGCTCATTCTCATCACGAGAATATACCAATATATCATCAATAAAAACCACAACAAATTTATCCAAATATGGCCGAAAGATGCGGTTCATTAAATCCATAAACACGGCAGGGGCATTTGTTAAACTGAAAGGCATGACTAAAAATTCATAGTGCCCATACCTTGTCCGGAATGTGGTTTTCGGCACATCTGAGTCTTTGACCCTCAATTGGTAATAACCGGACCTCAAATCTATCTTAGAAAACACCGTGGCTCCCTTCAATTGATCAAACAAATTGTCGATCCTTGGCAATGGGTACTTATTCTTCATAGTAGCCTTATTAAGCTGCCGGTAGTCTATACATAATCTCATGGAACCATCTTTCTTTTTCACAAATAGCACTGGAGCACCCCACGGAGAATAGCTCGGTCGTGCAAAGCCTTTGTCTGTTAACTCTTGCAACTGTGCTTTTAATTCTTTCAACTCGGTTGGAGCCATTCTATACGGAGCAATCGATATAGGTGCAGTACCAGGGGCTAACTCAATGCCAAATTCAATTTCTCTAACCGGAGGCAACCCTGGCAACTCTTCTGGGAATACATCTGGATACTCACATACTATCGGTACTGATTCAATTCTTAACTCAGTTTCTTTGGCATTCATCACAAAGGCAAGATATGTTTCGTATCCCTTTCTTATATATTTCTGGGCAGACATATGAGAGATCCCTACAGGCAGTCTGTCTTGTTCATCTGATTCAACACAAAGGGCATCCCCGTTTTCAAATCTCAATTCGATGTATTTCTTTCCATAATTTACTGTCACATCATGAGCGGTCAACCAGTCCATACCAAGAATTATATCGAATTCATCAAATGGTAATAACATAAGATTTGCCTTAAAATAATGACCTCTAATCATCAATGGGCAATCCTTAAATACCTTATCTGTAACATCTTAAAAATTTGAGTATCGTTATGATGCATGTTTTGGTGTTTAGCTTGTGTATGATTAAATTTTTGCATGCTTAATATAGTCTTGAGAAGGCTCGGGATTATTCGGAACTAGAATAAATTTTAGTAGTGAGTATTTTATTGAAGTGGATCAAGTGATTATGATGCTTAAGTTAATTTAAGTGACAAAAGCTAGCATAAGATGAGCTAGTAGCAAGGTGGTGTTGGCGCATGAGTGATTGCTTGAGGGGAGAGGTTCGAATCCCATGGATAGTATTTAGGTGACTTTTATTTTTGTACTTGTATGGCATGTGTCAGTCAAGCTTTACTTATGGTAAGGTTGGACAAATTCTTTTATGGGAAGTAGACTAAGGGAAAAAGGCAAGCTTGAATTAAGGGATAGAATTAACTTGATTTTGGGGATAGGATTCTAAAGGTTTGGAAAGTGGAGGAACACAAGGCATGATACAAGGAAGTTGTCTTGGAAACTTTTGCATGGCCATTTTGACCATGTATTTGGACGGCATTATGGACAAAAGGGGGGAGCCGAAATTTGGTGGTTAGTTTGGGGTAGGATGGTAGCTTGTTAGAATTCTTTTGGTCATAATTTTTGCTCATCCAAAACATCTTTCCTATCATTTCCTTTCTCTCATAGCCGAATGTGTATTTAGCTTTGAGAAAACAACTTTGTTGAGTTTTCATTTAGGCATTTCTTTTTGACCATTTGGTCATTTTTGCTTATCACTCTAGTATCCCATTGTGTGTCTTTCTCCTAGTGCCGAAACTACCAACACAAAAGCCATTCCTTTTTCCTTCTCCTTCCCCATTGCCGAATGCATATTGTTCCTAAACTCATCTCTTTTCTCCTTCTCTTTTCTTCTTTTTGAAAATCGAATTATAACACCTTCACTCCATTCTCTTTTCTTCCTCATTTTTATTTATCATTCAAATATTTTCTTCATTATTTTTCTCTCATGGCCAAATGATACTAATCCCATTTTCTTCAATTTTCCCTTTAAAGCTGAATCTTCTATTCATCTATATTGTCTTGTTGATTATTCTTTCAACCCTCGTTTAAACAATAGGTAAGAGCTTTCTTTTTGGTTCTTATGTTGGTTTATGGGTTGTTTTGGCCGAACCTTAAGTGTGGTAAAGGAGAGCCTTTTTGATCGAAACCATTGTTCATTTCTCTTAGATAATTTCTTTTGTTATTTTGTTATAGTGAGATAGTGGTGGGTCGAATCATCACATTTTCGAAGACTTCGTAAAGCTATTCGAGTTGGAACATTTGTCAAGGAATCCTTTGGAAATCACTCGGGATTTTAAGGTAAGCCGAGTTCTCTCTTTTAAGCCATTAGTATTAAATTTCCGATATATGGTAGGACTAATAATCTTTTGTCAATAAAGACAAATAAGATAGGGACGAAAAGGGTTGTTAATAGTGTTCAGAAGAGGGGCGGTTCCGCTATTCCCCCTAAATTCAAACGAAAGACTGTTTCAGCAATCCGAGATTTTCCACCGGGTTGTGGACCCTCATCCGGAGAAAATCAATTATTTGAAGTCATTCGTACTCCTGAGCCATTTTTTGTTCGTGGTTCTTCATCGGGTTATGAACCATCAATCGGGGAGAAATCGCAAATAGTTGTCATTCGAGATTCCGAGGGTAAGGATCTAGATCGTTAATCATTAGAATAGTTTTATATTAAATATTAGTGTTCTAATCAAGAGTAAAATATATTTAGGTATCGACGAGCGGGAAAGTATAGTTCTCACCGTAATCAGGTGTGTAACTTCACACGTATCTCATGGGTTATATTACCGTAAGCGATAGAATAAAAATCGTAATGTCGGTAAAATTTGAAAATACAGTATATTAACACTTTTTGTGTGAATGCATGAAACCGGTATTAAGATTGTGGAAAAATTACGGTTTTGCCCTCAATGGGCTATATCTTAGAAAAAAATGATATTTTGGGCCACATGATATTTGATAAATCGGCCAAAGTGTGAAAATTATGGAAAAAAGCCACATGTGTATAAAGGGCCAAGAAATCGCTAGATCGTAAATGGGCCAAGGTTGGCTAGTTCGTTAAAAAGGGCCAAATTGCTGTTTTGGACTAATGGGCCAAATTGATAATTTGTAATATGGGCTTTTTGTTGAAATTTATCTCATGAATATATTGTTATGCATTATATATATACATGATTGCATGGGTTGGGATAAATAACAAAGAGAAGAAAGGCCTGTTGCCAAATATCTAGTTCGGTGGCTCTCGCCACAAATATTATAAATGGCTCTGTTGCCACAAATATTATATCCGGCTTAATGCCTGCTATTGGTGTGTTGGCGGGGTGGGTTGACTTGATCCCCCGGGTGTGTTGGTTGGTGCGGGGTGTGTAGCGGATGGAAATTAGGCTTGGTTGGGAATTGCATAACACATGCATTAATTTTTATACTTGATTTATATATATGCATTGTACATTTGTAAATGGGCTCAAGCCCATCTAATTGCTTAAAAGGTATTGGCCCAGTGAACACGGTAAGTGGGTTACACATTGAGTTCTAAGTAACTCACCCCGTTTTTTTTTACCCCTTCTCAGGTAATGATAATTGATAGAGGCTTGGGCCGGGGATGACTTCGTGTGGAGGCCATACTACGAATGATGAGTTATAAAAACTTTGAACTTCTTTTAAGTATTTTTATTTAAGTACTATTTCAATTACAATGTAATAAGGCCTCTGGTATTATTTTTATGGATTTTTATGCGTGGATGGATTTTAATATGTTTTAGCTACTTTAATGGGGTTGTTAATCTTTTATAAATGTTTTTCTTAAACTTTCGTATAAAAAGAGGATTTTTTTTATATCACTTACTCGTAAAATTTTGTGAAAACTCTTTTATAAATTTATTTCAACCAATTATTAAAGTTTTTAACCAATTATTTCTCTGAAAATCAATTTGTAAATTCTTATGTTTTAAAAAAACATGGTGTTCAAATAAATCTTGATTTTTGATAAACTCCAACTTCAAATCGTTTTCAAGAATTGTTTTCATTAAAAACATTGATGCTTAAGGGTAAGTTCATTTTATGTGGCATGCCAAGTTTGGTCTTAACGCGTAGGCCGGGGTTGGGGTGTTACATTATCAACTAATACACTTTTGCCTAAAGGATTGGACACTTTTATCACAAACTTTGTAGACTCTACAGGCATGCTCATACTAGATGCTAGTTTAATGCAAATATATGAGTGGGTAGATCTCGGATCAATTAAAGCAACAACATTAGTATCATGGAGAGAAAATGTACCCGTAATTACATCAGGGGATGGCGCCTCTTCACGAGCGTGAATGGCGTAAGTCCTCGCAGGTGCTCTACCCTCAGATCTTGCAGCCTGCTCTCTGGGTGCGCTCTTACTACTCGTTCCACTTCTCAGGTTTCTCTGTTGTCTCCCTCTAGTAGTACTTCTCGATCTGGCACTCTAAATTTTCTCTTTTTCGACCATCTCGGGGCATTCTCTAATGAAATGATCTTTGGAACCACACTTAAAACAGGCTCTCTCGTGAGCTCAGCACTCACCAGGATGTCGTCTGCCACACTGTGGACATTCCGGTCTATTAGGTCGAGTGTTCCCAACACTTACAACTGAGGTAGTCTGAGCCTTAATCCCCGAGTACTGTTTACTCTTACCTCTATTTGAATACCTGGCTGAAGTAGCTGATTGGGTAGGGAAGTCTCTTGACTTCTTGGACGAGGATTGAAATGACTTATTCAATTGTCTCTTTCTTGAGTCACGGGACTCCATCTTAGCTTTCATTTTCTCTTTCACCAAGTCCTCGGCTTTACAAGCCCGATCCACTAGCACAACAAATTCCTTCAACTCAAGGACACCAACAAATAATCTGATATCTTTATTTAATCGGTCCTCGAACCTCTTACACATGATGGCTTCGGAGGACACACACTCCCGAGCGTACTTGCTGAGCCTTACAAATTCACTCTCATACTCAGTTACTGTCATTCTACCTTGTTTCAGTTCTAGAAATTCCTTTCTTTTCTGGTCGACAAACCTTTGGCTAATGTACTTTTTCCGGAATTCTTCTTGTAAAAACTCCCATGTGATCCTTTCCCTTGGTACAACCGACACAAAGGTGTTCCACCACTAATAAGAGGAATCTCTCAGAAGAGACACCACATATTTCATGCACTCTTCAGATGTGCAGGATAACTCGTTAAATACCCTGATGGTATTTTCAAGCCAAAATTCTACTCTTTCCGGATCACCATCCTTACTAGATCGAAATTCCTCGGCTCCTTGCTTCCGGATTCTATCAACTGTGGGCTTTTCTCTTCTTACTACTTCTACTACTTGGGGAGCTACAGGGGTAGGTTGAGGAATTGGCGGGGGTAGAGGGGGTTGTGCATTCGAGTTCGCACGAACGAACTCCGTATACCATGCATTCATCATGTGGAGAAAGACTTCCCTAGCCTATTCTCCTCCTCTCTGACTTACAGTTGTAGGTCTATTCTCATTCTCATTTGGCACCGTCCCTTCAGTGGGAGCCAGTGCGTTACTTTCTACATCATCCGCCACAGCTCTATCGGGATCCATTTACTATATAAAAACAAAATTTAAATCGTCAGGAGTCGTCACACTATAATAATGTAAATACTCATGTGTATGGCATGTATAGCTAGACTCATGCTTACACTATGTTAGTCTGAGAATTGACTAAATCGTAGCTCTGATACCACTAAATGTAACACCCCTTACCTGTATTCCACACTGGAACCAGATACGAGGCATTACCGTACTTTACTTGCTTAAACATGCAACATTGGGCTGTAAAATTTTATTTCAAACTTAAAACTTCCCATTCAGATGCACAACTTTCTTATCATGGGCCAACGAGGCCTTAAACATACAACCGGAAGGTATCGAAGTTAAGCCGAAAACGTTTGTTCATATAGAAAATTTTTGCCTAAACAGGGGCCACATGCCCGTGTGGGCAGGCCGTGTGATCACACACGCCCATGTCCCTAGCCCGTGTAGAATTTATTTATCACTTCGAACCTACAGAGGTTTTCACACGGCCAGGCACACGCCCGTGTCAATAACCCGTGTCCCTTACACGGCCTAGACACGCCCGTGTCCTCGCCCATGTGTGAAAAACCTGGGTATTCTGTTTATGACGTCAGTGAGCTCTTAAGGGGCACACGGCCTAAGCACACGCCCGTGTGCTGGCCCGTGTGACAAATCAAATTCTCGTAAATTTGATGCAGGGGATACACAGCCTATCAACACACCCATGGGACTAGCCGTGTGTCACACACGGCCTAGACACACGCCCGTGTGTCTACCCGTGTGGACAATTAGAAGGCTATTTTCCAAGCCTAATGCCACCCTGAAACATAAACACATATATGCCAACACAAGCAACACATAATATGGCAATAATACACTATGAAGACTCACAAATCATCCTTCATACTCTTCATAGAACTCATCATCATTAAGATATAAAACTTGACCAATATTGACCAATTTCTAGTGGCCATTTACAAAAGGAGTGTATAACATTAATAGCCAACACTTTGGCTTTCAAATATGACATAACACAAAAAGACCAAGTTCCTATACATGCCATACTCAAAATGAATCAACCTTACTATACCAAAAGAATAGTTGATAGTGTGATCCGAGCTCCGACGTCCTACGATCCCCGAGCTAGCTTGGCGATACTACAAAGAAATGGGAAATGAGAGGGGTAAGCATATAGCTTAGTAAGTTTGCGTGAATTAAAATAGCAACATAAATACTCAAGGTAAAATCAATTCATCTCATAGAACAATAACAACACGAGTTCTCAAGTACTTTAACATACTTACTCATACTTACGCTTACCCATTACATACCACATTAAGGTCTCATAACTCATATTTTACTTATGGTACCTGTATCACATCATCACATAATTTAGCACTTATACTATCATGAACATAAACTTGTATCATTATCATCCTCAACATAAATGTAACTCTTTGTCATCTATGTGTAGCTACGTTCTTACCATCTTTGCATACTTAACTCTTTTGCCCGTTGAATTTCTCGGAATACTAGAGGATACTCAATCTCATCATTCTTGTATCGCGATGCCAATTCCATATCCCAGATATGGTCTTACATGGTATCACCTCTTGATGCCGATGCCATATCCCAGATATAGTCTTACACGGGATCTCTTAACTCGATGTCGATGCCATGTCCCAAACATGGTCTTATACGAGATTATACATAGATTTTGATGCCATGTCTTAGACATGGTCTTACACGAGATCCTCCTTTGGTGCCGAGGCCATGTCCAAACATGGTCTTATACGGGACCTTCCTTATTCGATGCCAATGCCATGTCCCAGACATGGTCTTATACGGGATCTACATTCAGTACCGATGCCATATCCTAGATATGGTCTTATATGGGACCTACATTTGGTGTCGATGCCATGTCCCAGACATGATCTTATACGGGACCTTCCTTATCTCATGTCATGACATAGGTATCATCGTTATTCTGAATCTTCAACCGGGACTTAAACTTAACACATCCTCATTTCAATCTCATCGAAGCATCATAAGTTAACTTCATAGAATTTATATACATTTCTCATAAAATAAAATAATTACAAGTATAATAACATTGTATAGCTTTAATTTCATACAAACTTACCTCAGTACTCAAAATGTGTGTAGATGTTCAATTTAGTCCAACACCTTGTTCTTGCCTCTGTTTCAGTCCGGGCTTCGTGTTTCTTGATCTATAATAACAATTTCACTGGTTCAATACTCACAT
Source organism: Gossypium sturtianum (assembly GCA_025698515.1). Lineage (NCBI taxonomy): Eukaryota > Viridiplantae > Streptophyta > Magnoliopsida > Malvales > Malvaceae > Gossypium > Gossypium sturtianum. Next base: position 67,849,800 of record CM046949.1, on the reverse strand, counting down.
TGACTAAATTGACTCATGAATCACATTTTGGAAAAATTACAATTTTGCCCCTAAACTTTCTCATATTTACACTTTTGCCCTTAGGCTCGTAAAATGATTTTTATTCAACTTGCTTGTATTTCAAGCCTAACTGAATCATTTTCTTAACTAAAAAAACCTTCAATTTTCACTATTTCATTCATGTATGACAATTTTTATAACTTTTGCAATTTGGTCCTTTCATGTATTTTTCATGAAAATCACTTAGAAAAAGATGTTTATCATACATCAAACTTTCATATTCTTCCTTAGAACATCAAAATACATGCATGTCTTACATGGGTAAATTTTTGAATATAAACCCTAGCTCAAAATATAGCTAGAAATAGCTAAATCGAGCTACGAGGATCTCAAAAATACGAAGAACATTAAAAACGGGGCTAGGATGCACTTACTATCAAGCTTGGAAGTTGAAGAAACCCTAGCTATGGCTCCTTAGTGATTTTTGGCCATGGGAGAAGAAGATGGACACAAATTTTGACTTCTTTTTCCCTTTTTAATCTTTTATTTACCAAATGACAAAAATGCCTTTAATGGTCATTTCATGAGATTTTTCCTTCCCATTTCTATTTTTGTCCATCATAATCTATATTGGTCTAATTGCTAATTAAGGCCCTCTAATAATTTTTATAATTCTATTTCATACTTGATTCTTCTAGAATCCCATATTTTCTAATCTTTGCAATTTAGTCCTAATGGATAAATTGATCACTAATTAATAAAATATCCTTATAAAATTTTCACACAATTATGCAACCACATCATAAGCCTCATAAAAATCACAAAACACATATTTCTACTTTAGATTTGTGGTCTCACAACCACTATTCTAACTAGGCCCTAAATCGGGCTGTTACACTTTGAGAGATAAACAGTTGTTTGCAAAGTTCAGCAAATGTGAGTTTTGGCTACGAGAGGTTGGTTTTCTAGGACATATAGTTTCAGCCAAGGGTATCTGAGTTGACCCAAGCAAAGTTCCTGCGATTATAGATTGGAAACCTCTGAGAAATGTATTCGAAGTCCGTAGTTTTTTGGGACTAGCCGACTATTATAGACGATTTGTGAAAGGTTTCTCGATGATTGTGACACCAATGACAAGATTGCTTCAAAAAGATGTTAAATTTGAATGGTCAGAAAAGTGTCAGCAGAGTTTCGAGCAGTTGAAAGTATTATTGATAGAGGCACCAGTGTTAGTTCAGCCTGAGTCAGGTAAAGAATTTGTAGTTTTTAGTGATGCATCGTTAAATGGCCTAGGTTGTGTTTTGATGCAGGAAGGCAAAGTTATAGCTTATGCCTCAAGATAGTTGAAGCCGCATGAAAAGAATTATCCGACGCATGATCTTAAATTAGCCACGATAGTGTTTGCATTGAAAATTTGGCGCCATTACTAGTTTGGTGAGAAATGCCATATTTATACCGACCAAAAAAGTTTTACATATCTGATGACTCAGAAAGATTTGAATTTGCGACAGCGAAGATGGTTAGAATTACTAAAAGACTATGAATTAGTGATTGACTATCATCCGATGAAAGCTAATGTGGTTGCTGATGCTTTGAGCCAAAAGTATTTATTTGCTTTACGTGCTTTGAACACACAATTAGCTTTTTCTGACGACGGTTCGATAGTAGCCGAGTTGAAAGCGAGACCGTTATTTATACATTAGATGTGTGAGGCTCAAAAATTTGATAATGAATTACAAGCAAAACGAGTTCAGTGTGAGTCGACTTCTGATTCAGAGTGTCGAATAAGGCCTGATGACTGTTTGATGTTTCGTGATAGAATATGTGTACCAAGAAATTTCGAGCTCATTCGGAAGATTTTAAATGAAGCACACAGTAGTTGTTTATCAGTACATCCGGGAAGCACGAAAATGTATAATGATTTGAAACAACATTATTGGTGGCACGACATGAAACGAGATATCTCAGAATTTGTTTCAAAATGTTTGATGTCAGCAAGTTAAAGCTGAACATCAGGTACCATTGGGTTTGCTATAGCCTATTTTGATTCCCAAGTGGAAGTGGGATAGAGTAACAATGGACTTTGTAACGCCCCGAATTTGGGCCTAGAAGTATTGGGCCTTGAGTATGGGTCCTTAAGGAGGCTGCAAATAGGTATTTAATTGTGCAAGGAAATGACACAATTAAATGTCTGCTTCAGTGGTTAAGGGTCCTGAGAAGTGTTGGAAAAGTCCTGGGTTCAAACCTAGGCTTTAGAAAAATTTTTGGTTTTAAGTGAATAAAACCCTGGATGCTTGGATGTAGGCCTTTTAAATTATTTTGATAAAAAAAATGATACAAGGAAGCATGTGTCTAGTGGTTGTGGTATCATTAAGGTTGCAAGGGAGCTTGGGTTCAAATCTTGGCTCTTGTAGAATTTCTTTAATTTTTGGCTCTTTAAGAATCTGGACACTGGCACATAGGGTTTATAAATATTTGCGCATGTTTTAAGTCACAAAAGGAGCTTGTGTTGTGGTGGCATGTAGCGTGTGGAGCATAGGAGAGGGCAAGGGTTCGAATCCCATTGCAAGCAAAAAGGGATATTTATTTTGCAGTTGGGACAGTTTTGGAGGATTGATGGAGGGATCCCATATTGGGAAGCTAGCATGAGAGTAGGCGAGAAGCTGGCTTTAAATAGAGCGATCTATGAGGAGAGTAAGCATAGCTTGGTTGGCGTTTGGGCATAGGAGTGTTTGGAGCGCAGATTAACTCAAGATTCCTATCAGGTGTGTATTTCGCACTACTCTAGCTGTAGAGCGGCAAATGCCGAAATACCAGTCACACGACGATGGTAGCCACACGAGCGTGCGAGCGCACGTGTGGGAGCTTTGACGCGATAGTTGAGGCCATCATGAGTGTTCTTGTGGGTTTAGGCTGTTTGGGCCACGATGGGCCAAAAGGGGCCATGTGGGGCCAATGGGCCCGTGGGCCCAATCGGATAAGTTGTATGATTGTGTAGTAAATATTGGAGTGGACTATGTGAATCTCATATCTGTGGCTAGATTTGGGCTAAATGGCCACACGAGTGTGTGGGCCCATTTGGGCCGAGAATGGGCCCTAGGCCCATTCGCATCGTTATCTCTGTTTAGAATACCTTGGTTTACAAAATTACTGAAATACCCTTGGTTTACAAAATTTCTGAAATACCCTTAGTTTATAAAATTACTGAAATACCCTTGGTTTACAAAATTACTGAAATACCCTCGACTTGTAAAATTACCTAAATACCCCCAATTTACAAAATTACTGAAATACCCCCTGTTTGTAAAATTACTGAAATACCTCTAGTTTGCAAAATTACTGAAATACCCCCAGTTTGCAAAATTATCAAAATACCCCTGTAGGGTAGAATTACTGAATTACCTCTGTAGGGTAGAATTACCAAAATACCCCTGAAGGGTAGGATTATCGAAATACCCTTATAGGGTAAAATGACTATTTTGCCCTTGTGGGTAAATGACTGACTTAGACTATGAGTTGACTATTTTGATTGTGGTTGTATGACTGATATGCTTTTATTACATGTCTAAATGTTTGTTACTGAGCATGGCCATTTTGCATACACGTGTAAGGATCGAGCGTGACATACACGACATATTGCATGGGGTGGGACATTGATATGGAGGAAGTTCTGATAGGGTCGCACGGGTCGCATGACGACTGTGGATCCAGTATTGATCTGTTGAGGTCGCACGAGTCGCATGACGACTGTGGACCAGCGGACGGCTTAAAGTCATGTAATCTGTTTACGGCTTAGTGCCAACCTAAATATGGCTCTGTGCCATCTTGATTATGGCTTTGTGCCAATCGTATTTACCCGTGGCTATGTGCCTAATATATATATCGATGACTCTATGTCGATCATATTTACCCAAGGCTATGTGCCGATTATAGTACCGTCGCTGATGGCTATGTGCCAAACAAGATACTCTTATTGATGGCTTTGTGCTAATTATAATACCGCTACTGAAGGCTTCGAGCCGCATATATATACTAGCAGCCTTGCTGCGATTTTGGTTAGTGTCGCAACCGGTGCTAACATTGGGAGTGTAGGGATGGCGTGGGTGATTTATTCCCCGCAGGTAGTGCAGGGTTGGACGGAGGCAAGTGCAGGGTTGGATGGGATGGGTTAGCATGCATCACACATTATGCATATGGAATTGATTACGATATGGGCTAGGCCCAATTGTTATTGATATGGACAATGGTGGGCCCATTTGGTTTCGATAAAAGTGAGACCCAAGTGAAATTGTCTTTGGGCTTAGATCACACATATAGTTCTCATTCATCGTGGTGGGCTCCGCTCGGATCGATTACGTTTACATACTGTTTTACTAATCTGTTTTAGTTAGGAGGATTACACATCGAGTTTTTGCAAACTCACCCGTTTTTAATCATGCAAGGTAATCCCCATCTTTAGGAGGATTGGTCTTTGCGAAGGACTCAAAGATGGCCACACGACTGCCTTTGGATTTCATTTGTGCTTTAGTTTCCGTTTTGAATTTTAATTTTTGTAATAAGGCCTCTTTAAGGTTCTGGATTTTAACTTGAGGTTTTTATTTACTTTGAATTATATCCGTTAGAAGTGAATCACGGTTTTCCAAAATGTTAACTGTTTTTAAAACAACACTACGTTTCCGTAGCTAAGAAGATATTTTGGGAATAAAATTAATAATTTTTCAATGTACCACGTTTTAAAAATAAACTAACGTAACTGGGATTTTACTTGAGCTTTTAAACAAGAAGGGTTTTCAATGAAAACACAGTTTTTGAAAAACACTTCAATGTGACATGCCAGATTCGAGCCAAACTTCTAGGCTGGGTTTGGGGTGTTACAGACTTTGTATTGGGTTTGCCTTTATCTCCGAGAAAGAAAGATCCGATCTCGGTTGTTGTTGACATATTGACAAAATCAGCTCATTTCATTCTGGTACGTACAGATTTCTCGCTTGATAAATTAGCTAAGTTGTATATCTCAGAGATTGTCCGATTACACGGAGTGCCACTATCTATTGTTCCGGATAGAGATCCGAGATTCACTTCTCAATTTTGGAAGAAATTTCAAGAGGCTTTAGGTACAAAGCTGCATTTTAGCACTGCATTTCACCCGCAAATGGATGGTCAATCTGAACGAACTACTTAAATACTTGAGGATATGTTGCGATGTTGCATCCTTGAGTTTGAAGGTAGCTGGGAGAAATATTTACCGCTGATTGAATTTTCTTACAATAATAACTTTCAATCGAGTATAAAGATGGCACCGTACGAAGCTTTATACGGTCGTAAATGTCAAACACCGTTGTACTGGACTGAGCTTAGTGAGAATAAGATTCACCGGGTTGATCTGATAAGAGAAACAGAAGAAAAAGTAAAAGTGAAAGTGATAGTTTGAAAGTAGCTTCAGATCGACAGAAATCGTACGCAGACTTGAAACAGAAAGATATTGAGTTCCAGATCGGGGATAAAGTGTTCTTGAAAGTATCGCCGTGGAAAGAGATATTGTGGTTTGGTCGAAAAGGGAAACTGAGTCTGCGATTCTTCGAACCGTATGAGATTATCGAGCGAATCAGGCCAGTTTCTTATCAATTATCTTTACCGTCTGAATTAGAGAAAAAACTGTAACACCCCAGACCCGGTCAATACGACACAACCGAATCTGGCATGCCACGAAGGAAAACGTTTTGAAAAAAATTGAGTTAACGATTACACTTAAGTTGCCATTTATTAACAAGAGATTTGTATTACCCGACGGTAAGGATTGAAAACCATTACGACTTGTAGTTTAGAAAACCTTGCGCTCATATTATTAAATTAATCAAGTGATATACTTAATCATGTTTAGAATAAATCCAAAGCATATAAATAATCCAAAAACGTAATTTAAATGGCCTTATTACAAACCCAAAATAAAAATAGAACCAAATTTAAATAAAGTAAAGTATCCAAACCAAAGTTCATATAGAACCAAATTTATTTAATGCATGGCCACCTCAAGTCTACAGGCTCCTCATCCGCGATCTATGAATCACTTGAAAAGATAAGGGAGAAGGTGAGTCACCAAGACTCGAGTGCATATATCCTTTCCCGATTAATACATCATACTTACACAATTTATAACCAAGCAAAGTATATAAATATAATGCACCCAAACCTAGCCATCCATAACTCCCTTTTCTACCCCGTGTGGTACCAAACCTTTGGTGGTGCCAAACCACCAGTGACCCAAAGTCACGATATCCAATATTGTGGTTCCAAACCACTTTGGTGACCCAAAGTCACGAATAATAAAGTTGTGGGGCCAACCCACATGTGATATCAAATCAAATTGGTGGCGATCCCATAATATCGAATGTGGGGCCAACCCTTTCGTGGTACTAAGCCACTAGGATGAGTCGCTATGAGGTGCCAAACCTCTGGTGTCCCAAAGACATGAAATAAGCTGTGGTATCAAACCCTTTGGAGGTGCCAAACCTCCGGTGTCCCAAAGACACGGATATCAAATCCTTCCCCCTCCTCTCATATCACCCAAACCAATGTAACATTTAAACAAATCATGCCATTATACTTTATTAGAATTCACTTAGCAAATATATCATAATTCATATCATCATGCATCATATTGCAAAAGTCATATCGAAATGGACTTACCCGATTCATTGCTCATACCCTTACGGTATCATATCAAGATCTCACAGTTTCCAACTTTAATAACATGATTAGTATATAAATAAATATATATTGCGAATTATAAAGTGTGTAAGATACACACTGTCACTAACGAAAGTTCTAAATCCCGAAGACCCGATCTACCGCACTAGATCTCCTTGTCCTACATTCGGCCAAACCACAAAACCATTAACAAGGCCATTCGGCCATACCAATAAATCTTAGTCTCATTAACCTTTGGTTTTTCTCAACAACTTAAAGAATATTGAACCAACATGAATCCTTACCACTTAACTTACTAACATCGATTGCTAAAGAAATAGGGCTTAGATCGATTGCTTCCAAAATCCCGAAGAGCCTAAAAGAAAATCGGTTCCTATGAATAGTTAGAACCTTGCTAACAAATGCCCAAAAATTTGACCTTTGCCCTCATAAGAAACGACAGAGAAAAGAAAAGGAAAATCGGCCAAGACAGTTACCTATCTTCCAAAACCGATTATAGAAGAACCCAAAGAAAATCTACCCTTGATAATTTTCGGCCAAGATAACACCAAAAGAGAAAAAGAAGATTCGACTATGGTGGAGAAAAACAAAGGAAAATAAAAGTGAAAATGAAATAGGAGAAGGAGGATTCGAAAATAAAAGAAATAAGAACATGGAAGGAGAAAATAGAATGAGGATGGATGTTTTTAATTTTGAGCAAAAGTGAAAGAAATGAGATTTGGGAAGGAGGAAGATTCGGCCAAGAGAAAGTAAAAAGGAAATGTGGTTTTTAGCAAATATCAAAAGAAAGAAAACAGAGAGATGGGAGAAAGAGGTTCGGCCAAACACCTTGTTTGCCGAAAAAGAAAAGTGCACAAAGTGCTAAGTGTGGTTTCGGTTTCAAAAGGAAAATGAAAGAAAGAAAATAGAATTTGGTTCAAACAAAAATGAGAGCTAAACCAAAAGCAAAATTGCACCTAATGCCTAAGGTACATTCGGCTAAGGAAGAAAATTTTTGAGAGGAAAAGAAGAAATGCCAAATGGTGCACAAAATGCTAAAATTGACCAACCAATTCCCCCCCAACTTCCTATCAACATTCGGCCTTAGATTCCAAAACACATGGCGTCCACATTCATGGACTAATGGCCTTAGATTAGTTTCCAAAACACTCTCCATCATCCAAGCCCTTTGTCCCCCCCATCCTTCCATAAATCTTAAGATTCTTATCCCAAAATACAAGCTTTCCTAAACTAATATTCAACTTGTCATAAAAATTGAAAGTCCAACCTTCCATAATTAGAGCTTTGGCCGACACTTAATGTTAGGATGCATAAAAATAAAGTCTTCCAAATGCAATCCATGCTATTCGAACCATTTCCTCGAGCAACCATCCATGCGCCATAACCACCTTGCCACAACTCCTCATGTGCTAAATTTAACACTTAAATTAACTTAAGTGTCAAGTTCACCTAATCCACTTCACTAAATTTTAATACTAAGAATTATTCTAGCTTCATAAATAAAATCAAGCCTTCTCAAGACTATGCTAACACACAAAATTCATGCAGAGCCAACACAAATAACAAGATGATACTCTAATTTTTAGGATGTTACAATTCTACCCCTTAAGAAAATTTCATCCTCGAATTACCCGATCAAAAGAGTTGAGGAAAGCTGCTGTCTCATCACATCCTTCGGTTCCCAAGTAGCTTCTTCTACGCCATGGTTCCGCCATAATACCTTCACTAATGGAACCGACTTCTGCGCAACACTTTCACATCTCGATCTAGAATCACGCTGGTTGGTTCCTCTTCCACCGTTAGATCTGGACTCACCTCTATTTCCTCATCGCCACGACATGCGATGGATCGAGCGATAGCGTTTAAGCATGGAGACATGGAACACATCATATCGACTCGACTCACGATGGCAACTCGAGTGATAGGCTCACTGGTCCCACTCGTCTCAACACCTTATACGGCCCAATAAACCTTGGACTTAACTTGCCTTTTCTCCCAAATCTTAACACTTTCTTCCATGGTGAGACCTTCGAAAAACCTTGTCACCCACGGCAAACTCTATATCCTCCGCTTGAGATCGGCATATGACTTACGCCTATCCGAAGCTTCCTTGAGACGAGCCTTGAATCATCTTAACCTTATCCTCGGTCTACGCAACCAACTCTAGTCCTAACATCGGCGTTCACCCAACTCTCGTCCGGCATGTAGGTGTGCGACACCTCCTACCATACAACGCCTCATATGGTGCCATCTTAATGCTTGCACGATAACTATTGTTGTATGCAAATTCGGCTAATGGCAAAAACTCTTCCCATTTGCCTCTCGAAATCTAAAACACAACCTCTCAACATATCCTCTAAAATCTGTATAACTCTTTCCGACTGCCCGTCAGACTGTGGATGAAATGCCGTACTGAAATCCAACCGCGTACCCAAAGCTTGATGTAACGCTCTCCAAAACCTCGACGTAAATCTAGGATCTGCATGCGAGATGATCGACACTGGTACACCATGCAACCTTACTATCTCCGCCACATACAACTTAGCTAACTTCTGAAGTGAGTAATCTACCCTTACCGAAATGAAATGAGCTGACTTAGTCAGACGATCCACAATCACCCAAACTGAGTCCTTCTTACTTGGCGTGAGGGTAATCCGCGACAAAGTCCATAGTGATCCTTTCCCACTTCCACTGTGGAATCTTCATCGGTGAAGTAACCTGACCAGGCCCGATGTTTCGCCTTGACCTCTTGACACATCAAACATTTACCCACAAACTCGATTACCTCCCGCTTGGACACTGCCACCAAAAGCGCTCTCTTAAATCCCGATACATCTTGCTACCTCCGGGATGCATAGCGTATGGGCTGCTATGTGCGCGTCGAAGAATCCTTTGCCTCAGCTCAACATCTTTCGGCATACAAGCTCTCCCTTGAAAACACAATACTCTATCACTGGACAAACTATAATCCTCTAAACCACCATTACGAACACGCAACCTCGATCATTCAAACCTCATCCTCTAGCTGTTTCTCCTAAATCGCTCTAACCAAGTCGACTTGACTTGCAATTACGCCAAAAGACTCCCATAGTCATATAAGCTAAGACGAGCAAACATCGATCTTAAGTCCGATACAACCTTACGGCTCAACGCGTACGCCACCACGTTAGCCTTGCCGGATGATACTCAATCGAGCGATCGTAGTCCTTCAACAACTCAATCCATCTACGCCGCCTCAAGTTCAAATCCTTACGAGTCAAAAGATACTTAAGACTCTTGTGATCCGTGTAGACTATCGATTTCTCTCCATACAAATAGTGTCTCCATATCTTCAAAGCAAAAACCATGTGGCTAATTCCAAGTCATGCGTCGGATAGTTAACTTCATGTGGTCTCAATCTGTCGAGATGCATAAGCCACTACCTTCCTTCCTGCATCAACACACATCCCGAACCAGATTATGTGATGCATCACAAAAACCGTGAATTCCTTGCTCGCCTCGAGTTGAATCAAAGCTGGAGCTTGATTAGAATCTTCTTCAACTTGTCAAAACTTCCTTGCCGCTTCTCGGTCCACACAAATGGAACTCCTTTCCTCAATAACTTGGTCATAGGTGCTGCGATTAAAGAAAATCCTCTACAAATCTTGGTAATAACCCGCTGCTTGACCTAGAAAACTCGAATTTCAAAGCCATCGACTTAGGCGGCTTCCAATCCAACAACTGTCTCAATCTTCCGAGGATCCACTCTAATCCCCGAGTTGATACTACGTGACCCAAGAAAGTCACCTCCTAAGCCGAACTCGCACTTACTAAATTTGGCATAAAGTGCTTTTTCCTCAGAATTTGCAACACTACTCGCAAATGCGCATCATGCTCCTCCTCTGACTTTGAGTATACCAAAATATCGTCTATAAATACTACGAAAAACCGATCCGTAAAGCGCTAGAATACCCAATTCATCATGTCCATGAATGCCGCCGGTAGCGTTAGTCAACCCAAACGGCATTACGTAAATTCGTAGTGCCCATACCGAGTGCAAAATGCCGTCTTATGGATATCAGCCTCTTTCACCTTTAGCTGATGATACCCAGTCCTTAAATCAATCTTGGAGAAAACCACTGCCCCCTTAAGCTGATCAAACAAGTCATCTATCCTCGGCAAAGGATACTTGTTTTTGATCGTCAGCTTATTCAACTGGCGATAGTCTATACACATCCGGATCGAACCATCCTTCTTCTTGACAAAAAGTACCGGCGCTCCCCAAGGCGAAACACTTGGTCGGATAAAACCTCGATCCAACAACTCCTGAATCTGAGTGTAATATCCCGAAATTGGGCATAGTAGGATTGGGCCAATTGGACCTTGGGCTTTAAGAAGAATTTGAGTATTATTTGTGTTGGTTCGTGTATGAATTTTGTGTGTTAGCATAGTCTTGTGAAGGCTTGATTTTATTTAGGAAGCTAGAATAAATTTTAGTATGGGTTATTTAATGAAGTGGATTAAGTGAGCTTAGCACTTAAGTTAATTTAAGTGTTAAATTAAAGCACAAGAGGAGTTAGTGGCATAGTGGATAAGGAGCTTGGATAGTTGCTTGAGGTTAGAGGTTCGAGTAGCATGTTTAGCTTTTTGAGGACTTTATTTTTTTGAATCCTAGCATTTATGGACGGTCAACCTATGTTTATGATAGGTTGGACTTTCATCTTTTGGTAAGTTGAATGTTGGTTTAAGGAAAGCATGAAATTGGGGATAAGAATCTTAAAGTTATGGAAGGTTGGGGAGACATAAGGCTTGGTTGTAGGAGGATGTTTTGGAAAGTATTCCTAGGCCTTTAGAGCATGTATGTGGACGGCATGTAAGGCTAGGGGGTGGCCGAATTTTGATAGGTAGCTTGGGGGGGAATAGTTGGCCAACTTTTCTTTTTGTGCATCTTTTTGCATTTTGTTTTTCCTCTCCAAAAACTCCCACCTTTGGCCGAATGTCTATGGTACTTTTGGTGCAAAATTGCTTTTGGTTTTAGCCTCATTTTGTTTGAAACAAATGCCACTTTCTTTCTTTCATTTGTCCTTTTGAACCAAAACTACATTTTTGTATTTTGTGCATTTTGTGCAAATTTAGCTTTTGTTTTAGCTCTTATTTTGTTGAACCAAAAATGCTATTTCCTTTTTTTCATCTTTGCTTTTGAAACCAAAAGTTCATTTTGGTATTTTTTGCACTTTTCTTTTAGGCAAAATAGGTGTTGGCCGAATCTCATCTCTCCCACATCTCTCTTTTCTTTTCTTTTTGACATTTGTTCATAATCACATTTTCTTTTACACTCTCTTGGCCGAATATTTCTCCATCTCAAATACCATTTCTTTTTCATTTGTTCAAAGATAAAACATCTACTTCCATTCTATTTTTCTTTTCTTTTTTTTTCACTTCATCATAGCCGAATCTTCTACTTCCTTTTAGTATTATTTTTGGCCGAATATTCAAGGGTAGACTCTCCTTGGTTTTCTTCTATCGATTTTGGATAAAAAGGGGTAAGTGTTCATGGACGTTTTTCTTTCTTTTCTTTCTCGTTTCTATGATGTTTTCTTGTGGACAAAGGCCGAACCTTTGGGCATTGTTTTGCAAGGTTCTAACCATTTTTTAGGATTCAATTATTCTCTTAGGCTCATTGGGATTTTGGAAGCAATCGATTTAAGCCATTCCTTTAGCAAATCGAAGTGATTTTGGGGCAATCAAGAATGGGTTGAAAAGAGCGATTAATAGTGTTTGGAAGAGGGTGGTTACGCTATACCCTCAAATTTCAAACGAAGGGTCGTGTCGTGATTCGAGACTTTCCACCGGGTTGTGGACCCTTTGCCAGCGAAGATCGATTATTTGAAGTCGTACGTACCCCCGAGCCATTGTTCGTTCGTGGTTCTTCATCAGGTTATGAACCATCAATTGGAGTGAAATCGCATATAGTTGTTGTTCGGGATTTCGAGGGTAAGGATTTAGATTACTTATCATTTGTATAGTTTTATGAATGTTAGTGTTCTAATCAAGAGTGATAAATATTTAGGTATCGACGAGCGGGAAAGTATAGTTCTCACTATTATTAGGTGCGTAGTTATCGCACTGTCTCTTGATTGTGTGTATCTTACACACTTTATAACTCGGTTTTGTATATGTTTTTATAATATTAAGTTACTAATCATATTATTAAAGTGGGAAAACGATGAGATCTAGATATGATACCGTGATGGTATGAATGAGGATTCGGGTAAGTCCGTTTCTATATGTTGTTAATACATGTGGATTGAAATCATGATCTACGATTTATGATATATTTGTTATGTGTTTCATAATAAAGTATGTTGACATGATTTGTTTATCTATTGCATTGGTATGGGCAATATGAGAGGAGGGGAAAGATTGATATTCGTGTCTTCAGACACCAGAGGTTTGGCACCTCCAGTGATTTGGTATCACATTTGTGTCTTTGGGACACGGAGGTTTGGCACCTCATAGCGACTCGTCCCTGTGGTTTAACACCACCGTGGGTTGGCCCCACTTTTGAGATATGGGATCGTCGCCGGTGATTTGGTATCACACGGGTTGGCCCCACAGATGGATTATTCGTGACTTTGGTCACGGTGATTTGGTATCACATTTGTGTCTTTGGGACACCGGAGGTTTGGCACCTCATAGCGACTCGCCCCGTGGATTTACACCACCGTGGGTTGGCCCCACTTTTGAGATATGGGATTGTCGCAGTGATTTGGTATCACAAGTGGGTTGGCCCCACAACTTGATTATTTGTGACTTTGGTCACGGTGGTTTGGCACCACCGGTGGTTTGGTACCACACGGGTAGAAAAAGGAGTTCTGGATGGCTAGGTTGGGTGCATCATATATATACATTACTTGGTTATAATTTGTGTAAGTATGTGGCATTTACCCGGGAGAGGGAATATGCACTGAGTCTTGGTGACTCACCTTCTCCCTTATCTTTTCAGATGATTCGTGAGATCGCGGATGTGGAGCCGGATGAACTCGAGGAGGCCATGCAATAAAATTTGGTTTTACATGAACTTCCATTTGGGTACTTTATTTTAATTTGGTTTTCATATTTTATGGATTTGTAATAAGGCCTGTTTAATTATGTTTTGGATTATTTTTATGTTTTGAATATATTTAAAATATGGCTTATAAATTACTTAGTTAATCTAATAATTGAGCTCAAAGTTTTCTAAACTAAAAACTCGCAATGGTTTTAAAAATCTTACCATCGGGTAATATGAATAGTTCGATAGAAAAATTACAAGTTAAGTGTTTTCAACAAATTAAGTGATTTCCAAAATTCAAGTTTCTATACTCAATTTCAAAAGGTTTCAAAGTATTAATTCGAGTTTTCTTAAAATGAAACAAATGCTTTCTAACCTATGATTTATCCACTTAGTTTAAAAGTTTTATTTATGGAATTTCAAAGTAAATTTCCAGTTTTTAAACTTATTAAACATCTGATTTCTACAAATATAGAATTACAAAGAATTTTTCACTAAAATTTAATCGCTAACTCATTTTTTTTTCAAATCGTTTTCCCCTGTGACATACCAAATTCGGTCGTGGCGTATTGACCGGGTTTGGGGTGTTACACTGAGCCTTCAATTCCACTAATTCCTTCGGCGCCATCCTATACGGAGTAATAGACACTGGTGCAGCTCCGGGTAACAGATCTATACCAAATTCAACTTCACGATCCGGAGGCAGTCCCGGAAGTTCTTCTGGAAATACGTCAACATATTCCTTTACCGTTCGAACATTCACCACAGTAGACTCCTTAGCTTCCAACGCACACACATGAACCACAAATGCCTCACAGCCCTTCCTGACCAACTTCACAGCTTTCAACGCAGATAATACGTTGGATAGATAATCTCTTCTATTACCTATCATAACCACCTCTTCGCTCTCAGCTGACTTCAAAACCATGCGCTTAGCGCAATCCAAACTTGCTTGATACTTGACCAACCAGTCCATCCCAAGAATCAAATCGAACTCCTCAAACAGCAGTTCCATCGGATCGACTACAAACATTACCCTTGGAGTTCTAGGGTACATCTCTATCTGACTTATTTACTTCTCTGAGTGACCTAGAGGGCTGGCATCTGTCATCTTCCTAGAAGTAGTCTCGAGTCTAGATTCATAGTCTCTACTATGCTACTAGCAACATACGAATGTGTCGAACCCACATCTATCAAAGCCGTATATGGTACACCAAAGATTAAGAACGCACGGTTATGACGTCCAGGTGCGTCGCCCTCCTCTCGACGCCTCATTGCATACACCAAACCAGGTGTCTTGCCTCAGTGTTGCATGCACCTCTGCCCGATGCTCCGCGGCCTCGACCAGAACCATTACCTCCTCTACCATTACCACGACCTCTCTGTGGTGACGGTCCCTCATTCTCATTTACGGCCCGAGCACGACCTTGACCCTTAGGATCGATTCTGGCTAGCTTACATGGGCAGTCCCTCACACACGATGATCCAGCAGAAGCCACACTCAAAACATCCTTTCCCTCCGGTCCAACATTCGCCCCAATGAAATTTTCCACATCGTTTACACTGTGCTGGTCCCTAATTAGCAGTAACAAGCCTCCCAGATTGATTCGGCCCACTCTGCCTAACTCTCTTCTGAGAATTACCGACTGACCCGGATGATCCAAAACCTCTCTTATGTTTATTCTCGTCGTGACTCGCCTTACTGATTCCTTTATCCCTTGACTATCTTAGTCTTTTCAATTAGCGTAGCAAACTCTCGCGCTCCCGATGTGGAGCAATCAGCAATCTCGGCTTGTCCCTCAATCCATCTTGAACCGGACACATCGCTCGTGCTCCGAAGCCACGATACCTCCAAAGATACTGGCTCAATCTTAAAAATTCTACCTCATATTCTGATACGGACTTACTCTCCTAGACCAAACTCAGAAATGCCTTACGCTGCGCATCAATGTAACTAGACCCAACATATTTCTTCTGATACGCTGCCTTAAAATAATCCCAAGTGAGATCCTCGCTACTGACACTATTCCGCACCGTGAGCCACCACCGATATGACTCATCCCAGAAGCGACACTATCCCTTTCAGCTTTTCCTCAGTATTTAGATCCAAGTCATCCATGATTCGCTCCGTCGCCTCTAACCAATACTCTGCCGTACTGGGAGCCACACCTGAAACACCTCGAAATACCTCAGCTCTATTAGCTCGGAGTCACTCGAGATCGGATTTTCGAACTCCCGCGCCTCCACCTATTCCGGCTACCCTCTCAAGAACTCGCAAACATCGCACGAGATCTTGCATCATCCTGTTTGATCCACGATGCTCAATTCCAAGCGCTAGTGGTGGGGGTGGTGGTACCTCATTTTCGGATCCTTGACCGGACCTCACCGGCTCGGACACGACCATCCTACCTCGGCGCGTCCACGAGAATAATCGACCCGGCCTCGAGTACTCATGTCTAAAGTCTCGACTTATCTCGATTTAAAAGTGTTATGCATTAGTCATTATTCCACTTTCTTTAAAGCAATTGTTTTATGAAAAATTTTTAATAAGAGGTTGTTTCATGAGTACATTCAACCTATAGTTTTGGGTCTCTAGAGTAGTTTCTACTACTATATGGTCATGCCATCATCATTATAATCATATCATCAAAAAAAGCTGTTTGAGATACTTACAGGCGGATTGGTGCAGAAGACTCGGTGCCATGCCTTTCCAACCATATAAATTTAAACAAAACATTTTAAGACCATACTTTAAATCATTTTGGGCCTTGGGCCACAGTGAGCTTTTGAACACGGCTCGATACCAATTTGTAACACCCCGGACCGGTCAATACGACACAACCGAATCGGCATGCCACGAAGGAAAATGTTTTGAAAAAATTGAGTTAACGATTACACTTAAGTTGCCATTTATTAACAAGAGATTTGTATTACCCGACGGTAGGGATTGAAAACCATTACGACTTGTAGTTTAGAAAACCTTGCGCTCATATTATTAAATTAATCAAGTGATATACTTAATCATGTTTAGAATAAATCCAAAGCATATAAATAATCCAAAATGTAATTTAAATGGCCTTATTACAAACCCAAAATAAAAATAGAACCAAATTTAAATAAAGTAAAGTATCCAAACCAAAGTTCATATAGAACCGAATTTATTTAATGCATGGCCACCTCGAGTACCCGGCTCCTCATCCGCGATCTATGAATCACTGAAAAGATAAGGAGAAGGTGAGTCACCAAGACTCGTGCATATATCCTTTCCCCAATTAATACATCATACTTACACAATTTATAACCAAGCAAAGTATATAAATATAATGCACCCAAACCTAGCCATCCATAACTCCCTTTTCTACCCCGTGTGTGGTACCAAACCACTGGTGGTGCCAAACCACTAGTGACCCAAAGTCACGATATCCAATATTGTGGTGCCAAACCACTGGTGACCCAAAGTCACGAATAATAAAGTTGTGGGGCCAACCCACGTGTGATATCAAATCACTGGCGACGATCCCATAATATCGAATGTGGGGCCAACCCACTGTGGTACTAAGCCACTAGGATGAGTCGCTTTG
The DNA here is from genome assembly GCA_025698515.1 of Gossypium sturtianum. Lineage (NCBI taxonomy): Eukaryota > Viridiplantae > Streptophyta > Magnoliopsida > Malvales > Malvaceae > Gossypium > Gossypium sturtianum. Next base: position 67,832,478 of record CM046949.1, on the reverse strand, counting down.
AGGTGCCAAACCTCTGGTGTCCCAAAGACATGAAATAACTGTGGTACCAAACCACTGGAGGTGCCAAACCTTTGGTGTCCCAAAGACACGGATATCAAATCCTTCCCCCTCCTCTCATATCATCCAAACCAATGTAACATTTAAACAAATCATGCCATTATACTTTATTAGAATTCACTTAGCAAATATATCATAATTCATATCATCATGCATCATATTGCAAAAGTCATATCGAAACGGACTTACCCGATTCATTGCTCATACCCTTACGGTATCATATCAAGATCTCATAGTTTCCAACTTTAATAACATGATTAGTATATAAATAAATATATATTACCGAATTATAAAGTGTGTAAGATACACACCTGTTACTAACGAAAGTTCTAAATCCCGAAGACCCGATCTATCGCACTAGATCTCCTTGTCCTACATTCGGCCAAACCACAAAACCATTAACAAGGCCATTCGGCCATACCAATAAATCTTAGTCTCATTAACCTTTGGTTTTTCTCAACAACTTAAAGAATATTGAACCAACATGAATCCTTACCACTTGACTTACCAACCCGATTGCTAAAGAAATAGGGCCTAGATCGATTGCTTCAAAATCTCGAAGAGCCTAAAAGAAAATCGATTCCTATGAATAGTTAGAACCTTGCTAACAAATGCCCAAAAATTTGACCTTTGCCCTCATAAGAAACGATAGAGAAAAGAAAAGGAAAATCGGCCAAGACACTTACCTATCTTCCAAAACCTATTATAGAAGAACCCAAAGAAAATCTACCCTTGATGATTTTCGGCCAAGATAACACTAAAAGAGAAAAAGAAGATTCGGCTATGGTGGAGAAAAAGAAAGGAAAATAAAAGTGAAAATGAAATAGGAGAAGGAGGATTCGAAAATAAAAGAAATAAGAACATGGAAGGAGAAAATAGAATGAGGATGGATGTTTTTTATTTTGAGCAAAAGTGAAAGAAATGAGATTTGGGAAGGAGGAAGATTCGGCCAAGAGAAAGTAAAAAGGAAACGTGGTTTTGAGCAAATATCAAAAGAAAGAAAAGAGAGAGATGGGAGAAAGAGGTTCGGCCAAACACCTTGTTTGCCGAAAAAGAAAAGTGCACAAAGTGCTAAGTGTGGTTTCGGTTTCAAAAGGAAAAATGAAAGAAAGAAAATAGAATTTGGTTCAAACAAAAATGAGAGCTAAACCAAAAGAAAAATTCCACCTAATGCCTAAGGTACATTCGGCTAAGGAAGAAAATTTTGGAGAGGAAAAGAAGAAATGCCAAATGGTGCACAAAATGCTAAAATTGACCAACCAATTCCCCCCCAACTTCCTATCAACATTCGGCCACCACCCTAGCCACACATGACGTCCACATTCATGGACTAATGGCCTTAGATTAGTTTCCAAAACACTCTCCATCATCCAAGCCCTTTGTCCCCCCATCCTTCCATAAATCTTAAGATTCTTATCCCAAAATACAAGCTTTCCTAAACTAATATTCAACTTGTCATAAAAATTGAAAGTCCAACCTTCCATAATTAGAGCTTGGCTTGACACTTAATGTTAGGATGCATAAAAATAAAGTCTTCCAAATGCAATCCATGCTATTCGAACCATTTCCCTCGAGCAACCATCCATGCGCCATAACCACCTTGCCACAACTCCTCATGTGCTAAATTTAACACTTAAATTAACTTAAGTGTCAAGTTCACCTAATCCACTTCACTAAATTTTAATACTAAGAATTATTCTAGCTTCATAAATAAAATCAAGCCTTCTCAAGACTATGCTAACACAAAATTCATACCCGAGCCAACACAAATAACAAGATGATACTCTAATTTTTAGGATATTACAAATACATAATGTGTTTCATGTGTCAATGATACCGATCCGACCCATCACATGTCATTTCCTCGACCGAGGTTGAAATTCAATCTGATATGTCGTATGCTGAAGAACTGATTCGAATTTTAGCTCGTGAGATCAAAGAGTTAAGAAATAAGAAAATTGCATTAGTGAAAGTATTGTGGCATAGAAACGGGGTTGAAGAAGCTACATGGGAACCCGAGGATTCTATGAGAAAGCAATATCCAAACCTATTTACTGGTAAGATTTTCGAGGACGAAAATCCCTAAAGGGGGATAGTTGTAACAGCCTAGTTTTAGATAAATTAGAATAGTGGTTTCAGAACCACAAATTCAATGTCAGAAAATTATTTTAATATTATTTTATGTGTTTACAGCATGACAGCATCTGTGTGAAAATTTCGTGAGCTAATTTTATCGATTAGTTGCTCAATTTGATAAAAAGGATTAAATTGCATAAAATGCAAAAGTTGCATTCTAATTGTTAAAAGTGTTTAATTGCTATGATTTATTAAACCAAAGGTCCTTATGATGATATTAGACCATTGGTAGTGCTAATGGACATATATGGACATTTAATGAATGTTTTAAATGGTTTTTCATTAAGGCTATAATAGTAATTAGTATAATTATTATGTGTTAATTAAAACAAAGTTAATTTTAAGCTTTATTCTCATCTTCTTGGCCGAATTTGAAGAGAAGAATAAGCCATTTTTAGGGTTTAAAGTTTCGGCTAGTTCATTGCTCAATTGTAAGTCCAAATTTGTTCGGTTTTTAATGATTTTTATGTTTTTGTAATCGTTGCTTTGTGTTCTAGCTAGCTCGAACCTTTAATTTCGAAACTGTTAAAGATTTTAAGAGTTTCCATAGATGAGTTTATGAGTTCTTTGATGTTTGGAGATGAATTATGAAGTTTTGATGATAGATTTTTATGTTTTGTAAAGTGATTTTTGATGAAAATGTCAAAAAGGGATTAAATAGATAAAATGTGAAATGTAGTGGTTAAAAGTGTGAATAAATGAAAGTTTTGGGCTATTAGGGGCACTATGGTAATTCGACCAAGCTTGGGTTTATTGAAATTATGTGAATTTTATGTATTTGTGAAATAGGGACTAAATTGATTAAATGTAAAAATTTAGGGGCTAATGTGTAAAAAGGGCCTAAATGTATGTTTTGGACTAAATTGAAAGAATATATGATTGAATGAGTTAATTTTAATACATATAGATCAAGAAAAGAGAAATCCGGAATTAGATCAGGGGAAAAGCAAGGTTATCGAGTAGTCGATCCGATCCGTCAAATCTGAATACGAGGTAAGTTCGTATGTGAAAATTTCATTGAAAATATATATTAAATGCTTTGATATCGCATAAACTGTGCTTATGAGATATGGATAATGTTTGAATTGTGAATACGACTCTACGGATATGTTCGACGATGAAATCGGCAAGTGTAAATTCCTGGTTGAACCTTAGAAAAGTTTAGGATGCTAGTGACATGTCATTAGGTTATTGTGTTGGCTTCGGGCCACGAGATTGGAACTACGGGTACGAGTGATACCTTGATTTGGCTACGGGCCATGGTATAGGTACTCCGGGATAAGTTACCTTGATTTGGCTTCGGGCCATGGTATAGGTACTTATCGATTGAGATTCTTGAGTATCTGACTTCTATTCCAAATGGTTCAACTGGTAAACAAATGATGTCGTTGAGAAAGAGATTAGTACGAGGTGATACAGGTACGTACAGAACCTATTCAAGTATTAAATAGAGAAAGTTCGATGAGTTTATATTTGATCATGTTTTGAGACATGAGAAGGGTTTGTAGTTATTGTGTTTATGATTTTGTCATGTGTAATTGGTTGAATTACATTTATTCAATGAATTGAGTTATTCACTTACGAGCTTACTAAGCTATGAAGCTTACTTTGTGTTTTTTTTCTACGTTTTATAGTGAATCAAGGCTAGCTCGGATCCGAGAGTTGTCAGGAACATCATCGCACTATCGAACATCTATTTGGTACTTTTGAGTCGTGTATATATGGTATATGGCATGTATAGACTAGGTGTGGTATTTTGGTTGTGTTTATAGCCATGAGAGTTGGCTTGTTAATGATGATAATATTGATGTGTGTTAAACTATTAGAAATGGCTTGTAAATGTATAAGTTTTGGATATATATATATAGCCATGAGTAATGGCTCATTTTAGTATGTTTTGGCATGAATGTGGCTATGGTTTTAGAGTTGCCCAACTAGTTATATTTTGAGTATTGTAACTGATCTATAAGGTGTGGTTGGAGTTGGTAATTTGAGTAGTTATGTGCTTGTGAAATTGTGCTTGATAATATAAGTGTGGAATGGTTATTTGATTGAATTGTATATGTGAATTTAAGTATAAAATTAGATGGAATATTATAGCAAATTTGATATTGGTATTGATGGTAATTGGCTGCCCATTGTATGATGAAATGGTACCATTTTGGTTGTTTAGGTGAGCATGAGTAAGGGTGGCAAATTGGCCTTTCAAATGGCTTATTTTTGTCCACACGGGCAGAGACACGAGCCTGTGTCTCAGTCGTGTACGACACACGGTTATACTACACAGCCATGTGTCCCCTGATGTTGAAATTAAAAGGAAGTCAGTATGCTCCACATGGTCTCACACACGGGCGTGTGACTGGCCGTGTGGCACAAGTCAGTATACCCCCCTAAATGGCACACAGCCTAGCACACGAGTGTTTGACTTGGCTGTGTTGCATAAGTCAGTATACCCTACGATTTTGTCACGGCCCAGCACATGGCCTGGCACACGGGCGTGTGTGGCCACTTCGAAGGGCACACGGGCTAGACACACGGGTGTGTGGTCAGCCGTGTGACCCAAGTCAGTATGTATGCCCTGCTTTCACACGGCCTGGGACACGGGCGTGTCTGGAGCCATGTGAGGCACACGGCCGACCCTTGAATGATTGAAAAATTTCTAAGTTTTTGAAGAATTTTTTATGTTATCGGTTTAGTCCCGAACCATTTCTAAAGCATATTTAAGGCCTCGTAGGCCCTTATAAGGGAAAATGTGATTGTATTAAATGATTTATGAAAATGAATGCTTTATGTTTGATAAACGTATGCTATATGTTATGAATTGATCGGTAATACCTCGTAACCCTATTATGACGGTGAATACGGGTGAGGGGTGTTACAAGGTGTGTTCTTAAAAAACGAAAAACTGAGTTTCGGCGAAAGCCTAAAATTGCCACTGTCGACGCCACACGGGCGTGTGGCTAGCCGTGTGTAAGACACGGCCGTGTGGTTGACGAAGGCATGGCCGTGTGTAACACATGGCCGTGTGGTGGCTTGAGTGTGGCCGTGTGGGCCATACAGGCTATGCCAAGTTGGGAGTGTGGGCCCACTCGGACGTGTAGATTTTGGGCCAGGCCGTGTGGGCCACACGGGGAAGGCAAATCTAGACACGGGCAGGCCACATGGGCATGTGGGCCCATTTTTCTAAAATTTTCCCTAAAGTCGCATAGGTCGCTCCGATCGACTGTGGGCCTACCATAGGGTCAGTAAGGGCTAACCAGACCCTAGATTATGTGTTCTGATATTCTGATTGTAACATCCAGGAATTAGGGGTTATGCATTTAATGCATAACTCATAAGCTAGTAGGCTTTGAGTGTGTATGGAGGGTTTTAGGGTTTTGAGAACCCGGGATGTAGGAGAGTGCCTTAAGAAATTATGAGATTTCAAGCTTAAGAAGGAAGCTAGGCTAAGGAGGCCTTAAAGGAATAAGTGGAGGAGTTTATGACACAAAGAGTGCCTTGGTAAAGTGGCTTGAAGGCGCCACTTAGGGCCTTGGTGAATGAAACCTCAAGCAAGGGGGAAGGGAGGAGGTTCGAGTCTTGATGGCGTTAAGTGTGTTTTATTTTTACATGTTGGCATTAAGGGAGAGGGGAGTGTTGGACGGCATGGGGCTTTGAAAGATAAGGATAAGGCTTGATTTTTCTTTTTAAAAAAATTCGGCTAGGATATATGATAGAGGTTGATTTATTTTAAGTTGGTAGATAGAAGATAATTGTAGATTTATTTGTTTATTTTTGAATGGGTGTTAAAGAGATAAAATAGGAGATTATCAAGGGATTTGATATGGGAAGAGCTAGTGGCGAATATAGGACTCCTTGGGGTGGCATCTTCGGCTTTGATGTTTAGTAAAGAGTGTGTCAGAAATTCCTTTTAATTAAGCATTCATCTTTTCTCCCTTTTTGTTGCTTTGCGAATTTGCACCTTATTTTCTCTTTGACAAAAGCCGAAAGTTGAAACTTTTGATACATTTATTTTCTTCCTTTCACATCTTTTCTTCTTCACACCTCCTTGAAGTCGAATTCTCCTAAGCCTTCTCCATCCTTCTATTTCTTCTTTTCTCCAACTCCAAACCTATTCTTTGTGTTAGCCGAATGTGCAATCACCATTTGTTGAGCCATAGCCGAATATTTATTTGGAACCCCTTATCACTTCTTTTCTTCTTTTGTTCTCTTCAAAATCAAAAGTTGGAGAGATAAATCTATTTCTTGGTTGTGGCCGAACCTAGGAGGGTGATTCGGGAAGTTGTTCATAAGTGGTAAGCAACGTGTGTAGTGGTAAGTGTATTCACCCTTAGCAATTGATTTGGGTTCCTATCCTTTTAGTGTGCCGAAATCAAGGGTAGGCCTTGACTTCTAATGTTGGCCGAATGTGTATAGTGGCATAACTTTGTGTTTCTTTTGTATGTGAAAACATCAAGGAGCGTTAAAGGAGGTTTTTTTGGGATTTGAAGTGATCAAGGGATTTCGACAAAGGTAAGTGATAGGTGCTATTCGGCCAAAGGCCATCTTCATGGATTTATTGTGTATGGCCGATTCTAACAATGGCATATAGGATTTCGACAATCTCAAGGAGCAAGCAAGTAGGGATTTAGTTAAACAAGGTAAGGTGACTTGTAATATTCGGCCATGAGGCCATTTTGTCTATTAGTGATGACCGATTGTGTACTATGGTTCTTAGGAGCAAATCAACAGTAGTAAGTAAGGCTTCCGGGATTTTGATTCGTTGGTAAGAATATTCAGTAAGTATGGTTTAGATTTGGTATATTTAGATTATAATGTTATCGGTTAACCATTTGGTTCTGATTAAGATATCATTAATGGACATGAATGCCGGTCAAGAAGGTAAAGGGATAGTCCCTATCCCGAAGTTTAAGAAGAGATCGGTTTACTGCAGTTCGGGATTGGCCACGGGGTGTGGGCCAACAGCGAGAAGCGGGAAAATAGGCGGATAATTTGTGGTTTCGTTTAGCGATAGCATCGGGATCGAGTGTAGTGCTTCAAGTGATAAGGTGTGTAGTTAGCCTACCGTTTTCCGAGGATTTATGTGATACTTGCATGTGTTGTATATGTGTTATATATGTGCTAATAAGTGCAGTGGCAATTATGAAATGGATGCCCTTAAAGGGTATGTCAATAATCGAGTTAGTACCAAATCTGATGAAATATCGATTATGAATGTGAATACGATTGAATGCTTGGATAACATGTACATGCATTATTTATCATGACATTATTATATGTTGCATGTGCATGGGATGGGTTAAGAATATGAAAGAAGATGCGGGTGTACTTGAGTCGTGGTTTGATGTTAGCCATGAGCTACATCGTGGATTGGCGCTGACTAAGGTCGCGTTGTGGATTACTTGTGATTAAGTTCACGTGGATTGATGAGTGGCTCTGTGCCTCATCGTCGTTGATATCGGTGTGTGCCATATCGTGGTTGATGAGTAGCTATGTGCCTCATCGTGGTTTGATGTTAGCTACGAGCTACATCGTGGGCGGCATTAATTGCGGGAAATGGTGTGTAGCGGTTGGAGGGTGATTTAGAAATCCCACAGTGTGTGGTGGCTGGATATACGGGGTGTGTAGAGGATGGACCCTAGGTTTGGGTTGGGTGCATTTGCATAATTACATCGGATATGTGTATCTAATGGGATTACGGGCCAAGCCCTATATGTGAATGTGGATCAGTGTGGAAATGGGCTAAGCCCATTATGTGGAAACAAGTGGTTAATTACTCTATTATCGATAAGTGGTATGAATATGGGCCAAGCCCAAAATGTGATATTATAAGAATAAGTTGCCTTGTTAAGCTGTTATGCGGGTTGATATATGGTTTAATTTGTGGGTGGAATTCGGTGGTCTAATGCACTGCGAGTCAGTGTGACTCACCCAAATATTTATCATCACTGGATGATCGTGATTCTTGGACCGGGTTGGAGTGGATACAAAAGGTGGCCATGCGAAGTTATTTGTTTACGTACTTTTATATTTTGAGTATTTTGATCAATCATTTATTGTAATAAGAAATTTGCTTTAAGTATTCGGGAAATTGTTATTATGTTTATGTTGGTTTGTGATTAAATTATTATTTGGGAAATGTTTTTAATTTCGGCCATTTACACATTCTGAGACTTATATTAAAGTTCTCAACTCGGATACTTTGTAACATCAAAGTTTTACTTAGAATCTTAAATACACAATGTTTTACAAATGACAATAGATTTTAACGATTTTACCTTTAAGTCAAATTCTTTACAACCGTTTTTCGTAGTAACATACCGAGATCAGGTCAAGGCTCGTGGGCGGGTTTGGGGTGTTCTGATTTAGTATCGAGCCCGGTTCAAAACTTGGCTTTGAGGTTTTGGGTCCAAAACATTTTCTAAGATGGGCTTTTCAAAATATGGACTTTTATTTGAGTTATTACGGCATGGCTTTGTATCTCTACTGAGGTCCACCGGTAAGTACTTCGACTATTGAAGTGATTTGAATATGTGAACTATGTGGGCATTAAGGGATCGTAGATTAGTAGATTAGGGCTATTGGACCCTATGACTAGTCTACTCCAACACAGAATGCATAAGACTTAAGAATCATTAAACAAAACTTGTGAACTAAGTCGCCGAGAGTTAGGGTGTGGCAACGATTGTGCGCATGTCTAGGAATGGATTCGATAAGAGCTTGGTACTTAAGCGGTCCTAGTGACTCACCTCCTCTTTACTCGAATCCTACAGTGCGTAGCTACGGTTCACCCTAACCAAGAGGACTTAGTCACCGACTAAATTCGATAATTAAAACCGAAAGGACTAGCCTTCTTTGTTTATAAAAACCTTAGTTTTTAAATCTCCAAATTGCTCTTTTAATTTGAAAACACTAAATTAGATTTTGAGAGAAACATTTTTCAAATTATTCCGGTTGACAAAATTACCCAAATACCCTTGGTTGTAAAATTACTAAAATGCCCCCTGGTTTATAAATTTACCAGTACTACCCTCGATTTTTACTAAAATAACCTTGCTTTTCTGAAATACCCAGAAACTCTATTTGAAAAATATCCGGATACCCTAATTTGGAAAATTACTAAAATACCCACGACTTACAAAATTACCAAAATGACCACGATTTCCAAAATTTCTACCATACCTCCGATTTGAGAGAATTTTTAAAATAACCCTGAGCTTTGAAAATTTAGAAATACCTTTGTAAAGATTTTCAAATTGATCCCGATTTATTACCAAAATACCCTTATAGGATAAATGACGAAATTACCCTTGGGTTGGGAATGGATAAAATGCCATAGTAGTATGGTGGATGAATGAATGTGTCTCTATTGATGAATGTGAATGTGATTCTCTGAATTAGAATAGTGAACTTGAGTGAAACTTTGATTGATCGAAAGAACTACTTCTAAAGCGTCTTTGCATAAAAGCGTTCGCGGATAATCGAGTGGAACAAATTACTAATGCATAAAACTTTTAATCGATTCAATCGCGATGTTAGATATGAGTTCTAGAGGACGTGGTCGAACGACTATATCGGAACCAATAGGGTTTGGCCATGGGTCGAGAAAATGATGTGCCGCCGCCTTGATGGCGCGGAGGATCAAGATCCGACAGGAGGAGATGACGCTTGATATCATGAGCTATCTTGCGCGAGTGCTAGAGCAAGTGGCAAGAGTGGTATGGGAAATGGAGCTCGGAAGTCGATATCGGAAAGACTAAGGTCAAGCGGGTGAGGTTTTAGAGGAGTATCTGGAGTAGCTCAGAATGTAGCGGAATATTGGTTAGAAGCGGTCGAAAGAATCATGGATGATTTGGTGTACTCACGAGGAAAAGGCGAAAGGTCTTTGTCGTTGCTCAGAGGCGAGGCTTATCGATGGTGGCTCACCGTCGGGCAAGGTGTCTCGGCGGATCGATTGGATTGGGAGTATTTTAAGCTTAAGTTTGAAGGAAGTATGTTGGAGCCGATTACTTAGACTCGGAAGGAAGGCGTTTCTAAACTTGGTTCAAGGAAGTAAGTCGGTGGCGAGTATGAAGCGGAATTTGTGCGGTTAAGTCGGTATGCCAGGGGATCGTGGCCACCGACACGAAAGGTGTGTTAGATTCGAAGGCGGATTGCGAGATGAGCTACTAGTGTTGATTGCTCCGCAAAGAGAAAGGGACTTTGCTATTCTAGTGGAGAAAGCTCGGATAGGTGAGGAAGTTAAGAGAATCGCGAGACAGAACAGAGAGAAGAATAAGAGTTGGAACAAGAGGAGTTTTGGACCATCGGTATCATCGAGGATTTCGGAAGAGACCAAGGATTGAGAGTGCAATACGTACACTGTGCGGCCGAGAATCAGTCGTACATGTGCTCGGTGTGGAAGAGCTTATCTTTGGAGAGTGTTGGGGAAATAGTAAAGAATGTTTCCGTTGTGGGTCTAAGGCTCATTTGGTTAAAAATTATCCTCGACGACAGCGAAGGTCGTGGTCCAAACCATGGAGGAAATGGTTTTGAGGTCGTGGAACATCAAGTAGAAGTCTTTGAAGGTTCGGATGCAAGACAATCGGGGTTGGCTTAAGCGATCGATCGTCGCGAGGAGGAAGATGTGCGGATGAGATAGCGGGTAAGTTCCTTGTTTCGGAATACCCTTAATTGCTTTGCTTATTTTAGAGTTAGCTCATTACGGTGTTGCTAGTGAAGTGCACGAAACCTTGGATGTGAACTTAGAAGCTGTGCCTAGCAAGTACGATAGTTTGTTAAGATCAGAGTCTGTGACATAAGCGTAGTGCGGTGAGTAGGATTGCATTTGTTAGTTAGTGAGTAATTTTGAGGACGAAATTATTTTAAGGAGGGTAGAAGCTGTAACATCCAGGAATTAGGGTTATGCATTTAATGCATAACTCATCGACTAGTAGGCTTTGAGTGTGTATGGAGGGGTTTTAGGGGTTTTGAGAACCCTGGGATGTAGGAGAGTGCCTTAAGAAATTATGAGATTTCAAGCTTAAGAAGTGAAGCTAGGCTAAGGAGGCCTTAAAGGAATAAGTGGAGGAGTTTATGACACAAAGAGTGCCTTGGTAAAGTGGCTTGAAGGCGCCACTTAGGGCCTTGGTGAATGACGCCTCAAGCAAGGGGGAAGGGAGGAGGTTCGAGTCTTGATGGTAGCATTAAGTGTGTTTTATTTTTACATGTTGTCGTTAAGGGAGAGGGGGAGTGTTGGACGGCATGGGGGCTTTGAAAGATAAGGATAAGGCTTGATTTTTCTTTTTAAAAAAAATCGGCTAGGATATATGATAGAGGTTGATTTATTTTAAGTTGGTAGATAGAAGATAATTGTAGATTTATTTGTTTATTTTTGAATGGGTGTTAAAGAGATAAAATAGGAGATTATCAAGGGATTTGATATGGGAAGAGCTAGTGGCCGAATATAGGACTCCTTGGGGTGGAATTTTCGGCTTTGATGTTTAGTCTAGAGTGTGTGCCGAAATTCCTTTTAATTAAGCATTCATCTTTTTCTCCCTTTTAGTTGCTTTGCTGAATTTGCACCTTATTTTCTCTTTGACAAAAGTCGAAAGTTGAAACTTTTGATACATTTATTTTCTTCCTTTCACATCTTTTTCTTCTTCACACCTCCTTGAAGCCGAATTCTCCTAAGCCTTCTCCATCATTCTATTTCTTCTTTTCTCCAACTCCAAACCTGTTCTTTGTGTTAGCCGAATGTGCAATCACCATTTGTTGAGCCATAGCCGAATATTTATTTGGAACCCCTTATCACTTCTTTTCTTCTTTTTTTTTCTCTTCAAAGTAGAAAGTTGGAGAGATAACTCTATTTCTTGGTTGTGGCGAACCTAGGAGGGTGATTCGGGAAGTTGTTCATAATTGGTAAGCAACGTGTGTAGTGGTAAGTGTATTCACCCTTAGCAATCGATTTGGGTTCCTATCCTTTTAGTGTGTGCGAAATCAAGGGTAGGCCTTGACTTCTAATGTTGGCCGAATGTGTATAGTGGCATAACTTTGTGTTTCTTTTGTATGTGATAACATCAAGGAGCGTTAAAGGAGGTTTTTTGGGATTTGAAGTGATCAAGGGATTTGAAAAGGTAAGTGATAGGTGCTATTCGGCCAAAGGCCATCTTCATGGATTTATTGTGTATGGTCGATTCTAACAATGGCATATAGGATTTCGACAATCTCAAGGAGCAAGCAAGTATTTCGGGATTTAGTTAAACAAGGTAAGGTGACTTGTAATATTCGGCCATGAGGCCATTTTCTCTATTAGTGATGACCGATTGTGTACTATGGTTCTTAGGAGCAAATCGACAGTAGTAAGCAAGGCTTCCGGGATTTCGATTCGTTGGTAAGAATATTCAGTAAGTATGGTTTAGATTTGGTATATTTAGATTATAATGTTATCGGTTAACCATTTGGTTCTGATTAAGATATCATTAATGGACATGGATGCCGGTCAAGAAGGTAAAGGGATAGTCCCTATCCCGAAGTTTAAGAAGAGATCGGTTTCCGCTGCGTTCGGGATTGGCCACCGGGTGTGGGCCAGCAGAGAAGCGGGAAAATAGGCGGATAGGCGTGGTTTCGTTTAGCGATAGCATCGGGATCGAGGCGTAGTGCTTCAAGTGATAAGGTGTGTAGTTAGCCTACCATTTTCCGGGATTTATGTGATACTTGCATGTGTTGTATATGTGTTATATATGTGCTAATAAGTGCAGTGGCAATTATGAAATGGATGCCCTTAAAGGGGTATGTCAATAATCAGGTTAATACCAAATCTGATGAAATGTGGATTATGAATGTGAATACGATTGAATGCTTGGATAACATGTTCATGCATTATTTATCATGACATTATTATATGTTGCATGTGCATGGGATGGGTTATGAATAAGAAAGAAGTGCGGGTGTACTTGAGTACGTGGTTTGATGTTAGCCATGAGCTACATCGTGGATTAGCGCCGATCGAGGTCGCGTTGTGGATTACTTGTGATTAAGTTCACGTTGATTGATGAGTGGCTCTGTGCCTCATCGTCGTTGATATCGACTGTGTGCCATATCGTGGTTGATGAGTAGCTATGTGCCTCATCGTGGTTTGATGTTAGCTACGAGCTACATCGTGGACGGCATTAATTGTCGAAATGGTGTGTAGCGGTTGGAGGGTGATTTAGAAATCCCCTGGTGTGTGGTGGCTGGATACGGGGGTGTGTAGAGGATGGACCCTAGGTTTGGGTTGGGTGCATTTGCATAATTACATCGGATATGTGTATCTAATGGGATTACGGGCCAAGCCCTATATGTGAATGTGGATCAGTGTGGAAATGGGCTAAGCCCATTATGTGGAAACAAGTGGTTAATTACTCTATTATCTGATAAGTGGTATGAATATGGGCCAAGCCCAAAATGTGATATTATAAGAATAAGCTGCCTTGTTAACTGTTATGCGGGTTGATATATGGTTTATTTTGTGGGTGGAATTCAGTAGTCTAATTGTACACTGAGTCCATGTGACTCACCCAAATATTTATCAACATCGCAGATGATCGTGATTCTTGGACTGGGTTGGAGTGGATACAAAAGGTGGCCATGCAGAAGTTATTTGTTTACGTACTTTTATATTTTCAGTATTTTGATCAATCATTTATTGTAATAAGGGTCGCTTTAAGTATTCGGGAAATTGTTATTATTTTTATGTTGGTTTGACGATTAAATTATTATTTGGGGAAATGTTTTTAATTTCGGCAATTTACACATTACAGACTTATATTAAAGTTCTCAACTCGGATACTTTGTAACATCAAAGTTTTACTTAGAATCTTAAATACACAATGTTTTACAAATGACAATAGATTTTAACGATTTTACCTTTAAGTCAAATTGTTTACAACCGTTTTCCCTAGTAACATACCAGATCCGGTCAAGGCTCGTGGGCTGGGTTTGGGGGTGTTACACTGATAGTTGCTCTAAGTAGGACATTGATAAGCATGTCTGATTATTTTTCTATTTATATACATCTGATATCTGTGAACGAGAATGTCTAGCATGATGTTTACAGATCAGTAAACCGTATCTCGATATCTTTGTATTCGTGGATCGGGTGGGATTGGTATATGAGGAGGACGTATTCTGTTCGGCGTTAACCGCTTATATTCTGGCAGCTTGGCTGCATATTATCTGATATGTGTCTTAATGGCATGATACGGTGTGTAGGGATGGGTAGGTGTTTTTAACCCCACATGGTGTGATGGGATGGACGGAGTTGGTGTGTAGAGGTTGGGGGTAGGATTTTTGCATATCTGTTTCTGTAATCTGAATCTGAATCTGTATCTGCTTCTGACTGTGTCTATGATTCTGTATGTTTGCATGCTTAATTCTGTTGGGTTACACACTAAGTTTACGTAAACTCACATCTGTTTGTCTGTTCTGTAAGGTAATCCACAGACTTAGGCGGATCAGTGCGGCAGAGACTCAACGATGACCACTCGACCGTAAACTGTTAAAACTTGATCATTTATGGTTTATTTATAAATTGGGTTTTCAATTGAGAGTTTGTAATTTTTGGGACTTTCTGGATTGTATGGATTTTTAACTGATGGTTTTTGTTTTATTTGTTTGGCATTTTGCCTGCTTCAGCAAAATGTTTCTTCTTTAAAAACGATGGTTTATACGCACCAAAGGTTTTTCTAAAGACACGACTGTATTTTCAAAATATAACGGTTTTAAGGCTTCCGCTGTAATAAGTTTTGACAAATGAACTAATTAAATGGTGTTTTCGATAAAATTTGTGAATGATTTGACGATACAACCCTGTTTTCAAAACCCCTACCGTGTGACACATCCGGATTCAGCCATAACGTCTAGGTCGGGTTTGGGGTGTTACATTTTTATTATTACCTCTACCTTTATATATAATTAGTTTTTAAAGCCAGATGTGAAGCAAGTGATTTTAGGCATTGTTAAATATTATTAAAAAATGATAGCATATTAAAGCATTTATAACATATTCATTGAGGAATATAGTTTTACTTCATCTAATTAATTCAAAGTAGCATCGTTCAAAATAATAAGTAATTAACTTAATTAAAATAAGTAAATAGTTCAAATAATTCAAATATAGTACTAATAAAATATTTATAATACTTATTGAAGTATTTATGAAAAATATAAAAATTGACATATTGTAAATTAAACCTTACATTTTTCAAATTTTTTTTCTTAAAAGTAAATAAATTGACCATAATAATATGTAGATAATATATAATTAATATAAATGTAATTATGTTAGATTATAAAAATATATTAATTATTCATAATTTTTTGTATATGAAATATAATGTTACTTATTACAAAAAAAATTAAAATTTACTATTTAAAAAAGTAGTATATATTTTTTCTTTTACTCTTTTTGGTTAAGGGAAATACAACAATTTAAATAGAGAATAACTCAATATAAAATTTGACCTTTTCATTTATTATATAAATTCATTTAAAAACTTTTATTACTAAAAATTAGTATTCTTATTTAAATATGGTAACTTTTATTATCAAGTAAATTTAAAATTAATTATTTTAGAAAAATTAAAATTCATATTGATAAATGTAATAAATTTTATAAATAACAAATATTTAAAATTATAAATCCAGAAACGTAATGAACAACAAAGGTTATAGAGTCATTTCAATGTTTTTTTTTGGCCTTGTGTTTTTATATAAATTATAGATATATGCATTTTTCACTTTGTTAATTTTGTAATTTATATATACTATTATTTAAGTGCGGATACCAACTCAGTCAAGAAAATTATTAAAATTGTAACACCCCAAACCTGGCCTAGACGTTATGGTCGAATCTAGCGATGTCACATAAAAGGGATTTTGAAAACGGCACTAACTCGATAAAACTTAAAGCTCATAAACCCTTATTTGCTTTCAGTTAATTCAATATAATTCCAAATAGTCGACTTTCTTTAAAACATATCATTTTAGAGGAAGCTTAGAAAAACCATCACGTTTAGGGAAAACAATTCTCATTTTTAGAAAACCTAGTTTTTAATAAGTTGTTGTTTTGAAAGAAAACTTTTTGTAAAATCCGTTTAAGATTTTAGAAACCCGTGCCTTTGGAAAAAATCCGAGTTATACCCCATTTTGCAGTTATAAAGTCATGAAATCACAGTCTGTCCCAAATTAAAATAAAACAGTCCGTAGAGTTCGAATTACATAAAAATAACCCAGATTAAACCAGAACATGAAATGTAATTGTATTTATAACCAGTTCGAACATGTTATCACCGAGGGGCTCCGCAGCACTAATCTGCCAAACTCTGTGGATTACCTGTACAGAATTAACATAAAAGGGGTGAGTTTACGTAAACTCAGTGTGTAACCCAATAGAGTTAAGCATGTATTCAAACAGAATATCACAATCAGACAGATTCACATCCGGGCCTGAGCCCATGTCATATACAGATATAGATTCGAGCCTGAGCCTAATTCAGATACAGATACAGATATGCAAATCAGATAACAGAATCCTACCCCCATCCTCTACACACCATCTCCGACCATCCCTACACACCATGTTGTACCGATGCAACACATATCAGATATAATGCAGCTATGCTGCTAGATATTAGGCATAATCTGCCTTTCAGAACACTTCCTCCAATATATATATCATCCCATCCCCAATATCAGATAACATATCAAACATGCAAAATTAACAGATATAACATACTTAACATGCTCTCAACATGCGTTCATAAAAAGATATCATATAACAAACATAGACATGCTCATAACAGTTCATCAGTCTAACAGAACATATAGTTTCAGGTTTTAGTAAGCCTTTATCGACCCTACGATAGGTCCACAGTCGATTAGGGCGACCCGTGCGACCCTACTATAAATTTCAGTATAATGGGCCCACACACTTGTGTGGGCCCACACACCCGTGTGGCCCACACGCCCAGATTAGCCTTTCTCGTGTGGATCACACGGCCAATTTGGCGTAGCCCGTGTGGATCACATGGCCACACCCCAGCCATCACACGACCATGTGGCGTCGACAGTAAGTTTTTCAGCTTTTGCCGAAAACTCGTTTTTTCTGCGTTTCGGGTACACACCTAGTACTGTTTTGCAGTGAAGACACTCCCGAGCTTCCCGAAACCTAAAACTAGATTATCCAACATCGATTTTGCAACCAAAACACACGTTTAATACGTTTTAACCTAAAAACGCTAAACCGACTTACCACTTACCAACGTCTACAACCTCGATTCAAACCGTTGGAGTGCGAATACCCGTTCCAGCACCTTCTCCAAAACCTGGAATTCATCGCTTAGTCGTCAAAAACTGACATTACTAACCCCAACAAAAAATAAAAGGCTGAACAGGATCACTTACCAGTCGAAACAGGGATTAAAACACATTGGCGACGATTAACCGAGACAACTCGACAAGAGACAGAAGACCATGAAGAATCAAAGAAGAGAAGAAAAATCCAAAAAGGGAAAAGGGAAAGCAGGAACGTCAGAAACGCAGAGAGAGAATTTTTGGGAAAAAATAAAATTAAATTATCAGAATTTATCCCACTAACTACACAATCTCAACTACTTCTCAGAAACCCAACTTCACTGAAACACTTGCGCAGCACCGAACAAAAATAAATACCCATGCTTGCGTATGGATTCAAACATAGGACCTCTACACAACACACAGGCCCCCTTACCACTTGAACCAGCAGGCTCATTCTGATATGGTTTTACAATTAATTCAATATAAGCCCACTGAGTAAATAAAAGGCTTAAGTCAGAAAAATTCCAAAATTTGCCAAAGATAGGGCTTGAACTTGGGACCTCCCACACACACCCAAAACACATAACCACTAAAGCAGATACACATTTGTGTCACATTTTCACAAAAATAGAAATAAGAATTTTGGGGCGTTACAAAAATAATCTTACAGATTTTAAATAAACTATATTATTACTTGAACACTATTTTCTTTTTCTTATTCAAGAAATACCTATAAAGAAATTGAAAATGTTGAGATTTGAACCCATTCCTCTAGCATTTATAAATCTCTTCTTTACCACTTTAGCTTTATTTTGATATTTGTATACAATAAAATGTTATTACACCAATTGTTTCATCCATATTGTTTGTATATATATATATATATATTAATATTTAAGTGTGTGACTATGTTGGTGCCATGAGACTACTAGACACTAACTTGAATAAGAAAACTACTAAAATAACCTTACATATTTTAAATAAGTTATATTATTATGATGATACTTTTATATTTTCCTCATTAAAATAACCAACAAAAAACTGCAAATCTTAATCTTTGAACTTATATCACCAACATCTATAAAATCCTTTTTTTACCACTTCAACCAAAATTTTATTTAGATCTTTTTATACATTTCAACTTGTGTCACAAGTCAACTCAATACCAACTAAAGAAAAATGACAATATTGTGATAAACAATTGGAGTACATTTAAACTAATATTTTTTTATTCCATATGTATTTACCTTGAAGGAAAGTGTTGGGGATATGTGTGTGATTTCTTCATGCATATGTGTGTGATAGAATTTCTATTATATAAAACCTTGAAGGAAAGTGTTGGGGATCGACCCGTATATGCAACGAGAAAATAAAAGTAAAAGTAGAAAAAGATCAAACACACAAATATTTATATGGAAAAATTTCACCAAAGAAGAGGACGAAAACCACGAGCAATGTAACACCCCAAACCCGGCCTAAACGTTACGACCGAATCTGGCATGTCACATGAAAGGAATGTCTAAAAACTGTGCATTCGTTAAAAAGCTCATATTCTTTATAGTTGTGGTGAGAAATCGAGATTAAGAAATTTTGAATAAGAAATGGTTTATTATCATTTTAGGAAAATCCCATATTGATCATTTAATAATAAGCAATAAACAAATTGAAAGCTGAAACCAAATAAAATACCCAAGGCCTTATTACATAACAAAACTCAAATAAAAATAAGTCCAAATAAAAGAAACGAATTTACTGAGTAAACATATGTATAGCCTCCACGAGTCCACCTCGGCTCCCAAATCCGCGATCTAATGATTACTGTAAAATTTAACTAAGGGGTGAGTCATCGAGACTCGGTGTGTAAATCCCCATCCAACAGCCCTTACACAATTTCATATGAAAATATGCATATCATGCACCCAAACCTAGCCATCCGCAACTCCTTTTTCTACCTCGTGGTGGTACCAAACCACCGGTGGTGCTAAACCACCGGTGTCCAAGGACACGATATTCATCAATATTGTGGTGCCAAACCACTTTGGTGACTCGAAGTCACAAATAATAGTGATGGGGCCAACCCATCGTGTGATACCAAATCTTTGGCGCCAATCCCGTTGTATTATACGTGGGGCCAACCCCATCGTGGTACGGCCACCGGGACGAGGCGCTATGAGGTGCCAAACCTCGGTGTCCGGAGACACGAATGTGATACCAAATCACCGTGACTCAAAGTCACTAATAATCCATCGTGGGGCCAACCCACGTGTGATACCGAATCACATGGCGACAATCCCATATCTCAAAAAGTGGGCCAACCCCACGGTGGTGTTAACCACAGGACGCCAGTCGCTATGAGGTGCCAAACCTCTGGAGGTGCCAAACCTCCGTGACCGTTGTCACAATGTGGTACCAAACCATCGTGCCCGTCGACACGAATATCACGCCCCTCCACTCATATAACCCATGCAATATGACATAATAATTCGTGTATGCAGATGTCATGTATGCTAGACATATATCAAATATAAGTATAACATGATTTACCATCATAATCAGATAGACATAAAACAACATAATCACCCTAATCAACCTCTAAGGGTATAACCGTAATTTTACCTACCAAGGGCATTTTTCGTAATTTACCCACCAAGGGTATATCGGTAATTTACCCACCAAGGGCATTTTCGTAATTTACCCACCAAGGGTATATCGGTAATTTACCCACCAAGGGCATTTTCGTAATTTCAGACCGGAATGGCCTTTTCAAAGGCCCAGTGTCGCCCGAAGCGACCCAACTACCATTTCGGTCGAATGGACTATTGGGCCTAAAGCCCAATTTCGGCCCATTCGGGCCCCACACGCTCGTGTGGCCCACCTAACACAAATCTAGCCACGTTTATGAGATTCACCTAGTCTAGTTCACTATATACTACACCATCATACAATTTACTATATTGGGCCCACGGCCCATTGGGGCCCCTTCGGCCCATCACGCCCAAGCAAAATTTCCAACCCACAAGAATACTACACCGATGGCCTCAACTATCGTGTCGAAGCCCCACACACGTGCGCGCGCGCGCTCGTGTGGCTACTATTGCCGTGATCGGCGCTTCGGCATTTGCCCGCTCTGACTAGAGTAGAGAGAGTTACACACCGATAGGACTCTAGTGTTAATCCGCGCTCCGACCACTCCTCGTGCCTAAACGCCTTCCAATGTGTGTCAACCCTCCTCCTGGAATGCTCTTTATATAGCTATCTCTTCACCTTCCTTCTTTGTATCTTTCCGATGTGGGATCCTTCACGTCAGTGAGAGTTTAAATTCAATGAAACTCTTCTCGTCCGCATCCGCAAAATAAATACTCCTTGCTTCTCATGAGATTCGAACCCAGGCTCCCTTGCAACATAATCCACACTGCTAGCCACTTGGCCACAAGCTCCTCTTATGTCTTAAACCATGCGCAACTAAATATAAATCTATAGCCAAATTCTGAGGTCCAAGTAAAAGGAAAACCAAAATGCAAAAGCCAAGACTTGAACCTTGGACCTCCTTCCTTCCTTATGGCGTCATCCCCCTTGCCTCTTAAGTGGAGTCACTTTGCCACTACACCACACACTCCACTTGTGTCATTTTTCCCCACATTTTATTCTTAAGGCCTACTTGCCAACTTCCAGGGTTTTTTTTTCACCTAAAACCAAAATTTCCCCAAAGCTAATATTTGATCCCGGGACTTCATAGAAGCCCTCTAACCTTCCAAAATAACTTACCTAATAAGTCTAACTTGCATTAATGCCGTTCTCAAAAATTTTAAATCAAGGCCTATTGGGCCCAATCCTACTAGGCCCAATTTCGGGATGTTACAAATCTACCCTCCTTAAAGAAATTTCGTCCTCAAAATTTCCAACTACAGGAACATTCGTACCACCTAACCTACAACGCTGTGCTCACGCTGCGTACTCTGATTTCAATAACCCTAATATACTTTTAACTAGAATTTAGAAATCCTACACATACAAAAAAAAAAACCTAACCATTAAAGCGGACAAATATTTAAATGCGTTAATCAACTCTATATCCGAACATCACATCCAACCCAAACACACAGAATAGATATTCAAAATATAGCATATAACAAAGCAAAGTATCGGAAAAACTTAGTGCGGATTGGTGCCGGAGACTCGGGTGCCATATTTCAAAAAAAAAAAAAGCGATATATATTTTTCTAAACCATTTTCCAAACCATCTTTTGAAAACATTTTTTTGAACCCAAACCCACAGCCGAGTTTTTGAACCTAGGCTCTGATACCACAATTGTAACACCCCAAACCCGGCCTAAACGTTACGACCGAATCTGGCATGTCACATGAAAGGAATGTCTAAAAACTATGCATTCATTAAAAAGCTCATATTCTTTATAGTTGTGGTGAGAAATCGAGATTAAGAAATTTTGAATAAGAAATGGTTTATTATCATTTTAGGAAAATCCCATATTGATCATTTAATAATAAGCAATAAACAAATTGAAAGATGAAACCAAATAAAATACCCAAGGCCTTATTACATAACAAAAACTCAAATAAAAATAAGTCCAAATAAAAGAAACGAATTTACGAGTAAACATATGTATAGCCTCCACGAGTCCACCTCAGCTCCCAAATCCGCGATCTAATGATTACCTGCAAAATTTAACTAAGGGGTGAGTCATCGAGACTCGGTGTGTAAATCCCCATCCAATGAGGCCCTTACACAATTTCATATGAAAATATGCATATCATGCACCCAAACCTAGCCATCCGCAACTCCTTTTTCTACCCCATGTGGTACCAAACCACCGGTGGTGCCAAACCACCGGTGTCCAAGGACACGATATTCATCAATATTGTGGTGCCAAACCTTTGGTGACTCGAAGTCACAAATAATAGTGATGGGGCCAACCCATCGTGTGATACCAAATCTTTGGCGTCAATCCCGTTGTATTATACGTGGGGCCAACCCAGCGCGTGGTGCGAAGCCATTGGGACGAGGCGCTATGAGGTGCCAAACCTCGGTGTCCGGAGACACGAATGTGATACCAAATCACTTTGGTGACTCAAAGTCACTAATAATCCATCTGTGGGGCCAACCCACGTGTGATACCAAATCACCGCGACGATCCCATATCTCAAAAGTGGGGCCAACCCACGGTGGTGTTAACCACGGGGACGAGTCGCTATGAGGTGCCAAACCTCTAGAGGTGCCAAACCCTCGGTGACTAAGTAGTCACAATGTGGTACCAAACCCACTGGTGCCCGTCGACACGAATATCACCGCCTCCACTCATATAACCCATGCAATATGACATAATAATTCGTGTATGCAGATGTCATGTATGCTAGACATATATCAAATATAAGTATAACATGATTTACCATCATAATCGGATAGACATAAAACAACATAATCACCCTAATCAACCTCTAAGGGTATAACCGTAATTTTACCTACCAAGGGCATTTTTGTAATTTACCCACCAAGGGTATATCGGTAATTTACCCACCAAGGGCATTTTCGTAATTTACCCACCAAGGGTATATCGGTAATTTACCCACCAAGGGCATTTTCGTAATTTCATACCTGGAATGGCCTTTCCAAAGGCCCAGTGTCGGCCCGAGCGACCCAACTACCATTTCTAGTCGAAATGGACTATTGGGCCTAAAGCCCAATTTCGGCCCATTCGGGCCCACACGCTCGTGTGGCCCACCTAACACAAATCTAGCCACGTTTATGAGATTCACCTAGTCTAGTTCACTATATACTACACCATCATACAATTTACTATATTGGGCCCACGGGCCCATTGGGCCCCCTTCGCCCATCGCGCCCAAGCGGCCCCAACCCACAAGAATACTCGATGGCCTCAACTATCGCGTCGAAGCCCCACACGCGCGCCGCGACGCTCGTGTGGCTACTATTGCCGTGATCGGCACGCCGGCATTTTGCCGCTCTCGCCTAGAGTAGAGAGAGTTACACACCGATAGGACTCTAGTGTTAATCCGCGCTCCGACCACTCCTGTGCCCAAACGCCTTCCAAGATGTGTCAACCCTCCTCCTGGAATGCTCTTTATATAGCTATCTCTTCACCTTCCTTCTTTGTATCTTTCCGATGTGGGATCCCTTCGTCAGTGAGAGTTTAAATTCAATCTGAAACTCTTCTCGTCCAGCATCATAAAATAAATACTCCCTTGCTTCTCATGAGATTCGAACCTGGGCTCCCTTGCAACATAATCCGCTGCTAATACTTGGCCACAAGCTCCTCTTGTGTCTTAAACCATGCGCAACTAAATATAAATCTATAGCCAAATTCTGAGGTCCAAGTAAAAAGAAAACCAAAATGCAAAAGCCAAGACTTGAACCTTGGACCTCCTTCCTTCCTTATGGCGTCATCCCCCTTGCCTCTTAAGTGGAGTCACTTTGCCACTACACCACACACTCCACTTGTGTCATTTTTCCCCACATTTTATTCTTAAGGCCTACTTGCCAACTTCGGGTGGTTTTTTTCACCTAAAACCAAAATTTCCCCAAAGCTAATATTTGATCCCGGGACTTCATAGAAGCCCTCTAACCTTCCAAAATAACTTACCTAATAAGTCTAACTTGCATTAATGCCGTTCTCAAAAATTTTAAATCAAGGCCCATTGGGCCCAATCCTACTAGGCCCAATTTCGGGATGTTACAAGCAAAGTAGACTTTACTAAATGAGAAAAAACTGAAAGAGTTGAAGATTGAGATAATCTCAACAAATTAACCTTGAACCTCGAAAGAACAAAGTACTCTGACTCAAACCCGAAATTCCCCAAAACACTCAAAACTCTCTCAATATAAAAAATGATGAAGATGATTAATGTAACACTGCAAAAACCGGCCCAGAAGTTTCGATCGAATTCTAGAGGTCACATTTGCCTCCGAAATGGCCCATAATAAATAACAATCACATTCCTCGGTTCCATTTCGAAAACCACTTTTTCTCATGCTTAACAAAAACAATATTAAGCTTATCTTATGTTTACCAACATTAACTTAGTCATTGTATTAATTAATTTAAAACCAAATTGATATTTCCTTACTTGGATTGCAAAACAATTTAGATTTAGCAAATTGTCAATCGAAATTTCAAAATCAGTTTTGCAACGGAAATTTTAACATTTTTCGACTAACTCAAGTTCATAAAATTAGGCATTTAAAAATTTGACTGAAAAGGAGGAAAACACTTATTTGACTAAAACCCATGCATGAAATTTGTAACACCCCAAACCCGGCCCATGCGGTATGACCGGATCTGACATGTCACATGAAGAAAACGTATAAAGAACATGTGATTCTTACTAAAATAGGCGTTATTTGGTCATGGTCAAGAAAAAAAGTTTGGTTATAAATATTTGATAAAACACTACCAATTTCGAGAGGTTGATTGATGAATCAAAAATCGAACTAGTGAACTTTAAAACCGTGACTTTTGAGAAATGACGTTGATAATTTGAAATAGAATCTGAGTTAAATTATTAGTGCATATTTATTATGAAAACCATTTGTTAATCAATTTTGGAAACCGTTATTTATGATTTTAGAAAAATCCCAATTTTAAAACAATTCAAGCAAGATAATAAGTACGACTAAACATAAAGCAAAATAAAAATATTCCAGAGGCCTTATTACAACTTAAAATACAAATAGTAAAAATAGTGAAATAAAGCGGGAAAGTAGTTTACTAATATTTGAAAATATTATTTCCAAAGTATGGCCTCCACCGAGTCATCCATGGGCCCAAGTCCTCATTACTGATCATTACCTGCAAGGATTAAGAGGATGGGGTGAGTTACTAGAACTCAGTGTATAATCCCCTTACCGTCATCCACTGAGCCTGAACCCGCATAGCATAATATTGGGCCTAAGCCCATTTACATAGTAATAATTAAACTGAAGTATATGTATGCAACCCAACCCATCCATCCATCACACCCCCGACCAGCCAATCACACCTGTGGGGATCAAGTCAACCCACCCTGCCGCTCACACCAAAATTTGCAGTCAAACTGCTATCATATAGTATTTTTGTGGTCAAGCCACCGAAATCATATTTAAGCACAATAATATACAAATTGTGGCAATTCCACCAGGCTACACTGCTCTCCACACAAATTTTCCCATCCCATGCAATATGTAAAAATGCTACGTACATAATAATATAACATAAAACATCCACATATAAATATCAACCATTAATCAAGTAATTTATTAAAGTGAATCGACCCATTATAGTTCTTTGGAAATTCGGCCCACTAAGGCATTCTAGCAAATCGGCCCGTAGGGGCATTTTGGTAAATCGACCCATAGGGGCATTTTGGTAAATCAGCCCATAGGGGCATTTTGGTAAATCGGCCTATAGGGGTATTTTGGTAATTTAGCAATTTAATACCGATTTTGCAGATCTTTAGAAATAATATTAATTTAAGCAAGTTACTCGATTTCTGCCCTATTACGATTTTTAACTCTGTAAATAATAACGATCTACTTTTCCAACATAATATCGAATCTCGAATCTACGAATTTTGGTGTGAGATTACACACCTAATTACGGTGAGGACTAACCCTTCTTGATCGTCGGCACCTAAATCACCATTACACTCGATTAACCAACAAACGAGATTTTATTAATCCAAAACTAAATCAGACGATCTAATGAAATGCTTACCCTTAGTATCGTGAACGACCACGATTTGTCTATTCTCACCGGATGATGGTCCACAACCCGGTGGAAAATCCTGAACCGCCGATACCGCCCTACGCTTGAACTTAGGAGTAGGAATCGCAAATCCACTCCCTTTTTGCTCTCCTATCGATTTTCCTTTCAAATCGTTACCACTTGCCTCCATTGAAAAAAAAAGTCTCGATCAGAAAAATACTACTATGAGAGAAAGTAGTTGTTTAGGGGTAGGATTCGGCTTACCACTACTTCCGAAGAACCAACGAGTAAAGAAAACGAGTGATTTAATCCCTATAATAATCGATTAGTCAAATCTATCATTCCTTTTTAACGGAATAACCAAGTATTGAGAGATCGAAATAATCCATAAAGAATCTCCTTAACTTAACGATAATAGATCCGACTTCCACCGATTGACTTAAGACTAGAGATGAATCGGCAAGGATGTGGTATTCGGCCAACCCACTAGAATACTATAAGAAAAAAATGATCAAGATTTGAGAGTTTGGGAGGGGATGATATTTCGGTTTAGAACAAAGTGAAACAACCGAATAGTGATGGACACACATTCGGCTAGGAAGAAAAGAAAATGAAAGGAAAAGAATGAAGCCACTCACCCGATTCAACCAAAGAAGAAATGCCCAACACGCAAGATGGAGAAGAGAGAAGATGATAAAGATTCGGTTATTGAAGAGAAAGGAACAAAGAAGGTTCGGCCACAAAGTAGTGTCGATTTAAGAGAAAAGGAGAATGGTTGAGGAAATGGTAAAAAAAAAAAGAAAATAAGTGATGGACAAAGGAGTATTAGAGAGGTTCGGCTATTACCAAAAGAAAATGAACCAAAGTGGATTAAGTGTTTTGGTCATTTTGTGTTTTAGCAACAAAGGAAAAAGATTGGAAAAAATGCACAAAAATGTTAAAAGAAAACCAACCTTTCATGCACAATCTTGCAAATAAGCTATAGGAATTTCGGCTCTCCCTTCCCCCTAACAAAACCGTGTGCCCATAACACCCAAAAGATGATGGTTGACTAAAAATATTCTTTCCCAAACACCTTCCACAAAATCGGCCAACATGTCCCCTCCCTTACCTTTTTCCTTTATGTCTTTCCTTATTCTTCCCTTGTTTCTCTCCTTACTCTTCTCCCTTGTGTTCTTTCCTTCAATAAAAAGTCTTCCTTACCATCTTGGATGCCATGGCCAACACTTACCATATAGCACAAAAAAAAAAAAAATTTAATCCAAAATATTTGCACTAGGTGGGATTCGAACCCAAGTTCTCCCCTCTGCCATTTCACGCCACAACCACCTTGCCAATGCTCCATTTGAGTTAGCAAAATTACATACTTAATTCCTTAAGCCTTGATGCCACTTACCTTCTCTCCTTAAAGTGCTTAAACAAAAAAATTTTTGCTAAGGCCCAACTCAATCCTAAGTTTTCTTAAGGTCCCTAAACATACACAATTAACACTATTGACTAGCCTATCGCATGGTATAATGTAAAACATAAATTCCCGAATTTCAGGATGTTACAAAATTACTAATCTACCTCAACTTTATGAGTCCAAAATCAAAACCCATACCACAGTTCATATAAACTTATTTACAATCCGATTAAAAATAATTTATTAAATCTTAAGAAAAACATATTAAGCCAAACAAAAAATGAGAAACCCCGAGACCTCCAAATCACGGAGCCCAAGACCTCACACCGTAATGTGGTTATATGCCACTTTTATTATTGCAGTTATACCGCGAAAATATAGTTTTGTAGTGAAACTGTCGAACCAAACTTGCTTCTCTTAAATGTCAATCCTAACCACAATGCACATGAAAAACTATCTCAAAATAGATACTTATAAATACATATCAAATATCAAATCAGACATTTCCTGGCTCAACTACAACATACCAGAATAGACAGTGCAAAATTTTTCGATTATCACATTCAACCCTTTCATATTGCAAATTTTAACATACAACATCACATAATTATCTATACAAATGACGAAACTCATGACACGTAATTTAATTTGAATAAGTAAATTCAAACAGAATTAGTGTCCCAGATGCTCCTATAGAGGCTTAAACGTGCATGGGATCATTCTGAGACTAAAACAAATTAAATTGCAAAAAGGTGAAAAAAATCCGCAAAAATAAGACCGCACAGACAAAAAAAAAATAGCAGCATATATGCAACATTACTACGTAAAATCCAGTAGCCATTTATGTATATATATGTGACACTTGCATGTAAAATGAACAACAGTAAACAAAATATCGAAACAAGCAATGGCAATTATAATATATAAGAGGTAATTCCATCAAAATTAGCAACTTAATGCCATCAACATTAGCAACTATATATGTAACACCCCAAACCCGGCCTAGACGTTATGGTCGAATCCAGTGATGTCACAAGGTAGGGTTTTGAAAATGGAGTCGTTTCGTCAAATCATTTAAGTTCAAAAACTCATAATCATTTATATCTATTTTCGAAAGCGTTCATTTAATTTATTTCTTTGCCAAAACATAAGTTGCAGCGGAAGTCATAAAATGTTTAGTTTGGAAATAATGTTCGTGTTTTCAGAAAACCTTTATTTTGATAAAAAAACCATGTTTTTAGCTATTTGTCTCAGATAAAATATTAAAATCGAAAACCCAAATCCAGAATAAACAAACAGTCCGAAGATTCCAATTATTACAAAACACCCAAAATAAAAAACCATAATCATAAATTGTTACGAACTCGTGGTCACCGAGAGGCTCCGTCACACCGATCTGCCTAAGTCTGTGGATTACCTGAATAGAACAGACAAATAGATATGAGTTTTCATAAACTCAGTGTGTAACCCAACATAAATAAACATACAATACATATAGAAAACATATACACAGTTAGATTCAGATTTGGATTCGGACTTAAGTCCTATACAAATTCAGATAATAGAAACAGATATGCAGATTAGATATATAAAGTCCTACCCCCATCCTCTACACACCAACTCCGACCACCCCATCACACCATGTGGGGTTAAAAACACCCGCCCATCCCTACACACCATATCGTGCCATTACGACACAAGTCAGATAATGTGCAGCCTAGCTGCCAGAACATAGGTGATGATCACCATACAGAACACTTCCTCCACATATACAAATCCCACCCCAAACATAATTACAGATTACACATACAGGGATATCACGCTTAACATGCTAATATACAAAAATTGAATATACAAATATAGCAGAATAACCAGACATGTTTAACAGTGTCATAATCAGAGCAGAATATCAGACTATCAGATCACATAATTTTAGGGTTTGGTTAGCCCTTACCTACCCTACAGTAGGCCCACAGTCGATCGGAGTGACCCGTGTGACCCTAGGGAAAATTTTAGAAATATGGCTCACTTGCCCGTGTGGCCCACACGCCCAGATTGGCCTAGCTCGTGTGGCCCACACGACCACACTCACACCACCACACGGTCGTGTCTTGCGCACGGCCATGCCTTTGTCAATCACATGGTTGTGTCTCGCACACAGCCAACCACACGGTCAGTCACACGCCCGTGTGGCTTCGACAATAAGGTTTTTCAGCTTTCACCGAAGCTCAGTTTTTCGTGTTTCGGGTACACACCTGGTACAATTTTTGATGGAAAACCACTCTCGAGGCTTTCAAAACCAATGGCACGCACAGACTCTAGCGCGATTTAGGCTATTCGAACGCAACTTCACCGCTCACCACCTTCTCCAGAATCGTGCGACGAATACTGGAATAACAAGAACAAAGATACGACAGCAGATAAAAAGGAAACAGTACCGTAGGAAAGAAGAGGAAAAAGGCAGGGGGACAGGGAAACTAACGTCAGTTTGATTTTGGAAGAAAGAGAAAACTAATTGAAAATTTGAAAAAAGAAAAAGAAAAAGAAAATAAAAAAATATGACACATATCCCTGATTTTCTCCCACTAACCCTCTATCTCACAACCTCCTCCGACTTTCAGTTCAACCGAAACTCCATCAGTCAACTGAGAAAAAATTAATACCCACGCTCACGCAGGGATTTGAACACATGACCTCCAACATACTAACCCCCTTACCACTCAAACCAGCAGGCTCATTCTGATATGAATTAATAGACAATTTTATAAAAGCCCACTCAACAAGGGTAAGGCTTGGATCAAAAATAACAAAATTATCAAATCTGGGACTTGAAACCAGGACCTCATACACACACCCAGAACACTTAACCACTAAAACAAATACACATTTGTACCAGATATTTACAGGAATAGAAATAAATTATTCAGGGCATTACAATATATTCATCTATAAAAAAAATAGTACAGTTTAGAAAATCTGCACTAATTGCATACATTTTTTTTTTCAATTTCAAAATTCAAAACGGCCATAGCTACTGATTGACAAATCCTACTCTTGCCGAAGTCGATGAATCATTTTAATGGCAGAACCTTCAAATGTAGCCAAAAATCAACTACAAGGTCAAAAAATTTGATCCATTTCCCATGACCACAAGCATATAATATGGGAAATTATCTGTAAAACCAATTGCCAGCAACTAACAATAAGAAGTAGCATTATTCTAATTACAATGAAGACACTCAATGTGAAGGGAGAAGCAAGTGTACAAACATGACTAGGTAGCATTCGCCTACTAGTGTAGAAAGGACAGTAAAATATGGCTTAAGTGCAGCGCACACACACATACGAAAAAGATTTAACGAAGTCCAACACACACCGATCACAAATGATTAGAACTCACACCTTAAAAACACGATTCCTAGCCCAAAGATCGACCGATTCGTCTCCACCAAACCGAGTTGAAAACTCAATTTACACAAGTACACAAAGACTAAGAAAGTATCCATTCATAACAGAGTAGAAAATTCCCAAAAACAATTGATTAAATCCAAAACAACAATACTTACCCCCTTAAGATCCTGATTACACAAACACAATAGCACAACCAAAATCTTGAGAAGCGAGAATTGGCAAAAATTCTTGGAACCAAAAGGGATGACTCAAAAATATTAAAATCTTTGTAGAAAATGAATAGTAAAACCCAGAGCAAAACAAAAATAATGGCTAGAGAGAAAGAAGAATATTGTAGCCAAAAGAATCCCCAAGACTCCAATTGGAAAAATCGTGAAAAGAGAGGTTTACGTGAAAAGAAGACGTGAACATAATTTTTTAAGAGTATTTTCTTTTAAAAATATTAAAATAAAATAAGAGTTTAACAAAATCGCATTAGTAATTTAAAAAAATAAAAATTGAAACTCAAAAAAATATTTGTAACACCCCAAACCCGGCTCAGACGTTATGGTCGAATCTGGAGATGTCACAAAGAATGGGTTTTGAAAACGGAGTCGTTACATTAAATCATTTCAGCTTAATAACTCATATTCGTTTATATCCATTGCTGAAAACATTAATTAATTGATTTATTTTCCAACACGTAATTTACAGCGGAAGTTATAGTAAATGCTATTTTCTTGAAATCCCATTCGTAAGTTTGGAAAACCTTTGTTTTAGTAAAAACCATGTTTTTAAATAACCGTCGCAATTAAAGTATTAAATGAAAAAAATCCAAATCCCAAAAAAGATTAAACCAACAGTTCGGAGAGTCCAATTAATACAAAACTCCCAAAAATAATCCTTAGATAAATAAAACCTTTATTTAAAGTCAGTTCGTAGTTTAGTGGTCATTGCAAGACTCTGCCGCACCGATCCGCCTAAGTCTGTGGATTACCTGAACAGAACAGACAAACAGAAGTGAGTTTACGTAAACTCAATGTGTAACCCAACAGAAATATACATGCTATACATACAGAAATCACATACACAGTCAGATTCAAATTCAGATTTGGACTTAAGTTCTTTACAGATTCAGATAACAGAAACAGATTTCTAAAACAGATATATAAAATCCTACCCCCATCCTATACACACCAACTCTTACCATCCCATCACACCATGTAGGGTTAAAAACACCCGCCCATCTCTACACACCATATCGTGCCATTATGACACATATTAGATATTATGCATCCAAGTTGCTAGAATATAAGCGGTGATAAAAATACAGAACACTTCCTCCACATATACAAAGCCCACCCCAATTAGATACATATATATATTCAGAATTATCACGCTTACATGCTCATATACAGATATCAAATATATATATATACATTAGAATAATCAGACATGCAAAACAGTGTCATTCTCAGAGCAGAATATTAAACTAACAGACCATATAGTTTTAGGGTTGGTTAGCCCTTATCGACCATACGGTAGGCCTAGAGTCAATCAGAACGACTCGTGCGACTCTAGGGAAAATTTTAGAGTGGGCCCACACACCCAGATTGGCCTTGCCTGTGTGGCCTACACGGCCTGGCCTAAACCCACACTCCCGTGTGGCATGCCCGTGTGGGCCCACACACCCAGCTTGGCCTAGTCCGTGAGACCCACACGGCCACACCTACACCACGACACAGTCGTGTCTTGCACACGGCCATGCCCTCATCAAACACACGGCCGTGTCTCGCACACTGCCACCCACACGGCCAGGCACACGCCCGTGTGATGTCGATATAATGTACTTTTGACTTTCGTCAAAGCTCGGGTTTTCGTGTTTCGAGTACACACTTGGTACAAATTTGATGCAAAAACACTCCCGAGGCCTTTGAAACCTAAGAAAAAGCATCCAAATTCCCATTTAGCAGTCAATTTATGAATCGGCACATAACTCGAAATAACGCTTAGACTTACCGATGACACGAACAGACCCTAGCGCGATTTAAACTATTAGAATAAACCTTCACTGCTCACCACCTTCACCTACACCACAAATTTGCAGGAATCAATCTCTTAACTACTCACCATTAAGCCAAAACAACAGATATAGCACCAACCAGCATTTTAGAAATCAGAAATTACAGAATACCCAAAACTTCACTTGCCGAACGAAAGAAGAAAAAAAGAATTCCCAACATGCAAGAACTCGACAGCAGATTAACAGGGTAGGAGAATATAGAAAAAATCAGAAAAGAATGAAAACGGAGAAAATGGAGAAGAATTAACGTCAAACTTTCTATGGCAAAGAGAGAAAATTTTGAAAAAAAGAAAAAATAAAAATAAAAGATATTCAAATATCCCTTATTTTTCTCCCACTAACCCACTACTCATAACTCCCTCAGAATTTTAACTCTATCGAAACTCTATCAGACAATCGAGCAAAAATTAACATCCACGCTTGCCCAGGGATTCAAACACAGGACCCCTAACACACTAACTTCCTTACCACTCGAGCCAGCAGGCTCATTCTGATATAAAATAGCAAACAACCTTATATAAGCCCACTCAAAAAGGGTAAGGCTAGGATTAGAAAAATAAAAAAAATTTTGAAAAGGTGAGACTTGAACCCAAGACCTCATACTCACACCTAGAGTACTTAGCCAATAAGTAGATACACACTTGTGTCAGATTCCACAAAAATAGACTTAAATTATTTAAGGCGTTACAATATTTTCTACTAAGCACACTAGAGGATTCAAACACAGGACCTAAGGGTAAATTAGCAAACACCTAACCATTGAACCACTAGTGTAACACCCCGAATTTTGGGGTTAGAAGTTTTGTGATTTGTAGGTAGGGTCAGTGGCTGGATCGGATATTTGAAGTTGTTTTCACGTTTTAGTGTTAGAATGGGCCTGTTGGTCTGGTGGTTGGTTGTGTGTTAGGTTAGCTTGGGGTTCTGGGTTCGATTCGTCATGTGTGTGGTTTGGGGAAATAATTTTAATTTAGTTTTGTTTTAAAGTCCAAAATACCTCTCTTAATTTTAAAATTTATTATTTTTTGATAAAACTTCCCAAAATCACTTTCACGTTCTCTTTGGTTCTCTCCCACTCTCTCATAACAGGTTTTTTATTTTTTTTCTTCTCTTCTTTTTATTTTTCTTTGAGATTTAAAAATTATACGTTTCTCTACCATTAAAATTTCCTCTTTAATTTTCATTGATGGTGTTTGGATAGTTCAAGGTATCGAGCAGAGGTAAGTGATGTTCTTGGTTTTTGGTAGATCAATTTTAGGTTATTCATTTGTGTTAGATTGGTATGGTAATAATATTGTTTTTTTTTTGTGTAATTGAGATTTCAGAGTTGTGTTGAAGAGGCAAATTGGTCAGGTTCTGGTGCTTGAGAATCCGTTTAAAGGTATGTTTTTGAGCCTGTAGTAATTAGGGACTTCTTTGTGGCTGCAAATTCTTAGTTTCTAGGTGGTTTTGGTGTGGTTTTGTTACCACAAGAGCGTGTGCCCCCACACGGGCGGTTCACACGGTCGTGTACATTTAAAAATTAGGGTTTTCGGGTAAGATTTGGTGCCACATGGCCTGGCCACACGGGCGTGTGGTTGTTTTGGGGAAATTAGTCGATTTCCACACGGCCGTGTTCCTTGGGCACACGGGCGTGTGCGTTTGGGAATTAGGGTTTGGGTGATTTAGTACCACACGCCCGTGTGGCTAATTTAGGGATTGGGGACTCAACACGGGCGTGTGTTTTAGGACACACGGTCGTGTCTGGTGGGTACACGAGCGTGCGAGTCCTTCAGATGGTCATGTTTGCCCTGCACCCTAGATTAGCAATTGAACAGAGAGTTACACAGCCTATTCACACGTCCATGTCCTTGGGTCACACAGGCATGTGCCTTAGCCACACGGTCGTATGCCTCCTTTCACACGGATGTGTGCCTTTACACACGGGCGTGTGTCATCTCTACGTGGATGTTTTGACCCGCTCATGGCCTAGGCACTTCCACACGGCCGGAGCATACAGTCGTGTGGCCCTGTTATGCAAATTTGTTACCCTGAGCTACAAACTGACTTGTTTTAGATACATGTGCTTCCCATTCTCTATGGGGACTCTGTAGTCAATTTGGATTTGTGTGTGTATTTGTAATTACCAAGAATGTGACTGGTACTGCTGTGGTTTGATAATTGTATGAGAGACATTTACTCGTTAACGTGTTTTGCAGAAAATGTACAAACACTAACCACTCTGAATATCGTTGAATGATTATGCACACTTTTGATTTCATCTATCCGATGAATAATTGTTTTTATGTTGTTTCTGTGAGATTGTTTGCATACATGCATTTGAATAAACTAGTTTTGGGGGTTGGTTGTGAAGAGCAGGGAGTTTGTATTCTATTCTATTCTGGTAGTTTCAACTGCAATACATCAGTACGGTGATTTTTGCACAGTACTGCATATATGTCAGCTTTGCTGTATGTTAATATTTGAGTGGCCTAGTCCACATTCTGGGTATGTAGGGTTGGATGGGTCTTTCGAGGTCTTATGGGGTGTGCATGGTTGGCTGAGCATCATATAGCTCTTATGGGGTGTGAACAGGGTTCGGAAAGGTGTTTGGCTGGATGGGTGGGATTGTTTTCTGACATGTGGCATATAATCTGAATTTGTGTGCATATTGTTTGTTTGATTATGAATCTTATATATACATATCATCTAAATTTGTGTGCATATTGTTTGTTTGTTTATGAATCTTATATATGCATATCATCTGAATTTGTGTGCATATTGTTTGTTTGGTTATGATTCTTATATATACATATCATCTGAATTTCTGTGCATATTATTTGTTTGGTTATGAATCTTATATATACATATCATCTGAATTTTTGTGCATATTATTTGTTTGGTTATGATTCTTATATATACCTGACTGTACATGGTTTGGATCTTTAGTTCCTTGTCTTTACTACAGTTTAGAATCACACTGAGCTCGTGTAGCTTACCCCCTTAGTGTTTCCCCTTTTCAGGTGCGCTTGGTTTTTATAGTAGGACTCTGCTCACCGGAGGTCTCAGACAGCTACGTTTAGAATCAACTTTAAAAGTATTTTCATAAATTTCGCATTTATAAATAAATGGTTTGAACTGTAAGTTTTATTTCATTATTGTGGTAAGAATTTTGGGTTTTACGCATGTAAGCGACTTTTGCACTAAATTTTTTATAATATCAGAATTTTACAACGGAGAGTTTTACATAATTTAAATACCGTATGTTTTCTAGCTGGTTAAACTCAAATTTTACCTATGATCATTTTGGTGATTAATATAACCTCCGAGGTTCGGTCTAAACTTCTAGGTCAGGTTATGGGGTATTACATTTAGTGGTATCAGAGCTAGGGTTGCAAAAACTCTGCCTGTGTTTTTACGTATACGTGTGCGCGCGTGTTCATTTTTTAAAAAAAGTTTTGATAAACCGTACCACAGTATTTTGAAATTATGTGTGTTTCACTGATTTAGAGGAGATAAAATGTCTAAGACTCTGATGCCGGTCCAGGGTGGAAATTTAAAATTGTAAGATTAGAAATGTAGATTTTCGTATTTATATTGTGTTTATTTTTTGAAAATGTAGATACTCTAAGTTAGTCACAAGACCGATATGGATTCTGATGGTAAGCATGATCGTGAGGGTCAATATGGTGAGACTCTCGAAAAGTCGTTTGCTTATCCGGGACGTGTGCTAGTTTAGGAGTCAGAAGTCAATGCGGTTCCGCCAGCTTCGAGTAGCGATAACTCGGAAGTTGGTACCGAGGCATTGACTCGAGTGGTGAGAGAGGTGTTAGAGTAAGTATTCGAGGCTAATTTAGGGAGGAATAGAGAGTTAGTTCAAGGTAGGTTTGTGGATTGTGTGAAGAAAAGGGATCGTAGTCCTTTGAGGTTGGAGCCTCAGTCTGTGAAGTGTATAAGAACGCAGTTGGGTGTTAGTAAAGGTTGTGCGAATGGTTCTGGTAATGGGGTGAGTGTATCGGTTTGTGGGCACTGTAAGAAGCACCATTCAGGCGACTATTGAAAGAAGTTGGGAGCGTGTCTTAGATACGGGTCCATGGAGCATCGAATTAGGAAGTGTCCACGATGAAATTGAGACAGGTATGGTTGTAGGTTGTTGTGATTCTTTGTGTTCTTTATTGGAAAGATATTGATGTTTATTTGTTGGATAATGTTTGTGTGTGTGATGGATAAATGTGTATCTGCTTTAGTGGTTTAAGTATTTGGGTATGTGTGCAAGTTTTTAAGGTCAAAGTATAGTATGGTAGTGCTCGAGTTTAGAGTGTGCAGCGGGAGTGTAGTGGTAGAGTTTGTGTTAGACAACTGTTCTATTAATGGGAAATTTCGGGGATGAAATTTCTTTAATGAGGGGTGAGTTGTAACACCCCAGATTTTTGGGTTAGAATTGTTGTGATTTGTAGTTAGGGTTAGTGGCTGGATCGGGTATTTCAAGTCATTTCTGCATTTTAGTGTCAGAACGGGCTTGTTGGTCTGGTGGTTGATTGTGTGTTAGGTTAGCTTGGGGTTCTGGGTTCGAGTCGTCATGTGTGTGGTTTCGGGAAATAATTTTAATTTAGTTTTGTTTTGAAGTCCAAAATACCTATCTTAATTTTAAAATTTATTAATTTTGGATAAAACTTCCCAAAATCACTTTCATGTTATCTTTGTTTCTCTCCCACTCTCTCATAACAGTTTTTTTTTCTTCTATTCTCTTTATTTTTCTTTGGGATTTAAAAATTATATGTTTCTCTGCCATTAAATTTTCCTCTTTAATTTTTGTTGATGGTGTTGGATAGTTCAAGGTATCGAGCAGAGGTAAGTGGTGTTCTTGGTTTTTGGTAGAGCAATTTTAGGTTATTCATTTGTGTTAGATTGATATGGTGATATTATTGGTTTTTGTTTGTGTAATCGAGATTTTGGAGTTGTGTTGAGGAGGCAAATTGGTCGGGATCTGGTGCTTGAGAATCCGTTTCAAGGTGTGTTTCTGAACCCGTAGTAATTAGGGACTTCTTTGTGGATGTAAATTCATGGTTTCTTGGTGGTTTCGGTGTAGTTTCGTGACTACAAGGGTGGCCACACGGGCGTGTGCCCTAACACGGGCGGTTCACACGGCCGTGTACATTTAGAAATTAGGGTTTTCGGGCAAGATTTGGTGCCAGACGGCCTTGCCACACGAGCGTCTGGCTGTTTTGGAGAAATTAGTCGATTTCCACACGGTTGTGTTCCTTGGGCACACGGGCGTGTGCATTTGGGAATTAGGGTTTGGGTGATTTGGTGCCACACGGCCTGGCCACACAGTCGTGTAGCTAATTTTGGGATTGGGGATTCCGCACGGGCTTGTGTTTTAGGACACACGGTCGTGTCTGGTGTTCACACGGGCGTGTGAGACTTTCACACGGCTGTGTTTGCCCTGCACCCTAGATTAGCAATCGGACAGAGAGTTACGCGGCCTGTTCAAACGGCCATGTCCTTGGTTCACACAGGCGTGTGCCTTAGCCACACGGCCGTGTGCCTCCTTTCACACGGGCGTTTGTCGTCTCCACATAGGCTTTTTGACCCGCTCATGGCCTAGGCACTTCCACACGGCCGTGTGGCCCTGTTACGCAAATTTGTTACCCTGAGCTACAAACTGACTTGTTTTAAATACCTGTGCTTCCCACTCTCTATGGGGACTCTGTAGTCAATTTGGATTTGTTTGTGTATTTGCAATTACTGAGAATGCGACTAGTACTGCCGTGGTTTGATAATTGTATGAGAGACGTTTACTCGTTAACGTGTTTTGCGGAAAGTGTACAAACACTAACCACTCTAAACCTGGTTGAATGATTATGCACACTTTTGATTCTGTCTATCTGATGAATAACTATTTTTATGTTGTTTCTGCGAGATTGTTTGCATATATGCATTTACATAAACTAACTTTTGGGGTTGGTTTTGAAGATAATGGAGTCTGTATTCTGTTCTGTTCTGGCATGTTCAACTGCAATACATCAGTACGGCGGTTTTTGCACAGTACTACATATATGTCAGCTTTGCTGCATATTAATATCTGTGTAACACCCCAAACCCAGCCCATGCGTTATGAGCGGATTCGGTATGTCACACGAGCAAAGCATGTTAAACCCTTTTTGTTCGTACTAAAATATTGCTTTGTTAAAAATCAAGAAAACAAGTTTGATTTGATAAAATACTACTAACCTCAAAGATTTGATTGATAAATCGATAAATTTGAACTAATGATCTTACAAAACCGTGACTTTTGAAAACGACGTTGAAAATTCGAAAGAGAATCCAAGTCTTTTGAAAATATCGTTAATGGTTCGAGAGAAAATATCCGTGTTAAAAATATTTGTAAAAGTTTATTTTGAAATCCATTTGTTAATCGATTTTGGAAACCATTGTTTAAGTTTTTAGAAAATCCCCCTTTTTAAACAATTTAAGAAAAATAATAAAAACATCCCAACCAAAAAGCAAAAAGAAAAATAGTCTAGAGGCCTTATTACAACATTTAACCCCAAATAGTAAAGTAATAAAATAAACGAGAAAGAAGTCTAAAGTCCAAATAAACCATTTCCGAAGTATGGCCTCCACCCGAGTCATCCATGGCCCAAGTCTCCATCATTGATCATTACCTACAAGGGTTAAGAGAAAGGGGGGTGAGTTACAAGAACTCAGTGTGAAATCCCCTTACCGTTATTCATTGGGCCGGAACCCATTTAGCAATATTTTGGGCCTAAGCCCATTTACAACAACAATAATGTATCAAATATAACATGCATATGATATGCAATTCCCAAACCAAACCTAGTTTTCCATCCGCTACACACCACCCGTACCAACCAGCACACCTGTGGGGAGCTTTAGTCACCCACCCCGCCAACACACCAAACATAGGCATTAAGCCAATTATATCAAATTTGTGGACAAGCCATTAGATTAACAGAATTTACATGGCATCGCCATTTTTCATATTTGTGGCAGAGCCACCAGAATTATGTAGCAGAGCTACCAGAACTTCTCTTCATCATTATCCCATCCCATGCAAATCATGTATATAATGCATAGCCATTCACAACAATTTATTCAGATATTTATTACAAAATTATGGCCCATTACAACAATTAATCAAAAGGCCCATTAAGCAAAATATCAGATTTGGCCCATTTAGCAAAATATCAGATTGGCCCATATAGCAATGTAACATCCCCAAACCCGGCCCATTCACTACGACCGAATCTGGTTATGTTAGTGAAAATATTTTAGACTTAGAATAAAATAGTAAAAATTTATTTGCTCTTGCAAACCATGTTCTTTTGAAATTATAGCCACATGTTTAATAATTCCATATTTGAATAAGTAAGTTATAAAAATATAACCATCTTCACATAGTGTTTCAATTTAAACAAACCATAATAGAGTTAATAACAAAATGATACCAAAATAATAAAATAAGTCCTTATTACAACCATTATTTGAATGAAATACTTAATATTTAATATAGCCAAAAACATCTCCTTCGGCATGGGCCACCATGTATCCTCTCCGATCCCGGTCCATCTCATGAATCACGAAATGTTAGGAAAATAATTGGGTGAGTCCACGGACTCAAGTGCATAACCACAACACAAATTTCCCACATGTATGGGCTTGGCCCATACCCACACAATCCTCAAAACAAATCATGCAAAGATGCA
This sequence comes from Gossypium sturtianum, assembly GCA_025698515.1. NCBI lineage: Eukaryota > Viridiplantae > Streptophyta > Magnoliopsida > Malvales > Malvaceae > Gossypium > Gossypium sturtianum. The sequence goes on along the minus strand of CM046949.1, from coordinate 67,791,669 downwards.
CTTCAACCCAACCTACTATCCAACTGCACGCCAACCTTAGCGGACTCACGCCAAGGCCGTGGATAAACCACCACCGATCACCTCGTGATCCAAAACATTACCTTGGCAACTCTCTCGCACAAGGCCGTGGGTGAGCCACCGATCAACCAAAATGATCTCAACCTTAATATCATTTACGGTGATGCACATAGCCATCAACCGCCGAGATGGGCACCTAGCCAACATTTCCCTTGAGGTAGCACGAAGCTAACCATCAAGCGCTAATGTAGCGGAGCTATCATTAGACCACATGCACACCTTGTGTACACTTCCTCCTTCATCGAATCAAGCCCCACCTCATGCAAATATGTAGATGCTACATGTTAAGTCATCATATCACATAAGAATATAAATATATATATACATACATAAATACATCACAAATAATCTTACCATCACCAGTTCTCATCACTTAAGCCATTATAATTTGCTTCCACACATAATACATATGTTTAATAATTAGCAAGCAAACCGAGAAATAGTGCGATGATTACGCACCTTCTAGCACAACCAATCAAAACCCGAAATGCTACTTAATGCCTCTGCAAAAGCTGACTAAACGAATCCCGAAAAGATCTCCTGTGCTAGGCTCTCCTCCCCAAAATCGATTGCTATGGAACCCGAAGAGGTCTATGCTAACATTCGGCCAATAGTACTACCAAATTGAGGGAAGGAAAATTCGGCACAAAGGTGGTGTGGATTCGGCTAACAAGAAAATCAAGGAGAGGGAATAGTAGTTTCGGCAAGAAATCAAGTGGGGAAAAACTAAAAGGTGAGCACCCCTCCCCCTATTTATAATATTCGGCCAAGCTCTCCCCTAAAAGAAACAAAATTTGGCCAAACACTCAACTCCCCTTCAAATCCCATTATTTCCTCCTACAATTCCTCCCCAACATCCATTCAAAAAGTTTGAATGAGTCAAACCTCCACCTAGCCAAATTTCAAAAGCAAAGACCAAGTCTTCTCCATCTTTTAAGCGCCCAAATCGAATCCAACATCTCCCCCTCTCTCATGACGCAAAAACAAACCCAAGATGCTACCTCCGCAGCTCGAACACTGGCCCCTTCCCTTGCACCTGAGACGTTACTTCTTCAAGCTCTTAGTGGCGTCTCCTTGCCACTCCACCACCCATCTTTTTGTGCCTTAATCCCACAAAAATTTCTCTTAAGACCACATCACTAAGCTCCTTTTAGCACTTAAAAACTAAAATTTTCCAAAGTCCTCCCCTTTAATCCGAGCATTCCCAACACCTCTCAAACACATCTAAGCATACCCAAAACACTGCTAGAACACGAATTATACCCAACTCGCATAGCCCTTAAACCGTGGTGTTACAATTCTACCCTCCTTAAAATAATTTCGTCCCCGAAATTACTTGTCTAAACTAATGACTCAATTCCTCCCACTACGCTATGGTCTGCAAGACTCGATCTTAAAGAGCTAACATGCTTCTAGGCACAGATTCTAAGTTCATACTCAAAATTCCACATGCTTTGCGAGCAACAAAACAAACAATCACCAAAACGAACAAAACAACAAAGAATATTACCGACATAAGGAACTTACCAGCTGACACATCAGGCACATCCTTATCCTCCCTCCGACGGACTGCATAAACCAAACCTGGCCGTCGTGCCTCAGTGCTACCATTACCGCGGTCTACTGCTCCACGACCTTGGCCGGAACCATTCCCTCCATGGTTCAGACCACGACCTCTTGTCGCTTGCTGACCACTTCTGCCTGGTTGCACATAACCTTGACCCACTGACTGAGCCCTGTTCGGATCCTGGGGACAATCCTAACCAGATGAGTCTTGGACTTGCATCTAAAACATTCTCGAACACGATTCCAGCACTCGCCAACATGGTACCTTCCACATTGAGCACACGGACGATCTGGATTTCCGTGGTGGCTTAGCAATATGAAGCAGGAGTCTCAACCCTCGGTGTTTTCTCGAACCCTCTCAACCACTTCTGACGGTCCAACACTTCTCTTATCACGGTTCCTTTCTCTGTTCTGCCTCTCAGCCTTTTTGACCTCCTCAGCTATCCGAGCTTTCTCCACTAATACAGCGAAGTCTCTTTCCTGATGCGGAGCAATCAAAACTCGCAGACTCATCCCGCGAGACCATCTTCGTCGACACATCTCTCATAATCCGTTGCCACGATGCCCCGAGCATACCGGCTCAAACGCAGAAACTCAGCTTCGTACTCCGCTATTGACTTGCTACCTTGCACCTGATTAAGGAACGCCTTCCTCTAAGCATCCATATAGCTCGCTCCGACATACTTCCCTTCGAACTTGATCTTAAAGTAGCCCCAGTCCACTCGATCCACAGGGGTACTTTCCTTAACCGTGAGCCACCACTGGTAGGCTTCATCCCGTAGCAACGAAACAACACCTTTAAGCTTTTCCTCAGCAGTCAAGTCGAGATCATCCATAATCCTTTCAACTGCCTCCAGCCAGTACTCTGCCACGTTCGGAGCTACCCCAGACACTCCTCTGAAAACCTCGGCTCCGTTCGCCTAAGCCTTCGGCATCGCGACTTCCGAGTCCTATTGCCCACATTGGCTCCTCGCCACTCGTTCGAGCACTCGCAGCACCGCCGTGATCGCTGCGTCGTCTCCTCGATCGATCCTGTTGTTCAACCTCAACGGTGGTGGTGGTGGTGCATCGCTCTCTGACCCATGGCGTGACCCAACGGGTTTCGATCATCGACATCCCGCCTCTACCACGCCCACGAGTATTGCGACCACGCCCCTAGAACTCATATCTAGCGCCTCGATTTAGTCTCATTTAGAAAGTTTTATGCATATGTTTGAGTAGACTATTCCTAGGGTCCAACAGATCCTAGTATTCTAATCTACGAGCCCAAACTAAGCCCATAATAAGTCATACAAACAAATCACTTCAAGAAAGTCCGAAGTACTTACCTGGTGGACTTTGGGTCGGAGGTACAGGTGCCATGCCAGAATATCCTAAAAAGAAAACCCATATTTTGAAAAGCCCATTTTGAAAATGTTTTGGGCCCAAAACCCTCAAAGCCGAAGTTTTGAACAGGGCTCGATACCAAATCAGTAACATCCCCAAACCAGGCCCATTCACTACGACCGAATCTGGTTATGTTAGTGAAAATATTTTAGACTTAGAATAAAATAGTAAAAATTTATTTGCTCTTGGAAACCATGTTCTTTTGAAATTATAGCCACATGTTTAATAATTCCATATTTGAATAAGTAAGTTATAAAAATATAACCATCTTCACATAGTGTTTCAATTTAAACAAACCATAATAGAGTTAATAATAAAATGATACCAAAATAATAAAATAAATCCTTATTACAACCATTATTTGAATGAAATACTTAATATTTAATATAGCCAAAAACATCTCCTTCGGCATGGGCCACCATGTATCCTCTCCAATCCCGGTCCATCTCATGAATCACACGAAATGTTAGGAAAATAATTGGGTGAGTCCACGGACAAAGTGCATAACCACAACACAAATTTCCCACATGTATGGGCTTGGCCCATACCCACACAATCCTCAAAACAAATCATGCAAAGATGCACTTCAACCCAACCTACTATCCAATCAGACGCCAACCTTAGCGGACTCCGCCTAAGGCCGTGGATAAACCACCACCGATCACCTCGTGATCCAAAACATTACCTTGGCAACTCTTCGCACAAGGCCGTGGGTGAGCCACCGATCAACCAAAATGATCTCAACCTCAATATCTCGTCTCACGGTGATGCACATAGCCATCAACCGCCGAGATGGGCACCTAGCCAACATCTCCCTTGAGGTAGCACTGAAGCTAACCATCAAGTGCTAATGTAGCCGGAGCTATCATTAGACCCACATTACACCTTGTGTACACTTCCTCCTTCATCGAATCAAGCCCCACCTCATGCAAATATGTAGATGCTACATGTTAAGTCATCATATCACATAAGAATATAAATATATATATACATACATAAATACATCACAAATAATCTTACCATCACCAGTTCTCATCACTTAAGCCATTATAATTTGCTTCCACACATAATACATATGTTTAATAATTAGCAAGCAAACCGAGAAATAGTGCGATGATTACGCACCTTCTAGCACAACCAATCAAAACCCGAAATGATACTTAATGCCTCTGCAAAAGCTGACTAAACAAATCCCGAAAAGATCTCCTGCGCTAGGCTCTCCTCCCCAAAATCGATTGCTATGGAACCCGAAGAGGTCTATGCTAACATTCGGCCAATAGTACTACCAAATTGAGGGAAGGAAAATTCGGCACAAAGGTGGTGTGGATTCGGCTAACAAGAAAATCAAGGAGAGGGAATAGTAGTTTCGGTAAGAAATCAAGTGGGGAAAAACTAAAAGGTGAGCATGCCTCCCCCTATTTATAATATTCGGCCAAGCTCCCCCTAAAAGAAACAAAATTCGGCCAAACACTCAACTCCCCTTCAAATCCCATTATTTCCTCCTACAATTCCTCCCCAACATCCATTCAAAAAGTTTGAATGAGTCAAACCTCCACCTAGCCGAATTTCAAAAGCAAATACCAAGTCTTCTCCATCTTTTAAGCGCCCAAACCGAATCCAACATCTCCCCCTCTCTCATGACACAAAAACAAACCCAAGATGCTACCTCATGCAGCTCGAACACTGGCCCCTTCCTTGCACACGAGACGTCACTTCTTCAAGCTCTTAGTGGCGTCTCCCTTGCCACTCCACCTACCCATCTTTTTGTGCCTTAATCCCACAAAAATTTCTCTTAAGACCACATCGCCAAGCTCCCTTTTAGCACTTAAAAACTAAAATTTTCCAAAGTCCTCCCCCTTTAATCCGAGCATTCCCAACACCTCTCAAACACATCTAAGCATACCCAAAACCTGCTAGAACACGAATTATACCCAACCTGCATAGCCCCTAAACCAGGGTGTTACAAGCAAAATATCAGATCGGCCCATTTATCAAAATATCAGATTGGCCCATTTATCAAAATATCAAATTGGCCCATTTATCAAAATATCAGATTGGCCCATTTAGCAAAATATCATATCGGCCCATTAAACAATTTCATAATTCAGCCCTTTAGGGGCATTTTCGTAATTTCGACCCATAGGGGCATTTTCATAATTTTGACCCATAGGGGAATTTTCGTAATTTTAATAATTTACCCACTAAGGGTAATTCGGTAATTTCGCAACCTAAGGGTATTTTGGAAATTTCGCAACCTAGACTTAACTACTAATGTGGAGCATAAAAATCGAAACTATCCATCTGCGTCATACTAATTAAATTGACTATAACTTGAGTTAGGAATCTCGAAATCTAACTCCGTAAATTTTCCTTGAGACTAGACTCATATATCTTCTTACTATAATTTTTCTAGAATTTTTGACTTAGCCATTTACTACAGTTTATTCCGTAAAGATTCCCTTGTTTCACTGACCAACAATTTTGACCTCTCTTACCCAAAATTCAAATATCTCACTGTACAGTTTTCATATGTTGCTCCCACTTGTTTCTATTGAAAATATACTCACTAAGGAATCTGTACATATAAACTATAACTCATAATTCACTTTGTAAAATTTTATATGATTTTTCCAAGACAGATCAGGGAACCACAAAGTCATTCAGAACCAGTCTCACTAAAATTAAGATATCTCAGAATATAGAATTCCTTTTCCTTCTATATTTCTTCCTTATCAAAATAGACATAGTAAGATTTAATCTGATATCTTATTCACTTTTTAATTCCTTTTCTCCTATTTTTCGTGATTTTTCCAAATACATGTCACTATTCCTGACCGAAACTGTTTTATTACGAAATACGATTACCACTACGATCATACGCATACCTGAGTGATCACGGATGCCGGTTTTCAGTTTTCTTCGGTATTTTGACCAAATCACAGAACATACCATACAAACTTTCAGAGTGATGTGATATTACACACCATATCAAACATGTATTCGGAAGGTACGGGATTACACACCTGATTTTGATTTCCTAAAGAACCACTCGTCGATGACCTAGAATAATACCAACCAAAAGTTAGCCTCGGATTTCCAAAAGATTTCGTATCACTTACACTTGAATCACTTACCACTATATCCGAAGGTAGAAATATATCGAGTGATTTGTCCCTAAAACATATAGTCGATTAGTCGAAACTTCAATCCGATTTGCAACATAGCCAAATAGAGATATAACGAAAAATCCAAAAATGAACCCCCTTACCTTATCGATATTGGATCCAATTTCCATCGTTTGACTTAGGGCTAGAATGATACACGGCCATCCACTTAGAACACTACGAAAAAGAGAAAATAATCTCGTTTGAGAGGGTAGAATAAAATGATGGTCTCGGTTAAAAGGACCATCCCATGCCAAGACATATATTCGGCTAGGAGAAAGAAAAAATAAAAAAAATGTTTGAATAGAACCACTTACCGATTGATCAAAGGAGTGAGTGTTAATACGGATGAGAAGAACGATAAAGAAGAAATGAAGGGTTCGGTTTTTCCAAAGGAAAACGAGTGAATAATTTGATCTCCAAGGCTTAGGTACTTTCAGCAACAAGGAAGAAAAGAAGAAACAAAAGTGCACACTAAAGGCTTGAAAATTCGGTAAAGAGAAGAGGAAATTTGGAGAGAAAGAGAATGATACAAAAAACTAAAGAGAACAACCTCTCAAGCACTAGATTTGCCAAAAAATCCTAGCAAAATTCGGCTATCACCCCCTTTAGCCCCAAAACCGTCCACATTCATGTCCCTAACAGTCAAAATTTTGCCAACCACCCTTTCCATAATACATCCCTTGAAAAAGGCCATATGTTCCCCCTACTTACCTATTTCTCTTGATTCCTTTCCCCAACTTCAACCTTGCCTTTTTATTTTAGCCACCTTACCAAAATAATGAAGTCAACCTTGCCATGAATGCCTCTTGGCCGACACTTAAGGAAAGGGTGCAAAAATATGAGTCAAAATTTGCATACAAAGTGATTCGAACCTCTTCCCTCAAGGTACTACATGTGGCGCCATAACCCTTTTACCAATTGCTCATTTATGCTAGCAATTTACTCTTTTATTTCCATAAGCCTTGATGCCACTTTCTATCTCTCCTTAATAGGCTTAAACACAAAATTTTACTAAGGCCCAACTTGAACCCGGAACTTCATCGAAACCTCGTAACTTTCCAAAATTACCTTCTTAATAAGTCCAACTTGAAATAATGCCGTTCTCTTGTTCTCAAAATTTTAAAACGCTTCTACGCTCAAGGCCCATTGGGCCCAATCCTACTAGGCCCAATTTCGGGATGTTACAATCTGAGTGGCCTAGTCCACATTCTAGGTGTGTAGGGTTTGATGGGCTTTTTGAGGTCCTATGGGGTGTGCATGGTTGGTTGAGCATCATATAGCTCTTATGGGGTGTGAACGGGGGTCAAAGAGGTGTTTGGTTGGATGGGTGGGATTGTTTTCTAACATGTGGCATATCATCTGAATTTTTGTGCATATTGTATGTTTTGTTATGAATCTTATATATACATATCATCTGAATTCGTGTGCATATTATTTGTTTGGTTATGAATCTTATATATACATATCATCTGAATTTGTGTGCATATTGTTTGTTTGGTTATGATTCTTATATATACCTGACTGTACATGGTTTGGATCTTTAGTTCCTTGTCTTTACTACGGTTTAGACTCACACTGAGCTCGTGTAGCTTACCCCCTTAGTGTTTCCCTTTTTCAGGTACACTTGGTTTCTGTAGCTAGACTCTGCTCGCCGGCTCAACACTAGGCTCATCGTTGTCTCTGAAACACAAAAACCAGCTTAGCAGTCCATCCGAACCATTGACTCAACCAATAAATCTTATTACTTCTAACCCCAAATTCAGAATGTTACAAAATCAATTAATATATATTGATATCTTGATTCAATATTTAATATAAAATTAAAATAACAACTCACTTAGTTTAATCATAAAAAGTTAGAATCTCACCTAAATTTTACAAAATCTTTAAGCTATGGTGCTAATTTGAGCTAAAACGTGTGAAGATATCTTGAGGATTTTAAGGATGATAACATGAGTATTCCTCAAAATTGAAAAGAAATTTTGTGTTTAGACAGCTTAGTAATAAAAAAGGATGAACTAATTTTGGAAGAAAAACTTTAATTTGGTGTTTGGAAAATTTTTGAATGAAGAATGGGAGGGAAGAAGAAGACGTGGGGAGTTGTTAAATAGGCACCAAATTTTTAAAAATTTAGCCACTACCCATTTAACCACCCCCCGTTTTCTCCCTTTCCCAAATTGGTCCTTATTGTTCAATTAAAGTCAATTTCAAAATTATTTTCAAATCCATTTTAACCAAATTAATTCCCGAACACTCAATTTTAATTTCTTAACCTAAAATTATTAATTCTATTTAATTTAAAATTTTATTTAATTAATTCCTAATTATTTTAATTATCTATCCCAATTATGGTTTCTGATTCACTAACCCCCCATTTACTCTCCCGACTTTTGGGATGTGACAATTCTACTGCACCTAGGGGACGCTGCCAGGACTATGCAAAGGAAGAGTAGTATCGGGTTATTATGCAAACAGTAGAAATGAGGTGTAGTCTAGGGTTACACCTTATGGGTTTATTTTTATCAAACTTGTACTTTGTAATAAGCTGGGATAAGTTTGTAGTAAAAAGTTATTTTAAATTCTTTATTTTTGGATTTTAAGTCCTCCAGTTAAAGAAATAAATAAAATGTAATATTTAAAGTGTTCAACTGATTTAAGTATTGTATTTAATAACAGCCGAGATCTGAACTCGACGAATCAGGTCGGGTTAGGGTGTTACAAAACCCGTGTCAAACGAGTGTTTAATAAAAACATTAACCACCACTCCATTCAAGTCAAGATAGAAATAAATAATTTAAATAAGTCATATCAATCCACAAATGGTTTTACAAACTAATTTGTTCAAATGTGTATTCAAAAATAAATTTTTTTAAAGTAATCATATACGAAACAAAAATCAAATTACAATCGTACATTAAGACAAATCCTTTAAATAAAAAATTTAAAAATAAACTAGAGTAGTTTTTTTTAAATATATAACATTAAATTATTTTATTTTTTCAACCAAAAGAACCTGAATTCTAAATTGACTAGTGAATTCACTTATGAATCTACTCTTTTGAAACACACGAAATATAATTATGTATTTATTCAAGAGTAATATATATAATAAATAATTTTTTACATCCTTATTTATTATGAAACTTATTTAGATAAATTTAAAATATTATTATGAATGATAAAGACAAACAAAATTGAAAAAAAAAATTCATGATTATCTTTTTTTTTTCTAGAATTTGTCTTCATCTTCATGATTTCATGCAATGTTCGCTTCCATTATAATATTATTCTAAAGGTGAAGTTTACACTCCTCAATTTAGAAGAGAATAAAAAGAAATTAAAGTTGATATTGAACTAATTGATCCCTCTGAAAAAAATTGGAGCAATTAATTACTATTAATTTTGAAACTAAGTAACTAAGGAAAATTAAGTATTAACCACTAAAATTAACATTTTCCATCAATTTACATAATTTTGATTGATATAATAACAAATTAAACCCTTAACATTTACATATTCTAAAGACCAATATGTACGGTACTTCATTGTATACTAGTTTAATATAGGCTTTAGATGTTGATTAAAAAAACTTAATACAAATTGAACTAGCACCACCAATACTCACCGAATACTATATTGCCGATCGGTAGCATTGGTGAGATATGATAATTTGTGTATTTATATATTTTTTTATAAATCCGTAACATATAATGATTGTGTTTATTGTAAAATATAATAATTAAAATTTTTGTAAGTTTGTAATTTATTCTATATTTCTTTCACAAAATAATTATATTATATTAATTTTTAGTATATTTCATATAATACTCTATTTGCATTAGTTTCAAATCATAAATCATGATTAAGGCGAACCAAGTTAGGTAAAAGAAAGAGATCAAAAGTATTAATCATGTTGCATTAATATAAGAAAGATGCCATCACATATTATCAAAATATACATTAACTTCGACACCTAGTGAGCTTTGAGCAGCCACGATTCCAAGGATTAACAGCTTCTTGGAGAAGGCGACGGTAGGAAACAAGACCGGAGACCTCTGGATGGTGGATTGTCATAGCTGCATCGATTTGGATCACCTCTTCCATCACCACTATGCCAACTAGAGCCAAACAAATTAACCATGTTTTCATGTTTGAGACTCCCATGATTGGTCTTTGGTTTCATTGGAATAATTTTGATATCACCTATTTATAAGGTTTTGGAATGAGACCCTATTTTAGAAATTACGTCAAATTAGGTGATATTGTTTGATATTTTTTCTATTTTTACTTTATTGTTGTTTAAATTGTAAAATCTGTTAATTTTTTTATAGAAGAAATACATTTTAGAAATTGGACCCAGTAATCTAAGGTTTTTTTCTCAATTAGTCAAATATTATGGAATGTGTTTGTGCGTGCATGTGTGTGTGTGTTTTGGCAAAAAGAAAGATAGTTGAGCTCTAACCTCAATATGATACAATCTCAATTAGACTACTGTAACACCCCTAACCCGTAACCATCGCCGGTCTAGGGTTAAGAGGCATTACCGGACAAATCGAAAACTTTTACAAACTTTTCAGATCAATAAGTATATCATTGTCATATTAAAGCAAAATTCAAGCATATAGTCCCTTAATAAGGTCTACGAGACCTTAAACATGCATTAGAAAGGGGTCGGGACTAAACTGAGATCATACAAAAATTTTTCCAAAATCAAACATTTTTCAAAGTTACAGAGGTCACACGCCCGTGTGGGCAGGCCGTGTGCCTCACACGGCCTCAGCCACACCCGTGTGTCTAAGCCGTGACAAAACAGGGCATACATACTGACTTGTCCACGCGGCCGAGGACACGCCCGTGTGCCTCACCCGTGGTCGACACTAACTTGCATCACACTGCCAGGCACACGCCCGTGTGTCCAGCCCGTGGTCAAAACTGACTTGTTTTGAATTACAAACTCGAAGGACACGGTCGAGCCACACGCCCGGGTGCTCAACTATGTGGGCAAATATAGGTCATTTTTAAAGCCAATTTGCCACCCATTTTAGGATCAAACTTACATTCATAAACAAGCATCATTTCAAGCACCAAAAGCAACCAATACATATCAAAATGACCATCTTTTCTAACCATTCAAAAGCACGTCAAACATGCCAACTTTTGAACCATTTATCTCATTCTCATCACAAGCATTTCTAAACATATCAAAATATATTAACCTTTGCATAATTTGTCTCATATCAATCTCAGAAATTTCTATGTAAAATTCATCTAAAACTTACCAACTCAATTAGATAACCCTTCATCAATAATATACCAACTTTGCATCTCAAAACATAAATTAAAAGTTACCATAATCACATCTTTAAACAAGCCATATAACATGGCTTATATTTACATCCCAAACATAATTCAAAACTACTAGCCTATACATGCCATACTTAGCTATGTGCACATTCAAAAGGTACCAAAATAGAGTTTGATAGTGTGGTGATGATCCTCGACGATCCCCCAGCCTTCCATAGCTTTTACGATCTATAAAACAATGCAAACACACATAGAGTAAGCTTTCAAAAGCTTAGTAAGCCATATACAAATAAACTTATCATAATAAACATTTATAACCATTTCATTTACATAATCTACAACATAACATAATTGCAAATTCATATATCTCTTTTGGCTCAATTGTTCCAACTACTTGCTTACCAATCAACCACATATCTATGTATTTCATTTGAACATAGAATATTTGGTTTATATGTATCACATATTATCACAACAATTCTATTCACATATCTCACTTCTGCAACTTCACATATACTTACTTTTCATAGTCAAACTTTGTATACCTTTCGAACGTACCTGTATCGGTTACACATTTCACGTAATCAAACATTTCTCAGAATGCCCGTTGAACCATTCGGAATCAAATAGGATACTCAGATAACTCAGAATACTCGTACAATGCCAATGTCCCAGACGTGGTCTTACATGTAATCAAATATCGATGCCACTGTCCCAGACAGGGTCCTACACGAAATCATATACGATGCCAATGTCCCAGACATGGTCTTACACGTAAATCTCAAATCGATGCCAACGGCCCAGACGTGGTCTTACACGATATCATATATAGGAACCCTATGTCATGACATATTAATCTTATATATTCCTAAGGTTCATACGGGACTTTCCGGGCATTTACACATTGTCGATACTTTCTCGGTTTTCACATGTATATCTTCCAAAGCCATTCATTACAATTCAATAATATATGAACATGAATAAATCAACTCAAATACATTTATTTATATATAGACTTACCTCGTACGGATATAAACGGACGGTTTCGATTACTCGATCACTTTTGACTTTCCTCGGTCTAAATCCATTTTCTTTGGTTCTTGATCTATACATATTCAAATTTAACCCATTTATTCACCAAATCATTCAATTCAATCCAAAAACACACATTTAGGGCATTTTACAAATTAGCCCTCACATTTTCACATTTTGACATTTAAGTCCTTATTTCACAAAATCACAAAATACACATAATTTCTTTGTACCCATGCTTAGCCGAATATTCACATGCTTCATCTAAGTCCTCACATTTCATTTATTTTACATTTTAGTCCCTCAAAATATTATTTTCACAATTTAGTCCAAATTACTCAAATTCATCAAAAATCCAAAGACAAAACATGTTAATCTAACACATATATTTCATATTTCATCATCAACTATCACAAAACTCAAGCATTCATCAATGGCACATTTCATAATCTTCATCAAATTCTAAAATTAAGGCATGGGATTGATAGTATACTGAGCAACGATCTCAAAAACGTAGAAATCATCAAAAATTGAAACAAAAACATACCTTAATTAAGCTAAACCATGGCCGAATATACCAGAAGCTTCAAACCCCCTTTTTTTATAACGTCCCAAAAATTAGGCGCTGTAATTTTTCTTAAAATTCATGTTGTGCTTGCACGGCTACCTATTTGAGTGTATTTGGGGGTTCCAAAGAGGCCTGGGTTCGAGTCTGAGCCTTGGAAAAATTTTAGTTTTTGGCCTTTAAGTGGAGAGGGATGTTGGCAGTAGGACTTAAGTATAATTGTGTGCGTTAAGATGACACAAGATAAGCATGTGACTTGTGGCTGTGGCGTCAATGAAGTAGCATAGGGGAGTGGGGTTCGAATCCCACAAGTTGCAATTGGAGACTTTTATTTTGTGACTTGAGAGTGGAAGAAGTAGAGTTTGGATCAAACTCTACAAGGAAAGTTGGAGACTTGGTCAAAAGTTTCAAATGGATGGATGGGAGCTATTCTAGGAGACTTTGGTGGAGAAAATCAAGGATGTAATGTGTGTGGGAGTGTTGGCCAAAATTGGGAGTGTTGAAAGATGAAAATTTCGGCTAAGAGGCTGGTATGAGGAAAATTCGGCTGAGAGGTCATTTGGGAGCATTTTTCGGGTTGTGGTTCTTTTTGGCTTTTTTCGTATTCTTTTCTTCCTAAGTGTCTGTTGCAAGTGACCTTTTGGTGCTTTCGGGATCAAGTGAGAGCAAGTTTTTAGTGCCGAAATCTCTGGGAGGATTTTCCATTTGTTTTTTTGCCGAAATCTCATTTCTTTTCTTAGAGCAAGTTTTCTCATTTGTTGGCCGAATTTAATCTCCCTTTTCCTCTTGTCTTCTTTTCTGTACCCTTCAAGTTAGCCAAATCCATCTTCTTCATTTTTCTCAATGTTTTGCTGCTGTTCTTTAGGTTGAGTAAACCGAGATCAATCTCTTCTTATCCTCCTTTTTATAGTCACATCTCTAGGGCCGTAGTAAAGGAAACCTGTCTTGCCGAATTTGAAGAGTAAGTATATTACTTTCTTTCAATTTTTCGTGGTGGGTATCATCCTTGTCTCTAGTGCCGAATCTTCCCCACATTCTGTAGTCTGATGTTGGTTGGTATGTAGGTTCACTCGAAGTGTAGGGAGGGTCAAGCGATCAGAAGTAGTTGAGTCATACTCTTAGCCTTGATCAAATAAGCACTCTTGCTTTGTTTTTGTCAGGGGTGGATGTTAATCACATCTTTATTCAAACTCTTTTAATAAGGGTGCATTGTAACGCAATGTACTTTCAGGGATCCTTAATCTTCACTGGAATTCGGAAGGAACTTAGCAAAACCCGGTGAAACGAGGATCAGTGCTAGGGGATTCGTGGAATGTTCGTAATCAAGGTGTGTAATCATACACCCGTTACATACTGTTCATATGCAGATTATTGTTGTTCTTACTTCTGTGCTAGGTATATCGATAAAAGCTGAAAAGCCGTATTTTTGGCATTTGAAGGCTCTCGAGCGTGCGAACACTTGTAGAGATGAATCGAGCCACAATCATTGGCGATAGATCGATAGGAGTGCCACGAACCTACTCTTGGGCTTAGGCCGTAATGGGGCTGATTGGGCCGTAGTAGGCCGAGTGGGCCCAATGGGCTAATAGGTCCACAGGGGCGAAATCCATAGTAAGTGCTGGATAATAGATGTGGCTACGAGATTCGTAGAATCGTAGCTGAAAATAGGTTGAATGGGCCACACGAGTGTGTGGGCCCACTTGGGCCAAAAATTGAGCTTTGGCCCACTTGCACCGTTTCGAAAAAAAAGAGAATCCGTGTCACTTGAGGCGACTATAGGCATCTGGAAAGGCTGTTATAGGAGTAAAGTTACCGAAATACCCTCGACAGGTAAGATTACCGAAATGCTCTTAAGGGGTGAAATGACCGCTTTACCCCTATCCGTCTAAATGACCGTCATATCCTTAGTGGTAGTATCAGTGTGGTATGTGTATTAATTGTATGATTGATTATTATTAGGATGCACTGCATACATGGATTAGTTATGACATGGCATACTGCATTGTGGTGGGTTTTTCTGATTTGGAGAAAGTACCGTTATAGTGGCATCGCCACGTAATCTGATCCTAGTGGCTCAGCCACGTATATCTTTGTTAGCAGCTAGGCTGCATTATTAGAGAGTTGGCTGGGTGGGTCAACATGGTCCCCACATGGAGAGCTGGTTGGTACGGGCGGTGTGTTGGCTGGGTGGGTCGACTTGGTCCCCACATGGAGAGATGGTTGGTACGGGTGGTGAGTTGGCTTTTAAGGGTTGGGTTACATGTCCGTTTGCATTGATAAGATTTAGGGCTTAGGCCTAGACTGTTACCGAATAGGGCTTAGGCCCAGACTGATACCGTATGGGCTCGGGCCCAGACTGTGATCGTAATAGGGGATTACACACTGAGTTCTCGCAACTCACCCTTTTCTTTAACTGTGCAGGTAACCACCAGCCTTAGAGGATTTGGAGCTGAGAGGGACTCAGAGGTGGCCACATGTCCGATTGGCTTTAAAGTTATACCTAGCAACTTTATTTTATTTTAGATTAATTTATTGGGTTAATAATTTTGTAATAAGGCCATTTGGGATTTTTAACTTTTATATGGTGCTTCTTTAAAATTTCAACCTCATAGTCTATTAAACATGGGATTTTAAAACAATAACTACTGTTTTCAAAAAATCACGTATTCGCAACTATTTTGAATTAAACTTCCGCAACAAACAAGGCTTTAAAAATAATAATATTCTGCGAGAGAATGTTTTTGAGTAAATCGTGTTTTAATAAGTAAGCAACAAAATCTGAGGTTTTAAATGGTAGAAAGTTTTAAATTGTAAGAAGGGTTATCGATGAAAGCATAGTTTTCAAACATCACTTTGATGTGACACGCTAAATCCAGTCATAACGTCTGGGCCGGGTTTGGGGTGTTCATTTAATGGTATCAGAGCCCGGTTTCAAAACTCGGCTGTGGAATAGGTTTTAAAAGTTTTCTGATCTATTTAAATTTTGGTTTGGAAAGTAATGTTATTATTGAAAGTGTGGTACACCGAGTCTCCGGCACCAAATCTGTAAGTTCTCTGGCACTGTACCCTGTTATATACTGAAATGGCTATACTGAGAAACTGTTAGGGATAGTAGTAGTACACTGAAACCCCTTAGTTAGGAAAACTGAGACTATAGGAGACTGAAAAATTGTAGTAAACTCGATCTACGAAAACAACTCTAATTACTATTTTTCATAAAATATTTGTTAATAATTATGAAAACTATAAGCTGATTCATAAAACTCTTAAATCAGATAAATACGCTATATCGATATGAGCTCAAGAGGTCGCGGAAGGGGTACGCGTGGTCGTGGTAGAAGACGAGGTGCTAGGGCTGGATCGTCAGCATCAGGACACATGCCTAACAGGGAAGCACCAGCCTCACCAGTGACCGAGACGGGGTTTTATGACCGAGCTGGTGGGGATGATGCCCTGTCCTAAGCGATGTTATGGGTTCTGGAAAGGGTTGCTGGAGCAAGTACTGGGTCAGTGGGCCGAGGGTCAATCTCTGAACGACTCCGGTCGAATGGGGCAGAAATTTTCAAGGGCGTTTCTGGTGTAGCTCCGAATGTAGCAGAATATTGGTTGGAGGCTGTCGAGCGAATAATGGTTGATCTCGATTGTACGGTGGAGCAAAACCTGAAGGGAGCAGTGTCTTTACTGCGAGATGAGGCATATCAATGGTGGCTTACCATGAGAGAAGGCACGCAGGCCAACCGTTTGACATGGGACTTCTTTAAGACAACCTTCTAAGGAAAATATGTCATGGCAAGTTATGTGGAAGCCTGGAGGAAGGAATTTCTGAGTCTGGTTCAGGGAAATAAGTCTGTAACAGAGTATGAGGCAGAATTTCTGTGGTTGAGCTGGTATGCTCGAGGCATAGTCGCGACTGAGTATGAGCGTTGCGTGCGGTTCGAGGATGGTCTCCGGGATGAGTTGCGGGTACTGATAGCCCCGCAGAGGGAAAGGGACTTTTCTGCCCTAATTAAGAAGGCAAAGATTGCCGAGGATGTGAAACGCTTTGAGCGTCAAAACTGTAAGAAGGAGAGGGGCAGAAATAAGAGGGATTTTGGGTCCTCAAGTTCTTCTGATGGGCCTAAGAAGAGGCCTAGGTTTGATGGGCGGCCAGTGGGTTCCGATTGTTCTTTGGGGTCGACCGCATGACCTTGCGTTGAGTGTGGGAGACCTCATTTGGGAGAGTGCTGGAAAAGAACTGGGGGTGCTTCAGATGTGGGTCCAAGGATCATCAGTTTAGATATTGTCCTCGGGGGCCCGTTCAGATACAAGCTACAGGTCAGGGCTATGTGCAACAAGGGAGAGGTGGCCAGCAGCCACCGAGAGGCCATGGTCCACCCAGAGGGGGAAATGGGTTAGGACAAGGTCGTGGAGCACCGAGCAGAGGTGCTGGTAACACAGAGGCGAGACAACCAGCGTTGGTTTATACTGCTCGGCACTGAGAGGATGGCGATGCTCCTGACGTCATAACTGGTACGTTCCTCATTCATAATGTATCATATACCGCTTTAATTGATATTGGGTCTACGCACTCGTATGTTGCATGTCGCGTATGCGGAACATTGGGCATCTGATTTAAAATTGCGATAGGGAAATGTCGGTGATTAGTCCACTGGGACAGTCAGTTAGAGTGAATAAACTGTTTAGAGATGTGCCCCTAGAGGTCCAAAGGGTTGTCTTTCCGGCGGATTTGATGGAATTGCCGTTTGGCGAGTTCGATCTCATTTTGGGCATGGATTGGTTAGTGAAACACCGTGCGAATCTGGATTGCGCCGCTAAGCGTATGGTATTGAAGTCTTCAGAGGTTGAGGAGGTGGTCGTGATAGGGGAGCGAAGGGATTATTTATCTAATGTAATCTCAACATTAAGGGTCGAGAAGCTGGTTCGCAAAGGTTGCAAGGCATTCCTAGCTTATGTCAGTACATCTGATGTTAAGGGTTTGTCTGTTGAGGATGTCAGGACAGTAAATGAGTTTCTGGATGTATTTTCTGAAGAGCTCTCGGGGTTGCCTCCAAGTCGTGAAGTCCAATTTGGCATTGAGCTCCTACCCAAAACGGCTCCTGTGTCCATCGCCCCTTATAGGATGGCGCCGAAGGAGCTGGTAAAATTAAAGGCTCAGATCCAAGAGCTACTGGATCGAGGATTCATCCGACCGAGTGTGTCTCCATGGGAAGCACCGGTGTTGTTTGTGAAAAAGAAGGATGGGTCCATGCGCATGTGTATTGATTATCGTCAACTGAACAAACTGACGATTAAGAATAAGTACCCATTACCAAGGATAAACGATTTGTTTGATCAGTTGCGAAGAGCTTCGGTTTTCTCTAAGATAGATCTTAGATCGGGATACCATCAGTTAATGGTTAAGGAGACAGATGTGTTCAAGACAGCATTCAGGACTCGTTATGGACACTACGAGTTTTTGGTCATGCCGTTTGGGTTAACGAATGCACCAGCTGTCTTCATGGATATGATGAACCGGGTTTTCCAACCCTATTTAGACCGGTTCATGGTGGTGTTTATAGATGATATTCTGGTGTATTCAAGAACCGAGGAGGAGCATAATTCACATCTCCGGATGGTGCTACAAATATTGAGAGAGAAGCAGCTTTATGCCAAATTCAATAAGTACGAGTTTTGGCTGCGAGAGGTGACATTTTTGGGACATGTCGTGTCTGCCGAGGGGATTAGGGTTGATCCTCGGAAAGTTGAGGCCGTATTAGACTGGAAGCCACTGAAGTCGGTATCTAAGATTTGAAGTTTTCTGGGTCTGGCCGGGTATTACAGACGGTTCATTGAGGGGTTTTCACTGATTGCTGCACCCCTAACTAAGTTACTACGCAAAGGAGTACCGTTTGTTTGGACTGATAAACAGCAGGAGAGTTTTTAGAAACTGAAGAATATTCTAACTGAAGCCCCGGTATTAATACAGCCAGAGGCTGGAAAAGAATTCATTGTCTACTGTGATGCGTCGTACACGGGTTTGGGTTGTGTGTTGATGCAGGAGGGTAAGGTTGTGGCTTATGCGTCTCGTCAGCTTAGGCCGCATGAGGTGAATTACCCTACTCATGACTTAGAACTAGCTACGATGGTGTTCGCACTAAAGATTTGGAGACATTACTTGTACGGGGAGAAGTCGATCATCTATACCGACCATAAAAGTCTCAAGTACCTCCTTACTCAGAAGGAGTTGAATCTTAGGCAACAAAGATGGATAGAGTTGCTTAAGGATTATGAGTGCTCGATTGAGTATCATCCGGGAAAAGCTAACGTGGTAGCAGATGCATTGAGTCGTAAGGTTGTATCTGATCTAAGAGCAATGTTTGCTCGTCTCAGCCTATTTGAGGATGGTAGTCTGTTAGCTAAACTTCAAGTAAAACCGACTTGGATTGGTCAAATTAAAGAGAAGCAGTTGCTGGATGAATCGTTGGTTCCTCGTTTCCAACTGGTGAAGAAGGGAGAGACTGTGGATTTTGGGCTGAATAGTGAAGGAGTATTATGCTTCCGTAGGAGAGTCTGTGTACTGAGGGATTCTGATTTAAGGCAGTCTATTCTGCGGGAGGCGCATAGTAGCCCATACACTATGCATCCTGGTGGAAACAAGTTATACCGAGATCTATGTGAATTGTACTGGTGGCCAGGACTTAAGCGTGAGGTTACCAATTTTGTAGGTAAGTGTATGACATGCCAGCAAGTGAAGGCTGAGCATCGGTTTATACGGATTCACGCAACCTATTAAAATTCCACTCTGGAAGTGGGAGAGGGTAACCATGGATTTTGTTAGTGGGCTACCCCTGACGTCTACTAAGAAAGATTCGGTATGGGTTATTGTTGATCGACTAACTAAGTCAGCCCACTTCATACCAGTTCGCATCGATTACTTGTTGTAGAAGTTGGCCAAGTTGTATATGGCAGAAATTGTGAGGTTACATGGGGTACCAGCGTCTATCATTTTGGACAGGGACCCTAGATTCACACCGTGGTTCTGGAGAGTGTTACACGAAGCTTTAGGTACAAGGTTAGATTTCAGCACGACATTTCATCCTAAAACTGATGGTCAATCGGAGAGGGTAATACAGATTTTGGAAGACATGCTAAGAAGCTGTGTGGTTGATTTCAAGGGAAGTTGGGAAGACTAGTTGCCATTAGCAAAATTTGCTTACAACAATAGCTATCAATCCAGTATTCAGATGGCACTGTACGAGGCGTTATACGGTCGTAGGTGTCGTACCCCTACTTGTTGGACAGAATTGGGTGAGCGGCGACTGTTGGGTCCAGAGCTAATTTTTGAAACTAAGGAGAAAGTGAAATTGATCCGTAATCGGTTAAAAGAAGCATATGATAGACAGAAGTCGTATGCTAATTTGAAGCATAAAGAGATTGAGTATGCAGTGGGAGATTATGTTTTCTTAAAGGTCTCACCATGGAAGAAGATTCTGAGATTTGGGCGAAAAGGCAAGCTGAGCCCTAGACTCATCGGACCTTACCAGATATTAAAACGTGTGGGACCGGTTGCCTATCAGCTGAAGCTGCCTCCTGAGTTAGATCGTATACATAATGTGTTCCACGTTTCTATGCTGAGGCGATACCGTTCTGATCCTTCTCACATAGTGCCAATGGAGGAGATCGAGGTAAGACCTGATCTAACTTTTGAGGAAGAACCGGTGCAAATATTGGATCGTGATGTTAAAGTGTTAAGAAGGAAATTTGTCTCGTTAGTCAAGGTGCTTTGGCGTAATCATGGTTCAGAGGAAACCACGTGGGAGCCGGAGGAGGCAATGCGACAGCAATACCCTCACCTCTTTTGATCAGGTAAATTTCGAGGCCAAAATTTTTTTAAGGGGGTAGAGTTGTAACGTCCCAAAAATTAGGGGCTGAAATTTTGCTTAAAATTCATGTTGTGCTTGAACGGCTAGCTATTTGAGTGTATTTGGGGGTTCCAAGGAGGCCTGGGTTCGAGTCTGAGCCTTGGAAAATTTTAGTTTTTGGCCCTTAAGTGGAGAGGGCTGTTGGCAGTAGGACTTAAGTATAATTGTGTGCGTTTAGATGAAACAAGATGAGCATGTGACTTGTGGCTGTGGCATCAATGAAGTAGCATGGGGGAGTGGGGTTCGAATCCCACAAGTTCCAATTGGAGACTTTTATTTTGTGACTTGAGAGTAGAAGAAGTAGAGTTTGGATCAAACTCTACAAGGAAAGTTGGAGACTTGGTCAAAAGTTTCAAATGGATGGATGGGAGCTATTCTAGGAGACTTTGGTGGAGAAAATCAAGGATGTGATGTGTGTGGGAGTGTTGGCCAAAATTGGGAGTGTTGAAAGATGAAAATTTCGGCTAAGAGGCTGGTATGAGGAAAATTCGGCTGAGGGGTCATTTGGGAGCATTTTTTGGGTTGTGGTTCTTTTTGGCTTTTTTCGTTTTCTTTTCTTCCTAAGTGTCTGTTGCAAGTGACCTTTTGGTGCTTTCGGGATCAAGTGAGAGCAAGTTTTTAGTGCCAAAATCTCTGGGAGGACTTCTTTCTTTTTTTTTCATTTGTTTCCTTGCCGAAATCCCATTTCTTTTCTGAGAGCAAGTTTTCTCATTTGTTGGCCGAATTCAATCTCCCTTTTCCTTTTGTCTTCTTTTCTGTACCCTTCAAGTTAGCCGAATCTATCTTCTTCATTTTTCTCAACATTTTGCTGTTGTTCTTTAGGTTGACTAAACCGAGATCAATCTCTTCTTATCCTCCTTTTGTAGTCACATCTCTAGGGCCGTAGTAAAGGAAACCTGTCTTGCCGAATTTGAAGAGTAAGTATATTGCTTTCTTTCAATTTTTCGTGGTGGGTATCATCCTTGTCTCTAGTGCCAAATCTTCCCCACTTTCTGTAGTCTGATGTTGGTTGGTATGTAGGTTCACTCCAAGTGTAGGAAGGGTTAAGCGATCGGAAGCAGTCGAGTCGTAGTCTTAGCCTTGATCAAGTAAGCACTCTTGCTTTGTTTTTGTCAGGGGTGGATGTTAATCACATCTTTATTCAAACTCTTTTAATAAGGGTGCATTGTAACGCAAGGTACTTTCAAGGATCCTTAATCTTCACTGGAATTCGAAAGGAACTTAGCAAAACCCGGTGAAACGAGGATCGGTGCTAGAGATTTCGTGGGCGTTAAGTAATCAATGTGTAATGTCACACCTGTTACATACTGTTCATACGCAGATTATTGTTGTTCTTACTTCTGTGCTACGGTATATCGATAAAAGCCGAAAAGCCGTATTTTCGGCATTTGAAGGCTCTCGAGCATGCAAACACTCGTAGAGATTAATCGAGCCACAATCGTTGGTGATAGACCGATAGGAGTGCCACGAACCTACTCTTGGGCTTAGGCCGTAATGGGCCTGGTTGGGCCGTAGTAGGCCGAGTGGGCCCAATGGGCTAATGGGCCCATAGGGGTGAAATCCATGGTAAGTGTTGGATAATAGATGTGGCTGCAAGTTTCGCAAAATCGTAGTCGAAAATGGGCTGAATGGGCCACACGAGTGTGTGGGCCCAATTGGGCCAAAAATTGGGCTTTGGCCCACTTGCACTGTTTCGATCAAAAAGAGCACCCGTGTCGCTCGAGGCGACTGTAGGCCTCCGGAAAGGCCGTTATAGGAGTAAAGTTACTGAAATACCCTCGATGGGTAAGATTATCGAGATGCCCTTAAGGGGTGAAATGATCGTTTTACCCCTAACCATTTAAATGACCGTCGTACCCTTAGTGGTAGTATCAGTGGGGTATGTGTATTAATTGTATGATTGATTATTATTGGGATGCACTGCATACATGGATTAGTTATGACATGACATACTGCATTGGGGTGGGTTTTTCTGATTTGGAGGAAGTATCGTTGTAGTAGCATCGCCACGTAATCTGATCCTAGTGGCTCAGCCACGTATATCGTTGTTAGCATCTAGGCTGCATTATTGGAGAGTTGGCTGGGTGGGTCGACATGGTCCCCACATGGAGAGCTGGTTGGTACGGGCGGTGTGTTGGCTGAGTGGGTTGACTTGGTCCTCACATGGAGATATGGTTGGTACGGGTGGTGAGTTGGCTTTTAAGGGTTGGGTTACATGTCCATTTGCATTGATATGATTTAGGGCTTAGGCCCAGACTGATACCGTATGGGCTTGGGCCCAGACTGTGACCGTAATAGGCGATTACACACTGAGTTCTCGTAACTCACCCTTTTCTTTAACTGTGCAAGTAATCCCCAGCCTTAGAGGATTTGGAGCTGCGAGGGACTCGGAGGTGACCACACGTCCGGTTAGCTTTAAAGTTAAACCTAGCAACTTTATTTTATTTTAGATTAATTTATTGGGTTAATAATTTTGTAATAAGGCCATTTGAGATTTTTAACTTTTATATGGTGCTTCTTTAAAATTTCAACCTCATAGTCTATTAAACATGGGATTTTAAAACAATAACTACAGTTTTCAAAAAATCACGTATTTGCAACTGTTTTGAATTAAACTTCCGCAACAAACAAGGCTTTAAAAATAATAATATTCTGCGAGAGAATGTTTTTGAGTAAATCGTGTTTTAATAAGTAAGCAACGAAATCTGAGGTTTTAAATGGTAGAAAGTTTTAAATTGTAAGAAGGGTTATCGATGAAAGTATAGTTTTCAAACATCACTTTGATGTAACACGCTAGATCCGGTCATAACGTCTGGGCCGGGTTTGGGGTGTTACATTTTCTTTTCTTATTTCGGTGGAAGAAGGATGATAATGGCCATTAAAATGTGTTTATTTTTATTATATTAACATTAATAATCAATTTCCAATTTTATCCTTAATTTAAAACATATATAAACTATTAATGGATGGTCATAAATGTCCATTAACCATATCAATGGTCTATTTTCATAATAAGGACTTCATATTAATAAAAACACATCAATTCAATACTTAATCAATTAGAAGGCCACTTTTACATTTTCTGATATTAAGCCCTTTTTTCAAATTAAACACACAAACAATAAAATTAATTCACAAAACTTTCACACATGCATAATCACATACTGTAAGCACAGAAAATAATATTAAAATATTTTTCTGACTCAGATTTGTGGTCCCGAAACCATTATTCCGACTAGGGTCTAAACCAGACTGTTACAACTACATCTTTCCTATGTTACACGCTGCATATCACTCAATAAGAAACAAAATCTATTATCTGGTGGTCAGGAATGTAAGCAGAGTCTCAGTATTCCATATATAATATATAAATATGTTGTAGTGTACTTTCAAGTAAATAGTTTAGTATGAATTTTTTTTTGTTTATATATAAAAACATATTTATATTTTTTTTATCACTTCTACCTTCATATATAATTAGTTTTTAATGCCAGATGTGAAGCAAGTGAGTTTAGGCATTGTTGAATATTATTAAAAAAGGATAGCATATTAAAGCATTTATAACATATTCATTGAGGAATATAGTTTTACTTCATCTAATTAATACAAAGTAGCATTGTTCAAAATAATAAGTAATTAACTTAATTAAAATAAGTAATTTGTTTAAATAATTCAAATATAGTACTAATAAAATATTTATAATATTTATTGAAGTATTTATGAAAAATATAAAAATTGACATATTGTAAATTAAACCTTACATTATTCAATTTTTTTTCTTAAAAGTAAATAAATTGACCACAATAATATGTAGATAATATATAATTAATATGTAGATTATTTCAGATTATAAAAATATATTAATTATTCATATTTTTTGTGTATGAAATATAATGTTACTTATTACAAAAAAAATTACTATTTAAAAAAGTAGCATATATTTTTTCTTTTACTCTTTTTGGGTAAGGGAAATACAACAATTTAAATAGAGAATAACTCAATATAAAATTTGACCGTTTCATTTATTATTATATAAATTCATTTAAAAAATTTTATTACAAAAAAAAATAGTATTCTTATATAAATATGATAATTTTTATTATCAAATAAATTTAAAGTTAATTATTTTAGAAAATTTAAAATTAATATTGATAAATGTAATAAATTTTATAAATAAAAAATATTTAAAATTATAAATCCAGCAATGTAATGAACAACAAAGGCTATAGAGTCATTTCAGTGTTTCTTTGGACTTGTGTTTTTATATAAATTATAGATATATGCATTTTTCACTTTGTTAATTTTGTAATATATCTGTACTATTATTTAAGTGCGGACACCAACTCAATCAAGAAAATTATTAAAATAATCTTACAAATTTTAAATAAATTATATTATTACTTGAACACTATTTTCTTTTTCTTATTCAAGAAAAAACCTATAAAGAAATTGAAAATGTTGAGATTTGAACCCATTCCTCTAGCATTTATAAATCTCTTCTTTACCACTTTTGCTTTATTTGATATTTGTATACAATAAAATGTTGTTACACCAATTGTTTCATCCACATTGTTTGTATATATATTAATATTTAAGTGTGTGACTATGTTGGTGCCATGAGACAACTAGACACTAACTTAAATAAGAAAACTACTAAAATAACCTTACATATTTTAAATAAGTTATCTTATTACGATTACTTTTATATTTTCCTCATTAAAATAACCAACAAAAAACTGCAAATCTTAATCTTTGAACTTATATCACCAACATCTATAAAATCCATTTTTTACCACTTCAACCAAATTTTTATTTAGATCTTGTTATACTTTTCAACTTGTGTCACAAGTCAACTCAGTACCAACTAAAGAAAAATAACAATATTCTGATAAACAATTGGAGTACATTTAAACTATTTTTTTTTATTTCATATGTATTTACCTTGAAGGAAAGTGTTGGGGATCATCTCGTGTATTCAACGAGAAAATAAAAGTAAAGTAGAAAACGATCAAACACACAAATATTTATATGGAAAAATTTCACCAAAGAAGAGGACAAAAAACCACGAGCAAAGGAGACTTCACTAAACGAGCAAAAACCGAAAGAGTAGAAGATGGAGATAATCACAACAAATTAACCCTTAACCTCGAAAGAACAAAGTACTCTGACTCAAACCCGAAATTCCCCAAAACACTCAAAACTCTCTCAATATAAAAAAATGATGAAGATGATTAATGTAACACCACAAAAACCGGCCCAGATGTTTCGATCGGATTCTGGAGGTCACATTTGCCTCCGAAATGGCCCATAATAAAATACCGATCACATTCCTCGGTTCCATTTTGAAAACCTCTTTTTCTCATGCTTAACAAAAACAATATTAAGCTTATCTTATGTTTACCAATATTAACTTAATCATTGTATTAATTAATTTAAAACCAAATTGATATTTCCTTACTTGGATTGCAAAACATTTTAGATTTAGCAAATTGTCAATCGAAATTTCAAAATCAGTTTTGCAACGGAAATTTTGACATTTTTCGACTAACTCAAGTTCATAAAATTAGGCATTTAAAAATTTGACTGAAAAGGAGGAAAACAATTATTTGACTAAAACCCATACATGAAATTACTAATCTACCTCAACTTTACGAGTCCAAAATCAAAACTCATACCACAGTTCATATAAACTTATTTACAATCCGATTAAAAATAATTTATTAAGTCTTAAGAAAAACTTATTAAATCAGACATTTCCTGGCTTAACTACAAAATACCAGAAAAGACAGTGCAAAATTTTTCGATTATCACATTCAACCCTTTCATATTGCGAATTTTAACATACCACATCACATAATTATCTATACGAATGACGAAACTCATGACACGTAATTTAATTTGCATAAGTAAATTCAAACAGAATTTGTAACACTTTAAACCCGGCCTAGAAGTTTAGACCGAATCCCGGTTGTCAGATTGGTCACCAAAGTAACCGTAGTCAAATTTTACAAAACAAGTTCTCAAGTCAAACCGAAACATTTAATCGTTTAAAACCCAGTATATACAATTATGTAAAACATATAATCGAAATTAACTACTCGAGTAAAAATTACGATGAAATTTGTACCACAGCTTTATAAAAATCTTACAGTATAAACCAAATAATCAAATAGATACTAAAAATGCAAACTAATAATAATTTATTTTCACCGAGACTGTCCGAGACCTCCGTACACCGAGTCTAGCGTCAGAATTCAGAAAATGTACCTGAAAAGGAAACACTAAGAGGGGGTGAGCTACTCGAGCTCAGTGTGAGTCCGAAATGAGACCAAGAACAGAAATACAGTACACAATTCAATATCGAACAACTACAGATATATATTCAGAAGCAGTAGGTAGTTCCGGAATCAACGTTCCAATGAAACGTAAAATTTCAAACACAGACACTCAGTCATATGTATTTTTAGTCAGACAAATTACGGTCAGATAATCTAGCACCCAGAATGCTCAAACAGATTCGTATGAAAAGCAGTCAAACAATAAATCCCACCCATCCAGCCAACACACCTCTCCGTTTCCTGATCACACCTCATAAGAGTTGTTTAAGCTCATCCAACCGAAACGCACCACGTAAGACCTTGAAGGGCTTATCCAACTCTACACACCACATATGTGGACTGAGCCACTCAGATATATTACGTAGTAGAGTTGACGTGTATGCAGTACAGTGCAATGCGGAGGCCCGTTGTAAAGTCATGTTGCAATTTAAACTGCCAGATCAGATAATAGTATGCAACAAAGTTGCTGCACATGCGGTACAGTACGATAAATCGATGTACGTATAGGTTGCAGTAGAACTGCCAGATCAGATCAGATTCAGTCTCCCTTCTCTTCGCATTCCCACCCCAAAACACTTTATCCAATGCATGAAGGTATTCAAACTCACAGAAATGATGAACACGTCAACAGACAATCAGACAGAGACATATAAGCACACACGTCCAATAAGCCAAATTCAAAATCAAACATATCACTTTCAATCGCAACAACACATAGACATGGGTACAGAACTTAAATACCCCCATCTAAGCCTAGCTTAGGGTCGGAATACATGATGCATTTTTAAACCAAAATGCACACAATTTAACAATCTAGAGTTTTGGTACCACACGGCCGTGTGCTCTGGCCGTGTGGAACTGCTTAAGCCGTGTGAGAGGCCAAACGCCAGTGTGAAGAAGGGCACACGGCCGTGTAACTGAGGCACATGCCCGTGTATGAGGAGAGGCACACGCCCGTGTGGAGCAGGGACATGGTCGTGGGAACAGGCCGTGTAACTCACTATCCACTTGCACTAAGATAGGGTACAAGGCAGACACACGCCCGTGTAAGGGTCTCACACGCCCGTGTGGGATCCCTCAATCCCAAAATTAGCCACACGGTCGTGTGGTCAGGTCAAGTGGCACCAAATCACTCAAACCCTAATCCACAAACTCACACACCCGTGAGCCCAAGGGACACGGCCGTGTGAAGATTGACAAAATCCCCAAAACGGCCACACGATCGTGTGGCCAGGCCGTGTGGCACCAAAACCTACCATGAAACCCTAATTCCTAATTCCACACGGCCGTGCAGCTTAATACCATCAACATTAGCAACTATATATTCATCTATAAAAAAACAAAATTAGTACAGTCGAGAAAATCTGCACTAATTGCATACATTTTTTTTTTCAATTTCATAATTCAAAATGGCCATAGCTACTAATTGATAAATCCTGCTATTGCCGAAGCCGATGAATCATTTTAACGGAAGAACCTTCAAATGTAGCCAAAAATCAACTGCAAGGTCAATAAATTTGATCCATTTCCCATAACCACAACCATATAATATGGGAAATTATATGTAAAACCAATTGCCACCACCTAACAATAAGGAGTAGCATTATTCTAATTACAATGAAGACACTCAATTTGAAGGGAGAAGCAAGTGTACAAACATGACTAGGTAGCAACCGCCTATTAGCGTAGAAAGGACAATAAAATATGGCTTAAGTGCAGCGCACACACACATACAAAAAATATTTAACGAAGCCCCACACACACCGATCACAAATGATTAGAACTCACACCTTAAAAACACAATTCCTAGCCCAAATATCAACTGATTCGTCTCCACCAAACCGAGCTGAAAACCCAATTTACAGAAGTACACAAACACTAAGAAAGTATCCATTCATAATAGAGTAGAAAATTCCAAAAAACAATTGATTAAAACCTAAACAACAATACTTACCACCTTAAGATCCTGATTACACGAACACGAGAGCACAACCAAAATCTTGAGAAGCGGGAATTGGGAAAAAAATTTGGAACCAAAAGGGATGACTCAAAAATATTAAAATCTTTGTAGCAAAAGAAAAGTAAAACCCAGAGCAAAACAAAAAATAATGGCTAGAGAGAAAGAAGAATAATGTAGCCAAAAGAATCCCCAAGACACCAATTGGAAAAATTGTGAAAAGAGAGGTTTACGTGAAAAGAAGACTTGAACATAATTTTTTAAGAGTATATTCTTTTAAAAATATTAAAATAAAATAAGAGTTTAACAAAATTGCATTAGTAATTTAAAAATAAAAATAAAAAGTGAAACTCAAACAAAATATTTTCTACTAGGCACACTAGGGGATTCAAACACAATATCTAAGGGTAAATTAGCAAACACCTAACCATTGAACCACTAGGCTCATCGTTGTCTCTGAAACACAAAAACTAACTTAGCAGTCCATTCGAACCATTGACCCAACCAATAAATCTTATTACTTCTAACCCCAAATTCGGAATGTTACAAAATCAATTAATATATTGAGATCTTGATTCAATCATTTAAATATCAAATTGAAATAATAACTCACTTAGTTTAATCATAAAAAGTTAGAATCTCACCTAAATTTTGCAAAATCTATGAGCTATGGAGCTAATTTGAGCTAAAACGTGTGAAGATCTCTTGAGGATTTTAAGGATGATAACATGAGTATTCCTCAAAATTGAAAACAAATTTTGTGTTTAGAGAGCTTAGGAATAAAAAATGATGAACTAATTTTGGAAGAAAAACTTTAATTTGGTGTTTGGAAAATTTTTGAATGAAGAATGGGAGGGAAGAAGAAGACGTGGGGGTTGTTAAATAGGCACCAAATTTTTAAAATTTTAGCCACTACCCATTTAACCACCCCCCGTTTTCTCCCTTTTCCAAATTGGTCCTTATTGTTCAATTAAAGCCAATTTCAAAATTATTTTCAAATCCAATCTCGTTTTTAAAATCCATTTTAACCAAATTAATTCCTGAAAACTCAATTTTAATTTCTTAACCTAAAATTATTAATTCTATTTAATTTAAAATTTTATTTGATTAATTCCTAATTATTTTAGTTATCTATCCCAATTATGGTTTCCAGTTCACTAACCCCCGATTTACTCTCCCGACTTTTGGGATGTGACAATTCTACTGCGCCTAGGGGATGTTGCCAAGACTATGGAAAGGAAGAGTAGTATCGGGTTATTATGGAAACAGTAGAAATGTGGCGTAGTCTTGGGTTACACCTTATGTGTTTATTTTTATTAAACTTGTACTTTGTAATAAGATGTGATAAGTCTATAGTAAAAAGTTATTTTAAATACTTTCATTTATTTCTGGATTTTAAGTCCTCCAGTTAAACAAATAAATAAAATTTAATATTTAAAGTGTTCAACTGATTTAAGTATTGTGTTTAATAAAAGTCGAGATCTGAGCCCGACAAATTGGGTCGGGTTAGGGTGTTACAAAACCCGTGCCAAACGAGTGTTTAACAAAAATATTAACCACCACTCCATTCAAGTCAAGATAGAAAGAAATAATTTAAATAATTCATATCAATCCACAAATGGTTTTACAGACTAATTTGTTCAAATGTGTATTCAAAAATAATTTTTTTAAAGTAATCATATACGAATCCAAAATCAAATTGCAATAGTACATTAAGACAAATCCTTTAAATAAAACATTTAAAAATAAAATAGAGTAGTTTTTTAAAAATATATATAACATTAAATTATTTTATTTTTTCAACCAAAAGAACCTGTGTAACGCCCAAAATTATTATTTCGGCTTTTGTGAAAATGTGGCATAACTGTGTATCTGCTTCAGTGGTTAAGTGTTTTGGGGGTGTGTGTGAGATCCCAAGTTCAAGCCTTACCTTTGAAAAATTTTGATATTTTTCCGATCAAAGCCTTGTGTTTGAGGAGTGGGCTTATATTTAATTATTGGTGGAATTATATCAGAATGGGCCTACTGGTCTGGTGGTTAAGTTGAGTGTTAAAGTGCTGAAGGTCTTGTGTTTGAATCCCTACTCGAGCATGGGTGTTATTTTTTCTCGGCTCTGTGATAGAGTTCCAGTTTTAGTAGAATTCTGAGTAGTGGGTGGTTATGATTGTGAGGTAGTGGGATTTGGGTAAATCTATTTCCCAAAAACTTCTCCTGGAAAAAAAATGACGTCTCTCCCTCTCTTTTTCTGCAATCTTTTTCTTTTATTTCTCGTGTATTCTCTCATCTTTATTTCTTTCGTTTTGGGCAAAATTGGGTTTTAATCTCGGTGTTCGATTCAAGGTATTGTACGTTGGTAAGTAGGCATAGATTGTTCGGCTCGAATAGGTGTAACATCCTGAAATTTGGGAATTTATGTTTTACATTATACCATGCGATAGGCTAGTCAATAGTGTTAATTGTGTATGTTTAGGGGCCCTAAGAAGACTTGTGATTGAGTTGGGCCTTAGCAAATTTTTTGTGTTTAAGCACTTTAAGGAGAGAAGGTAAGTGGCATCAAGGCTTAAGGAATTAAGTATGTAATTTTGCTAGCACAAATGGAGCACTGGCAATGTGGTTGTGGCGTGAAATGGTAGAGGGGAGAACTTGGGTTCGAATCCCACCTAGTGCAAATATTTTGGATTAAATTTTTTTTGTGCTATATGGTAAGTGTCAGCCATGGCATCAAAGATGGTAAGGAAGACTTTTATTGAAGGAAAGAACACAAGGAGAAGAGTAAGGAGGGAGAGAAACAAGGGAAGAATAAGGAAAGACATAAAGGAAAAAGGTAAGGGAGGGGACATGTTGGCCGATTTTGTGGAAGGTGTTTGGGAAAGAATATTTTTGGTCAACCATCATCTTTTGGGTGTTATGGGCACACGGTTTTGTTAGGGGGAAGGGAGAGCCGAAATTGCTATAGCTTATTTGCAAGATTTTGCATGAAAGGTTGGTTTTCTTTTAACATTTTTGTGCATTTTTTTCCAATATTTTTCCTTTGTTGCCGAAACACAAAATGACCAAAACACTCAATCCATTTTGGTTCATTTTCTTTTGGTAATAGCCGAACCTCTCTAATACTCCTTTGTCCATCACTTCTTTTCTTTTTTTTACCATTTCCTCAACCATTCTCCTTTTCTCTTAAATCGACACTGCTTTGTGGCCGAACCTTCTTTGTTCCTTTCTCTTCAATAGCTGAATCTTTATCATCTTCTCTCTTCTCCATCTTACGTGTTGGGCATTTCTTCTTTGGTTGAATCGGGTAAGTGGCTTCATTATTTTCCTTTCATTTTCTTTTCTTCCTAGCCGAATGTGTGACCATCACTATTCGGTTGTTTCACTTCGTTCTAAACCGAAATATCATCCCCTCCTAAACTCTCAAATCTTGATCATTTTCTTCTTATAGTATTTTAGTGGGTTGGCCGAATATCACATCCTTGCCGATTCATCTCTAGTCTTAAGTCAATCGGTGGAAGTCGGATCTATTATCGTTAAGGTAAGGAGTTTCTTTATGGATTATTTCGATCTCTCAATACTTGGTTATTCCGTTAAAACAGAATGATAGATTTGACTAATCGATTGTTATAGAGATTAAATCGCTTGTTTTCTTTACTCGTTGGTTCTTCAGAAGTAGTGGTAAGCCGAAACCTTTTCCTTAGACAATCGTTTTCAATCATCGTAATATCGTTCTGACTAAGACTTTTCCAATGGAGGCAAGTGGTAGCGATTTGAAAAGAAAATCGATAGGAGAGCAAAAAGGGAGTGGATTTGCGATTCCTACTCCTAAGTTCAAGCTTAGGGCGGTATCAGCGGTTCGGGATTTTCCACCGGGTTGTGGACCACCATCCGGTGAGAATAGGCAAATTGTGGTCATTCACGATACTAAGGGTAAGCATTTTAGATCGTCTGATTTAGTTTTGGATTAATAAAATCTCATTTGTTGGTTAATCGAGTGTAATGGTGATTTGGGTGCCGACGATCAAGAAGGGTTAGTCTTCACCGTAATAAGGTGTGTAATCTCACACCGAAATCCGTAGATTCGAGATTCGATATTATGTTGGAAAAGTAGGTCGTTATTATTTACAGAGTTAAAAATCGTAATATGGTATAAATCGAGTAACTTGCTTAAATTAATATTATTTCTAAAGATTTGTCAAAATCGATATTAAATTGCTAAATTACGAAAATGCCCCTATGGGCCGATTTACTAAAATGCCCCTATGGGCCAATTTACCAAAATGCCCCTATGGGCCGATTTGCTAGAATGCCTTAGTGGGCCGAATTATTAAAATGCTTTAATGGGCTGAATCACCAAAATTGTTCAATAGAAAATGGTTGTTATATAGATATGGATATATTATTTAATTATGTATGTTGCATTTTTTTTACATTTTGCATGGGATGAGAAAATTGTATGGAGAGCAAAGTGTAGCTCTGGTGGCTTTGCCCCAAATTGTATATTATTGTGCCTAAATTATGATTTCAAAGTGGTTTGACCACAAAAATAAATGCTATAGCGGTTTTGACCTGCAAATTTGTGTGAGTGTGCGGGGTGGGTTGACTTGATCCCCACAGGTGTGATTGGGTGGTCTGGGGTGTGATGGATGGATGGGTTGGGTTGCATACATATATCGTGCATTTTAATTATTACTATGTAAATGGGCTTAGGCCCAAGATTATGCTATGCGGGTTCAGGCCCAGTGTATGACGGTAAGGGGATTATACACTGAGTTCTTGTGACTCACTCTCCCTTCTTTCTTAACCGTTGCAGGTAATGCTCCGTAATGAGGACTTGGGCCCACGGATGACTCGGTGGAGGCCATACTTTGGAAATAATATTTTCAAATATTAGTAAACTACTTTGCCGCTTTATTTCACTATTTTTACTATTTGGGTTTTAAGTTGTAATAAGGCCTCAAGAATATTTTTATTTTGCTTTATGCTTAGTCGTACTTATTATCTTGCTTGAATTGTTTTAAAATGGGGATTTTTCTAAAATCATAAATAACGGTTTCCAAAATTTATTAATAAATGGTTTTCATAATGAATATGCATTAATAATTTAACTCGGATTCTATTAAAAATTATCAACGTCATTTCTCAAAAGTCACGATTTTAAAGTTCACTAGTTCGATTTTCGATTCATCAATCAACCTCTCGAAATTGGTAGTGTTTTATCAAATATTTATAACCAAACTTGTTTTCTTGACCTTGACCAAATAACGCCTATTTTAGTAAGAATCACATGTTCTTTATACGTTTTCTTCATGTGACATGTCAGATCCGGTCATACCGCATGGGCCGAGTTTGGGGTGTTTCATTTTATGGTATCAGAGCTAGTTGCAAAACTCGGCTGTGGTTTGGGGTCAAAAATGTTTTCTAAAATTGCTTGAAATTTGATTTATAAATACATGTTTCAAAGGAAGTATGGCACCACAGGTATCCAGCACCAAGTCAGTAAGTTTTGTTTTCATTTTATGATTATTGTAGTATGACTGTAGTAAGAAAACTTCACAAAATAGAGATACTTTAGAAGTTTTAGCTTTAGGAGCTGAAACCATAAAGATTGAGACTTTAGGATATGTTTTGCGAAAACAACTTTACTTCTTATACTCCATAAAATATTGTTTAATAAACACTGAATAAGCATACTGATTCATAAGACTCGTAATCAGATTAAATCGACTTAGCAAACATGAGCACTAGAGGACGTGGATGAGGTAGACGTGGCCGTGGTAGAGGCCGAGGTGCTAGAGTTGTATCTAAGGCATCGAGACATATGCCGGAAATGGACGCACCTGCGTCACCTGTGACTGAAGCTGGGTCACATGATCGAATGAGAGAGGACGACGCTCTGTCCCAAGCGATGTTGCGGAGTACCGAAAGGGTTCTTTGGGTAAGGCGGGTCGACAGCTCGTGGGTCGATTCGGAGTGACTCAGATCGAATGGGGCTGAAGTCTTTAGAGGTATTTCGAGTGTAGCCCCTAGTGTAGCGGAGTACTAGCTTAAGGCGGTAGAGCGGATTATGGACGATCTGGATTGCACCGCTAAGCAGAAACTGAAATGGGTTGTGTCATTACTGAGAGACGAGGCATATCAGTGGTGGCTCACTGTTCGGGAAGGCACTCAGGCTGATGGTATTAC
Organism: Gossypium sturtianum; assembly: GCA_025698515.1. Classification (NCBI taxonomy): domain Eukaryota; kingdom Viridiplantae; phylum Streptophyta; class Magnoliopsida; order Malvales; family Malvaceae; genus Gossypium; species Gossypium sturtianum. The sequence continues at coordinate 67,756,198 of CM046949.1, read as the reverse complement.
CTGGGATTTCTTTAAGACAGCATTCTAGGGAAAATATGTCGGGGCTAGTTATGTGGACGCCGGAAGGAAGGAATTCACGAACCGGTACAATGAGGTAGGTCTATGGCGACTTACGAGGCGTAGTTTTGCGCCCGAGTCGGTATGCCCGGGGTATAGTGCCGACTGATCATGAACGCTGTGTGCGTTTTGAGGGTGGATTGCGTGATGAGTTGCGGGTACAAATAGCCCCACAGAAGGAGAGAAATTTTGCCACACTGGTGGAAAAAGCTAAGATTGCTGAAGAAGTAAAGCATTTGGAACGGCAAAATCGAGACAAAGATAGGGGCAGGAACAAGAGAGACTCTGGGTATTCAGGTCCTGCTAGAGGATTTCAGAAAAGGCCCAGGAATGAGGGGCCAGTTCGAGTGGGTGCTCATTTGCTACCAATCGGCCATGACCTTGCGTGGATTATGGGAAACTTCACTCGGTGAATCTTTGGAAGAGAGCGGTGGTTGTTTTGAGATGTGGATCCAAGGACCATCGGTTTAGGGATTGCCCTCAAAGCCGGATCAAACTCGAGCGATTCATAACAGATTTGCGTAGTCGACTGGACGCGCTCAGCAGCCGCCGAGAGGCCGTGGGCCAGGTCGAGGTGGTAATGGTGTAGAACGAGGTCAAGGTGCACCACGTAGAGGTACCGATAACAGGGGTAACACGGAGGCGAGACAGCCAGGGTTGGTCTATGCGGTCAGGCGTCGAGAGGATAGCGATGCACCGGACGTCATAATCGGTACATTCTTCATATCTGATGTACCTATTACCACTTTGATAGACATTGGATCCACCCATTCGTATGTTGCATGTGCTGTGTCTGGAACTCTGAATATTAAATCTGAGATTACTGCTAGAGAAATAACTGTAATTAGCCCTTTAGGACAGTCGGTGGTAGTAAATAAGTTGTTTAGGGATGTGCCCTTAGAGGTTCAGGGGGAAGTATTTCTGGCAGATTTGATGGAATTGCCATTCGGGGAGTTCGATCTTATATTGGGCATGGACTGGCTGGTTAAGCATCGTACAAACTTGGACTGTGCTGCAAAGCAGATGGTACTAAGAACTTCAGAGGATAAGAAAGTGATGATGATAGGTGAAATAAGGGATTATCTGTCTAATGTGGTATCTGCTTTAAAGGCAGAAAAGTTGGTGCGAAATAGGTGTGGAGCGTTCTTAGCCTTTATCAGTGCTTTGGATGTCAAAGAGTTGTCGGTGGAGAATGTTAAAATGGTGAAAGAGTTTTCAGACGTCTTTCCCAAGGAGCTTTCAGGATTGCCTCCAGATCGGGAGGTAGAATTTGGTATTGAGTTGTTGCTAGGAATGGCTCCGGTGTCCATTACTCCTTCCGAATGGCACCGAAGGAGCTTGTGGAACTTAAAGCTCAGGTCCATGAGTTGTTGGATCGTGGATTTATTCGACCAAGTGTGTCACTGTGGGGAGCGCCGATTTTGATCGTTAAGAAAAAGGATGGGTCGATGCGTATGTGCATTGATTATAGACAATTGAATAAGTTGATGATCAAGAACAAGTATCCATTACCGAGGATCGATGATCTATTTGATCAGCTGCGAGGAGCTTCAGTTTTCTCGAAGATAGACTTGAGATCGAGGTATCACCAGCTTAGGGTCAAGGAGGCAGATATTCACAAGACTGCATTCCGAACCCGATATGGGCATTACGAGTTCTTAGTGATGCCGTTCAGGTTGACTAATGCACCAGCTGCATTTATGGACATGATGAACCGAGTCTTCCAACCTTACCTACACCGATTTGTGGTTGTGTTCATAGATGACATCCTGGTGTACTCAAAGACTGAAGAAGATTCTGACAGAAGCGCCAGTATTGATTCAACCTGAGGCTGGTAAAGAGTTTATTGTGTATTGTGATGCGTCACACACAGGCTTAGGATGTGTGTTGATGCAAGGGGGAAAAGTGCTAGCTTATTCATCTCGTCAATTAAGGCCACATGAGGTAAACTATCCCACTCATGATTTGGAGTTAGCTACAGTGGTGTTTGCTCTGAAGATTTGGAGACACTATCTGTACGGGGAGAAGTCGATTATCTATACGGACCATAAAAGTCTGAAGTACCTCCTTACCCAAAAGGAGTTTAACTTAAGACAACGGAGGTGGATAGAATTGTTGAAGGATTATGACTTCTCAATCGAGTATCACCTAGGTAAAGCTAACGTAGTGGCAGATGCGTTGAGTCGTAAGGTGATATCGAATTTGAGAGCGATGTTCGCTCATCTCAGCCTTTATGAAGATGGTAGTCTGTTAGCCGAACTTCAAGTGAAGCCGGCATGGGTAAGCCAAATTAAGGAAAAGCAGTTGTCAAATGAAAGGTTGAGTTCTCGATTTCAGCAAGTGGAAGGTAGTGAGATAGGGGATTTTGGATTAAATAGTGATGGAGTATTGTGTTTCTGTGGAAGAGTTTGTATGCCCAGGGATTCAGAATTGAGACAAATGATTCTGCGTGAGGCGCATAGTAGCCCATATGCTATGCACCCCGGAGGAAATAAGATGTATCGAGACCTTCGTGAGCAGTATTGGTGGCCAGGGTTGAAACGAGAGGTTACTGACTTCGTGAGCAAGTGCTTGACATGTCAACAGGTGAAGGCGAAACATCAACTGCCTTCAGGGTTATTGCAACCGGTGAAAATTCCACTTTGGAAATGGGAAAGGATAACGATGGATTTTGTTAGTGGGTGACCCTTAACGCCTACTAAGAAAGATTCAGTATGGGTTATAGTGGATCAATTAACGAAGTCTGCCCATTTCCTACCTGTTCGTACGGATTATTCGCTGCAGAAGTTGGCCAAGTTGTATATAGCAGAAGTCGTGAGGTTGCATGAGGTACCAGTGTCGATTATATCGGACAGGGATCCTAGGTTTACATCACGGTTCTGGAAGGCTCTACATGAAGCTTTGGGTACAAGGCTAAATTTCAGCATGGCGTTTCATCCGCAGACTGATGGTCAGTCGGAGAGAGTAATCCAGATTCTAGAAGACATGTTAAGAAGCTGTGTGATCGACTTCAGGGGTAGCTGGGAAGATTTTCTACCGTTGGCAGAGTTTGCATACAACAAAAGCTATCAATCCAGCATCCAGATGGCACCCTATGAGGCGTTGTATGGGCGTAGGTGTCGTACTCCTACTTGCTGGACTGAGTTGGGGGAGCGACAGTTATTGGGTCCAGAGTTGATCTCGGAGACGGAGGAAAAAGTTAAGGTAATTCGGGCACGGTTAAATGAAGCTTTGGACAGACAGAAATCGTACGCGGATCTGAAGCGGAAGGAGATAGAGTTCTCTGTGGGTGATCAGGTCTTTTTGAAGGTCGCACCTTGGAAGAAGATCTTAAGATTTGGGCGGAAAGGCAAGTTGAGCCTTAGGTTCATCGGACCTTACCGTGTATTAAAGCGTGTTGGGCCAGTGGCTTATCAGCTTGAGTTACCTCCGGAGTTAGGTCAGATATATAGCGTATTCCATGTCTCGATGTTAAGGCGTTATCGTTCGGATCCGTCTCATGTTGTGCCAGTAGAAGAAGTTGAGATAAGACCTGACTTGTCTTTTGAAGAAGAGCCAGTACAGATTTTAGATCGGGATATTAAGGTGCTAAGAAAGAAGTCAGTTTCGTTGGTCAAAGTATTATGGGGTAATCACGGGTCAGAGAAAGCTACATAGGAGCCAAATGACACGATCCGGCAGCAATATCCTTATCTCTTCTAATCAGGTAAATTTCGAGGCTGAAATTTCTTTAAGAGGGGTAGAATTGTAACATCTTAAAATTCAGGAATTTATGTTTTACATTATACCATGCGATAGGCTAGTCAATAGTGTTAATTGTGTAAGTTTAGGGGCCCTAAGAAGACTTGGGATTGAGTTGGGCCTTACCAAAATTTTTGTGTTTAAGCACTTTAAGGAGAGAAGGTAAGTGGCATCAAGGCTTAAGGAATTAAGTATGTAATTTTTCTAGCACAAGTGGAGCATTGGCAAGGTGGTTGTGGCGTGAAATGGCAGAGGGGAGAACTTGGGTTCGAATCCCACCTAGTGCAAATATTTTGGATTAAATTTTTTTTGTGCTATATGGTAAGTGTCAGCCATGGCATCAAAGATGGTAAGGAAGACATTTTATTGAAGGAAAGAACACAAGGGAGAAGAGTAAGGAGAGAAACAAGGGAAGAATAAGGAAAGACATAAAGGAAAAAGGTAAGGGAGGGGACATGTTGGCCGATTTTGTGGAAGGTGTTTGGGAAAGAATATTTTTGGTCAACCATCATCTTTTGGGTGTTATGGGCACACGGTTTTGTTAGGGGGAAGGGAGAGCCGAAATTTCTATAGCTTATTTGCAAGATTTTGCATGAAAGGTTGGTTTTCTTTTAACATTTTTGTGCATTTTTTTCCAATCTTTTTCCTTTGTTGCCGAAACACAAAATGACCAAAACACTCAATCCATTTTGGTTCATTTTCTTTTGGTAATAGCTGAACCTCTCTAATACTGCTTTGTCCATCACTTCTTTTCTTTTTTTTACCATTTCCTCAACCATTCTTCTTTTCTCTTAAATCGACACTACTTTGTGGCCGAACCTTCTTTGTTCCTTTCTCTTCAATAGCTGAATCTTTATCATCTTCTCTCTTCTCCATCTTGCGTGTTCGGCATTTCTTCTTTGGTTGAATCGGGTAAGTGGCTTCGTTCTTTTCTTTTCATTTTCTTTTCTTCCTAGCCGAATGTGTGACCATCACTATTCGGTTGTTTCACTTTGTTCTAAACCGAAATATCATCCCCTCCCAAACTCTCAAATCTTGATCATTTTCTTCTTAGAGTATTCTAGTGGGTTGGCCGAATATCACATCCTTGTCGATTCATCTCTAGTCTTAAGTCAATCGGTGGAAGTCAGATCTATTATCGTTAAGGTAAGGAGTTTCTTTATGGATTATTTCGATCTCTCAATACTTGGTTATTCCATTAAAACGGAATGACAGATTTGACTAATCGATTGTTATAGGGATTAAATCGCTTGTTTTCTTTACTCGTTGGTTCTTCGGAAGTAGTGGTAAGCCGAAACCTTTTCCTTAGACAATCGTTTTCTATCATCGTAATATCGTTCTGACTAAGACTTTTCCAATGGAGGCAAGTGGTAGCGATTTGAAAAGAAAATCGATAGGAGAACAAAAAGGGAGTGGATTTGCGATTCCTACTCCTAAGTTCAAGCGTAGGGCAGTATCGGCGGTTCGGGATTTTCTACCGGGTTGTGGACCATCATCCGGTGAGAATAGGCAAATCGTGGTCGTTCACGATACTAAGGGTAAGCATTTTAGATCGTCTGATTTAGTTTTGGATTAATAAAATCTTGTTTGTTGGTTAATCGAGTGTAATGGTGATTTAGGTGCCGACGATCAAGAAGGGTTAGTCCTTACCGTAATCAGGTGTGTAATCTCACATCGAAATCCGTAGATTCGAGATTCGATATTATGTTGGAAAAGTAGGTCGTTATTATTTACAGAGTTAAAAATCGTAATATGGCATAAATCGAGTAACTTGCTTAAATTAATATTATTTCTAAAGATCTGTCAAAATCGGTATTAAATTGTTAAATTAAGAAAATGCCCCTATGGGCCGATTTACCAAAATGCCCCTATGGGCCGATTTGCTAGAATGCCTTAGTGGGCCAAATTATTAAAATGCTTTAATGGGCTGAATCACCAAAATTGTTCAATAGAAAATGGTTGTTATATAAATATGGATATTTTATTTAATTATGTATGTTGCATTTTTTAAAATTTTGCATGGGATGGGAAAATTGTATGGAGAGCACTGTAGCCTGGTGGATTTGCAACAAATTGTATATTATTGTGCCTAAATTATGATTTCAGTGGTTTGACCACAAAAATAAAATGCTATAGCAGTTTGACTGCAAATTTGGTGTGAGCGGCGGGGTGGGTTGACTTGATCCTCACAGGTGTGATTGGCTGGTCGGGGGTGTGATGGATGGATGGGTTGGGTTGCATACATATACTGCATTTTAATTATTACTATGTAAATGGGCTTAGGCCCAAGATTATGCTATGCGGGTTTAGGCCCAGTGGATGACGGTAAGGGGATTATACACTGAGTTCTTGTGACTTACCCCCTTCTTTCTTAACCGTTGCAGGTAATGCTCCGTAATGAGGACTTGGGCCCATGGATGACTCGGTGGAGGCCATACTTTGGAAATAATATTTTCAAATATTAGTAAACTACTTTCCCTCTTTATTTCACTATTTTTACTATTTGGGTTTTAAGTTGTAATAAGGCCTCTGGAATATTTTTATTTTGCTTTTTGTTTAGTCGTACTTATTATCTTGCTTGAATTATTTTAAAATGGGAATTTTTCTAAAATCATAAATAACGGTTTCCAAAATTTATTAATAAATGGTTTTCGTAATGAATATGCATTAATAATTTAACTCGGATTCTATTTCAAATTATCAACATCATTTCTCAAAAGTCACGGTTTTAAAGTTCACTAGTTCGATTTTCGATTCATCAATCAACCTCTCGAAATTGGTAGTGTTTTATCAAATATTTATAACCAAACTTGTTTTCTTGACCATGACCAAATAACGCCTATTTTAGTAAGAATCACATGTTATTTATACGTTTTCTTCATGTGACATGTCAGATCCGGTCATACCGCATGGGCCGGGTTTGGGGTGTTACAATAGGGGTTCCTTTTTTATTGGTTCTCGAATTTTTGATTCTTTTCGTTGGAATCTTATACGCTATTTTGGCAGCAGCAAATCTGGACGTGAGGGGCTCTCCTTGCACGGAAACGTGATCAAAATCGTTTGGGGGTGAGGGAAAGTGTTTGAAGGTGGTTTGATGTTGTTTTTCAGTTTTGGAAATTTCGATTCAAATGAGTAATAAGTCTGTTTCTGAGCGTTGGTATACTGATTTTTAGGTCCTGGAGTGTTCATAGTGGAAGTAGCATCGAAATTGTACCAAGTGTGTACCCGAAACGCAGAAATCGAGCTTTCGACAAAAGCCAAAAAAGGCCACTGTCGATGCCACACAGGCGTGTGGTCACTCGTGTGGCAGGCCGTGTGTGATAACACGGCCGTGTGATCGACGAAGGCTAATCCATACCCAAGACATGGACGTGTAATGGCCGGGGTGTTGTCGTGTGGGCCATACGGGCTAAACCAAACTGGGCGTGTGGGCCACACGGGCATGTGATATCTGGGCCAGGCCGCGTGATCCACACGGGCAAGGCCAACTTGAGTGTGTGGGCGACACGGGTGTGTGGGCCCATTTAGCTAAAATGTCCCCTAGGGTTGCACGGGTAGCCCAAGTCGACTATGAACCTACTGTAGGGTCGGTAAGCGCTACTTAGACCCTAAATCATGTGACCTGAATATATAATGTATGTATTGAGCATGTTAAATTTATGCATGTTTACTGATCCGTATGTATGACTGATAACTGGATTTTAGCATGTAAGCATGTATTTCTGTATGTCTACATTGAGCATGTTTAGTTGAACCTGCATTGGGGTGGGATGATTGATTATTGGAGGAAGTGTACTGAAAGGCTTTCATGCCTATTATCTGGCAGCTCAGCTGCAATATTACTGATACGTGTCGCATTCAATACGACTTGGTGTGTAGTGCTGGGTGGGTGTTTTAAACCCCACATGGTGTGTAGGGATGGTCGGAGATGGTGTAGAGGCTGGTGGGTAGGATACTGATTTCTTTTACTATGTGCGTATTGTATCTAAGATGGGCTAAGGCCCTAAATTATATCTAAAACTGTATCTGAATGGGCTAAGGCCTAAACTGTATCTGAATCTGTAATGGGCTTAGGCCCTAGACTGCATTTGACTGATAACTATTGTTTGACTTTATGCATGTCTTCTGTGGGAATTACACATTGAGTTTACGTAAACTCACCCCTTTTTATTTTATCTGTACAGGTAATCCCCAGACTTAGACGGATCGGTGCGGCGGAGGACTCAGCGGTGACCACATGTCTATTGAACTGCTTTAAATTCATTTATGGTTTTTATTTCCTATTTTGTTTGAGGTATTTTTGATGTAATTTGGGACTTTTGGACTGTTTGCCTTTATTTTGGATTTTAACTGTATTCATGGACTTTTAAACTGCAAAACTCAATGATAACTCGGTTTAATTAAAAACAACGTGTATCCTAAACGCGAACGGTTTTCTTTAAATATCACAGTTTTAAAAGCTTCCGCTACAAAATATGTTTTTAAACGTATCAAATTAACGAGAAAATAATTTTGAAATTGACGAGGGATAAATAGAAGCTAATAAATGAAAACAGTCTTAACTTGATAAATTCGATTTCAAATCCCATTCCATGTGACATCGCCAGATTCGGCCATAACGTCTAGGCCGGGTTTGGGGTGTTACATTTAGTGGTATTAGAGCCAAGTTACAAAACTCGGCTGTGGATTTTGGGTTTTAAAACTTGGTTTTTAAGAACTGATTTTCAAATGATTTGACTGAGAATGTGGTACACCGAGTCTCCGAAGTCGATCCTGTAAGTATTCTGATAAATTGTTATGATATTATAGATAGTCTGTTCTGAAAACACTCTAGTTAGTGTATACTGAAATTGTAGTGAAACTGAAACTGATAGAGACTGTACCTGCAAAAAACAAACTCTGAATTTATGATACGGCTTTACATAAAACATCTGTTAATAAATACTGAAACTGTAACTGATTCATAAAATTCGTAATACAGATAAATCTAAATAGAAATGAGTGCACGAGGTATCCGTAGACGTGGTACTAGAGGCCGAGGTAGAGGCCGTAGGGGGCCTCGATTTGAGTCCTCTTCTCTAGACAGCATGCCGAACCTAGATACGAGTGAGACGCCGGTGTCACCTGCTACTGAGACTGGGTCTCAAGATCGCATGGCTGGGGATGATGCATTGTCCTAGGCTATGTTAAGGATACTGGAGAGGGTCACTAGGCCCAACACTGGATCTGGGGGCCGAAGGTCGGTTACGAAACGACTCCGGTCTAATGGAGCTAAACTTTTTAGGGGTGTCACTGGAGTCGCCCTTAATGTGGCTGAGTACTGGATGGAGGCTACTGAGAGGATAATGGATGATTTAGACTATACCCCTAAACAGAAATTGAAAGGTGCAGCCTTGTTGCTTCGTGTTGAGGCCTATCAGTGGTGGCTGACTGTTAAGGAGGGCACTCAGCCCGATCGTCTGTCTTGGGAGTTCTTTAAGTCTGCCTTCCAAGGGAAGTAGGTGGGAGCAAGTTACATCGATACTCGTAGGCGTGAGTTTCTGAACCTCACTCAGGGAGACCGATCAGTGGCTGAGTATGAGGCAAAATTTTTAAGACTGAGCCACTATGTGCGAGGTATGGTGGCGTCTGAATATGAGAGATGTGTCAGTTTTGGGGACAGCCTTAGGGATAATCTGGGGGTATTAATAGCTCCGTAGAGGGAGCGAGAGTTCTTCGTTCTGGTAGAGAAGGCGAAGATCACTGAAGAGGTTAAGCGCGTTGAGCGCTAAAACAGAGATCGTGAGAGGGGTAAGAACAAGAGGGATTCAGAGCCATCGAGTTCGGTACAGAGGCCTAAGAAAAAGGCCAGAACTGATGGGCCGATTAGAGCTGGGCCCCCTATTGCTCCTACCGGATTATAGACGTGTGGAGATTGTGGTAGATGCCATCTGGGCAAGTGTTAGCGGAGGACTGGGGCATGTTTGAGGTACGGGTCATTAGAGCATCGCATTCAGGAGTGTCCGCTGAGGGCCGATCAGGTGCAAGCTTTGGGTTTTGGTACTGTACTGCCACAGAGGGTAGTTCAGTAGCCATCGAGGGGCCGTGGTCAAGCTAGGGGTGGTAACGGTATGGGCCGTGGACAGAAAGCACCAGACAGAGGTGCTGTACAGACTGAGGTGAGGCAGCCTGTTCTTGTTTATGCTGCTCGTCACCGAGAGGACAGAGATGCTCCAGACGTCATTACCGATACGTTCTTAATTTATGATGTACCTTATTTTGCTCTGATAGATATAGGTTCTAGACATTCCTATGTAGCTAGCACTGTATCTGGAAACTTGGGGATTTTCGTTGAAAGTGCTTCTAGTGAGGTGACTGTACTGAGTCCACTGGGGCAATCAGTTTAGGTTAGCAAACTGTATAGAGATGTTCCGCTAGAGGTTCAAGGATCGATATTTCTGGCTAATTTGATGGAGATTCTGTTTGGGGAGTTTGACCTGATTCTGGGTATGGACTGGTTGGTCAAGCACCGTGTCAGTCTGGACTGTGCGACCAAGAGGGTCGTCTTGAGAACTGAGAAGGATGATGAGGTAATCATGATTGGAGAACGTTGGAATTATTTGACTAGTGTGATATCTGCATTGATGGCTAAGAAATTGGTTCGTAAGGGATGTGAGGCGTTCTTGGCCTATATTAGTGTTTCTGTTTCTGGGGACTCTACTGTAAAGGATATCAAGACTGTAAGGGTTTTCAAGACGTCTTTCCTGAGGAGCTACCGGGATTGCCTCCGAACCGGGAGGTTGAGTTTAGGATCGAGCTTCTTCCGGGTACAGCTCCGGTGTCCATCACTCCCTACCGTATGGCACCGAAGGAGCTTACAGAGCTTAAGGCTCAACTGCAGGAACTTTTGGACTGTAGTTTCATCCGTCCTAGTGTGTCTCCATGGGGAGCATCGGTTCTATTTGTTAAGAAGAAAGATGGGACCATGAGGATGTGCATTGACTATCAGCTGTTGAACAAGCTGACCATTAAGAATAAGTATCCAGTTCCGAGAATTGACGACTTGTTTGATCAGTTCAGAGGGGCTTCGATATTTTCTAAGATCGATCTCCGTTCAAGGTATCATCAGTTGAGGGTTAAGGAGGTGGATGTGCATAAGACCGTATTTAGGACTCAGTATAGGCATTACGAATTCCTAGTTATGCCTTTTAGGTTGACGAATGCACCAGCCGCATTTATGGATCTGATGAATTGGGTATTTCAACCCTATCTTATTCAGTTCGTCATAGTTTTCATCGACGACATTTTGGTATACTCTAAGACTGAGGATGATCATGATGAACATCTTAGGGTGGTGCTTCAGACTTTGCGAGAAAAACAACTCTATGCTAAATACAGTAAGTGTGAGTTCTGGCTTCGTGAAGTGACTTTTCTGGGGCACGTAGTGTCTGTTGAGGGGGTCCGAGTCAATCCTAGGAAGATTGAGGCTGTGTTGGATTGGAAACAGCCCAAGAATGTGTCTGAAATCCGTAGTTTTCTGGGTTTGGCAGGATATTATCATTGATTTGTCGAGGGGTTTTCTTTGATTGCAGCTCCCTTGACTAAACTTCTGCGTAAGGGTGTATCGTTTGTATGGACTGATGCACAACAAGAGAGCTTTGAGAAGCTCAAGACTGTTCTGACTTAGGCTCCTATTCTGATACAGCATGAATCTGGGAAGGAGTTTATGGTATACAGTGATGCGTCGCATGTCGGTTTGGGAAGTGTTCTGATGCAGGATGGTAAAGTTGTGGCATATGCGTCTCATCGGCTCAAGACGCATGAGGCAAACTATCCAATGCATGATTTGGAATTGGCCGCCGTAGTCTTTGCTTTGAAAATCTGGAGGCACTATCTGTACGGTGAGAAGTGTATTATCTACACTGATCACAAAAGCCTCAAGTACCTCCTGACTCAGAAGGAGTTGAATCTTAGGCAGTGTAGATGGATTGAGCTGCTTAAGGACTATGACTATACTATTGAGTACCATCTTGGCAAGGCCAATGTGGTGGCCGATGCGTTGAGCCGTAGGGCGATGACTGATTTGAGAGCGATGTTCACTCGACTTAGTTTGTTCGACGACGGAAGTTTATTGGCTGAGCTGCAGGTTAAGCCGACTTGGATAAAATAGATCCGGGATATGCAGATAGAGGATGAATCATTGGAGCTTCGGTTCCGTCAGATTGAGAGTGGCAGCACTACGGACTTTGGGATGAATAATAATGGGGTACTCTATTTCCGTGGTCAGATTTGTGTACAAAATGATACTGATCTGAGGGAGTCTATTCTGAGAGAGGCGTATAGTAACCCTTATGCTATGCATCCCGGTGGGAATAAGATGTATCGAGATCTTCGAGAACTGTACTGGTGGTCGGTATTAAAACGGGAGGTTACTAATTTTGTGGTACGATGTCTAACATGCCAGCAGGTTAAGTGTAACACCCCTAACCCGTATCCGACGCCAGATTAGGGTTAAAGGTGCTACCGAACATATCAAAAACTTACACAATAGTTCATACATTACATTCATCATTAACGATCATAGTGTCCCGTAGATGAGTCATCGAGACCCAAAGCATGCATATAAATCGAGTTGGGACTAAACTGAAACACATATGAAATTTTATGAAAATTAAAAACTTTTCTAACTTTCAGAGGAGGCACGCCCGTGGGAGGAGACCGTGTGCCCTCCACGGCTTCTAGACACCTCCGTGTGTCCATCCGTGTTTACATACTGACTATATCAACACGGTTACTTGGCACGTTCGTGTGCCATGACCGTGTGCTACCAAACCATATATTGACTTTTCCAACACGGCCAACAAGCACGCCTGTGTGCCATGGCCATGTGCTCTTAGCTAGCTACTGACTTATACACCACGGCCAGCTGACACACCCATGTCGAGGCCGTGTGCTATTTAAGCTACATTCTGCCAATTCAACCATGGTCTTAGGCACGCTCGTGTGCCACAATCGTGTGGCATTATAGGCCATTTACAAGGCCAAAATGCCACCCATAAGGGTCAACCTACAAGCCATATTTTCCAACATATCTCATGCACATATAACCATCAAAAACATACCAAAATAATCATTCAAACCATGCATTCAATACCATTTCCAACCATGACCATTTCAAAGAATAAAAATCATATCATTACAAGCATAATTCATTCATTTGCTCACTCAAACCTTGGCCATTTCACATGCTTTCACCATACCAAAATATGCATCATGTATCACATTCATTTAAGCAAAGTCTTAATTCGAAAATAGCCAAATCACATGGCTAAGATCACATACCAACTTGTACTAAAATACTAGCCTATACATGCCATATCTAACTTTATACATTTTCAAACTGTACCAAAATGATTTTAGTAGTGTGATGACGATCCTTGACGGTCCCGAGCCTTCAGTAGCTTTGCCGACCTATAAAACAGAGAAAACACAGACAGAGTAAGCTTTTTAAAAGCTTAGTAAGTCATTTACAAATAAACTTAACATATAAAACATATGAGCATAATACCACATTGGCACATTTCATATACATAGCAAATTTCTCACATATATACTTTGGTCAATATCTTTTGCCATATTTTCCACATTCATCAATTTAAGAATCATAGTAAGATCACATAGGTACTTACCTTATATACACACTTTGTGTATATATATCAAACGTACCTGGAACGGACAATCAATCACTTAATTTATCATAGCTCGGATTTGCAATTCGTATCTCAGACTTGCCCGTTGAGCCGTAAGGAATCTAGTATGATACTCAGAAGGTTCGAAATGGTTGTACAATGCCAATGTCCCAGACAAGGTCTTACATGCACTCAGACATTGATGCCGCTGCCCCGTGCAGGTCTTACACATATCAATACGATGCCGATGTCCCAGACATGGTCTTACACGTAAAGCTTATATCGATGCCAACGTCCCAGACGTGGTCTTACTCAAAAAACTTATATCGATGCCAACGTCCCAGACGAGGTCTTACACGAAGTCTCAAATCAACGCCAACGTCTCAGACGTGGTCTTACATGATAAAATAGAACAGATACCTATGTCATGACATATACTATCCTATCTATTCCTAGGTTCAGACGGGGCTTCTCGGACATCAATATTTAGTCGATACCAATTCTCAGATTTCGCATATATCTCATCTCGAACGTATTCATAGCAATTCAAATTTCATATATGCACAATTAATTCAATTCAAATACATTTATTTGTATATTGACTTACCTCGAGTTCGATTTAATGGAAACGGATACGGCTACTCGATTGCTTTCGATTTTCCGCGATCTAAGTCCGTTTTCTTCGGTTCTTGATCTATACATATTCAAATTCAATCCATTTATTCGACAAATCATTCAATTTAATCCAAAAACACATATTTAGGGCAATTTACAAATTAGCCCTCACATTTTCACATTTGGACATTTTAGTCCCTATTTCACAAAATCACAAAATACACCAAATTTGCTTATGCCCATGCTTAGTCGAATGCTCATGTATCTCATACAAGTCCAAACATTTCATTTATTTCACAATTTAGTCCCTCAAAATACTATTTTCTCAATTGAATCCAAAATACTCAAATTCAACAAAACTTCAAATACAAACTATGATAATCAAACACATATCTTTTATTTTTCACCATCAAACATTTCAAAGCTCATGTGTTCAACAAAGACACATTTCAAAAACATCATCAATTCTCAAAATTAAGACATGGGTTTCAAAGTTTACGAAGCAACGATTGCAAAAACGTAGGAATTATCAAAAACCGAAGCAAAACATACCTTGAATTGAATCAAAAGCTAGCCGAATGCCCTAGCTCAATTTCCTTTTTCTTTTCTTTTATGTTTCGGCAATATGGATGATAATGGCTTATTTTTAAGCCTTTTGTTTTATTAAATATCATGTAATTAACAAATTACAAATATAACATTAATGAAACAATTTTATCATCTTATAATGCATGGATATAAATGTCCGCTTACTCATAATGGCATAATAACCTTTTAAGGACCTCATATAATAAAGACATTAGCAAATACATTTCCTTACATAAAACATGCTAATATTGCATTTAATACAATTTAATCCTTTTCTCAAATTAAGCACACAAACATACAAATTAACTTACGAAACTTTACCACATGCTTAGTCACATATCAACGGCATAGAAAATAATATTAAAATATTATACAGACTCAGATTTGTGGTCCCGAAACCACTGTTTCGACTAGGGTATGAACCGGACTGTTACAATTCTCCCCCACTTAGGGATTTTCGTCCCCGAAAATCTTACCGTTAAACAGATTCGGATATTGTTGTCTCATTGAATCTTCAGGCTCCCATGTGGCCTCTTCTATTCCGTGACGATGCCATAGTACTTTCACTAACGGAATTTTCTTATTTCTTAGCTCTTTCACCTCACTAGCAAGAATACGGATCGGTTCTTCTTCATATGTCATATCAGATCGGATTTCAATTTCAGATGGGGCAATCACATGTGATGGATTAGATCGATATCTACGGAGCATTGAAACATGAAATACATCGTGTATCTTTTCTAACTCAGATGGCAACTTTAATCTATATGCAACAGGCCCGACACGCTCAATGATTTCATACGGTCCGATGAACCTTGGAATTAATTTGCCTTTACGTCCAAATCGAAGCACTTTCTTCCACGGAGACACTTTCAGAAATACTTTGTCGCCAATCTCAAATTCCATATCTTTACGTTTCAAGTCTGCATACGACTTCTGACGATCAGATGCTGCTTTCAAACAATCTCGGATCAGTTTCACTTTTTGTTCTGAATCTTTTATCAAATCAACACCATGTAGCTTATTTTCACTGAGTTCAGTCCAATACAGAGGGGTACGACATTTACGTCCATACAGAGCTTCATATGGTGCCATTCTGATACTCGACTGAAAACTATTATTATACGCAAATTCGATCAACGACAGATACTGTTCCCACGAACCATGAAACTCAAGTACACAGCATCTTAATATATCTTCGAGAATCTGAATGATTCGTTCAGACTGACCACCTGTTTTCGTACCCAAAGCTTCTTGCAGTTTCTTCCAGAATCTTGATGTAAACCTCGGATCTCTATCTGACACAATGGATAGTGGCACTCCGTGCAATCTAATAATCTCAGAAATATATAGCTCGGCTAATCTATCAAGTGAATAATCAGATCTTACGGGAATAAAATGGGCAGATTTCGTCAGTCGGTCAACTATGACCCAAATTGTATCTTTCTTTCTCGAAGTCTGACCAGAAACAAAGTCCATTGTTATTCTATCCCATTTCCATTCAGGAATCAGAATCGGCTGAAGCAATCCAGACGAAACTTGATGTTCGGCTTTTACTTGCTGACAGACTAAACATTTCGAAACAAAGTCAGAAATGTCTTGTTTCATACCAGACCACTAGTAGTGTCGTTTCAAATCCTGATACATTTTCGTACTTCTCGGATGAACAGATAGACGACTGTTATGTGCTTCGCTCAAAATCAACTGAATCAACTCCGGATTTCTCGGAACACAGATACGATCTCAGAATCTCAAACAATCATCAATAACTCGAAATTCAGATTCAAAATTCACTTCACACTGAGCTCGTTTCGCTAGCAATTCATTATCTACCTTCTGAGCATCACATATTTGCTGTACAAACAACGGTTTCACTTTTAACTCAGCTAACACAGAACTATCATCAGATAAATCTATTTGAGCATTCAAAGCGCGTAGTGCAAACAATGATTTTCGACTCAGTGCATCTGCAGCAACATTTGCTTTACCCGGATGATAATCTATCACAAGCTCGTAATCTTTTAACAACTCAAGCCATCTTCTCTGACGCAGGTTCAAATCTTTCCGAGTCATTAGATACTTCAGACTTTTATGATTTGAAAATATGTAACATTTCTCACCATACAAATAATGGCGCCAAATCTTAAGTGCAAACACAATCGCAGCTAACTCGAGGTCGTGCGTCGGATAATTCTTTTCATGCGGCTTTAATTGTCTCGAAGCATAAGCTACGACTTTGCCTTCCTGCATCAAAACACATCCCAGCCCATTTAACAAAGTATCACTATAAATCACAAATTCTTTGCCCAATTGTAACACCCCAAACCCGGCCTGAAAGTTAGGCCCGAATTCGGAATGTCACATTAAAGGCGCACTTCAAAACAATTTACTAGTTAACCATTTAAGGCCCAAAAGCCCAAAACAAAGATTATTTCAAAAACCATATTAACACTTTAATAACTTTATGAAATTTCTTAAGTGGGCAGTTGAAACAATAATAATAATAAACCCAAAATTCAAAGTCAAATAGGAGTTATATGGCCTTATTACAATCCAACAAAAAAACAAAGTATTTAAACAGAATCATTTGAATAAATTAAAACATTTGAACAACTTGTAGTGTGGCCATCTCCGAGTCCTCTCCCACGTCGAGCCGCCTATTCAGGATTACCTGAAACATTTAAAATTAAGGGTGTGAGTTTCGAAACTCAGTGTGTACAACCCTTGGCAATCAAATTACATACAAATATTCACATTGGGCCTAAGCCCTATCAAAATCGGTGGTCTTGGGTTTTAGCCCACAATGACCTCATATCATATCATATCGTATCATTTATAAATAGATAATGCAAAACCCACCCCAAAAATCCATCCGCTAAACACACCATTTCCCTTCCAACCTTATGACTCCTGTGGGGAATTCTAGCTCGACCCACCCCTCCGCTACACACCAAGGGTAGCCCGATTGCGGTACTACCGAATGTTGCAGCAAAGCTGCTAATCATATGTTAGGCTTAAAGCCTTCTGTGGATCCATACCATACGGCTATGCGATCCCCAAATATTGACACAGAGTCATCAGTATATATATGTTAGGCACATAGCCACGATAAATATGATTGGTACAAAGCCATAATAACAGCACAAAGCGTTCGGTATTGGCACAAAGCCCATAATTACGGCACAAAGCCTTCTGTGATTGGCACAAAGCCCATAATTATGGCACGAAGCCCATATTAATGGCACTGACCCTCGGTAACATTATCGGTGCAAAGATGGTCGCTCGGTGGCTAAAAAGCCTGCGGTGGATCCATACCATACGGCTATGCAATCCCGGATCCATACCATACGACCATGCGATCCTCAAATCTTCCTCCGTACCATAATTCCCACCCATATGCATCTTAAGCAGAATATCATATGAATACATCAAACACAAAAGTAACATCCACAAACCCATATTCATCACATAGGGGTATTCTAGTCATTTTACTACCCAGGGGTATTTTCGTAATTCTACCCTACAG
Source organism: Gossypium sturtianum (assembly GCA_025698515.1). Lineage (NCBI taxonomy): Eukaryota > Viridiplantae > Streptophyta > Magnoliopsida > Malvales > Malvaceae > Gossypium > Gossypium sturtianum. Next base: position 67,738,003 of record CM046949.1, on the reverse strand, counting down.
GGGTATTTTGGTAATTTGGCAAATTAGGGGTATCTTGGTAATTTTACAAACATGGGTATTTTAGTAATTTTACAATATAAGGGTATTTTAGTAATTTTACACAAGGGTATTTTAGTAATTTTACAATATAAGGGTATTTTAGTAATTTTCCAATATAAGGGTATTTTAGTAATTTTACACATAAGGGTATTTTAGTAATTTTACAATATAAGGGTATTTTAAAAATTTTCCAACATAAGGGTATTTTAGTAATTTTCCAATATAAGGGTATTTGGTCCCTCTCGGGTTTTAGTTATAAACTTTGGCCCATAAACAAGTCCTCGAGTTAAAGTGAACAAACACTATGCACCAGGTAGGATCTCAGAAAAGAGGAGGTGGGTCACTCGGACCGCTTAAGTACCAAGCTCTCACTAGATCCAATCCTAGACATGCATATGTCAGTTACCACACTCTAACTAATCGACTTGTCCACAGACATGTTTAATTAGCTTTAGTCTTATGAAATTGAAGAGTTGCTCAAACTAGGCCTAAGTCCATAAACCCTAGCATATCTGCCTACGTCCCCATAAAGCTCATCAAACCCAAATTACAACCTTACGGCCCATTAGGCCCAAATCTTACCATATGACCTATTAGGCCCAAAACATATCCAGATCATGTATCATGCAAGACAATTCAATTCGTATAACCATTCCATCAAACATAGCCTCAGGGCCCATTGGGCCCATTTAGCCACTTTCGGATTTTCGGCTTTTCGGCATTGCCGATATCGTGTGTGTGTTGTGTTTGTACACACCTGATAACCTTGCGTGCTACGAACCCCTTAGTCACGAACCTACAATTGACATCACCTAACGATTAATCATAACTTAAGATGCACTTTATTAGAAACCGAAACCTCACCGTAACCTTACCGTGTGCCTTACTTTCTAGTAGCCCTTCCTTTGCTACTATTGGCGATTATCCTCTAGATCTGCATCCAACACCTATATCGTCAAAACCAAGTGATCCATATAGATCATAAATCATCCCCTATGAGCCACAATAGATTCGGTCACTTAATAAAACTCTAACTGAATCGAGAATACTTACTACCTTGATAACAATCCTTACCTACCGCGCTTGCGATTGCTGAGCCTCACCCTTGTTATTACAAAGTTAACGACAAGGAGGGTTAGATAGCCCTTCGGCTTTTAACAAAACTCGTTAAAAGATCAACTAAGCACTTAACAAAATTCTCTTTTGATCCTGCGGCTTAAATATCTACTTGAACAAGATTCGGCTTCCAAACGTGACTAAGAGTAGATAATAATCGATTGAGGTGGAGGAACAAACAACAAAGAATTGGCATAAACAGGGGTTTCGGCAAATAGAGATTTCGGCAAACAGGGATTTTGATAAACAGAGATTTCGGCAAATAGAGATTTCGACAAATAGGGATTTCTCGGCAAACGATGATTTTTAAAAAGAGATTTTGGCAAATAGAGATTTGGAAAACAGGATTTCGACAAAGCGAGGATGGTGGTATTCTAAGATTGGAAGAAAATAAGGATGAGGGGAAAAAAGAAGAGAAAGAAAGATGGAAACTCTAAGAACCCCTTCTAAGGATTTCTGCACTTCTTTTATAGCCAAAGCCGAATCGCCTTCCCCACAAATGACCCTATTCGGCCCCAACACTTCACCCTCCTCATCTCCTATCTTTTCTCTCTCGATAATACCTTCATCTTATCCGAAATCTCCTCCACATCCATCGCCCCGCTTCCTTCAAACTCTCCACGGCAAGAGTTCAAAATCCACACAACTCTTGCCGTCCACCTATGCAATATAAAACACTCCAAAATGCACTCCTCCTACTCGAACCTTGGACCTCCTCAGGTTTCACACACGCCACCTCATAACTCCCAAGTGACGCCACTTTCCACTAGACCACAAGCCCATTTGTGTCCTATTTTCACTAATCTACTTAAGAGGCCTCATGCCTGAGAATAGGGTCCGCTGAAAAAGAAAAATAAATTTCTCCCTATGATCTCCCTTATCTCTCAGGCTTCAAATAATCCCGATAATACCTTAATATTAATATTCTAAGTGCTACATATATCCCAAAAATAATTTAAACGCTCCCATTCCCAAGGCCTATTGGGCCCAATTCTTCTAGGCCCAAATTCGGGGTGTTACAATTCTACCCTCCTTAAAGAAATTTCGTCCTCGAAATTTCCAACTAACTATTAATCGACTACCCAAGTCACACCACTATGCTTTTTCACAAGCACTCTAATTCTAATAATTTTAATACATACCCAAAACATCCACCTATCGCAAACATTCCCAAACATACGCAGAATAAGTACCAAATTCTGATTCAAATGTTTACAAAGCCCTAACACTTCCACGGCCTCGGCCGCGGCCTCTTGCGCCTCTTCTAGCGCTCATCGTTGGGTATTTAAAATTTTTATGAAATTAGTTCGTAATTCCATTGTTTAAAGCGCATGTCTTATGTAAGTAACAACAATTTCTTAGAGTTATTCCGCGGTCGAGAATCCACTACAGGCTTAAGTTTCCTACGGGCCTTAGTCTCTAAAAGCCTATTTTAAGTAGCCCATTACCTACATAGTTCATTAATTTAAGCAATTGTAGTACAGAGAACTTACTTGGCTCGACATTGAGGGCTCGGTGAACCACACTTCAAGAATCCTGCAAAAACTTCTTAATCTACTTGTTTTAAAAACCCAAAACATAAGGCCCATTTCACAGCCCGAGCTTTGCAACTTGGCTCTGATACCACTAAATGTAACACCCCAAACCCGGCCTGAAAGTTAGGCCCGAATTTGGAATGTCACATTAAAGGCGCACTTCAAAACAATTTACTAGTTAACCATTTAAGGCCCAAAAGCCCAAAACAAAGATTATTTCAAAAACCATATTAACACTTTAATAACTTTATGAAATTTCTTAAGTGGGCAGTTGAAATAATAATAATAATAAACCCAAAATTCAAAGTCAAATAGGAGTTACATGGCCTTATTACAATCCAATGAAAAAACAAAGTATTTAAACAGAATCATTTGAATAAATTAAAACATTTGAACAACTTGTAGTGTGGCCATCTCCGAGTCCTCTCCCACGTCGAGCCACCTATTTAGGATTACCAGAAACATTTAAAATTAAGGGTGTGAGTTTCGAAACTCAGTGTGTACAACCCTTGGCAATCAAATCACATACAAATATTCACATTGGGCCTAAGCCCTATCAAAATCGGTGGTCTTGGGTTTTAGCCCACAATGACCTCATATCATATCATATCGTATCATTTATAAACAGATAATGCAAAACCCACCCCAAAAATCCATCCGCTAAACACACCATTTCCCTTCCAACCTTATGACTCCTATAGGGAATTCTAGCTCGACCCACCCTCCGCTACACACCAAGGGTAGCCCTGCCATGTGATTATCAACGTTGCAAAGAAAGTCGCTAATCATATGTTGGGCTTAAAGCCTTCTGTGGATCCATACCATACGGCTATGCGATCCCCAAATATTGACACAGAGTCATCAATATATATATGTTAGGCACATAGCCACGGTAAATATGATTGGCACAAAGCCATAATAACAGCACAAAGCATTCGGTATTGGCACAAAGCCCATAATTACGGCACAAAGCCTTTGGTATTAGCACAAAGCCCATAATTACGGCACAAAGCCCATATTAATGGCACACAGACCTCGGTAACATTATCGGTCTAGCATGGCTGCTCGGTGGCTAAAAAGCCTGCGGTGGATCCATACCATACGGCTATGCGATCCCGGATCCAAACCATACGGTAATGCGATCCTCAAATCTTCCTCCGTACCATAATTCCCACCCAAATACATCCTAAGCAGAATATCATATGAATGCATCAAACACAAAAGTAACATCCACAAACCCATATTCATCACATAGGGATATTCTAGTCATTTCACTACCTAGGGGTATTTTCGTAATTCTACCCTACAGGGGTATTTTGGTAATTTGGCAAATTAGGGGTATCTTGGTAATTTTACAAACATGGGTATTTTAGTAATTTTACAATATAAGGGTATTTTAGTAATTTTACACATAAGGGTATTTTAGTAATTTTACAATATAAGGGTATTTTAGTAATTTTCCAACATAAGGGTATTTTAGTATTTTTCCAATATAAGGGTATTTTAGTAATTTTACACATAAAGGTATTTTAGTAATTTTACAATATAAGGGTATTTTAGAAATTTTCCAACATAAGGGTATTTTAGTAATTTTCCAATATAAGGGTATTTGGTCCCTCTCGGGTTTTAGTTATAAACTTTGGCCCATAAACAAGTCCTCACAGTTAAAGTGAACAAACACTATGCACCAGGTAGGATCTCAGAAAAGAGGAGGTGGGTCACTCGGACCGCTTAAGTACCAAGCTCTCACTAGATCCAATCCTAGACATGCATATGTCAGTTACCACACTCTAACTAATCGACTTGTCCACAGACATGTTTAATTAGCTTAAGTCTTATGAAATTGAAGAGTTGCTCAAACTAGGCCTAAGTCCATAAATCCTAGCATATCTGCCTACGTCCCCATAAAGCTCATCAAACCCAAATTACAACCTTACGGCCCATTAGGCCCAAATCTTACCATATGACCTATTAGGCCCAAAACATATCCAGATCATGTATCATGCAAGACTAATTCAATTCGTATAACCATTCCATCAAACTTAGCCTCAGGGCCCACTGGGCCCATTTAGCCACTTTCGGCTTTTCGGCTTTTCCGGATTGCCGATATCGTGTGTGTTGTGTTTGTACACACCTGGTAACCTTGCGTGCTACGAACCCCTTAGTCACGAACCTACAATTGACATCACCTAACGATTAATCATAACTTAAGATGCACTTTATCAGAAACCGAAACCTCACCGTAACCTTACCGTGTGCCTTACTTTCTAGTAGCCCTTCCTTTGCTACTATTGGCGATTATCCTCTAGATCTGCATCCAACACCTATATCGTCAAAACCAAGTGATCCATATAGATCATAAATCATCCCCTATGAGCCACAATAGATTCGGTCACTTATTAAAACTCTAACTGAATCGAGAATACTTACTACCTTGATAACAATCCTTACCTACCGCGCTTGCGATTGCTGAGCCTCACCCTTGTTATTACAAAGTTAACGACAAGGAGGGTTAGATATCCCTTCGGCTTTTAACAAAACCCGTTAAGAGATCAACTAAGCACTTAACGAAATTCTCCTTTGATCCTGCGGCTTAAATATCTACTTGAACAAGATTCGGCTTCCAAACGTGACTAAGAGTAGATAATAATCGATTAAGGTGGAGGAATAAACAACAAAGAATCAGCATAAACAGGGGTTTCGGCAAATAGAGATTTCGGCAAACAGGGATTTTGATAAACAGAGAATTCGGCAAATAGAGATTTCGACAAACATGGATTTTGGCAAACGATGATTTCGGTAAACAGAGATTTCGGCAAATAGAGATTTCGGCAAACAGGGATTTCGGCAAACAGGGATGGTGGTATTCGGCACTAGAAGAAAATAAGGATGAGGGGAAAAAAAGAAGAGAAAGAAAGATGGAAACTCTAAGAACCCCTTTTAAGGATTTCGGCACCCCCCTTTTATAGCCAAAGCCGAACTGCCTTCCCCCCACAGTCCTATTTGGCCCCAACACTTCACCCTCCTCATCTCCTATCTTTTCTCTCTGATAATACCTTCATCTTATCCAAATCTCCTCCACATCCATCGCCCCGCTCTTCAAACTCTCCACGGCAAGAGTTCAAAATCCACACAACTCTTGCCGCCCACCTATGCAATATAAAACACTCCAAAATGCACTCCTCCTACTCGAACCTTGGACCTCCTCAGCTTTCACACACGCCACCTCATAACTCCCAAGTGACGCCACTTTCCACTAGACCACAAGCCCATTTGTGTCCTATTTTCTCTTAATCTACTTAAGAGGCCTCATGCCTGAGACTAGGGTCCACTGAAAAAAGAAAATAAATTTTTCCCTATGGTCTCCCTTATCTCTCAAAGCTTCAAATAATCCCGATAATACCTTAATATTAATATTCTAAGTGCTACATATATCCCAAAAATAATTTAAACGCTCCCATTCCCAAGGCCTATTGGGCCCAATTCTTCTAGGCCCAAATTTTGGGTGTTACAATTCTACCCTCCTTAAAGAAATTTCTTCCTCGAAATTTCCAACTAACTATTAATCGTACTACCCAAGTCATACCACTATGCTTTCGCTGCGCACTCTAATTCTAATAATTTTAATACATACCCAAAACATCCACCTATCGCAAACATTCCCAAACATACGCAGAATAAGTACCAAATTCTGATTCAAATGTTTACAAAGCCCTAACACTTCCACGGCCTCGGCCACGGCCTCTTGCGCCTCTTCTAGCGCTCATCGTTGGGTATTTAAAATTTTTATGAAATTAGTTCGTAATTCCATTGTTTAAAGCGCATGTCTTATGTAAGTAACAACAATTTCTTAGAGTTATTCCGCGGTCGAGAATCCACTACAGGCTTAAGTTTCCTACGGGCCTTAGTCTCTAAAAGCCTATTTTAAGTAGCCCTTTACCTACATAGTTCATTAATTTAAGCAATTGTAGTACAGAGAACTTACTTGGCTCGACATTGAGGGATCGGTGAACCACACTTCAAGAATCCTGCAAAAACTTCTTAATCTACTTGTTTTAAAAACCCAAAACATAAGGCCCATTTCACAGCCCGAGCTTTGCAACTTGGCTCTGATACCACTAAATGTAACACCCCAAACCCGGCCTGAAAGTTAGGCCCGAATTTGGAATGTCACATTAAAGGTGCACTTCAAAACAATTTACTAGTTAACCATTTAAGGCCCCAAAACCCAAAACAAAGATTATTTCAAAAACCATATTAACACTTTAATAACTTTATGAAATTTCTTAAGTGGGCAGTTGAAACAATAAAAATAATAAACCCAAAATTCAAAGTCAAATAGGAGTTACATGGCCTTATTACAATCCAACGAAAAAAACAAAGTATTTAAACAGAATCATTTGAATAAATTAAAACATTTGAACAACTTGTAGTGTGGCCATCTCCGAGTCCTCTCCCACGTCGAGCCGCCTATTCAGGATTACCTGAAACATTTAAAATTAAGGGTGTGAGTTTCAAACTCCAGTGTGTACAACCCTTGGCAATCAAATCACATACAAATATTCACATTGGGCCTAAGCCCTATCAAAATCGGTGGTCTTGGGTTTTAGCCCACAATGACCTCATATCATATCATATCGTATCATTTATAAACAGATAATGCAAAACCCACCCCAAAAATCCATCCGCTAAACACACCATTTCCTTCCAACCTTATGACTCGTGGGGAATTCTAGCTCGACCCACCCTCCGCTACACACCAAGGGTAGCCTTGCCACAGACTATCAACGTTGCGACAAAGTCGCTAATCATATGTTAGGCTTAAAGCCTTCTGTGGATCCATACCATACGGCTATGCGATCCCCAAATATTGACACAGAGTCATCAATATATATATGTTAGGCACATAGCCACGGTAAATATGATTGGCACAAAGCCATAATAATAAAGACAAAGCGTTCGGTATTGGCACAAAGCCCATAATTACGGCACAAAGCCTTTGGTATTAGCACAAAGCCCATAATTACGGCACAAAGCCCATACTAATGGCACACAGCCCTCGGTAACATTATCGGTCCAGCATGGCTGCTCGGTGGCTAAAAAGCCTGCGGTGGATCCATACCATACGGCTATGCGATCCCGGATCCATACCATACGGCAATGTGATCCTCAAATCTTCCTCCGTACCATAATTCCCACCCAAATACATCCTAAGCAGAATATCATATGAATGCATCAAACACAAAAGTAACATCCACAAACCCATATTCATCACATAGGGGTATTCTAGTCATTTCACTACCCAGGGGTATTTTCATAATTCTACCCTATAGGGGTATTTTGGTAATTTGGCAAATTAGGGGTATCTTGGTAAATTTACAAACATGGGTATTTTAGTAATTTTACAATATAAGGGTATTTTAGTAATTTTACACATAAGGGTATTTTAGTAATTTTACAATATAAGGGTATTTTAGTAATTTTACAATATAAGGGTATTTTAGTAATTTTACACATAAGGGTATTTTAGTAATTTTACAATATAAGGGTATTTTAGTAATTTTCCAACATAAGGGTATTTTAGTAATTTTCCAATATAAGGGTATTTTAGTAATTTTCCAATATAAGGGTATTTTAGTAATTTTACACATAAGGGTATTTTAGTAATTTTACAATATAAGGGTATTTTAGAAATTTTCCAACATAAGGGTATTTTAGTAATTTTCCAATATAAGGGTATTTGGTCCCTCTCGGGTTTTAGTTATAAACTTTGGCCCATAAACAAGTCCTCGCAGTTAAAGTGAACAAACACTATGTGTAACACCCCAAACCAGGTCTATGCGTTAAGACGAGATTTGGTTTGTCACACCGAACGAACATCCAATATTCTCTAATGATTTAAGTAAAACAGTAATGCAAAACCTTTAGAAATAAGGTTTAACAAAACTAAGTACAATGATTAAAATTTATGAATTAAGAAAAATACTTGTTTGAAATCTTATATATATTAGTCAAAACCTTAACGTAGTTTTAAAAGAATTTGAAAGAAATTGAAAAGTAATTTAGGTGTCCAAAATTGTTATAAAACACAATATTTTTAAGAAACCTTTATAGATTTTAACGTAAGCCCATATTAAAAGTCTTAAAATAAAATTAAATCCATCCACACATAAAAATCCATAAAAACATAATTAGAGGCCTTATTACATCATACCCAAATAGTAATTAAAATAAGTAACTTAAATAAAGTTCATAGTTTATAAAACCCAAGCTCGTAGTATGGCCTCCACCAAGTCATCCCCAGCCCAAGTCCACATCAATTTCCATTACCTGAGATGGATAATAAAACGGGGTGAGTTACAAAGAACTCAGTGTGTAACTCACTTACCACCATTATTGGGCCAGACCATCAAGGCATTAATTTGGGCTTGAGCCCAATTACAAATTTTAACAATATAAAATGAAATAAAATATATAAAATGCATGTAAAATGAATTTCCCAACCAAGCCTAATTTCCATCCGCTACACACCCCGTACCAACCAAAGACACACCTGTGGGATCAAGTCAACCCACCCCGCCAAACACACCAATCGCAGCATTTAGCCTTTTAAAATAATATTGTAGTGCACATCGAACTAGATTGTGACATAGTCACCGAACTAGAGGCATTAAGCCAAAATTTGTGGCAGAGCCACCGAACTAGATACACGTGGCCATGTGCCTTTCTTCTCTTCATCAAATCCCATCCCATGCATTTATGTATGAATAACAAACTTTAATCATAAATAATTTATCAAGTAACCCATAATACAAATGAGTTTTTTTTTAATAAAACCTTTCATTTGGGCCTATTAACAATATAGTATTAAACTTTGGCCCATATCTCGAACTAGAGGTTTTTAGGCCCATTAGCGATCTAGCAAACTTTTATGGCCCAATTTATCGATCTAGCGTTTTATGGCCCGATTTATCGATCTAGCGCTTTATGGCCCAATTTATCGATCTAGCGCTTTTATGGCCCAATTTATCGATCTAGCGCTTTTATGGATTTACACAAAAGTACTTATTACTACAACATTTTTGATTTGGCCATTTTTACGATTTATCATAATACTTTATGTTTAGTATCTAACCCGAAAGATAAGTGTGAAGTTACACACTGGTTATAGTGAGAACTAGACTTTCCCGCCACAACACCTATACATATCACGATAATTAGAATCACTATATTTTATTAACGAAATCAATCTTAGAAATTAACGATCTAACTTTTTACCTCGGATTTTCGAACTACTTTACTTCATGTTTCTCCCGATTGATGGTTCGTTAACCGAATCAAATCCACGAACAAATAATGGTTCGGAGTACGAACTACTTCAAACAATTGATTCTCCTCGGATGAACGTCCGCAACCCCGTGGGAAATCCCGGATTCTTTAAAAACGATCCTTTGCTTATACTTAGGGGATTAACGGAACCACCCTCTTCCGAACACTATTCACCGCCCTTTTCTTCCCTATTTTGATTGTCTTCAAAGACAAAAGATCGTTAGCACGTCCTAATAATATATATATCGAATATGACTAAAGGTTTTAAGAACGAGATTTCCTTACCACAAATATTCTTGTTCCACAAGGAGAATCGATCCAAGCGTTCTATGTCACTCACGACCACTTGATTTCCGATCTTCCGTTATCGCACTAAAGTATAACAAAAATAAACGGTAATAGAAGGAACGTTTATTTCGATCTAAGAAAGCCTTCATACCACCATCAATATTCGGCCATGACTACTTCTAACTAAACGGAACTAAAAAGAATTCTTACCCTTTTGTCCACGGTTGAAAAGAAAGGATTGAAAAAAAATGATGTCTCTAAGTGATGGAGGATTCGGCTATGACTCACTAACATTCGGCCATGGAGAAAAACAATGGAGAAAAGGATGAGTGAAAAGAAATAAAATATGAGAGAAGAGATGATAATGAAGATTCGGTTTTCAAAGAGAAGAAAAGAGAAAAAAGAAAAAGATGTGTAACATCCCCAAACCCGGCCCATTCACTACGACCGAATCTGGTTATGTCACTGGGAAAAGACGGTTGAAAATCTTCTTAATTTAAAATAAAACATCGTTAATCTTTGGAATAAAACTTTGCTATAAAACTCATTCATTTTTAAAACTTTAGTTTATAATATCCAATTTGAATAAATAGGTTGCAAACCATAAATCATTTTCACGTAGCAATTTAATTTAAATAAACCATAGTTAAAGTAATACCAAAAACATAAAATGGCCTTTATTACAACCCAACAATTCAAATAAAGTACTTATATCAAAATCAAGCATGAAATAATTGAACATCATCTTCGCATGGGCCACCTTGTCCTCTCCGATCCGGCCCGACTTTAAGCAACACTGAAAATGGTTAAAGGAAAAAGGTGAGTCACCAAGACTCAAAGTGTGCAACCCTTTTTCCCGAAAGTTAGCAAAATATCATATACAAACATAATCATGATCATCATGCATCCCAATCATATGCACCCAATCCTAACCGTCCATACACCTTTTCTACCCCGTGTGGTACCAAACCACCTGGTGGTGCCAAACCACCGTGACGTATAGTCACAATGTGTTACCAAAACACCGTGACCGAAGTCACAAATCCAATGATGGGGCCAACCCATCGTGTGATACCAAATCATGGCGATAATCCCGTATCTCAAAAGTGGGGCCAACCCACGGTGGTGTTAACCACGAGGGACGAGTCGCAATGAGGTGCCAAACCTCTGGTGTCCCAAGGACACAAATGTGGTACCAAACCACTGGTGACCGTAGTCACGATAATCGAGTGATGGGCCGGGTTTGGGGATGTTACAGTTTGGTATCAGAGCCCAGTTCAAAGCTCGGCTGTGGGGGCCCAAGGCCCAAAAATGTTTTAGTTGGCTAGGTTGGGGCACATAATATTCTGCATATTAACTGTTATATGTTGTGTATGGGAATGTTTTTTTTTTTTAAAACGGGGGAAGGGTTACATACTGAGTCTTGGTGACTCACCTTCTCCTTTAACATTTTTCAGGTGACTCGTAGATGGCGGTTGAGGAGCCGGTTGGACTCGAGGTGGCCATGCAGTGGACTTGAATAATTGAACTTTAAACTTAGCTATTTTATTTTATTATTGGTTTATTTTTATTTTGGATGTAATAAGGCCTCCGTAAACTTTACTTTTGTTATTTCTTATATGTTGGATACTTTGTTTTAAACTATATTATTAAAACTGCAATAAAATCACATGTTTTCTTAAATTAACACGAAAATGTTTTATCGTGCCATCGGGCACATTCGGAATTTGTATAATAACCGGACTCAATTAAATTTCCAAATTAAATCTAAGTATAGTTTCGGCAAGATAACCAAAAACGAGAAGTTTTCAACAAAACTTAAATTGGTTTTAAAATGGTGTTCAAAGAGTTTTTCTCCGTAACAAATCAAATTCGGTCGTAATGTTTGGGCCGGGTTTGGGTTGTTACAAGATGTATTGGAGAGCAAGGTACATTCGGCAATGGAGAAAGAAAACAAAAAGAGAGAGATGGTCTTTTTGGTACTAACACTTTCGGCACTAAGAAGAGGCACAAGAGAATATTCAAAAGATGAACAAAGAAAATGACCAAATGGTCAAAAGAATTAGGCTTTACCGAATGCACAAATTCGGCCAAGGGAGAAAAGTTGAGAAAGGATTGCAAACTTTGCACATATGCTAAGAATGACCAAAAAGAGACTTCAAATCCTAGCCAAACTAACACCAAAAATTGGCTCCCCTAGACCATATTCTTTGTCCATATGCATGGTCAAATGGCCATGATTTTGTTTCCAAAACACTTTCCTTGATACTTGCCCTATGTCTCCATATCTTTCCATATTTTCTTGATTCCCTACCAAAAATTCACTCTTACCTTATTCCTTTGATATACTAACCAAAATAACAAGGTCAACACTTACCATAAATAAGCTTGGCCGACACTTACCATAGAAGAGCAAAATAAAAGTTGTCAAAATGCCATCCAAGGGATTCGAACCACTCTCCTCAAGCTATAACCCATGCGCCAACACCACTGGCCATTTACTCATCTTATGCTACTATTTAACACTTAATTTAACTTAAGTGTCAATGCCACTGCTCCACTTCAATAAATTCTCAAACTATAAAAAAATTATTCCATACCCGAATAATTCTATACTCTTCTTCAGGACTATAATAGGCACAAAAAGAAATAAGAAAATTTTTCCTTCATAATCTAAACACCAAAACATGCAATAAATCGATACTTGAATTTTAGGGTGTTACAACTCTACCCTCCTTAAAGAAAATTTCGTCCTCGAAATTTACCTGATTGAAAAAGGTGAGGGTATTGTTGCCGAATTGCATCTTCAGCTCCCACGTAGCTTCCTCCACTCCGTGATTTCGCCATAAAACCTTGACCAACGGCACGGTTTTCTTTTTAGCACCTTAGCATCTCGATCTAAGATTTCCACTGGTTCCTCCTCAAAAGACAAGTCCGAATACAACTCCACTTCTTCTACGATTACTATGTGCGAAGGATCCGATCTATAGCGCCTCAAAGATGGAAACATGAAAACATCATGAATCGACTCAACTCGAGGTAATTCGATCTCGATAGGCCACTGGACCAACACGCTTCACCACACGATATGGTCCAATGTATCTAGGACTCAATTTGCCCTTCTTCCCAAACGAAAATCTTCTTCCAAGGTGAGACCTTCAAGAAAACTTGATCCCCACAAAGATACTCGATACTTCTACGCTTGGATCCGCATACGACTTTTGTCTATCTCAAGCTTCCTTTAACCGTGCTCGTATAGCTTTTACTTTTCTTCCGTTTCGTAGATCACCAGGACCTAACATCCGTCGTTCGCCCAATTCAGTCCAACAACTAGGAGAACGACACCTACGACCATATAATGCCTCGTAGGGTGCCATCCGAATGCTAGACTGATAGCTATTGTTGTAAGCAAATTCTGCCAATGGTAGAAAATCCTCCCAACTACCTTTGAAGTCGATTATACAACCCCTTAACAAAGCGTCTATAGTAACCAGCCAAACCCAAGAAACTCCGAATCTCATCTACTGACTTTGGTGGTTTCCAATCCAATACAGCCTCAATCTTCCGAGGATCCACCCTTATTCCTTGGTGACACCACATGACCCAAGAAAGTCACTTCCTTAACCGTAATTCACATTTACTGAATTTGGCATACGATTGATTATCTCAAGTAATCGCAATACAATTCGCAAATGCGAGTCATGCTCCTCTTCATTCCTTGAATATACCGAATGTCATCTATGAATACCACCACAAACCGGTCTAAATATGGTTGAAAGACCCGGTTCATCATATCCATAAATGCATTGTGGTGCATTGGTCAACCCAAACGGCATCACCAAAAACATATAATGTCCATAACGAGTTCGGAAAGTCGTCTTATGAATATCCGCTTCTTTCACCTTAAGTCGATGATAACCCGATCTCAAATCAATTTTGAGAAAATCAAGCTCCCTTCAATTGATCAAACAGTCGTCAATTCTTGGCAGAGGTACCTATTCTTGATCGTCAATTTATTTAATTGCTCGTAGTCAATACACATATGCATCGACCCATCTTTCTTCTTAACAAACAAAACCGGTGCTCCCCACGGAGACACACTCGGTCGAATAAAGCCTCGATCTAGCAATTCTTGAATTTGAGCTTTAAGCTCCGCTAACTCCTTCGGTGCCATTCTATAAGGAGCAATGGACACTGGAGTCGTTCCGGGCAAAAGCTCAATACCAAATTCCACTTCCCGATCTGGAGGTACACCGGAAAGTTCTTCAGGAAATACATCTGGAAATTCCTTCACTGTTCTCACATCTTCCACTGACAACTCTTTGGCATCTAAAGCACTAATAAATGCTAAAAATGTTCCATACCCTTTTCGCACCAACTTTTCTGCCTTAAGTGCAGATACCACATTTGCCAAGTAATTCCTTCGCTCGCCTATCATAATTATTTCTTTATCCTCCACCGTCCTTATTGACATCCGCTTTTCAAAGACAATCCAATTTCGCGGTGCTTAACCAACCAATCCATGCCCAAAATGATATCGAACTTGCCAAAAGGCAATTCCATCAAATTTGCCAAAAATATTTCTCCTTGAATTTCTAAGGGCACATCTCTAAACAGTTTATTTACCAATACCGATTTGTCCTAAAGGACTAATTACCTTCATCTCACTATTGGAAATTTGAGTCTAAATTCAAGTTTCCGGATATGGTGCTAGCAACATACGAATGGGTAGAACCAATATCTATCAAAGCAATAACGGTACATCAAAAATGAAGAACGCATCGATTATCACATCATGTGCATTGCCATCCTCACGGCGTCTAACCGCATATACCAATCCTCGGTGTCTTGCATCCGTGTTGCCTCTAGGACCATTGCCTCGACCCGCGCACCTTGACCACGCCCCGGCCCCATTACCACCACGACTGGTCCACGACCTCTCGGTGGTTCTTTGAATTCCTCTTGCCGGTGGTGCATCGTATTACGAGCTTCCCGAGTTGTATCCATTCGACGAGGGCAATTCCTATATTGATAATCCATCGACCCGCATTTATAGCAAGCACCGCTTTCTTCCAAAGACTCTCCGAATGCCTTTTCCCACAATCAAGCACAATCTCGACTACGATTCACGATTCTGGTGTTCTACCTTGAGGTGGTTCATCATTCCGAGGCCTCTTGAGAAAACTTCTTGAAGAACCCGAATATTTCATATCTCTCTTGCCTCTAGCTCCTTCCCGATTTCGGACGTTCGAGTTCTTAACCTCTTTGGCTATCTTGGCCTTTTCCACAAGCGTGGAAAAGTTCTAACTTGTTGTGGGGCTATCAACACCGCAATTCATCGTTCAAGCCATCCTCAAAGCGCACACAACGCTCATGATCCGTCGCCACTATTGTTCGAGCATAGCGACTCAAGCGCAAAAACTCGACTTCATATGTCGCCTTTGTCTTATTCCCTTGGACCAGATTGAAATTCCTTCCTTCCGCATCAACATAACTCGTTCCTACATATTTTCCTTGGAAGGAAACTTTAAAGAATTCCCAATTAACTAATGCAACTTGAGACCTTCTCGGACGAAGAAGCCACCATTGGTATACTTCGTCCCTTAACAAGGACACCGCTCCCTTAGTTTTTGTTCCACCGTGCACTCAAGATCGTCCATAATTCGCTCTCCATCGCCTCAAGCCAATATTCAGCGACATTTGGAGCTACACACGAGACACCTCTCGAAAACCTCAGCACCACTTGATTTCAATCGTTCGATATCGACCCACGAGCCGTTGGCCCGATTCTAGCTCCAATGACCCTTTCAAGGACTCGCGGCATTGCTCGCGTCACCGCATTATCTTCTTCCATATGATCATGTGATCCCGTCTCACTTTCGAGTGACGCAGTGCATCCATTTTCGGCATATGATCCGGTGCTTCGGTTGCGCCTCTAACACCTCGTCCTCTACCACGGCCACGTCTCATCGCGTCCACGACCACGTCCTCTAGAGCTCATAATGGTGATTTAACGATTATGAGTTTTATGAATCGAATACTATTTCAGTGTTTATTAACGATATTTTATGATATGAAAGAGATAGAGTTGTTTTCGCAACCATATCCTATTGTCTCAATCTCTACGATTTTCAACACCTAAAACTAGAAGTTCTAGAGTGTTTCTTATGATCATATCACAATGATAATAAACAATCAATATACAGATACTTACTTGACTTGGCGCGGAATGCTCATGGTGCCATACTACCTTTAAATCAAAAAGTCTAGAAATTTGAGTTGTTTCTCAAACAATTATCTTTATTGAACCCAAACCACAGTGAGTTTTGAAACTAGCTCTGATACCATTAAATGTAACACCCCAAACCAGGTCTATGCGTTAAGACGAGATTTGGTTTGTCACAATCGAACGAACATCCAATATTCTCTAATGATTTAAGTAAAATAAGTAATGCAAAACCTTTAGAAATAAGGTTTAATAAAACTAAGTACAATGATTAAAATTTATGAATTAAGAAAAATACTTGTTTGAAATCTTATATATATTAGTCAAAACCTTAACGTAGTTTTAAAAGAATTTGAAAGAAATTGAAAAGTAATTTAGGTGTCCAAAATTGTTATAAAACACAATATTTTTAAGAAAACTTTATAGATTTTAACATAAGCCCATATTAAAAGTCTTAAAATAAAATTAAATCCATCCACACATAAAAATCCATAAAAACATAATTAGAGGCCTTATTACATCATACCCAAATAGTAATTAAAATAAGTAACTTAAATAAAGTTCATAGTTTATAAAACCCAAGCTCGTAGTATGGCCTCCACCAAGTCATCCCCGCCCAAGTCCACATCAATTTCCATTACGAGATGGATAATAAAACGGGGTGAGTTACAAAGAACTCGAGTGTGTAACTCACTTACCACCATTATTGGGCCGGACCATCAAGGCATTAATTTGGGCTTGAGCCCAATTACAAATTTTAACAATATAAAATGAAATAAAATATATAAAATGCATGTAAAATGAATTTCCCAACCAAGCCTAATTTCCATCCGCTACACACCCCCGTGCACTCAACCAAAGACACTGTGGGGATCAAGTCAACCCACCCCGCCAAACACACAAATCGCAGGCATTTAGCCTTTTAAAATAATATTGTAGTGCACTACCGAACTAGATTATGACATAGTCACCGAACTAGAGGCATTAAGCCAAAATTTGTGGCAGAGCCACCGAACTAGATACGTGGCCACAGGCCTTTCTTCTCTTCATCAAATCCCATCCCATGCATTTATGTATGAATAACAAACTTTAATCATAAATAATTTATCAAGTAACCCATAATACAAATGAGTTTTTTTTTTTAATAAAACCTTTCATTTGGGCCTATTAACAATATAGTATTAAACTTTGGCCCATATCTCGAACTAGAGGGTTTCCGGCCCATTAGCGATCTAGCAAACTTTTATGGCCCAATTTATCGATCTAGCGATTTTATGGCCCGATTTATCGATCTAGCGATTTTATGGCCCAATTTATCGATCTAGCGCTTTTATGGCCCAATTTATCGATCTAGCGAGTTTATGGCCCATTTATCGATCTAGTAGTTTTATGGCCCAATTTATCGATCTAGCGATTTTATGGCCCAATTTATCGATCTAGCGATTTTTATGGATTTACACAAAAGTACTTATTACTACAACATTTTTGATTTGGCCATTTTTACGATTTATCATAATACTTTATTGTTTAGTATCTAACCCGAAAGATAAGTGTGAAGTTACACACACAGTTATAGTGAGAACTAGACTTTCCGCTTTCGTCAACACCTATACATATCACGATAATTAGAATCACTATATTTTATTAACGAAATCAATCTTAGAAATTAACGATCTAACTTTTACCCTCGGATTTTGAACTACTTCTACTTGCGGTTTCTCCCCGATTGATGGTTCGTTAACCGAATCAAATCCACGAACAAATAATGGTTCGGGAGTACGAACTACTTCAAACAATTGATTCTCCTCGGATGAACGTCGCAACCCGGTGGGAAATCCCGGATTCTTTCAAAGCAATCCTTTGCTTATACTTAGGGGATTAACGGAACCACCCTCTTCCGAACACTATTCACCGCCCTTTTCTTCCCTATTTTGATTGTCTTCAAAGACAAAAGATCGTTAGCACGCCCTAATAATATATATATCGAATATGACTAAAGGTTTTAAGAAGCGAGATTTCTTACCACAAATATTCTTGTTCCACAAGGAGAATCGATCCAAGCGTTCTATGTCACTCACAACCACTTGATTTCCGATCTTCCGTTATCGCACTAAAGTATAACAAAATAAACGTTAATAGAAGGAACGTTTATTTCGATCTAAGAAAGCCTTCATACCACCATCAATATTCGGCCATGACTACTTCTAACTAAACGGAACTAAAAAGAATTCTTACCCTTTTGTCCACGGTTGAAAAGAAAGGATTGAAAAAAAATGATGTCTCTAAGTGATGGAGGATTCGACTATGACTCACTAACATTCGGCCATGGAGAAAAACAATGGAGAAAAGGATGAGTGAAAAGAAATAAAATATGAGAGAAGAGATGATAATGAAGATTCGGTTTTCAAAGAGAAGAAAAGAGAAAAAATAAAAAGATGTATTGGAGAGCAAGGTACATTCGGCAATGGAGAAAGAAAACAAAAAGAGAGAGATGGTCTTTTTGGTACTAACACTTTCGGCACTAAGAAGAGGCACAAGAGAATATTCAAAAGATGAACAAAGAAAATGACCAAATGGTCAAAAGAATTAGGCTTTACCAAATGCACAAATTCGGCCAAGGGAGAAAAGTTGAGAAAGGATTGCAAACTTTGCACATATGCTAAGAATGACCAAAAAGAGACTTCAAATCCTAGCCAAACTAACACCAAAAATTGGCTCCCCTAGACCATATTGCCAGTCCATATGCATGGTCAAATGGCCATGATTTTGTTTCCAAAACACTTTCCTTGATACTTGCCCTATGTCTCCATATCTTTCCATATTTTCTTGATTCCCTACCAAAATTCACTCTTACCTTATTCCTTTGATATACTAACCAAAATAACAAGGTCAACACTTACCATAAATAAGCTTGGCCGACACTTACCATAGAAGAGCAAAATAAAAGTTGTCAAAATGCCATCCAAGGGATTTGAACCACTCTCCTCAAGCTATAACCCATGCGCCAACACCACCGGCCATTTACTCATCTTATGCTACTATTTAACACTTAATTTAACTTAAGTGTCAATGCCACTGCTCCACTTCAATAAATTCTCAAACTATAAAAAAATTATTCCATACCCGAATAATTCTATACTCTTCTTCAGACTATAATAGGCACAAAAAGAAATAAGAAAATTTTTCCTTCATAAACTAAAACGACAAAACATGCAATAAATCGATACTTGAATTTTAGGGTGTTACACTATGCACCAGGTAGGATCTCAGAAAAGAGGAGGTGGGTCACTCGGACCGCTTAAGTACCAAGCTCTCACTAGATCCAATCCTAGACATGCATATGTCGGTTACCACACTCTAACTAATCGACTTGTCCACAGACATGTTTAATTAGCTTAAGTCTTATGAAATTGAAGAGTTGCTCAAACTAGGCCTAAGTCCATAAACCCTAGCATATCTGCCTACGTCCCCATAAAGCTCATCAAACCCAAATTACAACCTTACGGCCCATTAGGCCCAAATCTTACCATATGACCTATTAGGCCCAAAACATATCCAGATCATGTATCATGCAAGACTAATTCAATTCGTATAACCATTCCATCAAACTTAGCCTCAGGGCCCACTGGGCCTATTTAGCCACTTTCGGCTTTTCGGCTTTTTAGGATTGCCGATATCGTGTGTGTTGTGTTTGTACACACCTGCTAACCTTGCGTGCTACGAACCCCTTAGTCCCGAACCTACAATTGACATCACCTAACGATTAATCATAACTTAAGATGCACTTTATCAGAAACCGAAACCTCACCGTAACCTTACCGTGTGCCTTACTTTCTAGTAGCCCTTCCTTTGCTACTATTGGCGATTATCCTCTAGATCTGCATCCAACACCTATATCGTCAAAACCAAGTGATCCATATAGATCATAAATCATCCCCTATGAGCCACAATAGATTCGGTCACTTATTAAAACTCTAACTGAATCGAGAATACTTACTACCTTGATAACAATCCTTACCTACCGCGCTTGCGATTACTGAGCCTCACCCTTGTTATTACAAAGTTAACGACAAGGAGGGTTAGATAGCCCTTCGGCTTTTAACAAAACCCGTTAAGAGATCAACTAAGCACTTAACGAAATTCTCCTTTGATCCTGCGGCTTAAATATCTACTTGAACAAGATTCAGCTTCCAAACGTGACTAATAGTAGATAATAATCGATTGAGGTGGAGGAATAAACAACAAAGAATCGGCATAAATAGGGGTTTCGGCAAATAGAGATTTCGGCAAACAGGGATTTTGATAAACAGAGATTTCGGCAAATAGAGATTTCGACAAACAGGGATTTCGGCAAACGATGATTTCGGTAAACAGATATTTCGGCAAATAGAGATTTTGGCAAACAGGGATTTCAGCAAACAGGGATGGTGGTATTCGGCACTAGAAGAAAATAAGGATGAGGGGAAAAAAAGAAGAGAAAGAAAGATGGAAACTCTAAGAACCCCTTCTAAGGATTTCGGCACCCCCCTTTTATAGCCAAAGCCGAACTGCCTTCCCCCCACAGTCCTATTTGGCCCCAACACTTCACCCTCCTCATCTCCTATCTTTTCTCTCTGATAATACCTTCATCTTATCCGAAATCTCCTCCACATCCATCAGTCCTGCTTCCTTCAAACTCTCCACGGCAAGAGTTCAAAATCCACACAACTCTTGTCGTCCACCTATGCAATATAAAACACTCCAAAATGCACTCCTCCTACTCGAACCTTGGACCTCCTCAGCTTTCACACACGCCACCTCATAACTCCCAAGTGATGCCACTTTCCACTAGACCACAAGCCCATTTGTGTCATATTTTCTCTTAATCTACTTAAGAGGCCTCATGCCTGAGACTAGGGTCCGCTGATAAAAGAAAAATAAATTTTTCCCTATGGTCTCCCTTATCTCTCAGGCTTCAAATAATCCCGATAATACCTTAATATTAATATTCTAAGTGCTACATATATCCCAAAAATAATTTAAACCCTCCCATTCCCAAGGCCTATTGGGCCCAATTCTTCTAGGCCCAAATTCGGGGTGTTACAATTCTACCCTCCTTAAAGAAATTTCGTCCTCGAAATTTCCAACTAACTATTAATCGTACTACCCAAGTCACACCACTATGCTTTCGCTGCGCACTCTAATTCTAATAATTTTAATACATACCCAAAACATCCACCTATCGCAAACATTCCCAAACATACGCAGAATAAGTACCAAATTCTGATTCAAATGTTTACAAAGCCCTAACACTTCCACGGCCTCGGCCGCGGCCTCTTGCGCCTCTTCTAGCGCTCATCGTTGGGTATTTAAAAATTTTATGAAATTAGTTCGTAATTCCATTGTTTAAAGCGCATGTCTTATGTAAGTAACAACAATTTCTTAGAGTTATTCCACGGTCGAGAATCCATTACAGGCTTAAGTTTCCTATGGGCCTTAGTCTCTAAAAGCCTATTTTAAGTAGCCCATTACCTACATAGTTCATTAATTTAAGCAATTGTAGTACAGAGAACTTACTTGGCTCGACATTGAGGGCTCGGTGAACCACACTTCAAGAATCCTGCAAAAACTTCTTAATCTACTTATTTTAAAACCCAAAACATAAGGCCCATTTCACAGCCCGAGCTTTGCAACTTGGCTCTGATACCACTAAATGTAACACCCCAAACCCGGCCTGAAAGTTAGGCCCGAATTTGGAATGTCACATTAAAGGCGCACTTCAAAACAATTTACTAGTTAACCATTTAAGGCGCAAAAACCCAAAACAAAGATTATTTCAAAAACCATATTAACACTTTAATAACTTTATGAAATTTCTTAAGTGGGCAGTTGAAATAATAATAATAATAAACCCAAAATTCAAAGTCAAATAGGAGTTACATGGCCTTATTACAATCCAACGAAAAAACAAAGTATTTAAACAGAATCATTTGAATAAATTAAAACATTTGAACAACTTGTAGTGTGGTCATCTCCGAGTCCTCTCCCACGTCGAGCAGCCTATTCAGGATTACCTGAAACATTTAAAATTAAGGGTGTGAGTTTCAAAACTCAGTGTGTACAACCCTTGGCAATCAAATCACATACAAATATTCACATTGGGCCTAAGCCCTATCAAAATTGGTGGTCTTGGGTTTTAGCCCACAATGACCTCATATCATATCATATCGTATCATTTATAAACAGATAATGCAAAACCCACCCCAAAAATCCATCCGCTAAACACACCATTTCCCTTCCAACCTTATGACTCCTGTGGGGAATTCTAGCTCGACCCACCCCTCCGCTACACACCAAGGGTAGCCCGGTTATGGTACTACCGAACGTTGCAGCAAGCTGCTAATCATATGTTGGGCTTAAAGCCTTCTGTGGATCCATACCATACGGCTATGCGATCCCCAAATATTGACACAGAGTCATCAATATATATATGTTAGGCACATAGCCACGGTAAATATGATTGGCACAAAGCCATAATAACAACACAAAGCGTTCGGTATTGGCACAAAGCCCATAATTACGGCACAAAGCCTTTGGTAATAGCACAAAGCCCATAATTACGGCACAAAGCCCATACTAATGGCACACAGCCCTCGGTAACATTATCGGTCCAGCATGGCTGCTCGGTGGCTAAAAAGCCTGCGGTGGATCCATACCATACGGCTATGCGATCCCGGATCCATACCATACGGCAATGCGATCCTCAAATCTTCCTCCGTACCATAATTCCCACCCAAATACATCCTAAGCAGAATATCATATGAATGCATCAAACACAAAAGTAACATCCACAAACCCATATTCATCACATAGGGGTATTCTAGTCATTTCACTACCCAGGGGTATTTTCATAATTCTACCCTATAGGGGTATTTTAGTAATTTGGAAAATTAGGGGTATCTTGGTAATTTTACAAACATGGGTATTTTAGTAATTTTACAATATAAGGGTATTTTAGTAATTTTACACATAAGGGTATTTTAGTAATTTTACAATATAAGGGTATTTTAGTAATTTTCCAACATAAGGGTATTTTAGTAATTTTCCAATATAAGGGTATTTTAGTAATTTTCCAATATAAGGGTATTTTAGTAATTTTACACATAAGGGTATTTTAGTAATTTTACAATATAAGGGTATTTTAGAAATTTTCCAACATAAGGGTATTTTAGTAATTTTCCAATATATGGGTATTTGGTCCCTCTCGGGTTTTACTTATAAACTTTGTCCCATAAACAAGTCCTCACAGTTAAAGTGAACAAACACTATGCACCAGGTAGGATCTCAGAAAAGTGGAGGTGGGTCACTCGGACCGCTTAAGTACCAAGCTCTCACTAGATCCAATCCTAGACATGCATATATCGGTTACCACACTCTAACTAATCGACTTGTCCACAGACATGTTTAATTAGCTTAAGTCTTATGAAATTGAAGAGTTGCTCAAACTAGGCCTAAGTCCATAAACCCTAGCATATCTGCCTACGTCCCCATAAAGCTCATCAAACCCAAATTACAACCTTACGGCCCATTAGGCCCAAATCTTACCATATGACCTATTAGGCCCAAAACATATCCAGATCATGTATCATGCAAGACTAATTCAATTCGTATAACCATTCCATCAAACTTAGCCTCAGGGCCCACTAGGCCTATTTAGCCACTTTCGGCTTTTCGACATTGCCGATATCGTGTGTGTGTTGTGTTTGTACACACCTGGTAACCTTGCGTGCTACGAACCCCTTAGTCACGAACCTACAATTGACTCACCTAACGATTAATCATAAATTAAGATGCACTTTATCAGAAACCGAAACCTCACTGTAACCTTACCGTGTGCCTTACTTTCTAGTAGCCCTTCCTTTGCTACTATTGGCGATTATCCTCTAGATCTGCATCCAACATCTATATCGTCAAAACCAAGTGATCCATATAGATCATAAATCATCGCCTATGAGCCACAATAGATTCGGTCACTTATTAAAACTCTAACTGAATCGAGAATACTTACTACCTTGATAACAATCCTTACCTACCGCACTTGCGATTGCTGAGCCTCACCCTTGTTATTACAAAGTTAACGACAAGGAGGGTTATATAGCCCTTCGGCTTTTAACAAAACTCATTAAAAGATCAACTAAGCACTTACCGAAATTCTCCTTTGATCCTGCGGCTTAAATATCTACTTGAACAAGATTCAGCTTCCATACGTGACTAAGAGTAGATAACAATCGATTGAGGTGGAGGAACAAACAACAAAGAATCAGCATAAACAGGGGTTTCGGCAAATAGGGATTTTGACAAACAGGGATTTCGGTAAATAGAGATTTCGGTAAATAGAGATTTCGGCAAACAGGGATTTCGACAAATTGGGATTTCGGTAAACAGAGATTTCGGCAAACAGGGATTTCGGCAAACAGGGATGGTGGTATTCGGCAATGGAAGAAAATAAGGATGAGGGGAAAAAAAGAAGAGAGAGAAAGATGGAAACTCTAAGAACCCCTTCTAAGGATTTCGGCACCCCCCTTTTGTAGCCAAAGCCGAACTGCCTTCCCCCTACAGTCCTATTCGGCCCCAACACTTCACCCTCCTTATCTCCTATATTTTCTCTCTGATAATACCTTCATCTTATCTGAAATCTCCTCCACATCTATCAATCCCGCTTCCTTCAAATTCTCCACGGTAAGAGTTCAAAATCCACACAACTCTTGCCGTCCACCTATGCAAAATAAAACACTCCAAAATGCACTCCTCCTACTCGAACCTTGGACCTCCTCAGCTTTCACACACGCCACCTCATAACTCCCAAGTGACGCCACTTTCCACTGGACCACAAGCCCATTTGTGTCCTATTTTCTCTTAATCTACTTAAGAGGCCTCATGCCTGAGACTAGGGTCCGCTGAGAAAGAAAAATAAATTTTTTCCTATGGTCTCCCTTATCTCTCAGGCTTCAAATAATCCCGATAATACCTTAATATTAATATTCTAAGTGCTACATATATCCCAAAAATAATTTAACACTCCCATTCCCAAGGCCTATTGGGCCCAATTCTTCTAGGCCCAAATTTGGGGTGTTACACCGATTCTGGCTGTACTAACACTGGAGCTTCCGTTAACAGAGTTTTCAACTGATCAAAACTTTTCTGACATCTATCAGACCATTCAAATCTAACATCTTTCTGAAGTAATTTCGTCAACGGAGTAGCTATCACGGAAAATCCTTTCACAAATCGACGATAATAACCAGCTAGGCCCAAAAAGCTATGGACTTCAGACACGTTCCTCGGAGGTTTCCAATCCAGAATAGCAGAAATCTTGCTCGGATCAACTCAAATTCTGGAAGCTGACACAATATGCCCCAAAAAACTAACCTCGTGTAACCAGAATTCACATTTTCTAAATTTTGCGTACAATTTCTTTTCTCGCAGAGTTTGCAATACGATTCTCAAATGTTCAGCATGCTCAGTCTCATCCCGTGAGTAAATCAAAATGTCTTCAATAAATACTACAACAAATTGATCTAGGGGACGGTCGAAAATTACATTCATCGATCCATAAAAACAAAAGAGTGCATTGGTTAGTCCAAATGGCATAACTAAAAACTCATAATGCCCGTACCTCGTTCTGAAAGCAGTCTTCTGAATGTCTAAATCTTTAACTCTCAACTGGTAGTATGCCGATCTCAAATCAATCTTGGAAAACACAGTAGCTCCTTTTAAATGATCAAATAAATCATCAATTCTGGGCAACGGATATTTGTTCTTTATTGTCACCTTATTCAACTGACGGTAATCGATGCACATTCTCATCGTGCCATCTTTCTTTTTCACAAACAGAACGGGAGCACCCCAAGGTGAGAAACTCGGTCTAGCAAACCCTCTATCAGTCAATTCTTGTAACTGTGACTTTAACTCTTTCAGCTCTGTTGGTGCCATTCTATACGGAGCTATTGAAATAGGTGTAGTACCCGGCTACAACTCAATACCAAATTAAACTTCACGTATCGGAGGCAAACCCGACAATTCTTCCGGAAACACATCAGAATATTCACAGACAACAGGCACTGACTCAACTTTCTTTTCAGACACCTTCGAGTCAATAACATAAGCGAAATATGCTTCATATCCCTTTTTCACATAACTTTGAGCTTTCAAAACCGATATCACAGCAGACAATTCATTCATATCATTAGACTCAATCCGCACAGTTTCATTATTCAGGCATCTCAAATCAACAGTCTTTCTTTTACAATTTACAACCGCATCATGCAAAAACAACCAATCCATACCCAAAATAATATCGAACTCGTCAAATGGAAACAGCATCAGATCAACAGGAAAACAGATATCTCGAAACATTAACCGACAGTTCTTGCATACTTTGTCAACAAGGACACTTTTACCTAAGGGGTTCGATACTTTTATAGTAAACTCGGTGAGACTCTACAGCAAAGTCTTCTTTGAATACTAAATTCATACATATATATGAATGCGTAGAACCGTGGTCTATCAAAGCAATCACAGAAGTATCATAAAGAGTAAAAGTACCCGTTATAACGTCAGGCGATGAAGCTTCCTCTCGAGCTCGTACAGCATACGCTATGGCAGGCGCTCTAGATTCAGATTTGACAACATTGTCTCTTGTAGTTCTCTGACTACCACTGACATTCTTTACATTCTTCGATGGTCTACCCTCACAGGTGCAATATCAGATCTCAGATTTTGAACCGTCTGCGCTCAACAGCTCGGGGCAATCACGGATAAAATGATCAAGCGATCCACATCTAAAGCAAGCTCTGTCATTCAATCTACAAACTTCCGGATGCCTTTTCCACAATATTTACATTCAGTCTCTCATCGGACATTACCAACACATCAAGCATCGAAGTTTTTGGAGTTTTGGAACTCATTTCTGGTCTAGATTGATTTGCTCGAATATCTCACATTATCCCCGAATCTTTCTGAGCAGATTGAAATGATTTACTCAAATCTCTTTTTCATATCTCGAGTATCGGACTCACTTTTCTTTTATCTTTCGAGAGTGCCTCTACTTTACAAGCTCGGGCCAACGAGTACAACGAACTCTTTTATTTCTAAAATACCAACTAGCAAACGGATGTCTTCATTAAGTCTATCTTCAAATCTTTTGCACATTATAGCTTCGGATGATACACATTCCCGAGCATACTGACTCAGTCTCACGAATTCTCGTTCATACTCGAAAGCTTGATCATTACCGCCTGTTTAAGTTCAAGAAATTCCTTCCGTTTTTGATCAATGAATCTCTCACTGATATATTTCTTCCGAAACTCAATCTGAAAGAAGTCCCATGTAACTCGTTCTCTCGGAACAACAAAAATCAGAGTTTTCCACCATTGGTAAGCTGCATCTCGGAGTAATGATACCACACACTTTATTCATTCATCCGAAGTCAGAGACATTTTGTCGAATACTCGAATTGTATTCTCTAACCAAAACTCAGCCTTTTCAGCATCATCATCATTGGTAGATCGAAATTCTTCACTCCATACTTGCGAATCTTGTCTCACAGGAGGCTTATTTAATGATTTGGATGCACAAGGTGGTGGTACAACCGTAGTCCGAGGGGATTATCCGGGGCGGAGGTTGTGAAATAGTCGGGTTATTCTTTACAAACTGAGTGAACCACTCACTCATCATTTGGAAGAAAGCTTGTTTAGCTTCTTCCCCTTGACCGCTAGTAGCCGGTCTCGATTATAGGCGCGCTGTCCCTTGCACGGATCGGGCGCATTGCTTTTCACGTCGCTACCACTCTTTTCGGGATCCATTACTATACAGAAATCACATTTATACGTCAAGATTCATCACACTATCACAATTCAGAAATATGGCATGTATAGTTAGACTCTGACACGCTACGTTAGTCTGAGAATTGGCTAAACCGTAGCTCTGATACCAATCAAATGTAACACCCCTAACCTGTATCCGACGCCAGATTAGGGTTAAAGGCGCTACCAGACAGATCGAAAACTTACACAACAGTTCATACATTACATTCATCATTAACGATCATAGTGTCCCGTAGATGAGTCATCGAGACCCAAAGCATGCATATAAATCGAGTTGGGACTAAACTGAAACACATATGAAATTTCATGAAAATTAAAAACTTTTCTAACTTTCAGAATAGGCACGCCTGTAACACCCCAAACCCGGCCTAGAAGTTAGGCCCGAATCTGGCGTGTCACATGGAAAACTTGTTTGAGAATTACAGCCTCTTTGTTAAAACCCAAAACACTTAAGCAATTGTTAACTACTTGAAAACATAATTATCTTAAAAAAAACCTTTTCGGTGGAGAAAGCATATTTGAAATAAACAATTTACAAAAATGTGACGTTTAGAAATAGAGCTGCAAAAGCATTTTGAAGTCGTTGCGAAAACGTAGATAAAATACAAGTATTTTTGAGAGATTGATTGATGAGTCAACAATTAAGGTAGTGAACTTTAAAACCGTGGCTTTTGAAAATATCGTTGAATATTTGTAGGAAAATTCAAGTTAAATTATTTATACAAGTTTGTTTAAAAATCCATTTGTTGATCAATTTTGGAAAAAACCATTATTTATGATTTTAGAAAATCCCCGTTAAAACAATTCAAGCAATATAATAAGTACGACTAAACATAAAGCAATTTAAAACATATCCCAGAGGCCTTATTACAACTTAAACCAAAATAGCAAAATAATAAAATAAACGGAAATAGAAATTTAAAATTCAATAACACCATTTTTGAAGTATGGCCTCCACCGAGTCATCCATGGGCCCAAGTCCTCATTACGAGCATTACCTACAAGGGTTAAGAAAAGGGGGTGAGTTACAAGAACTCGAGTGTATAATCCCCTTCATTGTTGCCTCACCTGGGCCTAAATCCCATATAGCAATCATCTTGGGCCTAAGCCCATTCACAATAATAATAATATATCATTTATGTCATGTGTATGAAATGCAATTCCCAAACCAAACCTAGTATTCCATCCGCTACACACCACCCGTACCAACTAACACACCTGTGGGGATCTTTTGTCAACCCACCCCGCCAACACACCAATCGCATGCATTAAGCCATTTATAACAAATGTAATTGTGGACAAGCCACCAGATTAACAAAATTTACGTGGCATTGCCACTATACAGATTTGTGGCAGAGCCACCAAAAATTTATGTGGCAGAGCCACCAGAACTTCTCTTCGTTATTATCCCATCCCATGCAAAATCATGTATATAATGCATAACAATTCACAATATAATAACAGTAATTTATTCGGATATTTATTACAAAATTATGGCCCATTATAACAATTAATCAAAGGGCCCATTAAGCAAAATATCAGATTTGGCCCATTTAGCAAAATATCAGATTGGCCCATATAGCAAAATATCAGATTGGCCCATTTATCAAAATATCAGATTGGCCCATATAGCAAAATATCAGATCGGTCTATTTAGCAAAATATCAGATCGGCCCATTTAGCAAAATATCAGATCGGCCCATTAAACAATTTCGTAATTCGGCCCTTTAGGGGCATTTTCGTAATTTTGACCCATAGGGGCATTTTCGTAATTTCGACCCATAGGGGCATTTTCGTAATTTTGATAATTTACCCACTAAGGTTAATTCGGTAATCTCGCAACCTAAGGGTATTTTGGAAATTTCGCAACCTAGACTTAACTACTAATGTGGAGCATAAAAATCGAAACTGTCCATCTCTGTCGTACTAACTAAATTGACTATAACTTGAGTTAGGAATCTCTAAATCTAACTCCGTAAATTTTCCTTGAGACTAGACTCATATATCTTCTTACTATAATTTTTCCAGAATTTTTGACTTAGCCATTTAGTACAGTTTATTCCTTAAAGATTCCCTTGTTTCACTGACCAACGATTCTGACCTCTCTTACCCAAAATTCAAATATCTCACTGTACAGTTTTCATATGTTGCTCCCACTTGTTTCTATTGGAAATAGACTCACTAAGGAATCTGTACATATAAACTATAACTCATAATTCACTTTGTACAATTTTATAAGATTTTTTTTCCAAGACAGATCAGGGAACCACGAAGTCATTCAGAACCAGTCTCACTAAAATTAAGATATCTCAAAATATAAAATTCCGTTTCCTTCTCCGTTTCTTCCATATCAAAATAGACACAGTAATCTTTAATTTGATATCTTATTCACTTTCTAATCCCTTTTCTCCTATTTTTTGTGATTTTTCAAAAACACACCACTGCTTCTAACCGAAACTGTTTTATTACGAAATACGATTACCACTACGATCATACGCATGCCCGAGTGATCACGGATGTCGGTTTTCAGTTTTATTCGGTATTTCGAACGATTCACAGAATATTTCATACAAACTTTCAAAGAAGTGTGAGATTACACACCAGTTCAGATACGTATACGAAAGATACGGGATTACACACCTGATTTTGATTTCCTAAAGAACCACTCGTCGATGACCTAGAACAGTACCAACCAAAAGTTAGCCTCGGATTTCCAAAAGATTTCGTATCACTTACACTTGAATCACTTACCACTATGTCCGAAGGTAGAATATATCGAGTGATTTCGTCCCTAAAAAATATAGTCGATTATTCAAAACTTCAATCCGATTTGCAACATAGCCAAATAGAGATATAACAAAAAAAATCCAAAAACGAACTCTTTACCTTAATGATGATAGATCCGACTTTAATCGATTGACTTAAGACTAGAGAGGATTCGGCAAGAATGTGCTTTACGACCACACACTAGAATACTATGAAAGGAAAGATGACCACGTTTAGAGAGAATAGAAGAAATGATGTTTTCGGTTAAGAAAACCATCCAAAGACAAGGGCACAAAATTTGGCATGGAGAAAAGAAAAATACAATGATAGAATGGAGCCACTTACCGATTCAATCAAAGAAGATGTGTTCAACTCTCAAGATGTAGAAGGGAAGATGATAGAAATTCGGCTATTGATGAGAAAAGAATTAAGAAGGTTCGGCCAAAACAAAAGAGAAAAATGGACAAATGGACTAGGAGAGGCCAAAGCAAAAGAGAAAAGAGTTTGGAAAAGAGACACAAATTGCTCAAAGAGAAAGATACCTCTCATGCACTAAAACTTAGCAAAATGATCCTAGCAAAATCGGCTCCCCTCTCTCCCTACAAAACCATCCATATCTTTTTGCCTAAAGGAAGAATGTTGACCACAATTCTATCCTAGGCAACTCCACATGTTTGGCCAACATGTCCCCCTCCCTTATCCCTTTCTTTGATTTCTTTCCTTCTTTTTCCCTTATCTTTCTCCTTACCATAATCCTTAGCCTCCTTGCCAAAATTAAAAAGTCCACCTTACCTTAATTACTTCCATGACCGACACTTAGGGAAAGAACACAAAAAAATAGTCAAAATTTGTACCAAGTGGGATTCGAACCTCTTCCCTCAAAGTCCATCATGTGGCACCACATCCTCTTTACCATATGCTCATTTATGCTAGCAATTTACTCACTTATTTCCATAAGCATTGGGGACACTTACTATATCTCCTTAAAGTGCTAAAATACTAAATTTTTACTAAGGCCCAATTAAACCCCGAACTTCCTAGAAACCTCGTAACTTTCCAAAATCACCTTCCTAATTAGTCCAATCTTGAAATAATGCCATTCTCTTTTTCTAAAAATTTTAAACACTCCTAAGCCCAAGGCCTAATGGGCCCAATCCTACTAGGCCCAATTTCAGGATGTTACAATGCCCGTGGTAGGAGACCGTGTGCCCTCCACGGCTTCTAGACACCCCCGTGTGTCCATCCGTGTTTACATACTGACTATATCAACACGGTTACTTGGCACGTCTGTGTGCCATGACCGTGTGCTACCAAACCATATACTAACTTTTCCAACACGGCCAACAAGCACACCCGTGTGCCATGGCCGTGTGCTCTTAGCTAGCTACTGACTTATACACCACGGCCAGCTGACACACCCATGTCGAGGCCGTGTGCTATTTAAGCTACATTCTGCCAATTCAACCACGGTCTTAGGCACGCCTCAGTTGCCAACAATCGTGTGGCATTATAGGCCATTTACAAGGCCAAAATGCCACCCATAAGGGTCAACCTACAAGCCATATTTTCCAACATATCTCATGCACATATAACCATAAAAAACATACAAAAATAATCATTCAAACCATGCATTCAATACCATTTCCAACCATGACCATTTCAAAGAATAAAACCCATATCATTACAAGTATAATTCATTCATTTGCTCACTCAAACCTTGGCCATTTCACATGCTTTCACCATACCAAAATATGCATCATGTATCACATTCATTTAAGCAAAGTCTTAATTTGAAAATAGCCAAATCACATGGCTAAGATCACATACCAACTTGTACTAAAATACTAGCCTATACATGCCATATCTAACTTTATACATTTTCAAATTGTACCAAAATGATTTTAGTAGTGTGATGATGATCCTTGACGGTCCTGAGCCTTCAGTAGCTTTGACGACCTATAAAACAGAGAAAACACGGACAGAGTAAGCTTTCTAAAAGCTTAGTAAGTCATTTACAAATAAACTTAACATATAAAACATATGAGCATAATACCACATTGGCACATTTCATATACATAGCAAATTTCTCACATATATACTTTGGTCCATATCTTTTGCCATATTTGCCACATTCATCAATTTAAGAATCATAGTAAGATCACATAGGTACTTACCTTATATACACACTTTGTGTATATATATCAAACGTACATGGAACAGACAATCAATCACTTAATTTATCATAGCTCGAATTTGCAATTCGTATCTCAGACTTGCCCGTTGAATCGTAAGGAATCTAGTATGATACTCAGAAGGTTCAGAATGGTTGTACAATGCCAAAGTTCCATTCAAGGTCTTACATGCACTCAGACATTGATGCCGCTGTCCCAGACAGGATCTTACACAAATCAATACGATACCGATGTCCCAGACATGGTCTTACACGTAAAGCTTATATCGATGCCAACATCCCAGACGTGGTCTTACTCATAAAACTTATATCGATGCCAACGTCCCAGACGAGGTCTTACACAAAGTCTCAAATCAACGCCAACGTCCCAGACGTGGTCTTACATGATAAAACAGAACAGATACCTATGTCATGACATATACTATCCTATCCATTCCTAGGTTCAGACGGGGCTTCTCGGACATCAATATTAGTCGATACCAATTCTCGGATTTCGCATATATCTCATCTCGAACGTATTCATAGCAATTCAAATTTCATATATGCACAATTAAGTCAATTCAAATACATTTATTTGTATATTGACTTACCTCGAGTTCGGTTTAATGGAAACGGATACGGCTACTCGATTACTTTCGATTTCCCGCGATCTAAGTCCATTTTCTTTGGTTCTTGATCTATACATATTCAAATTCAATCCATTTATTCAAAAACTCATTCAATTTAATCCAAAAACACATATTTAGGGCAATTTACAAATTAGCCCTCACATTTTCACATTTGGACATTTTAGTCCCTATTTCACAAAATCACAAAATACACCAAATTTGCTTATGCTCATGCTTAGCCGAATGCTCATGTATCTCATACAAGTCCAAACATTTCATTTATTTCACAATTTAGTCCCTCAAAATACTATTTTCTCAATTGAATCCAAAATACTCAAATTCAACAAAACTTCAAATACAAACTATGATAATCAAACACATATCTTTTATTTTTCACCATCAAACATTTCAAAGCTCATGTGTTCAACAAAGACACATTTCAAAAACATCATCAATTCTCAAAATTAAGACATGGGTTTCAAAGTTTACGAAGCAACGATTGCAAAAACGTAGGAATTATCAAAAACCGAAGCAAAACATACCTTGAATTGAATCAAAAGCTAGCCGAATGCCCTAGCTCAATTTCCTTTTTCTTTTCTTTTATGTTTCGGCAATATGGATGATAATGGCTTATTTTTAAGCCTTTTATTTTATTAAATATCATGTAATTAACAAATTACAAATATAACATTAATGAAACAATTTTATCATCTTATAATGCATGGATATAAATGTCCACTTACTCATAATGGCATAATAACCTTTTAAGGACCTCATATAATAAAGACATTAGCAAATACATTTCCTTACATAAAACATGCTAATATTGCATTTAATGCAATTTAATCCTTTTCTCAAATTAAGCACACAAACAGACAAATTAACTTATGAAACTTTACCACATGCTTAGTCGCATATCAACGGTGTAGAAAATAATATTAAAATATTATACAGACTCAGATTTGTGGTCTCGAAACCACTGTTCCGACTATGGTATGAACTGGACTGTTACATTAAGGCTGAGCATCAGTTACCTTTAGGTTTGCTGTAGCCGGTTAAGATTCCGCTATAGAAGTAGGAGCGAGTAACGATGGACTTCGTTAGTGGGTTACCTCTAACACCCACAAAGAAGGATTCAGTTTGGGTCATCGTGGATCGATTGACCAAGTCTGCACATTTCATTCCGGTTAAGACCGACTATTCACTTCAGAAGTTGGCGAAGCTCTACATTTCTGAGATAGTGAGACTGCATGGGGTAGCTATCTCAATCATTTCTGATAGGGATCCTCGTTTAACGTCTCGGTTCTGGAAAAAGTTACATGAGGCTCTGGGTTCGAGATTGGATTTCAATACTGCGTTCCATCCTCAGACCGATGGTCAATCTGAGAGGGTGATTCAGATACTAGAAGATATGTTGAGGAGTTGTGTTATCAATTTTCGAGGCAGTTGGGAGGATTATCTGTCGTTAGCCGAGTTCACCTACAATAACAGTTTCTAATCGAGTATTCAGATGGCACCTTATGAGGCTCTGTATGGTCGTAAGTGTCGTACTCCTTTGTGTTGGACTGAGTTAGGCGAACGTCGAGTTTTGGGTCCTGAGTTGGTTTCTGAGACTGAGGATAAGGTTCGACTGATTCGGGATCGTCTGAAGGTAGCTTCTGATAGACAGAAGTCTTACGCAGATCTGAAGAGGTGTGATATTGAGTATTCTGTGGGGGACTTCATTTTTCTCAAGGTTTCTCCATGGAAGAAAGTTTTGATATTCGATCGCAAGGGCAGGTTGAGCCCTAGGTTTATCGGGCCATGTCAGATTCTGAAGCGTGTGGGACCGGTCACTTATCAATTGAGTTACCTCCAAAGCTAGATCGTATTCATGACATATTCCACGTCTTGATGTTGAGGCGTTACCGCTCTGATCCTACTCATATTGTCCATGTTGAGGAGATTGAGGTTAGGCCAGATTTGACCTTCGAGGAAGAGCCAGTTTAGATTTTGGATCGCGATGTAAAGGTTCTTCGGAAGAAGTCTATTCCATTAGTAAAGGTGCTGTGGCGGAATCATAGCACTGAGGAGGCCACGTGGGAGCCTGAGGGCTCGATGCATCAGCATTATCCTCATTTATTCTGATCAGGTAAATTTCGAGGTCGAAATTTCTTTTAGGGGGTAGAGTTGTAACGCCCTAAAATTCTTATTTCGGCTTTTGCAAAAATTCGACATAACTGTGTATCTGCTTCAGTGGTTAAGAGTTCTGGGTGTGTGTGTGAGGTCCCAAGTTTCAAGCCCTACCTTTGATAAATTTTGATATTTTTCTGATCTAATCCTTGTGTTTAGGGAGTGGGCTTATATTTAATTATTGGTGGAATCATATCAGAATGGGCATGCTGGTCTGGTGGTTAAGTTGAGTGTTAGAGTGCTGAAGGTCTTGTGTTCGAATCCCTGCGTGAGCGTGGGTGTTATTTTTGCTCGGCTCTATGATAGAGTTCCAGTTGTAGTAGAATTCTGAGTAGTGGGTGGTTATGATTGTGAGGTAGTGGGATTTGGGTAAATCTGTTTCCCAAAAACTTCTCTTGGAAAAAAACTGACGTCTCTCCCTATCTTTCTCTGCAATCTTTTTCTTTTATTTCTCATGTATTCTCTCATCTTTATTTCTTTCGTTTTGGGAAAAATTGAGTTTTAATCTCGGTGTTCGATTCAAGGTATTGCACGTTGGTAAGTAGGCATAGAATGTTCGGTTCGAATAGGGGTTCCTTTTTAATTGGTTCTTGAATTTTTTATTATTTTCGTTGGAATCTTATACGCTGTTTTGGCAGCAGCAAATCTGGATGTGAGGGGCTCTCCATGTGCGAAAACGTGATCAAAATCGTTCAGGGGTGAGGGTAAGTGTTTGAAGGTGGTTTGATGTTGTTATCGGTTTTGGAAATTTTGATTCAAATGAGTAATAAGTCTATTTTTGAGCGTTGGTGTACTGATTTTTAGGTTCTGGAGTGTTCGTAGTGGCAGTAGTATCGAAATCGTACTAGGTGTGTGCCCGAAACGCAGAAATTGAGCTTTCAGCAAAAGCCGAAAAAGGCTACTGTCAATGCCATACAGGCGTGTGGTCACCCATGTGGAAGGCCGTGTGCGATAACACGGCTATGTGATCGACGAAGGCCAGCCCGTACGTAAGACACGGCCGTGTGATGGCCAGGGTGTGGCTGTGTGGGCCACACGAGCTAAACTGAACTGGGCGTGTGGACCACACAGACACGCCACATGGGCATATGATATCTGGGCCAGGCCGCATGATCCACACGAGCAACGCCAATCTGAGCGTGTGGGCCCACACGGGCAAACCACATGGGCGTGTGGGCCCATTTAGCTAAAATGTCCCCTAGGGTTGCACGGGTTGCCCAAGTCGACTGTGAACCTACTATAGGGTCAGTAAGCGCTACTTAGACCCTAAATCGTGTAACATGAATATATAATGTATTTGTAAGAGCCCAAATCTGCCCGGGCCCGTGCAAACCAAATAAAACCAAAAACAAAATTA
Organism: Gossypium sturtianum; assembly: GCA_025698515.1. Classification (NCBI taxonomy): domain Eukaryota; kingdom Viridiplantae; phylum Streptophyta; class Magnoliopsida; order Malvales; family Malvaceae; genus Gossypium; species Gossypium sturtianum. Next base: position 67,700,512 of record CM046949.1, on the reverse strand, counting down.
ACGTCTCAACCCAATTACATAACCCAAATCTTACAGCCCAATGGCCCAAATATTTATTTCAGCCAAACCCTAACCCTAGGGCTAACTGCTGTCACCGCAGCCTCCACCTCCATGTGTGCCATCATCCAGCTGGCCGTTCGTACCTGCAGAATAACAAACAACAACAGGATGGACAACAATAAGACAGCAAGAAAAAGCAAAAAATGTGAAAAAGAATTTGTATTTTCTTTTTTATTATTATTCGGCTATAAAAGGCCGAATCCGATCAGTGTAGGGGGCTTTTTTTTGGGTCTTCTTTTTTTCTCTCTTTTTGTACACACCCACGAATCAATACAAAGAAAAAGAGAAAAATTCGATTATTAAATCGCAATAGAACTGAGTTTTATTTTTATTTTTCGGAAGGTGATTTACATTTTATAAGCTTCATTCTTTAAGTTTTTATATTTTGTTTTTTTATCTATTTATACGAAAAGAAGAAGAGGAATCGGGTACTTACCTTGGTCCCCTCGTCGCCAGAGAGTCCTTTTCGTGCAACGCCGGCCATTGGCCCATGACGGCGGTGCGATAGACACTGGAGGCCCTAGGCCGGACTTGGGAAAGACCAAAAAAGGGGAAGAGGGATATTTGAGAGTGTTTTAGGTTTTTTTTTTTAAAGAGAAGGTGAGAAAATGAAGATTTAAAAAAAAAATTGATTCTTATACCTATTAAAACGACAGCGTTTTATCAAGGGTCTTTTTAAACTCAAAACGGCGTCGTTTAGAGGCTATACTCGCACGAGTGACCCAACCCGGGGAGGATCCGCGTGTTTTCAAGCAATGGTATATTTGCGCAACAAGCCCTTCCGCTTTTGTGGCGTGGTACAATGTCATCCTGCATCATTTTTCTTTTTTTTTTATTTTTGCCCCAGGACATTTGTTTCTGATTCATTTTGGTTTGCGCTGAAACGATGCGTTTTAAGGGTTTGGGTTAATTGCTCATTCAATCCCTATTCTTCACGCGCGTATTCCATCTGGGTCCTCCTGTTGATTTAATGTTTAGCTTTTAGATTTTTAATTTTGTTTTAATTTAATTTCGTCCTTAACCTGTTTTAATTTATTTATTTATTTATTTTTACTTTTCTGTTTCACTATTATTATTATTATTATGATTATTTGTAACACCCTAAAATTCGAGTATCGATTATTGCATGATTTGGTGTTTAGATTATGAAGGAAAATTTTCTTATTATTTTTCGTGTTTATTATAGTCCTGAAGAAGAATTAGAATTATTCGGGGATGGAATAATTTTTAGTTTTTAAAATTTATTGAAGTGGAGCAAGTGGCATTGACACATAAGTTAATTAATGTGTCAAAGTGTAGCTTAAGATGAGTATATGGCAAAGTGGTGTTGGCGCATGAGTTAGTGCATGAGGGAGAAGGTTCGAATCCCTTGTTTAGCATCTAGATGAATTTTATTTTTAATTTTTCTGCACATGAATAGCAAGTGTCGGCCAAGTGCACATATGGTAAGTGTTGACCTTGTTATTTTTAGTTAGTATATCAAAGGATTAAGGAAATTGTTAACTTATGGAAGGGAATCAAGAATTAAGGAAAGATATGAAGATATGGGGCAAGTATCAAGGAAAAGGTTATGGAAATAAAATCATGGCCATTTGACCATGCATAGGGACGGCAATATGGTCTAGGGGGGAGCCGAATTTTTGGTGTTAGTTTGGCTAGGATTTGAAGTCTCTTTTTGGTCATTCTTAGTTTTGTGCATAGTTTTGCAAATTCTCTCAACCTCTCTCCCTTGGCCGAATTTGATCCTTGGTAAGCCTTGATTATTTTGACCATTTGGTCATTATTGCACATCATTTGGTATTCTTTTTGTGCCTTTTTCTCATTAGTGCCGAAATCACCTACATCAAAAGACCATTCCTTTCTTTTCTCTCCTTTTCTCCATTGCCGAATGTGCCTTGATCTTAAACTCATCTCTTTCTTTCTCTTTTGTTTTCTTTGAAAACCGAATTATCATCATCCCTATTCTCTTATTTTGATTTCTTTTCAATCAATACTTTCTCCTTTAATCTCTTCATGGCCGAATGTTAGTGTACCTTAACCGAACCATTTTCTTTTTCTTTGATTATTCATAGCCGAATATCTCTCTATTCATAAGCAACATTCTCAATCGTTTCTTTTCAACCGTGGAAAATAGGTAAGGGTTCTTTTTCGTCTTCGATTAGTTTATAGTATTTGGCCGAATATTGATGGTGGTTTGAAGGCTTTCTTAGATCAAAATAAACGTTCATTCTATTAACGTTTATTTTTTATACTTTAGTGCGATAACGGAAGATTGGAAATCAAGAGGTCGTGTGTGACATAGAATGCTTGGATCGATTTCCTTGTGGAACAAGAATATTTGTGGTAAGGAAATCTCGTTCTCAAAGCCTTTAGTCATAATCGATATATATATATATATATGATTAGGACGTGCTAACGATCTTTGTCTTTGAAGACAATCAAGATAGGGAAGAAACGGCCGTATATAGTGTTCGGAAGAAGGGTGGTACCATTAATCCCCTAAGTATAAACAAAGGATCAGACAAGAATCCGGGATTTCCCACCGTGTTGTGGACGTTCATCCGAGGAGAATCAATTGTTTGAAGTAGTTCGTACTCCCGAACCATTATTTGTTCGTGGATTTGATTCGATTAACGAACCATCAATCGGGAGAAACCGCAAGTGGAAGTAGTTCAAAAATCCGAGGGTAAATTTTAGATCGTTATGTTTAGATCGGTTTTATTATTAGTTTATAATGATCATAAGTTATCGTGATATGTATAGGTGTTGTGAGCGGGAAAGTCTAGTTCTCACCATAACCGGTGTGTAACTTCACACCTATCTTTCAAGTTAGATACTAAAAAGTAAGTATTATGATAAATCGTAAAAATGGCAAAATCGAAATTTATGTGATAATTAACACTTTTGTGTAAAAGCATGAAAACAGTTAAAGTCGGAAAAATTACTAGATCGATAAATTGAGTGAAATATTGCTAGATCGATAAATTGAGCGAAATATTGCTAGATCGATAAATTGAGCCGAAATATTGCTAGATAGATAAATTGGGCCATAAAACTGCTAGATCGATAATATGGGCCAAAGTTTGCTAGATCGCTAATGGGCCAAAAACCCTCTAGTTCGAGATATGGCCAAAGTTTAATACTATATTGTTAATAGGCCCAAATGAAAGGTTTTATTAAAAACTCATTTGTATTATGGGTTACTTGATAAATCATTTATGATTAAAGTTTGTTATTCATACATAAATGCATGGGATGGGATTTGATGAAGAGAAGAAAGGCCTGTGGCCACGTATCTAGTTCGGTGGCTCTGCCACAAATTTTGGCTTAATGCCTCTAGTTCGGTGACTATGTCACAATCTAGTTCGGTGAGTGCACTACAATATTATTTAAAAGGCTAAATGCCTATGATTGGTGTGTTTGGCGGGGTGGGTTGACTTGATCCCCACAGGTGTGCTGGTTGGTACGGGGGTGTGTAGCGGATGGAAATTAGGCTTGGTTGGGAAATTCATTTTACATGCATTTTAATATATTTTATTTCATTTTATATTGTTAAAGTTTGTAATTGGGCTCAAGCCCAAATTAATGCCTTGATGGTTTGGCCCAATAATGGTGGTAAGTGAGTTACACATCGAGTTCTTTGTAACTCACCCCGTTTTATTATCCATCTCGGGTAATGGAAATTGATGTGGACTTGGGCAGGGGATGACATGGTGGAGGCCATACTACGAGCGTGGGTTTTATAAACTATGAACTTTATTTAAGTTACTTATTTTAATTACTATTTTGGGTATGTTGTAATAAGGCCTCTAATTATGTTTTTATGGATTGTTTTTATGTGTGGATGGATTTAACTTTATTTTTAGATCATTAATATGGGCTTATGTTAAATCTATAAAGTTTCTTAAAAATATTATGTTTTATAACAATTTTGGACACCTAAATTACTTTTCAATTTCTTTCAAATTCTTTTAAAAAAAAATCTGCGTTAAGGTTTTGACTAATATATATATATAAGATTTCAACCAAGTATTTTTCTTAATTCATAATCATTGTACTTAGTTTTTATTAAACCTTATTTCTAAAGGTTTGCATTACTGTTTTACTTAAATCATTAGAGAAATTTTGGATGTTCGTTCGGTGTGACAAACCAAATCTCGTCTTAACGCATAGACCTGGTTTGGGGTGTTACATTTAATGGTATCGAGCACGCTTTTCAAAACTCTTTGTGGTTTGGGTTCAATAATGATGTTTGTTTGAAAAACAATTCAAAATTTCTAGATTTTTGATTTAAAGGTAGTATGGCACCATGAGCATCCCGCGCCAAGTCAAGTAAGTATCTGTATATCGATTGTTTATATTGTGATATGATCATAAGAAACACTCTAGAACTTCTAGTTTTAGGTGTTGAAAACCGTAGAGATTGAGACAATAGGATATGGTTGCGAAAACAACTCTATCTCTTTCATATCATAAAACATCGTTAATAAACAACTGAAATAGTATTTTGATTCATAAAACTCTTAATCAGATTAAATCAGTCATTATGAGCTCTAGAGGACGTGGTCGTGGACGCGGTAGACGTGGCCGTGGTAGAGGACGCGAGGTGTTAGAGGCGCAACCAAGCACCGGATCATATGCCGAAATGGATGCACTGCGTCACTCGAAAGTGAGACGGGATCACATAATCATATGGAAGAAGATAATGCGGTGACGCGAGCAATGCTGCGAGTCCTTGAAAGGGTCAGCTGGAGCTAGAACTGGGCCAACAGCTCGTGGGTCGATATCGGAACGCGTTTGAAATCAAGTGAGTGAGGTTTTCGAGAGGTGTCTCAAGTGTAGCTCCAAATGTCGCTGAATATTGGCTTGAGGCGATGGGAGCGAATTATGGACGATCTTAAGTGGATGTGGAACAAAAACTAAGATGAGCGGTATCTTTGTTAAGGGATGAAGCATACCAATGGTGGCTTATCGTTCGAGAAGGCATCGATGTCGCATTAGTTAATTGGAAATTCTTCATGGCTTCCTTTCAAGGGAAATATGTGGGAACAAGCTATGTGGATGCCAGAAGGAAGGAATTCTTGAACTGGTGCAAGGAAATAAGACGGTGGCAAAGATATGAAGTCGAGTTCTTACGTTTGAGTCGCTATGCTCGAACGATAGTGGAAACGGATCATGAGCGTTGTGTACGCTTTGAGGATGGCTTGAACGATGAATTGCGGGTTTTGATAGCCCCACAACAAGTTAGAACTTTTGCCACGCTTGTGGAAAAGGCCAAGATAGCTGAAGAGGTTAAGAACTCGGAACGTCAGAATCGGGAACGAGCTAGAGGCAAGAGAGATATGAAGTATTCAGGTTCTTCAAGAAGGTTTCTGAAGAGGCCTCGGAACGAGGAACCAGCTCAAGGAAGAACACCTGTAGCTGTGAATCAGAGTCGAGATTGTGCTGATTGTGGGAAAAGGCATTCTGGAGAGTGCTGGAAGAAAACGGGTGCTTGCTATAAATGCGGGTCGATGGATCATCAATATAGGAATTGCCCTCGTCGAATGGATACAACTCAGGAAACTCGTAATACTGATGCACCACCGGCAAGAGGAATTCAGCAACCACCGAGAGGTCGTGGACCAGGTCGTGGTGGTAATGGGGCTGGACGTGGTCAAGGTGCAGCGGGTCGAGGCAATGGTCCTAGAGGCAACACAGATGCAAGACAGCCAGGATTGGTATATGCAGTTAGACGCCGTGAGGATGGCAATGCACCTGATGTGATAACTGGTACGTTTTTCATTTTTGATGTACCTGTTATTGCTTTGATGGATATTGGTTCTACCCATTCGTATGTTGCTAGCACCATATCTGAAAACTTGAATTTAGACTCTGAAATTTCCGATAATGAGATGAAGGTAATTAGTCCTTTAGGACAATCGGTATTGGTAAATAAACTGTTTAGAGATGTGCCCTTAGAAATTCAAGGAGAAATATTTTTGGCAAATTTGATGGAATTGCCTTTTGGCGAGTTCGATATCATTTTGGGCATGGATTGGTTGGTTAAGCACCGGGCGAAATTGGATTGTGCTGAAAATCGGATGTCAATAAGGACGGTGGAGGATAAAGAAATAATTATGATAGGCGAGCGAAGGAATTACTTGGCAAATGTGGTATCCGCACTTAAGGCGAGAAAAGTTGGTGTGCGAAAAGGGTATGGAGCATTTTTAGCATTTATTAGTGCTTTAGATGCCAAAGAGTTGTCGATGGAAGATGTGAGAACAGTGAAGGAATTTCCGGATGTATTTCTGAAGAACTTCCGGTGTACCTCGGATCGGAAGTGGAATTTGGTATTGAGCTTTTGCCGGGCAGCTCCGGTGTCCATTGCTCCTTATAGAATGGCACGAGAAGGAGTTGGCGGAGCTTAAAGCTCAAATTCAAGAATTGCTAGATCGAGGCTTTATTCGACCGAGTGTGTCTCCGTGGGGAGCACCGGTTTTGTTTGTTAAGAAGAAAGATGGGTCGATGCGTATGTGTACTGACTACGAGCAATTAAATAAATTGACGATCAAGAATAGGTACCCTCGCCAAGAATTGACGACTGTTTGATCAATTGAAGGGAGCTTGATTTTCTCCAAAATTGATTTAAGATCGGGTTATCATCGGCTTAAGGTGAAAGAAGCGGATATTCACAAGACGGCTTTCGAACTCGTTATGGACATTATGAGTTTTTGGTGATGCCGTTTGGGTTAACCAATGCACCAGCTGCATTTATGGATATGATGAACCAGGTCTTTCAACCATATTTAGACCGGTTTGTGGTGGTATTCATAGATGACATTCTGGTATATTCAAGGAATGAAGAAGAGCATGATTCGCATTTGCGAATTGTATTGCAGTTACTTCGAGATAATCAACTGTATGCCAAATTCAGTAAATGTGAATTCTGGTTAAGGAAGTGACTTTCTTGGGTCATGTGGTGTCAGCCGAAGGAATAAGGGTGGATCCTCGGAAGATTGAGGGCTGTATTGGATTGGAAACCACCAAAGTCGATGTCGAGATTCGGAGTTTCTTGGGTTTGGCTGGTTACTATAGAGGCTTTGTTGAGGGTTTTCGTTGATTCTTTGTACCCTAACTAAGCTTTTTTGCGAAAGGAGTACCGTTTATATGGTGAAAAAGCAGCAAGAAAGTTTTGATGAATTGAAGAAGATTTTGACGGAAGTGCCGGTATTGATTCAACCTGAGGCTGGAAAGGAGTTTACAGTTTATTGTGATGCGTCGCATACGGGATTAGGTTGCGTATTGATGCAAAGTGGGAAAGTGGTAGCTTATGCTTCTCGTCAGTTGAGATCGCACGAAGTAAACTACCCTACTCTTGACTTGGAGTTAGCTGCAGTAGTGTTTGCTCTAAAGATTTGGAGGCATTACCTCTACGGTGAAAAGTCTATCATCTATACGGATCACAAGAGTCTTAAGTATCGTCTTACTCAGAAGGAATTAAACTTGAGACAACGAAGATGGGTGGAGCTGTTAAAGGACTATGATTTCTCAATCGAGTATCATCCTGGAAAAGCTAATGTGGTAGCAGACGCGTTAAGTCGTAAGGTGGTATCTGATTTGAGAGCAATGTTTGCCCATTTAAGTTTGTACGAGGATGGTAGTCTGATAGCGGAACTTCAGGTGAAGCCTCTGTGGTTAGAGCAAATTAAGGAAAAACAGATATCAGATAAGAAATTGGGACTGTTAACTCAACAAGTTGAAAATGGTGGAATAGAGGATTTTAGCATAAACGCGGAAGGTGTGTTATGTTTTCGTGGGAGAATTTGTATGCCTAAGGACTCAGATCTGAGACAAATGATTCTACGAGAGGCGCATAGTAGCCCTTATGCTATGCACCCCGGAGGAAATAAGATGTATCGGGATCTTCGTGAACAATATTGGTGGCCAGGGTTGAAGCGTGAGATTTCTGAATTTGTGGGAAAATGTTTAACTTGTCAGCAAGTGAAGGCGGAGCATCAATTGCCGTCAGGATTATTACAACCGGTAAAGATTCCTCTTTGGAAATGGGAGCGGATAACAATGGATTTTGTTAGTGGGTTACCTTTAACACCTACTAAGAAAAACTCTGTTTGGGTAATTGTTGATCGTTTGACGAAGATCGCTCATTTTCTACCGGTTAAAGACGGATTACTCGTTTACGAAGTTGGCTAAGCCGCATGCGATATCGAAATCGTGAGGTTGCATGGGGTACTGCGTCTATTATATCAGATAGGGATCCTAGGTTTACGTCACGGTTTTGGAAAGCATTGCATGAAGCTTTGGGAACAAAGCTAAACTTCAGTACGGCTTTTCATCCTCAGTCAGATGGTCAATCAGAAAGAGTAATTCAGATTCTGGAAGACATGTTAAGGGGTTGTATAATCGACTTCAAAGGTAGTTGGGAGGATTTTCTACCATTGGCAGAATTTGCTTACAACAATAGCTATCAGTCTAGCATTCAGATGGCACCCTACGAGGCATTATATGGGTCGTAGGTGTCGTTCTCCTAGTTGTTGGATCTGAATTGGGCGAACGACAGATGTTAGGTCCAGAGGATCTCGGAAACGGAAGAAAAAGTAAAAGCTATTCGAGCACGGTTTAAGGAAGCTTCAGATAGACAAAAAAGTCGTATGCAGATCCAAGCGTAGAAGTATCGAGTATCTTTGTGGGGATCAAGTGTTCTTGAAGGTCTCACCTTGGAAGAAGATTTTTAGGTTTGGGAAGAAGGGCAAATTGAGTCCTAGATACATTGGACCATATCGTGTGGTGAAACGTGTTGGTCCAGTGGCCTATCAGATCGAATTACCTCCGGAGTTGAGTCAGATTCATAATGTTTTTCATGTTTCCATGCTGAGGTGCTATAGATCGGATCCTTCGCACATAGTACCGGTAGAAGAAGTGGAGTTGTATTCAGACTTGTCTTTTGAGGAGGAACCAGTGGAAATCTTAGACCGAGATGTTAAGGTGCTAAGAAAGAAAACCGTGCCGTTGGTCAAGATTTTATGGCGAAATCACGGAGTGGAGGAAGCTACGTGGGAGCCTGAAGATGTAATTCGGCAACAATACCCTCACCTTTTTCAAACAGGTAAATTTCGAGGACGAAATTTTTTTTAAGGAGGGTAGAGTTGTAACACCCTAAAATTCGAGTATCGATTATTGCATGATTTGGTGTTTAGATTATGAAGGAAAATTTTCTTATTATTTTTCGTGTTTATTATAGTCCTGAAGAAGAATTAGAATTATTCGGGGATGGAATAATTTTTAGTTTTTAAAATTTATTGAAGTGGAGCAAGTGGCATTGACACATAAGTTAATTAATGTGTCAAAGTGTAGCTTAAGATGAGTATATGGCAAAGTGGTGTTGGTGCATGAGTTAGTGCATGAGGGAGAAGGTTCGAATCCCTTGTTTAGCATCTAGATGAATTTTATTTTTAATTTTTCTGCACATGAATAGCAAGTGTCGGCCAAGTGCATATATGGTAAGTGTTGACCTTGTTATTTTTAGTTAGTATATCATAGGATTAAGGAAATTGTTAACTTATGGAAGGGAATCAAGAATTAAGGAAAGATATGAAGATATGGGGCAAGTATCAAGGAAAAGGTTATGGAAATAAAATCATGGCCATTTGACCATGCATAGGGACGGCAATATGGTCTAGGGGGGAGCCGAATTTTTGGTGTTAGTTTGGCTAGGATTTGAAGTCTCTTTTTGGTCATTCTTAGTTTTGTGCATAGTTTTGCAAATTCTCTCAACCTCTCTCCCTTGGCCGAATTTGATCCTTGGTAAGCCTTGATTATTTTGACCATTTGGTCATTATTGCACATCATTTGGTATTCTTTTTGTGCCTTTTTCTCATTAGTGCCGAAATCACCTACATCAAAAGACCATTCCTTTCTTTTCTCTCCTTTTCTCCATTGCCGAATGTGCCTTGATCTTAAACTCATCTCTTTCTTTCTCTTTTGTTTTCTTTGAAAACCGAATTATCATCATCCCTATTCTCTTATTTTGATTTCTTTTCAATCAATACTTTCTCCTTTAATCTCTTCATGGCCGAATGTTAGTGTACCTTAACCGAACCATTTTTTTTTCTTTGATTATTCATAGCCGAATATCTCTCTATTCATAAGCAACATTCTCAATCGTTTCTTTTCAACCGTGGAAAATAGGTAAGGGTTCTTTTTCGTCTTCGATTAGTTTATAGTATTTGGCCGAATATTGATGGTGGTTTGAAGGCTTTCTTAGATCAAAATAAACGTTCATTCTATTAACGTTTATTTTGTTATACTTTAGTGCGATAACGGAAGATTGGAAATCAAGAGGTCGTGTGTGACATAGAACTCTTGGATCGATTTCCTTGTGGAACAAGAATATTTGTGGTAAGGAAATCTCGTTCTCAAAGCCTTTAGTCATAATCGATATATATATATGATTAGGACGTGCTAACGATCTTTGTCTTTGAAGACAATCAAGATAGGAAGAAACGGGCCGTATATAGTGTTCGGAAGAAGGGTGGTACCATTAATCCCCCTAAGTATAAACAAAGGACTGTATCAGCAATCCGGGATTTCCCACCGGGTTGTGGACGTTCATCCGAGGAGAATCAATTGTTTGAAGTAGTTCGTACTCGAACCATTATTTGTTCGTGGATTTGATTCGGTTAACTAACCATCAATCGGGAGAAACCGCAAGTGGAAGTAGTTCAAAAATCCGAGGGTAAATTTTAGATCGTTATGTTTAGATCGGTTTTATTATTAGTTTATAATGATCATAAGTTATCGTGATATGTATAGGTGTTGTGGCGGGAAAGTCTAGTTCTCACCATAACCGGTGTGTAACTTCACACTTATCTTTCGGGTTAGATACTAAACAATAAGTATTATGATAAATCGTAAAAATGGCAAAATCGAAATTTATGTGATAATTAACACTTTTGTGTAAAAGCATGAAAACGGTTAAAGTCGGAAAAATTACTAGATCGATAAATTGAGCGAAATATTGCTAGATCGATAAATTGAGCCGAAATATTGCTAGATCGATAAATTGAGCCGAAATATTGCTAGATCGATAAATTGAGCGAAATATTGCTAGATCGATAAATTGAGCGAAATATTGCTAGATAGATAAATTGGGCCATAAAACCGCTAGATCGATAATATGGGCCAAAGTTTGCTAGATCGCTAATGGGCAAAAACCTCTAGTTCGAGATATGGCCAAAGTTTAATACTATATTGTTAATAGGCGAAATGAAAGGTTTTATTAAAAACTCATTTGTATTATGGGTTACTTGATAAATCATTTATGATTAAAGTTTGTTATTCATAGATAAATGCATGGGATGGGATTTGATGAAGAGAAGAAAGCACTGTGGCCACGTATCTAGTTCGGTGGCTCGCCACAAAGTTTGGCTTAATGCCTCTAGTTCGGTGACTATGTCACAATCTAGTTCGGTAGTGCACTACAATATTATTTAAAAGGCTAAATGCCTACGATTGGTGTGTTTGGCGGTGTGGGTTGACTTGATCCCCACAGGTGTTTGGTTGGTACGGGGTGTGTAGCGGATGGAAATTAGGCTTGGTTGGGAAATTCATTTTACATGCATTTTAATATATTTTATTTCATTTTATATTGTTAAAGTTTGTAATTGGGCTCAAGCCCAAATTAATGCCTTGATGGTTTGGCCCAATAATGGTGGTAAGTGAGTTACACATCGAGTTCTTTGTAACTCGCCCGTTTTATTATCCATCTCGGGTAATGGAAATTGATGTGGACTTGGGCCGGGGATGACATGGTGGAGGCCATACTACGAGCGTGGGTTTTATAAACTATGAACTTTATTTAAGTTACTTATTTTAATTACTATTTTGGGTATGTTGTAATAAGGCCTCTAATTATGTTTTTATGGATTGTTTTTATGTGTGGATGGATTTAACTTTATTTTTAGACTGTTAATATGGGCTTATGTTAAATCTATAAAGTTTCTTAAAAATATTATGTTTTATAACAATTTTGGACACCTAAATTACTTTTCAATTTCTTTCAAATTCTTAAAAAAAAAAAACCGCGTTAAGGTTTTGACTAATATATATATATAAGATTTCAACCAAGTATTTTTCTTAATTCATAATCATTGTACTTAGTTTTTATTAAACCTTATTTCTAAAGGTTTGCATTACTGTTTTACTTAAATCATTAGAGAAATTTTGGATGTTCGTTCGGTGTGACAAACCAAATCTCGTCTTAACGCATAGACCTGGTTTGGGGTGTTACATTATTATTATTATTTATTTTTAAATCTTTTATTATTTCAAAATATATATCTTTTATATTAAGTTTCCATATTATCTATTTTAAATATTCTTATATGTTATATAGTTTAAATTATTTCATATTTCTTTATTTAACATTTTAAAAAATCGTTATGATTACTTATTTTAAGATTTTGTATATTATTTTTTTAGATTGTTTCACACTTTTTATATATTATTCATTTCAAACCTCTTTACCTACATTAATAAACTTAAATCTTTGTATATTTGATAGGGTTGTTTTCAAATTAATTATTTTCAATCATTTCACACATATTTTATCTTTAAATAATTTTTCATAATATTGGTTTTAATTACTTTTCGTTTTACATTTGTTTTTGCATATTATTTTGCTCCATTTTCTTCAATAGTTAATGTTGAAATTGTGTTATGTGATTATTGCTATTGTATGGATTATAATTCTTAATTTGTAACTATTATTTATTTATGATCCATTCACTACACCAAAACAGACTTTTAGCGGCCTTTTTTTAGGCTTTTAGCGGCGTTTATAAGTGCCGCTAATAGTATTTGTGGCACTTTCGAAAGCGCCGCAAAAAACACCGCTAAAACAAATGCCGCAAACTTTAGCGGCGTTTATAAGAAAAAACGCCGCTAAAGGTCATGACTTTTAGCGGCGCTTTTCCCACAAACGCCGCTAAAGGTCATGACTTTTAGCGGCGCTTTCCCACAAACGCCGCTAAAGGTCATGACTTTAGCGGTGCTTTTCCCATAAACGCCGCTAAAAGTCAGGGCTTTTAGCGACGCTTTCTCCACAAACGCCGATAAAAGCATGACCTTTAGCGACGCTTTCTCTAAAAACGCCGCAAAAAGCTTGACCTTTAGTGACTCTTTTTCTGAAAACGCCACTAAAAGCATGACCTTTAGCGGCGCTTTATCTAAAAACGCCGTTAAAAGTCATGAAAAATAAAAAAAATAAAATATTATAAAAAAAGAATAAAATTAAAATATCATAAAAAATTTAAGGGAAAAATAGTAAAATTAAACATTTTTCAGCCCATAACATTTAAACCAAAAAAAAAAATTAAGCCAATCAATACTAGGATTTTAATTAACAAATTAAGCCACCTTTGAAAAAACCGACCAATAAAAGAAGTGGGGAAAGAATAAAGAAATAAACAATAAGGATGTGATAAAATTTCATCAACAAAACAAAATCATGGCGAGTTTGAGTTATTTATCTGCTTTGCACCGACTCCTCATTGTTCATCACTTTAGGTTGTTGCTTCACAACTGGGGCAATCAACTTCCACACTTTGCATATTAAAAGAAAAGAAGATATTAAAGCAAATTCCAAAAGAATTGCATAACATGGATTCACTTATCTGTAGATCTTTGGTTGCAAACCACTAATTGTTGATTTTCACCCAAGTGCTTGTCCACCCAACATCCATGCTCCATCCGATTCTTTGCAAAGTGAGTAGAAGCATATATCTGATGAAAAATACTCTTACAAAAGCGTGAAAATTAATATATATTACTCACTCGCTTGCAGAGTTTTCAGTTCCAACCGATGAATAACATGGCAAAGTACGTGGCTCCCAAGGAGAATATGATGTGGAAAAACCCGTAGTTATAACGGATATCATCCTCGGCTTTCACCTCATCTTTGCAAAACTGGAAAACTGTAAGAGTTGTTAAGTATTTCTTATCAGAACCGTAAGAGATATCTTTGCTATAATGAAGGAGAAAAAAGCGAACATCATGGTAATGATGTTTCATCTGATCATATTTGTTACATGATAAAGATCATCATCTTGATGATTTGCAAATATGTGATGCTAGTCATTTCTTCCCCTTTCTCAATAGAGGTTATATTGTCTGTATCATCAGAAAGAAGTGCAGAAACACCACAATCTATGTAACATCAATCTACATTTTTTCCTTCAATAAATGACCAAATAAATGACCAAAAAAGGGAAAAAAATAAAAAAAAGGGACTATAAAAAATAGTGATAAGTTGCATAACAGATGAGCTCATTGTTGCAATCTTAACTAAGCCTACATCAAAAATATCTTAAGTCCAAAATAAAAGACAATATATAAAGAGGCATTTATATTCAATATCTAGAAGGCTCTAGCATCTAGCTATTTATTTTAAGACATAAGAGGGGAAGCCTTTTTTTCTGAACCATTGATAAAAGTAAGGCACAGAGCTCACAAAAGGCAATTAAAAACTTCCCATAGCCTTTCCTTTGATATGGAGGAAGGGTGAGGATACATGCCAAATTATAGGATTCCTCTGAATGCTTTTCCTGCATGATCAGATGCAAAATGCTAAGATATTTGTTGTGACAGGCAAGACATCCTAAAAGACTAAGACATGGTGCAGATAACAATGAAATAATAATAAGGATTGGGAACATTCTAAGCATTCCAGGTGTAACGACTACAAAAAGTTTTACCGAACATGCTATGGGGTTGAATAAGAAACTTAAAGTCCCAAAATACACAGAGAATAAATTTTACTACTTGAAAACTTCTAATATGATGACAATAAGTTCAAGAAATGTTGTACGCACTCCATGCCACGAGTTGGTACATGTTGCAACTACAAAGTATTAGAAACGACCTTAGACATAAAAAGTTTTGTTATAACCTCCACACAAAGTGTCAAATTATAAGCAACAAAAATGCAGAGAAATTAATTACCTTGGAAAAGTATCCAACCATGTGGCAACCTCGATCATCACATTCACACAAAACATAGAATAGAAACAGTCAACATCGTAATAAAGGGTCTTGAGGTCAAGGAACAACTTCGCCAAATAACAAAGATTCTCGCCCATAAACTTTGTTCTTTTGCCATCAACCTGTCTCAAAATATTTGAACAAAGGAAGACGAATGTCAACAAAGGCTAAAGATCTGCAGCATTCTACAACATGGCATTTTGTAGCAGGAGCTAGAAAAAAAAAAAAATGGTGAAAATTATTTCTACACTAGTAAGCCAAAGTTGAAAAATAATTGTCTCAACACAACATTTTTCAAAGTATCATTTAAAAGATCTCAAGATTATTGGATTTTACATACAAAGAAAGATATGTGAAAATTGAATTTACAAAAGCAAAAATAATAGGGTAGGTCGAAGAAAGCCACAACCTCAACGTTTAGTGCCTTTGTGCAACAAAATTATATACAAATTTCTCTCTCAAAATTTCAAGTTAAAGGCCGCAAATGATTTTCTATTCCTAGTTGTAAAATAAAAAAACTCGTACCCTAGTATATATATAGTGACTATCTTTTAAATATTGATATATAGATTTGGGATAAAAAAACATTTATTAATTTTTTTATTAACTTGAAAGCCTTTTTTTCTTAAAATTATATTATTTCCATAGACAAATATTATGTTTCAAAAATTTTGGGACTCAAATGAGACAAAGGGATGAAATAGAACCAAAAAGAAAATTGTTTGGTAGAGACTTGAGAGAATTGACCGATTTATCCTATAATGCATAAATTAAAATGATAATGATTTCAAATTAGAAGCTAAATTACAAATTAATTAAAAATGAGTAGTTAACAACAAAGAACACGTAGCTAAATAAAGAAAATAAAAATTATGAAGTACATGTGACATCCAAATGCAAATGACTCATCATCACCCATTCCTATTAGGGTTTGGAAGGAGATTAAAAGATAGAACCAAGCCCAAAACGCGCAGATCACCTAATTTGAATCAATCAACACTAAAAAATTTAAACAAAATATATATCTTATAGCATTAGCTCTCTGCCACAAAGCAATTGCATACCTTACACATAGATAAAGTTAAAAATCAACCCTCCAAACTGATCACTTACAGGTCCAACAGGAACACCATGAATAAACCTGCATGAGTTGGGATATAACAGGCTGTCTAGACCATCAAAGGCAAATAAAACTGGTCCTATGATCAAGCATGTCAACATACATCTAGCAGTAAAAGAGCCTTGCTACAAACATTGCATGGTTTATAAGGTGCATATTATAAATTAAATATAGACTAACTTATTAACACTATCGGAACTGAAAACAATAGATGAAAAAAAATAAGAAAAAATTTATAATATGTTTTTAATTTAAACAGATGCCAGATCAAGCTAAACACATTGGCAAATTAACCTCTTTAAACCAGGAAACTTCTTGAAACCTAAGTATTATACAGATACATACGGCACATTCCCAAAAAGAAATAATACCTATACTCTGGAAGCTAAAATCTATGTCGTTCGGGCTTTCATTTTTCTTAAAAGTACTTGTTTAAGTGTCCATCACATAGTTAGATATCTGTATAGAATATGGTCCCCCAAATATATATATATATATAAACATAGGAAAAATTGAGCATATCCTGAGTTCATAATACTTACCACCGACCCTGTCCTTGATTCTCCATTTCTGTACCTTTCAGCTGTCCTCATTAGAATCAAGCTCTAAAAAACCAATTAGAGGGGGGGGGGAATAACACGTTAGCTCCTTTAAAAAAAGACTGGAGAAGAGCAATCCAAGCTTATTTAATCTAAGCTTGGGCAGAGGATTCCAATGATAGAAAAATCTGCTTCCAAATTAATTTCACTGATTTTCAAAACATAGATCGTTCTCGTTGAAAAATTGGTTGGACAACGTGTTCAAATTAAATGATTAAAAAAAATGTAGAAGAGAAATTGAAGAGTAAATCAATAACCATCAGATTATTAACGATAATAAATATATGTTTTAGATTGAATCACAAAAAAAGAACCTGAAATGATTAAATTAAAGTAAAAAACCCTTGGGAGAACAGAAATCTTACACTCGGTGTAATGAACGTAATATTCATAATCACTGGGCTCAGCGGACTGTAGCTTACGGCGTTCGATGACTTTGACAGGATGATACTTGCCGTCTCTCCAGCGGCACATGACGCGAGTACCCACCTCTAGGGGGAGTATACCCGACCTCCTCTTTTTCGTTGCCTCAGACCCCGGCGCTCCGTTTGAGGAGGCCAAAAGCCTCTGGTTTTCGTCAGCCGGAGCAGCGACGGCGTGGGATTGTGTTGAACCATTCTCCGTAATCGTCGGCGTGTCTATGGAACCCATGGGGGTGGTGTCGATCTGAGAGGGTTTCAGACTTCGAGTGGGCTCAAATATACAAAAGAGGAAAACTGCTAATGACCGATGACTGCATAGTGACTTACGAGGAAAACTGGATTGAAATGAAAGGCGAAAATCGGTGCTAACATATGGATGAAGATAGGTGGGGAAACCGATTTGGGGGATTTTGGGAAACCGATATAGAAAATTTTGAGACTTAGAAATTTAGGGTTTGGGGGAAAAAATCAAGGTTATAGTGATAGTGAACTTAATTTTTTAGCATAGAAAAAACAACACCTTTTTTTTTAATGAAATTTTACGGCGTTTTTTAATAAAACGCCAGTATAGCTTATTTTTTACGGCGTTTTTACTAAAAACGCCACTATAACTCCATTTTTTGTGGCGTTTACAAAAACGCCACTATTACACAATTTTAATTTTTTTTTCATTTTTAACCTATGTTTTTTCTTTCATAATTTTTGTGCTGAGATTATCATTTTTTTGAATTTTTATTTTTACTATATTTTGAGCATTGAACTTTTTAACTAAAATATTAAATATTAAATTTTTAAGTTTTTAATTTTTTTAATTTTTTATTATTAAATTTTAAAAATTAAATTACCATTATCAACTCTTTTAGGAATTTCTTTTTTCTTTCTTTTTACATCAACATTATTCTTTTAAGTATGGTCTGCATTAGTTGTTTAGATTTTTATATAAATGGCATTTAATTATATGTATACACCTAAATTTTGATATAGATACATCTCAGAATTATATATGAATTTTGGTTTAATGTGTAATTCTAGATGTGAAATTCTAATTGTGGTTTAAATGTATAGTTGAAACTTTAATTTTGATTTAATCATACACATTAATTTAAAATATAAATACATCAATATATTTTTATATTGAATAAATATAATTTTTTATGTATGAAATATATAAATAAAAAATGATGTTAATTATATCAATTGTGTTAATATTTTACAAGATCTGGATCAAATTAAAGTTCATGTATACAATTGCACACTAAACCGTTGTTCATGTATGCTTTTGGGATTTAACCCATTTTGATATATATATTTTTCAAATAATAATTTACATTTATCTTATTTTGATTTATATTCTAAAAAATTCAAGATTAATCCCTAAATCATAAACCCTAGACCCTAAATATTATACCTTAAACCACAAACACCAAAACCTAAACCTCAAACTCAAAACCCCAAACCATAAATTTTAGACCATAAAACTTAAACCCTAAACTCTAAACTGCAAACCTTAAACCATAATCCGAGACCAACTTTTTGGGAATTCATGTGGCCAATGTTAGTGTAGTACAAAACATATATTTTAATAGCTAACACATTAACCATAAATCCATCATGAGGGATTTCGGTTTCGGGATTTTGGGTCATATAGTTAACACCCTAAACCCTAAACCCTAAAATCCTAAACTTAAATCGTAAACCCTAAACTCAGAAACTTAACACATTAACCATTTCCCCTAAACCCCTAACAATAAACCCATACAATAAACCCAAACAACAAACTTTAAAACACTAAACCCATACACCAAAATAACAAACCCTAAACCATGAAATTAACATACTAAACATTAAACCCTAAACCAATTTTAATAGCTTAATTTGTAACTTAAATGAAAACTTCTAAATTGTTTAGTTAACTAAAATGAAACTTTCTCATTGCTTATAAGTGAATGTGTCAAAATAAAATATAATTCAAAGCAAGAATAAGAAAAAAATATGAAAAACTTTTAGCGGCATTTGTGAAAAAGCGCCGCTAATGCTCATGTATTTAGCGGCGCTTTTAAAATAGGTCTTTAGCGGCGTTTTTTTTTAAAGCGCCACTAATTCTCAGGTCTTTAGCGGCGTTTTTTTAAAAGCGCCGCTAATGCTCAGGTCTTTAGCGGCGTGTTTTTAAAAGCGCCGCTAATGCTCTGAGTTTTGGCGGCGTTTGGGAAAAAAACGCCGCTATTTCTCCTTTTTAGCGGCGTTTTGGAAATAAACGCCGCTATTGCTCAACTTTTTGCGGCGTTTTCTTTCAAACGCCGCTAATGTATAATATTTGCGGCGTTTTTCATTAAAACGCCACTAAAAACGCCGCTAAAAGTCTGTTTTGGTGTAGTGATTAGTGTAAGACTTCGTGTATTTATCGCTACCTTGCTTTGTGCACTATCATTCCATTGCGTTCTATTTGTTTAAAGATCATGTTTTTAATATCATTTAAGTTTAAAAATTGTTCTATTCAAAGGTTTTTAAAATAAGGCAATGCTCGTGTTTGGAAGTTTCGAGAAAATCGTGCCCTAACTCACTAGGTTCCGATTTTTCTCATTAAATCCTGGCAACCGAGTACCCTTTTTATTTTTAAATCAAAATATATAAAAAAATTTAAATAAAAACTTATTCTCGAGAATTCGAGATGTTGCGTCCTAACTCACGGGATGTGACGTCTTATCATCTCGAGGTAAGAATTTCTAAAAAACAAAGGCAATATTCCGTATTCGGGAATTTTGAGAAATTGTGCCCTAACTTACTGGGTTCCAATTTTTCATAAAGCCCAAATAACCGAATACCCTTTTCAAACTTTATTACACGGGTTTTAAAAATCAAAAGATAAGTTCAGTTTCGAGAATATAAGTTGTTGTACCCTAACTCACTGAGTATGACATTTTATTTCTTCAAAATAAGAGGGTTTTGGCATCCAATGTGATTCCGTTCAAATTTTTTTTAAGCAAACGGATAGTAATCTAGAATCTTTTCAAATTTTCGGCATTAAGACATTAAATAATCAAATAGGTACCAATTTTGGACGCTACAAGGGTGCTAACCCTTCCTCGTACGTAACCGACTCCTGAACTCATTTTCTCGAGTTTTTGTAGACCAAAATATGTTTTAATAAATCAAAGTTTTATTAAAATGATCAATTTCAAGGTGATCCGATCACACCTCAAAATAGGATCGGTGGCGACTCCATTTGTCATTTTAAAGTCGATCCCTGTTTTTCAAGATAGAAAAAAAAATGGTTTCGACAGTATTGATTAAGCATGTTAAATTTATCCATGTTTACTGATCCGTATGTATGACTGATAACTGGATTTTAGCATGTAAGCATGTATTTCTGTATGTCTGCACTGAGCATGTTTAGTTGCACTTGCATTGGGGTGGGATGATTGATTATTGGAGGAAGTGTACTGAAAGGCTTTCATGCCTATTATCTGGCAGCTCAGCTGCAATATTACTGATACGTGCCGCATTCGGTACGACTTGGTGTGTAGGGCTGGGTGAGTGTTTTAAACCCCACATGGTGTGTAGGGATGGTCGGAGATGGTGTGTAGAGGCTGGTGGGTAGGATCTTTGGTTTACATTCTTGTGTGCATATCAGATTCGAGATGGGCTAAGGCCCTAAATTATATCAAATCAGATTCGAATGGGCTAAGGCCTAAATCAGATCTGAATCTGTAATGGGCTTAGGCCCCAGACTGCATTTGACTGATAACTATTGTTTAACTGTATGCATGTCTTCTGTGGGGATTACACACTGAGTTTACGTAAACTCACCCCTTTCTGTTTTATCTGTATAGGTAATCTCCAGACTTAGACGAATCAGTGCGGCGGAGGACTCAGCGGTGACCACATGTCTATTGAACTGCTTTAAATTCATTTATGGTTTTTATTTCCTATTTTGTTTGAGATATTTTTGATGTAATTTGGGACTTTTGGACTGTTTGCCTTTATTTTGGATTTTAACTGTATTCATGGACTTTTAAACTGCAAAACTCAACAAAAACTCGGTTTAATTAAAAATAACGTGTTTCCTAAACGTGAACGGTTTTATTTAAATATCACGGTTTTAAAAGCTTCCGCTACAGAATATGTTTTTAAAAGTATCAATTTAACGAGAAAATAATTTTAAAATTGACGAGGGATAAATAGAAGCTAATAAACGGAAACGGTCTTAACTTGATAAATTCGATTTCAAATACCATTCCATGTGACATCGCCAGATTCGGCCATAACGTCTATGTCGGGTTTGGGGTGTTAAATCCTAAATTCTAAATTGACTACTGAATCCACTTATGAATCTACTCTTTTGAAACACACAAAATATAATTATATATTCAGTCAAGAGTAATATATATAATAAATAATTGTTTACAAACTTATTTAGTATGAAACTTATTTAGATAAATTTAAAAGATTATTATGAATGATAAAGACGAACAACATTGAAAACAAATTTCATGATTCTCTTTTTTTTTTTCTAGAATTAGTCTTCATCTTCATGATTTCATGCAATGTTCGTTTCCATTATAAAATTCTTCTAAAGGTGAAGCTTACACTTCTCAATTTATAATAGAATAAAAATAAATTAAAGTTGATATTGAACTAATTGATCCCTCTGAAAAAATTGGAGCAATTTAATACCTATTAATTTTGAAACTAAGTAACTAAGGAAAATTAAGTATTAACCACTAAAATTAATATTTTCCATCAATTTACATAATTTTGATTGATATAATAACAAATTAAACCCTTAACATTTGCATATTCTAAAGACCAATATGTACGATACTTCATTGTATACTAGTTTAATATAGTTTCTAGATGTTGATTAAAAAAACTTAATACAAATTGAACTAGCACCACCAATACTAACTGAATACTATATTGCAGATCGGTAGAATAGGTGACATATGATAATTTTTGTATTTATATATTTTTTATAAATCCCTAACATATAATGATTGTGTTTATTGTAAAATATAATAATTCAAATTTTTGTAAGTTCATAATTTTTTCTATATTTCTTTCAAAAAATAATTATATTCTATTAATTTTAAGTATATTTCATATAATATTCTATTTGCATTAGTTTCAAATCATAAATCATGGTTAATGCAAACCAAGTTAAGCAAAAGAAAGAGATAAAAAGTATTAATCATGTTGCATTAATATGCAGAGGTTTCTATATTTATATAAGAAAGATGCCGTCACATATTATCAAAATATATATTAACTTCGACACCTAGTGAGTTTTGAACAGCCACGATTCCAAGGATTAACAGCTTCTTGGAGAAGGCGACGGTAGGAAACAAGACTGGAGACCTCTGGATGGTGGATTGTCATAGCTGCATCGATTCGGATCACCTCTTCCATCGCCACTATGCCAATTAGAGCCAAACAAATTAACCATGTTTTCATGTTTGAGACTCCCATGATTGGTCTTTGGTTTCATTGGAATAATTTTGATATCACCTATTTATAGGGTTTTGGAATGATACCCCATTTTAGAAATTACGTCAAATTAGGTGATATTGTTTTGATTTTTTTCTTTTTTTGCTTTCTTGTTGTTTAAATTGTAAAATCTGTTAATTTTTTTATTATAAAAGAAATACATTTTAGAAATTAGACCCGGTAATCTAAGGTTTTTTTTTCTCAATTAGTCGAATATTATGGAATGTGTTTGTGCGTGAACGTGTGTGTGTGTTTTGGCAAAAAGAAAGATACTTAAGCTCTAATCTCAATTAGACTATATCTTTCCTATGTTACAGGTTGCATATCATTCAATAAGAAACAAAATCTATCATCTGGTGGTCAGCAATGTAAGCAGAGTCTCATTATTCCATATATAATATACAAATATGTTGTAGTGTACTTTCAAGTAAATAGTTTAGTATGAATTGTTTTTTTGTTTATATATAAAAACATATTTATATTTTTTTATTATTGCCTCTACCTTCATATATAATTAATTTTTAATGCCAGATGTGAAGCAAGTGATTTTAGGCATTGTTGAATATTATTAAAAAAGGATAGCATATTAAAGCATTTATAAAATATTCATTGAGGAATGTAGTTTTACTTCATCTAATTAATACAAAGTAGCATTGTTCAAAATAATAAGTAATTAACTTAATTAAAATAAGTAAATTATTTAAATAATTCAAATATAGTACTAATAAAATTTTTATAATATTTATTGAAGTATTTATGAAAAATATAAAAATTGACATATTGTAAATTAAACCTTACATTATTCAACTTTTTTTCTTAAAAGTAAATAAATTGACCATAATAATATGTAGATAATATATAATTAATATAAATGTAATTATATGTGACACTTGCATGTAAAACGAACAGCAGTAAACAAAGTATAGAAACAAGCGATGGCAATTATAATATATAAGAGGTAATTCCATCAAAATTAGCAGCTTAATACCATCAACATTAGCAACTATATATTCATCTATCAAAAAAAAAAATTAGTACAGTCTAGAAATTCTGCACTAATTGCATACATTTTTTTTTCAATTTCAGAATTCAAAACGGCCATAGCTACTAATTGATAAATCCTGCTCTTGCCAAAGCCGATGAATCATTTTAACGGAAGAACCTTCAAATGTAGCCAAAAATCAACTGCAAGGTCAACAAATTTGATCCATTTCCCATTACCACAAGCATATAATATGGGAAATTATCTGTAAAACCAATTGCCAGCAACTAACAATAAGAAGTAGCATTATTCTAATTACACTGAAGACACTCAATGTGAAGGGAGAAGCAAGTGTACAAACATGACTAGGTAGCAACCGCCTATTAGCGTAGAAAGGACAGTAAAATATGGCTTAAGTGCAGCGCACACACATACGAAAAAGATTTAACGAAGTCCCACACACACCGATCACAAATGATTAGAACTCACACCTTAAAAACACGATTCCTAGCCCAAATATCAACCGATTCGTCTCCACCAAACCGAGCTGAAAACCCAATTTACACAAGTACACAAACACTAAGAAAGTATCCATTCATAATAGAGTAGAAAATTCCTAAGAACAATGGATTAAAACCTAAACAACAATACTTACCCCCTTAAGATCCTGATTACACGAACACAAGAGCACAACCAAAATCTTGAAAATATTAAAATATTAAAATATTAAAATTTGGAAAAAAATTTGGAACCGACTCAAAAATATTAAAATCTTTGTAGCAAAAGAACAGTAAAACCCAGAGCAAAACAAAAGTAATGGCTAGAGAGAAAGAAGAATACTGTAGCCAAAAGAATCCCCAAGACTCCAATTGGAAAAATCGTGAAAAGAGAGGTTTACATGAAAAGAAGAACTGAACATAATTTTTTAAGAGTATTTTCTTTTAAAAATATTAAAATAAAACAAGAGTTTAACAAAATCGCATTAGTAATTTAAAAAAAAAAAACTGAAACTCAAACAAAATATTTTATACTAAGCACAAAAGGGGATTCAAACACAAGATCTAAGGGTAAATTAGCAAACACTTAACCATTGAACCACTAGGCTCATCGTTGTCTCTGAAACACAAAAACTAATTTAGCAGTCCATCCAAACCATTGACCCAACCAATAAATCTTATTACTTCTAACCCCAAATTTGGAATGTTACAAAATCAATTAATATATTGAGATCTTGATTCAATCATTTAAATATCAAATTGAAATAACAACTCACTTAGTTTAATCATAAAAAAGTTAGAATCTCACCTAAATTTTGCAAAATCTATGAGCTATTGAGCTAATTTGAGCTAAAACGTGTGAATATTTTCTTGAGGATTTTAAGGATGATAACATGAGTATTCCTCAAAATTGAAAAGAAATTTTGTGTTTAGAGAGCTTAGGAATAAAAAATGATGAACTAAATTTGGAATAAAAACTTTAATTTGGTGTTTGAAATTTTTTGAATGAAGAATGGGAGGGAAGAAGAAGACGTGGGGGTTGTTAAATAGGCACCAAATTTTTAAAAATTTAGCCACTACCCATTTAACCACCCCCCGTTTTCTCCCTTTTTCCAAATTGGTCGTTATTGTTCAATTAAAGCCAATTTCAAAATTATTTTCAAATCGAATCTCGTTTTTAAAATCCATTTTAACCAAATTAATCCCCAAACACTCAATTTTAATTTCTTAACCTAAAATTATTAATTCTATTTAATTTAAAATTTTATTTAATTAATTCCTATTTATTTTAATTATCTATCCCAATTATGGTTTCCGATTCACTAACCCCCGATTTACTCTCCCAACTTTTGGGATCTGACAATTCTACTGCGCCTAGGGGACGCTGCCAGGATTATGCAAAGGAAGAGTAGTATCGGATTATTATGCAAACAGTAGAAATGAGTCGTAGTCTAGGGTAACACCTTATGTGTTTATTTTTATCAAACTTGTACTTTGTAATAAGCTGTGATAAGTTTGTAGTAAAAAGTTATTTTAAATACTTTCCTTTATTTTTGGATTTTAAGTCCTCCAGTTAAAGAAATAAATAAAATGTAATATTTAAAGTGTTCAACTGATTTAAGTATTGTGTTTAAAAATAGCCGAGATCTGAGCCCGACGAATCGGGTCGGGTTAGGGTGTTACAAGACCCGTGTCAAACGAGTGTTTAACAAAAACATTAACCACCACTCCATTCAAATCAAAATAGAAAGAAATAATTTAAATAATTCATATCAATCCACAAATAGTTTTATAGACTAATTTGTTCAAATGTGTATTCAAAATTAAATTTTTTTTAAAGTAATCATATACAAATCCAAAATCAAATTGCAAGCGTACATTAAGGCAAATCCTTTAAATAAAACATTTAAAAATAAAATAGAGTAGTTCTTTTAAAAAATATATAACATTAAATTATTTTATTTTTTCAACTAAAAGAACCTCAATACTAAATTGACTAGTGAATCCACTTATGTATCTACTCTTTTGAAACACACAAAATGTAATTATATATTCAGTCAAGAGTAATATATATAATAAATAATTTTTTACAAACTTATTTAGTATGAAACTTATTTATATAAATTTAAAAGATTATTATGAATGATAAAGACGAACAACATTGAAAAACAAATTTCATGATTCTCTTTTTTTTTTTTCTAGAATTAGTCTTCATCTTCATGATTTCATGCAATGTTCGCTTCCATTATAAAATTATTCTCAAGGTGAAGCTTACACTCCTCAATTTATAAGAGAATAAAAAGAAATTAAAGTTGATATTGAACTAATTGACCCCTCTGAAAAAAATTGGAGCAATTTAATACCTATTAATTTTGAAACTAAGTAACTAAGGAAAATTAAGTATTAACCACTAAAATTAACATTTTCCATCAATTCACATAATTTTGATTGATATAATAACAAATTAAACCCTTAACATTTGCATATTCTAAAGACCAATATGTATGGTACTTCATTGTAAACTAGTTTAATATAGGTTTTAGATGTTTATTAAAAAAAAACTTAATACAAATTGAACTAGAACCACCAATACTCACCGAATACTATATTGCCGATCGGTAGCTGTAACACCCCGTACCCGAGACTGATACTAAGGCTGGATACGAGACATTACCATACTTAGATTCACTTAAACATTCTCTTATAGGTGAAAAAATTTTGTTCCGACATAAAAACTTCTCTTTCTTAGTCTAATCATACATTTCATGGGCCTACAAGGCCTTAGGCACATAACCGATAACTTTCGGAACTTAATCGAAAACTTTTCTTTGAAGCAGGGTCCACACGCCCATGTGACTTAGAACACGCTCGTGTACCCTTAGACACGCCCATGTCTACAAACCGTGGGGAGTTACTGACTATATTCACACGGCCATGCATGATTAGACACGCCCGTGTATAGACACACACGTCCATGTCCCTAGTCCGTGCCTAAAAACCCATGCATTCTGCCAATTTACCCACGGCCAAGGCACGCCCGTGCTTCCCAATCGTGGTCGACACTGACTGAATCCACACGACCTTAACACGCCCGTGTCCTAACCGTGTGTTATACACGGCTCAAACCAACGGCCGTGGGATATGACCGTGGTATATCCTGACTCATAACATTATGGTGCAGGGTACACACGGCCTAGACACACGCTCGTGCGTCCAACCGTGTGGGTACTTAAAGGCTATTTACCAAGCCATTTGCCACCCTGAAATCAAGATCAACTCAAACTCAATTCAATGCATCTCATAGACAATACTACATACTTCATTGACTTCAATAAACATACATAAATAGACAATTTTGGCCAATCACCTAACCAAATACTAAAGAACAATAAAAGAGGCATACACTTCATTAAGTTCATCTTCATTGAAAAACAAAGAGTTTGCCAAATATTTGCTTAGCTCAAGAAATCATTTACAAAATGACTTACAGTCAACACTTTAACTAACAATTACAACTTGACAAAATACCCAAGTCCTATACATGCCATATTCAAAACAAGTCTAAAATTGTTATACCAAAGTGTTGTTGATAGTGTGATCTCTGAATCCCTGCGTCTACGATCTTCGAGTTATCTTGGTAATACTATAAGAAAGAAGGGCAATGAAAAGGGGTAAGCAATAAGCTTAGTAAGTTGCATGATAATAATTAGAAATCATACTCCTCATAAAAGAATAATTCATCCATAGTATTAGATAATTTTATACAAACCAGGACCTCTTGACCATCCTTACTTACAATCGCCCATATCTAACATTTATCGTAGCACATATAGAGCCAATTTCTCATGACTCATTCAATAACATTTGTATTCATTCATATCTCTACGATAAGTATAAGGTCAATATCACATTCTCTAAGTGGTCTTACATGAAGTCTCCTCTAGATACCAATGCCATGTCCCGGGCATGGTCTTGTAGAGAATTACCTCTATATGCTAATGCCATATCCCGGATATGGTCTTATATCAGCTCTTGTCCCAACGCCGATGCCATGTTCCAAACATGGTCTTACACTGGCACTCATAATGTGGCCGATGCCATGTCCCAGACATGGTCTTACACTGGCACTCATAATGTGGCCGATGCCATGTCCCAGACATGGTCTTACACTGTCACTCATAATGTAGCCGATGCCATGTTCCAAACATGGTCTTACACTGGCACTCACATTGGATGATAGTATTTTTCGTATACCCCATGGTCCATTAGAACTTCAATATCACATTCATATAGACTTCTCAATTTATTGAAGTATCATGCATCAATAAGACATCAAGTATTCTCAATTATGCTAATACAATATTGTATTAAAAATCACACACAACTTACCTCGTTTTCAAAATGAGCTAGTTCTTCGGTTTAGTCCATGATTTTGTCCTTTCCCCGGTCGAGGCAAATTCTCGTCTCCTCTTGCTTTGAGTAGATGAGAGCTTTTTGAAAATTTTAAAGGTTTCTACCCCTTCTATGCTGCGAATTTTCAGTGGAAGATGATAGGGGAAAAGATGATATCTTTTCTCTCCTTATTTTATTATTACAAGTCAAATTAGTCCACCTACTACTACTAACTTTGACTAAAATTGAAAATCTTGTCTCCCATGCTTTCTTATGGCCGGCCAAGCCTCTTCCAAAGGCTAAATTTCCTTTTAAAGACCCTCAATTAACAAATCATGGCCATATGGTACTTTTAGCATGTAGAATGGAACTTTCGCACTTTATGCGATTCAGTCCTTTTTTTTTGCAATTAAGCATGAAATCGCTAAAATTAAGGTACCAAAATTGTCATGTTCATATGTTATTATGTTCTAACTCACAATATATCATGAAAATAATTTTCTCCAATCTCGGATTAGTGATCCCGAGATCACTATTCTGACTAGCCCCTAAATCGGACTGTTACAATTCTCCCCCCTTAAGGATTTTCGTCCTCGAAAATCTTACCAGTGAAAAGGTTGGGGTATTGGTTTCTTATCGTTTCCTCAGGCTCTCATGTGGCCTCTTCTATTCCATGCCTTTTCCATAGGACTTTCACTAGGGCTATGCTTTTATTTCTTAACTGCTTGACCTCACGAGCCAATATTTTAATTGGTTCTTCACCATAAGTCAAATCGATTGTATCTCTACCTCATCGGCTCTATAACATGTGAAGGGTCCGAAGCAGTATCAGCAACATAGATACATGGAAGACGTCATGAATCTTTTCTAACTCAAAGGCAAAGTTAGCCGATAAGCTACCGGTCCTATCCTTTCAATAACTTCATAAGGTCCGATAAAGCGCGGACTGAATTTGCCCTTCCGTCCAAATCTGAGGACTTTTCTCCAAGGTGATACTTTCAGGAACACTTTATCACCAACTTCGTACTCTATCTCTTTCCTCTTTAAATCTGAATAGGACTTACGTCTATCCGAGGCGACTTTCGTGCGATTCACGAATCACTTCTACTTTCTCTTGATTTCTTTAACAAAATCAACCCCGTGTATCTGCTTTCTCTCTGAGTTCTGACCAATGCAAGGGAGTTCGTCACTTACGTCCATACAATGCTTCATAAGGCACCATCTTCAGAATTGACTGAAAATTGTTATTATAGGCGAATTCCACCAATGGTAAGTATTTCTCCCAACTACCGTGGAATTCCAAAACACAACATATAAGCATGTCTTCTAGTATCTGAATTGTTCTCTCTGACTACCCGTCGGTTTGGGGATGGAAGGCAGTACTAAAACTCAATTTCGTGCCCAAAGCTTCTTGAAGCTTTTTCCAAAACCGTGACGTAAATCTCGGATCCCTATCTGAAATGATTGACAACGGTACACCGTGAAGTCTCACTATCTTAGACATGTACAATTCTGCCAATTTATCGAGTGAGTAGTCAACTCGCACTGGTATAAAGTGGGCTGACTTAGTGAGTCTATCGACCACTACCCAAACTGCATCTTTCTTCTTGGGACTTAACGGTAAACTGATAAACCGAAATAGTAACATATTTTAGGCCCACATTTAGTATGCTTTTGGATGAATTATCCCTTGATTTATGTAAAAAGGTGCTCTTAATCCTTTCTTTTCATGTCTTATACTCAGGAAAGCACCAAAGGATAAAAAGAACGAGAAACAGGCTCAAAATGGACCAAAACAGACCAATGAGGAAATCGACACAGCCTGGACTTGGACCCACACGGTCGTGCCAAGTCAATCATCTAGAACACGGTCTAACCCCGACTCACACAGCCGTGTCTCATTAAAGAAATCCGAACCACGATTCACACGGGCGTGTGCCATGGCCGTGCCTCTTCCATGGAGAATAGCAATTTCATTCGGGAAAGGATACTTAGGGAGAAAGAAACGTATTTCAAAAGCCTATAAATACACCCTAAGTATGACCTAAGAGGCGGAGCCCAAAGCCATCGTCTAGGGGCGTCGTGCTAGCTAGCCAGAGAAGGCGATTTGTAGGGATTCACTCAAGGATAGCCAGTTGATCCATCTCAAGAAGCGAATTATACTCAAGACGGAGGATCTCTCCTTCAATTCCTTGAGGGTTTTAGGGATTTCTTATGTTCTGCTTTTATCTTTTCTCTTGAGATGTTTTCCTTTATTGTTATGAACTAAACCCTTCAAATACCCGAAGGGGATGAAACCTATGATGAATCTTGTTATTGTTTTCTGAATTATATGATAAATACTTAGTTTGTTCTTAATTATGTGAGCTTAATCCAAATTTAATATGCTTATGTGGAGGAGGAATAGACCCTGCCTAAGAGTAGATCCAACATAATTAAGCGGAGTTGATCGCACGCCTAGAGATAGGGTGACGAGATTTTGCCGGATTAGGGTGAAACCTAATATGGGAATCCATAGATCGATTTACTGCTATTCTAGGGGGTTATTATAAGAGAATGGGAGTTCCACTAATTAACCTAGGGTTAGACGTTATTCGCCTCGAGAGAGGGTTTAATATACGTTAGGGAGTCTTACGGATCAAACTAAGTGAATAAATTTTATGGTTCAGTGTTAGATAACAAGTGAAGTCTAGGTGGATTCTTCCTAGGGTATCATCCAAATCAACTGAGTTTTTCCCAAGTTATTTTCCAAATTCATTCTTCTTTGCCTTAGAGTCTTTAGTTTAGTAGTTAATTAATTTAGATTAGATAAACAACTTCACTTATTTTAGGCTAAATAATAAAAAGAAAGTTAGTATTAGTACTTTTAGTTCCTTTAGGTTCGATAATCCGGTCTTGCCTAAACTATACTACTGTTCGATAGGTGCACTTGCCTCAATCGTTGTCAGAGTTAGTTTCCAGGTTCGATCATTCTTTTTATAAATTTTAAAGCTCTGATTCAAAGCGATCAAGTTTTTGGCGCCGTTGCCGGGGAACTAAAATATTAAGAAAGCTCTATTTTTATTACTTTAGCCATTATTTTTATTTTTTGCAATTTATTTTTATTTTTAGTTTTAATTTTAAATTTTCTAAATTTTCTTTCTTTATTTTCCTAGCAAGTACCTCTAGTTTATGATTAGAAGGAACCCGAGAGGACCTTTAGAATACGACAGTGATATTGAAGCTACCGCTCGGAGAAATCGCAGAGAGATTAGGCGAGCCCTAAATTATCAAGAAGGAGAGCGAGAAGACAGATCCAATCCTACTGAAGGGATGGACGAAAATAATCTTCCACCACAAGATGTGGCAGAAAATAATGCTCCGCGTGCTATGTATGATTATGCTAAACCTCATTTAACAGGAGCCGAATCTAGTATTGTTAGGCCTGCTATAGCCGCTAATAATTTTTAATTAAAGCCTAACACTATACAAATGATTCAACAGTTTGTTCAATTTGATGGTTTGCAGGACGAAGATCCAAACACTCATATAGCTAACCTTTTAGAGTTCTGTGATACCTTCAAAATAAATGGCATTTCTGATGATGCCATACGTCTTCGGTTATTTCCCTTTTCATTAAGGAATAAAGCTAAACAGTGGTTAAACTCGTTACCACGAGGGTCAATCACTACATGGGAACAAATGACCAAAATTTTTTATTAAAATATTTCCCACCGGCTAAAACGACCAAATTACGTAATGATATCTCCTCTTTTGTGCAGATGGATTTAGAAACACTATACGATGCATGGGAGAGATATAAGGATCTCTTGAGAAGGTGTCAACACCATGGTTTACCCTTGTGGCTCCAAGTCCAGACTTTCTATAACGGTGTAAACCCATCAACGAGACAACTAATTGATTTAGCCGCCGATGGAACCTTGAATAATAGAACTCCTGAGGTAGCCTACGAGTTTATTAAAGAGATGTCGCTGAATAACTATCAGTGGTAAGTTACAAGAACAAGGCCAACAAAAACAACCAGAGTTTACAACCTCAACGCAGTAACCATGCTATCAAATCAGGTAGAGTTGATGAATAAAAAGCTTGATAGTTTGTGTTCTTCGCAGGTACATCCAGTTATGCAGTGCGACACAAGTGGAATTGTGGCGAATCCTGAGTACCCACCCTACCAACCGAGCACAGAGAGTGAACAGATGAACTATATAGGTAATAATTTCAGATCTAATAATAACCCATATAGTAATAATTATAATCCAGGTTGGAGGAACCACCCAAATTTTTCGTGGGGAGGATAAGGAAATCAAGGAAATCAAAGACAGCAACCTCCTCAAAATTTCCAAAATCAGCCCTATCCACAGGAAAAGAAGCCGATTCTTGAAGAGATGCTGAACAAATTCATAGCTTCCACAGAGACCCGTTTCTGAAAGACTGAGACAACACTTGATGACCAACAAACATCGATCAAAGTGATAGAGAAACAAGTTGGAGAACTCACTAAGTCAGTTGAACAACTTACTGAAATGGTTTACGAAATTCGATCGGTGTTGATTTTCTAAAGCAACATGAGCATGTAAAGACAGTTACACTGAGAAGTGGAAAGGAGTTAGTTGAACCAAAGAAAAAAATACTACATGAAGATGACAAAGAAAAGGATACGAGAGTTGGGGATGTAACTCCAATACGCAAAGAAAGTAAACCACCAATCCCATATCCAGCGCAGTTAAAGAAAGAACGATTAGACGCTCAATACGGTAAGTTTCTTGAACTGTTTAAACAGATACATATTAACTTACCTTTTGTTGAAGCCATTTCACGGATGCCGACGTACGCAAAATTCTTAAAGGAACTCCTAACGAATAAAAGGAAGCTTGAAGAAGTATCCATGGTGGAGCTTAATGAAGAATGTTCAGCCATCCTCCAAAACAAGCTACTAACCAAATTAAAAGACCCAGGAAGTTTTACTATTCCTTGTTTAATTAGTAGTTTAAATATTAAGGAAGCATTAATGATCTAGGTGCCGATATTAATTTAATGCCTTATAAAATGTTTAAACGACTAGATCTTGGGAACCAAAACCCACTAGGATGAGTATTCAGTTAGGTGATAGATCTATTAAATACCCTAGAGGAGTTATCGAGGATGTCTTAGTAAAAATCGATAAATTTATTTTCCCGTTGATTTTGTTGTGCTTGACATGGATGAGGACATTGAGGTTCCCTTAGTTCTAGGGCGCCCTTTTTAGCCATCGCTGTGGTCAATTATCGATGTAGGTGATGGTAAACTTGCATTAAGGATAGGCGATGAGGAAATTAATTTTCAAATTTATGATGCCATGAGATATTCTAGAGAACAAGATGATTCATGTTATTTTATTGATACCACTGATCATATCATTCAAAACTCATTACAGGAAATTCTACATGATGACACGATGGAACTGTGTCACACTCAAGAAGAGGGGGAAGAAGATGAAGTCCACGAGCTAAATTCAAAAATATCATCATCAAGACAAACGGAAAAAGAAATCATTGAATTCAATGACGATTTAAAACAAAAACCCTCTGTTGATGAACCACCTAAATTAGAATTAAAGCAACTGCCAAAACATTTAGAGTATGCATTCCTTGGGGAAAATTATATGTTACCAGTAGTTATCTCTTTAGAGCTAGAACCTCAGGAAAAAGAGGAGTTGATACAGGTACTAAGAGAGCATAAAAAAGCCATAGCTTGGAAATCTCTGACATTAAGGGAATAAGCCCAACATTTTGTACCCACAAAATTTTAATGGAAGACGAGTACAAGCCATGCGTGCAACCACAAAGACGATTAAATCCCAACGTAAAAGAAGTCATGAAAGCCGAGGTAATTAAACTTCTAGATGCTGGAATAATTTATCCTATTTCTGACAGCAAGTGGGTGAGTCCTGTGCAGGTTGTCCCAAAGAAAGGAGGCATGACCGTGGTAGCTAACGAAAAGAATGAACTAATTCCTACCAGGACAGTCACAGGTTGGAGAGTTTGCATAGATTACAGGAAGCTAAGTGACGCCACTAGAAAAGATCACTTCTCTCTACCCTTCATTGATCAAATGCTAGAAAGGTTATCAGGACATATGTACTATTGCTTCCTAGAAGGACTCTCCGGTTATTTCCAAATCCCAATAGCACCTGAAGATCAAGAGAAGACAACGTTCACATGCCCATACGGTACGTTTGCTTATCGTAGAATGCCTTGTGGATTATGTAATGCTCCTGCTACTTTTCAGCGTTGCATGCTAGCAATCTTTGATGAACTCGTGGAAGATATTATGGAGGTATTTATGGATGATTTCTCAGTTTACGGTAATTCTTTCCATCTTTGCCTTAAAAATTTAAAACGAGTCTTGATGAGATGCGAGGAAACAAACCTTGTTTTAAATTGGGAGAAATGTCACTTTATGGTACAAGAGGGAATTGTATTAGGACATAAAATTTCTAGTAAAGGGATTGAGGTAGATAAAGCAAAGATTGAAACTATCCTAGTTCAGTTAAGGCCATTAGAAGTTTTTTAGGTCACGCAGGATTTTATAGAAGATTCATTAAGGATTTTTCTAAAATAGCTAAGCCTTTAACAAAATTACTAGAAAAAGATGTTCCTTTCAATTTTGATTAGGAATGTTTAGATGCATTCAATATCCTAAAGGATAAACTAATAAATGCTCCGATTATAATTGCACCTGATTGGAATCTACCCTTTGAACTAATGTGTGATGCAAGTGATTTCGCAGTAGGTGCAGTTCTGGGACAACGAAGAGGCAAGCATTTCCAGCCAATCAATTATGTTAGCAGGACTTTGACACCCGCACAGGAAAACTACACCACCACGGAGAAAGAACTGCTAGCTGTAGTTTTTGCTTTTGAAAAATTTAGACAGTATTTATTATTATCTAAAGTTGTCATTTTCACTGACCACTCAGCTCTTCGTTATTTATTAACTAAACCTGATGCAAAACCACGACTCATAAAATGGATTTTACTTTTACAAGAATTTGATTTGGAAATACAGGATAAGAAATGAGCTGAGAACCTTGCAGCTGATAACCTCTCTAGACTCGAAAACCCCCATATCGAAAAGCTAAATGAATGAGAGATAAACGATTCATTCCCAGAAGAACAACTCATTTCGATAACTCATTCTGAGGTACCATGGTTTGCGGATATTGCAAATTATTTAGGTACTAACATCTTGCCAAAAAAATTAACACATCACCAAAAGAAGCGATTCTTTGCTGATGCAAAAAATTATTTTTGGGAAGATCCCCTTCTTTACCGAATATGTGCAGATCAGGTAATTCGAAGATGCATTACAAGGACAGAAGCAAGTAAGATTATAGAAAATTGCCATTTAGGACCTTCAGGAGGACACTACAGTGGCATTAAGACAACACATAAGATACTCAAATTAGGTTTTTATTGGCCCACTCTATTCAAGGATGCCAACAGGTATGTCGCTTCATGTGATAAATGTCAAAGAACAGGTAATGTCTCTAAATCTGATGAAATGCCTCAAACATATATGCTATCATGTGAAATATTTGATGTATGGGGTATTGATTTTATGGGTCCATTCCCTAGTTCATTCGGAAATAAATACATCCTAGTGGCAGTTGATTACATGTCAAAATGGGTTGAAGCCGAAGCTCTACCTACTAATGATGCTAGAGTAGTAGTTAAGTTCCTCAAGAAACTGTTCTCTCGATTTGGAATGCCTAGAGCTATCATTAGTGATAGGGGCACTCATTTCTATAATATTCAATTTGACAAAGTCTTAAAAAAGTATGGAGTACACCACATGATAGCTACCCCATATCACCCTCAAACCAGTGGGCAAGTTGAAGTAGCAAACCGAGAACTTAAGCGCATTCTAGAAAAAATGGTTGAATCAAATAGAAAAGATTGGGCATTAAAAGTAGATGATGCCTTATGGGCCTATAGAACAGCATTTAAAACCCCTCTAGGGACATCCCCATACAAACTTGTATACGGGAAAAGCTGTCATCTACCATTCGAGTTAGAACACAAAGCTTTTTGGGCCATAAAGTTTTTAAATTTTGATCTTAGCACTACAGGAAAGAAAAGAATGATGCAGATGAACGAGCTAGATGAATGGAGAGCTAAGGCCTACGAAAACTCGAAACTATACAAAGAGGCAACTAAGCAACGCCATGACGCTCGTCTAAAGAAGTCGAAACAATTCGAAGTAGGTGACTTGGTCCTACTGTACAACTCAAGGCTTAAATTATTTACTGGGAAGCTGAAATCAAGATGGTCAGGCCCATTCATGATTAAAACAATTTTTCCATACGGCACATTCGAGGTAACTCACCCCACTAAAGGCACATTCAAGGT
The DNA here is from genome assembly GCA_025698515.1 of Gossypium sturtianum. Taxonomy (NCBI): domain Eukaryota; kingdom Viridiplantae; phylum Streptophyta; class Magnoliopsida; order Malvales; family Malvaceae; genus Gossypium; species Gossypium sturtianum. The sequence continues at coordinate 67,663,528 of CM046949.1, read as the reverse complement.
AAATGAGGGCTCATAGGTGAATAATTGTGTTTAGCATTTAAATATCTTGGGCCTAGATGACAATTTGGTACAACCGTTACTTGAATATTATTTATTCTTAGGTACAATGTCGTCATCACGAGGGAAACAAACCACGGCTGCACCAACTAAGAAAAGAAAGGGGTCCGGATCATCCTCAGCCAGTGCATCTTCCAAATTAAGACACCGCTTCCTCCAATTCTCTCAAGAAGCTCAGGAGGAACGATACAAGGCATTTCGGGAAAGACCTCTAGGAACTGGTAGATGCATTGACTGGAACGCGGTGGAACAGGTCGGATTAGCAACCGATATTCGAGCCCTCATATCGGCCGAGCCGTGGGAGCAATTTTTCTCTATTATTGAGCCAACTTATTTGGAACTCACCCTCGAGTTCTGCACTACTTTTACCTTACACACAGTGATGGCCCAGTACGACGACCCGGGCACAGTGCAATTCTGCTTAGGAGGTACGGTACGTCGACTAAGCGTACCACAATTTGGCATGGCACTCGGACTCTATACGGAGGAATTTATAGAAGAAAATCCACTCTCCGAGTTAGACCGTCAACTCCACTGCACTCCCCTCAACTACTGGCGCAATGTACGGCCCAACACAAAGCGTTCTGACCCGATCGCTCAAGGCGCTGAGCCTCTTGGCGCACCCCAAGGTATATCCACGTCATTCTTGCTCACACTATCCCAGGTCGACGTGAGAGTACGGGTGTGGTGAATAAGCACGATGTCTACTACCTATCGTGCATGTCAGAAGGGCACGTTTTTGACCTAGCATACTTCATCGCCTGTGCAATTCAGCACCAAACGGAGCCACATAGGAAGGGAATTCTATCGATGGGCCCGTACATCACAAGGTTGGCTCGATATCTTGGCCTCTTAAATACCGACGCCTGAGTTCATCCTCACACTGATTGGGCACATGGTTCCTCAAGGCATCCAAACGATGCTACATATGAGGATGATCTAGCGTCAACGTGGAACCGATCCCCCTCAATACCGATTAACCCTTCCCACTGATGAGGAGGAGCTCGAGGACACATCGATGATGTCCCACTACCACGAGCCACCACTCCCAAGCAAGCGGCCCACCCATGCGTGCAGCCTTCACTTTGGACATTTTCGCACGCCTTACTCGATTCGAGCAATCACTCACTCGATGAATTCAACGACCAAATGGCTCGACATTTTGACGGTATCGAGGCCACCCTCCAGCAGTTTTATCATCTCTTCCACATCTCTTCACCAACACCACCGCAGGACCCAGCTGATGATGAGGACCTCTGAGTCCTTTTATTTTCTTTATTCTTAGTTTTCTTTTCTTTATTTTTAATTCTTTCGTTCTAATTTTTATTTGTCTTAATTTAAACTCTTTTGCCGTATATGTTTCATACCCTTATTTTATTCATATTATCATTGGCTATCTAACCTTAGAGTATTACTAACAAACACTGGTTTAATTTCAACCCCTAGACATCTAACTGATGACTTCGCAGTTTCAATGGTACACTAAAAAATAACGAACAAATCACTAGGAGTAACTCACTGCTACATAAGTCATCTGTCACCTTCGACTCAAGGAATCCACCCATAATTCAGGAAGTTTCACTTCTCCCCATATCTTATGATTTTAGTATTATTGTGTTATTATCTAACTTTGTACATTGAGGGCAATGTACATCTTAAGTGTGGGGGGGTGAACAACCTAAAAAGGTGCCTAACTTTTTTCATTATTCTCAAATTTCTGAAATTAGGTACCAAACTTTTTGCATTATTCTCAAATCCCTGAATTTAGTTTTGTTTGAAAGTAATTTCCTCATATTACTAATTAGGATGAAATTTCTGATGATTTATGATTCTTATTGATATGTTTTAGATTAAGTCATTGATAATTGTGCATTGATAATTAAATTTGAAGAATACTAGAGAATCAAGCATAATAAGTCTATTTTTCAGAAATTAAAATTTTTCTAGGTTGTCAAACTAAGTTTAAATATTACTTTGAAGTTTTGAATTTACGAGGTTGACATCAAAATACCCATAATTTTTGTGAGTTTTTGAGCCTTATAGAGCATAAATTCTTTTTCTTTCTCACTTTATTGATTATGAGTGTGTCAACACTGATTTGTTATTCTAGAACTTGCATCAATTATACATGTCGAGACCACACTTTTGATTTGATATACAGAGATGATAAAGGCACCTAGGTTTTAACCCACTTACTCCATTAAAAAGCCTACCTGCACAATTAACCCCTAGTGAACCCCTTTGATCCTAACAACCCTTTTTATTGACATAACCGCTAATATTAACCCAAAAACCCTTTGTTTTTGTTATCACCATTCCTTTTGATGACCCTTATATCGAGACTCGATTTGATTAATAGCCTAACTATGTTTTTATTTCAGTAAATTATTCTTTGTTATGTATTTAAGTTTGTTCTTAAAAAAAATGAAGTATATTTATTATTAGTTATGTGATTAAATGAGCTTATACATTTAAATTCCAAATATCGAAGAAGAAGCTCGTATTATTAGTATTATTTGTTTTCAATTGATGTAATTATTATTAGTACATTAGTTCTTAGTTAGGTAATTTATCAATTCAATCTCGATTCAAACCTTCTAATTCAGCCATATTCCACACCTTAACCCTAGCCCCGTTACAACCCTAACAAAGGCCTTTTGATTTGTGTTTCATCTCATATTTCAGTGGTGGAGATTTGATTTTCATGCAAGCCTATGGGATTAGCTCTTCATGTTTGACTTTTGAGTGCCTAAATTTTGAACCTTAAACACTTTGAGTGATTTGAGTGAATCTTTAGTGAGGATGTCAATCCTTGACAATTTCGAATTAAAGGTAATTATTTAGATGAAGGGAAACACCTATGTTTTGTGCTACAAAATATAACGCTTATAGTGTTTGAATTTTTAGGACGCTTTGAGTTGAATTATCCATGTATAAATTATCTCTGAATTATGATGAAACACTATCAATGTCTATTATGAATTATAGAAAGTTCGTTTTAATTGTAAGTTGAGAATTTTGCTTGAGGACAAGCAAAAGCTTAAGTGTGGGAGTATTTGATAAACCGAAATAGTAACATATTTTAGGCCCACATTTAGTATGCTTTTGGATGAATTATCCCTTGATTTATGTAAAAAGGTGCTCTTAATCCTTTCTTTTTATGTCTTATACTCAGGAAAGCACCCAAGGATAAAAAGAACGAGAAACAGGCTCAAAACGGACCAAAACGGACCAATGAGAAAATTGACACGGCCTGGACTTGGACCCACACGGCCGTGCCAAGTCAATCATCTAGAACACGGTCTAACCCCGACTCACACGGCCGTGTCTCATTAAAGAAATCCGAACACGGCTTGACCACGATTCACACGAGCGTGTGTCATGGCCGTGCCTCTGCCGTGGAGAAGAGCAATTTCATTCGGGAAAGGATACTTAGGGAGAAAGAAACGTATTTCAAAAGCCTATAAATACACCCTAAGTATGACCTAAGAGGCGGAGCCCAAAGCCATCGTCTAGGGGCGTCGTGTTAGGCCAGAGAAGGCAGATTTGTGGGGATTCACTCAGGGATAGCCAGTTGATCCATCTCAAGAAGCTAGAATTATACTCAAGACGGAGGATCTCTCCTTCAATTCCTTCAGGGGGTTTTATGGATTTCTTATGTTTTGTTTTATCTTTTCCTTTGAGATGTTTTCCTTTATTGTTATGAATTAAACCCTTCGGATACCCGAAGGGGATGAAACTTATTATGAATCTTGTTATTATTTTCTGAATTATATGATAAATACTTAGTTTGTTCTTAATTATGTGAGCTTAATCCAAATTTAATATGCTTAGGTGGAGGAGGAATAGACCCTGCCTAAGAGTAGATCCAACATAATTAAGCGAAATTGATCGTACGCCTAGAGATAGGGTGACGAGATATTTACCGGATTAGGGTGAAACCTAATATGGGAATCCATAGATCGATTTACTCCTATTCTAGGGGGTATTATAAGAGAACGAGAGTTCAACTAATTAACCTAGGGTAAGATGTTATTCGCCTCGAGAGAGGGTTTAATATATGTTAGGGAGTCTTACGGATCAAACTAAGTAAATAAATCGTATAGTTCAGTGTTAGATAACAAGTGAAGTCTAGGTGGATTCTTCCTAGGGTATCATCCAAATCAACTGAGTTTTTCCTAAGTTATTTTCCAAATTCATTCTTCTTTGTCTTAGAGTCTTTAGTTTAGTAGTTAATTAATTTAGATTAGATAAACAACTTCACTTATTTTAGGCTAAATAATAAAAAGAAAGTTAGTATTAGTACTTTTAGTTCCTTTGGGTTCGATAATCCGGTCTTGCCTAAACTATACTACTATTCGATAGGTGCACTTGCCTCAATCGTTGTCAGAGTTAGTTTCCAGGTTCGATCATTCTTTTTATAAATTTTAAAGCTCTGATTCACAGAGATCATAAACCCATCACAAAATCCATAGCAATACGGTCCCACTTCCACTCAAGAACCATAATAGGCTGAAGTAAACCCGAAGGTGCTTGATGTTCAGCCTTCACTTGTTGGCAAATCAGGCATCTTGTTACAAACTCAGAAATATCTTTCTTCATACCTAGCCACTAGTACCATTTCTTCAAATCTTGGTACATCTTTGTGCTGCCTGGATGCACGTTCAAACATCCGTTATGAGCTTCCTGCAAAATTTTGCGAATAAGCTCATCATTCCTGGGTACACAAACCCGATCTCGAAATGTCAAACATCCATCAAGATTTACTCGAAAGTCTGACTCAACGCCCGACTCACATAAAGCTCTTTTGGCTTGCAAACTGTTATCGTCCTTCTGAGCTTCACAAATCTCTTGGAGGAACAATGGTTTAGCCCTCAACTCGGCTAATAGGGAACCATCATCTAACAAGGTCATCTGGGTGCTCATAGCTTTTAATGCAAACAATGATTTTCTGCTCAAAGCGTCAGTGACTACATTTGCCTTTCTCGGATGATAGTCAATTACTAGTTCATAATCTTTAATCAATTCTAGCCATCTTCGTTGCCTCAAATTTAATTCCTTCTTGGTCATCAAATATTTTAGGCTTTTGTGGTCGGTGAAAATCCGACACCTTTCACCATATAAATGATGCCTCCAAATTTTCAATGCAAACACGATTGCGGCCAACTCTAAATCATGAATCGGGTAGTTCTTCTCGTGCGGCTTCAACTGTCTAGAGGCGTATGCAATCACTTTACCCTCTTGCATAAGTACACAGCCTAAATCGTTCAAAGACGCGTCACTGTAAACCATAAATTCTCTTCCCGACTCAGGTTGCACTAATACAGGAGCCTCAGTCAACAGTGTCTTCAATTTCTCGAAACTCTGTTGACACTTTTCCGTCCAGTCAAACTTTACATCTTTCTGCAGAAGTCTCGTCATTGGTGTAGCTATCATAGAACACCCTTTGACAAAATGCCTATAATAGCCTGCTAGGCCAAGAAAACTCCTTACTTCAGTTATGCTCCTCGGGGGTTTCCATTCAATAATTACCGAGATTTTACTCGGGTCGACTCTTATCCCATCTTCCGAGACAATATACCCCAAAATCCCACTTCCTTGAGCCAAAATTCACTCTTACTGAATTTAGCATACAATTTTTTTTCTCTTAAAACTTGCAGAACTATATTCAAGTGCTCAGCATGATCATTCTCATCTCGAGAGTAGATCAGTATGTCATCGATGAAGACCACAACAAATCTATCCAAATACGGTCAAAAAATGCGGTTCATCAAATCCATGAAGATAGCGGGGGCATTCGTTAGACCAAAAGGCATGACCAAAAATTCATAGTGGCCGTACCTAGTTCTAAGCGCGGTTTTTGGTATGTCCGAGTCCTTGACTCTCAAGCGATAATACCACGACCTCGGATCTATCTTAGAAAAATCTTTGTAGCTCCCTTCAACCGATCAAATAGATCGTCTATTCTTGGCAACGTATACTTATTCTTCACAGTCACTTTGTTGAGTTGTCGATAATCTATACATAGTCTCATGGAACCATCTTTCTTCTTCACGAATAGAACGGGAGCGCCCCATGGAGAAAAACTCGGCCTCACAAAATCCTTATCCGTTAATTCTTGCAAGCGTGCTTTTAGCTCTTTTAGTTCAGATTGGAGCCATTCTATACTGAGCAATAGAAATAGAGGCGATGCCGGAACTAGATCAATTCCAAATTCAATTTCTCTCTCCGGAGGTAGCCCTGGCAACCCTTCTGGGAAAACATCTAGGTATTCACATACTATGGGTACTGACCCAATTTTTGAATCAATCTCTTTAGTGTTTAACACAAAGGCAAGATAAGCCTCATACCCCTTCCTTAGGTATTTCTGAGCTAACATGGTCTATATCACTATTGGTGAACTATCTAATTTATCTGACTTAACACAAATAAGATTACCGTTTTCATCTCTGAACTCTATATGCTTCCTCCCACAATTCACAATTACATTATGAGTAACTAACTAATCCATCCCGAGAATGAGATCAAACTCGTCAAATGGTAATATCATAAGATCGACAGGGAAACAATGACCCTTAATTATCAAAGGACACCCTTTACAAACTCTATCAACCAACACGCACTTACCTAGGGGATTTGACACTCTTATGATGAATTTAGTAGACTCTATAGGCATACTCATGCTAGAGACTAGTTTCTTTCATACATATGTACGAGTGGGTAGATCCCGGGTCAATTAAAGCTATAACACGTGTATTATAGAGAGAAAAGATACCCGTGATTACGTCGGGGGAAGACGCTTCTTCACGAGCACAGATGGCATAAGTCCTCGCCGGTGCTCTACCCTCAACTGTAGCAGCTCGTTCTTTAGGTGGATTCTTGTTTCCCATCTCACTCCTCAGATTTTTCAACGGTCTTCCCTTAGGGGTACTTCCCGATCTCGCATTCTGAGGCCTTCCTTTCACATCTACCTCGGGGCAGTTTTTAATAAAATGGTCCAAGGACCCACATCTGAAACAACCTTTTTCATTAGCTCGGCACTCACCAAAATGGTGCCCGCCACACTGAGGGCATTCCGGTCTATTTGGATGGACGTTGCCCACACTAGCAACTGATGTAGTTTGCCCTTTTGATCCCGAGAATTGTGCGCCCTTATTTGGGTTGAAAACCCCGCAGTAATGACCGATCGAGTAGTGAAATCCTCGCTTTCTTGGATGAGGATAGGTGAGACTTGTTCAATTGTCTCTTCCTTGAGTCACGAGACTCGTATTCTGCTCTTCTCTTCTCTTTAGCCAACTCTTCGGCTTTACAGGCCCTATCCACCAACACTACAAACTCCGTTAATTCGAGAACTCCCACGTATAAGCCGATATCTTCATTTAATCCATCCTCAAACCTCTTACACATGATGGCTTCGGTAGACATGCACTCTCGTGCATACTTGCTAAGTCTGACGAACTCCCGTTCGTAGTCAGTTACTGACATACGGCCTTGCTTCAACTCTAAGAATTCCTTTCTCTTGTGGTCGATGAATCTTTGGCTGATATACTTCTTCCGATATTCTTCTTGGAAGAATTCCCAGCTAACTCTCTCCCTCGATACCACCGACACCAAGGTGCTCCACCATCGGTAGACTGAATCTCTCAGGAGAGATACTGCACACTTTAAGCACTCTTCAGGTGTGCAGGATAACTCATCGAATACCCGAATGGTATTTTTGAGCTAGAATTCTGCTTTCTCCGGGTCATCATCCTTATTCGCCCGAAATTCTTCGGCTCCTTGCTTCCGAATCTTATCCACCAGAGGCCTTTCTCTCCTCGCCACCTCAACCACTTGAGGAGCTACTGGAGCGGGTTGAGGGATAGGTGGGGGTGGAGGGGGCTGAGCATTGGGATTTACTCGGGTATACTCAGTAAACCAGTTGCTCATCATGTGGAGAAAAGCTTCTCGAGCTTCATCTCCCTAGCCCAAGGTCTCGGGTCTACTATTAGCTGGTGCGGTCCCTTGAGCGAGAGCCGGCGCATTACTTGCAGCATCATCGGCTGCAGTTCGGTCTGGATCAGAATCCATTTACTACATAAAACACAAATTTATACGTCAGGAGCCATCACACTATAATTACTCAGACACTCTTACATATGGCATGTATAGCTAGACTCGTACTTATGCTACGTTAGTCCTAGAATCGACTAAACTGTAGCTCTGATACCATTAAATGTAACACCCCGTACCCGAGACTGATACTAGGGCTGGATACGAGACATTACCATACTTGGATTCACTTAAACATTCTCTTATAAGTGGAAAAATTTTGTTCCGACATAAAAACTTTTCTTTCTTAGTTTAATCATACATTTCATGGGCCTACAAGGCCTTAGAAACATAACTGATAACTTTCGAAACTTAATCGAAAACTTTTCTTTGAAGCAGGGTCCATACGCCGATGTGACTTAGAACACGCCCGTGTACCCTTAGACACGCCCATGTCTACAAACCGTGGGGAGTTACTGACTATATTCACACGGCCGTGCATGATTAGACATGCCCGTGTATAGACACACACGCCCATGTCCCTAGTTCGTGCCTAAAAACCCAGGCATTCTGCCAATTTACCCACGGCCAAGGCATGCCCGTGCTTCCCAACCGTGGTCGACACTGACTGAATCCACACGACCTTAACACGCCCGTATCCTAACCGTGTGTTATACACGGCTCAAACCAACGGCCGTGGGATATGACCATGGTATATCCTAACTCATAACATTATGGTGCAGGGTACACACGGCCTAGACACACGCCCGTGCGTCCAACCGTGTGGGCACTTAAAGGCTATTTACCAAGCCATTTGCCACCCTGAAATCAAGATCAACTCAAACTCAATTCAATGCATCTCATAGACAATACTACATACTTCATTGACTTCAATAAACATACATACATAGACAATTTTGGCCAATCACCTAGCCAAATACTAAAGAACAATAAAAGAGGCATACACTTCATTAATTTCATCTTCATTGAAAAACAAAGAGTTTGCCAAATATTTGCCTAGCTCAAGAAATCATTTACAAAATGACTTACGGTCAACACTTTAACTAACAATTACAACTTGACAAAATACCCAAGTCCTATACATGCCATATTCAAAACAAGTCCAAAATTGTTATACCAAACTGTTGTTGATAGTGTGATCTCCGAATCCCTGCGTCTACGATCTTCGAGTTATCTTGGTAATACTATAAGAAAGAAGGGCAATGAAAAGGGGTAAGCAATAAGCTTAATAAGTTTCATGATAATAATTAGAAATATACTCCTCATAAAAGAATAATTCATCCATAGTATTAGATAATTTTATACAAAACAGGACCTCTTGACCATCCTTACTTACAATCGCCCATATCTAACGTTTATCGTAGCACATATAGAGCCAATTTCTCATGACTCATTCAATAACATTTGTATTCATTCATATCTCTACGACAAGTATAAGGTCAATATCACATTCTCTAAGTGGTCTTACATGAAGTCTCCTCTAGATACCAATTCCATGTCCCGGGCATGGTCTTGTAGAGAATTACCTCTATATGCTAATGCTATATCCCGGATATGGTCTTATGTCAGCTCTTGTCCCAACGCCAATGCCATGTTCCAAACATGGTCTTACACTGGCACTCTTAATGTGGCCGATGCCATGTCCCAGACATGGTCTTACACTGGCACTCATAATGTGGCCGATGCCATGTCCCAGACATGGTCTTACACTGGCACTCATAATGTGGCCGATGCCATGTCCCAGACATGGTCTTACACTGGCACTCATAATGTGGCCGATGCCATGTCCCAGACATGGTCTTACACTGGCACTCATAATGTAGCCGATGCCATGTTCCAAACATGGTCTTACACTGGCACTCACATTGGATGATAGTATTTTTCATATACCTCATGGTCCATTAGAACTTCAATATCACATTCATATAGACTTCTCAATTTATTGAAGTATCATGCATCAATAATACATCAAGTATTCTCAATTATGCTAATACAATATTGTATTAAAAATCACACACAACTTACCTCGTTTTCAAAATGAGCTAGTTCTTCGGTTTAGTCCACGATTTTGTCCTTTCCCCGATCGAGGTGAATTCTCGTCTCCTCTTGCTTTGAGTAGATGAGAGCTTGCTGAAATTTTTGAAGGTTTCTACCCCTTCTATGCTGCAAATTTTTGGTGGAAGATGATAGGGGAAAAGATGATATCTTTTCTCTCCTTATTTTATTATTACAAGTCAAATTAGTCCACCTACTACTACTAACTTTGACTAAAATTGAAAATCTTGTCTCCCATGCTTTCTTATGGCCGGCCAAGACTCTTCTAAAGGCTAAATTTCCTTTTAAAGACCCCCAATTAACAAATCATGGCCATATGGTACTTTTAGCATGTAGAATGGAACTTTCGCACTTTATGCGATTTAGTCTTTTTTTGCAATTAAACATGAAATCGCTAAAATTATGGTACCAAAATTGTCATGTTCATATGCTATTATGTTCTAACTCATAATATATCATGAAAATAATTTTCTCCAATCTCGGATTAGTGATCCCGAGATCACTATTCCGATTAGCCCCTAAATCGGACTGTTACAGTAGCATTGGTGAGATTTGATAATTTGTGTATTTATAGATATTTTTATAAATCCCTAACATATAACGATTGTGTTTATTGTAAAATATAATAATTAAAATTTTTGTAAGTTCGTACTTTATTCTATATTTCTTTCACAAAATAATTATATTATATTATATTTTCAGTATATTTCATATAATATTCTATTTGCATTAGTTTCAAATCATAAATCATGATTAAGGCGAACCAAGTTACGTAAAAGAAAGAGATAAAAGGTATTAATCATGTTGCATTAATATGCAGAGGTTTCTATATTTATATAAGAAAGATGCCGTCACATATTATCAAAAAATACATTAACTTCGACACCTAGTGAGTTTTGAACAGCCACGATTCCAAGGATTAACAGTTTCTTGGAGAAGCCGACGGTAGGAAACAAGACCGGACACCTCTGGACGGTGGATTGTCATAGCTGCATCGATTCGGATCACATCTTCCATCACCACTATGCCAATTAGAGCCAAACAAATTAACCATGTTTTCATGTTTGAGACTCCCATGATTGGTCTTTGGTTTCATTGGAATAATTTTGATATCACCTATTTATAGGGTTTTGGAATGATACCATATTTTAGAAATTACGTCAAATTAGGTGATATTGTTTTGATTTTTTTCTTTTTTTGCTTTCTTGTTGTTTAAATTGTAAAATCTGTTAATTTTTTATTATAAAAGAAATACATTTTAGAAATTGGACCCGATAATCTAAGGGTTTTTTTTTCACAATTAGTCGAATATTATGGAATGTGTTTGTGCGTGCACGTGTGTGTGTGTGTGTTTTGGCAAAAAGAAAGATAGTTGAGCTCTAATCTCAATATGATACAATCTCAATTAGACTATATCTTTCCTATGTTACTGAGTTGCATATCATTCAATAAGAAACATAATCTATCATCCGGTGGTCGACAATGTAAGAGTCTCATTATTCCATATATAATATACAAATATGTTGTAGTGTACTTTCAAGTAAATAGTTTAGTATGAATTGTTTTTGTTTATATATAAAAACATATTTATATTTTTTATTATTACCTCTACCTTCACATATAATTAGTTTTTATGCGGATGTGAAGAAAGTGATTTTAGGCATTGTTGAATATTATTAAAAAGGATAGCATATTAAAGCATTTATAAAATATTCATCGAGGAATATAGTTTTACTTCATCTAATTAATACAAAGTAGCATTGCTCAAAATAATAAGTAATTAACTTAATTAAAATAAGTAAATTATTTAAATAATTCAAATATAGTACTAATAAAATATTTATAATATTTATTGAAGTATTTATGAAAAATATAAAAATTGACATATTGTAAATTAAACCTTACATTATTCAACTTTTTTCTTAAAAGTAAATAAATTGACCATAATAATATGTAGATAATATATAATTAATATAAATGTAATTATATGTGACACTTGCATGTAAAACGAACAGCAGTAAACAAAATATAGAAACAAGCGATGGCAATTATAATATATAAGAGGTAATTCCATCAAAATTAGCAGCTTAATACCATCAACATTAGCAACTATATATTCATCTAAAAAAAAAAATTAGTACAGTACAGTCTAGAAATTCTGCACTAATTGCATACATTTTTTTTTCAATTTCAGAATTCAAAACGGCCATAGCTACTAATTGATAAATCCTGCTCTTGCCAAAGCCGATGAATCATTTTAACGGAAGAACCTTCAAATGTAGCCAAAAATCAACTGCAAGGTCAACAAATTTGATCCATTTCCCATGACCACAAGCATATAATATGGGAAATTATTTGTAAAACCAATTGCCAGTGTAATAGGCCCATTTCGCCCGGCCCATTTAAAACCAAAAAATAAATCAAATAAAACAAAAAAATATAAAATAAAATAAATTCAATAAAAAAGGTCCACAGTCCTTATTTACAAAACAACAGAGCCCAATCGGCCTAAACTAAATTTAAACCCAAATTAAATTAAATAAAAACGAATAATAGCCCAAATACCAAAACCCAATTCCTAAACCCGAAGCCCAAATGCCAAACAAGGCCCGAATGACCTAATCTGCTCAGCACCTTCCAGAAACCCTAGAGGTTTCTGGAACCCTCTAGCGCCGCATGCATGCCTCCCCACGCGCGCCCCGCAGCAGTTCGGGCCTCCTCTCCACACACACAGCCACCACACACACGCGCCCGGCCTCAAAGAACGGCTTCCACGGCGTTTACACGCGCAAAACGACCACAGAAAAGCCAGCATAGAAGAAATAATAGAAAAGAGAAAAAGGATTTTGGTATTTTATTTTTTTCATTTTCGTTTCGGCTATATAAGGCCTGTTGTAAATCATACCAAGGGATCCGGCCCCAATTCTTTTTGTTACACACACAGAAACAAAATCAAAAGCAATAAAAATTCGAATCCTGTGGAGGTGATCTCAGATTTCAAATATTTTCTTTCGATTTCGGATTCTATTTCTTTTCCATTTGCTTTTTAGTTTTTTTTCTTACTATTGCATGTGAAAATGAAAAGGAGAAAGCGAAGCCTTACCTTACGAATACGCCATGGGTTTCCTTTTTCTTCGTTAAAATCGAGGCTGAGAGGGGATCTTAAGGCTAAAAAAAACATTCACGAAGGCTCGAATACACTAATCGCCGTCTGTGGTGGCGGATCGGTGCTTAAGGAGATGGATCTAGTTCGGCCGAATAAGAACTTGAAAGGGGATTAGGGTGTTATTTTATGTTTATTTTAAAACAAGGGAATGGTTTGAATGTTGGTAGCAAAAGGATGGTTTTAGGCATAAGAGAAACGACACCGTTTCATTTGGGGTGAGAAACCCGCACGTCGACCCAAATTCGCCCAAGGGTCCGCGCATTTTTGAAAATTGGGCTATTTATACGATTGGTCCCTCCTTGTTTCGTCGTTATTCGATTGAATCATTTTGCTGTTTCTTTTGTTTTTTTTTTTTTAATTTCTCCCTAGAATTTGAGCGCTATTTCAATTTGGACTGTATCTAAACACTGCGTTTTGAGGGAATTTGGGGATATTTTCATTTTTAATCCTTCTTTGTTCGTGCACATTTTATTCTGATCCTTAGTTCTGTTTTAATAATTTTATTTATTTATATATCATCCTTTTAATTTATTTTTATTTCGATTGAATTTTTTTATTCTTTATAATCCATTTATTGTTTTAAAATTATTTACTATTTTTTATCGTTTTAATAACTTATTTTGAATTATTTTCTTGACTTATCTATGACTTAATTTGTTTTCATATATTTCCATTTGTATATATTCTTCAAAATTTATTGTATAAACATTTTTATTTCAAATCTTTCTGTTATATATTTCTTTGTTTCCAAATTTGTATAATATTTTAATTTAAATATTCCTATACATTATTTTTACATATACGTACATAATTTTTATTAAAATTATTTTTATTCTAATTATATATTATTGATTCCATATTATTTTATGTATATATATTTTCTTTCAAATTTATTTATGAATACATATATTTTTTATTTTAAATCTATTTATATGTATAGTTTATTTCCTATAAAGGCCCTATTTTATATTTTTGCATATTTCAAACACTTTCATATATTTTCATATATAAATTATTTATATTATTTATTTTCTTGTATATTATATATTTTAGATTAATATAAAATTTTTTGTGTATTACCTATTTTGATATTCTTCATATAATATTATTTTAAACTTCTTTTATATATTACTACTTAATGTATTATTATTTTATCTGTATTTTTTTATTCATTTTAGGCTTTTACGCACATTACTTGTTTTAAAATTTTTGTACATATAATTTATAGCTTGCATATTGATGTTGTTTTTCTCTCATGTTGTTCATTGCCTCTATGAATTGAAATTTGTTGCATTTGAATTGTGTTAATTTGTTTAGTTTTTTTTTTTAAATTGTCTTTTAATTTATGGATTTTAAATGTTAATGTTGATATTTGTAAAGTATATGTTGTATTGTCATCGTACGTGTATTAATTCGTTTTTGGTATTTTCATATGATTTTGTTCATTTATATGTTATTATTACCGTGTATTGTAATTCCATGCTTGATACTATGTCTTATTATCAAGTTCAAATGCAAATTCTAGATTATATAGGCCAATTTTAGATGTTTTTTCATCACAAATAAATCAAATAAAATACATTTTGGTTACTCGAAAGTTTTTCAAAATAAGGTGATATTTGGTGTTTGGAAATCCGAGAAATTGTGCCCTAACGTATTGGGTCGTGGTTTTTCGTTTGACCAAATAACTTAATACCCTTTTAATTGCATGATTTGAAAATTATAAGATGATCTCGACTTTGAGGGTTCAAGATATTGCATCCTAACGTCATGGGTGTAGTATTTTGTTCCTTTGAGATGAGTGAACCTTACATTTAAATTTGGGGTATTTCAACCCTTTTTCAAAGAAATTGCATTTTCAAAACTTTTCAAATTTTCGACATTAGGACATCATTTAATCAATATGGTACCAATTTTGGGCATATGAGGGTGATAGCCCTTCCTAGTGCGTGAATCGACTCCGAACCCATTTTTTTATTTTTGAGACCAAAATTAAGTTTTAAAGATGAAACATTTTACGAGGTGATCCGATTACACCTAAACAAAAAAGATTGGTGGCGACTCCACATCTCCTTTTAAAGTCGATCCTGTTTTCCAAAACTTTAAAAAAAATGGTTTCGACAGCTTGGCGACTCCACTGGGGACTGGTTGAGAGTCAGGCCATAGATTGATTAATTTTTGTCCTTTTGATTGAAAATTTGGAAAATTGTTTTGAAAAATCATGTTTCTTTTGATGCATTTGTTGGTGCTATGATTGCAATGATGTCGAGTCTCGTAGAATACTCTTGCATTGCATTGCATAACCGTTGTGGTTACACCTTTTAAGTGGGAGTGAGAAACTATGCCTTCATGAGGTTTTCCTGTAACACCCCCAAACCCGGCCCACAAGTCCTGACCGGATCTGGTTATGTCACTGCGGAATCCGTTTGCAAAATCTTTGACTTTAGAATAAAACTTGAAATTTTGTTAGCTTTTGAAAACTGTGTCCATAATAATTAACAAATAATATAAGCTTGTTAATAATTTCCGAATTAAAGCATTATTATAAGTTGTTATAATATGAATCATTTGTGCAAATATTCCTAGTATAGTATAAACTTTAACAATCATAAATAGAGTACTTTAAATCAAAAGTGGTCCTTATTACATCACATAAAATTCCAAAATACTTATAATATAAAATACTTAAATAAAGTAAAACATCTTCTGTATGAAAATCTCCTTCTGCATGGGCCACCTTGTATCCACTCCAACCCGGTCCGATCAACATGTCTCCCGCGATGTTTGAAAATAATTGGGTGAGTCATACTGGACTCGATGTGTAAGTTAACCACTGAAATCCACCCACATGCTAGCCACATAATATCCCAATTATCAAATGCAACAAGTAATATATATACTCATTTTAAACATTTACCTACAACACAGGCTTGGCCCACATTCAAATCATACTCAATCTCGGGCTTGGCCCATTTCTCAATAAACCACATATCATCCTGGGCTTGGCCCATTTCCACGTATGTTCCCAAAACATACCTAACCACATGTCATATTAGGCTTGGCCCATTTCCATATTATTACAAAAATAATGCAACATGATTCCCAACCCAACCTAGGGTCCATCCGCTACACACCCCCTTATCCGATTTACCACACACTGGGGACTATCGAGTCACCCTCTCCTTTTCCCTCCAAAAAGGCAACCAATGCCATCCACGATGTAGCGTATAGCTAACATCAAACCACGATGGAGCACACAGCAATCCATCAAGCCACGATATGGCATAAAGCCCATATCAATCAAGGTAACCACGCGAACTAAATCGCAAAGATCCACAACGCGACCTCAGTCAGCGCCAATCCACGATGTAGCACAAAGCTGACATCAACCACGTACTCAAGTACACCCGCACCTTCTTTTCATATCCCACCCATGCACATGCCACATAACATATAATCGTGATCATGCATGCACATGCTTATTAATGTCCATAAACATACTCATAAATAAATAATCACACCGCAATAGATCCGATACTAAACTGGTCGTCATCGCTATACCCTTTAGGGGTATATATGGCACACTTATTACTTCGCACTTGTTAGTAAAACATATAACACATAAAACCCAAAGCAAAGTGGGTTAGTTACACACCTTACTACTTGGAGTTCTAGACTCTCGATCCTCGACGCTATCGTTTAGCGAAAAACTACGCTTTTGCCCAACGTTTCTATTTGTTGGCCCACACACGGTGGCCAATCTCGCATGCCAGAACGGATCTTTCTTGAACTTTGGGATGGGAGCTTTCCCTTGCCTACTTTGACTGGTACTCGCATCCACGTCCATCGTAATCACTTAATCAGAATCCTTTGGTTAAACGTCATAATACAAGATCTTAGGCGAATAACTACAATTTAACTTACTTACCTTGATGAGTCCAAACAATTCGAGACCTTCCCTTAGACTCCTTGGCGCTGGCTACAATCTTTAGATGTCGACAGCACCACACTTCACCGGTTCGGCTTCAAACTTGATAAAGTAGAAGAGAGATGGAGGGCTAAGGATTTCGGCTATCAAGGGATTAAAAGAAAACAAAAGAAATACTTGGCTACAAAGGCCAAAGGAGAAATCGGCACACTAAGAGGGAGAGGGAGAGATTTAGCAAAGACTTGAAGAATAATTGGCACTCTACCCCCCTATTTATAGCATTCGGCCAACACCTTCCTAGCCACTAATTCAATTCCATTTGAATTAGTTCACTTCAAAACAAGTTGAATTACTCCACTATTATCCCACTTATCACTAAAAAAAAACCAAATAAATAATAATTATCCGTACTTAATCTAATTAATAATAGATAAATAAATAAATAAAAACACATTATCCTCATCTAAATAAGAGTCTTCTAGCCGTCCAACACCTTCAAATTGCTGCCCAAAATAACAAAAAAACTAAAACTCCAATTGCCATTCTCCAGGTTCGAACCTGGGACCAACTGCCGCACACCTCTCCTCCAACGCCCAGGCCACTCGGCCACTTTGATTTTCATGTTAGAAACCCCCAACAATTATTTTTAAACCCTTCTTATCTCAGCCCATAACCGCACGAAAAATAAAAACGCCATCCTGCAGTTCCAGGCGCTCGAACCTGCGCCCTTGCGCTCCTCCAGCGCCTAAGTGGCGCATGAGAGCCACTCCACCAGCCCATCTTTCTTGTCCGAATTCCTCGCCATATATCTTTAAGGCCTTACAAAGCCCAACGCCCAAAACGAAAAATAAAACGCCAAATGCTTCTCCGGCCCTCGAAACCGCGACCTCTCCTCCCCTCCAGCGCCTAAGTAGCGCCCAAGAGCCACCTTGCCAATTGGACTTTCATGCCCATCAAACCTGCCCTTTTGTTTTTAAGGCCTACCTAGCCCAACTCGACGCGAAAAATAAAACAAAATCACGCCGCTTGGACTCGAACCCAAGCCCCCACCGCACTACTTCCCCCTAAAGCGTGCATGAAGCCACTTTGCGGATCCTTTCTTGCGTCCTAAACTCCAGAAAAATATTTTAAGGCCTTCCTGCCCCATTTCCCCTTTTTACACTAAAAATAAAAATTTTCCAAAGCCCTACCTCTTTCATCCAAGCACCTCTAAAACACATCCAAAAACACCCAAAAACCTTCCAACACTGGAATTATACCCTAATTGCATAGCCCCTAAATCAGGGTGTTACAATTCTACCCTCCTTAAAAATAATTTCGTCCTCGAAATTACTTACTACCATGCAATCCTAACTCCCTACTCTACGCCTCCGCTGCGCACTCTGATCTTACTAAGGCTATCGTACCTACACAATCTCTAAGTTCATGCTCAAAATTCGAAACACCTCTCTTAGCAACACAGAAAAGGCTAACTCATAAGCAACAAAGTAATTAAAGCATGTACCAAAGCAAAGAAGCTTACCTAATATCACATCCTTGGTTGACTCCGACTAGAACCATTCCTTCCATGACTTGAACCACGACCCCTCGTCGCTCGAGGACAATTCTTAACCAGATGTGCCTTAGATCCACACGAAAACATTCTTTACTATTTCCCCAACACTCTCTCCGTGTGAGGTCTTCCACATCGAGCACAAGAACGATTCCGATCCTTTGGTACAAGTGCATGCACAGATTCTCGATTCTTGGTCTTTTTGGGCATTACCCAACGATGCTGACGGTCCAATATTTCTCTTATTCTCGTTCCTATTCTTTTCTCGGTTCTCTCTTATAGTCTTCTTAACCTCTTCAACAATCCGAGCTTTCTCCACTAGCACCGCGAAGTCTCTCTCCTCTGCATGGAGCAATCAAGATTCGAAGTTCATCTCGCAATCCGTCCTCAAACCGGATGCACCTCTCATAATCGGTGGTACAATTCCCTTAGCATACCGGCTTAACCGCACAAATTCCGCCTTCAGACTCACCATCATCGACTTACTTCCTTGCACTAGGTTTAAAAACGCTTTCCTTTGCTGCGTCTAAGTAACTTGCTCCAACGCACTTTCCTTCAAACTTTTCCTTAAAGTACTCCCAATCCAATCGATCTGCGCAGACACCTTGTTTGACAAATGAGCCACCAACGATAAGCTTCATCCCGAAGAAGCGAAACAGCCCCTTTTAGCTTTTCCTCTGGGGTACAATCTAAGTCGTCCATAATTCTTTCGACTCCTTCTAACCAATATTCCGCTACATTCGGAGCTACTCCAGATACTCCTCTAAATATCTCAGCTCCGTTCAATCTAAGCCTTTCCGATACTGACTTTCGAGCTCCGCTTCCTACACTAGCTCCTGCTACTCGCTCGAGCACTCGCAACATGGCCCGCGATACTGCATCATCTTCCCCTGTCGATCTTGCCCTTCTACGTCCATTCTTTGGCGGCACTTCATTTCGACCCATGGCGGACTCTCTACGGGTTCAAGCCGCCATTCTACCTCTACGCGTCCCTAGAACTCATCTCTACCGTCGCGATTTAACTCGATTAACAAGTTTTATGCATTAGAAATTGTTCCACTTGTTTATCCGCGAACAAATCTTATGAAAAGAATTTCTAGAGGTAGTTCTTTCGATCACACAAAGTTTCAGTTCAAGTTCCCTATTCTATTTCAGAGTATCACGTTCATCCATAAGGACACATCCATTCATCAACAAAAACACATTCCTTCCTTATTAAAGGCACATTCAGTGGTATCCACCACACACATTCACTATTCGGACATTTCTGCCCGTTTCTACCCCAGGGGTATTTCCGTCATTTTGTCCTACAGGGACATTTTCGTCATAAACCAGAGCGATTCAAAACTTTAATAGGTCAGGATCCTTTTGAAATTCCCAAAATTGAAGAGTATTTTCGAAAATTTCGCAATCTGAAGGTATAACAGGATTTTGGTAACCAGGGGTATTTTGGTAATTTTGACAATCAGGGTAATTTTGTAAATTTCCAAAGTCAGGGTTATTATTTTGAAATACAGAAAATTGGATACTTTTGCAACGTAAGAAAATTTTATTAAGCTTGGGGTTAAACCGGGAATTTTAAAAGTCAGGGGCATTTTAGTAATTTTCAACATAGGGTAAATTTTGGAAATTTTAAAACTAAGGATCTTAAAACAGTGAGGCAAATCCCTTTCGGGTTTTAATAATTGGTTTAGCCTATGAACAAGTCCTCTTGGTTAAGGTGAACCGTAGCTACGCACTGTAGGATTCAGCGAAGAGGAGGTGAGTCACGAGGACTGCTTAAGTACCAGGCTCTTCCGGATCCACTCCTAGACATGCGCACAATGGTTGCCACACCTTAACTCGGCGACTTAATCACAGGTTTGTTTAATGGTCCTTAAGTCTTATGCACATGTTTGAGTAGACTAGCCCTAGGGTTCAACAGATCCTAGTTCACTAATCTACGAGCCCAACTAAGCCCATAATAGTTCATATATCAAATTACTTCACAAGTCCAAGTACTTACCAGTGGACTCGGTAGGAGGTACAGGTGCCATGCCAGAATACCTGAAAAATAATTCATTAAAAGCCCATTTTTTTTAAAAAAGCCCATTTGAAACGTTTGTGGGCCCAAAAACCCTCAAAGCCGAGTTTTGAACCGGGCTCTGATACCAAACTGTAACACCCCCAAACCCGCCCACAAGTCCCGAGGATTGACGGTTATGTCACTGCAAGGAATCCGTTTGCAAAATCTTTGACTTTAGAATAAAACTTGAAATTTTGTTAGCTTTTGAAAATCTGTGTCCATAATAATTAACAAATAATATAAGCTTGTTAATAATTTCCGAATTAAAGCATTATTATAAGTTGTTATAATATGAATCATTTGTGCAAATATTCCTAGTATAGTATAAACTTTAACAATCATAAATAGAGTACTTTAAATCAAAAGTGGTCCTTATTACATCACATAAAATTCCAAAATACTTATAATATAAAATACTTAAATAAAGTAAAACATCTTCTGTATGAAAATCTCCTTCTGCATGGGCCACCTTGTATCCACTCCAACCCGGTCCGATCAACATGTCTCCTGCGATGTTTGAAAATAATTGGGTGAGTCATACAGACTCAGTGTGTAAGTTAACCACTGAAATCCACCCACATGCTAGCCACATAATATCCCAATTATCAAATGCAACAAGTAATATATATACTCATTTTAAACATTTACCACAATCTGGGCTTGGCCCACATTCAAATCATACTCAATACTGGGCTTGGCCCATTTCTCAATAAACCACATATCATCTGGGCTTGGCCCATTTCCACGTATGTTCCCAAAACATACCTAACCACATGTCATATTAGGCTTGGCCCATTTCCATATTATTACAAAAATAATGCAACATGATTCCCAACCCAACCTAGGGTCCATCCGCTACACACCCCCTTATCCAGCCTACCACACACCAGGGGACTATCGAGTCACCCTCTCCTTTTCCCTCCAAAAAGGCAACCAATGCCATCCACGATGTAGCGTATAGCTAACATCAAACCACGATGGAGCACACAGCAATCCATCAAGCCACGATATGGCATAAAGCCCATATCAATCAAGGTAACCACGCGAACTAAATCGCAAAGATCCACAACGCGACCTCAGTCAGCGCCAATCCACGATGTAGCACAAAGCTGACATCAACCACGTACTCGAAGTACACCCGTACCTTCTTTTCATATCCCACCCATGCACATGCCACATGACATATAATCATGATCATGCATGCACATGCTTATTAATGTCCATAAACATACTCATAAACAAATAATCACACTGCAATAGATCCGATACTAACCTGGTCATCGCTATACCCTTTAGGGGTATATATGGCACACTTATTACTGCACTTGTTAGTAAAACATATAACACATAAAACCCGGAAATAGTGGGTTAGTTACACACCTTACTACTTGGAGTTCTAGACTCTCGATCCTCGACGCTATCGTTTAGCGAAACTACGGCTTTTTGCCTAACGTTTCCTGCTGTTGGCCCACACCCTGGTGGCCAATCTCGTACAGCAGAAACGGATCTTTTCTTGAACTTTGGGATGGGAGCTTTCCCTTGCCTACTTTGACTGGTACTCGCATCCACGTCCATCGTAATCACTTAATCAGAATCCTTTGGTTAAACGTCATAATACAAGATCTTAGGCGAATAACTACAATTTAACTTACTTACCTTGATGAGTCCAAACAATTCGAGACCTTCCCTTAGACTCCTTGGCGCTGGCTACAATCTTTAGATGTCGACAGCACCACACTTCACCGGTTTGGCTTCAAACTTGATAAAGTAGAAGAGAGATGGAGGGCTAAGGATTTCGGCTATCAAGGGATTAAAAGAAAACAAAAGAAATACTTGGCTACAAAGGCCAAAGGAGAAATCGGCACACCAAGAGGGAGAGGGAGAGATTTAGCAAAGACTTGAAGAATAATTGGCACTCTACCCCCCCTATTTATAGCATTCGGCCAACACCTTCCTAGCCACTAATTCAATTCCATTTGAATTAGTTCACTTCAAAACAAGTTGAATTACTCCACTATTATCCCACTTATCACTAAAAAAAAACCAAATAAATAATAATTATCCCTACTTAATCTAATTAATAATAGATAAATAAATAAAAAAAAACACATTATCCTCATCTAAATAAGAGTCTTCTAGCCGTCCAACACCTTCAAATTGCTGCCCAAAATAACAAAAAAACTAAAACTCCAATTGCCATTCTCCAGGTTCGAACCTGGGACCAACTGCCGCACACCTCTCCTCCAACGCCCAGGCCACTCGGCCACTTTGATTTTCATGTTAGAAACCCCCAACAATTATTTTTAAACCCTTCTTATCTCAGCCCATAACCGCATTGCGAAAAATAAAAACGCCATCCTGCAGTTCCAGGCGCTCGAACCTGCGCCCTTGCGCTCCTCCAGCGCCTAAGTGGCGCATGAGAGCCACTCCACCAGCCCATCTTTCTTGTCCGAATTCCTCGCCATATATCTTTAAGGCCTTACAAAGCCCAACGCCCAAAACGAAAAATAAAACGCCAAATGCTTCTCCGGCCCTCAAACCGCGACCTCTCCTCCCTCCAGCGCCTAAGTAGCACCCAAGAGCCACCTTGCCAATTGGACTTTCATGCCCATCAAACTCGCCCTTTTGTTTTAAGGCCTACCTAGCCCAATCCTCGACGCGAAAATAAAACAAAGCTCACGCCGCTTGGACTCGAACCCAAGCCCCCACGGGCGCTACTTCGGCCCCCTAAAGCAGCGCATGAAGCCACTTTGCCAGATCCTTTCTTGCGTCCTAAACTCCAGAAAAATATTTTAAGGCCTTCCTGCCCCATTTCCCCTTTTTACACTAAAAATAAAAATTTTCCAAAGCCCTACCTCTTTCATCCAAGCACCTCTAAAACACATCCAAAAACACCCAAAAACCTTCCAACACTGGAATTATACCCTAATTGCATAGCCCCTAAATCAGGGTGTTACATTTCCCCTCCGCATGGGCTAGTGGACTGCTTCCGGGATACATCTGTACCTATGTGCTTCGTGAGATTTTCATCTCTATATGGCCATAGGGAAATGTATTCCCCTGAATCAAACTCGATCCATATGAGCCTATAATGGGTGAGGATTGAGGAATCTGCTGGTTCAGGTACCATCTCTTTAGAACCAAACCACATATAGTGAACTCTAGGAACCCACTTTAGGTAGAACTATGTCTAGCGGTCACTTAGATAGGTGTTTGACTATTTTCTGTTTGATTTGATCTGTATATGATACTAACATGTTTTCTTTTGTTTATGACTACATTACATTGCATCATCATAGAAAGGAGGTGTTGATTCATATTCGATTGCTAAATAGAAGAGTTTGTCATAAGAAAATGGATTGCTTGATAAAGTAGGTTATAATGCATTCGTCCAAATATAGTCCAAGTAAACACAATGAGAAAATATTGATAGTATATGACTTTGCCTCGTTGCCCGGGGATTCAAGCCAACAAGGATTATTCTAGAGTCATCACGTCTCAATTTTCTTAAAGAAGCTTATGAGCATCGTGGAGGATAAGTGAGTGAAGAGTCACGACCTGGATCAAGCAACAGGGAGCTAGAAGAGGCATCTATTAAGAAAGTTCACGAGACACGACCATAATACCCGGATACGAAGAAAAAGATTGGTGTTTTCACATGGACTATGAGGACAAAGCCGCATATGTAATCCGTTTTATGTAAAGGAATTTATTTTCTAGAAAAGTTCTTCTAATGGAATTGAATTTAGAATCAACGCCTCTCTTTCTTTTTTGCATTCATTCTATACATTTGCATTGCATTTCATGCATTTGCATTACATCATATCATATGCATTAAAATTTGTAGAAAGGCTCTAATTAATTAAAATTATTTCAGTAACCTGAAAACTGAAACAACATTACCAAATACGCATCCCTACGGTACAAGAAAAAAGACCAAGTCAATGGACAAAAGACTAGAAAAATTGGAGCAAATGCAAAAGGATATGCAAGAACAAATGCAGGCACAGATGCAAGAGCAGCTAGCTAAGATCCAGCAAGAGATGAGGGAACAAATGCTGGAGTCTCAAAGAAACATGATGGCTCAATTGTCCTAACTGCTGGTAGGAAGGATGGACAAAGGGAAAAGCACCATGGATAATGAAGATCCTCAATATCTTCCCGATTTTATCCCTACCAATGCTCAAACACCACCTGAGGTATACCCACAGAGACCATCTGTTATGATTAATTTCTTTCAAGTTTAAGTCAGTCGCGATACTAGTGAATTCCCAAACTGGATCAGGTTTTACTCCAGAGGGTAATCCTACCAATCTCACTGTTCCCGATCTAGATAATATAGCAGAAAAAGAAAGAGCAAGAATGGAACCCCCAAAGCAGTTAGAGGACCGATATAAATGGCTGGAAGAAAGATTCAGAGCAATGGAAAACGCTGGTAATTATAGAGGAATTGATGCTAGGGATCTAAGCTTGGTTCGAACACGGTACTTCCCCTGATTCAAAATGCCGAGTTTGAGAAATACAATGAAATAGTTGTCCCAAGCTCATATCACTATGTTCTCGCAGACGTATGACTTGGCATGCCAACAATGATCGACATCGATCCCTTTCCAAGACAATTTAATCTGGCGGCGGCGTCCAAATGGTATAACCAATTGAGTCGTACCAAGATTAGTTCATGGAAAGATTTAGCTCAAGCTTTCGTGAAGTAGTATAGTCATGTAACAGATATGATCCCCGATAGAATCACTTTGCAGAATATGGAGAAGAGAACAAATAAGAGTTTCCGACAGTATACTCAAAGATTGAGGGAAGTCGCTATACAAGTCCAGCCACCTCTAATGGAAAAAGAAACCACGATTCTCTTCATTAATACTCTAAAGGCCCCGTTCATTAACTATATGTTGGGAAGTGCCACCGTGAGCTTTTCAGATATGGTAATGTCCGGTGAGATCATTGAGAATGCTATAAGAAGCGGAAAGATAGAAGTGGGAGAAAGCACCAAAAGATCAACTTCGAGAAACAAGAAAAATGAGGTAAATATCCTGAGTACGCTTCAAGGCTCTTCAAGGCAAGAATCCAACTCGAGGCCAAATACAGAAAGGCCCCAGTTCACACCCATCCCGATAACTTATAAAGAGTTGTATCAGAATCTTTTTGATGCACATGTAGTGTCTCCGTTCTACTGAAACTGTGCAACCTCCGCACTCCAAAATGGTATAATGAGAATGCCCAATGTGAGTACCACGCAGAATAACAGGGCATTCAATTGAAAATTGCACTACATTTAAAAGGTTGGTCGAAAGGCTCATTGAAGGGGAATTATGAAAGTCGACGACTCTCGAGAACCTAATCACTCGGATGAAGTAGTGAATATGATAGTTGAAAATGGAGGAAGAAGAGTTGCAATTCCTTGAAGAAGTCGAGAGGATTGGAAGGAATATTAGGGAATCGAACACTCATGACATATCCGAAGAGGGAATCGGGAATAAAAGTTTCAAGCCTTTACATACTTTGGAAGATTTTAAACAATGGGATCGTGTGAAAGGGATCCCCTGTATTTTTAGAGTTAATCTAGAGTAATATTCAAAACATGCTTGTTGCTTTAAGCCCAG
The DNA here is from genome assembly GCA_025698515.1 of Gossypium sturtianum. Taxonomy (NCBI): domain Eukaryota; kingdom Viridiplantae; phylum Streptophyta; class Magnoliopsida; order Malvales; family Malvaceae; genus Gossypium; species Gossypium sturtianum. Next base: position 67,637,038 of record CM046949.1, on the reverse strand, counting down.
AGGCAATAAGAATCCTTTTGTGAAATGGGCTTGTGTCCAGAATTTTTATTTCAATAAAATGCATCTTTTTAAGCAAATATTTTTTCATTCTTTCCATTTCATACTATACATATTTTGTTTTTTTAGAATATTCTTTCATTCTTTATTCATGACCATACCATACAAATAATCATCCTTAGAATCATTTATTCTTTGGAAGTTTTGCCTTCGTACCTAGGTACCTAGATATCAACAACATGAGCGACGTTGTTACAGACTCCCTTTTTGAATGAGATATGGGTCTAGGGGATCAAGGATTTTGAAGATGACAAATATTGTAGCCTATCTTTTGATTTGTTAGGGATGGTAAAACAAGTAAAAATAGACCCTACTTTGCAAAGGGTCAATGGACGTTTCGAGCTTAGGAAAGGGGTAAAGATCGAAGCCTAACTCACCACAGAAATAAGGCGAGACATTATTGAGCTATTTTCAAGAATTCCAAGATATTTTCGCACAATCATATCGAGGAACACCAGGCTTGAAATGTGGGTATGCTGTTTAAAGAACCCATGGTAATGGTTCTACGATGGTCAGGCTAATCAAGAGGATCGGGCTACTGGTTTACCAAGAAAAGGAAATTGCATCAGTTACGCCAAAAAATCCAAATTGGGGAAGACAAGACTTATGTGCCTCTTCCATTCTTTCTATAGGTGGGGCATAGATGTTATGGGGCAGATCTAGTCAAAAACATCTAGCCGATACCAATTCATCTTCGTGGTTATCAATTACTTCACTAAGAGGGTGAAGGTTGCTTCATATGCCAAAGTTACAAAGTCAGCAGTCATTAAATTCAAATCCAAATTCAAATTCAAAATTTAAAAAAAAAATAAAAACAAAAAAGTGGCAATAAAGAATGCCAGAAAGAAACATGTTTAACATAATTGCACAATGTTAAAAAATTACAGTCTGTTTAAAGATCAGACACCTTATCAGCGCAGCAAAAGCAAAAAAAAAAAACCATTCAAAATTTTTGAAAAATGACTGAGATTTGTAAAGGTTGGCATAAAGAAGTCACCATTTACCTTCTTTGTTTCTTGAACGTTGACTGGGACCTTCACCGGGGCAACATCTTTCCCATTGGTTTATGAGGGAAGTAATTGTAGGAGGTTAAGATTCCTTTTCTCCAAGCTTTGATTGAATTGGATGAAGCAAAATGTCTCCAGTAAGTTTGATTAAAAGTATTCATGGTCGAATGTACCAAAAATGGATGATACAAGCTTATGACAAAAGGTTTTCCCAAGAGAATTTCATGATGGGGACCTGGCATTAAGAAGGATTCTTCTCATGCAAAATGACTTCAGAGGAAAATAAATGCCAAAATTTGGAAAAACCTTATGTGGTGAAGAAGTCTTGTTCTAGAAGATCATTAATCTTGACCAAGATGGATGGCAAGGACATGCTCAGGCTGGTGAATTTAGATTTCATCTAAAAGGAGAGGCCAAGGTGAAAACCCGCAAAGGGCGCTCGCAAAAGGTGCCTTGAGACCTTTAAAAAAAATAAAAAAAAAATCAAACAAAAAAATCAAAAAAATACAAAAAAAAAAATTCAATCAAAAAAGAAGAAAGAAAAAGGAGAGGCCGAGGCGAAAACCCGCAAAGGGCGCTTTGAGACCAAAGGGGATTTGAGTTGAAAACTCGAAAAGGGTGGCTCAAATTTTGATCAAAGGAGGGGCATGCGGTGATCTTGCTATACTTGAATTAACAAAGAAGGGATATGCTACATTTTGGAGCATTGACAAAGTACTCGAAATCTCCTAAACACATCCTCGGCTCAAAATGGTCCTCAAGAAGTTTGAACAAGAGAAGCTCAGGCTGCGATATCTGGGGCACCTAGTTTCCATCTTACCAATTCTGAATTTGTTATCTTTAATTATTTTATTCATTTCAAAATACACTACCAATAAGTTTCCTTCTGGATTGCATTTTCTATTTTGGCTTCACTTATTTTCTTCGAGCTATGCTCCTAATTAGTTTCCTTCTTGTCCATTATTATGATATTTTTCAAGCATTTTGCATTGAAATAATGATTAGTGGACTAATAATACTTTCATAAAAGGAGTTCCGCATATTACTCTGGAAGCTTCTGAATAATAAAAGAACTTGAAACAGGACTTTTATTTAAAACTTACCAAGTTTAAGGGATGGAAATATGGGTGGAGAAAGAGTCTAAATTGAGACTATCTCTTCGGATTTTTGTCAAAAATGGAGATTGAACAAAATAGGATATTGCGTCAGTAATACAATCTTGACGAAAAATGGGCAATGTTAACCCAAGAGTAAAAGGGGAATCATTCTTGAGAAAAAAATGATATTTTGTATCCATGCAAATATCATGCGTGCACATTTGGTTAGGTCACCCAGGAAGTGATCAGTTGATGGAACAAGTTACAGATCCTATACTCCTGATTGACAGCAGGTTGGATTGAAGATGAAACAAATTCTATAATCTTGAGTGGTAGCGGGATATATTGGAAAAGATTCAGATCCTATACCGTTAAGTCATAATGAGATGAACTCTGAAGTTACAGTTAGGGAACTCTGTTGAGCAAGATAATGGTTTCCTTGAATTTTCTGTCGAGAATACTAGCCGAACAAGATGGTGACATAATACGTCAGTGATAAAACCTTGATGAACAATGAGCGATGACACCTTAAGCATTTAAAAAGGAATCATTCTCATAACATTCTGCATTCATGCAAATGTCGTCCATAGCACATTTAGTTAGGGGCATTTGATTCATTCTGATCATTGCATCCCAATCATTCTCATGACATTCTGCATTCATGCAAATGTCATCCATAATATCATCCAGTTAGGAGCAATTGATTCATCCCGATCATTTCATCCTAATCATTGTACATTTAACAAAAAATCATTCTTATGACATTCTGCATTCAAGCAAATGTCATTCATAATATCATCCAGTTAGAGGCATTTGATTCATTCCGATCATTGCATCCTAATCATTCTCATGACATTCTGCATTCAAGCAAATGTCATATCATTCAGTTAGGAGCATTTGATTCATTCCGATCATTGCATCCTAATCATTGTATCTATTTAAAAAAAAAAGGATCATTTTCATGACATTTTTGCATTCATATCATTCAAAACACATGTGGCTAGGAGCATTAGATTCATTTAGATCGTAGCATCTTAATGATTTGACATAAACATAAGCATATGAAATCAAGTCTATAGGACATGTCCCTCAGAGGATGGTGTAGCAACATCAGTGAATTTACTGATCTTATCTCCCTAAGCAGTAGTGGAGCAGATCAAATTTGGCAAATCTTATCTCTATGTATCGGCAATGGAGCAGATTCAAGCCACCAACCTTATCTCCCTGAAGTTACAGCAGAGCAGATTAAAGATACAAGTTTTATCTCCATGAAGTAGTAGCGGAGCAGACTGAAGTTTACTGATCTTATCTTCCTAAGCAGTAGTGGAGCAGATCAAATTTGGCGAATCTTATCTCCATGTATCGGCAATGGAGCGATTCAAGCCACCAACCTTATCTCCTTGAAGTTGCAAGTGGAGCGAGTTAAAGATACAAGTCTTATCTCCTGAAGTAACAAATGAGCGACGGAGTTTGTAAATCTTATCTCCCTAGCGAGAGTGGAGCAGATCAAATTTGGCGAATCTTATCTCCATGTATTGGTAATGGAGCATATTCAATTTATATAGTCTTATCTTCCTGATATAGCAAGGGAGCAGACTAAATAAAATTGTAGATTTTGTCTCCTCGAGATAGCAGTGGGGCAGGTCGAATTTGGCGAATCTTATCTCCATGTTTTGGTAATGGAGCAGGTTCAAGTTACCTAGCCTTATCTTCCTGTGGTAGCAAGGGAGCAAGCGTAAGATTATAGTCTTATCTTCCTGATGTAGCAAAGGAGCAGACTAAATAAAATTGTAGATCTTGTTTCCTCGAGATAGCAGTGGGGCAGATCAAATTTGGTGAATCTTATCTCCATGTATTGGCAATGGAGCAGATTCAAGTCACTTAGCCTTATCTTCCTGAGGTAGCAAGGGAGCAGGCTGAAGATTATAGTCTTATCTTCCTGAGGTAGCAAGGGAGAAGGCTAAAGATTATAGTCTTATCTTCTTGAGGTAGCAAGGGAGCAGGCTGAAGATTGTAGTCTTATCTTCCTGAGGTAGCAAGGGAGCAGACCGAAGATTGAAGAGCTTATCTCCATGAGGTAGCAGCGGAGCAGACTGAAGATAGCAAATCTTATCTCCCAGAAGTTGTTGTGGAGCAGATTGAAGCTACAAGTCTAAATCCCTTGAATTGGGTCGAAGCGCTAGTTCTCATGCCCCTGAAGATGTAGTGGGATGGAATGAAGCTACTCAAAGAAGAAAAGCACTGAAAGAAGTCCAAGATTTGAAGACCGGGCAAAAATGGTCCTTTTTGAAGTCTTTGCTCTATTCTCGTTACACGACAATGAGCAAAGAGGGGCAGCTGTAATAGGCCCATTTCGCCCGGCCCATTTAAAACCAAAAAATAAACCAAATAAAACCAAAAAATATAAAATAAAATAAAATCCAATAAAAAAGGTCCACAGTCCTTATTTACAAAACAACAGAGCCCAATCGGCCCAAACTAAATTTAAACCCAAATTAAATTAAACAAAAATGAATAATAGCCCAAATACCAAAACCCAATTCCTAAACCCGAAGCCCAAATGCCAAACAAGGCCCGAATGACCCAATCTGCTCAGCACCTTCCAGAAACCCTAGAAGTTTCTGGAACCCTCTAGCGCCGCATGCATGCCTCCCCACGCGCGCCCGCGTGATTCAGCCTCCTCTTCACACAAACACCACCACGCACACACGCGCCCAAAATTTCAAAGAACGGCTTCCACGACATTTACCTGCAAAACAACACAGAAAAGCCAACATAGAAGAAATAACAGAAAAGAGAAAAAGGATTTTGGTATTTTATTTTTTTCATTTTCGTTTCGGCTGTATAAGGCCTGTTGTAAATCATACCAAGGGATCCGGCCCCAATTCTTTTTGTTACACACACAGAAACAAAATCAAAAGCAATAAAAATTCGAATCCTGTGGAGGTGATCTCAGATTTCAAATATTTTCTTTCGATTTCGGATTCTATTTCTTTTCCATTTTCTTTTTAGTTTTTTTTTCTTACTATTGCATGTGAAAATGAAAAGGAGAAAGCGAAGCCTTACCTTACGAATACGCCATGGGTTTCCTTTTTCTTCATTGAAATCGAGGCTAAGAGGGGATCTTAAGGCTAAAAAAAACATTCCCCAAGGCTCGAATACACTAATCGCCGTCTGTGGTGGCGGATCGGTGCTTAAGGAGATGGATCTAGTTCGGCCGAATAAGAACTTGAAAGGGGATTAGGGTTTTATTTTATGTTTATTTTAAAACAAGGGAATGGTTTGAATGTTGGTAGCAAAAGGATGGTTTTAGGCATAAGAGAAACGGCACCGTTTCATTTAGGGTGAGAAACCCGCGCGTCGACCCGAATCTGCCCCACGGTCCGCGCATTTTTGAAAATTGGGCTATTTATACGATTGGTCCCTCCTTGTTTCGTCATTATTCGATTGAATCGTTTTGCTGTTTCTTTTGTTTTTTTTTTTTAAATTTCTCCCTAGAATTTGAGCGCTATTTCAATTTGGACTGTATCTAAACACTGCGTTTTGAGGGAATTTGGGGATATTTTCATTTTTAATCCTTCTTTGTTCGTGCGCATTTTATTCTGATCCTTAGTTCTGTTTTAATAAGATTATTTATTTATAGTTCATCCTTTTAATTTTATTTTTATTTTGATTGAATTTTTTTATTCTTTATAATCCATTTATTGTTTTAAAATTATTTACAATTTTTTATCGTTTTAATAACTTTTTTTGAATTATTTTCTTGACTTATCTATGATTTAATTTGTTTTCATATATTTCCATTTGTATATATTCTTCAAAATTTATTGTATAAACATTTTTATTTCAAATCTTTCTGTTATATATTTCTTTGTTTCCAAATTTGTATAATATTTTAATTTAAATATTCCTATACATTATTTTTACATATACGTACATAATTTTTATTAAAATTATTTTTATTCTATGTATATATTATTGATTCCATATTATTTTATGTATATATATTTTCTTTCAAATTTATTTATGAATACATATATATTTTTTTTAAATCTATTTATATGTATAGTTTATTTCCTATAAAGGCCCTATTTTATATTTTTGCATATTTCAAACACTTTCATATATTTTCATATATAAATTATTTATATTATTTATTTTCATGTATATTATATATTTTAGATTAATATAGATTGTTTTGTGTATTACCTATTTTGATATTCTTCATATAATATTATTTTAAACTTCTTTTATATATTACTACTTAATATATTATTATTTTATCTATATTTTTTATTCATTTTAGGCTTTTACGCACATTACTTGTTTTAAAATTTTTGTACATATAATTTATAGCTTGCATATTGATGTTGTTTTTCTCTCATGTTGTTCATTGCCTCTATGATTTGAAATTTGTCGCATTTGAATTGTGTTAATTTGTTTAGTTTTTTTAAATTGTCTTTTAATTTATGGATTTTAAATGTTAATGTTGATATTTGTAAAGTATATGATGTATTGTCATCGTACGTGTATTAATTCGGTTTTTGGTATTTTCATATGATTTTGTTCCTTTATATGTTATTATTACCGTGTATTGTAATTCCATGCTTGATACTATGTCTTATTATCAAGTTCAAATGCAAATTCTAGATTATATAGGCCAATTTTAGTTGTTTTTTCATCACAAATAAATCAAATAAAATACATTTTGGTTACTCGAAAGTTTTTCAAAATAAGGTGATATTTGGTGTTTGGAAATTCGAGAAATTGTGCCCTAACATATTGGGTCGTGGTTTTTCGTTTGACCCAATAACTTAATACCCTTTTTAATTGCATGATTTGGAAATTATAAGATGATCTCGACTTTGAGGGTTCAAGATATTGCATCCTAACGTACTAGGTGTTGTATTTTGTTCCTTCGAGATGAGTGAACCTTACATTTAAATTTGGGGTATTTCAACCCTTTTTCAAAGAAATTGCATTTTCAAAACTTTTCAAATTTTTGACGTTAGGACAACATTTAATCAATATGGTACCAATTTTGGGCATATGAGGGTGATAGCCCTTCCTATTGCGTAATCGACTCTCGAACCCATTTTTTATTTTCGCAGACCAAAATTAAGTTTTAAAGATGAAACATTTTACGAGGTGATTCGATTACACCTAAACAAAAAAAGATCGGTGGCGACTCCACATCTCGTTTTAAAGTCGATCCCATTTTCCAAAACTTAAAAAAAAATGGTTTCGACAGCCAGCAACTAACAATAAGAACTAGCATTATTCTAATTACACTGAAGACACTCAATGTGAAGGGAGAAGCAAGTGTACAAACATGACTAGGTAGCAACCGCCTATTAGCGTAGAAAGGATAGTAAAATATGGCTTAAGTGCAGTGCACACACATACGAAAAAGATTTAACGAAGTCCCACACACACCGATCACAAATGATTAGAACTCACACCTTAAAAACACAATTCCTAGCCCAAATATCAACCGATTCGTCTCCACCAAACCGAGCTGAAAACCCAATTTACACAAGTACACAAACACTAAGAAAGTATCCATTCATAATAGAGTAAAAAATTCCCAAAAACAATTGATTAAAACCTAAACAACAATACTTACCCCCTTAAGATCCTGATTACACGAACACAAGAGCACAACCAAAATCTTGAGAAGCGGGAATTGGGAAAAAAATTTGGAACCAAAAGGGATGACTCAAAAATATTAAAATCTTTGTAGCAAAAGAACAAGAAACCCAGAGCAAAACAAAAATAATGGCTAGAGAGAAAGAAGAATAATGTAGCCAAAATAATCCCCAAGACTCCAATTGGAAAAATCGTGAAAAAAAGAGGTTTACGTGAAAAGAAGACACGAACATAATTTTTAAGAGTATTTTCTTTTAAAAATATTAAAATAAAACAAGAGTTTAACAAAATCGCACTAGTAAATTTTTTAAAAAAAAAAAGTGAAACTCAAACAAAATATTTTATACTAAGCACACTAGGGATTCAAACACAAGATCTAAGGGTAAATTAGCAAACACCTAACCATTGAACCACTAGGCTCATCGTTGTCTACGAAACACAAAAACTAACTTATGATCCATCCAAACCATTGACACAACCAATAAATCTTATTACTTCTAACCCCAAATTCGGAATGTTACAAAATCAATTAATATATTGAGATCTTGATTCAATCATTTAAATATCAAATTGAAATAACAACTCACTTAGTTAAATCATAAAAAAGTTAGAATCTCACCTAAATTTTGCAAAATTTATGAGATATTGAGCTAATTTGAGCTAAAACGTGTGAAGATCTCTTGAGGATTTTAAGGATGATAACATGAGTATTCCTCAAAATTGAAAAGAAATTTTGTGTTTAGAGAGCTTAGGAATAAAAAAAGGATGAACTAATTTTGGAAGAAAAACTTTAATTTGGTGTTTGAAATTTTTTGAATAAAGAATGGAAGGGAAGAAGAAGACGTGGGGGTTGTTAAATAGGCACCAAATTTTTAAAAATTTAGCCACTACCCATTTAACCACCCCCCATTTTCTTCCTTTTCCAAATTGGTCGTTATTGTTCAATTAAAGCCAATTTCAAAATTATTTTCAAATCCAATCTCGTTTTTAAAATCCATTTTAACCAAATTAATCCCCAAACACTCAATTTTAATTTCTTAACCTAAAATTATTAATTCTATTTAATTTAAAATTTTATTTAATTAATTCGTAATTATTTTAATTATCTATCCCAATTATGGTTTTCGATTCACTAACCCCCGATTTACTCTCCCGACTTTTGGGAACTGACAATTCTACTGCGCCTAGGGGACGCTGCCAGGACTATGCAAAGGAAGAGTAGTATCAGATTATTATGCAAACGGTAGAAATGAGTCGTAGTCTAGGGTAACACCTTATGTGTTTATTTTTATCAAACTTGTACTTTGTAATAAGCTGTGATAAGTTTGTAGTAAAAAGTTAATTTAAATACTTTCCTTTATTTTTGGATTTTAAGTCCTCCAGTTAAAGAAATAAATAAAATGTAATATTTAAAGTGTTCAACTGATTTAAGTATTGTGTTTAAAAGCAGTGAGATCCGAGCCCGACGAATCGGGTCCATAACACCCTGCACCGGACGGGCACGTTATGGCGAATCGGGAATGTCACATCAAAGGCATAATTCAAAACAATTTTTCTAAGTAAAAATTTAAGACCCAAAAGCCCAAAATCCTTGAGTCTTATTAAGTAATGATAAAAGCCCATTTTATTATTTTAAGTATTTCGGAAACCAAGTTTAAACATAAGAAATTTACTCAAGTTTAATAATTAAGTAAACAGATGAAACAACAAAACCCAAAATCTAAAGTCAAATCGGAGTACATGGGCTTATTACATCCAACGAAAATAAAGTAATTAAAATCATGTCTCTTGAGACAAATAAATAAAACTTCTAAGTATCTTGTAGTGTGGCCATCTCCGAGTCCTCTCCCACGTCGAGCCGTTTATTGAGGATCACCTGAAACATTTAATAAAAAGGGTGTGAGTTTCGAAACTTAGTGTGTACGATCCTTGGCAACCAAATCAACATACAAATATTACATTGGGCCTAAGCCCTATCAAAATCAGTGGTCTTGGGCCTTAGCTCACAATGACCTCATACCACATCAGAGTCACATGAATGCAATGCACCCATCCCAAATCCAACCCTTCACACCATTTCCCTTCCAACCCTACACACCTATGGGGATATAAATATCAACCCACCCATCCCTACACACCAAAGGTAGCACCAAAGAATGCAGACTACTACTCAAACGTTGCAAAGCAAAGTCGCTATAGTGGGCTAAAAGCCACCCGGTGGATCCACGATGCGTCAGCGACTATGCGATCCTCAAATCTTCCTTCGTATCATCAAAACCCAACCAAGTGCAACATATATTTCATGAATGCAACATACACATTTTCACACATTCGGCACTTAGGGGTATTTTAGTCATTTCACTACCCAAGGGTATCTCCGTAAATCTACTCTACAAGGGTATTTAGGTAATTTTACAAAACAGGGGTATTTTAGAAATTTTGTAAATCAGGGATATTTTGGTAATTCCGCAAATCAAGGGTATTCTGGTAATTTTACAATTCAGGGGTATTTTAGTAATTTTGCAAATTTAAGGATATTTTGGTAATTTTCAAATCAGGGGTATTTCGTCCCTCTCGGGTTTTAGTTATGAACTTTGGCCCATAAACAAGTCCTCGCGGCTAAAGTGAACAGACACTACGCACCAGGTAGGATTCCAGAGAAGAAGAGGTGGGCCACTAGGACCGCTTAAGTACCAAGCTCTCCCTAGATCCACTCTTAGACATGCATATGTTCGTTGCCACACTCTAACTCAGCGACTTGTCCACGGATATGTTTGCTTATTAGATTAAGTCTTATGCAGTTTGAGAGTTGTTCAGAACTAGGCCTAAAGTCCATTAAACCCTAGCATACTTGTCTACATCTTCATAAAGCCCATCAAGCCCATTTCACGTTCATATAACCCATTATGCCCAATTCTCATTCATATAGCACATTAGGCCCAAATCTCATTCATATGGCCTATTAGGCCCAAAACAATTCCAGATCATGTAACATACATGCCTAACTCAATTCATATAATCAAATCAATCAATTTCATCCAACTTAGCCTCAGGGCCCACCGGGCCCATTTAGCCACTTTCAGCTTTTCGGCTTTTCGGTATTGCCGATATCATGTGTGTGTAGTGTTTGTACACACCTAGTTACTACGATGTGCTATACTATCCTTGGTCTTGAACCTACAACCAACCAACCTTCAATCAATCACCCATACTTAAACAAAATATCTACCAAAAGCCGAAACCTTACCGTAACCTTATCGTGTGCCACCGGGTTCTAATAGCCCTTCCTTAGCTACTAATCAGGAGTATCCCCTAGATCTACACTCTCACACACACCATCAATATTCGAGTGACTCATAATCCACACAAGTCACCCCTATAGATCAAACTCACATTCGGCCATTCACTTAAACCACAATCGAGTTGAGTACACTTACCCTTGCTAATGATCCTACCACGCTTGCGATCTTTGAACCTTATCCTTGTTATCACAGAGTTAACGACAGGGCAGTTAGATAGCCTTTTGGCTTTTAGCAAAATGTACAAAAGAGGTTAACCGAATACTTACCAAATCCCCTTTCGATCCTGCGGCCTAGATAGCTATTAACTAGATTCGGCTTTCAACACTTGACTGAGAGTAGGTAACAATCGATTTGTGATGGAGGAACAACCACCAAGATTCGGCACTAATAGGAAATTCGGCAAGAGAAAAGATGGTGGTAATTCGACTATAGAAGAGTTTGGCTATGAGAGAATTCGACACAAAGGAATTCGGCTTTAGGAGATTTTGGCAAGGGGAGAGTTTGGCTATTGGAGGAACAGATTGAGGGGAAGAAAAGAAAGAAAAAGAATGGAAAATTCAGCATTACCTGGGACCCCAGATTCGGCACACACATATTTATATAGCCTATAGCCGAAACTTAGCCACCCCTAAAGTCCAATTCGGCACCACTTCATCCACTGCTCATCTCCTAATTTTTCTCCATGATATCTCCCTTATCCTTCTCCTAAATTCTCTCTACTGATCACTTCTCCTTAGAGTCCCTCTACATGCCACTTCCATCCTTCTAGAAGCCTAAAATTAAATTCCAAAATAAAACTAAGCTAGCACTCAAACCTCAAACCTCCCTGCATGCATATGTCGCCACCTCTCTACACCCTAGTGGCGTCACTTAGCCACTTCACCACAGGCTTCTTTGTGCCATTTTTCACTTATTTTTATTTAAAAGCCGACTACTCACAGCCCTGATTCCTTAATTAATTAAATTAAGAATCCTCCACCATAAAACTCGAACCCAGAGCTTCTCCAACACACCTAGACACTCCAACTTCATTAAACCCTTAAAGCCATCATGTCATTTCCTCGCTCACTTAAACTTTTTCTGAGACCCAAAGTCCAATAGGCCCAATTCTAATAGGCCCAAATTCGGGGCGTTACAGGGTCGGGTTAGGGTGTTACAAGACTCATGTCAAACGAGTGTCTAACAAAAACATTAACCACCACTCCATTCAAGTCAAGATAGAAAGAAATAATTTAAATAATTCATATCAATCCACAAATGGTTTTATAGACTAATTTTTTCAAATGTGTATTCAAAATTAAATTTTTTTAAAGTAATCATATACAAATCCAAAATCAAATTGCAAGCGTACATTAAGACAAATCCTTTAAATAAAACATTTAAAAATAAAATAGAGTAGTTCTTTTAAAAAATATATAACATTAAATTATTTTATTTTTTCAACCAAAAGAACCTCAATACTAAATTGACTAGTGAATCCACTTATGAATGTACTCTTTTGAAACACACAAAATATAATTACATATTCAGTCAAGAGTAATATATATAATAAATAATTTTTTACAAACTTATTTAGTATGAAACTTATTTAGATAAATTTAAAAGGTTATTATGAATGATAAAGATGAACAACATTGAAAAACAAATTTCATGATTCTCTTTTTTTTTTTTTCGAGAATTAGTCTTCATCTTCATGATTTCATGCAATGTTCGCTTCCATTATAAAATTATTCTAAAGGTGAAGCTTACACTCCTCAATTTATAAGAGAATAAAAAGAAATTAAAGTTGATATTGAACTAATTGACCCCTCTGAAAAAAATTGGAGCAATTTAATACACTACACCAAAACAGACTTTTAGCGGCGTTTTTTTAGGCTTTTAGCGGCGTTTATAAGCGCCACTAATAGTATTTGCGGCGCTTTCGAAAGCGCCGTAAAAAATGCTGCTAAAACAAACGCCGCAAACTTTAGCGGCGCTTTTCCCACAAACGCCGCTAAAGGTCATGGCTTTTAGCGTCGCTTTTCCACAAACGTCGCTAAAGGTCATGGCTTTTAGTGGCGCTTTTCCCACAAATGCCGCTAAAGGTCATGACTTTTAGCGGCGCTTTTCCACAAAGGCCGCTAAAGGTCATGCCTTTTAGCGACGCTTTCTCTAAAAACGTCGCAAAAAGCTTGACCTTTAGTGGCGCTTTTTCTGAAAATGCCACTAAAAGCATGACCTTTAGCGGCACTTTTTTAAAAACGCCGCTAAAGGTCATGAAAAATAAAAAAAATATTATAAAAGAAGAATAAGATTAAAATATTATAAAAAAAATTTAAGGGAAAAATAGTAAAATTAAACATTTTTCAGCCCATAACATTTAAACCAAAAAAAAAATTAAGCCAATCAATACTAGGATTTTAATTAACAAATTAAGCCACACCATAAAACCAGCCAATAAAAGAAGTGGGGGAAAGAATAAAGAAATAAACAATAAGGATGTGATAAAATTTCATCAACAAAACAAAATCATGGCGAGTTTGAGTTATTTATCTGCTTTGACCAGGCTCCTCATTGTTCATCACTTTAGGTTGTTGCTTCACAATTTGGGGCAATCAACTTCCACATCGCATATTAAAAGAAAAGAAGATATTAAAGCAAATTCCAAAAGAATTGCATAACAAGGATTTCAGATTCTTATTGGCTGAAGCCAAAACGTGAACAAAATCTGTCGAAACCATTTTTAAAAATTGGGTTTAAAAAAATAGGAATCGACTTTAAAAACAAAATGGGAGTCGCCACCAATCCTTTTTATTTAGGTGTGATTGGATCACCTTGTAAAACGTTTCATTTTAAAACATTTGATTTTGGTCTACGAAAAATAAGAAAACGGGTTCGGGAGTCGGTTACGTACGAGGAAGGGTTAGCACCCTCGTAACGCCCAAAAATTGGTACCTAATCGATAAAATCATGTCCAGATGTTTGGGATTTAAAAAAGTTAAAAAAAATGATCCTTTTATTTAAAGGTTTTTTAAAATAAGACAATGTTTTGGTATTTAGAAACTCGGGAAATAGTGCCCAATCGTGCTGGGTTGCGATTATAGTCTTTGCTCTATTCTCGTTACACGACAATGAGCAAAGAGGGGTAGCTGTAGTAGCCCAATTTTGACTAGGCTAAAATAAAACCAAAACAAATGACCAATGTCCTTTTACAGCCCAAATATAACCCTTAAAGCCCAAAACCCAAACACCAAACCCACTTACACCCATTACCCGGTTAACCCAACCTAAACTAAACCCAAAACAGACCCTGGTCCAAATCCAACACACAGACCCAAAATAGTGATGGCCCAAAATGACCCAACTTCAAATCAGAAATCTAGGGTTTCTGAGACCCTAAGCTTCTATGCGCCGCATGCAGGAGAAAGGAGCCCAAACGTCACGCCACCCCAACAGGAGCCAGATCGTTGCGCCGCAAATCTCGCCCCAGTGAGATCCCTATCGTCATGCCGCCATCTCCGTCACGAGATCTACGCTTCGACTGCAAAGGAGAAAAAATCACAAAGCAGCAGATGTATTTCCTATTTTATTTTTTCATTCGGGGCTATAAAACCCCAAAATCAGTAAGCGAAAAGGGAGGAGGAGAATACACAAAAGAAAAATATTCGAATACAGAGAATCTGATTTTTCATTCGGATATACACAACCAAACTAATAAAACAAAGGTTCATTTTTTTATATTTTATTCTTTTTTTGTAACACCCCAAACCCGGCCCAAACACTACTCTAGGATCGGTATGTCACTAAGGAATTTTATAAAATTGTCACACTTGGGAAAGCGAGTATCATGTTTAATCATTTTAAAGAAAAGACTTAGTAATTTAATATTACGTATAAAATGTAAATTCAAATGATACCTTGGTGAATTAGGAAAAAAACTAAGTTGATACATGCCTTAGCTTAATTTTAACATGAAATTTAAAAGTCTAATAATAAAACCCAACATGAAACCCAAAATAAATACGAGTCTAGTGGCCCATGGCCTTATTACATTGAAACGTAAAATCCTTTAATAAAAAAATATTAAAATAACTAAATAATGAAAAGTCCTTTGCTGAATCCATATACTCTCTCGCATGGCCACCTTGCGCTCCTCTCGGCCGGTCCGATGCACTAGGTGCTACTGAAAATGTTAAATAATAGGTTGAGTCGCGAGACTCGGTGTACAACCCTCATGCACCATTAGATTTGGGCCTTAGACCCCGTAAAGCAGAATAACGATTTAGTATATAACAAAAATTATGCAAGCCCAACCCAAATCCTAAGTCTCCATCCGCTACACACCACCCTTACCTGCCAGTCACACCATTGGGGATTTCTACAATCAACCCACACAGCTACACACCATCGATGGCAGTCATGCTGCTCATCGCCAGATCATGGCCGTAGCCACTACAACAGGTCATGGCAAAATCCACTACAACAGGTCACGGCAAAAGCTGCTACAACAGGTCACAGCAAAAGCCGCTACAACAGAACACTTCCCCTTTCTTCAAACCCAACCCCATGCAATCATAGAAATCGGCATGCTTATCACGTATGTCAAATTAATAGGAACATTCACTTAGGAATGATAGAGATCACTAACCTGGTGATTCGCTTTTACCCTCCTTGGGTTTCAAGCTGTTATCTGGGATTTCGCATTTTCTGTAACATTTTAGATTAATAAACATATTTTTTTTAACAGGCAATCTAAATGGTGTGAAAGTGTTACACACCTAATATCGCGTAGTTTTACACCCTTAGTCAATATCCTTACTATCTGGATCTACAACCCTTAGTCTGAAACCTTGCTCAAAAGCCGGAAGAACACGAAGATTTGGGCTCCCCTACATTCGGCCAATGGTTAATAAATACCCGAATTTACACGTTTAAAAATTAATCGATCTCCTTACTTTGAAATCCCGAAAGTAACACTATTCGTGTGTTACTGAACTCTGACTTAGAGATCTATGCGGTTGACTCCTCTTCAAATCCCGGAATACCGAAAATAAGAGAAAAACTCAAGGTCAGTTTCCCTATAGCCATTCGGCTAGAGTCTCTAGAAAAAATACCGGAAAGGATTGAAGCCTTATGAATCGATACTTACCTTCAGTTTCTTTCAAGATTCAGCATAAGCAGATACCACAGAGAGGATTCGGCTATGATGAGACTTCGGGAAATAGAGACTGAACTTTTGGAGATTTCGGCTATGGAAGGGAATAGGGGTGTAGTTTCGGCTTTTAGAGTATGAGAGATGAGCAATAATAAAGGTCAAAAGATTCGGCTAGAAGGAGGTTTCAAAGAAGAAGACAAGAGGAGAGGGAAGTTGTGATTTCAGCTTTTTAGAGAATGAAGATGAGGAAAGAAAGAAAAAGATTAATTGCTTAGGGTGGCCTTTGAAATTTCGGCACATCCCTTCCCTATACTAAACCGATTCCTCCCCCTTACTGAGTTTGATTTTCGGCCAACACTAGCTTCCACAAGATAGCTCCTATCCTTTCCCTTATCTTAATCTATTACTCCTCAAAAATAGCCCTAATTAGCACCAACTCCTCCCTCCCTTGTCTGCCTTTTATCCTCATAAATTAAACATTAAAAGTCCCAAAAAAATAGCCTTGTTAGTCCCCTATGGCTCCTTTTAAGTGCCGAACTTGGCCCAATTACTTGGGCTTCAAGCGACAAAACTAGGCCTCCTCTCTTCCTTACTACTGACGTCACTTCTAACTCCCCTACAGCGCCACTTACTTTTGGGCCACAAGCCCATTTTGTCATTTAAACCACAGATAACTTCCTTTTAAAATGCTAGAGTGTCTATGCAGAGATTTAGTCAAGGCCCCAGCCCATTCTTGGGCCCAATCTGGACCCCTAACCCTTAAATAGCAAATTAACCTTACAACACACAAAATGCACAGGCCCATTAAATCAGGATGTTACAGTTCTACCCCCCTTAAAATAAATTTTGGCCTCGAAATTTACCTTATCAGAAGAGATGGGGATATTGCTGTCGTATAACATCCTCTGGCTCCCACGTCGCTTCCTCCGCGCCATGGTTCCGCCACAAAACCTTGACCAAAGGGATGGACTTCCTTCTCAACACTTTTACGTCTCGATACAAGATTTGCATTGGTTCCTCCTCAAAGGATAAATCTGGCCTTACTTCAATCTCTTCCATAGGCACCACGTGCGATGGATCAGAACGATAACGTCTTAGCATCGAAACATGGAACACGTCATGCATCCGTTCCAACTCTGACGGCAACTCCAATCGATAAGCCACTAGTCCTATGCGTTCCAGTACCCGATAAGGCCCAATAAACCGAGGACTTAACTTACCCTTCCGTCCAAACCTCATTACCTTCTTCCATGAAGATACTTTCAAAAGGACCTGATCTCCTACTGCAAATTCCATCTCCTTCCGCTTTAGATCCGCATAAGACTTTTACCGATCAGACGCTTCCTTCAACCGAGCCCTATCAACTTAACTTTCTCCTCCGTTTCCAAAACTAGTTCTGGACCCAACACCTGACGTTCACCCAACTCTGTCCAACAAATTGGGGTTCGACATCTCATTCCATATAACACTTTATAAGGCGCCATCTGAATACTAGCTTGATAACTGTTATTATATGCGAATTCTTCCAAAGGTAGATATTCCTCCCAACTACCCCTAAAATCGATGATACAACCCCTTAGCATATCCTCTAAGATCTGAATTACCCTATCAGACTGACCATCGGTCTGTGGCTGAAAAGCGGTACTAAAGTCTAACCTTGTTCCCATTGCTTGATGAAGAGCCTTCCAGAAACGTGATGTGAATCTAGGGTCCCTATCTGATATGATCGACACCGGTACACCATGTAGTCTCATGACCTCAGCCACGTACAACCTAGCTAACTTCTGCAGAGAATAGTCAACACGAATCGGTATGAAGTGAGCAGACTTCGTGAGTCGATCCAAAATCATCCAAATTGAATCCTTCTTAGTGGGCGTAAGGGGTAACCCACTAACAAAATCCATCATGATTCTCTCCTATTTCCACTACGGAATCTTCACCAGTTGCAACAACCCCGAAGGCAACTGGTGTTCCGCTTTCACCTGTTGGCATGTCAAGCACTTACACACGAATTCCGTTACCTCTCACTTCAGACCTGGCCACCAAAATTTCTCCCGCAAATCCCGATACATCTTAACTCCTCCACGATGCATAGCATATGGACTGCTATGCGCCTCCCGCAAAATCATCTGTCTTAACTCCACATCCTTTGGCATGCAGACTCTCTCTCGAAAACACAAAACTCCATCACAATTCAAGCTATAGTCCTATACTTCACCATTCTGCACTTGTCGAATTCGAGTACTCAAGATATCATCCAAAAGTTAATTTTCCTTTATTTGACTTGTCCATATGGGTCTTACTTGAAGTTCGGCTACCAGACTGCCATCCTCATACAGGCTAAGATGAGCGAACATCACCCTTAAATCTGCTATCACTTTACGACTCAATGCATCCGCCACCACGTTAGCCTTACCCGGGTGGTACTCAATCGAGCAGTCATAGTCCTTTAACAGCTCGATCCACCTTCTCTGTCTTAGGTTCAACTCCTTACAGGTAAGGATATACTTGCTCTTATGGTCCGTATAAATAACTGACTTCTCCCCATACAGGTAGTGCCTCCAAATCTTCAGAGCGAACACTACCGCCGCCAATTCCAGATCATGCGTAGGGTAGTTCAACACATCTGGTCTTAACTATTGGGACTCATATGCAACCACCTTTCCATCTTGCATCAACACACAACCTAAACCTGTGTGTGACGCATCACAGTAGACGGTAAATTCTTTTCCTGCCTCCGACTGAACTAACACCGGTGCTTCTGTCAGAATTCTCTTCAATTTCTCAAAGCTCTCCTGCTGTTTGTCGGTCCATACAAAAGATACTCCCTTCCTCAACAACTTAGTTAAAGGTGCCGCTATCAATGAGAACCCTTCAACAAACCTTCTGTAATACCCGGCCAATCCCAAGAAACCTCAAACTTCCGCCATAGACTTCGGTAGTTTCCAATCCAATACGGCTTCTATCTTCCGAGGGTCCACCATAATTCCCTCTGCAGAAACCACATGCCCTAAGAAAGTTACTTCCCTTAGCCAGAACTCACACTTACTGAACTTTGTGAACAACTGCTTCTCCCTCAAAGTTCGCAACACCACACGAAGATGTTCATCATGTTCCTCTTCTGACGTGGAATAAACCAAGATGTCGTCGATGAACACCACAACGAATCGATCAAGATATGATTTGGAACACCGGTTCATCATATCCATAAATCTTTCTTTGGCGCGTTTGTCAACCCGAACGGCATCACCAAGAACTCATAATGACCGTACCGAGTCTGAAACGTCGTCTTATGAATGTCTTCCTCCTTAACCCTTAACTGATGATACCCCGACCTTAAGTCAATCTTAGAAAAGACCGAAGCTCCTTTGAGCTGATCGAATAGATCATCGATTCTCGGCAGTGGGTACTTGTTCTTAATAGTCAACTTATTCAATTGACGATAATCCACACACATACGCATGGATCCGTCCTTCTTCTTCACGAATAGGACCGGCGCTCCCCATGGAGATACACTCGGTCGAATAAACCCTCGATCCAACAGTTCCTGGATCTGAGCTTTGAGTTCCACCAACTCCTTCGACGCCATTTGGTAAGGAGCAATGGACACCGCAGCCGTACCCGAAAGTAGCTCTATTCCAAACTCCACTTCGCGATCCGGGGGTAATCCTGGCAACTCCTCCGGAAAAACACCCGCGAAGTCCCTGACTATTCGAACCTCATCGATAGTCACCTCCCTAGCATCCAAAGCACTGATAAAAGCTAGAACTGCGTTACATCCCTTCCGAATCATCTTAACAGCTTTCAATGCTGAAACCACGTTGGACAAATAATTCCTTCTTTCCCCTAACACAACCACCTCCCCGCCTTCGGGGGTACTCAACACCATACGCTTAATCCCACAATCCAACTTAGCACGATGCCTAGTCAACCAATCCATTCCTAAAATAAGGTCAAACTCTCCAAACGGTAATTCCATTAAGTCTGCCGGAAACACTACCCCTTGAGTTTCTAAAGGTACATCCTTAAATAGTTTGTCCACAAACCTAGATTGTCCTAGGGGACTAGCCACAGTCGTCTTCCTAGTAGTTGTTTCAGAATCTATACTTAGGGTCTCAGATAC
Organism: Gossypium sturtianum; assembly: GCA_025698515.1. Taxonomy (NCBI): domain Eukaryota; kingdom Viridiplantae; phylum Streptophyta; class Magnoliopsida; order Malvales; family Malvaceae; genus Gossypium; species Gossypium sturtianum. The sequence goes on along the minus strand of CM046949.1, from coordinate 67,616,669 downwards.
CGAACATGCAACATAGGAGTGGGTTGACCCAATATCAATCAAGGCAAGAAATGGTTTATCAATAATAAGAAACATACCAGTTATAACATCCGGTGCGTCACCATCCTCCCGTCGGCGAGCTGCATAAACTAGACCCGGCTACCTCGCATCTACATTACCTGCACCCCTACCAGGTGCTCCACGACCCCTACCAGACCCATTTCCTCCTCTGGCTGCGCCACGACCCCTCGATCTCGGCTGATCACCTCTCCTAGTCTGGTCAGAACCTCGGCTCGTTGGCTGTACCTGATCCACCTGTGGACAATCCTTAATCTGATGCTCCGTGGATCCACACCTAAAATATCCACCGGTTTTCCTTCTGTACTCCCCATAATACGCCTTCCCACAAGAAGGACATGATCGATTCTGGCCCGTCGGAGCACGAGCTGGCCCATCAGACCTAGGCCTTTTCTGAAAATTTCCTGATGATCCCAATGGCCCAAAACTTCTCTTATTCTTACCCCAATCCTTATCCTTTTCTTGTCTTTCAGTCTGTTTCACCTCCTCAGCTATCTTAACCTTCTCCACCAGAACAGCAAAGTCTCTCTCTTACTGCGGTGCTATCAAAACCCTTAACTCATTTCGCAGTCCATCCTCAAATCGTACACAACGTTCATATTCAGTTGCTACCATTCCTCGAGCGTAGCGGCTCAATTGCAGGAACTCCGCCTCATATTCAGCCACAGGTTTACTTCCTTGCACCAAATTCAGGAATGCCTTCCTCTGTGCATCCACATAGCTGGCCCCAATATACTTTCCCTGAAATGATTCCTTAAAGAAATCCCAGTCAATCCGGTCTGCGGTAGTACCCTCCTTTACCGTGAGCCACCACTGATAAGCCTCGTCTCGAAGAAGAGACACGACCCCTTCAACTTCTCCTCTACAGTGAAGTTAAGGTCATCCATTATACGCTCACTTGCCTCTAACCAATACTCGGTTTGTATTAGGGGCTACGCCGAAACACCCTAAACATCTCTACTCGTTGGCTGGAGTCGTTAAAACACTGATTTACGAGCTCATGAACCCGTCTTTGCCCAAACAACTCTTTCGAGGACCCGCAACATCGCACGAGATCTTGCATCATCTTGAGCGCTGATCTGAAATTCTCCTCTACGATCGCCGGATCGGCATCTCGTTTCTCGACCGTGGCGGACCCTCTCGGCTCGACGCGGTCATCCTACCCCTACCACGACCATGCGGCGAGACGTCCCCGACCCCTTGTACTCATTCATCCGATTGACGTTTATCTAATTAGAAATTTTATGAATCATTAATTTCTTCCGCGATTATCCACGAGCGATCTTATGAATAGTAGTTTTAAGAGTAGTTCTTTCGAATTCGCAACTATAACTACTATTCGGTCTCAAGTTCACATCTCACGGTTCTAGGAAACACATACATTCAATCATTACACATCAACATACGGTAGCATTCACGAACTTACATTTATCACCTAGGGGTATTTTCGTCATTTCAACGCTTGATGGTATTTTAAGTAATTTATCCTACAGGGGTTTTTTCTGTAATTTTCTAAAATAGGGTTCCTTGGTGATTTTGTGAAAGAAGGTTATTTTGGTAATTTTGCAATCCGGGGGTATTTCGGTAATTTTATAATCCGGGGGTATTTTGGTAATTTTACAAATCAGGGATATTTTGGGTCACTTATAAAGTAGGGGTAATTTGGTAATTTTACAAAATAGGATGGCTGGTCCCTTTCGGGTTTTAAATTATTAATTTTGGCCCGTCAATAAATCCTCGTGGCTAGGGTGAACAGTCACTACGCACCAGGTAGGATTCCAGCGAAGAGGAGGTGAGTCACTAGGACTGCTTAAGTACCAGGCTCTTCCGTATCCAATCCTAGACATGCGCATGCCTGTTGCCACACCCTAGTCTTGCGACTCGTTCACAGGTTTGTTTAGTGAAATTAAGTCTTATGAGATGGAAGGAGTTGTTTCAGCTAAGCCTAGAGTCCATCAAGTTCTAATCTAGATAGTCTACTCCCATAAAGCCCATCAAGCCCACATATATATATATATATATAACACAGCGAGTTCAGAATACTTACCTGGCAGACTTGGGCCGGAGACGCAGGTGCCATGCTGAGAAAACCCCCTGTATGATTTATCAATATACATGTTTAAAAAAAAATATTTTTAGAAAATGTTTTGAGCCCAAAACCCCCAAAGCCGAGTCTTGAACCGGGCTCTGATACCAATTTGTAACACCCCAAACCCGGCCCAAACACTACTACCGGATCTGGTATGTCACTAAGGAATTTTATAAAATTGTCACACTTGGGAAAACGAGTAGCATGTTTAATCATTTTAACCGGAAAGACTTAGTAATTTAATATTCTGTATAAAATGTAAATTCAAATGATATCTTGGTGAATTAGGGGAAAAAAACTAAGTTGATACATTCCTTAGCTTAATTTTAACATGAAATTTATAATTCTAATAATAAAAACCCAACATGAAACCCAAAATAAATATGAGTCTAGTGGCCCATGGCCTTATTACATTGAAACTTAAAATCCTCTAATAAAAAAAATATTAAAATAACTAAATAATGAAAAGTCCTTTACTGAATCCAAATACTCTCCCGCATGGCCACCTTGCGCTCCTCTCCAGCCCGGTCCGATGCACTAGGTGCTACCTGAAAATGTTAAATAATAGGTTGAGTCGCGAGACTCAGTGTGCAACCCTCATGCACCATTAGATTTGGGCCTTAGCCCCACAGAACAGAATAACAGTTTAGTATATAACAAAAATTATGCAAGCCCAACCCAAATCCTAGGTCTCCATCCGCTACACACCACCCTTACCTGCCAGTCACACCATTGGGGATTTATACAATCAACCCACACCGCTACACACCATCGATGGTAGTCATGCTGCTCATCGCTAGATCATGGCCGTAGCCACTACAACAGGTCATGGCAAAAGCCACTACAATAGGTCACGACAAAAGCCGCTACAACAGAAGACTTCCCCTTTCTTCAAACCCAACCCCATGCAATCACAGAAATCGGCATACTTATCACGTATGTCATCTTAATAGGAACATTCACTTAGGAATGACAGAGATCACTAACCTGGTGATTCACTTTTACCCTCCTTGGGTTTCAACCGTTATGCCGGGATTTCGGCATTTTATAGAATATTTTAGATTTATAAACATATTTTTTTTAACAGGCAATCTAAATGGTGTGGAAGTGTTACACACCTGATATCGCGTAGTTTTACACCCTTAGTCAATATCCTTACTATCTGGATCTACAACCCTTAGTTACGAAACCTTGCTCAAGAGCCGGAAGAACACGAAGATTTGGGCTCCCCTACATTCGGCCAAGGGTTAATAAATACCCAAATTTACACGTTTAAAAATTAATCGATCTCCTTACTTTGAAATCCCGAAAGTAACATGATTCGTGTGTTACTGAACTCTGACTTAGAGATCTAAGCGATTGACTCCTCTTCAAATCCCGGAATGCCAAAAATAAGAGAAAACCTCAAGGTCAGTTTCCCTATAGCCATTCGGCTAGAGTTTCTAGAAAAAATACCGGAAAGGATTGAAGCCTTATGAATCGATACTTACCTTCAGTTTCCTTCGAGATTCAGCACAAGCAGATACCACAGAGAGGATTCGGCTATGATGAGACTTCGGGAAATAGAGACTGAACTTTTGGAGATTTCGGCTATAGAAGGGAATAAGGGTGTAGTTTTGGCTTTTAGAGTATGAGAGATGAGCAATAATAAAGGTCAAAAGATTTGGCTAGAAGGGGGTTTCAAAGAAGAAGACAAGAGGAGAGGGAAGTGGTGATTTCGGCTTTTTAGAGAATGAAGATGGGGAAAGAAAGAAAAAGATTAATTGCTTAGGGTGGCCTTTGAAATTTTGGCACATCCCTTCCCTATACTAAACCGATTCCTCCCCCTTACTGAGTTTGATTTTCGGCCAACACTAGCTTCCACAAGATAGCTCCTATCCTTTCCCTTATCTTAATCTATTACTCCTCAAAAATAGCCCTAATTAGCACCAACTCCTCCCTCCCTTATCTGCCTTTTATCCTCATAAATTAAACATTAAAAGTCCCAAAAAAATATCCTTGTTGCCGTCCCCCCTATGGCTCCCTTTTAAGTGCCGAACTTGGCCCAATTACTTGGGCTTCAAGCAGCCAAAACTAGGCCTCCTCTCTTCCTTACTACTGACGCCACTTCTAACTCCCCTATAGCGCCACTTACTTTTGGGCCACAAGCCCATTTTGTCATTTAAACCACAAATAACTTCCTTTTAAAATGCTAGAGTGTCTCTGTGAGAGATTTAGTCAAGGCCTCAGCCCATTCTTGGGCCCAATCTGGACCCCTAACCCTTAAATTAGCAAATTAACCTTACAACACACAAAATGCACAGGCCCATTAAATCAGGATGTTACATTTTTCTTTCGAATCGATTAAAGTTTTCATTTTTTTATTTTTATTTTTTTGTATTATATGTATAGATATATATATTAAAATAAACCGTAAAAAATAGAGGAAAAGTTACCTTTTTCCGACGACGACCGGCGACGGCGGCAAACGGTGACCGGCGAACTCGCCGAAAATCGCCTGAGAGAACAGAGAGAAATGGGTTTCTATTTTTTTTTAAAAGGAGGGCAGAAATGAATTTTTTTTGAATGTTTTTAACTTAAATAGATTTAATTAAACGGGCCAATGCCCAGACGCCAAAACGGCGACGTTTCGAGTTTAACCCGCGCGTGTGACCCGACCTGCAATGAAGGATCCGCGTGTTTTTATAAGATGGGTTATTTATTTCTTTGGTCCTTCCGCATTATTTTTATTTTACAATTAAGTCCTTTTTCACTTTAATATTTTACAAATGCATCTAGAATTATTTCTGGTATTCCAATTTAGCACCTCTTACATATGTTTTTATTTAATTTTTTTATATTATTATTTTATTAAAAATATTATATTTGTTATGTATGCATTAATTTATGGTATAAAATTTTTATATATATAGTTTTATATCTATTAATTTTATATATATGTAGTTATTATTATTTATTACTTATATTATGTAAATTAGCATATTATTTATTATATTATTATTATTTGATTATTTTTATTACATATTATTTTAATATATTAGTTATTATATTGTATATGTTTTAATATTTTGTATATTATATATTATTTTAGAAAATTTTTATTTTTTCTCAAAATCATTTATATCGTATAATATATTATTTATTTTTAAATGTAGTTTTATATGTATTAGAGTATTATAAATATATTTTTATAAATTATTTATTTATTTTAAAATATATTTTTCTTTTCTTTTCAACATATCTGTATACATTTTTCACATATATTATTTATATTATATTTTTGTTTTTGAAAATATCTTTATTCAAAATTATTATATATATTATTATGTATTATTTTTTAAATTTATATATTTATTATAGTATTTATTTAGTATTTTTATTGTTTTACATATATTACTTTCTATATTTTATTCATCTATGTAATGCCCTTTTATTTAATTACTATAGTGTAGTTACTTTAGTTGTATTTTATATTGTCTATGTTAGATGTTAATGTACCATAATTGCTTTAAATGTTTATATTCGATAATGTATAAATGCAATATTGTCACATGGTTATTGTTTAAAATCAAAAATATATTTTTGCAAAACTAATATTTTATTTAAAGGTTTTTTAAAATAAGGCAATGTTTTGGTATTCAGAAACTCGGGAAATAGTGCCCAATCGTGCTGGGTTGCGATTTCCCGTTTGGCTAAATATCTAAATATCCTTTTGACAAGTTTTATAAAATTATGAGATGATCTTAGTTGCGAGAGTTTAAAAATGTCATGTCCAATCGTGCTGGATATGATGTTTATATTCTTTCGGATCGAAGAACTCTCAAATTTTAAATCAAAATTGCTCAAAATTTTTATGAGATGACTTTAATTACGAGGGTTTAAAAAATGTCATGTCCAATCGTGCTGGATGTGATGTTTATATTCTTTCGGAATAAAGAATTCTCAAAGTTTTAAATCAAATAAAAAAACCTTATTTTTGGGAATTCAAAATGTTGTATCCTAACTTATTGGGTGTGATGTTTTGTATCTCGAGGTAAGAATTTTCTAAAAAGATGTATCTAGCTTCGAAGTTATGAGATACTGTATCCTAACTTATTGGGTGTAGTATTCTTATTTCTTTGAGATAGGTAGTCTTTGTTTACCTTCAAATAAAAGGATCATTTTTTTAACTTTTTAAAATCCCAAACATCTGGACATGATTTTATCGATTAGGTACCAATTTTTGGGCGTTACAAGGGTGCTAACCCTTCCTCGTACGTAACCGACTCCTGAACCCATTTTCTTATTTTTCGTAGACCAAAATCAAATGTTTTAAAATGAAACATTTTACAAGGTGATCCAATCACACCTAAATAAAAAGGATTGGTGGCGACTCCCATTTTGTTTTTAAAGTCGATTCCCATTTTTTTAAACCCGATTTTTAAAAATGGTTTCGACAGCTTGGCCACTCCACTAGGGAAAATGCTTTTGTCATCCCTGATTTGGACATAGAAGAGAGAGAGGGAATAAGAATTGAATCTTCAAGGAAGTTGGAGGATCGCTGTAGGTGGTTAGAAGAAAAGTTCCAAGCTTTGGAAAATGCTGACCATCATCATGGTATTGACGCTAAGGACTTGAGTCTGGTCCCTAATTTGGTACTTCCTCATAAATTTAAGATGCCAGAATTTGAGAAGTACAATGGAACTACTTACCCTGAAGCCCACATCACGATGTTCTGTAGACGTATGATGGGCTATGTGAACAATGATCAACTTCTTATTCATTGTTTCCAGGATAGTTTGACGGGTGCAGCGTCTAAGTGGTACAACCAACTCAGTCGTGCTAACATTAGCTCCTGGAGGGACTTGGCCCAAGCCTTCATGAGGCAGTATAATCATGTCACAGATATGGCCTTTGATCGAATCATGTTGCAAAACATGGAAAAGAGTTCAAATGAAAGCTTGAGCAATACGCGCGCAGAGTTTGGAGGAAATAGCCATGCAAGTTCAACCACCTCTCACGAGAGAGGAAACCACTATGTTATTCATCAACACTCTGAAAGCTCCATTCATCACTCATATGATAGGAAATACCACAAAGAGCTTTGCAGATATAGTGATGGCAGGAGAGATGATAGAAAATACCATAAGGGGTGGCAAGATTGAAGCGGGACAAACTACTAGAAGGTCCACTCCTAGGAAAAAAGATGACGAGGTGAATAATGCAAGTACATACAACAAAGGGTACTCAAAGGCAGTCACTGTGAGCCAATCAAAAGTGGTTATGACTGGACAACAAGGGTCGATGAGACAAGAATCAAGCCCTAGACAAAATTTCGAAAAGCTCCAATTTACACCAATTCCAATGACATATAAGGAGCTATATGAGACTTTATTAGAGGCACGTGTAGTGTCCCCATATTATCTGCATCCGTTACAACCCCCATATCCTAAATGGTATGACTCCAACGTTCAATGTGATTACTACGTAGGAGTAACGGGGCATTCAATAGAGAATTGTACTGCCTTCAAAAAGGTAGTTGAGAGACTTCTTAAGATGGGAGTTTTCAAGATTGATGATACACCCAGTGTGGAGAACTCATTATCCAATCATGGAGACAAGAAAGTTGTGATCCTTTGAAGAAATCAAATGCGAAGAGGGAATCAGAGAACAAAGTTTACAAGCCCTTGTGCACTTGGGAGAGTTTTGAATTATGAGACTGTGGAAGAAATCCCTGTACTTTTAGGGCTAATCTAGAGTAATGTGCAAAACATGCTTGTTGTCTTAAGCCTAGAGGCAATAATACCCCTTTTGTGGAATAGGCTTGTGTCCTAAATTCTTATTTCAATGAAATACATCTTTTTTTGAATACATATTCTTTTATTCTTTCTACTATACATATTTTACTCTTTCATTTTTTATTCATTACCATACAAGTAATCATCCTTAGAATCGTTTGTTTCTTTGGATTTTTTACCTTCATGCTTAGGTACCCAAATATCAACGTCATGAGCGACATTGTTACTGACTCTCTTTTTGAACAAGATATGGGTCTAGGGGATCTCAGGATTTTGAGGATGACAGAGTTTGTGACATATCTTCTGACTTGTTAAGAATGTTTTAACAAGATGAAAAACAGACCTTACCTTACATAGGGTCAATGGATATTGTGAGCCTAGGAAAAGAATGAAGATTGAAGCCTAGCTCACCACAGAAATAAAGTGAGATATTATTGAGATATTTTCGCACGATCATATCAGGACATGCCTGCACTGATAAGACGCGGGCTAAACAAGAGGATGGGGCAGTGTTGGTCTACCACAAAAGGGAGATTGCTTTAATTATACCACAAATGTTGTATTTAAGGAGACAAGATTCATGCGCTTTCTTCACTTCTTCCCAAAATTTCCATATGTGGGGGCATAGATATTATGAGGCCAATCTCGTCAAATACTTTTAGTTGACATCGATTTATCGTTATGGTCGTCGTCTACTTCACTAGGAGGGTGAATGTTGCTTCATATGCTAATATTGCAAAGTCGATAATCATCAAATTTAAAAAAAGAAGAAGAAGAAGGTCAAATGCCAACACAGAATGCATAACTGTACAAAGTCAAAGTTTACAGTTTGTCCAAAGATCAGGCAGCGTATCACTGTATAGCCAAAAAAAAAAGGTGATTTAGACTTGTAAGGATTGTCATAAGAAGCTACCGTTACCTTCTTTCTTATTAAATGTCGGCCAGAACCTTCGCTAGGAGCAACGTCTTACCCATTGGTTTATGGAAATGAAGTATTTTGCTAATTGAACCTAGTTGAAGAAAAGGTTAAAGTTATTCAAGCTTATGACAAAGAGGTTCATCCTAGAGAATTCCACAAGGGGAACCTGATGTTGAAACAATTTTTTCTTCTACAAAACGATTTTAGAGGAAAGCATATGCCAAACTTGGAAGGACTTATGAAGGGCCTATTCTATAGGAGCATTCATATTGACCGAGATGGATAGCGAAGACTTGCCCAATCCGGTGAATTCAGGTTTAGTCAAGAAGGATTTTACCTGAAAGGGAAAGGGGTCAAGTTGAAAACCCGCAAAGGGTGCCTTGAGTAAAAAAAAGGAGAGGCAAAAGCGAAAACCCGCAAAGGGCGCTTTGAGACCAAAGGGGCTTTGAGTTGAAAACCCGAAAAGGGCGGCTCAAATTTTGAAAAATGGGGCATACGGTAGTCTTGCTACGTCTGAATTAGCAATGAGGAAGTATGTTACATCTTGGGGCATCGACAAAGTACTCTGGATCCCCTAAACACATATTGAGCTTAAAATGGTCCTCAAGAAGTTGGAACAAAGAAACTCAGGCTGCGATATCTGGGGCACCTAGTTTTCCATCTTACCCCTTTTAAATTTTCTATCTTTGATTACTTTATTCCTTTCAAAGAAACACACCAATCAAGGATCTTTTATAGCCTTTGCTATTTTTGCTTACTTTATTCTTTTTAAAGGTACACCAATCAATTTTCATTTATTGCCTTGGTTATCTTTGATTAACTTATTTGTTTGAGCTACACTCCTGATTAGTTTCTTTCTTGTCCATTGCTGTAATCTTTTTCAAGCATTTTATATTGAAATAATGATTATTGGACTAATACTTTCATAAAAGGAGTTTCGCATATTACTCTAGAAGCTTCTAAATAATATGAGGAATCTGAAACAAGACTATTGTTCAGAACTCACCAGGCCTAAGGGCTGGAAATATTGAAATATGATTATCTCTTCAGATTCTTAATTGGATGAGACAATCAGCAGATGACGAATAACGTCAAGCCAAGTGTAAAAAGGGATCATTGTCGGGATACCCTGCATTCATGTAAATTTCAGATTTATACACCTAGGGAATGGTGAAAAAATGATACAAGTTCTGTACCTCTGAGTGGTAATAGATCAGATGGAAGAAGTCAAATGTTATTACAGTAGGAGGCACAAACTTCATGTCCCAAGGTTCAAGTGGAGTTGACTCAGAATTACCACGGGGCAAAATAATTGAGCAAAAATGATACTTCAAGGGGAATGAAGATGAAATATTGACAGATAAATGAGTGATAACACCTTAAGTGGGAATCATACTCATATCATTTTTACATTCATAGCATGTCTAATTAGGGGCATTTGAGGCATTTCGATCAAGGCATCCTAATTACTAGACACAATCATATACCCATTCTACAGGTTATGTCCTCTAAAGGACAATGTAGTAAGATTGAAGATAGCCAATCTGGCATTCCTGAGCTTTGCAGGAAGCAGATTGAAGACAACAAATTTGGCATTCCTGAGCTTTGCAGGAAGCAGATTGAAGACAGCAAAATCTGGCATTCCTGAGCATTGCAGGAAGCAGATTGAAGACAACCAATCTGGCATTCCTGAGCTTTGCAGGAAGCAGATTGAAGATAGCAAATCTGGCATTCCTGAGCTTTGTAGGAAGCAGATTGAAGATAGCCAATCTGGCATTCCTGAGCTTTGCAGGAAGCAGATTGAAGACAGCAAATCTGGCATTCTTGAGCTTTGCAGGAAGCAGATTGAAGACAGTAAATCTAGCATTCCTGACCTTTGCAGGAAGCAGATTGAAGACAACAAATCTGGCATTCCTGAGCTTTGCAGGAAGCAGATTGAAGATAGTCAATCTGGCATTCCTGAGCTTTGCAGGAAGCAGATTAAAGATAGCCAATCTGGCATTCCTGAGCTTTGCAGGAAGCAGATTGAAGATAGCCAATCTGGCATTCCTGAGCTTTGCAGGAAGCAGATTGAAGACAGCAAATCTGGCATTCCTGAGCTTTGCAGGAAGCAGATTGAAGACAACAAATCTGGCATTCCTGAGCTTTGCAGGAAGCAGATTAAAGATAGCCAATCTAGCATTCCTAAAACGATTGGGATCGACTTTAAAAATGAAAATGGGAATCGCCACCAATCCCTTTTTTCTTAGGTGTGATTGGATCACCTTGTGAAATGCTTTATTTTAAAACATTTGATTTTGGTCTACGAAAAACAAGAAAACAGGTTCGGGAGTCGGTTACGTATGAGGAAGGGTTAGCACCCTCATAACGCCCAAAAGTTGGTACCAAATTGATAGAATCGTGTCCAAATGTTTGAAATTTAAAAAAATTTAAAAATAAGATCCGTTATTGGAAGGAAAAAACAAGACTTACCTACTTTAAAGAGATAAAAATACCACACCCAGTAAGTTAGGATACAGTATCTCATAACTTCGAAGCTAGATACATCTTTTTAGAAAATTCTTGCCTCGAGATACAAAACATCACACCCAGTAAGTTAGGATACAATGTTTTGAATTCCCAAGAATAAGGTTTTTTATTTAAAACTTAAGATTTCTTTGTTCCGAAAGAATATAAACATCACATCTAACACGTTAAGACATGATATTTTAAAACCTTCGTAATCAAAATCCTCTCATGACTTATAAAACTTGTTAAAAGGATATTTAGTTATTTAGCCAAACAGAAAATCGCACCCAACACGTTAGGGCACTATTTCCCGAATTTCTAAATACCAAAACATTGCCTTATTTTTAAAAACCTTTAAATAAAATATTAATTTTGCAAAAATGTATTTTTTTTATTTTAAATAATAACCATGTGACAATATTGCTTTTATACATTATCGAATATAAATATTAAAAGCAATTATAGTACATTAACATCTAACATAAACAATACAAAATACAACTAAAATAACTAAAGTAAAAATAGTAGTACAATAAGAATATGTTAGTAAAATAATAATATGGGTTAATATAAAAATTGTAACATCCTGAATTTTTGGGCCTATGCATTTAATGGGTGAATATGTGTAATGAGTTAATTTGAGCATTAGGGGTCCAAATTGGGCTCAGGATTGGGCTGAAGCCTTAGTTAAATTTTGTTTGGGCACTATAGGGTTTAAAAGGGTGGTATCTAAGTTTAAAATATCAAAATGGGCTTGTGGCCCAGTGGTTAGTGGCGCCACTTAGGGAGCAAGGAGGTGACGCCACACAAGGGAGTAAGGGGCCCAAATTTAAGTGACATGGAGCCCAACTCTTTTAATTTAAGTTAGCTAAATTTCGGCATTATGGTTAGGTAGAGTGGACGGCAACAAGGCTCAAAAATAGGAGGATTTATGTGAATGGGATAATGTAGATAATATAGTTGATAATATGGAAGGAAAAAAAGGAGAAAAGATAGGAGCTATCTACAAGGCTAGGACTTGGCTGAAATTCCATCACCTAGAGAAGTGAAGAAATCGGTTTCTTTATGGCAAAGGGGGTGCCGAATTTTCCTTTTTATTTGATTAATTTTTAGTTATCAGGAAGGGCACTTTTGGTTTTTCATAGGTGAGTGCCGAAATTTCTATAAATAGGGAGGGTTCACTTCTTTATTTTTGGGAATTTAGGGTTTCCACCTTTTCTTTCTCTTCTTTCTTCTAAAAGTCGAAAACCCCATTATTCTTTTCTCTTCTTTCTCCTAAAAGCCAAAAACTCCATTATTCTCTTCTTTCTTCTAAAAGCCGAAAACTCCATTATTCTCTTCTCTTCTTTCTTCTAAAAAGTCGAAAGCTAAAAACTCCATTATTCTTTTCTCTTCTTTCTTCTAAAAGTCGAATCTCTATAGATTTCTTCGAATCATCTTCTCTTCTGATCCTCTCAAAAAGTCAGAATCTCTAAGGGGTAGTCGAATTCTCTGCATTAAGGTGAGTGCCGATTTTCCTATCTCTTCAATCTCTCTTTCGGTTTTTAAGAGACAAGGTCGAATGGCCACTTGGTTGTTAAGGCTGCCGAATGAAGCTAATATTTCCTCTCTTTTGCGTTTGGCGGCATTCCGGGATTTGAAGGAAACTAGGACCATCTAGATTTAAAAGCCGAAAATCGCTAGTCTCCAATTTCTGGGATTTTAAGGTAAGGTGATTTTCCTAGATTTTCACTAGATTCGTTCATCACATGCGAGATCTTAACTTTATGATGCGGATTAACGATCATATGTTGTGATAGTAGTTCTGACAAGGACTTGTGATGGAATTAAATATGGATCAGGCAAAGGAGAGAATCCCTAAGTTTAAGAAATGAGTTGTGTCGTTGAAGACTGGGATCGCCACTGGTTGTGGACCGACTTACGAACAACACCTTAGGCAAGTAGCGCTTGTATCGACTTCTGATAGTGTCGACGTAGAGAGTGTCGTTCTAACGGTAATCAGGTGTGTAGATCTCTAACACACAAATAATCTATATGAATGTATATATATGTTTATGTTATGGGCTAAAAGTCGGATAATAGGGTGTGTAGACGATCGAATAAAACCCTAAAAGGGTTAGGCAAGGGATGCCAGTGCGTAATCATAGAAACTTCTCTATGTGTATCGATGTATGTGATAGGATGCGAACTTTTAGGTAGTATATTGTTTTGATTACGCATGTATGTATGCATGGGATGGGATTGATATGATGAAGGGGAAGAAGGTCGCATAGCGATCGGTGGCTTTGCCACATAGGTCACATAGTGATCGGTCTTTATGACAGCGACTCGACTTTCAAATGCTACAATGTATTATGAAGGTCGCATGGCGATCGGTGGCTTTGCCACATAGGTCACACTGATGATCGGTCTTTAAGACAGCAAAGACAAATTGTCAATATGGTGTGTAGCGATTGGAGGGTTGATTGTAGAAATCCCCAATTTTGTGATGCTATGTGCGGGTTGGTGTGTAGAGGATGGATTTCTAGGTTTGGGATGGGCCATGATGCATATATAGTTACCCTTGTATACGGGCCAAGGCCATAATGTGTTTGTGGGCCAAGCCTTTAATGTGTTTTCGGGATTTACACACTGAGTCTTGGTGACTCACCCTATTATTTTCCCTAACTTTGAAGATGAGCAGTAGATCGTGGACATGGGAGCAAAGGCGGACTCGAGGGGCCATCAAGTTTTTATTCCTATAGATTATTTCGGTTTTTCCTTAAGTTTTTAAGTTTGCAAACATTTATGTAATAAGGCCTCATAGTTTATACTCACTACTTAGTTTTTAATATTTGCAACTTATGGAACTTTGTCAAAGGTTTTATTATTCAAAATAATAATAATACAAGGTTTTTTTTTTCAACAGTCACTTGTTTATTCGAATTTTGCCTAATAACTTATGATTTACTAAAACCAACTTAGCAAAAGTTTTCAACGTACAACCCGTAGCATACCAGATCTGGTCGAAGCTTATGGGCCGGGTTTAGGGTGTTACATTTTTGTATCAGAGCCCAGTTTAAAACTCGGGCTGTGAAATAGGTCTAGTACTGTTTTAAAGTTGATGAGAATTTGGAAAAGTTTGGGTTGAGAAATGGCCTTGAGTCTAGTTCACTTCGCACACCGATCCATGCGGTAAGTATTACGAACTTTTGGATGTGATATGTATGTTGGGCTTGATGGGCTTGATGGACGTGAGGCTAGTATATTAGACATTGATAGACTTTAGGCTTAGTTTAAACAACTCTCTAAATTCATAAGATTTAATCCAACCAAACAAACCTGTGAACAAGTCGCCGAGATAGGGTGTGGCAACAGGCATACGCATGTCTAGGATTGGATTCAGGGAGAGCTTGGTATTTAAGCAGTCCTAGTGAGTCACCTCCTTTCCGCTGGAATCCTACCTGGTGCACAGTGACTGTTCACCTTAGCCACGAGGATTTGTTGACGGGCCAAAATCTATAATTAAAACCTGAAAGGGACAAGCCACCCTATTTCGCAACCAAAATACCCCCAAGTTTTGTAAAATTTCCAAAATACACTTGATTTGTGAAAATTTCCAAACAACCGTGATTTTATAAAATACCCATGTTTTGCAAATTTACCCAAAAACCCCTAGATTTAAAAATGTGACCCGGTTTGGAAAATTAAATTTTCCAAAAATACCCCTGCTAAAAAAAATGAAAACAACAACAACACCAAGATACCCTATTTTGAGAAAATCACCAAGACACTTTATTTTGGAAAATACCCTGTAGGGCAAAACTACGGAAATACCCCTGGGTAGAGGAATGACGGAAAAAAAAAACCTTATGCGATGAATGTGTGTGCATGGATGCTACTTGTGTGATTGATGTATGCGGGTTGATGTATGTGGTTTCTAGAATTAGGAGATAAACTTGAGACTCTAAATCGTAGATAGGTTCGAATTCGAAAGAACCACTCTTAAAACTACTTTCCATAAGATTGTTCGTGGTTAATCAGTGAAAGAAATTAATAGTTCATAAAATTTCTAATTCAGATACTACGAGAATCGACGATGAGCGCTAGGAGAGGAAGAAGAGGCCACAGTAGAGGCCGTGGAAGTATTAGGGACCGATGTCTTTGACTCGGCTAGTTAGGGAGGTAATCTTGAAGGAGGTTAAAGAAATCGGTGAAACATTTCGGGTTAGGTGCGTGGACCTGTAAGAAAAAAAGAGATCGTAGTTTTCTAGGGTTGCAGTCTCGTTCTGTGAAGCATGTTAAGGTACGTCCAAACTTTCGGGTTTGCGAATATTGCAGAAGGCGTCATCCGGGTAATTGTTAGAGAAAGTTAGGAACGTGTCTAAGATGCGGGTCTGAGGAGCATAAGGCTCGGGATTGTTCAATCACCATTAAGTCGGGTATGTTTTGTGTGGATGCTATATTTTTGGGTATTGAAACTGTATGCGTGCAATGGTTATATATTATTAAATTAGAGTGCGCAACGAAAGCATAGTGGTGAGACTTGGGTAGTACGATTAGTAGTTAGTTGGAAATTTCGAGGATGAAATTTCTCTAAGGGGGGTAGAATTGTGACATCCTGAATTTTTGGGCCTATGCATTTAATGGGTAAATATGTGAAATGAGTCCATTTGAGCATTAGGGGTCCAAATTGGGCTCAGGATTGGGCTGAAGCCTTAGTTAAATTTTTTTCAGGCACTATAGGGTTTAAAAGGGTGGTATCTGAGTTTAAAATGTCAAAATGGGCTTGTGGCCCAGTGGTCAGTGGCGCCACTTAGGGAGCAAGGAGGTGACGCCACACAAGGGAGTAAGGGGCCCAAATTTAAGTGGCATGGAGCCCAACTCTTTTAATTTAAGTTAGCTAAATTTCGGTATTAGGGTTAGGTAGAGTGGACGGTAACAAGGCTCAAAAATAGGAGGATTTATGTGAATGGGATAATGTAGATAATATAGTTGATAATACAGAGAAAAGATAGGAGCTATCTACAAGGCTAGGAGTTGGCCGAAGTTCCATCACCTAGAGAAGTGAAGAAATCGGTTTCTTTATGGCAAAGGGGGGGGTCGAATTTTCCTTTTTATTTGATTAATTTTTAGTTATCAGGAAGGGCACTTTCGGTTTTTCATAGGTGAGTGCTGAAATTTCTATACATAGGGAGGGTTCTCTTCTTTATTTTTCGACATTTAGGGTTTCCACCTTTTCTTTCTCTTCTTTCTTCTAAAAGTCGAACACCCCATTATTCTTTTCTCTTCTTTCTCCTAAAACCCAAAAACTCAATTATTCTCTTCTTTCTTATAAAAGCCGAAAACTCCATTATTCTCTTCTCTTCTTTCTTCTAAAAAGCCAAAAGCTGAAAACTCCATTATTCTTTTCTCTTCTTTCTTCTAAAAGTCGAATCTCTATAGATTTCTTCGAATCATCTTCTCTTCTGATCTTATCAAAAAGCCAGAATCTCTAAGGGGTAGTCGAATTCTCTGCGTTAAGGTGAGTGCCGATTTTCCTATCTCTTCAATCTCTCTTTCAGTTTTTAAGAGACAAGGTCGAATGGCCACTTGGTTGTTAAGGCTGCCGAATGAAGCTAATATTTCCTCTCTTTTGCGTTTGGGCGGCATCCCGGGATTTGAAGGAAACCGGACCATCTATATTTAAAAGTCGAAAATCTCTAGTCTCCAATATCAGGATTTTAAGGTAAGGTGATTTTCCCTAGATTTTCACTAGATTCGTTCATCACATGCGAGATCTTAACTTTATGATGCGGATTAACGATCATATGTTGTGATAGTAGTTCTAACATGGACTTGTGATGGAATTAAATATGGATCAGGCAAAAGAGAGAATCCCTAAGTTTAAGAAACGAGCTGTGTCAGCAGTACGGGATTGGCCACCAGGTTGTGGACCGGCTTCTGAACAACACCTTAGGCAAGTAGCAGTTGTATCGATTTCTGATAGTGTCGACATAGAGAGTGTCGTTCTAACGGTAATCAGGTGTGTAGATCTCTAACACACAAATAATCTATATGAATGTATATATATGTTTATGTTATGGGCTAAAAGCCGGATAATAGGCTGTGTAGACAGTCGAATAAAACCCTAAAAGGGTTAGGCAAGGGATGCAAGGTACGTAATCATAGAAACTTCTCTATGTGTATCGATGTATGTGATAGACTGTAAACTTTTAGGTAGTATATTGTTTTGATTCTGCATGTATGTATGCATGGGATGGGATTGATATGATGAAGGGGAAGAAGGTCGCATAGCGATCGGTGGCTTTGCCACATAGGTCACATAGTGATCGGTCTTTATGACAGGCAGCTCAGTTGTCGAAGTACTATGATGTATTATTAAGGTCGCATTGCGATCGGTGGCTTTGCCACATAGGTCACACAGTGATCGGTCTTTAAGACGGCGACAAATGGTATCGATATGGTGTGTAGCGGTTGGAGGGTTGATTGTAGAAATCCCCAAGGTGTGATGCTTGGTACGGGTTGGTGTGTAGAGGATGGATTTCTAGGCTGGGATGGGTCATGATGCATATATAGTTACCCTTGTATATGGGCCAAGGCCATAATTTGTTTGTGGGCCAAGCCTTTAATGTGTTTTAGGGATTTACACACCGAGTCTTGGTGACTCACCCTATTATTTTTCCCTAACTGCGGATGAGCAAGAGATCGTGGACATGGGAGCAAAGGCGGACTGAGGGCCATCAAGTTTTTATTCCTATAGATTATTTCGGTTTTTCCTTAAGTTTTTAAGTTTGGAAACATTTATGTATTAAGGCCCCATAGTTTATACTCACTACTTAGTTTTTAATATTTGCAACTTATGGAACTTTGTCAAAGGTTTTATTATTCAAAATAATAATAATACAAGGTTTTTTTTTCAACAGTCACTTGTTTATTTGAATTTTGCCTAATAACTTATGATTTACTAAAACCAACTTAGCAAAAGTTTTCAACGTACAACTCGTAGCATACCAGATCTGGTCGAAACTTATGGGCGGGGTTTGGGGTGTTACATTTTGGTATCAGAGCCCAGTTCAAAACTCGAGCTGTGAAATGGGTCTAGTACTGTTTTAAAGTTGATGATAATTTGGAAAAGTTTGGGTTGAAAAATGGCCTTCGAGTCTACCGGCACCCGATCCACGCAGGTAAGTATTCTGAACTTTTGGATGTGATATGTATGTTGGGCTTGATGGGCTTGATGGACGTAGGCTAGTATATTAGACATTGATGGACTTTAGGCTTAGTTTAAACAACTCTCTAAATTCATAAGATTTAATCCAACCAAACAAACTCGTGAACAAGTCGCGAGATAGGGTGTGGCAACAGCATACGCATGTCTAGGATTGGATTCAGGGAGAGCTTGGTATTTAAGCAGTCCTAGTGACTCACCTCCTTTCCGCTGGAATCCTACCTGGTGCGCAGTGACTGTTCACCTTACCCACGAGGATTTGTTGACGGGCCAAAATCTATAATTAAAACCCGAATGGGACCAGCCACCCTATTTCACAACCAAAATACCCCCAAGTTTTGTAAAATTTCCAAAATACACTTGATTTGTGAAAATTTCCAAACAACCGTGATTTTATAAAATACCCATGTTTTGCAAATTTACCCGAAAACCCCTAGATTTACAAATGTGACCCGATTTGGAAAATTAAATTTTCCAAAATACCCCTGCTAAAAAAACAAAAACAACAACAACACCAAGATACCCTATTTTGAGAAAATCACCAAGACACTTTATTTTGGAAAATACCCTGTAGGGCAAAACTACAGAAATACCCCTGTGTAACACCCCCAAACCCGGCCCACAAGTCTCGTCCGGATCTGGTTATGTCACTGCGGAATGACGGTTAAAAATCTTTGTCCTTGGAGTAAAACTTGAAAATTTTGTTAACTTTCGGGAAGTAAGTCCATTAAAATTATTAAATAATATAAGCTTGGTTTGGATTAAAACTTTATTATAATTTATTATAATATAAATCCTTTGTAAAAATATTACTAAATACGATATAACCTTTATCAACTATAAATAGAGTACTTTAATCAAAAGTGGCCCTTATTACATCAAATAAATTAAACCAAGTACTTCAAATTAAAATGCTTGAAATAAAAATATTCAAAACGTCTACTGCATGAAAATGCATTCGCATGGCCACCTTTGTATCTACTCCAACCCGGTCCATTAATCACGACTCACCGCGATGTTTAATAAGTTGGGTGAGTCATACTGATTCGATGTGTAATTAAACCACCGATATCCACCCACATGTTAGCCACAAATCAACCCAATTATAAAATGCGCATGTAACTATAATCATTTAAACATTACCACAACTGGGCTTGGCCCACAATCAAATCATATTCAAGCAATGGGCTAGGCCCTTTCTCATTAATCCATCGATCACCGGGCTTGGCCCATTTCCACGTATGTTCTCAAAACATACAAATCCACAAGTCATATTGGGCTTGGCCCATTTCCATATCAATTCATAACGAAACCATGCAATCATGATACCCAACCCAATCCTAAGGTCCATCCGCTACACACCCCTTATCCGACCTACCACACACCGGGGACTATCGAGTCACCCTCTCCTTTCCCTCCATAAAGGCAACCAATGCCATCCACGATGTAGCGTATAGCTAACATCAAACCACGATGGAGCACACAAAGCAATCCATCAAGCCACGATATGGCATAAAGCCCATATCAATCAAGGTAACCACGCCGAACCAAATCGCAAAGATCCACAACGCGACCTCGGTCAGCGCCAATCCACGATGTAGCACAAAGTCGACATCAACCACGCACTCAAGTACACCCGCATCTTCTTTCAAAAACCCACCCATGCACATGTAACATAATATGATCTTTGAGATGATGCATGTACATGATATTCACAAATATAGGCATGCTCACATAGTTAAAATCAATTATCACATATTAGCCAATTTGCTACTAACCTGGTCGTCATCATACCCCTTTAGGGTATCCATTACACATATGGTCACTGCATTCATTAGTAAACATATAACACAACAGATATCATACAAATCCCGGAAACAATGGTCTAACCACACACCTTATTACTTGGAGTTCTAGACCCTCGATCCTCGACACTATCGTTTAGTGAGACTACGGCTATTTGCCTAACGTTTTCTGTTGCTGGCCCACACCCTGGTGGCCAATCCCGAACTGCCGAGACGGCTCTTTTCTTAAACTTTGGGATAGGGACTTTCCCTTGACCTCCTTGACTGGTATTGGCCTCCATCAGAACGCTTAATCAGATAACCTGGTTAAACCTCCAAATCATAAATCCAAGTATTTAATCTTACTAAATATTTCTTACCAAAACCACTTGAATCCCAGATGCTACTATAGGCTTCTGAAATTACTGACTATTCGCCTCCCAAGAAGGTCTCCTGCGTTAGGCTCTTCTCCCCCACAATCGGCCTTAGCACTTAAGAGAAATCTTAGGGCCATTCGGCCAAGACAAGAATATCAGAATAACTTCTTACCACCACTTACCACCTAATTAACAGAGAAAAGAGGCTACGCTTGATTGCATCCAAATCCCGGAGGCCCTATAACAATTTGGTTACCACAAGAGATTAACATACTTCCAAGCAAATCCAAAAATCGGCTCTTACCTTTGTAGAAGTCGACAGAGAACAGAGAGGGAAAGAAATAGGCATTCGGCTAAGCCTACTTACCTTTTCCAACGATTGAAAAAGGAACCCAAAGTGATCCACACCACACCTACTATTCGGCCAAGGTGACAACTAAATAGGGGAGGGAATTTGACACACCAAGAGAGAGGGAGAGATCGGCAAAAGACTTGAAGAATAATTTCTGCACTCTACCCCCTATTTATAGAATTCGGCCACCTCCCCCTTGAAGACTCCAAGTTTGGCCATCACTATGGCCACTAATTCAAATTAATTTGAATTAGTCTACTACCTAAATTTTCTCTCCAACACTTATTCAAAATAAGTTGAATAAGTCCACACTTATCCCTCCTCTATTTATCACCTAGCTTATTCAAAATGAAATACTACAATAATTATCCTACACTTCTAAATAACTAAATAGATAAAAATAAAAAAAAACATTATCCTCATCTAAATAAAAGCCTTCTAGCCGTCCAACACCTCTCCAAACTGCTGCCAAAAAGGAATAAAAATTTAAACTCCAAAACGCAACTCTCTTGGTTCGAACCTGGGACCAATCTGCTGCACACCTTTCCTCCAACGCCCAGGCCACTCGGCCACTTTGATTTTTATGCCATAAAGCCCCCACATTTATTTTTAACCCCTTCCTACTTCAGCCCATCACCAAACAACAAAAAATAAAACTCCAAAATGCCGCTCCAGCCCCGAAACCGCGCTCTCTCCCTCCAGCGCCTAAGTGGCGCATGAGTGCCACTTTGCCAATTGGACTTCCATGTCCACCAAGCCACACCATTAATTTTTAAGGCATACTTAGCCCAGTCCCTTGACGCACAAAAATAAAACAAAATTGTCGCCCCAAAGACTTAACCCTTGCTCCCTTAGGCGTCACCTTCCAAAGCCCCCAAGCAGCGCCTCCACGCCACTTTGCCAGATCCTTTCTTGCGTCCTAAACTCCCCCAATTTATTTTAAAGCCTTCCTGCCCTATTTCCCCTTTTTACCCTAAAAATCTAAAAATTTTCTAAGGCATTCCTTGCCTTCTAGGGTTCTCCAAACCCCTAAAAATTCCTCCAACATGACCATAAGCCTACTAACTGCTCGGGTTATGCTCCAAGCGCATAACCCCTAAACCAGGGTGTTACAATTCTACCCTCCTTAAAATAATTTCGTCCTCGAAATTACTTATTACCGAACAATCATAACTCGCTATTCTACGCCTCTGCTGCGCACTCTGATCTTACTAAGGCTATCATACTTCCCAAACATAGTTTCTAAGTTCTCATTCAGGATCCAAATCATACAGGAAAGAGCTAACTTACAAACAAGGAAAACAATTAAAGAATATTCCAAAACAAAGGAGCTTACCCGATATCACATCCTTGGTTGACTTTGACTAGAACCACGACCCCTCGTCGCTTGAGGACAATTCTTAACCAGATGTGCCTTAGATCCACACCGAAAGCATTCTTTACTATTTCCCCAACATTCTCCTAAATGAGCTCTCCCACACTCAACACATGAATGATTTCGATCATTTGTGGTACAAGTGCACGTACATGATTCTCGATCCTTGGTCTTTTTCTACGGACATTACCAAGCGTCTTTGATGGTCTAAAACTTCTCTTATTCTCGTTCCTATTCTTCTCTCTATTTTCTCTTATAGTCTTCTTAACCTCTTCAGCAATCCGAGCTTTCTCCACTAGCACCGCGAAGTCTCTCTCCCTCTGCGGAGCAATCAGCATTCGAAGTTCATCTCGCAATCCGTCCTCAAACTGGACGCACCTCTCATAATCAGTGGCCACAATTCCCTTAGCATACTGGCTTAACCGCACAAATTCCGCTTCGTACTCAGCTATCGACTTACTTCCTTGCACTAGATTTAGAAACGCTTTCCTTTGCGAATCCAAGTAGCTTGCTCCAACATACTTTCCTTCGAACTTTTCCTTAAAATATCCCCAATCCACTCGCTCGCAGGGACACCTTGCCGACACAGCTGAGCCACCACCGATAAGCCTCGGCCCCAAGTAACGAGACAAAGACCTTTAGCTTTTCCTCCTGGGGTACAATCTAAGTCGTCCATAATTCTTTTCGACCCCTTCTAGCCAATATTCTGCCACATTCGGAGCCACTTCCGACACTCCTCTAAAAACTTCAGCCCCGTTCGACCTAAGTCTTTCGGACACCGACTTCCGAAGTTCCATTTCCCTACTAGCTCCTCGCTACATGTTCTAGAATTCGTAACATGGCGGCGACATCGCTGCGTCATCTTCACCTATCCGATCTTGCTCTTCACGCCCACCGCTTGGCAAGACTTCACTTTCTCGACCCATGGCGGACCCTATCGGCCCGATGTCGCCATCCTACCTCTACCGCGTCCCCTAGAACTCATCTCTATCGTCGCGATTTAATCTGATTAAGGAGTTTTATGCATTAGTATTTGTTCCACTGTTTAACCGCGAACAATTTTATGAAAAGAATTTCTAGAGGTAGTTCTTTCGATCACACAAATTTTCAGTTCAAGTTTACTACTCTAGTTCAAGAATCACATTCACACACACATCCGTTCATCAACAAGAACACATTCCTTCCTCAGTAAAGGCACACTCAGTGGTATCCACCACACACATTCACTATTCGGACATTTCGCCCGTTTCTACCCCCAGGGTATTTTCGTCATTTTCCTACCAGGGGTATTTTTGGTAATTTTGTAAATCGAGGAAACATCTTTCAAAATCAGATTTAGAGCTTACAAACCAAAGGGGTAAATTTTGGAAATTTTAAAAATAAGGGTTTTAAAACAATAAGGCTAATCCCTTTCGGGTTTTAATAATTGGTTTAGCCTATGAACAAGTCCTCGTGGTTAAGGTGAACCGTAGCTACGCACTGCAGGTTTCAGCCGAAGAGGAGGTGAGTCGCTAGGACCGCTAAGTACCAAGCTCTTCATCGAATACCAATCCTCGACATGCATGCTGGTTGCCACACCTTAACTCGGCGACTTACTTCACAAAAGTTTGTTTAGTAACCTTAAGTCTTATGCATATGTTTGAGTAGACTAGTCCTAGGGTTCAACAGATCCTAGTTCACTAATCTACGAGCCCAATTAAGCCCATAACAGTTCATAATAATACAGCACTTCAAAAGTCCAAGTACTTACCCGATGGACTTTGGCCTGAGGTACAGTGCCATGCCGTAATAACTGAAAAATTTCTTAAAAGCCCATATTTTTGAAAAGCCCATTTTGAAAATGTTTTTGGGCCCAAAACCCTCAAAGCCGAGTTTTGAACCGGGCTCTGTAACCAAACTGTAACACCCCCAAAACCGGCCCACAAGTCTCGCCCCGGATCTCGGTTATGTCACTCATGAATGACGGTTAAAAATCTTTGTCCTTGGAGTAAAACTTGAAAATTTTGTTAACTTTCGGGAAGTAAGTCCATTAAAATTATTAAATAATATAAGCTTGGTTTGGATTAAAACTTTATTATAATTTATTATAATATAAATCCTTTGTAAAAATATTACTAAATACGATATAACCTTTATCAACTATAAATAGAGTACTTTAATCAAAAGTGGCCCTTATTACATCAAATAAATTAAACCAAGTACTTCAAATTAAAATGCTTGAAATAAAAATATTCAAAACGTCTACTTCTGCATGAAAATATGCTTCTGCATGGCCACCTTTGTATCTACTCCAACCCGGTCCATTAATCACGACTCACCGCGATGTTTAATAAGTTGGGTGAGAGTCATATGCACAAAGTGTGTAATTAAACCACCGATATCCACCCACATGTTAGCCACAAATCAACCCAATTATAAAATGCAGCATGTAACTATAATCATTTAAACATTACTACAACTGGGCTTGGCCCACAATCAAATCATATTCAAGCATCGGCTAGGGCCCTTTCTCATTAATCCATCGATCACCGGGCTTGGCCCATTTCCACGTATGTTCTCAAACATACAAACCACAAGTCATATTGGGCTTGGCCCATTTCCATATCAATTCATAACGAAACCATGCAATCATGATACCCAACCCAATCCTAAGGTCCATCCGCTACACACCCCCTTATCCAAATTTTACCACACACGGGGACTATCGAGTCACCTCTCCTTTCCCTCCATAAAGGCAACCAATGCCATCCACGATGTAGCGTGATAGCTAACATCAAACCACGATGGAGCACACAGCAATCCATCAAGCCACGATATGGCATAAAGCCCATATCAATCAAGGTAACCACGCGAACCAAATCGCAAAGATCCACAACGCGACCTCGGTCGGTGCCAATCCACGATGTAGCACAAAGTCGACATCAACCACGCACTCAAGTACACCCGCACCTTCTTTCAAAACCCACCCATGCACATGTAACATAATATGATGCCGAGATGATGCATGTACATGATATTCACAAATATAGGCATGCTCACATAGTTAAAATCAATTATCACATATTAGCCAATTTGCTACTAACACAGTCGTCATCATACCCCTTTAGGGTATCCATTACACATATGGCAATCGTATTCATTAGTAAACATATAACACAACAGATATCATACAAATCCGGAAACAATGGTCTAACCACACACCTTATTACTTGGAGTTCTAGACCCTCGATCCTCGACACTATCGCTTAGTGAGACTACGGCTATTTGCCTAACGTTTTCTCGTTCTTCGCCCACACTCGTGGCTAATCCCGAATCGCCGAGACGGCTCTTTTCTTAAACTTTGGGATAGGGACTTTCCTTGTCCTCCTTGACCGGTATTGGCCTCCATCGTAACGCTTTAATCGATAACTGGTTAAACCTCCAAATCATAAATCCAAGTATTTAATCTTACTAAATATTTCTTACCAAAACCACTTGAATCCCGGATGCTACTATAGGCTTCGCAATTGTCGACTATACGCCTCCCAAGAAGGTCTCCTGCATTAGGCTCTTCTCCCCCACAATTGGCCTTAGCACTTAAGAGAAATCTTAGGGCCATTCGGCCAAGACAAGAATATCGAATAACTTCTTACCACCACTTACCACCTAATTAACAGAGAAAAGAGGCTACGCTTGATTGCATCCAAATCCCGGAGGCCCTACAACAATTTGGTTACCACAAGAGATTAACATACTTCCAAGCAAATCCCAAAATCGGCTCTTACCTTTGTAGAAGTCGACAGAGAGAACAGAGAGGGAAAGAAATAGGCATTCGGCTAAGTTTCTACTTACCTTTTCCAACAATTGAAAAAGGAACCCAAAGTGATCCACACCACACCTACTATTCGGCCAAGGTGACAACTAAATAGGGAAGGGAATTTTGGCACACCAAGAGGAGAGGGAGAGATTCGGCAAAAGACTTGAAGAATAATTTCGCACTCTACCCCCTATTTATAGAATTCGGCCACCTCCCCTTGAAGACTCCAAGTTTTACCATCACCTATGGCCACTAATTCAAATTAATTTGAATTAGTCTACTACCTAAATTTTCTCTCCAACACTTATTCAAAATAAGTTGAATAAGTCCACACTTATCCCTCCTCTATTTATCACCTAGCTTATTCAAAATGAAATACTACAATAATTATCCTACACTTCTAAATAACTAAATAGATAAAAATAAAAAAAACATTATCCTCATCTAAATAAAAGCCTTCTAGCCGTCCAACACCTCTCCAAACTGCTGCCAAAAAGGAATAAAAATTTAAACTCCAAAACGCAACTCTCTTGGTTCGAACCTGGGACCAATCTGCTGCACACCTTTCCTCCAACGCCCAGGCCACTCGGCCACTTTGATTTTTATGCCATAAAGCCCCCACATTTATTTTTAACCCCTTTCTACTTCAGCCCATCACCAAACAACAAAAAATAAAACTCCAAAATGCCGCTCCAGGCCCTCGAAACCGCGCCCTCTCTCCCCTCCAGCGCCTAAGTGGCGCATGAGTGCCACTTTGCCAACTGGACTTCCATGTCCACCAAGCCACACCATTAATTTTTAAGGCATACTTAGCCCAGTCCTTGACGCACAAAAATAAAACAAAATTGCTGCCCCAAAGAGCTCGAACCCTGCTCCCTTAGGGCGTCACCTTCCAAAGCCCCTGCAGCGCCTCCACGCCACTTTGCTGATCCTTTCTTGCGCCCTAAACTCCCCAATTTATTTTAAGGCCTTTCCGCCCTATATCCCCTTTTACCCTAAAAATCTAAAAATTTTCTAAGGCATTCCTTGCCTTCTAGGGTTCTCCAAACCCCTAAAAATTCCTCCAACATGACCATAAGCCTACTAACTACTCGGGTTATGCTCCAAGCGCATAATTCTCTAAACCAGTGGTGTTACACCGGGTAGAGGAATGACGGAAAAAAAAACCTTATGCGATGAATGTGTGTGCATGGATGCTACTTGTGTGATTGATGTATGCGGGTTGATGTATGTGGTTTCTAGAATTAGGAGATAAACTTGAGACTCAAATCAGTAGATAGGTTCGAATTGAAAGAACCACTCTTAAAACTACTTTCAATAAGATTGTTCGTGGTTAATCGTGAAAGAAATTAATAGTTCATAAAATTTCTAATTCAGATACTACAAGAATCGACGATGAGCGCTAGGAGAGGAAGTGTAACACCCTGGTTTAGGGGCTGTGCATATTGGGTATAAATCAAGTGTTAGTAGGTTTTTGGGAGTGCTTGGATGAGTTTTAGAGGTTCTAAGAATGCTTGGATGAAAGGGGTAGACTTTGGAAAATTTTGGATTTTTAGTGTAAAGAAGGGAATCGGGCTAAGGGAGGCCTTAAGTATATTTTTTTCGGTAATTTTGGCACAAGGAATAGCTTGGCGAAGTGGTTCTCATGCGCCACTTAGGCGCTGAAGGGGAGAAAGGGCGCTGGTTCGAGTGGGGGCAGCAGTAGCTTTGGCGTTTTATATTTTGCTTGTGATGGGTGGGACGCAGAAGGAGTTAAAAATAAAAGTTGGGGCTTCTTGTCATGAAAGGTGTGGGCGGAGAGGGTGAGGCGCCGCTTGAAAAGGAGTTTGGTGCAGTCGTGGGTTCAAGGCGCAAGGGAGGCGTAATTTTGTTGTTATTTTGCAAGTCGGGCGTTATAATCGGGAAGGCTTAAAAGAAAATGTTGCGCGCTTTGTCATTAAAACAACGCCTAGGCCGAATGGCTCGGGCGCTACTTGGTCGTTGGTTTCCCTGTGTCCGGTGTTCGAGCCTTGGAGGCTGTTGGGGGTTTTTCCTTCTTTTTCTGCTGAAAGGCTTGAAAGTGGGTGGCACATTGAAGCTTTATTTTTGTTCTTTTGGCAAAGAAAGTTGGTAAGGTGTGGACGGCACATGGAGTCCTAGGTAGGTGAGGATAAGATTTTATTTTATTTAGTATTTGTTTTTTTAGTGTAGGATAATCTTTTTTAAAATAGATGGGATAATGTTGAACCATTCAAACTATTTTTGAATGGATGGAGATGAGTAAGTTAAGGGGGTTTTACTTAATTCAAATTAGTTTGAATTAAGTGTCTTGAGCTCTTGAAAGGTGGCAAATTAATGTTATAAATAGGGGAGGTGCTCACCTTTGGTTCCTTTCACCATTTGCTCTCTTTGCCGAATTGCTAGTATTTTGCTCTCAACCATTTTGGGTAGTCAAACCTTTTTCTTCCAAAACATTTCTTTTGCATCTCAAGTTTGCTAGGTGGCCGAACCTCCTATTCTTCCTTCTCCTATTCTTTTAACCTTCGTTTTAACCGAAACCACCTCCAAAACTTGCCATTGCCGAATACCCCAACACTATTTAAAGAGCCTTGCCGAACCTTTTAGTTTTTCCTGTTGAAAGAAGGGGATCTATTGTTAAGCCGGTGTGAGGGAGCACTTAGGGGCTGGTTGAATTCGACTACTCATTAAGGTGGTGTTTGTGGCAGAGTTAGTCAAGCAAACATTTCGGGATTGGATCGTTTGTGCTATTAAGGTGCGTAACCATCGACTATTTCTCGTTTGCTTGCTAGCTATTAAACATATGTGTTATGTGTGGAAGCCGATTATAATGGCTTGAGTGATGTGAACCGATGATGGTAAGATTGGTTGTGATATTTGTATATTTTATATATGTTTGATGTGGTATTGATAAATAATAAATACTCACTCTATATGATATTCTTGCATGATTTATTGACACATGGGCATGGGATTGGATTGAAGAAGGAGGAAGTGTACACAAGTTGTAACGTGGTCTAATGATAGCTCCGGCTACATTAGCGCTTGAGGGTTAGCCGTGTGCTACCTCAAGGGAGGTGTGGCTCGGTGCCCATCTCGGCTGGTTGATGGCTATGTGCGCCACCAGAGACAGCTATTGATCTTGAGATCATTTTGTTGATCGGTGGCTCACCCACGGCCTTGTGCAGCGAATTGCCAAGGTAAGGGTATGGATCACGATGTGATCAGTGGTGGTTTATCCACGGCCTTAGGCAGAGAGTCTGCTAAGGTTGGCATACGGTTGGATTGTGGGTTGGGCTGAGTTGCATATTTGCATGACTTGCTATGAGAAAAGTATGGTTATGGGCCAAGCCCATACGTGTGGGAAATATGTGTTATGGTTATGCACTGAGTCTGTGACTCACCCAATTATTTTCCAAACATTTCAGGTGATTCATGAGATGGACCGGGATCGGAGAAGACACATGGTGGCCCATGCCGAAGGCGTTGTTTTTAGTTTTATTAAATATTAAGTATTTCTTTTAAATAATGGTTGTAATAAGGATTTATTTTATTATTTTTGGTATTATTTTATTATCAACTCTATGATGGATATATTTTTATAACTTACTTATTCAATTATGGAATTATTAAACATGTGGCTATAATCTCAAAAGAACATGGTTTCCAAGAGCAAATAAATTTTTACTATTTTATTCTAAGTCTAAAATATTTTCACTAACATAACCAGATTCGGTCAGAGTGAATAGGCCGGGTTTGGGGATGTTACTGATTTGGTATCGTGAGTCCGGTTCAAAACTCGGCTTTGAGGGTTTCGGTCCCAAACAGCTTTTTAAAATGGGTTTTTTAAATGTGGCTTTTATAAAAGGTTTTTTGTGTTATTCTCGCATGGCACTCTGACTCTCCGGCCCAAGTCCACTGTAAGTACTGGACTTTCTTGAAGTGATTTGTCTATATGAATTATTATGGGCTTAGTTTGGGCTCGTAGATTAGAATACTAGGATCTGTTGGACCCTAGGAATAGTCTACTCAAACATATGCATAAAACTTAAGGCTACTAAACAAACCTGTGAAGTTAGTCGTCGAGTTAAGGTGTGGCAACCACTGTACGCATGTCTAGGAATGGTATTCAGTAAGAGCTTGGTATTTAAGCAGTCCTAGCGACTCACCTCCTCTTTACTTGAATCCTACCTGGTGCGTAGCTACGGTTCACCTTAACCAAGAGGACTTGTTCATAGGCTAAACCGATTATTAAAACCCGAAAGGGATTTGGCCTGATTGTTTTAAAATCCCTGTTTTAAAATTATCAATTTTACCCTTTTGGTCTATAAACCCTAAATCTAATTTTGAAGGACGTTTTTTTGATTTATAAAATTACCAAAATGCCCATGATTTCAAAAATTACAAAAATAACCTAATTTCTCAAATTTGTGCGATACCTCCAGTTGGAAAAACAAAATTTTCAAGATGACACTGTGATTTTGTAAATTTTGAAATATCTTTAAGTTGGAAAACTATTTTTCAAAATTGACCCTGAGTTATTACCGATATACCTCTTATAGGAAAATGACGAAATTACCCCTGGGTAGGGAAGGAAACTTGATTGCTCGAAAGAACTACTCTCGGAAACTTCATTGCATAAAATTTCTCGTGGATAAAACAGTGAAACAAGAATTTCTAATGCATAAAACTTTTTTAAACAGAGACTAAATTGAGGCGCTAGATATGAGTTCTAGGGGCGTGGTCGCAATACTCGTGGGACGTGGTAGAGGCAGATGTCGTTGTTCGAACCGGTGGCTGGGTCTCGCCATGGGTCGAGAGCGATGTGCCGCCACTAGTTGTTGAGGTGGAACAGCAGGATCAGACCGGAGGAGACGACGCAAAGATCGCAGCGAGCGCCGCGGGTGCTTGAGCGAGTGGCGGAGCCAATGGGGGCAAGTGGGACTCAAAGTCGCGACCAAAGGCTTAGGCGAATGGAGCCGAGGTCTTCGTGAGGAGTGTGCGGGTAGCTCCGAACGTGGCGAGTAATCGGCTTGAGGCAAAGTGGGAAAGGATTATGGACGACTTAGACTTAAGCTGCCGAGGAGAAGCTTAAGGGTGTTGTTTCGTTGTTGCGAGATGAGGCCTACCAGTGGTGGCTCACGGTTAAGGAAAGTACCCGCAGATCGAGTGGATAGGGTTATTTTAAGATCAAGTTCGAGGGGAAGTATGTCGGAGCGAGCTATGTGGATGCTCGAGGAAGGCGTTCCTCAACTGGTGCAAGGTAGCAAATCGACAGCAGAGTACGGCCGAAGTTTCGCGCGTTGAGCCGGTATGCTCGGGAATCGTGGGCAACCGATTATGAGAGATGCGCGCCGATTTGAAGATGGGCTACGGATGAGTGCGGGTTTTGATTGCGCAAGAACGAGAAAGAGACTTCGCCGTATTAGTGGAGAAAGCTCGGATAATCGAGGAGGTCAAAAAGGCCGAGAGGCGTAAGCAGAGAAAGGAACCGTGATAAGAGAAGTGTTGGACCGTCGAAGTGGTTGAGAGGGTTCGTAAAAGACCGAGGGTTGAGACTCTGCTCATATTGCTAAGCCACCACGGAAATCCAGATCGTCCGTGTGCTCAATGTGGAAGGTACCATGTTGGCGAGTCTTTGGAATCGTGTTCGAGAATGTTTTAGATGCAAGTCCAAGACTCATCCGATTAAGGATTGTCCCCGTAACCCGAATAGGACTCGCATGTATGGCAAGGTTATGTGCAGCCAGCAGAGGTGGTGGTCAAGCGACGAGAGGTCGTGGTCCGAACCATAGAGGGAATGGTTCCGCCGAGGTCGTGGAGCAAGATGACCGCGGTAATGGTGGCACCGAGGCAAGACAATGGGTCCGGTTTATGCAAAATCCGTCGGAGGGAGGTCAATGATGTGCCGGATGTGTCGTGGGTAAGTCCCTTATGTCGGAATAGTCTCTCGTTGTTTTGTTCATTTTGGTGATTTGTTTGTTTTGTTGCTCGTAAAGTAGTTGGAACCTTGAGTGTGATAGAAATTGTGCCTAGAAGTATGATAGCTCTTTAAGATCGGAGTGCTGTGCACCATAGCGTAGTGGGAGGAATGGAGTCATTAGTTTAGGCAAGTAATTTTGAGGACTAAATTATTTTAAGGAGGGTAGAATTGTAACACCTTCGTTTAGGGGTTGTGCATATTGGGTATAAATCAAGTGTTAGTAGGTTTTTGGGAGTGCTTGGATGAGTTTTAGAGGTTCTAAGAATGCTTGGATGAAAGGGGTAGACTTTGGAAAATTTTGGATTTTTAGTGTAAAGAAGGGAATCGGGCTAAGGGAGGCCTTAAGTATATTTTTTCGGTAATTTTGGCACAAGGAATAGCTTGGCGAAGTGGCTCTCATACGCCACTTAGGCGCTGAAGGGGGAGAAAGGGCGCTGGTTCGAGTGGGGCAAAGCATAGATTTTGGCGCTTTATATTTTGCTTGTGATGGGTCGACGCAGGAAGGAGTTAAAAATAAAAGTTGGGGCTTCTTGTCATGAAAGGCGGTGGGCGGAGTGGTGAGGCCGCTTGAAAAGGAGTTTGGTGCAGTCGTGGGTTCAAGGCGCAAGGGAGGCGGAATTTTGTTGTTATTTTGCAAGTGGCGTTAAATATAATCGGGAAGGCTTAAAAGAAAATGTTGCGCGCATTGTCACAAAACAACGCCTAGGCCGAATGGCACTGGGCGCTACTTGGTCATTGGTTTCCCAGTCCGGTGTTCGAGCCTTGGAGGAGGCTGTTGGGGGTTTTTCCTTCTTTTTTCTTTGAAAGGCGTGAAAGTGGGTGGCACATTGAAGCTTTATTTTTGTTCTTTTTGGCGTGAGTTGGTAAGGTGTGGACGGCACAT
Organism: Gossypium sturtianum; assembly: GCA_025698515.1. Classification (NCBI taxonomy): domain Eukaryota; kingdom Viridiplantae; phylum Streptophyta; class Magnoliopsida; order Malvales; family Malvaceae; genus Gossypium; species Gossypium sturtianum. Next base: position 67,583,562 of record CM046949.1, on the reverse strand, counting down.
GGAGTCCTAGGTAGGTGAGGATAAGATTTTATTTTATTTAGTATTTGTTTTTTTAGTGTAGGATAATCTTTTTTAAAATAGATGGGATAAATGTTGAACCATTCAAACTATTTTTGAATGGATGGAGATGAGTAAGTTAAGGGGTTTTACTTAATTCAAATTAATTTGAATTAAGTGGTCCTGAGCTCTTGAAAGGTGGCGGTAGAATGTTATAAATAGGGGAGGTGCTCACCTTTTGGTTCCTTTCACCATTTGCTCTCTTTGCCGAATTGCTAGTATTTTGCTCTCAACCATTTTGGGTAGCCAAACCTTTTTCTTCCAAAACATTTCTTTTCATCTCAAGTTTGCTAGGTGGCCGAACCTCCTATTCTTCCTTCTCCTATTCTTTTAACCTTCGTTTTAACCGAAACCACCTCCAAAACTTGCCATTGCCGAATACCCCAACACTATTTAAAGAGCCTTGCCGAACCTTTTAGTTTTTCCTGTTTAAGAAAGGATCTATTGTTAAGCCAGGTGTGAGGGAGCACTTAGGGGGTGGTTGAATTCGACTACTCATCAAGGTGGTGTTTTTGCAGAGAGTTAGTCAAGCAAACATTTCGGGATTGGATCGTTTGTGCTATTAAGGTGCGTAACCATCGCACTATTTCTCGGTTTGCTTGCTAGCTATTAAACATATGTGTTATGTGTGGAAGCCGATTATAATGGCTTGAGTGATGTGAATCGATGATGGTAAGATTGGTTGTGATATTTGTATATTTTATATATGTTTGATGTGGTATTGATAAATAATAAATACTCACTCTATATGATATTCTTGCATGATTTATTGACACATGGGCATGGGATTGGATTGAAGAAGGAGGAAGTGTACACAAGTTGTGCACGTGGTCTAATGATAGCTCCGGCTACATTAGCGCTTGAGGGTTAGCCGTGTGCTACCTCAAGGGAGGTGTGGCTCGGTGCCCATCTCGGCGGTTGATGGCTATGTGCGTCACCAGAGACGATTATTGATGCTTTGAGATCATTTTGGTTGATCGGTGGCTCGATACGGCCTTGTGCGGCAAAATTGCCAAGGTAAGGGTATGGATCACGATGTGATCGGTGGTGGTTTATCCACGGCCTTAGGCAGGAGTCCGCTAAGGTTGGCGTCACGGTTGGATTGTGGGTTGGGTGAGATGCATATTTGCATGACTTGCTATGAGAAAAGTATGGTTATGGGCCAAGCCCATACGTGTGGGAAATATGTGTTATGGTTATGCACTGAGTCTGTGACTCACCCAATTATTTTCCAAACATTTCAGGTGATTCATGAGATGGACCGGGATCGGAGAGGACACATGGTGGCCCATGCCGAAGGCGTTGTTTTTAGTTTTATTAAATATTAAGTATTTCTTTTAAATAATGGTTGTAATAAGGATTTATTTTATTATTTTTGGTATTATTTTATTATCAACTCTATGATGGATATATTTTTATAACTTACTTATTCAATTATGGAATTATTAAACATGTGGCTATAATCTCAAAAGAACATGGTTTTCAAGAGCAAATAAATTTTTACTATTTTATTCTAAGTCTAAAATATTTTCACTAACATAACCAGATTCGGTCGTAGTGAATAGGCCGGGTTTGGGGATGTTACAGGAAGAAGAGGCCGCGGCCGAGGCCGTGGAAGTATTAGGACTGATGTGCTGACTCAGCTAGTTAGGAAGGTACTGAAGGAGGTTAATGAAATCGGTGAAACATTTCAGGTTAGGTGCGTGGACTGTAAGAAAAAAAGAGATCGTAGTTTTCTAGGGTTGCAGTCTCGTTCTGTGAAGCATGTTAAGGTACGTCCAAACTTTCAGGTTTGCGAATATTGCAGAAGGCGTCATCCGGGTGAATGTTGGAGAAAGTCAGGAACGTGTCTAAGATGTGGGTCTGAGGAGCATAAGGCTCGGGATTGTTCAATCACCATTAAGTCGGGTATGTTTTGTGTGGATGCTATATTTTTGGGTATTGAAACTGTATGCGTGCAATGGTTATATATTATTAAATTAGAGTGCGCAGCGAAAGCATAGTGGTGAAACTTGGGTAGTACGATTAGTAGTTAGTTGGAAATTTCGAGGACGAAATTTCTCTAAGGGGGTAGAACTGTAACATCCTGAATTTTTGGGCCTATGCATTTAATGGGTGAATATGTGTAATGAGTTAATTTGAGCATTAGGGGTCCAAATTGGGCTCAAGATTGGGCTGAAGCCTTAGTTAAATTTTGTTTGGGCACTATAGGTTTTAAAAGGGTGGTATCTGAGTTTAAAATGTCAAAATGGGCTTGTGGCCCAGTGGTCAGTGGCGCCACTTAGGGAGCAAGGAGGTGACGCCACACAAGGGAGTAAGGGGCCCAAATTTAAGTGACATGGAGCCCAACTCTTTTAATTTAAGTTAGCTAAATTTCGGCATTAGGGTTAGGTAGAGTGGACGGCAACAAGGCTCAAAAATAGGAGGATTTATGTGAATGGGATAATGTAGATAATATAGTTGATAATATGGAGAAAAGATAGGAGCTATCTACAAGGCTAGGAGTTGGCCAAAGTTCCATCACCTAGCTATCTACAAGTGAAGAAATCGGTTTCTTTATGGCAAAGGGGGTGCCGAATTTTCCTTTTTATTTGATTAATTTTTAGTTATCAAGAAGGGCACTTTCGGTTTTTCATAGGCGAGTGCTAAAATTTCTATACATAGGGAGGGTTCTCTTCTTTATTTTTCGACATTTAGGGTTTCCACCTTTTTTTTCTCTTCTTTCTTCTAAAAGTCGAAAACCCCATTATTCCTTTCTCTTCTTTCTCCTAAAAGACAAAAACTCAATTATTCTCTTCTTTCTTCTAAAAGCCGAAAACTCCATTATTCTCTTCTCTTCTTTCTTCTAAAAAGCCGAAAGCTGAAAACTCCATTATTCTTTTCTCTTCTTTCTTCTAAAAGTAGAATCTCTATAGATTTCTTCGAATCATCTTCTCTTCTGATCTTATCAAAAAGCCGAAATCTCAAAGAGGTAGTCGAATTCTCTGCGTTAAGGTGAGTGCCGATTTTCCTATCTCTTCAATCTCTCTTTCAGACAAGGTCGAATGGCCACTTGGTTGTTAAGGCTGGCGAATGAAGCTAATATTTCCTCTCTTTTGCGTTTGGGTGGCATTCTGGGATTTGAAGGAAACCGGACAATCTAGATTTAAAAGTCAAAAATCGCTAGTCTCCAATTTCAGGATTTTAAAGTAAGGTGATTTTCCCTAGATTTTCACTAGATTCGTTCATCACATGCGAGATTTTAACTTTATGATGCGAATTAACGATCATATGTTGTGATAGTAGTTTTGACAAGGACTTGTGATGGAATTAAATATGGATCAGGCAAAGGAGAGAATCCCTAAGTTTAATAAATGAGTTGTGTCAGCAGCACAGGATTGGCCACCAGGTTGTGGACCAGTTTCTGAACAACACCTTAGGCAAGTAGCAGTTGTATCGACCTCTGATAGTGTCGACATAGAGAGTGTCGTTCTAACGGTAATCAGGTGTGTAGATCTCTAACACACAAATAATCTATATGAATGTATATATATGTTTATGTTATGGGCTAAAAGCAAGATAATAGGCTGTGTAGACAGTCGAATAAAACCCTAAAAGGGTTAGGCAATGGATGCCAGGTACGTAATCATAGAAACTTCTCTATGTGTATCGATGTATGTGATAGACTGTGAACTTTTAGGTAGTATATTGTTTTGATTCTGCATGTATGTATGCATGGGATGGGATTGATATGATGAAGGGGAAGAAGGTCGCATAGCGATCGGTGGCTTTGCCATATAGGTCACATAGTGATCGGTCTTTATGATGCAAAATTTCTCGGTTGTCGAAATACTACGATGTATTATTAAGGTCGCATGGCGATCGGTGGCTTTGCCACATAGGTCACATGATGATCGGTCTTTAAGATGTGCAAAGATAAATTGTCAATATGGTGTGTAGCTGTTGGAGGGTTGATTGTAGAAATCCCCAAGGTGTGATGCTTGGTACGGGTTGGTGTATAGAGGATGGATTTCTAGGCTGGGATGGGCCATGATGCATATATAGTTACCCTTGTATACGGGCCAAGGCCATAATGTGTTTGTGGGCGAAGCCTTTGATGTGTTTTCGGGATTTACACACTGAGTCTTGGTGACTCACCCTATTATTTTTCCCTAACTTTGTAGATGAGCAGTAGATCGTGGACATGGGAGCAAAGGCGGACTCGAGGGGCATGAAGTTTTTATTCCTATAGATTATTTCGGTTTTTCCTTAAGTTTTTAAGTTTGGAAACATTTATGTAATAAGGCCCCATAGTTTATACTCACTACTTAGTTTTTAATATTTGCAACTTATGGAACTTTATCAAAGGTTTTATTATTCAAAATGATAATAATACAAGGTTTTTTTTTCAACAGTCACTTGTTTATTCGAATTTTGCCTAATAACTTATGATTTACTAAAACCAACTTAGCAAAAGTTTTCAACGTACAACCCGTAGCATACCAGATCTGGTCGAAACTTATGGGCCGGGTTTGGGGTGTTACATTTTGGTATCAGAGCCCAGTTCAAAACTCGGGCTGTGAAATGGGTCTAGTACTATTTTAAAGTTGATGAGAATTCGGAAAAGTTTGGGTTGAGAAATGGCCTTCGAGTCTACCGGCACCCGATCCACGCAGGTAAGTATTCTGAACTTTTGGATGTGATATGTATGTTGGGCTTGATGGACGTAGGCTAGTATATTAGACATTGATGGACTTTAGGCTTAGTTTAAACAACTCTCTAAATTCATAAGATTTAATCCAACCAAACAAACCTGTGAACAAGTCGCTGAGATAGGGTGTGGCAACAGGCATACGCATGTCTAGGATTGGATTCAGGGAGAGCTTGGTATTCAAGCAGTCCTAGTGACTCACCTCCTTTCTGCTGGAATCCTACCTGGTGCGCAGTGACTGTTCACCTTAGCCACGAGGATTTGTTGACGGGCCAAAATCTATAATTGAAACCCGAAAGGGACCAGCCACCCTATTTCGCATCCAAAATACCCCCAAGTTTTGTAAAATTTCCAAAATACACTTGATTTGTGAAAATTTCCAAACAATCGTGATTTTATAAAATACCCATGTTTTGCAAATTTACCCGAAAACCCCTAGATTTACAAATGTGACCCAGTTTGGAAAATTAAATTTTCCAAAATACCCCTGCTAAAAAAACGAAAACAACAACAACACCAAGATACCCTATTTTGAGAAAATCACCAAGACACTTTATTTTGGAAAATCCCCTGTAGGGCAAAACTATAGAAATACCCCTGGGTAGAGGAATGACGGAAAAAAAAACCTTATGCGATGAATGTGTGTGCATGGATGCTACTTGTGTGATTGATGTATGTGGGTTGATGTATGTGGCTTCTAGAATTAGGAGATAAACTTGAGATCTAAATCAGAGATAGGTTCGAATTCGAAAGAACCACTCTTAAAACTACTTTCCATAAGATTGTTCGTGGTTAATCGGTGAAAGAAATTAATAGTTCATAAAATTTCTAATTCAGATACTACGAGAATCGACGATGTGCGCTAGGAGAGGAAGAAGAGGCGCGGCCGAGGCCGTAGAAGTATTAGGGACTGATGTCTTGACTCGGCTAGTTAGGGAGTCTTTGAAGGAGGTTAAAGAAATCGGTGAAACATTTCGGGTTGGGTCTGCCGATCTGTAACAAAAAGAGATCGTAGTTTTCTAGGGTTGCGTCTCGCTCGTGAAGCATGTTAAGGTACGCCCAAACTTTCGGGTTTGCCAATATTGCGAGAAGGCGTCATCCGGGTGAATGTTGAAGGAAGTCGAACGTGTTTAAGATGCGCTGTCCCGAGGAGCATAATGCTCGGGATTGTTCAATCACCATTAAGTCGGGTATGTTTTGTGTGGATGCTATATTTTTGGTATAGAAACCGTATGCGTGCAATGGTTATATATTATTAAATTAGAGTGCTTGCAATGAAAGCATAGTGGTGAGACTTGGGTAGTACGATTAGTAGTTAGTTGGAAATTTCGAGGACGAAATTTCTCTAAGGAGGGTAGAATCAGTAACATCCCGAATTTTTGGGCCTATGCATTTAATGGGTGAATATGTGTAATGAGTTAATTTGAGCATTAGGGGTCCGAATTGGGCTCAGGATTGGGCTGAAGCCTTAAATAAATTTTGTTTGGGCACTATAGGGTTTAATAGGGTGGTATCTGAGTTTAAAATATCAAAATGGGCTTGTGGCCCAGTGGTCAGTGGCGCCACTTAGGGAGCAAGGAGGTGACGCCACACAAGGGTGTAAGGGGCCCAAATTTAAGTGACATGGAGCCCAACTCTTTTAATTTAAGTTAGCTAAATTTCGGCATTAGGGTTAGGTAGAGTGGACGGCAACAAGGCTCAAAAATAGGACGATTTATGTGAATGGGATAATGTAGATAATATAGTTGATAATATGGAAGGAAAAAAAAAGGAGAAAAGATAGGAGCTATCTACAAGGCTAGGAGTTGGCCGAAATTCCATCACCTAGAGAAGTGAAGAAATCGATTTTTTTATGGCAAAGGGGGTGCCGAATTTTCCTTTTTATTTGATTAATTTTTAGTTATGAGGAAGGGCACTTTCGGTTTTTCATAGGTGAGTGCCGAAATTTCTATAAATAGGGAAGGTTCTCTTCTTTATTTTTCGGCATTTAGGGTTTCCACCTTTTCTTTCTCTTCTTTCTTCTAAAAGCCGAAAACCCTATTATTCTTTTCTCTTATTTCTCCTAAAAGCCGAAAACTCTATTATTCTCTTCTTTCTTCTACAAGCCGAAAACTCCATTATTCTCTTCTCTTCTTTCTTCTAAAAAGCCGAAAGCCTAAAACTCCATTATTCTTTTCTCTTCTTTCTTCTAAAAGTCGAATCTCTATAGATTTCTTCGAATCATCTTCTCTCTGATCTTCTCAAAAAGCGGAATCTCTAGGGGGAGTCGAATTCTCTCTGCATTAAGGTGAGTGCCGATTTTCCTATCTCTTCAATCTCTCTTTCGGTTTTTAATAGACAAGGCCGAATGGCCACTTGGTTGTTAAGGTCGCGAATGAAGCTAATATTTCCTCTCTTTTGCATTTGGGCGGCATTAGGAATTGAAGGAAACTGGATCATCGAGATTTAAAAGTCGGAAATTGCTAGTCTCCAATTTCAGGATTTTAAGGTGAGGTGATTTTCCCTAGATTTTCACTAGATTCGTTCATCACATGCGAGATCTTAACTTTATGATGCGGATTAACGATCATATGTTGTGATAGTAGTTCGACAAGGACTTGTGATGGAATTAAATATGGATCAGCAAAGGAGAGAATCCTAAGTTTAAGAAACGAGTGTGTGTCAAGAAGACGGGATTGGGAACCGTGTTGTGGACCAAACCCGAACAACACCTTAGGCAAGTAGAAGTTGTATTGACTTCTGATAGTGTCGACATAGTGAGTGTCGTTCTAACGGTAATCAGGTGTGTAGATCTCTAACACACAAATAATCTGTATGAATGTATATATATGTTTATGTCATGGGATAAAAGCTAGGATAATAGGTGTGTAGACAATCGAATAAAACCCTAAAAGGGTTAGGCAAGGGATGCAGCACGTAATCATAGAAACTTCTATGTGTATCGATGTATGTGATAGATCGTGAACTTTTAGGTAGTATATTGTTTTGATTCTGCATGTATGTATGCATGGGATGGGATTGATATGATGAAGGGGAAGAAGGTCGCATAGCGATCGGTGGCTTTGCCACATAGGTCACATAGTGATCGGTCTTTATGATGAGCGACTCATTGTTTAAATGCTACAATGTATTATTAAGGTCGCATGGCGATCGGTGGCTTTGCCACATAGGTCACAGAGTGATTGGTCTTTAAGACAGGCAGCACAGCTGTCAATATGGTGTGTAGCGGTTGGAGGGTTGATTGTAGAAATCCCCAAGGTGTGATGCTTGGTACGGGTTGGTGTGTAGAGGATGGATTTCTAGGCTGGGATGGGCCATGATGCATATATAGTTACCCTTGTATACGGGCCAAGGCCATAATGTGTTTGTGGGCCAAGCCTTTGATGTGTTTCGGGATTTACACATCGAGTCTTGGTGACTCACCCTATTATTTTTCCCTAACTTTGGATGATGAGCAAGAGATCGTGGACATGGGAGCAAAGGCGGACTCGAGGGGCCATCAAGTTTTTATTCCTATAGATTATTTTGGTTTTTCCTTAAGTTTTTAAGTTTGGAAACATTTATGTAATAAGGCCCCATAGTTTATACTCACTACTTAGTTTTTAATATTTGCAACTTATGGAACTTTGTTAAAGGTTTTATTATTCAAAATAATAATAATACAAGGTTTTTTTATGAAATACTTGTTTATTCGAATTTTGCCTAATAACTTATGATTTACTAAAACCAACTTAGCAAAAGTTTTCAACGTACAACCCGTAGCATACCAGATCTGGTCGAAACTTATGGGCCGGGTTTGGGGTGTTACAAAAATAATAGCAAAATAAAAAAATAATGGTAATGAAAATAATATAAATAATATTAATAATAAAATAATAAATTATAATAATAATACTAATAATACTAGGGTTAGTTATAGATAAAATAGTAGTAGTAATATCAAAAATAATATATGTATTGTATAAAAAATATTGTTAAAAGAATAAATAATATATAACTTTAAATAAAATTACATTTATAATAATCTAATACATATATTTTATAAAAATAATAAAAATAAATATGTATTATAAATAAACTTTATACCAAGTAAAATTTTTAAAAAATATATAATATAATACTATATAATATATAAGTTAAAAATATAATATAATAAATAATATATAAAAAATATATATAAATAATTAAACAAGTAAAATAATATATATAATAATAATTAAATATAAAGATAATAAAAAATATATATAAATTTATATTATTAGTAAATTAATATACAAATAATTTAAATTAAAATAAAAATTTATAATATTTCAATATAATAATATAATAATTAAAAAAATAAACAAAGTTTGAAAAATAAAGAAACCAGTATCAAATAATAATAAAAACAAATATAAAGGGGTCAAATTATAAATAAAAGTATATAAACGGACTTAATTACAAAACTGAAATAATGCGGAGGGACTAAAGGGATAAATTTCTCATTTTCTGAAAACACGCGGATCCTCTATGCGGGTCGGGTCAGTGCGCGGGTCTGGCCTTTGAAATGACGTCGTTTTTTCACTTATTAGATTAAGCAAAACGGCGTCGTTTCCTTCTTATTATAAAAGGAAAAAATCAGTTCAAAAATTCATTCTATTCACCATTTTTGTAACACCCCAAACCCGGCCCAAACACTACAATCGGATCTGGTATGTCACTTCAGTGATTTTACAAAAACATGTGGCACTTTTGAGAAAACAATTACCAGGTTTAGATAGTCATACTGAAAACTTTATAATTTATTAAGTTCATATAAGATATAAAGTTATAAAATGCCGTGGTTAATTTTAAATAGAAACCGAAATTTCATACATGTCTTAGCTTAGTTTAAACATAAAATTTAAATTCCCATAAATGAAAGCCCAACATGAACCCAAAACATAAATAATAGTCTAGTGGCCCAAGGCCTTATTACAACGAAATATAAAACTCACTTAAATAAATTTCTTAAAAATAGATAAATAAAGTAAAGTCTTTTGCTGAATCCTCAGTACTCTATCGCATGGCCACCTTGCTCTCCTCTCCAGCCCGGTCCAATGCACTAAGTGCTACCTGAAATTGTTAAAATAATAGGGTGAGTCGCGAAACTCAGTGTGTAACCAAATGATAACTCCTATCTTTCTTCCTTATCTTAATCTACTAACTCCTCTAAAATAGGCCTAATATCCACATATTATATACATTAAAAATCCCCTAAATAATAGCCTTGTGCCGTCCCCCCTAGCTCTCCTTGGGCTGCCAAAATTAGCCCAATTCCTTGGGCTCCAAGCGGCCACACTGAGGCCGCCTTCTTTTGCCTATTGGCGCCACTTATAGCTCCCTCCTACTGCGCCTCTTGTTCCTGGGCCACAAGCCCATTATGCCTATTTCACTCTCAATACTTTATTTAAACCCCATAGTCCCTAAACAAAATATTTAGTCAAGACCTCGGCCCATTCCCAAGCCCAATTTGCACCTCTAATACTTAAATTAACATATTAAGCATACATCACATAAAATGCACAGACCCAATAATTTGGGATGTTACAGTTCTACCCCCTTAAAGAAATTTCGTCCTCGAAATTTCCAACTAACTATTAATCGTACTACCCAAGTCTCACCACTATGCTTTCGCTGCGCACTCTAATTCTAAAGCCAAAAGAAACACTTAGTATACTATGGTAGAGTACGCACCGGTATTTGCATCTAGAGCGTCCTCGTCCCCTTGGCGACGTCTTTGCATAGACCAAAGTGGTCGCCTCGCCTCAAAGATAACCTACACCTCCACGACCATGTCCTGTGCCATTGCCACCATTGACTTGACCACGGCCCTTTGGTGGTTGTTGACCACCTCTTTCTGGCTGTGCATTCCCTTGGCCCGTGGGCCCTTCACTGCCCCGTTGCTGTGGAAAGTTCCTATCTTGGTGGTCCGTAGATCCACACCTAAAGCACTTCCCACTGCCTGCCCAACACTCGCCTACATGGAATTTACCACATCGAACACACTCTTGTGTCTGACCAACAGCAATAGGACTCTCTTCCCGCCTCGGCCCGTCTGACCTAGGCCTTTTCTGGAAACTCCCAGATGATCCCGACGACCCAAAATTTCTCTTACTTCCACCCCTATCTCCATCCCGATTCAGTCTCTCTGTACGCTTCACCTCCTCAGATATTTTAGCTTTCTCAACCAGGACGGCAAAGTCCCTCTCCCGCTGCGGTGCTACTAATACCCTTAGCTCATCCCTTAGTCCATCCTCGAACCGTACGCAACGATCATAGTCAGTCGCTACAATCCCTTGAGCGCAACGGCTCAATCGCAGAAACTCCGCCTCGTATTCAGATACAGACTTACTTCCTTGCACCAAATTCAGGAATGCCTTCCTCTGTGCATCCACATAGCTGGCCCCAATGTACTTTCTCTGAAATGATTCCTTAAAGAAATCCGACCAACCGGTCCTCGGCAAGGGCATTCTCCTTTACCGTGAGCCACCATTGATAAGCCTCGTATCGAAGAAGAGACACGACCCCCTTCAACTTCTCCTCTACAGTGAAGTCAAGGTCATCCATTATACGCTCACTTACCTCTAACCAATATTCAGCTGTATTAAGGGCTACGCTAGAAACACCCCTAAACATCTCTGCTCCGTTGGCTCGGAGTCGTTCCAACACAGATTTTCGAGCTCTTAAACCCGTGCTTGCCCCAGCAACTCTTTCGAGGACCCGTAACATCGCCTGAGATACTGCATCATCTTTGGGCGCCTGATCCCAAAATTCTCCCTCTACAGTCGGCAGATCCGGCATCTCGTTTCCTGACCCGTGGCCAGACCCTACTGGCTCTGACACAGTCATCCGACCCCTACCACGACCACGCGGCGGACGTCCTCGACCCCTTGTACTCATTCTTCCGATTGACGTTTATCTGATTAGAAATTTTTATGAATTAATAGTTTTCTTCCACTGATTAACCACAAACAGCTTTTGACGAGATTGGCCCCCATCACATCCATGCCCCACATATGGAAAATTTGTGAAGAACTGGAGTAGGCATATGAATTTTGTCTTCTTTAATTTCGTATTTGCGGTATGACTGATGCAATCCCCTTCCATGGTGAATCAACAGTGCCCGATCCTCTTTATTTAGCCTGCTTCTTATTAGCCAAGGCATGTCCTGATATAATTGTGTGAAAACATCTTTGAATTCTTGAAAACAACTCAATGATGTCTTGCCTTATTTTGGTGGTGAGCTAGGCTTCGATCTTTACCCCTTTCTAAGCTCGCAATACCAGTGACCCTTTGTAGAGTAAGGTCTATTTTTCATCTTGTTAAACCATTTTTAACAAGTTAGAAGATATGTCACAATCTCTGTCATCTTCAAAGTCCTGAGATCCCCTAGACCCATATCTCGTTCAAAAAGGGAGTCAGTAACAACGTTGCTCATGTCATTGATATCTGGGTACCTAGGTACGAAGGCAAACAAATCCAAAGAACAAATGATTCTAAGGATGATTATTTGGATAGTATGGTCACAAATAAAGAATGAAAGAATATTGGTAAGAAAAATGTACATTATGAAATGTAAAGAATAAAAGAATATGTATTCAAAAAGATGCATTTTATTGAAATAAAATTTTGAACATAAGCCTATTTCACAAAAGAGTTCTTGTTGCCTCTAGGCCTAAGACAACAAGCCTGTTCTGAACATTACTCTAGATTAGCCCTAAAAGTACAGAGATTTCTTCCACAGTCTTATTATTCAAAACATTCCCAATTACACAAGGGTTTGGAAACCTCGTTTTCTGATTCTCTCTTCGCATTCGATTTCTTCAAAGGATCACAACTTTCTTGTCTCCATGGTTGGGTAATGGGTTCTTCACACTGGGTGTATCATCAATCTTGAAAACTCTCATCTTAAGAAGTCTCTCAACTACCTTTTTGAAGGCAGTACAATTCTCTATTGAATACCCCCTTACTCCTGTGTGGTAATCACATTGAACGTTGGAGTCATACCATTTAGGATATGGGGGTTGTAACGGATGCAGATAATATGGGGACACTACATGTGCCTCTAATAAAGTCTCATAAAGCTCCTTATATGTCATTAGAATTGGCGTAAATTAGAGCTTTTCAGAATTTTGTCTAGGGCTTGATTCTTGTCTCGTCGACCCTTGTTGTCCAGCCGTAACCACTTTCGGTTGGCTAACAGTGACTGCCTTTGAGTACCCTTTATTGTATGTACTCGCATTATTCACCTCGTCATCTTTTTTCCTAGGAGTAGACCTTCTAGTAGTTTCTCCCGCTTCAATCTTGCCACCCCTTATGGCATTTTCTATCATTTCACCCGCCATGACTATATTTGCAAAGCTTTTAGTGGTGCTTCCTATCATATGGGTGATAAAAGGTGCCTTTAGAGTGTTGATAAACAACATGGTGGTTTCCTTTTCCAGGAGAGGTGGTTGGACTTGCGTGGCCATTTCCCTCCATCTTTGTGCATATTGCCTGAAACTCTCGTTTGATTTCTTTTCCATGTTTTGCAACATGATTCGATCAGGCGTCATGTCTGTGACATGATTGTACTACCTCATGAAGGCTTGGGCCAAGTCTCTCCAGGAGCTAATGTTAACACGGCAGAGCTGATTGTACCATCTAGACGCTGCCCCCGTCAAACTATCTTGAAAACAATGAATCAAGAGTTGATCATTGTTCACATAACCAGTCATGCGCCTACAGAACATAGTGATGTGGGCTTCAGGGCAAGTAGTTCCATTGTACTTCTCAAATTCTGGCATCTTGAATTTATGAGGAAGTACCAGATCCGGGACCAGACTCAAGTCCTTGGTGTCAATACCATGATGATGGTCAGCATTTTCCAAAGCTTGGAACTTTTCTTCTAACCACCTACAGCGATCCTCTAACTTCCTTGAAGATTCAATTCTTATTCCTTCTCTCTCTTCTATGTCCAAATCAGTGATGACGGGGTTGGGTGGGTTATCTCCTGGGTTAGATCCTGAGCCCACTTGAAAGTTCATGGGTGGTCTAGGATCAGCTTGCCCCTGTTGAGGCCTACTCGTGATGGTTGGCCTTTGGGGATATTCCTCAGGCTGTGTTTGCATGTGTTGTGGAGTGAATCCCCTAGGAAAGTCCTCATTGTCTTCAGCATTGACTATGAGACCTTTTTGCTTTGTCCATTATCCCACTCATCATTTGGGCCATTTGAGCCATCATGTTCTTTTGGGCCTCCAACATCTGGTCTCTCATCTCTTGTTGGAGTTTTGCCATCTGCTCTTGCATCTGATCTTGCATTTCTCTCTGGAATTGTTCCATCCTTTGGTCCATTTTCCTTGACTTTGCTCGTGTACTGTAAGGGTGTTTAGCTTCCAGATTTCTTTCTCTCTCTCTCCTATAATTTAAACTAATTAAACTCTTTCTATAGATTTGAATGCATATGATGTTATGAAATGCAAATGCATGAATGCAAAGAAAGAGAGGTGTTGATTCTAAATTCAGTTACATTAGAAAAACTTTTCTAGCAAACAAATCTCTTTACATAAAATGGATCGCATACACGGCCTTATCCTCATAGTTCAAGTGAAAACATGAATCCCTTCTTTGCAAAAGTCAAGTCTTGCAAACTTATAATAGATGCCTCCTCTAGCTCCTTTTTGCTTGATCGGGAACGCGACTCACTGCTCCATAATACTCGTTTAGCTTCTTCAAGAACGTCGAGACGTGGTGATTCTCGATTTGTCTTTGTCAGCTTGAATCATTGGGTAATAAAGTCTTGTATTCCTTCGCCGGCTATCAGTCTTCTCTTGTTGTGTTCACTTAAACTATATTCGGAAGAGATCGTATTATAATCCACTTTATCAAAAAACTCGTCTTCTTATGACAAACTTTTCTATTTAGCAATCGAATTAGAAATCAACACCTCTTTTCTATGATATGAATGCAGTGTAATCAAAACAAAAGAGAACACGTTAGCATAGGAAAAATAAATAACATAGAACACCTATCAGGGTGACCACTAGGGTTTAACATAGTTCTACCAAGGATGGGTTCCTAGGTTCTCTACGTGTGGTTCAGTTCTAAAGTTGAGGTACCCAAACCAGCAGATTCCTCGATCCTCACCCATTATAGGCTCATATGGACTGAGTTTAGTTCAGGGGAATACATTTCCCTATGGCCATGCGGAGGTGAAAACCTCACGAAGACATAGGTACGGATGTATCCCGGAAGCAGTCCACTAGCCCATGCAGAGGTGAAAACCTCACGAAGGCATAGCTTCTCACTCCCACTTATGGGTGTGACCACAACAGTCATGCAGTGCAATGCCAAGAGATATATTTTAAAATCACATGCAATAAAAGGATCATATTTAAAAATCAGAATTTTAAATTCGAACAAAAGGACATGAAATTATCAATTTTACGGCTTGACTCTCTTATTGTCCCCAGTGGAGTCACCAAACTGTCGAAACCATTTTGAAATCGAGTTTAAAAACGATGGAGATCGACTTTAAAAACGAAAATGGGAGTCGCCACCAATCCCTTTTTACTTAGGTGTGATTGGATCACCTTGTGAAACGTTTTATTTTAAAACATTTGATTTTGGTCTACGAAAAACAAGAAAATAGGTTCGGGAGTCGGTTACATATGAGGAAGGGTTAGCACCCTCATAACGCCCAAAAGTTGGTACCAAATTGATAGAATCATGTCCAAATGTTTGAAATTTAAAAAATTTTAAAAATAAGATCCGTTATTGGAAGGAAAAAACAAGACTTACCTACTTTAAAGAGATAAAAATACCACACCCAGTAAGTTAGGATACAGTATCTCATAACTTCGAAGCTAGATACATCTTTTTAGAAAATTCTTGCCTCGAGATACAAAACATCACACCCAGTAAATTAGAATACAATTTTTTTAATTCCCAAGAATAAGGTTTTTTATTTAAAACTTAAGATTTCTTTGTTCCGGAAGAATATAAACATCACATCTAACACGTTAAGACATGATATTTTAAAACCTTCGTAATCAAAATCCTCTCATGACTTATAAAACTTGTTAAAATGATATTTAGTTATTTAGCCAAACAGAAAATCGCACCCAACACGTTAGGGCACTATTTCCCGAATTTCTAAATACCAAAACATTACCATATTTTTAAAACCTTTAAATAAAATATTAATTTTGCAAAAATGTATTTTTTTATTTTAAATAATAACCATATGACAATATTGCATTTATAAATTATCGAATAAAAATATTAAAAGCAATTATAGTACATTAACATCTAACATAAACAATACAAAATACAACTAAAATAACTAAAGTAAAAATAGTAGTACAATAAGGATATGTTAGTAAAATAATAATATGGGTTAATATAAAAATAATAGCAAAATAAAAAAACAATGGTAATGAAAATAATATAAATAATATAAATAATAAAATAATAAATTATAATAATAATACTAATAATACTAGGGTTAGTTGTAAATAAAATAGTAGTAGTAATATCAAAAATAATATATGTATTGTATAAAAATATTGTTAAAAGAATAAATAATATATAACTTTAAATAAAATTACATTTATAATAATCTAATACATATATTTTATAAAAATAATAAAAATAAATATGTATTATAAATAAAC
The DNA here is from genome assembly GCA_025698515.1 of Gossypium sturtianum. Lineage (NCBI taxonomy): Eukaryota > Viridiplantae > Streptophyta > Magnoliopsida > Malvales > Malvaceae > Gossypium > Gossypium sturtianum. The sequence goes on along the minus strand of CM046949.1, from coordinate 67,567,140 downwards.
TTTATACCAAGTAAAACTTTTTAAAAAATATAATATAATACTATATAATATATAAGTTAAAAATATAATATAATAAATAATATATAAATAATATATATAAATAATTAAACAAGTAAAATAATATATATAATAATAATTAAATATAAAGATAATAAAATATATATATAAATTTATATTATTAATAAATTAATATACAAATAATTTAAAATAAAATAAAAATTTAAAATATTTCAATATTTCAATATAATAATTAAAAAAATAAAAAAAAGTTTGAAAAATAAAGAAACCAGTATCAAATAATAATAAAAACAGATATAAAGGGGTCAAATTATAAATAAAAGTATATAAACGGACTTAATTAAAAAACTGAAATAATGCGGAGGGACTAATGGGATAAATTTCCCATTTTATGAAAACACGCGGATCCTCTATGCGGGTCGGGTCAGTGCGCGGGTCTGGCCTTTGAAACGACGTCGTTTTTTCACTTATCAGATTAAGCAAAACGGCGTCGTTTCCTTCTTATTATAAAAGGCAAAAATCAGTTCAAAAATTCATTCTATTCACCATTTTAAAAAAAAAATTTAAGAGAGCTCCGAAATGCTCTCTATTCCTTCGGCCTGAGGTCAGTCTCGGCCTTTGGCTCCGGTGATGCGCCACCGTACGCGCCACCGCACGTGCCTCCTCCGGCGACGGTCAGAAGCCCAAACGAGAGGTAAAATCCTTTTTATCTTTTTATTGCTAGTTTGTTTACTATTTATAGAAAAAGAACAAAAGAAGATAAAAATAAAAGAATAATATGAATACAAAAAAACAGAAAAATACCTCTGTTGTGAAAGTTTGCTCCTTTATTTCTGTATTTGTTTGTGTATCCTGTCACTGGTTTTTGAGTATCCTCCCATTACAAGTTTGATCTGGGGGTTTTTTTATACCCGAAAAAAAATGAAAGAAAGAAAAGGAAAGAATGATTTCTTTCCATATTTTCTATGATATGATGCTGCCTCTTTCTTTTTCTGTTTTGGTGCTTTTTTCCTTTTTTGCAGGTTGAAGGCGACGATCTTGTGGTGATGACCGAACGAGGCTCGCGCGTTTGATGGGTGGCTGATGGATGCGACGATTGCAGCGCGAGAGTTCCTGTAGCGTGACTGTTGGTCTAGGCGTGAAGAGCGGCGCGACTGTTGGAGTCCAGCTGGGACATTTGCGGTGCCTAGGGTTTCCAAAAACCCTAGGCTTCTGCTGAGGCTAGTTAATGTTGGGCCAAATGGGATGTGTATTTGTTTCGGGCTTGGGTAGTTGGGTTTAGTCTGTTGGGTAGTCTGTTTTAGGATTGGGCTAAGGGGTATTTGGGTCTGTTTTGTAATTTGGACATTGGACTTTATTTATTTATTTTTTATTTTTTTGATTTTGGTTTGCTTAAGCCCGGGCAAAAATGGGTACTTACAAAATCTATTTAGTTAATAGGCATAAGAGTTTTATAGTACCAGTAAGTACTCAACCACAAATAGAGGATTAACATAATGGTTAAAGAAATATACCTGATATTATCAATCAAAATAGCTATTTCATATATAAGCAGCGGCATAAAGACGATCTTCGGATTAACAACTGCAGAACATTGATTTTCACAGAATTAATTTAATATGATAATCCAATGGAGAAATTGAATGCTAAAAGAATATAGATGTACTAAACTTTTGAAGAATCAGATGTATATCCTTCGAAACAAGGGATAAGTTCAGATAAATACTTCTCTACGTTGAAGATAGAAACTAATATTTGCAGTCTAAAAACATATATCAGATAAAAACATTTTTGCTCCTACAATAGAATAATCAAATCCTTTGACAAATAAAACCAAGAACTTGAAATTAAACTAGGTTCTTTCGTAATCAAATCCCCACAGGATATATAAGGTTAAACATATTTATTTAAAATGTATACCCAATAAAATAGATTCATATCATACATAGTCACACTCATCAACTACTTGAAAAATCAGATTTCTATCATGTACATGGATGGATTAGCCTCATCGCTTAACTCACTCAACAAATGAAAGAAACTAGTTGAGACACTTTCTAGATTACTCTCATATTTGTTAACTCTTGAAACTGCAAGTATCAAAGAACATTTCACTAATTTCGAATATATACATAGTTTAAAATATAAAATCCAATATGAATAAGACAAGGTGAGTGTGTTTGTACTTGAGACATTAAAGGTTATCATAATTTAATGCATAAAATGACATGACCTTATCCTAAAACCAATAGTAACAAATCAATATGTAAAATATATTTACTTTCAAATAGTGAAGAGTTAAAATAAGGCATCAAACAGTTATTAATTCATGTATCTAAAAGCTTTGCTACGCAATACTCTATCCCCACACAGATGCCCTTCTATGTTACTTGGATTTGGGAGCAAATGTCATCTACCACTTAAGATGGTCATGTAAGTGAGGCACCAAATAAAATTGACAAAATCCTCAACTGGACACCTAAGATGGTCATGTACGTAAAAGTAGTGACTTAAGCACTACCTAAATTAACAATGAAAGTGGCACCAACTTTGATACGGAGATAGCTGCTCCTACTACCACTCCATTACATTATATTATCATTGTATTCACTAATGAACTTAGTTCCATATGGCCAAAACCTTCCATTAGAATTAACATTATCCAAACAAAGCAAAGCAGAGTTGAAAGCAAAGTGCTTTATGTGTAAAACATCACTAGCCAGGAGTGAATGTGGTGACTATATTATAGAAATTAAAGGGACGGTTACATTACAACACTCGCAAAATAATAATCTGAAAAAGAAGGCACGATAATCGAAAGACAATGCATACCTCTATATTCCCATGTAAAGAGGTAATAACAAAGTTGATATTGAACTAATTGACCCCTCCGAAAAAAAAATTGGAGCAATTTATTACCTATTAATTTTGAAACTAAGTAACTAAGGAAAATTAAGTATTAACCACTAAAATTAACATTTTCCATCAATTTACATAATTTTGATTGATATAATAAAAAATTAAACCCTTAACATTTGCATATTCTAAAGACCAATATGTACGGTACTTCATTGTAAACTAGTTTAATATAGGTTTTAGATGTTGATTAAAAAAAACTTAATACAAATTGAACTAGAACCACCAATACTCACCGAATACTATATTGCCGATCGGTAGCATTGGTGAGATATGATAATTTTTGTATTTATAGATATTTTTATAAATCCCTAACATATAATGATTGTGTTTATTGTAAAATATAATAATTAAAATTTTTGTAAGTTCGTACTTTATTCTATATTTCTTTCACAAAATAATTATATTATATTATATTTTCAGTATATTTCATATAATATTCTATTTGCATTAGTTTCAAATCATAAATCATGATTAAGGCGAACCAAGTTACGTAAAAGAAAGAGATAAAAAGTATTAATCATGTTGCATTAATATGCAGAGGTTTCTATATTTATATAAGAAAGATGCCGTCACATATTATCAAAATATACATTAACTTCGACACCTAGTGAGTTTTGAATAGCCACGATTCCAAGGATTAACAGCTTCTTGGAGAAGGCGACGGTAAGAAACAAGACCGGAGACCTTTGGATGGTGGATTGTCATAGCTGCATCGATTTGGATCACCTCTTCCATCACCACTATGCCAATTAGAGCCAAACAAATTAACCATGTTTTCATGTTTGAGACTCCCATGATTGGTCTTTGGTTTCATTGGAATAATTTTGATATCACCTATTTATAGGGTTTTGGAATAATACCCTCTTTTAGAAATTACGTCAAATTAGGTGATATTGTTTTGATTTTTTTCTTTTTTTTTTCTTTCTTGTTGTTTAAATTGTAAAATCTGTTAATTTTTTTATTATAAAAGAAATACATTTTAGAAATTGAACCCGGTAATCTAAGGTTTTTTTTTTCTCAATTAGTCGAATATTATGGAATGTGTTTGTGCGTGCACGTGTGTGTGTGTGTTTTGGCAAAAAGAAAGATAGTTGAGCTCTAATCTCAATATGATACAATCTCAATTTGACTATATCTTTCCTATGTTACAGGTTGCATATCATTCAATAAGAAACAAAATCTATCATCCGTGGTCAAGAATGTAAGCAGAGTCTCATTATTCCATATATAATATACAAATATGTTGTAGTGTACTTTCAAGTAAATAGTTTAGTATGAATTGTTTTTTGTTTATATATAAAATCATATTTATATTTTTTTATTATTACCTCTACCTTCATATATAATTAGTTTTTAATGCCAGATGTGAAGCAAGTGATTTTAGGCATTATTGAATATTATTAAAAAAGGATAGCATATTAAGCCATTTATAAAATATTCATTGAGGAATATAGTTTTACTTCATCTAATTAATACAAAGTAGCATTGCTCAAAATAATAAGTAATTAACTTAACTAAAATAAGTAAATTATTTAAATAATTCAAATATAGTACTAATAAAATATTTATAATATTTATTGAAGTTGTAATAGGCCCATTTTGCCCAGCCCATTAACCAATTTTAAAACCAAAAAATAAAACATAAAATAAAATAAACCACAATTAAAGTCCATGTCCATTACAAATTTAAAACCCAAATCACCTACCCAATTGCACTAAACCCAAACTCGAACTAAACCCAATGGTTTAACCCGAAACAGGCCCAACAACCCAATCCCAGAACCGGCCCAAATGACCCAAACAGAATGTGGATCTCAAAAACCCTAGGGGTTTCCAGAACCCTAACAGCGCCGCGCGCGTGCCTCCACGCGTGCCACCTCGCACGCCTCCACAGCCTCCGTTCCTCCAGCAAGCCTTCGTACGCCTCACGTCGAGTGCCACGTCGCCTCCGTACCTGCAAATCAGACAAAAGACGACATCAAATAGGAGAATAACAGAAAAGAGAAAATGATTGTATTTTTGGGATTTTCTTTTTGGATTTTTCGGCTTTGTAAAGCAAAATGCAAATCAATGTAAGGGGTTACATTTTTTACGAATACAGAAAATAAAAATATGAAATCAGCAAGGTTCTAGTATTTTTATTTTCTTTACATTTTTAAAGTTTTTTTTTATCATCGAAACTGTTATTGCATACATATATAAATATTTTTATATTTTTTTCAAACTATACATATAAGCATTAAACTACAAAAAAATATATACAAAAAAAGAGAGAGAGAGAAACTCACTTTTCTAGAGGTTCGGCCACCATGTACGGTGGCCGATGGCGGCAATTCACGGCAGCGATTGTGAAACACCCCAAACCCGGTCTATGCGTTAAGACCAGATTTGACATGTCACACGGAATGAATGTACATCTAGTCATTTAAAGATTTAAAGAAAATCTGATTTTAAAAAAAAATTCTTGACGTGGAGTTTATTGAAAACTAAGGTTGATTGATAAATCAAACAATTTGTGACGTAAGAATTTAAAAATTGAAACTTAGAAATATTAAATTAATAATTTGAGAAGATTTAAGAGAGTTTGAAAATAATTTTGGAAAAAAAATTGAAGAACATTGTTAACCGAAAATTTTCCGAGTTAAAATATTTAAGAATGAAACCCATTTTTTTAAAATGTTCATTTGAGAAAACATTTATTTCAATTTTTAGAAAAATCATTCGAGCAAATTATAAAATCCATCAGAAGTAAAACAACATTAAAATTTATCCAGAGGCCTTGTTACAACTTAACTTAAAATAGCAAGATAATAAAAAGTACTTAAAATAAATCCAAAATTTAAATAACCCTTTATTCGTAGTATGGCCTCCACTGAGTCGTCCACAGCCCAAGTCTCCGTCACTGATCATTACCTGGGAAGGGTAAGGAAAACAGGGTGAGTTACTTAGAACTCAGTGTGTAAACCACTTACCATGTCCACTGGGCCAAAAATCCAATTAAGCATATGTTGGGCCAAAGCCCATTTACAAATATAACATAATAATATGTATAAAATGAATGTGGTATGCAATTCCCAAACCAAACCTAATTTCCATCCGCTACACACCACCCGTACCAACCAGCACACCTGTGGGGAGCTTTAGTCACCCACCCCGCCAACACACCAAAATAGGCATTGAGCCGTTAATCAATTTGTGGACAAGCCACCAGATTTACAGAGTTTATATGGCATTGCCATTTTTCAGATTTGTGGCAGAGCCACCAGAATTTTGTAGCAAAGCTACCAGAACTTCTCTTCGTCAAATATCCCAACCCATGCAAATCATGTACATAATATGCATATTCATTTACAACCATCCATTCATATAATTGTTACAAACATATGGCCCATTATAAAAAATTTCACAATCTGGCCCATATCACATTTTGGCCCATATAGTACATATCACACTTGGCCCATATATCAAATATCACATTTGGCCCATATAGTCACTTTTATCGATTTGGCCCATTGAGTGAAGTTTCGAAATTTTCACAGTCTTAATACCGATTTCATAGACTTTACCAATATAGTGATAAAAATGCCATTTTACCCGATTTCACTAACATGTGATTTAATCAAGCGATTTAAAATGATATAATTATCTAACCCATGAAATACGGTGTGAGATTACACACCTGATTACGGTAAGCACTACACTTTCCTGATCGTCGACACCTAAAAATATTTCAACTCTCGATTAGACAATGAACGCGACATAGTAAATTTACTCTAAGATAAATGATCTAAGTGTTTTTACCCTCGGAATTGCGAACAACTACGATTTGTCGGTTCTCCCCGGTTGACGGTCCACAACCCGATGGATAATCCCGAATCGCTAATGCCTCACAATTGCGAACAACCTCGAATAGTTTCTTCTCACCGAATGAGGGTCCACAACCCGGTGGAAAGTCTCGAATCGCCGAAACAACCCTTCGTTTGAATTTAGGAGTAGGGATCGCTAACCCGCTCCTTTTTCGATCACCAATCACTACCTCTTTTGATTCGATATTGCTTGCCTCCATTGAAAACAAATATTAGTCCAAACTAATATTACGTTGTTATGAATGATAGATCTTAGAAGTGAGGTTGGCTTACCACAAAAATCCGTATGATCGTAAGATAATAATTCGAGCGATTACGTACCTAAAACATATAGTCGATAAATTATCCTTCAATCCGATTAATAACCAAGGGAGTTATTGAAAAAGACTATGAGAGAGCTTCCTTACCTTGAACAATGAGATTCCCGTTTCTCACGATCTTCCTATTGCTATGGTCGATTAAACGATGTAGAAATAATCGACACTCCACTGTACCACTACAAGAAGAAAGGGTTTCGTTTGAAAGAGAAAAGATGATGATTTTGATCAAAAAGACCCTTCCGAGCCAACATATGAATTTCAACAATAGAGGAAAAATAAAAGAATTGAAAAGAGTGTTCTTACCGATTGTTCAAAGATAACCACTCGAATGAAAAAGAGAGTTAAATGGAAGGAAGGAAGATTCGGCTATAATGAAAATATTGGAGAGGATGATGGTAAATAACATTCGGCCATGGTGAAATATTAAAGAGGGAGTGATGTTTGAAAGTTTTTGCAAGAAGAAAAGAAGAAGAAAATAGGGTGTTTATGTTTCAGTTTTTCAAGAATGAAAGATGAACAAAGAAAAAGTCTTGAGGCTAGTGTGCATTCGGCAAGAGAAGAAAAGAAAAGAAAAGATAAATGCCCTTCAAGATTGTATGGTTTCGACACAAGAGGAAAAGATTTTGGGGAGAATGAAAGATAATACCGAAATGGTCAAAATGAAATGGCCAAAACAAAACACAAATTTTACCTATTGCTCAAGACACATTCGGCTAGGGAGAAAAGTTTTAGAGAGGAAAACTATTGATACACCAAAATGCCAAAATGAGAAATGACCAAAACTAGTGTAACATCCCCAAACCCGGCCTATTCACTACGACCGAATCTGGTTATGTTAGTGAAAATATGTTTCTTTACTTAGAATTTAATACATGAAAATTTATTATCTTTGGAAAATTATGTCCACAAAAATTATTAAATGATACAAGCTTGGTTTGAATTAAAACTTTATTATAATTTATTATAATATAAATCCTCTGTAAAAATATTACTAAATACGATATAACCTTTATCAACTATAAATAAAGTACTTTAATCAAAAGTGGCCCTTATTACATCGAATAAATTAAACCAAGTAATTAAAATGCTTGAAAGAAAAATATTCAAAACGCCTACTTCTGCATGAAAATCTGCTTCTGCATGGCCACCTTTGTATCTACTCCAACCCGTCCACTAATCACGACTCACCGCGATGATTAAAAAGTTGGGTGAGTCATACATGCACTCAATGTGTAAGATAACCACCTGAAATCCACCCACATGCTAGCCACATAATATCCCAATTATCAAATGCAACAAGTAATATATATATCATTTTAACAATTACTACAACTGGGCTTGGCCCACATTGAGATCATACTCAAATATCGGGCTAGGCCCATTTCTCAATAAACCACATATCAACTGGGCTTGGCCCATTTCCACGTATGTTTCCAAAACATACCTATCCACATGTCATATTGGGCTTGGCCCATTCCATATCATTTTATAAAGAAACAATGCAACATGATACCCAACCCAAACCTAGGGTCCATCCGCTACACACCCCCTTATCCAAAACCTACCACACACTGGGGACTATCGAGTCACCCTCTCCTTTTTCCTCCAAAAAGGCAACCAATGCCATCCACGATGTAGCGTATAGCTAACATCAAACCACGATGGAGCACACAAAGCAATCCATCAAGCCACGATATGGCATAAAGCCCATATCAATCAAGGTAACCACGCCGAACTAAATCGCAAAGATCCACAACGCGACCTCGATCAGCGCCAATCCACGATGTAGCACAAAGTCGACATCAACCACGCACTCAAGTACACCCGCACCTTCTCTTTCATAACCCACCCATGCACATGCCACATAAAATATAATCGTGATCATGCATGCACATGCTTATTAATGTCCATAAACATACTCATAAACAAATAATCACACCGCAATAGATCCGATACTAACTTGGTCATCGCTTATACCCTTTAGGGGTATATATGGCACATTTATTAATCGCACTTGTTAGTAAAACATATAACACATAAAACCCGAAACAAAGTGGGTTAGTTACACACCTTATTACTAGGAGTTCTAGACTCTCGATCCTCGACACTATCGTCTCAGCGAAACTACGACTTTACGCTTAACGCTTTGTCGCTGGCCCACACACCGTGGCCAATCTCGAACAATGTAAACGGATCTCTTTTTGAACTTTGGGATGAGAGCTTTCCCTTGCCCACCTTGACCGGTATTCGCCTCCATCGAAAGTCACTTAATCGGATAAACAAAGTTAAACCTCCGTGTCATAAACTAAATGTTGAACCTTTACCAAATATTGCTTACCAAAATATCCTCGAATCCCTGAGAATTGATCTATGTTCCTAAATATCCTTGCTCCTCAAGGTGATTTGATTTCCAATCAAATCTCAGACTACTGGAATGGTCCTTTTTGCAACCGACCACACCCTAAAACGCATAAATGATTAGCCTTAATAGCCTTCGGCTTTCGAATAATAAAAGAATAATTACAACATGGATCTTTACCACCACTTACCGAATCTGACTACCAACGATTGAGGAGAAGAATCAAGAGATCCACACCACACCTAGAATTCGGCCAAGGTGCAAACTAATAAAAGAGGAGAAATTTTGGCTACCAAGGATTAAAACAAAAGAATTATTTGGCTACAAAGGCCAAAGGAGAAATCGGCACACCAAGAGGGAGAGGCAAAAGACTTGATGAACAACTAGCACTCTACCATCCCCTATTTATAGCATTCGGCCAACCCCCCTTGAAGTCTCCAAAATTTGGCCAACACCTCACTAATTCAATTCCATTTGAATACTCTTACTAATAATCCAATAATTCTTTTAATCTTCATAATATCCTTGATTATCTCCTATAATAATCCTAAAAAAACTCATATTATCCTCCAATAAAAAAAATGCTCATATCATCCCATTATTATTTAAAAAAATAAATAATAATAATTCCACTTAATCTAAATAAATAATAAATAAAAATAATAAAAAAACATATTATCCTCTTCCAAAAAAAGAGTCTTCTAGCCGTCCAACACTTCAATTTGCTGCCCAAAAAGAAATAAAAATTCAAACTCCAAAATGCAGCTTCCTTGGCTCGAACTCGGGACCAAGTCGCCGCTCCTTTCCCCCCAGCCGCCAGGCCACTCGGCGGCCTGATTTTTATGCTAGAAACCCCAAAGCATTTTATTTTAAACCCTTTCTAATCGAGCCCATAACCACCAACAAAAATAAGAACGCTAATCGCAGCCTCCAGCGCCGAACCGCGCCTTGCTCTCTCCGGGCCGCTTAAGTGTCGTGACGCTAGCCATTCCACCAGCCCATCTTCCTTGTCCGAATCCTCGCTATATACCTTTAAGGCCTTACAAAGCCCAACGCCCAAAACGAAAAATAAAACGCCAAATGCTTCGCAGCCCTCAAACCGCGACCTCTCCTCCTCCTCCAGCGCCTAAGTAGCGCCCAAGAGCCACTTCTCCCGATTGGACTTTCATGTCCATCAACTTGACATTTATTCTTAAGGCCTACTTAGCCCAGTCTCTTGACGCAAAAATAAAGCCAAAATTGCTGCCCCAAAGAACTCGAACCCTTGCTCCCTTAGGCGTTACCTTCCAAAGCCCAAGCGGCGCCTCCACGCCACTTTGCCAATGCCTTTCTTGCGCCCTAAACTCCACAATTTTATTTTTAAGGCCTTCCCGCCGATCTCTCTTTTTTTACACTAAAAATCTAAAATTTTCCAAAGTCTTCCCTTGCCTTCTAGGGTTCTCCAAACCCCCTAAAAATTCCTTCAACATGACCATAAGCCTACTAACTGCTCGAGCTATGCTCCAAGCGCATAACCCCTAAAACCAGGGTGTTACAACTAGCACCTACCTTACCAAATGCTAACATAAAATTCGGCCATCCCCCCCTAGCCCAAAAATCGTCCAAGTGCATGGCCAAATGGTCAAAGTTTGGTCACCCAAACTTTCCAAAACATCTCCCTTGGAATAAGCCTTATGTTCCCCCTACGTGCCTTTTCTAATTGATTCCTTTCCCTAAGTTCAATCTTGCCTTTTCTCTTAGCCATCTTGCCATAAAAATAAAAGTCCAACTTACCATAATTAGTTCTTGGCCGACACTATAAGGAAGGAAAGCAAAAAAAATAAAAATCACAAATGCACATAAAAGGATTCGAACTCCTTCCCTCAAGGTAATACATATGGCGCCATCTCCCCTTTACTAATTGCTCGCTTATGCTAGCTTTTTACCACTTTATTACCTTAAGCTTTAAGGTCACTTATTTCATTTCCTTAAAGTACTAAATGCCAAAAATTATTCCAAATCCAAATAAATCCCGAGCCTTCTCCGGACTATCTAAACACACACATTGGATAGTTTAACTAGCTAAGCACCAAAATAATGCAACATGTAAAAATTCAATTTTTAGGATGTTACAATTCTACCCCCTTAAAGAAAATTTCGTCCTCGAAATTTACCTGGTTAAAAGAGGTGAGGATATTGCTGTCGAATTGCGTCCTCAGGCTCCCACGTAGCTTCCTCCGCTCCGTGATTATGCCATAGAACCTTAACTAACGGTACTGACTTCTTTCTCAGCACCTTTACATCACGATCTAAAATTTTCACTGGCTCTTCCTCGAATGACAAGTCAGGCCTTAACTCAACTTCCTCTACCGGTACTATGTGAGACGGATCCGATCGATAACGCCTCAACATTGAGACATGGAAAACAATATGAATCTGACTCAACTCCGGAGGTAATTCAAGCTGATAAGCCACTGGTCCTACACGCTTCAACACACGGTACGGTCCGATGAACCTAGGGCTCAACTTGCCCTTCCTTCCAAATCTGAAGATCTTCTTCCAAGGTGAGACCTTTAGAAAGACCTGATCTCCCACCGCAAACTCAATATCCTTACGCTTCAGATCCACATATGACTTTTGTCTATCCGAAGCTTCTTTTAACCGTGCTCGAATCACCTTTACTTTTTCTTCCGTCTCTGATATCAATTCAGGACCCAAAAACTGTCGTTCCCCCAACTCAGTCCAACAAGTAGGGGTACGACACCTACGACCATACAATGCTTCATAGGGTGCCATTTGGATACTAGATTGATAGCTATTGTTATACGTAAACTCTGCCAATGGTAGAAAATCCTCCCAACTACCTCTTAAGTCAATTACACAACCCCTTAACATGTCTTCTAAAATCTAGATTACTCTTTCCGACTGACCATCTTACTGGGGATGAAATGTCGTGCTAAAATATAACTTTGTTCCTAAAGCCTCATGTAAAGCTTTCCAAAACCGTGATGTAAACCTAGGGTCCCTGTCCGATATAATAGACACTGGTACCCCATGCAACCTCACGATCTCTGATACATACAACTTAGCCAACTTTTGCAGTGAGTAATCCGTACGAACAGGTAGAAAATGGGTAGTCTTCGTCAATCGATCCACTATTACCCAGACGGAATCCCTCTTAGTAGGTGATAAGGGTAACCCACTAACAAAGTCCATCGTTATCCGTTCCCATTTCCATAATGGAATTTTTACTGGTTGCAACAATCCCGATGGTAATTGGTGTTCCGCCTTCACTTGCTGACATGTCAAGCACTTACTCACATATTCAGTAACTTCCCTTTTTAACCCTGGCCACTAATACGGCTCACGGAGGTCTCGATACATTTTATTTCCCTCGGGGGTGCATAGCATAAGGGCTACTATGCGCCTTTCGCAGAATCATTTGTCTAAATTCTGAATCTTTGGGCATACAAATTCTTCCGTGGAAACACAATACTCCATCATTATTCATTCTGAAATCCCCTTTCACACCACTTTCCACTTGCTGAAGTAAAGAACCCAACTTTTCATCCGATAACCGCTTCCTTAATCTGACCTAACCACATAGGCTTCACTGAAGTTCATTTGGCGACTACCATCTTCATACAAGTGAGATGAGCAAACATCGCTCTCAAATCGATATCACCTTACGACTCAACGCGTGCCTCGCCACCACGTTAGCCTTCCGGATGATACTCGATTGAGAAGTCGTAATCTTTCAACAGCTTCTATCCACCTCCATTGTCTTAAGTTCAACTCCTTTTGGGTAAGGAGGTACTTTAGACTCTTATGATCCGTATAAATGATCGACTTCTCACTTTGTAGAGATAGTGCCTCCAAATCTTCAAAGCAAAACCACCGCAGACCAACTCCAAATCATGAGTAGGATAATTAACTTCGTGCGGCCTTAACTGACGAGATGCATAAGCTACCACTTTCCCACCTTGCATCAATACACATCCTAAGCCCGTGTGTGATGCATCGCGATGAGACAATAAACTCTTTTCAGCCTTCAAAGTTGAATCAAAGCCGCGCGCTGTCGCGAATCTTCTTCAATTTCTCAAAGCTCTCTTGCTGCTGATCTGACCACACAAATGGTACTCCCTTGCGCAAAAGCTTAGTTAGGGGTGCAACAATCAACGAAAACCCCTCAACAAAACGTCTATAATAACCAGCCAACCCTAGGAAACTCCGAATCTCAGCCACTGACTTCGGTGGTTTCCAATCCAACACAGCCTCTACCTTCCGAGGATCAACTCTAATTCCTTCGGCTGACACAACATGTCCCAAGAAAGTCACTTCTTTTAGCCAAAATTCACACTTACTGAATTTGGCATAGAGCTGTTTTTCCCTCAATATTTGCAATACTATTCGCAGATGTGAATCGTGTTCTTCTTCATTCTTCGAGTATACCAAGATGTCATCTATGAACACCACCACAAACCGGTCTAAGTAGGGTTAGAAGACCCGGTTCATCATGTCCATAAATGCAGCTGGTGCATTGGTCAACCCAAACGGCATCACTAAGAACTCGTAGTGTCCATAACGAAGTTCGTAACAATCGCCTTATGAATATCCGCCTCCTTGACCTTGAGCTGGTGATAACCCGATCTCAAATCTATTTTCGAGAAAACTGAAGCTCCTCGCAGTTGGTCGAACAGGTCATCAACTCTCGGCAACGGATACCTATTCTTGATCGTCAACTTGTTCAACTGCCTATAATCGATGCACATACGCATCGACCCATCCTTCTTCTTGACGAACAAGACTGGTGCTCCCCACGATGACACACTCGGTCGAATAAATCCCCGATCCAACAACTCCTGAATTTGAGCTTTAAGCTCCGCTAACTCCTTCAGCGCCATCCTATAAGGAGCAATGGACACCGGAGCCGTTTCGGGCAAAAGCTCAATGCCAAACTCTACTTCTCGGTCCGGAAGTAAACCCGAAAGTTCTTCGGGAAAGATGTCTGAAAACTCCTTCACCGTTCTAACACCTTTTACTGATACTTCCTTGGCATCCAACGCGCTAATGAAGGCTAGGAAGGCTCCACACCCTTTTCGCACCAACTTTTCTGCCTTTAAAGCAGATACCACATTTGATAGATAATTTCTCCTTTCACCTATCATCACCACTTCTTTATCTTACGAAGTTCTTATCGTCATCTGCTTTGTAGGACAATCCAAGTTCGCACGGTGTTTCACCAACCAGTCCATGCCCAAAATAAGGTCGAACTCACTGAAAGGCAATTCCATCAAATCCGACAAAAAATATTTCTCCCTGAATTTCTAAGGGCACGCCTCTCTAAACAATCTATTCACCATCGCTGCATCGTCTTAATGGACTAATTACCGTCATCTCTCTATCGTAAATCTCGGATCTAATGTTCAGGTTTTCAGATATAGCACTAGCAACATACGAATGGGTAGATCTGATATCTATCAAAGCAATAACAGGTACATCAGAGGTGAAGAACGTACCGGTTATCACATCAGGTGTATCGCCATCCTCTCGGCGTCTGACTGCATAAACCAACCCTGGCTGCCTCACCTCCACATTACCCCTGAAGCCATTACCTCTACCCGGTGCACCTTGACCTCAACCTGCGCCATTTCTACCTCGACCTGGTCCACGGCCCCTCGGTGGCTGCTGAGCGCCTCTAGCTGGCTGTGCGTCATGGTTTCCAGCTTCCTGAGTTGGAGCAGTCCGTCGAGGACAATTCTTAAGCTGATGGTCCTTAGAACCACATTTGAAACAACCACCGGTTCTCTTCCAGTATTCACCAGGGTGTCGTCTTCCACAGTTAGCACATGGTTGTATCTGATTGGTAGCAGCAGGTGCTCTGGCTTGAGCTGGCTCATCATTCCTGGGCCTCTTCTGAAACCTTTTTGCAGACCCGCATTTAAAGTCCTCTTACTCTTGCCTCTATCTTTTCTCGGTTTCGTCGCTCCGAGTGCTTAGCCTCTTCGGCTATCTTCGCTTTCTCCACCAGTCTGGCAAAATTCCTTTCTTGTTGTGGGGATATCAGTACCCGCAATTCATCACTCAACCCATCCTCGAAACACACGCAACGTTCATAGTCAGTTGGCACAATACCTCGGGCATAACGACTTAGACGCAGAAATTCCGCTTCGTAAGCTACCACGGTCTTACTTCCTTGAACCAAATTAAGGAATTCCTTCCTTCGGGCGTCCACATAGCTAGCCCCAACATACTTTCCTTGAAATGATGTTTTGAAGAAATCCCAAGTAACACGATCGGCCTGAATGCCCTCCCGAACAGTAAGCCACCATTGATATGCTTCGTCTCTCAACAAGGACACAGCTCCTCTCAGTTTCTGCTCAGTGGTGCACTCCAAATCATCCATGATCCGTTCCACTGCCTCGAGCCAATATTCCGCTACATTTGGGGCTACACCCGAGACACCCCTAAAAACCTCAGCACCGCTCGATCTAAGTCGTTCTTAAATTGATCCACGAGCTGCTGGCCTAGTTCTAGCCCCAGCAACCCTTTCAAGACTCGTAACATTGCTTGGGATAGAGCAATGTTTTCTCTCATACGGTTTTGTGACCCAGCCTCAGTCACAGGGGACGCAGGTGCATCCATTTCCATCATATGTCCCGACGCTTCAGACGCAACCCTAGCACCTCGGCCTCTACCACGGCCACGTCTACCACGTCCACGTCCTCTAGTGCTCATATTGACTATTTCGATTCAATCTGATTAAAAGTTTTATGAATCAGTATACTATTTCTGTGTTTATTAATGATATTTTATGAGATATAAGAAGTAGAGTCGTTTTCGTAAACATATCCTATAGTCTCAATCTCTATAGTTTCAACACCTAAAACTAAAAGTTCTAGAGTGTTCCTATAGTCATATCATAACAATCATAATCATACAATAACATACTTACTTGACTTGGTACCGGATACTCGTGGTGCCATACTATCTTTAAAACATTCGTTCTATGATTCAAACAGTTTTGAACAATAAATGTTTTTGAACCCAAACCACAGCCGAGTTTTAAACTGGGCTCTGATACCATAAAATGAAACACCCCAAACCCGGTCTATGTGTTAAGACCAGATTTGACATGTCACACGGAATGAATGTACATCTAGTCCTTTAAAGATTTAAAGAAAATCTGAATTTAAAAAAAAATTCTTGACGTGGAGTTTATTGAAAACTAAGGTTGATTGATAAATCAAACAATTTGTGACGTAAGAATTTATAAATTGAAACTTAGAAAAATTAAATTAATAATTTGAGAAGATTTAAGAGAGTTTGAAAATAATTTTGGAAAAAAAATTTGAAGAAGATTGTTAACCGAAAATTTTCTGAGTTAAAATATTTAAGAATGAAACCTTTTTTTTTTACATGTTCATTTGAGAAAAACACTTATTTCAATTTTTAGAAAAATCCCACTTAAAGTATTCAAGAAAATTATAAAATCCATCAGAAGTAAAACAACATTAAAATTTATCCAGAGGCCTTGTTACAACTTAACTTAAAATAGCAAGATAATAAAAAGTACTTAAAAGAAATCCAAAATTTAAATAACCCTTTATTCGTAGTATGGCCTCCATCGAGTCGCCCACACCCAAGTCTCCGTCCTCGATCATTCTGGGAGAAGGGTAAGGAAAATGGGGTGAGTTACTTAGAACTCAGTGTGTAAACCACTTACCATGTCCACTGGGCCAAAAATCCAATTAAGCATATGTTGGGCCAAAGCCCATTTACAAATATAACATAATAATATGTATAAAATGAATATGATATGCAATTCCCAAACCAAACTTAATTTCCATCCGCTACACACCACCCGTACCAACTAGCACACCTTTGGGGAACTTTAGTCACCCACCCCGCCAACACACCAAAATAGGCATTGAGCCGTTTATGAATTTGTGGACAAGCCACCAGATTTACAGAGTTTATATGGCATTGCCATTTTCAGATTTGTGGCAGAGCCACCAGAATTTTGTAGCAAAGCTACCAGAACTTCTCTTCGTCAAATATCCCAACCCATGCAAATCATGTACATAATATGCATATTCCTTTACAACCATCCATTCATATAATTGTTACAAACATATGGCCCATTATAAAAATTTTCACAATCTGGCCCATATCACATTTTGGCCCATATAGCACATATCACACTTGGCCCATATATCAAATATCACATTTGGCCCATATAGTCACTTTTATCGATTTGGCCCATTGAGGGAAGTTTCAAAATTTTCACAGTCTTAATACCGACTTCATAGACTTTACCAATATAATGATAAAAATGCCATTTTACCCGATTTCACTAACATGTGATTTAATCAAGCGATTTAATACGATATAATTATCTAACCCATGAAATACGGTGTGAGATTACACACCTGATTACGGTAAGTACTACACTTTCCTGATCGTCGACACCTAAAAATATTTCAACTCTCGATTAGACAATGAACGCGACATAGTAAATTTACTCTAAGATAAACGATCTAAGTGTTTTTACCCTCGGAATCGCGAACAACTATGATTTGCCAGTTCTCCCCGGTTGACGGTCCACAACCCGGTGGATAATCCCGAATCGCTGATGCCTCACAACTGCGAACAACCTCGAATAGTTGCTTCTCACCGGATGAGGGTCCACAACCCGGTAGAAAGTCTTGAATCACCGAAACAGCCCTTCATTTGAATTTAGGAGTAGGGATCGCTAACCCGCTCCTTTTTCGATCACCAATCACTACCCCTTTTGATTGGATATTGCTTGCCTCCATTGAAAACAAATATTATTCCAAACTAATATTACGTTGTTATGAATGATAGATCTTAGAAGTGAGGTCGGCTTACCACAAAAATTCGTATGATCGCAAGATAATAATTCGAGCGATTACGTACCTAAAACATATAGTCGATAAATTATCCTTCAATCTGATTAATAACCAAGGGAGTTATTGAAAAAGACTATGAGAGAGCTTCCTTACCTTGAACAATGAGATTCCCGTTTCTCACGATCTTCCTATTGCTAAGGTCGATTAAACAATGTAAAAATAATCAGCACTCCATTATACCACTACAAGAAGAAAGGATTTCGTTTGAAAGAGAAAAGATGATGATTTCGATCAAAAAGACCCTTCCGAGCCAACATATGAATTTCGGCAATAGAGGAAAAATAAAAGAATTGAAAAGAGTGTTCTTACCGATTGTTCAAAGATAACCACTCGAATGAAAAAGAAAGTTAAATGGAAGGAAGGAAGATTCGGCTATAATGAAAATATTGGAGAGGATGATGGTCAATAACATTCGGCCATGGTGAAATATTAAAGAGGGAGTGATGTTTGAGAGTTTTTGCAAGAAGAAAAGAAGAAGAAAATAGGGTGTTTATGTTTCAGTTTTTCAAGAATGAAAGATGAACAAAGAAAAAGTCTTGAGGCTAGTGTGCATTTGGCAAGAGAAGAAAAGAAAAGAAAAGAAAAATTCCCTTCAAGATTGTAACACCCCAAACCCGGCCCAAACGCTACAATCGGATTTGGAATGTCACTTGAGTGATTTTACAAAAACATGTGGCACTTTTAAGAAAACAATTATCAGGTTTAGATAGTCATACCGAAAACTTAATAATTTATTAAGTTCATATAAGATATAAAGTTATATAATGCCGTGGTGAATTTTAAATAGAAACCGAAATTTCATACATGTCTTAGCTTAGTTTAAACATAAAATTTAAATGCCCATAAATGAAAGCCCAACATGAATCCAAAACATAAATAATAGTCTAATGGCCCGTGGCCTTATTACAGCGAGATTTAAAACCCATTAAATAAAAATATAAAATAATAAATTAAAGCCTTTTTGCCGAATCCAAATGTTCTTTTGTATGGCCACCTTGCTCTCCTCTCGATCCGGGTCGATGCAATCGAGTGCTACTGAAATTTGTTAAAAATAATAGGGTGAGTCGCGAGACTCAGTGTGCAACCTCGTGCACCATCGACCGGGCCTTAGCCCACAGATCAGAATATAGAACATAATATAAGAGATAACATACATAAAAACCCAACCCAATCCTAGGTTTCCATCCGCTACACACCACCCTTACATGCCAATCACACCATTGGGGATTTCTACAATCAACCCACACCGCTGCACACCATCGATGGCAGTCATGCTGGAGTTAGCTGCTCATTGTCAGAGTTGTGACAGAGTCACCAGGCTGAAATGGCAGAAGCCATCAGAAACAGAGATTGTGACAGAGCCACCAGGCTGAAATGGCATAAGCCACCAGAACAGATCGCTTCCCCTTTTTATCAATCACCCAACCCCGAGCATACATAGAAATCGACATGCAAAACATATCTTTTTAACAGAAACATTCACTGAAGAATGGCAAAAAACACTAACCTGATATTTATCCTTTACCCTTCTCGGGTTTTCAAACGTTATGCCGGGATTTCGGCATTTAACAGAGTATAGCAGATTTATACTTATATATATATATACATAATAGCATTCAATCTAATGGTGTGAGAAGTTACACACCTGATTAATGTCGATACCCTTGCTAAACCGATCTACAACTTTGCTCGAAAAGTCGAAAAGATGTGACAATAGGGCCTCTCCTATAATCGGCCATGGTTAGTGTTTTACTCGATCTTACACACTAAAATAAATAGATTCCCTTACCTTGAAATCTCGAAAGTACCACGATTCAAGTATTACCGAACTTATGACTTAGAGATCTACGCGATTGACTCCTCTTCAGATCCCAGAATGCCGAAAATAAGAGAGAAATAAGAGATTAGTTTCTAAATAACCATTCAACTAGGGACTTTGAAAAGCTGAAAAAAAACATTGAAATCCTGAAATCAACACTTACCTATTGCTTCCTTCAAAATTCGGCACAAACAAGCTCCACTAAAGAAGATTCGGCAACTTTAGGAGGTGAGATCTTAGTGATTTCGGCTTTTAGAAGAACAAAGAATTGGAAAAATAAAAGCAAGGAATGAGTAGAGAGATTTGGCCAAAAGAAAAGAATAGCAGGGTTTCGACAATAGAGACTTCAAAAGCTTTGATTTCTGTCAGATAAAGAAAAGAGAGAAGAGCAAGAATGGAGTAGGAATTTCGGTAGAGAAAAGAGAAGAATAATGAGAACTTGCTAGCAATTTCGGCACATACACCTTAAGCCAAAACCGAATGCCCCTTTCTTTTCAAATTCTTCAAAGTTTCGGCTAGCATTAAACACTTAAAGATGGCTCCTATCTTTGATCTATTATCTCCTCAAAAATAGCCTTTATCTGCTTATTATCCACACAATAAAATCCCTAAAATTTAGCCTTGTGCCGTCCCCCCCTTGCTCATTTAAATGCCAAATTTTAGCCCTAAAACTTGGGCTTCAAGCAACCATAATTTGGGCCTTCCTCATGCACAAGTGACGCCAACTCCTCTTCCTCCTAGTAGCACCATTTCCTCTGGGCCACAAGCCCAAAATGCTTATTAAACTACTAAAACTTCAATTTAAACCCCTAGAGTGTCTGGACAAAATATTTAAAACAAGGCCTCAGCCCAATTTGAGCCCCATTTGTACCTAAAACTCTCAAATTAATATTTTAAGCACACAAAATGTACAAGCCCATAAATTCAGGATGTTACAAAGATTGTATGGTTTCGGCACAAGAGGAAAAGATTTTGGGGAGAATGAAAGATAATATCGAAATGGTCAAAATGAAATGGCCAAAACAAAACACAAATTTTACCTATTGCTCAGGACACATTCGGCTAGGGAGAAGAGTTTTGGAGAGGAAAACTATTGATACACCAAAATGCCAAAATGAGAAATGACCAAAACTAGCACCTACCTTACCAAATGCTAACAAAAAATTTGGCCATCCCCCGCAGCCCAAAAACCGTCCAAGTGCATGGCCAAATGGTCAAAGTTTGGGCACCCAAACTTTCCAAAACATCTCCCTTGGAATAAGCCTTATGTTCCCCCTACATGCCTTTTCCAATTGATTCCTTTCCCTAAGTTCAATCTTGCCTTTTCTCTTAGCCATCTTGCCATAAAAATAAAAGTCCAACTTACCATAATTAGTTCTTGGCCGACACTATAAGGAAGGAAAGCAAAAAAAAAATAAAAATCACAAATGCACATAAAGGGATTCGAACTCCTTCCCTCAAGGTAATACATATGGCACCATCTCCCCTTTACTAATTGCTCGCTTATGCTAGCTTTTTACCACTTTATTACCTTAAGCTTTAAGGTCACTTATTCCATTTCCTTAAAGTACTAAATGCCAAAAATTATTCCAAATCCAAAAAAATCCCGAGCCTTCTCTGGACTATCTAAACACACACATTGGATAGTTTAACTAGCTAAGCACCAAAATAATGCAACATGTAAAAATTCAATTTTTAGGATGTTACAGATTGGACGGCCGACGGCCGGATCTGTGGCTGGAGAACTTCGGCAGAGAGAAAAGGAATCTCTCTCTTTTTTTTTAAACAGATTTCAAATGTTTTTTTAAAGATTTTTGGCTTTAAATAGCACCCCAATACGGTGCCGTTTTGGAGTCCATCTCCAAGGCCAAGACGACGTCGTTCCGTGGCTGAAGATCCGCGCGTTGACCTGACCCGGGGAGGATCCGTGCATTTTCTTAAAATGGTATAATTACCAATTTTCATCTCCGCGTGGCCATAGGGAAATGTATTCCCCTGAACCAAAATCGATCCATATGAGCCTATAATGGGTGAGGATCGAGGAATCTGTTGGTTCAGGTACCCTCTCTTTAGAACCAAAACACATATGGTGAACCCTAGAAGCCCACTTTAGGTAGAACTATGTTGAACCCTAGCAGTCACCTGGATAGGAGTTTGACTATTTTATGTTTGATTTGATTTTTACCATCTGTATATGATACTAAAGCGTTTTCTTTTGTTTATGACTACATTACATTTCATCATCATAGAAAGGAGGTGTTGATTCATATTCGATTGCTAAATAGAAGAGTTTTTCATAAGAAAATGGATTGCTTGATAAAATGGGTTATAATACGTTTTTCCAAATATAGTCCAAGTAAATACAACAAGAAAATATTGATAGTATATGAATTTGCCTCGTTGCCCGGGGGTTCAAGCCAACAAGGATTATTCGAGAGTCATCACGTCTCAATTTTCTTAAAGAAGCTTATGAGCATCGCGGAGGATAAGTGAGTGAAGAGTCACGGCCTGGATCAAGCATCAAGGAGCTAGAAGAGGCATCTATTGAGAAAGTTCACGGGACACGACCATAACATCCGGATACAAGGATTGGTGTCTTCACTTGGACTATGAGGACAAAGCCGCATATGTAATCTGTTTTATGTAAAGAAATTTATTTTCTAGAAAAGTTCTTCTAATGGAATTAAATTCAAAATCAATGCTTCTCTTTCTTTCTGCATTCATTCCATGCATTTGCATTACATCACATCACATGCATTAAAATTTGTAGAAAGACTCTAATTAATTAAAAGTTATTTCAGCAACCTAGGGAATCGACGAAAGTCTACTGAACTGAGATCAGGGCCTTAGTGCAAGGCATGATGGATAATAAATTGAAAAGATCAAAGACCCAAAGGAATATTAGGGAAACTGAACATTAATGACATATCTGAAGAGACAATCAGGGAATAAAAGTTTCCAAGCCCTTACATACTTGGGAAGATTTTAGACAATGGGACTGTGGAAGGGATCCCTGTATTTTTAGAACTAATCTAGAGTAATATTCAGAACACGTTTGTTCCTTTAAGCCTAGAGGCAATAAGAATCCTTTTGTGAAATAGGCTTGTGTCCAGAATTTTTATTTCAATAAAATGCATCCTTTTAAGCAATTTTTTTTCTTTACATTTGATACTGTACATTCTTTTGTGTTTTAGAATATTCTTTCATTCTTTATTCATGACTATACCATACAAATAATCATTCTTAGAATCATTTATTCTTTGGATTGCCTTCGTACCTAGGTACCCAGATATCAATGACATGAGCGACGTTGTTACTGACTCCCTTTTTGAATGAGATATGGGTCTAGGGGATCTAAGGACTTTGAAGATGACAGAGATTGTAGCCTATCTTTTGATTTGTTAAGGATGGTAGAACAAGTGAAAGTAGACTCTACTTTGCAAAGGATCAGCGGACGTTGCGAGCTTAGGAAAGGGGTAAAGATCGAAGCCTAACTCACCACAGAAATAAGGCGAGACATCATTAAGCTATTTTCAAGAATTCCAAGATTTTTTCGCACAATCATATCAAGGCACGCCAGGCTTGAAATGTGGGCATGTTGTTTAAAGAACCCATGGTAATGGTTCTACGATGGTCAGGCTAATCAAGAGGTTCGGGCTACTGGTTTACCAAGAAAAGGAAATTGCGTCAGTTACACCGTAAATGCCAAATTGGGGAAGACAATACTTGTGTGCCTCTTCCATTCTTTCTATAGGTGGGGCATAGATGTTATGGGGCAGATCTCATCAAAAGCATCTAGCTGATACCAATTCATCTTCGTGGTTATCAATTACTTCACTAAGAGGGTGAAGGTTACTTCATATGCCAAAGTTACAAAGTCAGCAGTCATCAAATTCAAATCCAAATTCAAATCCAAATTCAAATCCAAATTCAAATTCAAATTCAAATCCAAATCCAAATCCAAATTCAAACTCAAGTTTAGATTTAAATTTAAGTTCAAATGCAAATTCAAATTCAAATTCAAAAAAAAAAGTTGCAATAAATAATGCCAGAAAGGAACATGTCTAACATAATTACACAATGTCAAAGATTTACAGCCTGTTCAAAGATCAGACACCATATCAGTGCAGCAAAGGTAGCCAAAAACCATTCAAAATTTTTGAAAAATGACTGAGATTTGTAAAGGTTGGCATAAAGAAGTCACTATTTACCCTCTTTGTTTCTTGAACGTTGGCCAAGACCTTCACCGGGGCAACATCTTTCTCATTGGTTTATGAAAGGGAAGCAATTGTTGGAAGTTAAGAATCCTTTTCTCCAAGCTTTGATTGAATTAAGAATTGGATAAAGCAGAATGTCTCTAGTAAGCTTGATTGAAAGTATTCAAAACGGATGATACAGGCTTATGACAAAGAGGTTCGCCTAAGAGAATTTCATGATGGGGACCTGGCATTAAGAAGGGTCCTTCTCATGCAAAAGGACTTCAGAGGAGAGTAAATGCCAAATTTGGAAAAATCTTATGTAGTGAAGAAGGCTTGTTCTGGAAGATCATTAACTTTGACCAAGATGAATGGCAAGGACATGCTCAAGCCGGTGAATTCAGATTTCATCTAAAAGGAGAGGCCAATGTGAAAACCCGTAAAGGGCACCTTGAGACCTTTAAAAAAACCAAAAAAAATCAACAAAAAAATCAAAAAAAAAAGAAGAAAGAAAAAGGAGAGGCCAAGGCGAAAACCCGCAAAGGGCGCTTTGAGACCAAAGGGGATTTGAGTTGAAAACCCAAAAATGGCGACTCAAATTTTGATCGAAAGTGGGGCATACAGTAGTCTCGCTACGCTTGAATTAACAATGAGGAAGTATGTGACGTCTTGGGGCATTGACAAAGTACTCCGGATCCCCTAAGCATATATTGAGCTTAAAATGGTCCTCAAGAAGTTTGAACAGAGAAGCTTAGGCTGCGATATTTGGGACACCTAGTTTCCATCTTACCCATTCTGAATTTGCTATATTTAATTATTTTATTCGTTTCAAAATACACTACCAATAAATTTCCTTCTGGATTGCATTTGCTATTTTTGGTTAACTTATTTGTTTCGAGCTATGCTCCTAATTAGTTTCCTTCTTGTCCATTGTTATGATATTTTTCAAGCATTTTGCATTGAAATAACGATTAGTGGACTAATAATACATTCATAAAAGGATTTCGCATATTACTCTAGAATCTTCTGAATAATAAAAGAACTTGAAACAGGACTATTGTTTAAAACCCACCAAGTTTAAGGAATGGAAATATTGGTGGAGGACGAGTCTAAACTGAGACTATCTCTCCGGATTTTTGTCAAAAATGGTGATTGAACAAAATGTCAAGATATTGCGTCAGTAATACAATCTTGACGAAAAATGGACAATGGTAACCCAAGTGTAAAAGGGGAATCATTCTCGAGAAAAAATGATATTCTGCATCCATGCAAATATCATGCATACATATTTGGTTAGGTCACCCGGGGAGTGATCAGTGATGGAACAAGTTACAGATCCTATACTCCTGATTTACAGCAGGTTGGATTGAAGATGAAACAAATTCTATACCCTTGAGTTACAGTGGGATGGATTGGAAAGGATTCAGATTCTATACCCTTAAGTCACAATGAGATGAACCCTAAAGTTATAGTAGGGGCAAATCTGTTGAACAAGATTTAATTATTTTCTCGAATTTTCTGTCGAGAATACTAGCTGAACAAGATGGTGGCGTAATACGTCAATGATAAAACCTTGATAAACAATGAGCGATGACACCTTAAGCATTTAAAAAGGGATCATTCTCATAAAATTTCTGCATTCATGCAAAACACATTTAGTTATGAGCATTTGATTCATTCCTATGATTGCATCCTAATCATTATATATTTAAAAAAGATTATTCAGCATTCATGCAAATATCATCCAATTAGGAGCATTTGATTCATTTCGATCATTGCATCCTAGTCATTGTTCTCATGACATTCTGCATTCATGCAAATGTCATCCATAATATCATCCAGTTAGGAGCATTTGATTCATTTCGATCATTGCATCCTAATCATTGTTCTCATGACATTCTGCATTCATGCAAATGTCATCCATAATATCATCCAGTTAGGAGCATTTGACTCATTCCGATCATTACTGTAACATCCTAAAATTTAGAATTTTATGTGTTGCATTATTTCTTGCATTAGGCTAGTTAAAAATATTAATTGAGTATGTTTAGGGGTCCTAAGAAGGCTCGGGGTTGAATTGGGCCTTAGCAAATTTTTTTGTGTTTAAGCACTTTAAGGAGAGAAGGTAGGTGGCATCAAGGCTTATGGAAATAAGTGTGCATTTTGCTAGCACAAGTGAAGCTAGAAGAGGAGTGGTGTGGCGTTTCATGTATGGGCTTGAGGGGTGGAGTTCGAATCCCACTTAGTGCAAATTTTGGGATTTTATTTTTGTATTCCTTCCCTAAGTGTCGGCCAAGTTGGTATTTAAGGCAATGAAGACTTTTTAATTATGGAAAGGTGGCTAAGGATTATGGTAAGGAGGAAGATAAGGGTTAATGAAGGAAAGAATCAAAAGAAAAAAGCAAGATAAGGGAACATGTTGGCCTTTTTCGTGGGTGATGTTTTGGAAAGA
The DNA here is from genome assembly GCA_025698515.1 of Gossypium sturtianum. Taxonomy (NCBI): domain Eukaryota; kingdom Viridiplantae; phylum Streptophyta; class Magnoliopsida; order Malvales; family Malvaceae; genus Gossypium; species Gossypium sturtianum. Next base: position 67,540,279 of record CM046949.1, on the reverse strand, counting down.
TTTTTTTTGGTCAACATCCATCCTTTTGGCAAGAGTACACACGGTTTTGGTTAGGGAATAGGGATAGCCAAAATTTTCATTAGTCTTTTGGCAAAATTTTGGTGCTTGTTAGGCCTAATTTCTTTTAACATTCCTTTGTGTTCTTTTCTCCAATTCCTTCACTCATTACCGAAACTCCAAAGCCAATAGTGAGTATTTTTTTTCTTCTTTTCTTTCTTTGTTTTGCCAAAACCATCTAGCCACTGTGACCAAATTATTTTCGATTATTTTCCCTTTGAAAACCGAATCAAGTCAAACACTCTTTCTCCATCTTTCTTTTCTTTTTCACAAAAATTCTCCAACTCTTCTTTCTTCTTCTCTAATCCATATTCTCATAGCCGAATTTTTTTCTTGTTCATTTGTCCTCCATAGCCGAACCTTTCAACCCATAATCTCTCCTTCACAATTTCTTTCTCATTTGTATGGACATCCTCTTCTTCGAACAAATCGGTAAGTAGTTTCTTGTCTCTTTTCATTTTTCTATTATTTCTAGCCGAATGGGTGTTTACCCCTATTCGGTTGTGTATCTTGTTTCTAAACCAAAATGGGGTTTCCTTATATTCCTTTACATCTTAATCATCCCCTTTTTCGTAGTGACTAAGTGAGTGGCCGAATATCATTCTAGCCTTAAGTTAATCGGTGGAGATCGGATCCAATATCGTTAAGGTAAGGAGTTTCCTTATAGATTACTTGATATCGTTCATTATTCGATTAGTTGGACTAAACAGATTATTATAGGGTCTAAAACACTCGTTCTATTTCACTCGTGGATCATTCGGATATAGTGGTAAGCCTACTCCTATCACTAAACTAACTACTTTCTCTCATATTAGTTTTCTAATCGGGATTTTTCCTATGGAGGCAAGTGGTACCGAGTCGAAAGGAAAAACGATTGGAGAACTCAAAAGGAGGGGATTTGCGGTTCTACTCCTAAGTTCAAACGAAGGGCGGTATCGGCGATTCGAGATTTTCCACCGGGTTGTGGACCATCATCCGGTGAGAATCGAAAAATCGTGGTCATTCACAATTTTGAGAATAAGTAATTTAGATCGCTTGGTTTAGTTTTGGATTAATAAAAATCTCATTTGTTAGATTAACCGAGTGTTATGATGTCTTAGGTGCCGACGATCAAGACGGTTTAATACTTACCGTAATCAGGTATGTAATCTCACACCGTAATTCTGTAGATTATGATTCGGTAACATGTTTGATAGTTGATTGTTATTATTATACGACTAAAGATCGTAAAATTGGCATTAAACGAGAAATTGGCATAAAGTACATTTTTTTATAGATTTGACAAAATCGGCATTAAAGTTGTTAGAATTACGAAAATGTCCCTATGGACCGATTTACCGAAATGTCCCTATGACCGATTTATCAGAAATGCCCCTATGGGACGAATCACAGAAATGCCCCTATGGGCCGAATTGTTAAAATGCCTTAGTGGGCGAATTATTACAAAATGCTATAATGGGTGATTCATTAAAAATATTCTATAGATTAATTGTTGTATTTATATGTGGATATTATATGTTACTATGCATATTGCATCTTTATATATTGCATGGGATGGGAAACTTGAATGAAGAGAATCAGAGACCGGTGGCATTGCCACAAATTTCGATAATGGCTATGTGCCAATTTAAATATGGCTTTGTGCCATCGTGATTAAGGTCTGTGTGTGCCGATTATATTACCGTATATGATACTCTGGTGGCTTAGCCACAAAAATATTATAAATGGCACTTATGTCCGAAATTGGAGAGATCTGGCGGGGTGGGTTGACTTGATCCCCACTGGGAGAGATTGGTTGGTCGGGGAGAGATTGGATGGATGGGTTGGGTTGCATACTTTGCATTTATATATATATCTTGTTTTGTAATTGGGATTGGCCCAAGATTATGTTATATGGGCTCGGGCCCAAGATGTTATTATGGGCTTAGGCCCAAGTTGATGCTAAATGGGTTCAGGCCCAGTTGACAACGGTAAGGGGATTATACACTGAGTTCTAGTAACTCACCCTGTTTCCTTAACCCTTGCAGGTAATGCTCAGTGAAGTGGACTTGGGCCATAGATGACTCGGTGGAGGCCATACTTCAGAAATGGTTTTTATTGAGCTTTAGATTTCTATTTCCGTTCACTTTAGTACTTTTACTATTTTGGGTTTTTATGTTGTAATAAGGCCTCTGGAATATTTTTATTTTACTTTATGTTTTGACGTACTTATTATATTGCTTGAATTATTTTAAATGGGGATTTTTTTTCTAAAAATTTAAATAAAGGTTTTCCAAAATAGATTAACAAATGGATTTCATAACAAACTTTTACAAATATTTTAAATTGGAAATTTTCTCTCAAATTATCAATAATATTTTCAAAAGTCATAGTTTATAAAATCTTTAGTTCAAATTATCGATTTATCAATCGACCTTCGAGATTAGTTGTATTTTATCAAATATTTCAAATCAAACTTGTTTTTCTTGATTATAACAAAATAATACCTATTTTTGTACGAATCAAAATGATTTTACACGTTTTCTCATGTGACATGTCAGATCCGGTCATAGCACATGGGCCGAGTTTGGGGTGTTACATTTAATGGTATCAGAGCCCGGTTGCAAAACTCGGCTGTGGTTTGGGTTCAAAAGCGTTTTCCAAAGTTGTTTAAAATTTTAATTTGCATGTTCTAAAGGAAGTATGGCACCACGGGTATCCGGCACCAAGTCAAGTAAGTATATGTTATCATTTTATGATTATGATTATTGTGATATGACCGTAGAAATACTCTAGAACTTTTAGTTTTAGGATCTGAAACTATAGAGATTGAGACTATAGGATGCGTTTTGCGAAAACGACCTTACTTCCTATACTTCATAAAATATTGTTTAATAAACACTAAAATAGTATAACTGATTCATAAGACTCTTAATCAGATTAAATCGAATTAGCAAATATGAGCGCTAGAGGATGTGGACGCGGTAGACGTGGCCGTGGTAGAGGCCGTGGCGCTAGAGTTGTATCTGAGGCATCGAGACAAATGCTAGAAATGGACGCACCTGCGTCACCTGTGACTGAAGCTGGGTCACATGATCATATGAGAGAGGACAATGCACTGTCTCAAGCAATGTTGCGAGTTTTGGAAAGGGTTGCTGGAGCAAGAACTAGGCCAGCAGCTCGTGGGTCGATATCGGAGCGACTCAGATCGAATGGAGCTAAGGTTTTTAGGGGTATCTCGGGTGTAGCCCCAAATGTAGCGGAGTACTGGCTTGAGGCGGTGGAGAGAATCATGGATGATTTGGATTGCACCGCCGAGCAGAAACTAAAAGGAGTGGTGTCTTTCTTTGAGAGATGAGGCGACGTGGTGGCTCACTGTCCGGGAAGGCACTCAGCTGATCAGACACGGGAATTCTTTAAAACTGCATTTCAAGGAAAATATGTCGGGGCTAGCTATGTGGATGCTCGAAGGAAAGAGTTCTTGAATCTGGTTCAATGAGGTAAATCTGTGGCAGCATATGAGGCAGAATTTCTACGTCTGAGTTGGTATGCCCAGGGAATAGTGCCGACTGATTGTGAATGCTGTGTGCGTTTTGAGGACGGGTTACGTGATGAGTTGCGGGTACTGATAGCCCCACAGAAGGAGAGGAATTTTGCCACACTGATGGAGAAAGCCAAGATAGCTGAGGAGGTTAAACACTCGGAGAGGCAAAATCGAGACAAGGATAGGGGCAGGAACAAGAGAGACTCTGGGTACTCAGGTCCTGCTAGAGGTTTTCAGAAAAGGACCAGAAATGAGGGACCAGTTTGAGCGGGTGCTCCAGCTGCTACTAATCAGTTACAACCTTGCGCGGATTGTGGGAGACTTCACTCGGGTGAATGCTGGAAGAGAACTGGTGGTTGTTTCAGATGTGGTTCCAAGGATTATCGGTTTAAGGATTGTCCTCGACAGCTTGCTCATACTCAGGGTGTTCGTAACGATTTTGCGCAGCCAACTAGAGGCGCTCAACAGCCGCTGAGAGGCCATGGGCCAGGTCGAGGAGGTAATGGCGTAGGACGAGGTTAGGGTGCACCGGGTAGAGGTACTGGTAATTGGGGTAACGCGGAGGTGAGACAGCCAGGGTTGGTTTACGCGGTCAGACGTCGAGAGGATGGCGATGCACCTGATGTCATAATCGGTACGTTTTTCATAGCTGATGTACCTGTTACTACTTTGATAGATATTGGATCCACCCATTCGTATGTTGCTTGTACTGTGTCTGGAACTCTCAACATTAGATCTGAGATTACTGCTAGAGAAACAACTGTAATTAGCCCCTTAGGACAGTCGGTGATAGTAAATAAGTTGTTAGATTACTGCTCAAATTTAGGAGTTGTTAGATCGTGGATTTATTCGACCGAGTGTGTCACCGTGGGGAGCGCCGGTCTTGTTCGTTAAGAAAAAGGACAGATTAATGCGTATGTGCACCGATTACAAACAGTTGAATAAATTAACAATCAAGAATAAGTATCCGTTACCGAGGATCGATGATCTATTCGATCAGCTACGAGGAGCTTCAGTTTTCTCGAAGATAGACTTGAGATCGGGATATCACCAGCTTAAAGTCAAGGAGGCGGATATTCATAAGACTATGTTTCAAACTCGTTATGGGCATTACGAGTTCTTGGTGATGCCATTTGGGTTGACAAATGCACCAGCTGCATTTATGGACATGATGAACCGAGTCTTCCAACCCTATCTAGACCGGTTTGTGGTAGTGTTCATAGATGACATCTTGGTGTACTCGAAGAATGATGAAGAGCACGATTCGCATCTACGGGTAGTATTGCAGATATTAAGGGAGAAGCAACTGTATGCCAAATTCAGTAAGTGTGAATTTTCGCTGAAGGAGGTGACCTTTTTGGGGCATGTTGTGTTTGTCGAAGGAATTAGAGTTGATCCCCAGAAAGTCGAGGCTGTATTGGTTTGGAAGCCACCGAAGACAGTGGCCGAAATTTGAAGTTTTCTGGGTTTGGCTGGGTATTACAGGCGGTTCGTTGAGGGGTTTTTGTTGATTGTTGCACCCCTAACTAAGCTGTTGCGTAAGGGAGTATCGTTTGTATGGTCAGATAAGCAGGAAGAGAGCTTTGAGAAATTGAAGAAGATTCTGACAGAGGCACCAGTATTGATTCAACCTGAGGCTGGTAAGGAGTTTATTGTTTATTGTGATGCGTCACACACGGGCTTGGGATGTGTGTTGATGCAAGGGGGAAAGGTGGTGGCCTATGCATCTCGTCAATTAAGGCCGCATGAGGTGAACTATCCCACGCATGACTTGGAGTTAGCTGCAGTGGTGTTTGCTCTGAAGATTTGGAGACACTATCTGTACGGGAAGAAGTCGATTATCTATACGGATCATAAGAGTCTGAAGTACCTCCTTACCTAGAAGGAGTTGAACTTAAGACAATGAAGGTGGATAGAACTATTGAAGGATTATGACTTCTCAATCGAGTATCATCCCGGAAAGGCTAACGTAGTGGCAGATGCGTTGAGTCGTAAGGTGATATCAGATTTGAGAGCGATGTTCTCTCATCTCAGTCTTTATGAATATGGTAGTCTACAAGCCGAACTTCAGGTGAAGCCTACATGGGTAAGTCAGATTAAGGAAAAGTAGTTGATAGATGAAGCGTTGGGTTCTCGACTTCAACAAGTGGAAGGTGGTGAGATAGGGGATTTTGGACTGAATAGTGATGGAGTATTGTGTTTCGCAGAAGAGTTTGTATGCCCAAGGATTGTAAGTGAGGCAAATGATTTTGCGTGAGGCGCATAGTAGTCCATATGCTATGCACCCCGGGGGAAATAAGATGTACCGAGATCTCCGTGAACAATATTGGTGGCCAGGGTTGAAACGGGAGGTTACTGATTTCGTGCGTAAGTGCTTGACATGTCAGCAGGTGAAGGCGGAACATCAATTGCCGTCAGGGTTGCTTCAACCAGTGAAAATTCCATTATGGAAATGGGAAAGAATAACGATGGACTTTGTTAGTAGGTTACCCTTAACGCCTACTAAGAAAGATTCAGTATGGGTTATAGTGGATCAGTTAACGAAGACTGCTCATTTCCTACCTGTTCGTACGGATTATTCATTGCGAGAGTTGGCCAAGTTGTATATAACTGAAGTCGTGAGATTGCATAGAGTACCGGTGTCTATTATATCGACGAGGACCCTAGGTTTACATCGCGATTTTGGAAGGCTTTGCATGAAGCTTTGGGAACAAGGTTAAATTTCAAAGATTACGGCGTTTCACCCATGACAGATGATGGTCGAGAGAGGGTTATTGATTTTGGAAGACATGTTAAGAGGTGTGTGATCGATTTCAGGGGTAGTTGGGAAGATTTTCTACTTTTGGCGGAGTTTGCATACAACAACAGCTATCAATCCAAGCATCCAGATGGCACCTTACGAGGCGTTGCATGGTCATAGGTGTCGTACTCCTATTTATTTGGTCGAGTGAGGAGCGGCGGTTGTTGGGTCCTGAGTTGATCTCGAAGACGGAGGAAAAAGTAAAGGTAATTCGGGCACGGTTAAAGAAAGCTTCGGACAGACAGAAATCGTACGCGGATCTGGAGCGTAAAGATATAGAATTTGCGGTGGTGATCGAGTCTTTACGAAGGTCTCACCTTGGAAGAAGATCTTTAGATTTGGGCGGAAAGGCAAGTTGAGCCCCAGGTTCATCGAACCGTACCGTGTACTGAAGCGTATTGGACCAGTGGCATATCAACTTGAGTTACCTCCGGAGTTAAGTCAGATACATAGTGTATTCCATGTCTCTATGTTAAGACGTTATCGTTCGGATCTGTCTCATGTTGTACCAATGGAGGAAGTTAAGTTAAGACCTGACTTGTCTTTTGAGGAGGAGCCAGTACAGATTTTAGATCGGGACATTAAGGTGCTGAGAAGGAAGTCAGTACCGTTAGTTAAAGTTCTATGGCATAATCACGGATCAGAGGAGGCTACATGGGAGCCAGAGGACGCGATTCGGCAACAATATCATCATCTCTTTTAATCAGGTAAATTTCGAGGCCGAAATTTCTTTAAGGGGGTAGAATTGTAACATCCTAAAATTTAGAATTTTATGTGTTGCATTATTTCTTCCATTAGGCTAGTTAAAAATATTAATTGAGTATGTTTAGGGGTCCTAAGAAGGCTCGGGGTTGAATTGGGCCTTAGCTAAAATTTTTGTGTTTAAGCACTTTAAGGAGAGAAGGTAGGTGGCATCAAGGCTTATGGAAATAAGTGTGTATTTTGCTAGCACAAGTGAAGCTAGAAGAGGAGTGGTGTGGCGTTGCATGTATGGGCTTGAGGGGTGGAGTTCAAATCCCACTTAGTGCAAATTTTGGGATTTTATTTTTGTATTCCTTCCCTAAGTGTCGGCCAAGTTGGTATTTAAGGCAAGGAAGACTTTTTAATTATGGAAAGGTGGCTAAGGATTATGGTAAGGAGGAAGATAAGGGTTAGTGAAGGAAAGAATCAAAAGAAAAAGGCAAGATAAGGGAACATGTTGGCCTTTTTCGTGGGTGATGTTTTGGAAAGATTTTTTTTGGTCAACATCCATCCTTTTGGCAAGAGTACACACGGTTTTGGTTAGGGAATAGGGATAGCCAAAATTTTCATTAGTCTTTTGGCAAACTTTTGGTGCTTGTTAGGCCTAATTTCTTTTAACATTCCTTTGTGTTCTTTTCTCCAATTCCTTCTCTCATTACCGAAACTCCAAAGCCAATAGTGAGTATTTTTTTTCTTCTTTTCTTTTTTTGTTTTTCCGAAACCATCTAGCCATTGTGACAAAATTATTTTCGATTATTTTCCCTTTGAAAACCGAATCAAGTCAAACACTCTTTCTCCATCTTTCTTTTCTTTTTCACAAAAATTCTCCAACACTTCTTTCTTCTTCTCTAATCCATATTGTCATAGCCGAATTTTTTTCTTGTTCATTTGTCCTCCATAGCCGAACCTTTCAACCATAATCTCTCCTTCACAATTTCTTTCTCATTTGTCTGGACATCCTCTTCTTCGAACAAATCGGTAAGTAGTTTCTTGTCTCTTTTCAATTTTCTATTCTTTCTAGCCGAATGGGTGTTTACCACTATTCGATTGTGTATCTTGTTTCTAAACTGAAATGGGGTTTACTTCTATTCCTTCACATCTTAATCATCCCCTTTTTCGTAGTAATCTAAGTGAGTGGTCGACTATCATTCTAGCCTTAAGTCAATCGGTGGAGATCGGATCCAATATCGTTAAGGTAAGGAGTTTCCTTATAGATTACTTGATATCGTTCATTATTCGATTAATTGGACTAAACGGATTATTATAGGGTCTAAAATGCTCGTTCTATTTCACTCGTGGATCCTTCGGATATAGTGGTAGCCTACTCCTATCACTAAAATAACTACTTTCTCTCATATTAGTTTTCTAACCGGGATTTTTCCTATGGATGCAAGTGGTACCAAATCAAAAGGAAAAACGATTGGAGAACTCAAAAGGAGTGGATTTGCGGTTCCTACTCATAAGTTCAATCGAAGGGCGGTATTGGCGATTCGAGATTTTCCACCGGGTTGTGGACCATCATCCGGTGAGAATCGACAAATCGTGGTCGTTCACGATTTTGAGAGTAAGTAATTTAGATCGCTCGGTTTAGTTTTGGATTAATAAAAATCTTATTCGTTAGATTAACCGAGTGTTATGATGTCTTAGGTGCCGGCGATCAAGACGGTTTAATACTTACCGTAATCAAGTGTGTAATCTCACACCGTAATTCTGTAGATTATGATTCGGTAACATGTTTGATAGTTGATTGTTATTATTATACGACTAAAGATCGTAAAATTGGCATTAAACGAGAAATTAGCATAAAGTACATTATTTTTATAGATTTGACAAAATCGGCATTAAAGTTGTTAGAATTACGAAAATGTCCCTATGGACCGATTTATCGAAATGTCCCTATGACCGATTTACCAAAATGCCTCTATGTGCCGAATTACCGAAATGCCCCTATGGGCCGAATTGTTAAAATGCCTTAGTGGGCCGAATTATTACAAAATGCTATAATGGGCTGATTCATTAAAAATATTCTATAGATTAATGGTTGTATTTATATGTGGATATTATATGTTACTATGCATATTGCATCTTTATATATTTCATGGGATGGGAAACTTGAATGAAGAGAAGTGTAGACCGGTGGCATTACCACAAATTCTGATAATGGCTATGTGCCAATTTAAATATGGCTTTGTGCCATCGTGATTAAGGTCGTGTGCCGATTATATTACCGTATATGATACTCTGGTGGCTTAGCCACAAAAATATTATAAATGGCAAACTTGTCCGCAAATTGAGAGATGGCGGGGTGGGTTGACTTGATCCCCACAGAGAGATTGGTTGGTCGGGGAGAGATTAGATGGATGGGTTGGGTTGCATACTTTGCATTTATATATATATATATCTTTGTTTTGTAATTGGGCTTCGCCCAAGATTATGTTATATGGGCTCAGGCCCAAGATGCTATTATGGGCTTAGGCCCAAGTTGATGCTAAATGGGTTCAGGCCCAGTGGACAACGGTAAGGGATTATACACTAAGTTCTAGTAACTCACCCCGCTTCCTTAACCCTTGCGTGTAATGCTCGATGAAGTGGACTTGGGCCATGGATGACTCGGTGGAGGCCATACTTGTAAATGGTTTTTATTGAACTTTAGATTTCTATTTCCTTTCACTTTAGTACTTTTACTATTTTGGGTTTTTATGTTGTAATAAGGCCTCATTTTTATTTTGCTTTATGTTTTGGCGTACTTATTATATTGCTTGAATTGTTTTAAATGGGGATTTTTTTCTAAAAATTTAAATAAAGGTTTTCCAAAATAGATTAACAAATGGATTTCATAACAAACTTTTACAAATATTTTAACTTTGAAATTTTCTCTCAAATTATCAATAATATTTTCAAAAGTCATAGTTTATAAAATCTTTAGTTCAAATTATAGATTTATCAATCAACCTTCGAGATTAGTTGTATTTTATCAAATATTTCAAATCAAACTTGTTTTTCTTGATTATAACAAAATAATACCTATTTTAGTACGAATCAAAAGGATTTTACACGTTTTCTCATGTGACATGTCAGATCCGGTCATAGCGCATGGGTCGGGTTTGGGGTGTTACAATTGCATCCTAATCATAGTACATTTAACAAAGCATCATTCTCATGACATTCTGCATTCATGCAAATTTCATCCATAATATCATTTAGTTAGGAGCATTTGTTTCATTCCGATCATTGCATCCTAATCATCGTACATTAAAAAAAATCCATTCTCATTACATTCTGCATTCATGCAAATGTCATCCATAATATCATTTAGTTAGGAGCATTTGATTCATTTCGATCATTGCATCTTAACCATTATACATTTAAAAAAGATCATTCTGCATTCATGCAAATATCATCCAGTTAGGAGCATTTGATTCATTTCGATCATTTCATCCTAATCATTCTCATAACATTTTGCATTCATGCAAATGTCGTCCATAGTACATTTAGTTAGGGGCATTTGATTCATTCTGATCATTGCATCCTAATCATTCTCGTGACATTCTGCATTCAGGCAAATGTCATATCATTTAGTTAGGAGCATTTGATTCATTCCGATCATTGCATCCTAATCATTGTATCTATTAAAAAAAAGGATCATTTTCATTACATTTTTACATTCATATCATTCATAACACATGTGGCTAGGAGCATTTGATTCATTCTGATCATAGTATCCTAATCATTTGGCATAAACATATGCATGTGGAACCGAGTCTACAGGTCGTGTCCCTCAGAGGACGGTGTAGCAACACCGGTGGATTATAGATTTTGTCTTCTCGAGATAGTAGTGGGGCAAATGGAATTTGGCGAATCTGATCTCCATGTATTGGTAATGGAGCAGGTTTAAGTTACCTAGCCTTATCTTCCTGAGGTAGCAAGGGATCAAGCTGAAGATTATAGTCTTATCTTCCTGATGTAGCAAGGGAACAGACTAAAATTGTAGATCTTGTCTCCTCGAGATAGTAGTGGGGCAGATCGAATTTGGCGAGTCTTATCTCCATGTATTGGCAATGGAGCAGATTCAAGTTACCTAGCCTTATCTTTCTGATGTAGCAAGAGAGCAGACTGAAGATTGAAGTCTTCCTGAGATAATAAGGAATCAGATTGGAAAGTTCAGATTTTGTTCCCTCGAGATGGTAGTGGAGTAGACTAAAGATTGAAGTCTTCCTGAGATGGTAAGGAAGCAGACTGAAAAGTTTAGATTTTGTTCCCTCGAGATGGTAGTGGTGCAGACTGAAGATTGAAGTCTTCCTGAGATAGTAAGGAAGCAGATTGGAAAGTTCAGATTTTGTTCCCTCGAGATGGTAGTGGAGCAGACTGAAGATTGAAGTCTTCCGAGATATTAAGAAGCAGATTGGAAAGTTCAGATTTTGTTCCCTCGAGATGGTAGTGGAGCAGACTGAAGATTGAAGTCTTCCTGAGATAATAAGGAAGCAGACTGAAAAGTTCAGATTTTGTTCCCTTGAGATGGTAGTGGAGCAGACTGAAGCTTAAAGTCTGCCTGAGATAATAAGGAAGCAGACTGAAAAGTTTAGATCTTGTCCCCTCGAGATAGTAGTGGGGCAGGCTGAAGATTATAGTCTTATCTTCCTAATGTAGCAAGGGAGAAGACTAAATAAAGTTGTAGATCTTGTCTCCTCGAGATGGCAATGGGGCAGATCGAATTTGGCGAATCTTATCTCCATGTATTAGTAATAGAGCAGATTCAAGTTACCTAGCCTTATCTTCCTGAGGTAGCAAGGGAGCAAGCTGAAGTGTAACATCCCAAAAATTAGGGGTTTGTCATATTTGTACAATTGTATGTTATGCTGGTTCTGCGTGATGTTTAAGGGTGTTTAGGGGCTCTAGAGAGGCCTGGGGTCGAGTTAGAGTCCTGGTAAAATTTTGGCTTTTGGGCACTTAAGTGCGGGGAGCTAGTGGTGGCAGGATTTAAGTGTAATTGTGGGTGTTGTGATAACAAAAAGGAGCTGAGTGGCCTAATGGAGTTGGCGTCACTTATGTAGCAAGGGAAGTGGGGTTCAAATCCCACAGGTGGCACATGGGGAGTTTTATTTTTATGCTCAGGAAAGGAGGAAGCTGAGTGGAGTTCAAACTCTGCAGGAGAGAGAGAGGACTTGGTCAAGCATTTCAAATGAGTGATGGAGAGTGGATTGTGGAGCAAATCAATGAGAGAATAGTGGGAGTGGGAGAGTGGAAGTGTTTGGCCGAAAGTAGGAAGGTGCTTAGGGAGCATATTCAATTTTGGTTAATGTGTGTGTGCCGAATTCTCTTTAGTTTCCTAGGCATTTTAGCATATTCGGTCATAATTGTGTGGGGAGAGTGTCGTTTCTCTAAGAGTTCATTTGAGAGAGCATTTTTATTCTTTCTGCATTTTGGCTAAAAACACTTCGAATCTCTTGGTTGCTTCCATTCTCCTTGCCGAAACCTTGATCATATTAGTGACTTCTTCTTCTCATTACTTTTTCATTGTAGACACTTTCTTCCCTTGGTAGTCGCCCAACACTTGTAACCGAATCTCTCTCACACCTTGTGTTGTTGTTAATCGTTCCATTTCGACTCCACTCTACATTCGAATCTTGACTCTTTGGAGTTGATGCTTGTGTCGAATCTGAGGTAATGATAATTCTTTCTTTATTTTCTTTTCTTTTCCCTCCTGTGTTTGCATAGCCAAATGTGCTATTCCTGTTTCTCCAAGTTATTGTCTGACTCTTTCTTTTCTTCTCTCATCATGGAACACTTATTTCGGTTTAAAGCCATAGCCGAATCTGTCCCCATTCGGGTTTTCATTGAGCAAGGTGAAGAGTTCTTTTGTATGTATTCTTTTCTTCTTTTCTCTTTATCTATTCTCTCTACTAAACCGAACTTCCACCTTTTTGGCAAGGCCAAATCGGCTCAGTGTTTATTTAGAATCCTTCTCGTGTAGAGGAAGCCAAATCCTCTTAGGCCCTCTAGGTGCAAATCGCTTTGGTGACCATCTACAATTGTTGGTAAGTCTATATGGCCAAAAAAGGGAAAGTGGGTGGTCGTTCACCATTTCAGGTTCATTCAGGCCGAAAGGCCATTTCCTTGTTATTCTAGAATCTACAATACTAACTCATGCTCTCCTTTAGGGATGCAATCTTGTAACCAGAGGAGTAAACCGAACATTCAGGCGTAGCAAGGAGGGCTATCGTTTTTGGTAAGTATTGTGGGTCGTGTTATCAATTTCCATTGTGGGATCCTTGAGCAAGGAGACTAACTGATAGTATGTTATGCCTTAGGTGCTTCGAAGAGTGTCCCAGTTCGTATTCCAATCAGGTATGTAATTTCACACCCCTTTGTCTGATTGCAAATGTTGTTTCGCGAATCGGCCAAAAGCTTAAAAGCCAGAAAACCGGCATCTGTGCTACACGAGCGTGCGAGCGCTCGTAGTGGTAAATCAGAATATGAGTAAGGGCGACAAGTCATGGAGAGTATCGCGAGCACTCTCGCGAAACAGAGGCTGTAACATGCCTAACCGAGCCGAACAGGCTTAACAAGCCCAATGGGCTTTTTGACCCATTCGGGCGATATTGTTGGAAAACTACCGAAGGGTAGGTGCAGTTGTGAAATCGGGAATTCTGAGACCGAAATAATGAGAAATGGGCCACGCGAGCGTTTGGCCCGTTTGGGCTTAAAAGGCAGCTCCGTAGAGACCCAAAAAGGGTCCCGAGTCATTCGAGGCGACATTAGGCCTTCGGAAACGTTAGTAATGGTGAAATTACTAAAATACCTTTGAAGGGTAAATTACCAAAATGCCCCTAGGCTGTGAAATTACCAAAATACCCTCGATGGGTTGGATGACCGTTTTACCCTCAGTATTGTTTAGTAACGATTGTATGTTTACATTATACTTGTATATGTTGATATGTTTATCGCATTTTATCATGTTGCATGGGGCGGGTTAACGATTGAAGAGCAGCGTAGCCTGGTGGCATAGCCACAATATATTTATATAGATATACGTAATTATGACCTGGTGGCTCAGCCACAAACATTGTGATTAGCAGTTTGGCTGCAATATTGGTGTGATTGGAGGGGTGGGTTGACTTGATCCCCACAGGTGTGATTGGCTGGTACGGGGGTGTGCTGGTTGGATTGGGTTGGGTTGCACTACTTCATCTGCACTACTTCATCTGCACTACTTCATTTGCACTACTTCATTTGCATTACCATGATTATAGGGCTTAGGCCCAGATTGATACCTTTTGGGCTCGGGCCCAGTTGATGTCATTTAGGGGATTACACACTGAGTTCTCGTAACTCAACCCTTTTCTTTAACCTCATAGGTAATCCCCAGCAGTAGAGGGTTTGGAGCCGTGGAGGACTCAGTGGTGGCCATACAACGGAGATCTCTCTCAAACTTTAGTAAATACAGTTTTTCTTTACCTTTAAGACTATATATTTATTTTGGGTTGTTTTTTTTTTGTAATAAGGCCATTGGTATATTTTTCTTAAACTTTTCAATTATAACTGTTAAACTTATGAAATCGGGGTTTTCTTAAAACATTAACAATCATTTTCTAAAATATCACATTACCGTAAATATTCAAAATCGGCCATAACAAAGGCGAATTTTCAAGTTAATTACAACTATTCTGAAATGGACACTGAGTAAATCGGGTTTTTATAAGCAACCAACATAACACGGAGTTTTCAAAAGAGATGCAAACATTTCCCAACGAACGCGTAGTTTTAAACAACCCTTCAATGTGACATGCTGGATCCGGCCATAACGTCTTGGCCGGGTTTGGGGTGTTACATTTTATGGTATCAGAGCCAGGTTGCAAAACTCGGCTGTGGAGTGGGTTAGAAATGTTTTTCAAATTTGGTCTGAAATATGATTTAGAAAAAAATATATATATCTTTATTGGAAGTATTGCATCACGAGTCTCCGGCACCAAATCCGTAAGTTCCCTTATTTTATGATTGTTGATATGATGATGATATGACTGTAGTAAGAAAAATGTAAGAGTTAGTAGTAGTATTTTGAAACTTCTAGCTCTAGGAGCTAAGACTATAGAGACTGAGACAATAGGAACTTAGATTCGCGAAAACAACTCTTATATATGTTTTCCATAAAATATTTGTTAATCGATATTGAAACCATATACTGATTCATAAAAATTCTTAATCAAATTAACTCGATTTAGTAGAATGAGTACCAGAGGACGTGGACGTGGTAGGGGCCGGGGTGCTAAGGCTGGATCCTCAGAGTCGGGACATGTGCTAGAAGGCGAGGTGCCAGCATCGCCAGTGGTGGAAGCAAGGCCTCAAGATCGAACTGGAGGGGACGATGCTCTATCTCAAGCTATGCTGCGAGTGTTGGAGTGGGTTCTTTGGAGCAATCATTCCAGAGCCCGTAAATCTATTCCTGAGTGACTCCGGGCAAATGGGGCCGAGGTATTTAGGGGCATATATGGTGTAGCCCCAAATGTAGCTGAATACTGGTTGGAGGCAGTCGAGCGAATTATGGATGATCTGGACTGCACTGTAGAGGAGAAATTGAGAGGAGCTGTGTCTCTCTTGCGGGATGAGGCATAGCAGTGGTGGCTCACAGTGAAGGAAGGAACCCAAGCGGATCGTATCACTTGGGAGTTCTTTAAAGCGGCTTTCCAGGGAAAGTATGTCGGGGCGAGTTATGTGGACGCCCAGAGGAAAGAATTTCTGAACTTGGTCAAAGGGAATAAATCAGTAGCGGAGTATGAGGTGAAATTCTTACGCTTGAGCCGATACGCACGGGGTATAGTGGCGACTGGCTACGAGCGTTGTGTACGGATCGAGGATGGTCTGCGGGATGAGCTGCGGGTACTGATAGCTTCGCAGCAGGAAAAAAATTTTGCTGTGTTGGTGGAAAAAGCCAAGATTGCTGAGGAGGTGAAACGCACTGAGCGTCAGAATCGAGATAAGGATGGAGGCAAGAATAAAGAGGGGTTTTGCATCTTCGAGTTCTTCCGGGAGTATTCAAAAGAGGCCTAGGTTTGATGGGCCAACTCGAGTGGGAGTTCCATCTACTACCGGTCAGTTATAGCCTTGTGTGGAGTGTGGAAAATTTCACTCGGGGGTGTGTTGGAAAAGAACCGACAGTTGTTTCAGATGCGGGTCTATGGATCATCGATTCAGGGATTGTCCTCGAGAGCCTGTTCGGACACAGGTAGTAGGTTAGAGGTTTGTGTGCGGCTGGGAGAGGTGGTCGTGACCACCGAGAGGTCATGGTCCGACCAGAGGGGGAAATGGGGCTGGACGAGGTCGTGGAGCACCGGGCAGAGGTGCGGGTAACACAGATGCAAGACAATGGGGACTGGTTTATACGGCTCGACGTCGAGAGGATGGCGACGCACTGGACGTCATAACCGGTACGTTTCTCATATTTGCTATGCCCTTTACCACTTTAATTTAAATTGGGTCTACTCATTCATATGTTGCCTCCACTGTGTCTGAGACTTTGGGTATAAAATCTGAGATTGCTGCTAGAGAAATGTCTGTGAGTAGCCCTCTAGGACAATCTGTGGTAGTGAACAAGTTGTTTAGGGATGTGCTTCTAGAAGTTCAGGGAGTGGTGTTACCGGCGGATTTGATGGAACTGTCGTTCGGCGAGTTTGACCTTATTTTAGGCATGGACTGGCTAGTTAAGCACCGTGCGAATTTGGATTGCGCTGTGAAGCGTATGGTCTTAAAGACTCCAGAGGATGAAGAGGTGATTGTGTTAGGAGAGAGAAGAAATTATCTGTCCCATGTGATTTCGGCATTAAAGGCCGAGAAGATGGTGCGTAAAGGGTGTGAGGCGTTTCTAGCTTTTGTCAGCACATCAGATGTTAAGGAATTGTCCGTTGGGGATGTCAGAACCGTAAAGGAGTTCTCGAACGTATTTCTCGAAGAGCTTCCGGGGTTGCCTCCGAATCGCGAGGTGGAATTTGGCATTGAGCTACTTCCGGGAACGGCTCCGGTGTCCATCGCCCCTTATAGGATGGCACCAAAGGAGCTGGCAGAACTAAAAGCTTAGATCCAAGAGCTGTTGGATCATGGATTTATCCAACCAAGTGTATCTCCGTGGGGAGCGCCGGTATTGTTCGTGAAGAAAAAGGATGGGTCGATGCGTATGTGCATTGACTATCGTCAGTTGAACAAGTTGACTATTAAGAACAAATACCCGCTACCGAGGATAGATGACTTGTTTGATCAGTTGCGAGGAGCTTCGGTTTTCTCGAAGATAGATTTGAGATTGGGGTACCATCAGTTGAGGGTTAAGGAGGCAGATATTCATAAGACTGCTTTTCGAACTCGTTATGGGCATTACGAGTTTCTAGTGATGCCGTTCGGATTAACGAACGCACCAGCCACATTTATGGACATGATGAACCGGGTCTTCCAACCCTATCTAGACCGGTTCGTGGTGGTATTCATAGATGACATCTTGGTGTACTCAAGAACTAAGGAGGAGCATTGCGCACATCTTCGGGTGGTGTTGCAAATATTGAGAGAGAAGTAACTTTACGTCAAATTCAGTAAATGCGAAGTTTTGGTGAAAGAAGTGACCTTTTAGGGCATGTTTTGTCTCTTTGAGGGATTTAGGTTGATCCTCGGAAGGTGGAAGCGGTATTGGATTGGAAGCCACCAAGTCGATGATCGTAAATTCAAGTTTTTGGGTTTGGTGGGTACTACTGAAGGTTTGTTGAGGGTTTTCGTTGATTGTCGCACCTTAACCAAATTGCTATGGAAGGAGTACCATTTGTTTGGGTGATAAACAATGAGAAAAGCTTTGAAAAGTTGAAGAAAATTTGATCGAGGCACCGAGTGTTGATTGACTGAAATTTGGGAAAGAATTTGTCGTCTATTGTGATGCATCGCACACAGGTTTGGGTTGTGTGCTAATGCAAGAAGGGAAGGTGGTAGCATATACATCTCGTCAATTAAGGCCACATGAGATGAACTACCCCACCCATGATCTGGAACTAGCTACAGTAGTATTTGCCCTAAAGATATGGAGACACTACCTGTACGGAGAAAAGTCGATTATCTATATGGACCATAAGAGTCTGAAGTATCTCCTTACCCAAAAAGAGCTGAATTTAAGGAAACAAAGGTGGATAGAGTTACTGAAAGACTACGATTGCTCGATCGAATATCACCCGGGTAAGGCCAACGTGGTGGCAGATGCATTAAGTCGTAAGGTGGTATCGAAATTGAGAGCAATGTTTGCTCACCTCAGTCTTTATGAAGATGGTAGCTTGTTAGCGGAACTTCAGGTGAAACCGACATAGGCAAGTCAGATTAAAGAAAAGTAATTGTTGGATGAATCGTTAGGTTCTCAGCTTCAGCAAGTGGAAAGTGGAGAGGCAGTGGATTTTGGACTGAACAGTGAAGGGGTATTATGTTTCCGTGGAAGAGTTTGTATGCCGAAGGACTCTGGGTTGAGACAGGTGATTCTGCGAGAGGCGCATAGTAGCCTATACGCTATGCATCCCGGTGGAAACAAGATGTATCGGGACCTATGGGAACAATACTGGTGGCCAGGGTTGAAACGGGAAGTTACCGACTTTGTGAGCAAGTGTTTAACATGTCAGAAGTGAAGGCGGAACATCAGTTACCTTCGGGATTGCTGCAACCGGTGAAGATTCCACTCTGGAAGTGGGAAAGGATAACTATGGATTTTGTTAGTGGGTTACCCCTAACGCCTACTAAGAAAGATTCGGTGTGGGTAATCGTTGACAGGTTGACTAAATCCGCGTACTTCATACCGGTTCACACTAACTACTCGCTGAAAAGCTGGCCAAGTTGTATGTGGCAGAAATTGTGAGACTTCATGGGGTACCAGTGTCTATTATATCGGACAGGGACCCTAGATTTACATCTCAGTTCTGGAAGGCATTACATGAAGCTTTGGGTACAAGGCTAGATTTCAAAGACGAATTTCATCCACTGCATCGATGGCGATCGAAAAGGGTAATCCAAATTCTGGAATACATGTTAAGGGGCTGTGTGATTGACTTCAGGGGTAGTTGGGAGGATTATCTACCGTTAGCGGAGTTTGCGTACAATAACAGCTACCAATCTAGCATTCAGATGGCACCTTACGAGGCGTTATATGGTCGTAGGTGTCGTACCCCTACTTGTTGGACAGAATTAGGCGAGCGACAGTTGTTGGGTCCGGAGTTGATTTCAGAAACTGAGGAAAAGGTGAAGTTGATTCGAGACCGGTTAAAAGAAGCTTCTGATAGACAGAAGTCGTATGCGGATTTGAAGCGTAGGGAGATAGACTTTTCAGTAGGGGATCATGTCTTCTTGAAGGTCTCACCTTGGAGAAGGTTTTAAGATTTGGACGAAAGGGCAAGTTGAGCCCCAGATTCATCGGGCTTTATCGAGTGTTGAAACGTGTGGGACCAGTTGCTTATCAGCTTAAGTTGCCCTGGAGTTGAGTCAGATGCATAATGTATTCCATGTTTCGATGCTGAGGCGCTATCGTTAAGATCCATCCCACATAGTGTCGGTGGAAGAAATTGAGGTAATACCTGATCTGTCTTTTGAAGAAGAACTGGTACAGATTTTAGATCAGGATGTTAAAGTGTTAAGGAGGAAGTCCGTTCCACTGGTCAAAGTGTTATGGCGTAATCACGGTTCAGAAGAAGCCACGTGGGAACCGGAGGAGACAATTTGACAGCAATACCCTCACCTCTTTTAACCAGGTAAATTTCGAGGTTGAAATTTCTTTAAGGGGGTAGAACTGTAACATCTAAAAAATTAGGGGTTTGTCATATTTGTGCAATTGTATGTTATGCTAGTTCTGCGTGATGATTAAGGGTGTTTAGGGGCTCTAGGGAGGACTGGGGTCGAGTTGGAGTCCTGGTAAAATTTTGGCTTTTGAGCACTTAAGTGGGGAGAGCTAGTGGTGGCAGGATTTAAGTGTAATTGTGGGTGTTGTGATAACAAAAAGGAGCAGAGTGGCCTAGTGGAGTTGGCGTCACTTGTGTAGCAAGGGAAGTGGGGTTCGAATCCCACAGGTGGCACATGGGGAGTTTTATTTTTATGCTCAGAAAAGGAGGAAGCTGAGTGGAGTTCAAACTCTGCAGGAGAGAGAAAGGACTTGGTCAAGCATTTCAAATGGGTGATGGAGAGTGGATTGTGGAGCAAATCAAGGAGAGAATAGTGGGAGTGGGAGAGTGGAAGTGTTTGGCCGAAAGTGGGAAGGTGCTTAGGGAGCATATTCAGTTTTGGTTAATGTGTGTGTGTGTGCTGAATTCTCTTTAGTTTCCTAGGCATTTTAGCAAATTCGGTCATAATTGTGTGGGGAGAGTGCCATTTCTCTAAGAGTTCATTTGAGAGAGCATTTTTATTCATTCAGCATTTTGGCTAAAAACACTTCGAATTTCTTGGTTGCTTCCATTCTCCTTGCCGAAACCTTGATCATATTAGTGACTTCTTCTTCTCATTTCTTTTTTGT
Source organism: Gossypium sturtianum (assembly GCA_025698515.1). NCBI lineage: Eukaryota > Viridiplantae > Streptophyta > Magnoliopsida > Malvales > Malvaceae > Gossypium > Gossypium sturtianum. Next base: position 67,519,654 of record CM046949.1, on the reverse strand, counting down.
TGTAGACACTTTCTTCCCTTGGTAGTCGTCCAACACCTGTAACCGAATCTCTCTCACACCTTGTGTTGTTGTTAATCATTCCATTTTGACTCCACTCTGCATTCGAATCTTGACTCTTTGGAGTTGCTGCTTGTGCCGAATCTGAGGTAATGATAATTCTTTCTTTATTTTCTTTTCTTTTCCCTCCTGTGTTTGCATAGCCGAATGTGCTATTCCTGTTTCTCCAAGTTGTTGTCTGACTCTTTCTTTTCTTCTCTCATCGTGGAACATTTATTTCGGTTTAAAGCCATAGCCGAATCTGTCCCCATTCGGGTTTTCATTGAGCAAGGTGAAGAGTTCTTTTCTATGTATTCTTTTCTTCTTTTCTCTTTATCTATTCTCTCTACTAAATCGAACTTCCACCTTTTTGCCAAGGCCAAATCGGCTCAGTGTTTATTTAGAATCCTTCTCGTGTGGAGGAAGCCGAATCCTCTAAGGCCCTCTAGGTGCAAATCGCTTTGGTGACCATCTACAATTGTTGGTAAGTCTATATGGCCGAAAAAGGGAAAGTGGGTGGTCGTTCACCATTTCAGGTTCATTCAGGCCGAAAGGCCATTTCCTTGTTATTCTAGAATCTACAATACTAACTCGTGCTCTCCTTTAGGGACACAATCTCGTAACCAGAGGAGTAAACCGAACATTCAGGCGTAGCAAGGAGGGCTGTCGTTTTTGGTAAGTATTGTGGGTTGTGTTATCGATTTCCATTGTGGGATCCTTGAGCAAGGAGACTAACTGATAGTCTGTTATGCCTTAGGTGCTTCGGAGAGTGTCCCAGTTCGTATTCCAATCAGGTGTGTATTTCACACCCCTTTGTCTGATTGCAAATGTTGTTTCACGAATCGGCCAAAAGCTAAAAAGCCGGAAAACCGGCATCTGTGCTACACGAGCGTGCGAGTGCTCGTAGTGGTAAATCGGAATATGAGTAAGGACGACAAGCCATGGAGAGTGTCGCGAGCACTCTCATGAAACAGAGGCTATAGCGGGCCTAATCGAGCCGAACGGGCTTAATGGGCCCAATGGGCTTTTCGGCCCATTCAGGCGATATTGTTGGAAAACTACCGAAGGGTAGGTGCAGTTGTGAAATCGAGAATTCTGACACCGAAATCATGAGAAATGGGCCACGCGAGTGTTTGGCCCGTTTGGGCCTAAAAAGCAGTTCCGTAAAGACCCAAAAAGGGTCCCGAGTCGCTCGAGGTGACATTAGGCCTTCGAAAATGTCAATAATGGTGAAATTACTAAAATACCCTTGAAGGGTAAATTACCAAAATGCCCCTGGGCTGCGAAATTACCAAAATACCCTCGATGGGTTGGATGACCGTTTTACCCTCAGTATTGTTTAGTAACGATTGTATTTTTACATTATACTTGTATATGTTGATATGTTTATCGCATTTTATCATGTTGCATGGGGCGGGTTAACAATTGAACAGCAGTGTAGCCTGGTGGCATAGCCACAATATATTTATATATATATACATAATTATGACTCTGGTGGCTCAGCCACAAACATTGTGATTAGCAGCTTGGCTGCTGTAACATCCTAAAATTGGGGTTATTTGGGATTGAATTATTTTTTTCTCGTGTTTAAATTGCTGTGGTGTTAATTATGGTGTAGTAAGGCTTAATTAGGGGTCTTGAGTAGGCTCGGAATAGTGGAAAAATATTTTTTATAAGCTTTAAAGGTAGGGAGCCTTAGTAAGTAGGGGTTACAAGATTAAAAGAGGGAACTTTTGACACAGAAATGGCCTTGGAATAGTGGCAAAAGGGAGGCCACTTAAGAGCTGGAGTTGACGCCACAGGGGGAGCTAGGGGAGCCTGTGTTCGAGCTGCAGAAATTCCCTTTTTGTTCTTTAATTTGGACGGCAATAGGGGGAGAGAATTTCTCACTTCAAACTCTCTTTGATAATAAGGATAATGTGGATAATATGAGCTTTTTAATTGGATTTTTATTTGATTAATTCCAAGGAGAAAATATAGGCATTTGAGTATTCAAATTATTTTGAATAATGTTAAGCTAGTGGCCAAGAGGAATTTTAGGTGATTGCCGAAATTTGGACTCTTCATGGAAGAGTGGACGGCAAGCATAGGGGGGGAGGTGCCGAATTCTATTTAAGGCACATACCTATCATCTTGTTTCTCTTTTCTTCATTTTTGCACATAGCCGAAATTCCTCTGCTCATCTTCTACTCTCTCCTTCTCATTCTCTCAAGCCGAAATCTCCATCAACACTTTCTCTCCTATTTGTTTTGCTTCAACACCAAAAATCTCCTCTACTCTCTCCTTTGCGAAACTCCATTCCCTTATCCATTATTTTCTTTCTTCCACTATAGCCGAATCTCTCCTCCTTGGTGTGCCGAATTTCTTTCCTCTATTTGGTGTAGTCTTGGCCGAATATCAAGCAAAGGTGACCTCCTCTAGTCTTTTCTCCAATCGGTTCATAAGGTGGGTAAGTGGTCAAAGCCGAATGCCTTTTATTTTGTTCTCTTGTCGATTTGGATGTAATGGGAAGAGCTAGAAATACTAATGGTTGGTTAATCTTCTGTTGAAACCGATTTCACCTAGGACTACAGGGATCTCAAAGCGATGAACTCGATCTTCCATTCTTTGTCAAACCGATTGGTAAGTGGTGGTAAGGATCTATTTTTAATAGATTATTCTTTTAGTAACCAAAAGCCGAAGGCTACTAACATATGATTGCCGATTTAGGGAAGTAGAAATATTTGGTGTGTGGTAGCTAGCATTCAAAGGCGTGTAGGTAAGGATTCGGGTTCAAGAGATAACCCTTTTGACTTAGTTGGTTTGGCCGAATAGGCCATGTCACTAACTTCCATGTTTGGCCAAATATAGGGGCAAGGAAGCTAGGGTGGCCGATTGCCTCTTTGGGGATTTAGAGTTATCGCTAGAATCAGTGTGTACATACACACTTTATAACTATTAATGTGCTAAGTTTTGTGTAAGGCTAAATCTGTTCTGTGTAGATTTGGATTTAATACCATCATGGTATAAGCAAGGATTGAGTAAGTCCTTGTCGTTATGAGTTACTTTATGATGCTTTTGGGAGGCATGACATATTTGGTATATGTGACTTAAATACATGGTTATTGATAAATCCAGTGTATGTTGCTAAGTAAGCATGTTGGCATGATTTGTTAAATAACATTGATTGATGTGGGTTATATGAGTGGAGGGGCGGTGATATTCGTGTCGACGGACACCGGTGGTTTGGTACCACATTGTGACTACGGTCACGTGAGGTTTGGCACCTCATAGCGTCTCGCCCCGGTGGCTTAGCACCACGATGTGGGTTGGCCCCACGATTTACATTATGGGATTGACGCCCGGTGATTTGGTATCACACGATGGGTTGGCCCCATCATTTGATTTGTGACTTCGGGTCACCAGTGGTTTGGCACCACCAGTGGTTTGGCACCACAATATGACGGATTTCGTGACTATAAGTCACCAGTGGTTTCGCACCACCAGTGGTTTGGTACCACACGGGGTAGAGAAAGGTGTTTGGATGGCTAGGTTGGGTGCATGATTTAGTGCATGTTAATTTGTTATAAATTGTGTATGTTGTTGCACTAAATAGGGGAAGGGTTACACATTGAGTCTTGGTGACTCACCTTCTCCTTTAACATTTTTTTCAGGTGACTCGTAGATTGCAGATGAGGAGCCGGATGGACTCGAGGTGGCCATGCAGTGGATATTTGAGTTAAATGAACTTTAAATTTTAGTTTAATATACTTTATTGTTGGTTTTGTTTTAATCAAGTTGTAATAAGGCCTCCTAGGACTATTTTTATTACTTTTACATGTTTTGAATATTTTGTTTAAACTACCTAATAATGTTAAAATGGGTGCACATGTTTCTCAAATCAAACGCAAAATGTTTTAAAGTGCCATCGGGTACATTTGAAACCTATAACAACTTGACTTAATAAATATTTTTTTAAACAAACTAAGTATGGTTTTAGCAAGTAAATTTAAGGAAGGGTTTTCGACCAAAACTTAAATCGGCTTAAAATGGAATTTACAAAATTGTTTTCCTCTGTAACAAACCAAATTTGGTCGTAGTGTTTGGCCCGGGTTTGGGATGTTACAGCTGCAATATTGGTGTGATTGGCGGGGTGGGTTAACTTGATCCCCACAGGTGTGATTGGCTGGTACGGGGGTGTGCTGGTTGGATTGGGTTGGGTTGCACTACTTCATCTGCACTACTTCATTTACGATACCACGATTATAGGGCTTAGGCCAAGATTGATACCTTTTGGGCTCGAGCCCAGTTGATGTCATTTAGGGGATTACACACTGAGTTCTCGTACCTCACCCCTTTTCCTTAACCTCGCAGGTAATCCCCGGCAGTAGAGGGTTTGGAGCCGTGGAGGACTCAGTGGTGGCCATACAACGGAGATCTCTCTCAAACTTTAGTAAATACAGTTTTTTCTTTACCTTTAAGACTATATATTTATTTTGGGTTGTTTTTTTTTTGTAATAAGGCCATTGGTATATTTTTCTTAAACTTTTCAATTATAACTGTTAAACTTATGAAATCGGGGTTTTCTTAAAACATTAACAATCGTTTTCTAAAATATCACGTTACCGTAAATATTCAAAATCGATTTTCATAACAAATGCAAATTTTCAAGTTAATTACAACTATTCTAAAATGGACACTGAGTAAATCGGGTTTTTATAAGCAACCAACGTAACACGGAGTTTTCAAAAGAGATGCAAACATTTCCCAACGAACCAGTAGTTTTAAACAACCCTTCAATGTGACATGCTGGATCCGGCCATAACGTATTGGCCGGGTTTGGGGTGTTACATGAAGATTATAGTCTTATCTTCCTGATGTAGCAAGGGAGCAGACTAAATAAATTGTAGATCTTGTCTCCTCGAGATAGCAGTGGGTCAGATCGAATTTGGCGAATCTTATCTCCATGTATTGGCAATGGAGCAGATTCAAGTCACCTAGCCTTATCTTCCTGAGGTAGCAAGGGAGCAGGCTGAAGATTATAGTCTTATCTTCCTGATATAGCAAGGGAGTAGACTAAAGAAAATTATAGATCTTGTCTCCTCGAGATAGCAGTGGGGCAGATTGAAGACGGCGAATCTTATCTTCCCGAGGTATCAGGGGAGCAAATTTTAGCCACTAGCCATATCTTCCTGAGGTAGCAAGGGAGCAGATTGAAGATTACAGTCTTATCTTCCTGAGGTAGCAAGGAAACTGACTGAAGATTGTAGATTTTGTCTCCTCGTGATAGCAGTGGGGCAGATCGAAAATGGTGAATCTTATCTTCCCGAGGTAGCAGCGGAGCAGATTGAAGCCACAAGTATAAATTGGATCGAAGCGCTAGTTCCCATGCTCCTGAAAATACAGCGGGATGGAATGAAGCTACTCAAAGAAGAAAAGCACTGAAAGAGGTCAAGATTTGGGCAAGACCGGGCAAAATTAGCCCTTTTTGAAGTCTTTGCTCTATTCTCGTTACACGACAATAAGCAAAGAGGAGCAGCTGTAATAGGCCCAATTTGCCCGGGCCCATTAGCCAAATTTAAACCTAAAAACAAAACAAAAAAATTAAAGCCAAATAAAAACCAATAAAATAATAGTCCAATAATAAAAGTCCAATACAATAAAATTATAAACCCAATAACTTAAAACAGTCCATTAGTCCTTTACAAGCCCAGATTCTAAAAAACACCTGAGGCCCAAACGGCCCAAACATTTTGAGATTCCAGAAACCCTGGGGGTTTCCAAAACAGTCTAGCGCCACAGTCCCTCTCACGCGCGCGCCGCGTGCATCATCCATGCTAGCCTCCTACGAGCAGTTTCCACAGCTGTACCTGCAACAAATAAGAGAACAATGACAGCAAAGAGGAGGACAATAGAAAAGAGAAAATGAAATGTATTTTTGGGGATTTTATTTTTGGATTTTTCAGATTTATAAAGCCAAATGCAAATTAGTTTTAGGGGATCCCATTTTTTTTTTTGTATATACTGACGCATACTGAATACAAAAGGAAAATCTGAATTGAAAGGGTGATTTTCGATTTCAATTTCTTTCAAATTTCAGATCCTATTGTAACATCCTAAAATTCAAAATTTTATGCTTTGCATTATATCATGCAATGGGCTAGTTAAGAATGTTAATTTTGTATGTTTAGGGGTCCTAAGAAGGCTTGGGGTTAAGTTGGGCCTTAGTAAAATTTTTGTGTTTAAGCCCTTAAGGGGAGAAGGCAAGTGGCATCAATATTTAAGGAAATAAGAGTGTGCTTTGCTAGCACACGTGGAGCACATGGTGGAGTGGTGTGGCGTCAAGTGGAGAGCATGGAGGGAAGAGGTTCGAATCCCATATATTGCAAATTTTGGGATTTATTTTTGTGTTTCTCTTCCAAGTGTCGGCCATGGTGATAATTAAGGTAAGGAAGACTTTTTATTTATGGAAAGATGACTAAGGATTATGGTAAGGAGGAAAACAAGGGAAAATGAAGGAAAGAAATCAAATAAAAAGGCAAGGGAGGGAACATGTTGGCCGAATATTAGGAGTTTCCATGAGAAAGAATTTTGGTCAATTCTCATTTTTTTTTTGGTGGAAGGTGTAATCGGTTTTGGTAAAGAGTGGGTGTGCCGATTTTTGTTAGGCATTTTGGAGAGTTTTTGGTGTCATTTCAAGGTCTTTTCTTTGTTCACTTGGTACCTCTTTTCCTTGCCTAAAACCGAGACCATTTGGGAGCATTTTTCTTTTCTTCTTTGCATCTTTGCCTTAGCCATCTTTTATTCTTTTATAATTTTGGTGCCTTTTTCTTCCAATCTTTTCCTTGGTTGCCAAAACACAAGTCTCTCTTTTTGTTCATCTCTTTCATAGTGTTAACCGAAACTTTGACATTTCTCTTGTCCATCTCTTCTTTTTCTTTCCTCATTAATTCTTCAACCTTTCTCTCATTTTCTTTAATCGATTTTACATAGAGGCCGAATCATCCTTGTTCTTTTTCTCCAATAGCCGAACCACATAACACTATATCCCTTTTTCTTTTCTTTTACTTTTAGGTGTTGGGCACACTCTCTTCCTTGACCGAATCGGTGTTATTGAGGGGTTGGCCGAAACTTTCATTTTGTTTTTGTTGACTCATTCTCAGTCACAAGTCGAATCAATTAGAGTTGAGTTTATCACCGATTAAGGTAAGGTGTTTCTTCAAAGTTTATTTCGATATATTTCATTGTGTGGTGATTCCGCTAAAACGAATCGATGGATTTGACTAAACAGTTATTATAGGGATTAAATCGCTTGTTTCGTCCACTCGTTGTTTCTTCAGAATAAGTGGTAAGCCAAATCCTATTCCAAAACAAATACATTCTCTCATCATAGAACTTTCTAACCGAGATCTTTTCAATGGAGGCAAGTGGTAACGATTTGACAGGAAAAGTGATAGTAGGGGACAAAAAGAGTGAATTTGCAATTCCTACTCCTAAGTTCAAACGAAGGGCGGTATCGGCGGTTCGGGATTTTCCACTGGGTTGTGGACCATCATCCGGTGAAAATAGACAAATCGTGGTCATTCACGATACTAAGGGTAAGCGTTTCAATAGATCGTTTGATTTAGATTTATAATAATAAAATCTCGTTTGTTGGATTAATCGAGAGTAATGGTGATTTAGGTGCCGACGATCAAGAAGGATTAATTCTTACCGTAATCTGGTGTGTAATCTCACACCGAAATCCCGTAGATTCATGATTAGATATCACGTTGGAAAATAGATCGTTATTATTTATATGGCTAAAAATCGTAATATGGCACAAATTGAGAAATTTGCTTAAATTACATTATTTCCATAGATTTGTCAAAATCGATACTAAAATTTTTAGATTTACGAAAATGCCCCTATGGGCCGATTTACGAAAATGCCCCTATGGGCTAATTTACGAAAATGCCCCTATGGGCCGAATTGCTAGAATGCCTTAGTGGGCCGAAGTACAAAGTCCTATAATGTGTCGATTCACCGTAATAAATTATTGGATTAATGATTGTTGTACATATATGTGGATATTATGTTTATTATGTATGTTGCATGTTACATATCGCATGGGTTGGGAAAAATGTATGAAGAGCAGTGTAGCCTGGTGGCATTGCCACAAAATATTCATTATAATGTTTACTTATGATTTTGGTGGCTTGACCACGAAAATATTATATGAAAGCGGCTTTTTGCGCAATGATACTCGGTGGCTCGCCACAAATATTATGAAAAGCAGCTTGACTGCAGCGATTGGTGTGAGCGGCGGGATGGGTTGACTTGATCCCCACAGGTGTGATTGGTTGGTCGGGGGTGTGATGGATGGATGGGTTGGGTTGCATACATTAACTTCATATTGTTATTGATTATGTAAATGGGCTTAAGCCCAAGTTATTGCTAAATGAATTCGGGCCAAATGGATGACAAGAAGGGGATTATACACATCGAGTTCTAGTAACTCACCCCTTTTCCTTAACCCTTGCAGGTAATGCTCAGTGAGGTGGTCTTGGGCCATGGATGACTCGATGGAGGCCATACTTCGGAAGTGGTGTTTTTTTTTTGAACTTTAGATTTCTATTTACGTTTACTTTATTACTTTTACTATTTTGGGTTTAAAGTTGTAATAAGGCCTCTGGGATAAACTTTAATGTGCTTTATGTTTGGATGTATTTATTATTTTATTGAAATTGTTTAAAACGGGGATTTTTTCTAAAATCATAAATAACTGTTTTGCCAAAGTTGATTAACAAAAGGATTTTATAACATATTTATAAATATTTTAACTCGGATTCCCTTTCGGATTATCGATATTATTTTCAAAAGTCACGATTTTAAAATATCACGAATTTGAATATCAATTCTTCAATTAACCTCTCGAGATTAGTAGTATTTTTATCGAATATTTTTTTTTCAAACTAGTTTTCCAAATAATACTTATTTTAGTACGAATTACAAGTTCTTAAATACGTTTTATTCATGTGACATGTCAGATCCGGTCGTAACGCATGGACCGGGTTTGGGGTGTTATATTTTATGGTATCAGAGCCCGGTTGCAAAACTCGGCTGTGGTTTGGGTTCAAAAGCATTTTCCAAAGATGTTTAAAATTTTAAATTATAAATGCATGATCTAAAGGAAGTATGGCACCACGGGTATCTAGCACCAAGTCAAGTAAGTTTATGTTTTCATTTTATGATTATTGTGGTATGACTGTAGAAATAATATAGAACTTTTAACTTTAGGAGCTGAAACTATAGAGATTGAGACCTTAGGATACGTTTTGCGAAAATGACTTTGTAACACCCCAAACCCGGCCCAAACACTACAACTGGATCTGGTATGTCACTTGAGTGATTTTGCAAAACATGTTGCATTTTGGAAAACGATCTCTGGGTTTAATCATTAATACCGAAAACTTAATAATTTATTAAGTCATATAAGATATAAAGTTATAAATTGCCTTGATGAATTTTAATTAAAATCCAAAAAAAAAAAGAAACCTTGTACATGTCTTAGCTTAATCTTAATCATAAAAATAAAAATGTCTAATAATTAAACCCAACATAAACCCAAAAACATAAATAATAGTCTAGTGGCCCAAGGCCTTATTACAACGAAATATAAAACCCACTTAAGACAAATTTCTCAAAAATAAATAAAATAAAGTCTTTTTTTGAATCCTCAAGACTTCATTGCATGGCCACCTTGCTCTCCTCTCCAGCCCGGTCCGATGCACTAAGTGCTACCTGAAATTGTTAAAATAATAGGGTGAGTCACGAGACTCAGTGTGCAACCCACATGCACCATTAGATTTGGGCCTTAGCCCTACAGAACATATATCAGAATATATTATAACAGAAATTATGCAAAGCCCAACCCAACTCCTAGGTTTCCAACCGCTACACACCACCCTTACCTGCCAATCATACCATTGGGGATTTCTACAATCAACCCACACCACTACACACCATCGATGGCAGTCATGCTGCAGTTAGCTGCTCATCATCAAATCGTGACAGAGTCACCAGGCTGAAATGGCATAAGCCACCAGAAACAGAGTTGTGACAGAGTCACCAGGCTGAAATGGCATAAGCCACTAGAACAGAACACTTCCCCCTTTTCATCAATTACCCTACCCTGAGCATACATAGAAATTTACATGCAAAACATATCTTTTTAAGAGAAACATTCACTGAAGAATGGCAGAAAGCACTAACCAGATATTTAGCCTTTTCCCTTCTCGGGTTTTCAAACGTTATGCCAGGATTTCAACATTTAACAGAGTATAGCAGATTTATTACACACACACATATATATATATAAACAATCTAATGGTGTGAGAAGTTACACACCTGGTTACCGTTAGGACGACACTCTCTATGTCGACACTATCAGAAGCTGCTAAAACTGCTATCTGTCTAAGATTTTGTTCGGATGCCGGTCCACAACCTACTGGCCAATCCCGAACTGCTGACACCGCTCGCTTTTTAAACTTAGGGATTGGTTTTACAGATCCAATCCCCTCCTTTGCCTGAACCATATTTGATTCCATCGAGGGACCTTATCAGTTGCTACCATCGTAACATGTGGTTGTTGATCCATAACATAGGGTTAAGATTACGAATACGATAATCTAACGTAACGAAAATCTAGAGAAAACTACCTTACCTTAAAATCCCGAAAAGAGGTATGATACTTAGAGACTAACGATTTTCGGCTTTTAGATCTAGACGATCAGGTCTCCTTCAAATCCCGGAATGCAGCCCAACATAGCACCATTAAACTATTAGTTTTTCGACTTTTGCCTTTCAAGAACCGAAATAGAATATGAGATCTAATAGAAGTCGACACTTACCTTAGTATAGGGAATTCGGCAAGCACTTGGAGAGAAGATTCAGTAATGTCAAAGAAAAAGATTTAAATGCCGGAAGAACTAATTCTCAACTAGGATGAATAAAGAAAAACTATGGAGATTTCGGCTTTTTAGAGAAATCGGCTCAAAGGGAAAAAGAATGGAGAAGAGGTTTCGACTTTTGAAAAAATTGAAGAAAAGAAATTGGAGAGGGAGAGACTAAGAGTTTCGGCTTTTGAAGAAATTGAAGAAAAGAAATTGAAGAAAAGAGTTTTGGCACACTAGCAGGAGAAGAAATTAGGGTTTAAATGTCAGAATCAATGAGATATCCTCCCCTATTTATAGAAACTTCGGCACCTATTGTTCAAACCCGAAAACGCCCTTCCTGATAACTAAAAGTCAAGCTAACAGAAAAGGGAAAATTCGGTACCCATATATACTAAAATAAATAAATAAATAAATAAATAGAATAAACCTACACTCTCTAATCAACTCAAACTTATCACTAATTAAATTCCTTTATTATCTTAAAAATTTATCCTCATCAAAAAGTCCTTTTATTTAGCCCAAAAATTCAATTTGAATTTCATTCAAATAGCTTCCCGAACAGCAGCCATCTTTTGGCATTTTGGTCCAACTCAAATACCTTCCCACGCCAGCAGCAAAATTTCAAGCTATTGCGCACAAGGCAACTTGAACCCGAGACCTCCAAGCACAACCACACGCTACCAGCCACTGCACCAGAACCATTCTTGTGATATATTCCGTTGTCAACTTCTTTTAAAGTATACTTTCCAGCGACCGAATCATCCTAAGAAATCCAAAAATACTAACTGACACCCAGATTCGAACCTCTGCCCTTTTCACTATGAGGCACGTCTCTTGCCACTGCGCCACCCGTTTCATTTGAGTCATAATTCCTTCCCAATTAATTATCAACCTTTATTCCGTGCTCCAGGTTTACTTAAAAAAACCCAACATTTCGCGCACAACGCGACTAGAACCTTGTTCCCCCTACTACTCCTAACGCCTTTGCCATTAGGCCAGGCATTTCCTTGTGTCATGAAACAGCCCCAACTAATTATAAGGCCGAAACTCTAGCCTTCATACTATCATATGCGCAATAAAAATTTTTGCCATACCCAAGACTTGAACCTTTGACCTCCAACTTATTCACAACGCCCCAAGCCACCAGACCACCTACTTCTTTGTGATATCTTTTAACCCAACAATATTTTAAAAGCCTTATGACTACCACCAACCTCCCTAAAAAAAACAACATTTTTGCTAAAGCCCTAGATTGAGCCTAGGACTTTTCCAACACTACCAACCCTTCCTAAACCTCCTAAAAAAATTAAACTAAACATGCAATAATATTTTTTTTTAAAAGACAATGTCCATTCAAACTTTTCATGATAAAATAATTTATTTCTGTTTGAATAATATTTTTAAGAAAAATTAACTATTTAAATGCATTAGTGACATTATAAAAGTAGAGGGACAAACTGTGTAAAAGTAAAGCATATAAATCAAATCCCCAAATTTTAGCATAATCTAGGGTCAATTAAAAATTGACCATTATCTTATTTTAGTATAAACCACATATTAATTTTTTTTAGTACATTCAAATTATATATACTCATATTGTATATTAACGAAAATTTAACGATAGAAATTGATATTATAAAAAAAATATAAGAACTAAATTATATTAAAATATAAAAATTAAATCGAGAATAATAGAAAAATTAATATTTCTAAATTATAACCGTTCATCACACTCGATATCATAAATAAAATAATTAATTATATGACAAGGACAAAGTTATGGAAAATATTTGATAAATTGATGCATAAATTGACTACATAGAGTTTAATATTATGCCACATTAAATTTTATTATAATTCAGTTAATATATTTAAAAGGAAGGAAAAATTAGTAAACAATAATTACAAGTTTTTTTTTAACGACAAAAATCCATTCTCTCGACACAATACCTAACCCACTTATTCTAGGCCCAAATTCGTGGTGTTACAGACTTTACTTCCTAAATTCCATAAAACATTGTTTAATAAACATTGAATAGAATATTGATTCATAAGACTCGTAATCGATTAAATCGACTTAGCAAACATGAGCGCTAGAGGATGTTGGACGCGGTAGACGTGGTCGTGGTAGAGGCCGAGGTGCTAGAGTTGTATCTGAGGCATCAGGGCATATAGCAGAAATGGACGCCCCTACGTCACGATGGGATCAAGCCGGGTCACATGATCGAATGAGAGGGCGATGCTCATCCCAAGCGATGTTGCGAGTTCTGGAAAGGGTTGCTCGGGCAAGAACTAGGTCGGCAGCTCGTGGGTCAATATCGGAGCGACTCAGATCGAATGGGCTAAAGCTTTTAGGGGTATTTCGGGTGTAGCCCCTAATGTAGCGGAGTACTGGCTTGAGGCAGTGGAGCGGATTATGGACGACCTGGATTGCACCGCTGAGCAGAAACTGAAGGGGGTTGTGTCATTACTGAGAGACGAGGCGTATCAGTGGTGGCTCACTGTTCGGGAAGGCACTCAGGCTGATCGTATTACATGGGAATTCTTTAAGACAGCATTCTAAGGAAAGTATGTCGAGGCTAGCTATGTGGATGCCAGAAGGAAGGAATTTCTGAATCCGGTCCAAGGAGGTAAATCTGTGGCAGCTTACGAGACGGAATTTCTGCGTCTGAGTCGGTATGCCTGGGGTATAGTGCCGACTGATCATGAACGCTGTGTGCATTTTGAGGATGGATTGCGTGATGAGTTGCGGGTACTGATAGCCCCACAGAAGGAGAGGAATTTTGCCACACTTGTGGAAAAAGCTAAAATTACGGATGAAGTTAAGCACTCGGAGCGGTAAAACCGAGATAAAGATAGGGGCAGGAACAAGAGGATACAGGTACTCGTGTCCTGCTAGAGGATTCGAGAAAAGGCCGGGAATGAGGAGCCACTCGAGTGAGAGTTCAAGCTACTACTAATCGCCATGACCTTGCGTGGATTGTGGGAAACTTCACTCGGGAGAATCTTTGGAAGAGAACTGGTGGTTGTTTCAGATGTGGATCCAAGGACCATCGGTTTAAGGATTGCCCTCAAAAGCCTGATCAAACTCAGGCAAGTCATAATTTGATTTGCGCAATACCGAGGTGCTCAAGCAGCGCACGAGAGGCCGTGGGCTAGGTCGAGGTGGTAATGGTGTAGTACGAGGTCAAGGTGCACCGGGTAGAGGTACCGGTAACAGGGGTAACACGGAGGCGAGACAACCAGGTTTGGTCTTTGCGGTCATACGTCGAGAGAATGGCGACGCATCGGACGTCATAACTTGTACGTTCTTCATATCTGATGTACCTTTTACCGCTTTAATAGACATTGGATCCACCCATTCGTATGTTGCTTGTGCTGTGTCTGAAACTTTGAATATTAGATTTGAGATTACTGCTAGAGAAACAACTGTAATTAGCCCTTTAGGACAGTCGGTGGTAGTAAATAAAATATTTAAGGATGTGCCCTTAGAAGTTCAGGGAGTAGTATTTCAGCGGACTTGATGGGCGCGATCGGCGAAGTTCGATCTTATTTTGGGCATGGACTGGCTGGTTAAGCATCGTGCGAACTTGGATTGTGCTGCAAAACAGATGGTACTAAGAACTTCGGAGGATAAGGAAGTAATGATGATAGGCGAAAGAAGAAACTATCTGTCTAATGTGGTATCTGCTTTAAAGGCAGAAAAGTTAGTGTGGAAAGGGTGTGGAGCATTCCTAGCCTTTATCAGTGCTTTGGATGCCAAAGAATTATCGGTAGAAAGTGTTAGAACGGTGAAAGAGTTTTCAAACATTTTTCCCGAGGAGCTTCCAGGATTGCCTCCGGATCGGGAAGTGGAATTTGGCATTGAGCTGTTGCCAGGAACCGCTCCGGTGTCTATTGCTCCTTACAGAATGGCACCGAAGGAGTTCGCGGAGCTTAAAGCTCAGATCCAGGAGTTGTTGGATCGTGGATTTATTTGACCAAGTGTGTCACCGTGGGGAGCGCCTGTTTTGTTCGTTAAGAAAAAGGATGGGTCGATGCGTATGTGCATTGATTATAGACAATTGAATAAGTTGATGATCAAGAACAAGTATCCGTTACCGAGGACCGATGATCTGTTCGATCAGCTGCGATGAGCTTCAGTTTTCTCAAAAATAGACTTGAGATCAGGGTATCACCAGTTAAAAGTCAAGGAGGTGGATATTCATAAGAATGCGTTTCGAACTCGTTATGGGCATTACGAGTTCTTAGTGATGTCGTTTGGGTTGACTAATGCACCAGCTGCATTTATGGACATGATGAACCGAGTCTTCCAACCCTATCTAGACCGGTTCGTGGTGGTGTTCATAGATGACATCTTTGTGTACTCGAAGACTGAAGAGGAGCATGATTCGCATTTACGGTTCGTATTGCAGATATTAAGGGAGAAGCAATTGTATGCCAAATTCAGTAAGTGTGAATTTTGGCTGAGGGAAGTGACCTTTTTGGGGCATGTAGTGTCTGCTGAAGGAATTAGAGTTGATCCCCGAAAGGTCGAGGCTGTGTTGGACTGGAAACCACCGAAGTCAGTGGCAGAAATTCGGAGTTTTCTAGGCTTGGCTAGGTATTACAGGCATTTTATTGAGGGGTTTTCGTTGATTGCTGCAACCCTAACTAAGCTGTTGCATAAGGGAGTACCGTTTGTGTGGTCAGATAAGCAGCAAGAGAGCTTTGAGAAATTGAAGAAGATTCTGACAGAAGCGCCAGTATTGATTCAACCTGAGGCTGGTAAGGAGTTTATCGTTTATTGTGATGCGTCACACACGGGCTTGGGTTGTGTGCTGATTCAAGGGGGAAAAGTAGTGGCTTATGCATCTCGCCAATTAAGGCCGCATGAGATAAATTATCCCACTCATGATTTGGAGTTAGCTGTAGTGGTGTTTGCGCTGAAGATTTGGAGACACTATCTGTACGAGGAGAAGTCGATTATCTATACGGATCATAAGAGTCTGAAGTACCTCCTTACCCAGAAGGAGTTGAACTTAAGACAGCAGAGGTGGATAGAACTGTTGAAAGATTATGACTTCTCAATCGAGTATCATCCAGGAAAAGCTAACGTAGTGGCAGATGCGTTGAGTCGTAAGGTGATATCGGATTTGAGAGCAATGTTTGCTCATCTCAGCCTTTATGAAGATGGTAGTCTGTTAGCCGAACTTTAGGTGAAGCCTGCATGGGTAAATCAGATTAAGGAAAAGCAGTTGTCAGATGAAAGATTGAGTTCTCGGCTTCAACAAGTGGTAGGTGGTGAGATAGGGGATTTTGGGTTGAATAGTGATGGAGTATTATGTTTCCGCGGAAGAGTTTTTATGCCCAGGGATTTGGAATTGAGACAAATGATTCTGCGTGAGGCGCATAGTAGCCCATATGCTATGCACACCGGGGGAAATAAGATGTACCGAGACCTCCATGAGCAGTATTGGTGGCCAGGGTTGAAACGGGAGGTTACTGATTTCGTGAGCAAGTGCTTAACATGTCAGCAGGTGAAGGCGGAGCATCAACTGCCGTCAGGGTTGCTACAACCGGTGAAAATTCCATTATGGAAATGGGAAAAGATAACGATGGAATTTGTTAGTGGGTTACCCTTAACGCCTACTAAGAAAGATTCAGTATGGCTGATAGTGGATCAGTTAACGAAGACTGCTCATTTCCTACCTGTTCGTACGGATTATTCATTGCAGAAGTTGGCCAAGTTGTATGTAGAAGAGATCGTGAGGTTACATGGGGTACCAGTGTTGATTATATCGGACAGGGATCCTAGGTTTACATCACAATTTTGGAAGGCTTTACATGAATCTTTGGGTACAAGACTAAATTTCAGCACGGCGTTTCATCCGCAGACTGATGGTCAGTCGGAGAGGGTTATCCAGATTCTAGAAGACATGTTAAGGGGTTGTGTGATCGACTTCAGGGGTAGTTGGGAAGATTTTCTACCATTGGCAAAGTTTGTATACAACAACAGCTATCAATCTAGTATCCAGATGGCATCCTACGAGGCGTTGTATGGTCGTAGGTTTCAGACTTCTACTTGCCGGGTCGAGCTAGGAGAGCGGCAGATTATTGGGTCCGAGTTGATCTCGAGACGGAGGAAAAAGTTAAGGTAATTCGGGCTCGTTTAAAAGAAGCTTGGACGACGATGAAATAAACGCGGATCCAAGCGTAAGGATATAGAGTTTGTGGTGGGAGATCAAGTCTTTCTGAAGGTCTCACCTTGGAAGAAGATCTTAAGATTTGGGCAAAAAGGCAAGTTGAGTCCTAGATTCATCGGACCATACCGTGTACTGAAGCGTGTTGGGCCAGTGGCTTATCAGCTTGAGTTACCTGAAGAGTTAGGACAGATACATAGTGTATTCCATGTCTCTATGTTAAGGCGTTATCGTTCGAATCCGTCTCATGTTGTACCCGTGGAAGAAATTAAGTTAAGACCTGACTTGTCTTTTGAAGAGAAGCCAGTGCAGATTTTAGATCGGGATGTTAAGGTACTAAGAAGGAAGTTGATTCAGTTAGTTAAAGTATTATGGCACAATCACAGATCAGAGGAAGCTACATGGGAGCCAGAAGACACAATACGGCAGCAATATCCTCATCTCTTCTAATCAGTTAAATTTCGAGGCCGAAATTTCTTTAAGGGGGTAGAATTGTAACATCCTGAAATTCAGAATTTAATGCTTTGCATTATATCATGCAATAGGCTAGTTAGGAATGTTAATTTTGTATGTTTAGGGAACTAAGAAAGCTTGGGGTTAAGTTGGGCCTTAGTAAAATTTTTGTGTTTAAGCCCTTAAGGGGAGAAGGCAAGTGGCATCAATATTTAATAAGAGTGTGCTTTGCTAGCACAAGTGGAGCACATGGTGGAGTGGTGTGGCATCAAGTGGAGAGCATGGAGGGAAGAGGTTCGAATCCCATATATTGCAAATTTTGGGATTTATTTTTGTGTTTCTCTTCCAAGTGTCAGCCATGGTGATAATTAAGGTAAGGAATACTTTTAATTTATGGAAAGATGACTAAGGATTATGGTAAGGAGGAAAACAAGGGAAAATGAAGGAAAGAAATCAAATAAAAAGGCAAGGGAGGGAACATGTTGGCCGAATATTAGGAGTTGCCATGAGAAAGAATTTTGGTCAATTCTCATTTTTTTTTGGTGGAAGGTGTAATCGATTTTGGTAAAGAGTGGGTGTGCCGAATTTTGTTAGGCATTTTGGAGAGTTTTTGGTGTCATTTGAAGGTCTTTTCTTTGTTCACTTGGTACCTCTTTTCCTTGCCTAAAACCGAGACCATTTGGGAGCATTTTTCTTTTCTTCTTTGCATCTTTGCCTTAGCCATCTTTTATTCTTTTATCATTTTTGTGCCTTTTTCTTCCAATCTTTTCCTTGGTTGCCAAAACACAAGTCTCTCTTTTTGTTCATCTCTTTCATAGTGTTAGCCGAAACTTTGACATTTCTCTTGTCCATCTCTTCTTTTTCTTTCCTCATTAATTCTTCAACCTTTCTCTCATTTTCTTTAATCGATTTTACATAGAGGCCGAATCATCCTTGTTCTTTTTCTCCAATAGCCGAACCACATAACACTATATCCCTTTTTCTTTTCTTTTTCTTTTGGGTATTGGGCACACTCTCTTCCTTGACTGAATCGGTGTTATTGAGGGGTTGGCCGAAACTTTCATTTTGTTTTTGTTGACTCATTCTCAGTCACAAGTCGAATCGATTGGAGTTGAGTTTATCATCGATTAAGGTAAGGTGTTTCTTCAAAGTTTTTTTTGATATATTTCATTGTGTGGTGATTCCGCTAAAACGAATCGATGGATTTGACTAAACGGTTATTATAGGGATTAAATCGCTCGTTTCATCCACTCGTTGTTTTTTCGGAATAAGTGGTAAGCCAAATCCTATTCCAAAACAAATACATTCTCTCATCATAGAACTTTCTAACCGAGATCTTTTCAATGGAGGCAAGTGGTAACGATTTGAAAGGAAAAGCGATAGTAGGAGACAAAAGGAGTGGATTTGCAATTCCTACTCCTAAGTTCAAACGAAGGGCGGTATTGGCGGTTCGGGATTTTCCACCGGGTTGTGGACCATCATCCGGTGAAAATAGACAAATCGTGGTCGTTTACGATACTAAGGGTAAGCGTTTCAATAGATCGTTTGATTTAGATTTATAATAATAAAATCTCGTTTGTTGGATTAATCGAGAGTAATGGTGATTTAGGTACCGACGATCAAGAAGGATTAATTCTTACCGTAATCAGGTGTGTAATCTCACACCGAAATCCCGTAGATTCATGATTAGATATCACGTTGGAAAATAGATCGTTATTATTTATATGGCTAAAAATCGTAATATGGCACAAATCGAGAAATTTGCTTAAATTACATTATTTCTATAGATTTGTCAAAATCAGTATTAAAATTTTTAGATTTACAAAAATGCCCCTATGGGTCGATTTACGAAAATGCCCCTATGGGCCGATTTACAAAAATTCCCCTATGGGTCGATTTACAAAAATGCCCCTATGGGCTGATTTACGAAAATGCCCCTATGGGCATTGCTAGAATGCCTTAGTGGGCCGAAGTACAAAGTTCTATAATGTGCCGATTCACCGTAATAAATTATTGGATTAATGATTGTTGTACATATATGTGGATATTATGTTTATTATGTATGTTGCATGTTACATATCGCATGGGTTGAGAAAAATGTATGAAGAGCAGTGTAGCCTGGTGGCATTGCCACAAAATATTCATTATAATGTTTACTTATGATTTCGGTGTCTTGACCACGAAAATATTATATGAAAGCAGCTTGACTGCAGCAATTGGTGTGAGCGGCAGGGTGGGTTGACTTGATCCCCACAGGTGTGATTGGCTGGTCGGGGGTGTGATGGATGGATGGGTTGGGTTGCATACATTAACTTCATTTTGTTATTGATTATGTAAATGGGCTTAAGCCCAAGTTATTGCTAAATGAATTCAGGCCCAGTGGATGACGGTAAGGGGATTATACACTGAGTTCTAGTAACTCACCCCTTTTCCTTAACCCTTGCAGGTAATGCTCGGTGAGGTGGACTTGGGCCATGGATGACTCGATGGAGGCCATACTTCGGAAGTGGTGCTTTTTTTTTTTAACTTTAGATTTCTATTTACGTTTACTTTATTACTTTTAATATTTTGGGTTTAAAGTTGTAATAATGCCTCTGGGATAAACTTTAATGTGCTTTATGTTTGGACGTATTTATTATTTTACTTAAATTATTTAAAACGGGGATTTTTTCTAAAATCATAAATAACGGTTTTTCCAAAGTTGATTAACAAAAGGATTTTATAACATATTTATAAATAATTTAACTTGGATTCCCTTTCGGATTATCGACATTATTTTCAAAAGTCACGATTTTAAAATATCACGAATTTGAATATCAATTCTTCAATTAACCTCTCGAGATTAGTAGTATTTTTATCGAATATTTTTTTTTCGAACTGGTTTTCCAAATAATACTTATTTTAGTACGAATTACAAGTTCTTAAATACGTTTTAATCATGTGACATGTCAGATCCGGTCGTAACGCATGGGCCGGGTTTAGGGTGTTACACCTATTCTGTTGGTTTTCGATTCGTTTGTTTTTCTCTTTGCATGTGAAAGTAAAATAGAGGGGAGGGATTTACCTGGAGTCGGAACCCGTCTTCTTCGTGGCAATCGAAGTAAGGGGGGTTTCACCTTCATGCTCCGCCAGTCGTCATTCATGGTGATGTAAGGGCGTCCGTTCGGAGGTTTTTTTTTCGGCCGAAAAGGGAGGGGTGAAGATATTTCGTTTCTTTTTAATCCGTTTTAAAGTGGCTAGGGTTTGTCTTTTAGGTTGATTGTTTGGTTTTAAAGAAGAAAATGTTGTATTTATAGGAGGGAAGAAACGACCTTCTCTAGTGGCCTCAAGACGACATCGTATAGGGCGACCAAATTCAACCCGACCCGATTACCCTCAAGATCCGCGCGTTTCTGCGGTGAAGGGACATTTTCGCGATTAGTCCTTTTTTTTGCCGCTATTCGATTAGATCCATTGTAGGTTTTCTTTGTTTTTTAATTCTTTCTCGGGGATTTGTGCGTCATTTCAATTTGATCCTATCTGTACGCTGCGTTTTAGCTGTTGGAACATTTGCTAGTGTAATCCATGATTATTTGGACGCATTATGTTTTAGTCCTTTTTCGATTTCATTTTTAATTTATTACTTTTTAGCTTCCTAATTTTGTTTTGATTTCAATACAGTCCTTTAATTAATTAATTTAATTATTTTTTATTGATTTTTCTAATTATTCTCCTTTTTTATATTAATATTATATATTATATATTTTTAAATTGTTCTAGATTTTATTTTCCTTTATATGCTACTTATTTTCATTAATTATTTGTTTATATATTGTAACACCCTGAATTAGGGGTTATTTGTAATTTAAATATTTTTCCATGTGTGTGCTTGAAGAATTAAATTCTAGAAGTATTAAGCATGTTCTAGGGCCTAGAGCTAACCTTGAGCCAGTCGGACTTGGAACTAAAAATTTCTTTTTAAGTATCTTAAATGAGGAAGCTAGGAGATAGGGGTAAATTTGAAATTTGGGAGAAACATGTCACGAAATAAGGCGAAGAGCAAAGTGGTAACCTAGCGCCCTTAAGAGTTGGAGGAGAGAATGGGCGCAGGTCGCAGTTTCGAGTGGCTGGAGCAGCGTTTTGCATTTTCTTTTTATATATGCGGTGATGGGCTGAGTTAAGGAGGGCTTAAAAGAAGTTGGGGCGAGTCTATGACACAAACGGCGCCTGGGCAAAGCGGCTGGCAGCGTGTGATGGTTCCAGCTGGTCCTAGGTTCAAGTGGCGTGAGCAGCAAGTGGCGTTTTATTTTTGTTTTGGCGTTAAGGCAAGGGGGAACCAAGGAAGTAGGATTTAAAAGAAAACATGGCGCATTCATGTCACAAAAGAACGCTCTGGCCGAATGGCCTGGGGCGCTACCTGGCCGCTTGTTCCACCAGGTCCTGTGTTCGAATCTTAGAAGCTGCAGTTTGGGGTTTATTTTTTTTTAATGCTGGCGTGAAAATGGAGTTGGCCTGCACATGGGTTCTTTGTTCGGCTGGAAGAGTTTGGCAAGCACATGGTTTCTTTTATTTTTTTATTATTTATTTGATGAGATAATAAGGGATAATAAGGATTAATTTAGATTTTAATTAGATTATTATTTGATTAATCTAAAAAGGTGGCAAAGAGAAAAAGTGGGCACAGGTTCAATTCAAATTCTTTTTGAATTAATTCAAGCTAGTGGCCAAGAGGGATTTAAGGAAATTGATTGAATTTTAAACTCTTCAAAGGAAGAGTGGACAAAGAAATATAGGGGCATTAGTGCTAATTTTATCTAAATTGGTTTTCTTTTATTTCTTTTTCCAATTTGTTTCCTAGCCAAAATTCCTCTGTTCATCTTTTAGTTTCTCCTTCTCATTCTTTCAGGCCAAAAATCATTCTCTTCTCATAGTCCTTGACGAATTTTCATCTTATTTTTCATTCTTTTCTCTATTGGCCGAATACTCTCCTCCTCTCATTCTTTGAAACTTTAAGCACCTATTTCCCATTATTTTCTTCCTCAAGCCGAATCTCCTGCTATTTCTTTAGTAGCCTTTGCCGAATAATTAAAGTAGGATAGATCTCTTGATTTCGTTGACAATCGATTTGGCAAAGGTATTTCGGGATCTTGAAGAAATCGATCCCAAGTCTCCATTCTCTCACAATGTAATTTGATTCGGGAATCGGGTCCGTGGTTAGTATCCGTGGAGTGTGAAGGTAAGGTTTTGGGTTCACAAGGAACCCTTTTCAATTATTTTGGTTTGGTCGAATAGGCCTTTGGGTATTAACACCGACAATTGGCCGAATGTAGGGTCAAGATCTAGCATCGTAGATTGGCTTTTGGGATCTAGGAATTACGATAGTAATGTGTGTGTGTGTAAACTCTTTACACACTTTATTAATAAACTTGCTATATTATTGTCTTGAGTATAAATTTTGGTAGTGATCTATGATATGCTTGTGGGCTTAAACATGGATTCGGGTAAGTCCCCTAACTTGTGATTTTTGATATATGTTTGCATGCCATCACATGATGTTTAATACTATGACATGATATATGAAATTTGTTGTATAAGCATGTGATGGTGGGATTGATGAGAGGAGGGGATGAACTATGGACTGTCCGTCGGTGGTTTTGACCACAAGATGGGTTGGCCCCATCAGATTATTTGTGACCTATGGTCATCAAAGTGGTTTTGACCACAGCGATTGATTATTTGCGACTAAGTCCCGGTGGTTTGGTACCACCAAAGTGGTTTTGACCACACTTGATATTTTGTGACCTATGGTCATCGGTGGTTTTGACCACACGATGGGTTGGCCCCATCATCCGATTTGTGACTCTAAGTCATTAGTGGTTTTGACCACCGGTGGTTTTGACCACACTGGGTAGAAAAGGAGTATGGATGGTTAGGTTGGGTTGCATGTGCATGTTTATTAATGACTTGTGTATGAGTTATCTTCTTGGGTGGGGATTACACATCTGAGTCTTGGTGACTCACCCTTTCCCTAACATTTTGCAGATGAGTAGATCGCGGAGATGGAGCCGGAAGGACTCAAGGTGGCCATGCAGTGGAAATTTTAATTAGACGAACTTGGACTTTGTTTTATTTTATTTAATGTTGGTTTATTTTAATTAAGTTGTAGTAAGGCCTAGACATAATTTTATTATTCTATGTTTGGATTAATTTGTTAAACTATTTTCTAACATTAAATTAAGTACACGTGGTTTCTAAAATTTTAAATCTTAAAAATGTTTTATCGTGCCATCGGGCACACCGAATCAGTAATAATCGACTTAATGAATATTTTTTTAAATAAACCTAAGTATGGTGTTTATACACCTCAAATGTTTTAAATCGGACGCTATCTTTTATCAAAAGTTAATTTGGCCTAAAGGGATTTTCAAAATGTTTTCTCTGTAGCATACCAAATTCGATCGTAATGTTTGGGCCGGGTTTGGGGCGTTACATATATATTCCTTTTTACACATATAAATTATATTAAATTATTCTTATGTACATATTGTTGATTTCATATTATTTTATGCATGTATTTTCCTTTAAATTTATCTATGTATATATATCTTTTTCTTTTTCTTTTTCTTTGAAATCTATATATAAATATATATAATTGTTCTTTTAAAGATCTTATTTTAAATTATGTTTTATTTATTTCAAACACTTTTCTATATTATTTTTATATATAAATTATTTATTAAGTTTTCATTTTAGATAGATATATTTGGTTTTAAATTATCTTGTATATTATACATTTTAAGTTTCATCTTATATAATAATCATTCCATAAACTCATTTATAAATTGTTAAGTTGATTAACTTATTTTATAAATTGTTTTATAGATTGTTGGTTTCAAACTTTTTTTTTTCTTTTTATTTATTTTAAATCTATTTGTTATTATTTAAAATTTGTTTTATACTAATTTGCCTTGTAAATTTTGTAAGATTACTATATTTTTTAGTTTATTGGTTTTTTGACTATTAAATGGGTCTTTTGAAATCGAGTATGTTAAAAAATAATGGCTATCATGTATTTGTACATTTAAATTGTTTGTATCATTATTGTTCATTTGTATAATGTTGAATTTGTGTGTTATTTCATGCTTGATGCTATGCTTGTGCTTCTTGTTATTGTTTTATGTTTCAAACTCCAATGTATTCAAACCTTTACTAAATGTTTCATTTCTTATTACAAAATAACCAAATAAAATGCATTTTGGGCCAATTTTAAAATTGCTTATTTAAAATTTCTCAAAATAAGGCAATATTTGTGTGTTTGGAAGTTCGAAAAATTGCACCCTAACGTGCTGGGTGTCAATTATCCGTTCGACCAAATAACCAAATACCCTTTTAATTGCATGTTTTGAAAATCAAAGAGGATCTCGGTATCAAGGTATAAATGTGTCATATCCTAATGTATTGGATATGGTGTTTTTATTCCATTGGAACGAGTGAATCTTGAGATTCAATTCAAAGTTTAATTAACATTCTTTAAAAAGAATCACACTTTGAACATTTTCAAGTTTTCAATACAAGGACACTAATTAATCAATTTGGTACCCGTTCTGGGGCGCACGAGGGTGCTAACCCTTCCTCGTGCGTAACCGACTCCCGAACCCTTTTTATTATTTAATTTTGTAGACCAAAATTTTCTTTTTATGAGGTGGTCCAATCACACCTAAACAAAAAATGGTTTCGACATAAGGAAAATTAAGTATTAACCACTAAAATTAACATTTTCCATCAATTTACATAATTTTGATTGATATAATAACAAATTAGACCCTTAACATTTTCATATTTTAAAGACCAATATGTACGGTACTTCATTGTAAACTAGTTTAATATAGGTTTTAGATGTTGATTAAAAAAAACTTAATACAAATTGAACTAGAACAACCAATACTCACCGAATACTATATTGCTGATCGGTAGCATTGGTGAGATATGATAATTTTTGTATTTATAGATATTTTTATAAATCCCTAACATATAATGATTGTGTTTATTGTAAAATATAATAATTAAAATTTTTGTAAGTTTGTACTTTATTCTATATTTCTTTCACAAAATAATTATATTATATTATATTTTCAGTATATTTCATATAATATTCTATTTGCATTAGTTTCAAATCATAAATCATGATTAAGGCGAACCAAGATACGTAAAAGAAAGAGATAAAAAGTATTAATCATGTTGCATTAATATGAAGAGGGTTCTATATTTATATAAGAAAGATGCCGTCACATATTATCAAAATATACATTAACTTCGACACCTAGTGAGTTTTGAACAGCCACAATTCCAAGGATTAACAGCTTCTTGGAGAAGGCGACGGTAGGAAACAAGACCGGAGACCTCTGGATGGTGGATTGTCATAGCTGCATCTATTTGGATAACCTCTTCCATCACCACTATGCCAATTAGAGCCAAACAAATTAACCATGTTTTCATTGTAACATCCTAAAAATATGAGTATCGATATGTTGCATGTTTTGGTGTTTAGCTTGTGAATGATTAAATTTGTGTGCTTAATATAGTCTTGAAAAGGCATGGGATTATTTGGAATTAGAATAAATTTTAGTAATGAGTTCTTTATTGAAGTGGAACAAGTGACCCTGATGCTTAAGGTAATTAAATGGCAAAAACTAGCATAAGATGAGCTAGTAGCAAGGTGGAATAGGCGCCATGAGTGTTGCTTGAGGGAAGAGGTTCGAATCCCATGGATAGCATTTTGGTGATATTTATTTTTTGCTCTTTCTTAGCAAGTGTCGGCCAAGCTCTATTCTTGGTAAGGATGGACTAATTCTTTTATGGTAAGGTGGTTAAAGGTTATGGCAAACATGAATTTAGGGATAGAATTTGCTTGATTTTGGGGATAGGATTTCAAAACTTTTGGAAGGTGGAGGAACATAAGGCACCTCTTAAGGGAGAGTGTTTTGGAAAGGTATGATGGCCAAGTTTGACCATGTATGTGGACGGCATAGGGGGCTAAGGGGGATGGCCGGTTTTTGGTGCTAGCTTGGTAGGATTAGGTGCTAAATGAGCACATCTTTCATTTGGTTATTTTGGGTGCTTTTCTTAAAAAAATTTCTCTATTTTTCCCTCTCCCTAGCCGAATGTGCCATAAGCTTTAGGGAAGCAATTGTTTCTTTTGGCCATTTCTTTCTTTTACCATTTCGGTCTTAGGATTGATTATTCTCCAAATCTTTTTCTTCCCTTTGTGACTGAAACCATATAACCATCTAGGACCATTTCTTTTCTTCTCTTTTTCCTCTTCATTGCCGAATGCATATTGGTTTCAAAGTTTCTTCTTGGTTCATCTTCCATCCTTGAGAACCGAAATACAAACCTCTCATCTCTATTTTTTCTTTTCTTTTTACTACTCACAAAAGACTCACAAACATTTCTCTCTTCCAAAAATTTTCCACTATGGCCGAATGTTGATGACAATCTTCTTAGCCGAATCCTTCTCTCCACATCTATTCACTTCTCAATCATTCTTTTTATTCATACCTTGATTAATCGTGGTGTAGTGGAGTGTCGATCATTTCTTCATCGATAGTCGATCTTAGGCATCATAAGAAAGTGTGGAAAAGGATTTCATCATTCAAGGTAAGGGATTCATTTTATTTCGAACGGGGTTCTATGTTATTTTTTATTTGGCTTATGATGGTATTGATTAATCGATTCTATCATAAGGACCCTATTAATCGACTCTCTTTTTGTGAACGTAAGAACTTCGTGGCAATCAAGATAGGGACAAAAAAGGGTTGTTAATAGCGTTTGGAAAAGGGGTGGTTCCGCTATTCCCCCTAAATTCAAACGAAGGACTGTTTCAGCAATCCGAGATTTTCCACCGGGTTGTGGACCCTCATCCGGCGAAAATCAATTATTTGAAGTCATTCGTACTCCTGAGCATTTGACTGTTCGTGGTTTTTCATTGGGTTATGAACTATCGATCGAGGAGAAATCACAACTAGCTGTTGTTCGAGATTCCGAGGGTAAAGATCTAGATCGTTCATCATTAGAATAGCTTTATATTAAATATTAGTGTTCTAATTAAGCGTGATAAATATTTAGGTATCGACGAGCGGGAAAGTATAGTACTCACCGTAATCAGGTGTGTAACTTCACACTTATCTCATGGGTTATACTATGCCGTAAGTATTCAATTAAAAATCGTAAAGTCAGTAAAATTGGAAAATACGATTTATTAGCACTTTTGGTGGGAAAGCATGAAAACGGTATTAAAGTTGTGAAAATTACGAATTTTCCCTTAACAAGCTATATTGTTAAAAAGTGATATTTTGGGCCATATGAATTATTTTTGATAAATTGGCCAAGTGAGAAATTTGTGAAAAGGGCCTCATGTGTATATATGGGCTAAAAAGCGCTAGATCGATATATGGGCCAAAGCGCTAGATCGATATAAGGGCCAAAATTGCTAGATCGTTAAATGGGTTAAATTGTTATTTTGACTAATGGGCCAAGTTGATAACTTGTAATACGGGTTTTTTTGTTGAAACTTACCTTATGAATATATTGTTATGCATTCTATATATACATGACTGCATGGGTTGGGATAATTGACGAAGAGAAGAAAGGCCTGTTGCCAAAATCTAGTTCGGTGACTCTGTCACAATCTAGTTCGGTGACTCTGTCACAATCTAGTTCGGTGGCTCTACCACAAATATTTTAAATGGCTTAATGCCTGTGATTGGTGTGTTGGCGGGGTGGGTTGACTTGATCCCCACAGGTGTGATGGTTGGTACGGGTGGTGTGTAGCGGATGGAAATTAGGCTTGGTTGGGAATTGCATATTACAAGCTTTTTTTTTATATTTGATTTATATATTGTATTTTTTGTAGATGGGCTCAAGCCTAATTTAATGCTTAAGTGGATTTGGCCCAGTGGACACGGTAAGTGGGTTACACATTGAGTTCTAAGTAACTCACCCTATTTTTCTTACCCTTCTCAGGTAATAGTAATTGATGGAGGCTTGGGCCGGGGATGACTTCGTGTGGAGGCCATACTACGAATGATGGGTTTTTATAAACTTGAACTTCTTTTTAATATTTTTATTTTTATTTAAGTACTATTTTGATTGCGATGTAATAAGGCCTCTGGTATTATTTTATGGATTTTTATTCGTGGATAGAATTTTAATATGTTTTAGTTACTTAAATGGGGCTGTTTAAATTTTATAAATGATTTCTTAAACTTGCGTATAAAGAATAATAAAAAAAGAGATTTTCTTAAATATCACTTAATCCAAAATATTTTGTGAAAACTCTTTTATAAGTTTAAGATTTCCACCAATTATTTCTCTGAAAATCAAATTGTAAATTCTTATGTTTTAAAATTATGGTTTTCAAATAAATCTCGATTTATGATCAATTCCATTTTTTTCAAAATCGTTTTGAAGAATTGTTTTCATTAAAAGCAGTGATGACTAGATGTAAGTTCAAATTGTGTGGCATGCCAAGTCTGGTCTTAACGCATAGGCCGGGTTTGGGGTGTTACATTTTATGATATCAGAGCCAGTTTCAAAACTCGGCTATAGTTTGGGTTCAACCAAAAAAAACTTGTTTAAAACTGTTTTAATTTCTAGACTTTATGTTTTAAAGGTAGTATGGCACCACGAGCATCCGGCACCAAGCCAAGTAAGTATTTGTATATTAAATGTTTATTATTGTGATATGAACATAGGAACACTCTAGAACTTCTAGTTTTAGGTGTCGAAAATGGTAGAGATTGAGACTATAGGACGTGATTGCGAAAACAAATTTACCTCTTATATCTCATAAAATATCGTTAATAAACACTAAAATGGTATTCTGATTCATAAAACTTGTAATCAGATTAAATCAAATTAGTCATTATGAGCACTAGAGGACATGGTCGTGGACATGGTAGACGTGGCCGTGGTAGAGGATGAGGTGCTAGAGATGCAACTGAAGCGCCGGGTCATATGCCGGAAATGGATGCACCTACTTCACCCGGGAGTGAGACTGGATCACATGACCATTCGAGAGAGGACAATGCTTTGACTAAAGCAATGTTGTGAGTCCTTGAAAGGGTTGCTGGGACTAGAACTGGTCCAGTAGTTCGTGGATCAATTTCGGAATGACTTAAATCAAGTGGTGCCGAGGTTTTTAGAGGTGTCTCTGTTGTAGCTCCGAATTTTGCGGAATATTGGCTCGAGGCTGTAGAGCGGATTATGGATGATTTGGAGTGCACCGCCGAGCAGAAACTAAGAGGAGCTGTGTCCTTGTTAAGGGACGAGGCGTATCAATGGTGGCTTACTGTTCGAGAAGGCACCGAGGCTGCATTGTTTACTTGGGATTTCTTCAAAGCTACTTTTCAAGGGAAGTACATCGGGACAAGTTATGTAGATGCCCGGAGGAAGGAATTCCTGAATTTGGTTTAAGGAAATAAGACAGTGGCAGCTTACGAGGCAGAATTTCTTCGTTTGAGCCGATATGCTTGCACAAAAGTGCCGACAGATCATGAGCGTTGTGTACGCTTTGAAGATGGGCTGAATGATGAGTTACGGGTATTGATAGCCCCACAACAAGTACGGATCTTTGCCT
Organism: Gossypium sturtianum; assembly: GCA_025698515.1. Taxonomy (NCBI): domain Eukaryota; kingdom Viridiplantae; phylum Streptophyta; class Magnoliopsida; order Malvales; family Malvaceae; genus Gossypium; species Gossypium sturtianum. The sequence goes on along the minus strand of CM046949.1, from coordinate 67,489,451 downwards.
CGCTTGTGGAGAAAGCCAAGATAGCCGAAGAGGCTAAGAATTCAGAACGTCAGAACCGGGAAAGAGTCACAGGCAAGAGGGATTTTAAGTATCCGAGTTCTGCTAAAAGGTTCCAGAAAAGGCCTCAAAATGATGATCCAACTCAAGCTAGAGCGCCTGTGGTTACCAATCAAAATCGGATCAGGTCTTGTCGTGGGAAGCGACACCCCGGGAATGTTGGAGGAAAGCGGTGCTTGCTATAAATGTGGTTCCAAGGATAATCGATAAGAATTGCCTCGACGGCCCCGTCACGAATCAGGAAGCTCGCAACCCTAATGCTCAGCCAGCTAGAGGTACTCAGCAGCCACCGAGAGGCCGTGGATCGTGTCGCGGTGGTAATGGTAACGGACGTGGTCAAGGTACACCGGGTCGAGGTAATGACTTCAGAGGTAACGCAGAGGCAAGACAGCCGGGGTTGGTCTATGCGGTTAGGCGTAGGGAAGATGGCGATTCACCTGATGTGATAACTGGTACATTCTTCATCTTTGATGTACCTATTACTGCTTTGATAGATATCGGGTCTACCCACTCGTATGTTGCTAGTGCCATATCTGGAAACCTGAATATTAGATCTGAGATTACCGATAGAGAGATGACCGTAATTAGTCCTTTAGGACAGTCGGTAATCGTGAATAAATTGTTTAGAGACGTGCCCTTGGAAATTCAAAGAGAAATATTTTTAGCGAATTTGATGGAATTGCCTTTCGGCGAGTTTGATCTTATTTTGGGCATGGATTGGTTGGTGAAGCACTGGCGCAATTGGATTGTGCTTAAAAAGCGGATGTCAATAAGGATTTGTGGATGATAAGGAGGTAGTAATGATAGGCGAGCGAAGGAACTTTTGGCAAATGTGGTATCTGCTTTGAAGGCAGAGAAGTTGGTGCGGAAAGGGTATGGAGCATTCCTAACCTTCATTAGTGCTTTGGACGTCAAGGAACTATCGGTGGAAGGTGTGAGAACGGTGAAAGAATTTTTAGATGTCTTTCCCGAAGAACTTCCAGGTCTACCTCCAGATCGGGAAGTAGAATTTGGCATTGAGCTTTTTGGGCAGCTCCAAAGTGTCTATTACTCCTTATAGAATGGCGCAGAAGGAGTTAGCGGAGCTTAAAGCTCAAATTCAAGAATTGTTAGATCAGGGATTTATTCGACCGAGTGTGTCCCCGTGAGGAGCACCAGTTTTGGTCGTCAAGAAGAAGGATGGGTCGATGCATTTGTGCATTGATTATAGGCAGTTGAATAAATTGATGATCAAGAATAGGTATCCATTGCCGAGAATTGATGACCTGTTTGATCAATTGAGAGGAGCTTCAGTTTTCTCCAAGATTGATTTAAGATCGGGTTATCATCAACTCAAGGTTAAAGAGGCAGATATTCATAAGACGGTATTCCGAACTCGTTATGGACATTATGAGTTTTTGGTTATGTCGTTTGGTTTGACCAATGCACCAGCTGCATTTATGGACATGATGAATCGAGTCTTTCAACCTTATCTAGACCGGTTCGTAGTGGTGTTCATAGATGATATCTTGGTATATTCGAGGAATGAAGAAGAGCATGACTCACATTTGCGTATTGTGTTGCAAATTTTGCGAGATAAGCAACTTTATGCCAAATTCAGTAAATGCAAATTTTGGTTGAAGGAAGTGACTTTCTTGGGTCATGTGGTGTCAGCCGAAGGAATAAGAGTTGATCCTCGGAAGGTTGAGGCAGTGTTGGATTGGAAACCGCCAAAGTCAGTGGCTGAGATCCGGAGTTTCTTGGGTTTGGCTGGTTACTATAAACGCTTTGCTGATGGGTTTTCATTGATTGCTGCACCTCTAACCAAGCTGTTTTGAAAGGGGGTATCGTATGTGTGGACCGATAAACAACAAGAAAGTTTCGAGAAACTGAAGTAGATTTTGACGGAAGCGCCAGTACTGATTTAGCCTGAGGCTGGAAAAGAGTTTATCGTTTACTGTGATGCGTCACACACGGGTTTAGGATGTGTACTAATGCAAGGTGGAAAAGTGGTGGCTTATGCTTCTCGTTAGTTGAGGCTGGACGAAGTCAACTACCCTACTCATGACTTGGAGTTGGCTGCGGTGGTGTTTGCTTTAAAGATTTGGAGGCACTATCTCTACGGTGAGAAGTCGATCATTTATACGGACCATAAGAGTCTTAAGTACCTCCTTACCCAAAAGGATTTGAACTTGAGACAACGGAGATGGGTGGAGTTGTTAAAGGATTATGACTTCTCAATCGAGTACCATCTTGGAAAGGCTAACGTGGGCGGCAGCGTTGAGTCGTAAGGTAGTATCGGAGTTAAGAGCAATGTTTGCTCATCTCGATTTGTATGAGGATGGCGATCGCTAGCGGAACTTGGTGAAGCCATTGTGGTTAGAAACAGATCAAGGAAAAGCGGTTATTAGATGAAAAGTTGGGTCCTTTAATGCAACAAGTTGAAATTGGTATAATAGGGATTTTGGATTAAACAAGGATGGCGTCTTTGTGTTTTCGTGGAAGAGTTTGTATGCCCATGGATTCGGATTTGAGACAAATGATTCTACGAGAGGCGCATAGTAGCCCTTATGCTATGCACCCCGGAGGAAATAAGATGTATCGGGATCTCCGTGAGCAGTATTGGTGGCCAAGGTTAAAGCGGGAGGTTACTGATTTTGTAGAAAAGTGTTTGACGTGTCAAAAAGTAAAGGCGAAACATCAATTACCATCGGGTTTATTGCAACCGGTAAAGATTCCTATATGGAAATGGGAGCAGATAATGATGGATTTTGTTAGTGGGTTACCCTTAACACCTACTAAGAAAGATTTCGTTTGGGTGGTAGTTGATCGATTGACGAAGACTGCTCATTTTCTACCTATTCGTATGGATTACTCGCTGCAGAAGTTGGCTAAGCTGTATGTATCTGAGATTGTGAGGTTGCATGGGATACCAGTGTCTATCATATCGGACAGGGATCCTAGGTTTACATCGCGGTTTTGGAAAGCTTTGCATGAGGCTTTGGGAACAAAGTTAAACTTCAGTACGGCTTTTCATCCTCAGTCAGATGGTCAGTCAGAAAGAGTAATTCAGATTTTGGAAGACATGTTAAGAGGTTGCGTGATTGACTTCAGAGGTAGTTGGGAGGATTTTCTACCGTTGGCGAGTTCGCGATAATAACATAGTTACCAATCTAGTATTCAAATGGCGCCCTATGAAGCGTTATACGGTCGTAAGTGTCGTACCCTTACTTGTTGGACTGAATTGGGGGAACGACAGTTGTTGGGTCCTGAGTTGATAACTGAGACGGAAGAGAAGGTAAAGGTGATTCGAGTGCGGTTAAAGGAAGCTTCGGATAGACAAAAGTCGTATGCGGATCTGAAGCGTAAGGATATTGAGTTTGCGGTGGGAGATCAGGTCTTTCTGAAAGTCTCACCTTGGCAGAAAATTTTTAGATTTGGAAGGAAGGGCAAGTTCAGCCCTAGGTTCATTGGACCGTACCGTGTGTTGAAGCGTGTAGGACCAGTGGCCTATTAGCTTGAATTACCTCCAGAGTTGAGTCAGATTCATAGTTTTTTCCATGTTTCTGTAACATCCCCAAACCCGGCCCAAACATTACGACCGAATTTGGTTTGCTACAGAGAAAACATTTTGGAAACCATTTTTAAGACTGATTTTAAAATTTGTCGAAATGCCTTTTAAATTAAATTTCTTTGTTAAAAACCATACTTAATAAATATTTGTTGAGTCGAGTTGTTTACAAATTTCAAATGTACCCGATGGTACCTTAAAACATTTTTTATGTTTAATTTGAGAAAACATGTGCATCCGTTTTAACATCATCGATTAGTTTAAACAAAACATTCAAAACATGCAAGCAATAATAAAATAATCCTAGGAGGCCTTATTACAATTAAACAACATAAATCCAAAAGAAAGATAGATAAAATCTAAAATTCATTTATTAAAAACTCCCTTTGCATGGCCACCTCGAGTCCATCCGGCTCCATTTCCGCGATCTACTCATCCGCAAAATGTTAAGGGAAAGGGGTGAGTCACCAAGACTCGAGTGTGTAATCCCCACCCGGTAAAGTAACTCATACACAAGTCATTAATAAACATGCACATGCAACCCAACTAGCCATCCATACTCCTTTTCTACCCCGTGTGGTCAAAACCACTGGTGGTCAAAACCACTGATGACTTAGAGTCACAAATCAGATGATGGGGCCAACCCATCGTGTGGTCAAAACCACTGATGACCATAGGTCACAATAATCAAGTGTGGTCAAAACCACTGGTGGTACCAAACCACTGGGACTTAGTCGCAAATTAATCAATCGTTGTGGTCAAAACCACTGATGACCATAGGTCACAAATAATCTGATGGGGCCAACCCATCTTGTGGTCAAAACCACTGACGACAGTCCATAATTCTTCCCCCTCCTCTCATCAATCCCACCATCACATGCTTATATATCAATTATCATGTTTCATGTCATAGCATTTAACATCATGTAATGGCATACAAATCATATATCAAAAATTACAATTTAGGGACTTACTGAATTCCATGCTTAGTCATAAGCAAATCACAACCAAAAGATCTAAGGCAAATAATAATAGCACGTAAATTAATAAAGTGTGTATAGAGATCTTACACACCTATTTTCTAGCAATTCTCGAATATACTAGCGAAATCTCGAGACGTTGTTTCCTCCAATTCACCGAATTCCCGTATTTGTCACTTGTCCTATCGAGATTCCTACCAAAACACTTGATAATAATTAGCTTGCACATCTATTCATAACCAAAGCCTATAGCCGAATGTTACTTACCACCTTTCCTTAGGAGAATAAATCCCAAAAGCTTCCCTTAATAGCTATGGCTTCCCTCTTACTAATGCTTGAAAAGAATCCCAAAAAGGATCTTGTGCTCCTTGATATTCGACCAAAGTAACTCTAATGGAGAAGGAAAGATTTCGGCTATATAGTGATGAAAGGAGAAAATATGTGAATAAAAGTGAGGAATATAAGTAGAAAAGAGAATAACAATGAGTGAATGGGGATTCGGTTTAATCAACAATGGAAGAAAGAAAAGAAAAAAGGATTTGAGGAAGAAAGAGGTTCGGCCAAATGAAAGAAAAAAGAAAATGGACAAAAGAGATAGAAGTTTCGGCTATGGTTGAAGACAATACTCAAGTTTCGGTTTTGAGTGAAAAAAGAGGGAGAGAATAGAAGATGAACAAAAATGACTAAATGGTCAAACAAGTTAGGCTTATCAAAAAGGTAAAATTCGGCCAAAAGAAAAGAGAGATTGGGAGAGTGTTTTGCAAACTTTTGCACCAAATGAAAGAAATGACCAAAACAAATTCCTAAGCCTTACCAACACTAGCATATTCGGCCAAAAACCCCCCCTTTAGCCACATTGCCGTCCAAGTTCATGGCATAAAGGCCATGAATTTGTTTCCAAAACATTTCCCACAAACCAAGCCTTTGTCCCCTCAATTTACCATAACTTCAAGATATCTTTCCAAAACCTTTGAATCTTATCCCTTAAATTAAGCTTTCCTTAATCATAAATTCAACTTACCAAAAGTTATTAGTCCACCTATCATAAATAAGTTTGACCGGCCATCAATGCTAATACACAAAAATAAAGTCTTCAAAAATGCTTTCCATGATACTCGAACCTCTAACCTCAAGCCACTATTCAAGCTCCTTAACCAACTTGCCACTTACTCCTCTTATGCTATAAATGAACACTTAAATTAACTTAAGTGCTAAGCTCACCTAATCCACTTCATTAAATAAGCCATACTAAAATTTATTCTAACTTCCTAATTAAAATCAAACCTTCACAAGACTATGCTAACACACAAAATTCATATCCAAGCCAACACAAAAATAATTAATATTCTAATTTTCCTAAAGCTCAAGGCCCAATCCTACTAGGCCCGATTTCGGGATGTTACAGTTTCTATGCTGAGCCTTTATAGATCGGATCCATCTCACATAATACCGGTAGAAGAAGTGGAGTTAAGGCCAGACTTGTCTTTCAAGGAGGAACCAGTGAGAATCTTAGACCGTGATGTTAAGGTGCTAAGAAAGAAGACTGTTCCGTTGGTTAAGGTTCTATGGCGTAATCACGGAGCGGAGGAAGCTACGTAGGAGCCTGAGGACGCAATTCGGCAATGATATCCTCATCTCTTTTAATCAGGTAAATTTCGAGGACGAAATTTTTTTAAGGAGGGTAGAATTGTAACATCCTAAAAAATATGAGTATCGATATGTTGCATGTTTTTGTGTTTAGCTTGTGAATGACTAAATTTGTGTGCTTAATATAGTCTTGAGAAGGCATGGGATTATTTGGAATTAGAATAAATTTTAGTAATGAGTACTTTATTGAAGTGGAACAAGTGACCCTGATGCTTAAGGTAATTAAATGGCAAAAACTAGCATAAGATGAGCCAGTAGCAAGGTGGAATAGGCGCCATGAGTGTTGCTTGAGGGAAGAGGTTCAAATCCCATGGATAGCATTTTGGTGACATTTATTTTTTGCTCTTTCTTAGCAAGTGTCGGCCAAGCTCTATTCTTGGTAAGGATGGACTAATTCTTTTATGGTAAGGTGGCTAAAGGTTATGGCAAACATGAATTTAGAGATAGAATTTGCTTGATTTTGGGGATAGGATTTCAAAACTTTTGGAAGGTGGAGGAACATAAGGCACCTCTTAAGGGGGAGTGTTTTGGAAAGGTATGATGGCCAAGTTTGACCATGTATGTGGACGGCATAGGGGCTAAGGGGATGGCGGTTTTGGTGCTAGCTTGGTAGGATTAGGTGCTAAATGAGCACATCTTTCATTTGGTTATTTTGGGTGCTTTTCTTAAAAAAATTTCTCCATTTTTCCCTCTCCCTAGCCGAATGTGCCATAAGCTTTAGGGAAGCAATTGTTTCTTTTGGCCATTTCTTTCTTTTACCATTTCGGTCTTAGGATTGATTATTCTCCAAATCTTTTTCTTCCCTTTGTGACCGAAACCATCTAACCATCTAGGACCATTTCTTTTCTTCTCCTTTTCCTCTTCATTGCCGAATGCATATTGGTTTCAAAGTTTCTTCTTGGTTCATCTTCCATCCTTGAGAACCGAAATACAAACCTCGCATCTCCATTTTTTCTTTTCTTTTTACTTCTCACAAAAGACTCACAAACATTTCTCTCTTCCAAAAATTTTCCACTATGGCCGAATGTTGATGACAATCTTCTTAGCCGAATCCTTCTCTCCACATCTATTCACTTCTCAATCATTCTTTTTATTCATACCTTGATCAATCATGGTGTAGTGGAGTGTCGATCATTTCTTCATCGATAGTCGATCTTAGGCATCATAAGAACGTGTGGAAAAGGATTTCATCATTCAAGGTAAGGGATTCATTTTATTTCGAGGGGGTTCTATGTTATTTTTTATTTGGCTTATGATGGTATTGATTAATCGATTCTATCATAAGGACCCTATTAATCGACTCTCTTTTTGTGAACGTAAGAACTTCGTGGCAATCAAGATAGGGACAAAAAGGGTTGTTAATAGCGTTTGGAAGAGGGGTGGTTCCGCTATTCCCCCTAAATTCAAACGAAGGACTGTTTCAGCAATCCGAGATTTTCCACCGGGTTGTGGACCCTCATCCGGCGAAAATCAATTATTTGAAGTCATTCGTACTCCTGAGCCTTTGACTGTTCGTGGTTCTTCATCGGGTTATGAACTATCGATCGAGGAGAAATCACAAATAGCTGTTGTTCGAGATTCCGAGGGTAAAGATCTAGATCGTTCATCATTAGAATAGCTTTATATTAAATATTAGTGTTCTAATTAAGCGTGATAAATATTTAGGTATCGACGAGCGGGAAAGTATAGTACTCACCGTAATCAGGTGTGTAACTTCACACTTATCTCATGGGTTATACTATGCCATAAGTATTCGATTAAAAATCGTAAAGTCGGTAAAATTGGAAAATACGGTTTATTAGCACTTTTGGTGGGAAAGCATGAAAACGGTATTAAAGTTGTGAAAATTACGAATTTGCCCTTAATAAGCTATATTGTTAAAAAGTGATATTTTGGGCCATATGATTTATTTTTGATAAATTGGCCAAGTGAGAAAATTGTGAAAAGGGCCTCATGTGTATATATGGGCCAAAAGCGCTAGATCGATATATGGGCCAAAGCGCTAGATCGATATAAGGGCCAAAATTGCTAGATCGTTAAATGGGTTAAATTGTTATTTTGACTAATGGGCCAAGTTGATAACTTGTAATACGGGTTTTTTGTTGAAACTTACCTTATGAATATATTGTGATGCATTCTATATATACATGACTGCATGGGTTGGGATAATTGACGAATAGAAGAAAGGCCTGTTGCCAAAATCTAGTTCGGTGACTCTGTCACAATCTAGTTCGGTGACTCTGTCACAATCTAGTTCGGTGGCTCTGCCAAAAAAATTTTAAATGGCTTAATGCCTGTGATTGGTGTGTTGGCGGGGTGGGTTGACTTGATCCCCACAGGTGTGATGGTTGGTACGGGTGGTGTGTAGCGGATGGAAATTAGGCTTGGTTGGGAATTGCATATCACAAGCATTTTTTTTATATTTGATTTATATATTGTATTTTTTGTAAATGGGCTCAAGCCCAATTTAATGCTTAAATGGATTTGGCCCAGTGGACACGGTAAGTGGGTTACACATTGAGTTCTAAGTAACTCACCCTGTTTTTCTTACCCTTCTCAGGTAATAATAATTGATGGAGGCTTGGGCCGGGGATGACTTCGTGTGGAGGCCATACTACGAATGATGGGTTTTTATAAACTTGAACTTCTTTTTAATATTTTTATTTTTATTTAAGTACTATTTTGATTGCGATGTAATAAGGCCTCTGGTATTATTTTATGGATTTTTATTCGTGGATGGAATTTTAATATGTTTTAGTTACTTAAATGGGGCTGTTTAAATTTTATAAATGATTTCTTAAACTTGCGTATAAGAAAAATAAAAAAAGGGATTTTCTTAAATATCACTTAATCCAAAATATTTTGTGAAAACTCTTTTATAAGTTTAAGATTTCCACCAATTATTTCTCTGAAAATCAAATTGTAAATTCTTATGTTTTAAAATTATGGTTTTGAAATAAATCTCGGTTTATGATAAATTCCATTTTTTTCAAAATCGTTTTGATGAATTGTTTTCATTAAAAGCAGTGATGACTAGATGTAAGTTCGAATTGTGTGGCATGCCAAGTCTGGTCTTAACGCATAGGCCGGGTTTGGGGTGTTACATTCATGTTTGAGACTCCCATGATTGGTCTTTGGTTTCATTGGAATAATTTTGATATCACCTATTTATAGGGTTTTGGAATGATACCCTATTTTAGAAATTACGTCAAATTAGGTGATATTGTTTTGATTTTTTCTTTTTTTGCTTTCTTGTTGTTTAAATTGTAAAATCTGTTAATTTTTTATTATAAAAGAAATACATTTTAGAAATTGGACCCGGTAATCTAAGGGTTTTTTTTTTCTCAATTAGTCGAATATTATGGAATGTGTTTGTGCGTGCACGTGTGTATGTGTGTGTGTGTGTTTTGGCAAAAAAAAAGATAGTTGAGCTCTAATCTCAATATGATACAATCTCAATTAGACTATATATTTCCTATGTTACAGGTTGCATATCATTCAATAAGAAACAAAATCTATCATCTGGTGGTCAGCAATGTAAGTAGAGTCTCATTATTCCATATATAATATACAAATATGTTGTAGTGTACTTTCAAGTAAATAGTTTAGTATGAATTTTTTTTTGTTTATATATAAAAACATATTTATATTTTTTTATTATTACCTCTATAATAGGCCCATTTCGCCCGGCCCATTTGAAACCAAATAAAAACCAAATAAAAAAAACCAATAATTTAATAACAGCAGTCCAACAAATAAGAATACATCAGGCCCAATGCCAAACCCCAAATACAAGCCCAAAATCATTACCCAAACCAACCCAGCCTAAGACAGATCCCATGTCAGAGGTAGAGCAGGCCCAAGTGGCCCGAATGCTTTGAAAACCTCGGAAACCCTAGAAGATTCTAGGGTCGCCTAGTGCCGCAGCCTTCCCACACGCGCGCTGCGCCTCTCCACGTCATTCGGGCATCCACGCCAGCCAGGCATTCGAGCAACGACCTCCACGACGTTTACCTGCAAAACAAGCAAAAAAAAAGCCAGCAGAGAAGAAATAACAGAAAAAAGAAAAAGGATTTTGTATTTTTTATTTTTTATTTTTGTTTCGGCTATATAAAGCCTGATGTAAATCAGAAATGGGGACACACACACGTACTCATACGAAAGAATACGAAATCCAAAAGCAAAAAATTTTGAAAAGGTGATTTCAGTTAATATTTTTTAGATCTTTGTTTTTTTCTTCCGCTCGTAAAAAATCTAGAAAGATATAAGGGATTACCTTCGTAAAATGGACAGTTGGGCTGCTTTCTTTGTCGTAATCGAAGCAAAGAGGTCCTTCGAATCTGGAAATATGGAAGTATTCGGTTGGGTTTGAAAGAAAGTGTAACGACCCAAAATTGGGCCTAGTAGGATTGGGCCCAATGGGCCCTTGGCGTAGGAGTGTTTAAAATTTTTTAGAACAAGAACGACATTATTTCAAGTTGGACTTATTAGGAAGGTGATTTTGAAAAGTTACGGGGTTCTAGGAAGTTCCGGGTTCAAATTGGGCCTTAGCAAAATTTTTGTGTTTAAGCACTTTAAGGTGAGAAGGTAAGTGGCATCAAGGCTTATAGAAATAAGTGTGCATTTTGCTAGCACAAGTGAAGCTAGTGGAGGAGTGGTGTGGCGTTGCATGTATGGGCTTGAGGGGTGGAGTTCGAATCCCACCTAGTGCAAATTTTGGGATTTTATTTTTGTATTCCTTCCCTAAGTGTTAGCCAAGGTGGTATTTAAGGCAAGGAAGACTTTTTGGTTTTGGAAAGGTGGCTAAAGAAATATGGTATGGAGGAAGATAAGGGTTGATGATGGAAAGAATCAAAAGAAAAAGGCATGTGAAGGGAACATGTTGGCTTATAGTGTGGAAGGTGTTTTGGAAAGATTTTTATTTGGTCAATACTCATCTTTTGGAAAAGATGATACATGGTTTTGGTTAAGGGAAAGAGGGGGAGCCTAATTTCTCTAGCTCTCCCTTGCATTTTCACATCTTTGGGGGTCATTTCTTTTTCCTTTCTAAATATTTTGGTTCTTTTGATTGCATTTCCTCTTGACCGAAACTTCAATTTGCCTATTGACTTCTACTCTTTTCTTTTCAAACATTCTCTTTTATACACCATAACCGAAACATCAACTTCATCTCATAGCCGAAACTTGGTTCTTGTGGTTGCCGAAGCTTCTTTGTCTTCTCGGGTTTTCGGTGGTTGTAAGGCCGAATCTATTCTTTGCTACTTCCATCTTCTTGGTTCTCTTGGTGTGGGCCGAATCGGTAGAGTGTTAGCTTACACTCTCATCATCTTTCTAGCCTTAAGGAAATCGATAGAAGGGGATCTATTATTGTCAAGGTAAGGGATTCGTCATGGTTCTTTTTGATCTTTTTCGTTGATCGGTTAGTTTTCTAAACGGTATAGAGGTGATGACTAATCGTTTATTTTTAGGGACCAAATCGCTCGATCACCTATCCCTCGTAATAAAAGACTCGAATTGTTGGTAAGTGATATAGATTGTTAATCAATCGCAATACTTGGTTGAAGTTGAAAATTGGGCTTTGGACTAATTGTTAACCGATTGTACCTTTAGGTGCCGCGGAGAGTATCGTGTTACGGATTCCGAATAAGGTGTGTAATCCCGTACCCTTCCGAATACATGTTTGAAATGGTGTGTAATCCCGTACCCTTCCGAATACATGTTTGAAATGGTGTGTAATCTCATACCTCTCTGAATTTTTGTATGATATGTTCTATGATTCGGTCGAAATACCGAAGAAAACCGGAAACCGGCATCCGTGACCACTCGGGCGTGCGTATGTTCGTAGTAGTAACCATATTTTGCAATGAAACAGTTTGGTCAGCAGCAGTGACGTGATTTTGAAAAATCATGAAAAATAGGATAAAGGGAATTAGACAGCGAATAAGATATCGAATTAAAGCTTACTATGTCTATTTTCATATGAAAGAAACGGAGTAGAAAGAGGAATTTTATATTCTGTGATATTTTAAATTTAGTGGGATTGGCTCTAATTGACTTCGTGGTTCCCTGATCTGTCTTAGAAAAATCATTTAAAATTGTAGAAAGTGAATTATGAGTTATAATTTATATGTATAGATTCCTTAGTGAGCCTATTTTCAATAGAAACAAGTGGAAGCAATATATGAAAACTGTACAGTTAGATATTTGAATTTTGGGTAAGAGATGTCAGAACCGTTAGTCAGTGAAACAAGGGAAACTTTAAGGAATAAAATGTACTAAATGGTTAAGCCAAAAATTCTGGAAACATTTTATTAAGAATATATGTGTCTAGTTTCAAGGAAAATTTACGGATTTAAATTCAAGTTTCCTAACTCGAGTTATAGTCAATTTAGTCAGTATGACGCAGATGGACAGTTTCAATTTTTATGCCCCAAATTAGTAGTTAAGTTTGGGTTGTGAAATTACCATAATACCCTTAGAGGGTAAATTACCGAAATACCCCTGGGTTGCGAGATTACCAAATTACCCTTAGTGGGTAAGATTACCAAATTACAAAAATGCCCTTATGGGTCGAATTACGAAAATGCCCCTATGGGTCGAAATTACGAAAATGCCCCTATGGGCCGATTTGATAGAATGCCTTGATGGGCCGAATTGCAAAGTGTTATAATGGGCCGATTTATCGTAACAAATCTCTGGATTAATAATTGTTGTTTATATTTGTAATTATTATGCCTTACTATGAATGTTGCATTTACATAATTTTGCATGGGATGTGAACAATGCTGAAGAGAAGTGTAGCCTGGTGGCTCTGCCACATTCTGATTCTGGTGGCTCTGCCACAAATTCTGATAATGGCTATGTGCCTAGCATATGGATTAACGACTCTGTGTCGATCATTTTTACCCAAGGCTGTGTGCCGATTATATTACCGTATATGATATTTTGGTGGCTCTGCCACAATCTGTATAGTGGCTATGCCACGCATAATTATGACTCTGGTGGCTCAGCCACAAATATTATGAAATGGCATCTTGCCTGCAAATTATTATAAATGGCAACTTGCCTGCGATTGGTGTGTTTGGCGGGGTGGGTTGACTTGATCCCCACAGGTGTGATGGGATGGTACGGGTGGTGTGTAGCGGATGGATATCTAGGATGGGTTGGGATGCATACATTCATACATTTGCTTCATTTTAAATATTGTTATGTAAATGGGCTTAGGCCCAAGATATTGCTATATGGGTTCAGGCCCAGTGGATGACAGTAAGGGGTTTCACACTGAGTTCTTGTAACTCACTCCCCCTTTTCTTAACCCTTGTAGGTAATGCTCAGTGATATGGACTTGGGCCATGGATGACTCGGTGGAAGCCATACTTCAGAAATGGTGTTTTATTTTGAACTTTAAATTTCTATTTCCGTTCACTTTACTATTTTGGGTTTTTTTTTATGTTGTAATAAGGCCTCTGGAGTATTTTATTATTTGCTTTATGGTTGTTATACTTATTATTTTGCTTAAATTGTTTAAAATGAGAATTTTCTAAAAACTTAAATAAAGGTTTTCCAAAATCGATTAACAAATGGATTTCATAACAAACTTTTACAAATATTTTAACTGGGAAAGTTTTTCTCGAACTATCAACGATATTTTCAAAAGTCACGATTTATAAAGATTTCTAGTTCAAATTATTGATTTATCAAACAACCTTCGAGGTTAGTAGTACTTTATCAAATATTTCAAATCAACTCGTTTTCTCAAAAGGATTTAACATGTTTTTCTCATGTGACATGTCAGATCCGATCTTAACGCATGGGCCGGGTTTGGGGTGTTACAGAAAGTATTCGAATAGGCCTGAATCGGCCACTAATCGCTGATTATCATAGCGTTATAGTGGTTGGACGATGTTTTTTGATGCGGCGAGGAAAGGGATTTCGGCTGAAAGGGAACTAAAGGGGGCTAGGGTTTCATTTTAAAAAAATTTTGCTGATAGTTTTAATGTTGTTTTTTAAGGGATTATGGTTCATTAAGGAAACGGCGCCGTTTGAGCTAATTTCAATAGCTTCAAAACGACGCCGTGTGAAATGCCCCGATCCGACCCGATCCAAAACCCTCATGATCCGCGTGTTTACGTGTTGAAGGGATATTTGCGCTCATGGTCCCTCTTTTTTCAGGCTACTATTCGATTAGATCCATTTTACATTTCTTTTGTTTCTTAATTGATCTCTGTAATTTGCGTGTTTTTTCAATTTAGTTCAGTCTATACGCTACGTTTTGGATATTGGAATATTTATTAGTTTGATCCCTAACAATTTAGGCGCATTTTATTTAAATCCTTAATTTTGTTCTAACAATTTTATTTGTTTAAAAATTATTCCTTTTGATTTTGTTTTTATTACAATTGAGTCTTTTATTTTATTTTTTTTATAATTCTTTTATTCTTTTAAATTTATTTATTATTCATTTTTTTATTGTTTTAACATATTATTTTGAAATGTTTGATTGATTATCTAGTTTTTTTTTTATTTGTATATCTTTTTTAAATTTATTTTAATATAATTTGTTCATTTTAAAATTCTCTTTTATGTATATTTCTTTGATTTAAAAATTTATATAATATTTGTAAATACTTTCATGTATCATTATTTATATATATTATTTAAATTAAGCTATTTCTTAATATATGCATATTATTTATATTAATTTCTTTTTTACTTTATGATTTTTATTCATTTTGATAGATATTTTATCTTGTATATCATGTATTTTGATTTTATTCTTATGATATTCATTTTAAAATTCATTCGTATACTATTATCTAATATATTTTAAATCTTTATCTTTTAATTAATACATATATTGTTTTATATACTACTTATTTTAATATTTTTTTATATAATACTTGTTTTGAAATTCTTTAATATATATTACCATTTGATATATTTTTATTTTCCTCTTTATTTTACTCAAAATTCTCATATATTACCCGTTTTAAAATTCATATACATATAATTTGTTGTTTGTATATTAATGAGTTCATTTTTTTGTTTTCATATGTTATTCATTCTTTCTATTTGTCTTGAAAGTTGTTGCATTTTATTTATGTTAAGTTATTTGATATTTCTTCCTAAATTGTCTTTTGATTCATTAGTTTTGAATGTTAATGTTAGTATTTGTATAGCATATGATATATTGCCATTGTATGAACCCTAATTCGCTCTTTTGTGTTTTCATTATTGCTATGAATTGTTATTTTGAGATTGTAATTATACTTTTGCTTTTTTTTAAAAAATTATTGCATTGTAATTAAGATTTCCAACTTATTTATGAAAGATTGTTTATTTTTTTATCCAAACAAACCAAACAAATATATTTTGAGTCTATCTTATATTCGCTTAGTAATATTTTTCAAGATAAGGCAATATTTGTGTGCTTTGAAATTCGAAAAGTTGGGCCCTAACGTGTTGGGTGTCAATTTTCCGTTTAACCAAATTACCAAATATCCTTCTAATTGCATGTTTTGAAAATCAAAGACGATCTCGATATCGAGGTATAAATGTGTCATATCCTAACGTGTTGGATATGGTGTTTTTATTCCTTTGGAACGAGCGAATCTTGAGATTCAATTCAAAGTAAATTAACATTCTTTAAAAGAACTACACCTTAAACATTTTTCAAGTTTTCAACGCAAGGACACTAATTAATCAATTTGGTACCCGTTCTGGGGCGTACGAGGGTGCTAACCCTTCCTCGTGCGTAACCGATTCCCGAATCCTTTTGTTATTTAATTCCGTAGACCAAATGTTTTTAGGTGATCCAATCACACCTGAACAAAAAAGGGTTGGTGGCGACTCTACTCCATTTTTTAAAGTCGATCCCCATTTTCCAAAACATAAAAAAAAATGGTTTCGATAGCTTGGCGACTCCACTGGGGACTGGTTGAGAGTCAGACCATAGATTGATTATTTTTTGTCCTTTTGATTGAAAATTTGGAAAATTGTTTTGAAAAATCATGTTTCTTTTGATGCATTTTTGGTGCTATGATTGCAATAATGTTGAGTCTCATAAAATACTTTGGTATTGCATTGCATGACCGTTGTGGTCACACCTTTAAGTGGGAGTAAGAAGCTATGCCTTCGTGAGGTTTTCACCTCCGCATGGGCGAGTGGACTGCTTCCGGGATACATCCGTACCTATGTCTTCGTGAGGTTTTCACCTCCACATGGAGATAGGGAAATGTATTCCCCTGAACTAACTCAATCCATATGAGCCTATAATGGGTGATGATTGAGGAATCTGTTGGTTCGGGTACCTCAACTTTAGAACTCAAACCGCATGTAAAAGACCTTAAGAGCCCACCCTAGCTAGTGCCGCGATAAACCATAGTCGTCATCTGAATAAGTGCTCTATTTGTTTCCTTTTGTTTTTTTTTTACTTTGTACTAATGTTTTTCGTTTTGTTTTGGCTATGATTGCATTACATGTCATTTAATATTTGAAAGAGTGTCTATGCATGTTCAATTACTAAATTAGAGAGCTTGGCATAGAGAGCGAATTTCTTGATAAAGCAGAAGACAATGCGGTTGTCCAGTATATTTGTAATCCATTTCATGTAAAGAATTTTTCCTCCCAAAGAAAGTTTTCTAAAGGAAATTGAGTCAGAATCGACACCTCTTTACATTCATTTCATGCACTCACATAGCATTACATCACGTGCATTGGATTTCATGAGAAGACCATAATTGAATAAAAATTATTTCAGCATTAACCTGGACACCGGCAAAACCAACTATCCCTACGGTACCCGAACCAAGACGAAAGATATGGATCAGAGATTAGAAAAACTCAAACAACTCCAAAGGGAGATGCAAGATAAGCTTCAGCTGCAAATGCAGGAACAGCTGGCTAAGATCCAACAGGATATGATGGACCGGATGATGGAATCACAAAAAAATATGATGTCTCAATTGACTCAATTACTGGCGGGAGGAATAGACAAAGGGAAAGGCCCTATGGATAATATCATGGAAAGTGATCCTCAATATCCTCCTGGTTTTACTCCAACGCATGTACATGCACCACTAGAGATGAATCCACAAAGGCCATCTGTCTCTATCAGGCCACAACAGATTCAGGCCGGAGCCTCGGTACCGATGAATTTCCAGGCTGGCTCAGGCTCTAACCCTGGCCATAATTCAAACAATCCAGTTGTTCCTGACTTGGATGAAGTGGTAGGAGAGGAAAGAGTAACGACAGAATCCCAAAGGCAATTAGAAGAGAGGTGTAAGTGGCTGGAAGAGAAGTTTAAAGCAATGGAAACTAATGATTCCTGTTGCGGGATCGATGTGAAGGATTTAAGCTTGGTCCCGGATCTGGTGCTCCCACTGAAGTTTAAAGTGCCAGAGTTCGAGAAGTACAATGGGACTAGCTATCCTGAAGCTCACAAAACGATGTTCTGTCGGAGAATGACATGATATGTCAACAACGACCAGTTATTAATTCACTGCTTTCAAGAAAGTCTGACCGGGTCTGCGGCCAAGTGGTACAATCAGTTAACCCGTTCCCGAATTGGCTCATGGAAAGACTTGGCTCAAGCTTTCATGAAACAGTACAACCACGTGACAGACATAGCACCCGACAGGATTACACTCCAGAACATGGAGAAGAAGACAAACGAGAGCTTTAGGCAGTACGCCCAAAGATGGAGGGAGGTTCCCATACAAGCCCAGCCACCTCTTCTGGAGAAAGAAACTACCATGCTTTTCATTAACACCTTGAAAGCCCCATTTATCAACCATATGTTGGGGAGCGCCACAAAGAGTTTCTCGGACATAGTAATGTCCGGTAAAATGATCGAAAATGCTGTGAGAAGCGGTAAAATAGATGCAGGGGAAAGCGCCAAAAGATCAGCCCCGAGAAAGAAAGAAAATGAGGTAAACAATGTGGGAGCATACAGCAAGGGCTACTCAAAGTAAATTACCGTTGGCCCACCAAGGACAACAACTGCTAGCCTTCAGACCCCTCCAAGGCAAGAACCCAGCCAAAGGACGAACACAGAAAAGCTCCAGTTCACTCCTATCCCAGTGACATACCGAGAACTATATCAGAGCTTGTTTGATGCACACGTGGTGTCTCCTTTTTACCTAACACCATTGCAGCCCCCGTACCCCAAGTGGTACGATGCAAACGCTCAATGTGACTATCATGCGGGAATTTCGGGGCATTCAATAGAAAATTGCACTGCCTTTAAGAAAGTTGTTGAAAAACTTATTAAAATGGGCATTGTAAAATTTAATGATGCACCAAGTGCTGATAACCCGCTACCTAATCACACTGATGGTGGAGTAAATGCGATTGATGGAGAGGCAGGGAGAAAAATCAAGGCTGATATCACAGAAGTAAAAGCTCCTTTGAGATGGGTCTGGAAAGAGATGGTAAAAAGGGGACTAAGCATGTCAGATCCTGAAAGAAAATGTGAAGATTTGAGTAACTACTGTGAGTTCCATCATGAAGAGGGCACGAGATCCAAGAATGCACAGAATTCAGAGCCTTGATACAAAGCCTGATGGACAATAAAGAGATCGAGTTCTGTGAAGGAGTTAAAGAAAGTGTCAAGGAAATGCTGGAAAATGTTCATATTAATGCCATATGTGAAGAAACCACTGAATGGGGGACCTTGTCAGATATCCGCCCTTATGAGCCTGGGAGTGTTCTGAATAATTGGACTGCAGAGGAGATTCCTATAGTGTTTAGAACTATTTCAGAGTAATGTCCCAGAACACTTATTGCTCTAGGCCTAGGAGTAATAAGCATCCTTTGTGAAATAGGCTTATGTCCCAAAAATCTTTAATTCAATGAAAATGCTTCTGAAATTTTTTTTTTGAGCAAATATTCTTTATTCTTTCCAATTCATTCATAATCATATTATACAGACAATCATTCTTTATTCCAAATATTCTTTTATTCTTCATTTATGATCATACCATATGTAACACCCCTAACCCGAAACCGTTATCGGAATAGGGTTAAGAGGCGTTACCGATCAATTGAATCATTACACAACAATTTCACGACACTAAGTCATTCATCCATCAACTCTACTCATTATCAACCATATGGTCCCTTATTGAGGTCTATAAGACCTTAAACACATGCTAGAATAAGGTCGGGACTAAACCGAACACTTACGAAAGTTTTCAAAATTTCAAATATTAACCAAGTCTGTTGAGGTCACACGCCCGTGTAACCAAGCCGTGTGCCCCACACGGTCACCAGACACCCCCATGTGTCTAAGCCGTGCCAAAACAGAGCAAGCATTTTGACTTCTCCACACGGCCACAAAGCACGTCCGTGTGCTCAGGCCGTGTACCCTTAAGCCACATACTGACTTATTCACACAGCGACTAGGCACGCCCGTGTACCATGGCCGTGTACAACTAAGCTAGCTACTGACTTTACCCCACGGTCATTAGACACGCCCGTGTGTCATAACCGTGTAGGCAAAATAGGCCATTTGCAAGGCCAATTGCCACCCACACAAGGGTCAAACCTACAAGCACATTTAAGCATACTTCCACACACAATTTGGAAACCAATTTTCATGTCAACATATCATCACATATAATCTCATTTCTAAACATGTCAACTTAGGAACTAAATTACACAACTTGAACACATTCAATACCAAACATGATTCATCCCCAAATTCACTAAATCATACTAGCATTATACCATCAATAAGATTACCGTTCATAAGACATTTTCTTTACCCACAAGCTATACAAAAATATGCATCATATATCAAAGCCATACATGTTTAAAGCCAACACACATCTAGCCACATCACAAGGCTATTTACACATCTCGAACATGTCTTACAAAACTAGCCTATACATGCCATATTTCAACTATGTACATCTTTCCTAGAAGTACCAAAATAGATTGCCGATAGTGCGATAGAGAATGCTGACGATCCCTGGATCCGAGCTAGCTTTACTAACACTGCAAAGCAGAGAAACAAATCACACAGTAAGCTTTCCAAAGCTTAGTAAGTTCGTAACATAACACATTTAAATCAAACAAACCACCACATAGATTATTTCACATATACATATATATTATGCCATCCAAAACTAAAATGCTCATTTAATATTTCATAATCTCATTCATATATTCATCAACCACATAGGTTCCTAGCGTACCTTAGCCAACACCTAGTAGTCAATTACATTTGCTACTCAATACTCACTTTTGCCTTTTGATCAACTTCCATCTCTTCTTTGATTCAATCGCACACTTAGTGCCCCGATATTTAGCTGAAGCTTAATTATCATCACACACATAGTGCATTTATATCAAACCGCTCTTCAATCGGTATCGCACACACAGTGTCAACCACAAAGTCGAAGCTTATATTATTTCGCACACAGTGCTGATCATCTCGATCACGTTTTCGAATATGCACACTTAGTGCCACATAACTCAAACTCAACTCTCACATAGCACCCACATTTAAATATCATTATAACATTCATTTCATAGCATTTAACATAACTAAATGTTCGTATTATGTCCGAACTTACCTCGGACGTCGAAATACCGAAATGGTCGATTAATCGAATACTTTGCCTTTGCCTCAATCTCAATCCGAACCTCTCCTTTCTTGGTCTATACACATTCAAATTCAAGCTATTAAATTACCAATTTATTCAATTTCATCCAAACACACATATTTAGGGCATTTTACAAAATAGCCCTCACATTTTCACATTTTGACACTTTAGTCCATAATTCACAAAATCATCAAATTCACATAATTTCCTTTCACATAAGCTTCGCCGAATTTCCCTTGTGTTCATTCAAGCCCACACCTTTCATTTAGTTCACATTTTTGTCCTTCAATTTATCATTTTCACAATTTAGCCCTAATTAGCTAAATTCACCAAAAATCCAAGAACAAAACATGTTCATTAAACACATATCTTCCCTTTAACACTAATACTCATCACAAAGCTTACCATTTCATCCATGGCACATTTCATAAACATCATCAATTCAAAAAATTTAAGCATGGGTTTTGTAGAGCACAAAGCAACGATTACAAAAACATAAAAATTATCAAAAATCGATCAAAGAACATACCTCAATCAAGAAATAGAATGGCCGAATATCACAAAGTTTTTTCCTTTCTTTCTTTTTGTGTTTTGGTGGACAAAGATGAACATATTCATCTTATTTTAGTCTTTATTAGATTAATAAACATATTATTAATATATTTACTAAATTATCCTTTTACCAAACATATATGTACATATATATACAATAAGGGCATGCTTGTCCTTTGCCACCCACTAACCATATAAATGAGTTAATAACAACATAAGGCTTCCACCTTAAAAAGCCAACAACACTTAGGTACTTATAAATCAGCACTTAGCTTTTACACTTTATGCGATTAAGCCCTTTCTCACAATTTGTCATACAGTCGATAAAATTATCACACAGAATTTTCACACAAGTTATAACACATATAATCAACACCAAAAATAATATTAAAATATTTTTACGACCTCGGATTTGTGGTCCTGAAACCACTGTTCCGACTAAGGTCTAATTCGGGCTGTTACAACTCTCCCCCCTTTAGGGATTTTCGTCCCCGAAAATCTTACCGGTAAATAGCTGTGGATATTGGTCTCTCATAACATTCTCAGGCCCCACGTAGCCTCTTCAATTCCGTGCTTGTGCCACAATACTTTCACTAAAGAGATTTTCTTATTTCTTAACTCTTTGGTCTCTCGTGCCAAAATTCAGATCGGTTCTTCACTATACGACAAGTCTGACTGAATCTCAACCTCAGTAGGAGCAATCACATGAGACGGGTCTGATCTGTACCGTCGAAGCATTGACACATGAAACACGTTATGAATCTTTTCTAACTCAGGTGGCAACATCAATCTGTAAGCAACCGGACCAACTCGTTCAATAATCTCATACGGTCCAATGAACCTCGGACTCAGCTTGCCCTTCCGGCCAAATCGAAGTATCTTCTTCCACGGAGATACTTTCAAAAACACTTTATCACCCACCTCAAATTCAATATCTTTTCGTTTCAAATCTGCATAAGACTTCTGACGATCTGAGGCCGCTTTCAAACTGCCACGAATTACTTTCACTTTCTGCTCAGTCTCTTTTATAAGATCAACCCCGTGAATCTTATTCTCACTGAGCTCAGTCTAATATAATGGAGTTCGGCATTTTTGACCGTAAAGAGCCTCATATGGTGCCATTTTAATGCTAGATTGAAAACTGTTGTTGTATGCAAACTCAATCAACGGCAAATTTTTTTCCCACGTATTTTCAAACTCAAGTATACAGCATCTCAACATATCTTCGAGAATCTGAATAACCCGCTCAGACTGACCATCCGTTTGCAGATGAAATGCAGTACTGAAATGTAATTTTGTGCCTAAAGCCTCTTGCAATTTCTTCCAAAATCGTGAGGCAAATCTCGGATCTCTGTCTGACACAATAGATAGTTGCACCCCATGCAATCTTACAATCTTAGCAATATACAATTCAGCCAATTTATCAAGTGAATAATCTGTTCTCACCGGAACAAAATGAGCTGATTTCGTCAATCTGTTAACTATCACCCAGATTGCATCTTTCTTTCCTGGAGATAAAGGCAATCCCGACACAAAGTCCATCGTGATCCTTTCCCATTTCCACTTAGGAATTATAATCGGTTGCAACAATCCAGACGGAACCTGATGTTCGGCTTTAACTTGCTGACAAATTAAACATTTCGACCAAAGTCAGAGATGTCTCGTTTCATACCATGCCACCAATAAAACTGTTTCAGATCATTATACATTTTCGTACTCCCAGGATGTACAGTTAATCGACTATTATGAGCCTCTTTTAAAATCGCTTGAATCAACTCTGAATTTCTCGGAATACAAATCTGATCTCTAAATCTCAAACAATCATCACTATCAACTCGAAATTCTGATTCAGCATTCAATTCACATTGAGTTCGCTTAGCCATCATTTCAACATCACTTTTCTGAGCATCACAAATCCGATTTACAAACATCGGCTTTATTTTCAACTCATCCATAACCTCACTATCATCACACAGCTCTTTCTGAACATTCATTGCTTGCAAAGCACATATGGACTTTCGGCTCAAAGCATCAGCTACAACATTAGCTTTACCCGGGTGGTAATCTATCACAAGTTCATAATCCTTAAACAACTCTAACCATCTTCTCTGTCGCAAATTCAATTCTTTCTGAGTCATCAAGTACTTCAAACTCTTGTGATCTGTAAAGATATGACACTTCTCACCAAATAAATAATGACGCCATATTTTCAATGCGAACACAATCGCGGCCAATTCAAGGTCGTGCGTTGGGTAGTTCTTTTCATGCGGCTTTAGTTGCCTTGAAGCATAAGCAATGACTTTACCTTCTTGCATCAGCACATAGCCCAAACCATTCAACGAGGCATCACTGTAAACTATGAATTCTTTGCCCGATTCAGGTTGAACCAACACTGGTGCTTTTGTCAATAACACTTTCAATTGTTCAAAACTCTGATGGCATTTTTCTGACCACTCGAATCTAACATCTTTCTGTAGCAACTTCGTCAACGGAGTCGCAATCATCGAGAAGCCTTTCACAAATCGTCTATAATATCCCGCTAGTCCCAGAAAACTACGGACTTCAGACATATTTCTTGGAGGCTTCCATTCTAATATAGCAGAGATTTTATTAGGATCAATTCGTATCCCGGCAGCTGACACAATATGCCCCAGAAAACCAACTTCACGCAACCAAAATTCACATTTACTAAACTTAGCATACAACTATTTCTCACGCAGAGTTTGTAGCACGGTTCTCAAATGCTCGGCATGCTGCGTCTCATCACACGAATAGATCAAAATATCATCAATGAACACCACTACAAAGCGATCCAAATACGGTCTGAATATCTGATTCATCAGATCCATAAACACTACAGGAGCATTTGTTAGTCTGAAAGGCATCACTAAGAATTTGTAATGTCCGTACCTCATTCTGAAAGCAGTTTTCGGCACATCAGATTCTTTAACTCTTAACTGATAGTAACCTGATCTCAAATCTATCTTTGAAAATATTGTAGCTCCTCTCAGCTGATCAAACAAATCATCAATACGAGGCAATGGATATTTTTTCTTTATTGTTACTTTGTTCAACTGTCGATAATCAATACACATTCTCATAGTTCCATCTTTCTTTTTCACAAATAACACAGGAGCTCCCCAGGGTGAGAAACTCGGTCATGAAAATCCTCTGTCAGTCAACTCTTGCAATTGAGACTTTAACTCTTTCAATTCTGTTGGTGTCATTCTATACGGAGCTATCAAAATAGGAGTGGTCCCAGGCACTAATTCAATCCCAAATTTGACTTCCCAAATTGGAGGTAATCCCGGTAACTCTTCAGGAAACACATCTGGAAACTCACATACCACAGGCACAGATTCAACTTTCTTTTCTGACACTTTTGTATCAATCACGTACGTCGAATAAGCTTTACAACCCTTTTTCACATAGTTCATAGCTTTCATCGCAGATACAACAGCTGGTAATCCTTTCATATCATTGGATTCTATTCGAACTAGCTCACCATTCTGACTTTTCAACTCAATACTCTTTCTTTTACAATTCACGATGGCATTATGCAGAGTAAGCCAATCCATACCCAGAATTATGTCAAACTCATCGAATAGTAGTAACATCAAATTAACCGAAAAACAAACATCCCGAAACATCAATGGACAATTCTTGCACACCTTATCCACCAAAACACACTTGCCTAAGGGATTCGATACTCTAATCACAAATTCAGTAGACTCAACAGGTAGAGTCTTACTTGATACTAGATTCACACACACATATGAATGAGTAGATCTTGGATCTATTAATACAATGACATCAGTATCAAATAAAGTGAAAGTACCGGAGATGAAGTCTGGAGATGATGCTTCCTCTCGTGCACGTATAGCATAAGCTCGGGTAGGTGCTCTCGCTTCTGACCTCAAAGATGTATCAGTAGTCCCCCTTTGGCTTCCACTCACATTTCTGGTGTTTCTGGGTGGTCTACCTCTAACCGTCACATTACTCGGTCTTTCTTTCTGAACATTTTCCTCTTCGACCATCTTTGGGCAATCTCGAATAAAATGATCTCGGGATCCACATTTATAACAAACTCTATTATTGTACTTGCCTTAGCATTCTCCCACATGTCGCCTTCCACACTGTCTACACTCAGGTTTGTTGCTTTTGGCACTATCGACACTTGATTCCATTGGAGCTTGAGTTCTCAAACCAACACTTAGTCTTGCGCGATCTCTATTCGGATGCCCAAACGAAGCATTTGATCAGTTGCTTGCATCTCTGAATCTCTTCGTCAAAGGTTGAGAAAACTTACTCATCGATCTTTTTCTTTCATCACGAGCTTCAGAATCAGCTTTCTTCTTTTCTTTACTGAGCTCCTTGGCTTTACAAGCTCTTTCAACTAACACAACAAATTCATTTATATCAAGTATCCCAACCAATAACTTAATATCCTCATTCAACCCTTCTATGAAGCGTTTACACATAGTGGCCCGGTGAAACACATTCCGTGCATACGGCTCTCGTCTCACAAATTCTCGCTCGTACTCGATGAATCGACAAAGCGGCCCTGTTTCAGCTCTAAAAACTCTTTACGTTTCTGATCAATGAAGCGTTGACTGATATACTTCTTTCTGAACTCAACTTGAAAGAAGTCCCAAGTGATTCTCTCTCTCGGAACCACAAAAATCAATGTTTTCCACCAATTATAGGCTGTATCTCTCAATAATGAAACTGCACACTTAATACACTCATCAGGAGTCAACGACATTTCATTTAATACACGAATTGTATTTTCGAGCCAAAACTCAGCCCGCTCGGTATCGTCATCAGTTGTGGCCCTAAACTCTTCGGCCCCATACTTACGAATCTTATCCACAGGAGGTTTGTTTAATCTGATCGGATCTATAACTTGTGGCACAACAGGTACTTGTGGGGCTGGAGGTTGTGGAGCAGCCAGATTTGTTCGAAAGAACTCCGAAAACCACTCACTCATCATACGGAAGAAGGCTTGCTTAGCCTCTCCTCCCTCACTACTTTCATTTGGCCTAGATGTGGCCGGCGCTGTCCCTTGAGCGAGAGCAGGCGCGTTACTCTCTACATCATCAGCAACTGCTCGATCGGGATCCATTACAATACGAAAACACATTTATAACTGTTAGAATTCATCACACTATCACAATTTCATATATATGGCATGTATAGCTAGACTCACACACGCTACGTTAGTCCGAGAATTGACTAAACCGCAGCTCTGATACAAATAAAATGTAACACCCCTAACCCAAAATCATTACCGGAATAGGGTTAAGAGGCGTTACCGATCAACCGAATCATTACACAACCATTTCACGACACTAAGTCATTCATCCATCAACTATACTCATTATCAACCATATGGTCCCTTATTGAGGTCTATAAGACCTTAAACACATGCTAGAATAGGGTCGTGACTAAACCGAACACTTACGAAAGTTTTCAAAATTTCAAATATTCACCAAGTCTGTTGAGGTCACACGCCCGTGTAACCAGGCCGTGTGCCCCACACGGTCACCAGACACCCCCACGTGTCTAAGCCGTGCCAAAATAGAGCAAGCATTCTGACTTCTCCACACGGCCACCAAGCACGCCCGTGTGCTCAGGCCGTGTGCCCTTAAGCCACATACTGACTTATTCACACGGCGACTAGGCACACCCGTGTGCCATGGCCATGTACAACTAAGCTAGCTACTGACTTTACCCCACGGTCATTAGACACACCCGTGTGTCAAAACCGTGTAGGCAAAACAGGCCATTTGCAAGGCCAATTTGCCACCCACACAAGGGTCAAACCTACAAGCACATTTAAGCATACTTCCACACACAATTTGGCAACAAATTTTCATGTCAAGTGATCAACATATCATCTCATATAATCTCATTTCTAAACATGTCAACTTAGGAACTAAATTACACAAATTGAACACATTCAATACCAAACATGATTCATCCCCAAATTCCCTAAATCATACTAGCATCATACCATCACTGAGATTACTATTCATAAGACATTTTCTTTACCCACAAGCTATACCAAAATATGCATCATATATCAAAGCGATACATGTTTAAAGCCAACACACATCTAGCCACATCACAAGGCTATTTACATATCTCGAACATGTCTTACAAAACTAGCCTATACATGCCATATTTCAACTATGTAAATCTTTCCCAAAAGTAAAAAAATAGATTGCCGATAGTGTGATAGAGAATGCTGACGATCCCCGGATCCAAGCTAGCTTTACTAACATCGGAAAGCAGAGAAACAAATCACACAGTAAGCTTTCCAAAGCTTAGTAAGTTCGTAACATAACACATTTAAATCAAACAAACCACCACATAGATTATTTCACATATACATATATATTATGCCATCCAAAACTAAAATGCTCATTTAACATTTCATAATCTCATTCATATATTCATCAACCACATAGGTTCCTAGCATACCTTAGCCAACACCTAGTAGTCAATTACATTTGCTACTCAATACTCACTTTTCCCTTTCGATCAACTTCCATCTCTTCTTTGATTCAATCTCAGACTTAGTGCCCCAAATTTAGCCGAAGCTTAATTATCATCACACACATAGTGCATTTATATCAAACCGCTCTTCAATCGGTATCGCACACACAGTGCCAACTACAAAGTCGAAGCTTATATTATTTCGCACACACAGTGCTGATCATCTCGATCACGTTTTCAAATATGCACACTTAGTGCCACATAACTCAAACTCAACTCTCACATAGCACCCACATTTCAATATCATTATAACATTCATTTCATAGCATTTAACATAACTAAATGTTTGTATTATGTCTGAACTTACCTCGGACGTCGAAATACCGAAACGGACGATTAATCGAGTACTTTGTCTTTGCCTCGATCTCGATTCGAACCTCTCCTTTCTTGGTCTATACACATTCAAATTCAAGCTATTCAATTACTAGTTTATTCAATTTCATCCAAACACACATATTTAGGGCATTTTACAAAATAGCCCTCACATTTTCACATTTCGACACTTTAGTCCATAATTCACAAAATCATCAAATTCACATAATTTTCTTTCACATAAGCTTAGCCGAATTTCCCTTGTGTTCATTCAAGCCCACACCTTTCATTTATTTCACATTTTTATCCTTCAATTTATCATTTTCACAATTTAGCCCTAATTAGCTAAATTCACCAAAAATCCAAGAACAAAACATGTTCATTAAACACATATCTTCCCTTTAACACTAATACTCATCACAAAGCTTACCATTTCATCAATGGCACATTTCTTAAACATCATCAATTCATAAAATTTAAGCATGGGTTTTGTAGAGCACAAAGCAACGATTACAAAAACATAAAAATTATCAAAAATCGATCAAAGAATATACCTCAATCAAGAAATAGAATGGCCGAATATCACAAATTTTTTCCTTTATTTCTTTTTGTGTTTTCGGTGGACAAAGATGAACATATTCATCTTATTTTAGTCTTTTATTAGATTAATAAACATATTATTAATATATTTACTATATTATCCTTTTACCAAACATATATGTACATATATATACAATAAGCGCATGCTTGTCCTTTGCCACCCATTAACCATATAAATGAGTTAATAACAACATAAGGCTTCCACCTTAAAAAGCCAACAATGCTTAGGTACTTATAAATCAGCACTTAGCTTTTACACTTTATGCGATTAAGCCCTTTCTCACAATTTGACACACAGTCGATAAAATTATCACACAAAATTTTCACACAGGTTATAACACATATAATCAACACCAAAAATAATATTAAAATATTTTTACAACCTCAGATTTGTGGTCCTGAAACCACTGTTTCGACTAGGGTCTAATTCGGGCTGTTACACCATACGAATAATTATTCTTAAATTTATTCATTTTTGTATATTCTTTTGT
This sequence comes from Gossypium sturtianum, assembly GCA_025698515.1. Classification (NCBI taxonomy): domain Eukaryota; kingdom Viridiplantae; phylum Streptophyta; class Magnoliopsida; order Malvales; family Malvaceae; genus Gossypium; species Gossypium sturtianum. The sequence continues at coordinate 67,460,092 of CM046949.1, read as the reverse complement.
ACCTACAATAGGTCCCCGGATATCAATGACATGAGTAACGCTGCTACCAATTTAGAATATCCTTTTGAGCAAGACATATGTTTAGAGGGATCACAGGACTTTGAAAATGACGTAGATTGTGGTTTATCTCTGGACTTGTTAAGAATGGTAAAACAAGAGGAAAAGCAAATTCTACCTCACGAAGAAACAGTATAGATCGTGACCTTGGAAGAGGGAAAGGTAGTGAAAACTGGAACATGCATAACTGAAGAAGTGAAACGAGATCTCGTAGAGTTACTTCAGGAATTCAAAGATATCTTCGCGTGGTCATACCAAGATATGCCAGGGTTAAGCACTGACATCATTGTACACCGCCTTCCCATAAAAGAGGATTACAAACCGGTTCAGCAGAAGCTCTACAGAATGAGGCCAGACATTGTGCTAAAAATAAAAGAGGAAGTTAAAAAGTAGTTTGATGCCGGATTCTTGCAAGAGATCAAATATTCAGAATGGGTACCCAACATCGTGCCTGTCCCTAAGAAAGATGGGAAAGTGCGAATGTGTGTAGATTATAGAGGCTTAAATAAGGCTAGCCCAAAGGATAATTTTTCGTTACCCCACATTGATACTCTGGTGGATAATACAGCAGGTTACTCATTGTTTTCATTCATGGATGGGTGCTCGGGGTACAATCAGATAAAGATGCATCCTCAGGACATGGGAAAAACTACCTTCATAACCTTATGGGGTACGTTCTGTTATAAAGTGATGCCATTTGGGTTGAAAAATGAGGGAGCTACATACCAAAAGGGCCATGGTGACTTTGTTCCATGACTTAATGCATAAAGAAATCGAAGTTTATGTGGACGACATGATTGCAAAGTCTAGAACAGAAGAGGAACACATTTGAGTTTTGAAGAAACTGTTCCTGAGGTTGAGAAAATTCCAACTGAAGCTTAATCCAACGAAATGTACTTTTGGAGCTAGATCTAGCAAATTGTTGGGCTTCATAGTCAGCGGGAAGGGAATCGAAATTGACTCAGACAAGGTCTGAGCTATACAAGAATTGCCTCCACCACGCACTCAAAAAGAAGTTTGAGGTTTCTTGGGAAGGTTAAATTACATTGCTCGGTTCATTTCACAGTTAACTGAGAAATGTGATCCCATATTTCGTCTTCTGAAGAAACATAATCCTGGCGTGTGGGATGATGAATGCCAGAAAGCTTTCGATAGGGTCAAACAGTACTTGTCAAACCCTCCAGTATTGTCACCCCCATGCTCGGATAGGCCATTCATCCTGTATTTGACAGTATTTGATCACTCTATGGTATGTGTACTGGGTCAACACGATGATTCAGGAAGAAAAGAGAAGGTGATATACTACCTCAGTAAGAAATTCACTGAGTGTGAGATGAGATATTCGCCAATTGAGAAATTGTGTTGTGCCTTGATTTGGATGACTCAGAGATTGAGGCTATACATGAAGATCATTTGGCCTTTCAGTTGTTCGAGATCTGATTCTATCTGATGGACCGGGGTTAATCCTATCCTGACTTTTTTTTCTGGAATATGCCTCCTACGGGTGCGGTTGCCTTCCTTTTCGCGACTTTCGACCTTTGCTCATCTCCATTTATCATGTTCACACTTGGGAATTCAAATGCATGTGTATAGGCAGCTTTCCACTATCCGCTATTTTGGCTTCCACCTTTCTTGACTCTTCTTTTGCTTTGAAACCTACTTCCTAGTAGTAGAAAATGCAGTGGGATGGAATGAAGCTACTCAAAGAAGACAAGCACTGAAAGAAGTCCAAGATTCGAAGACCGGGCAAAAATGGTCCTTTTTGAAGTCTTTGCTCTATTCTCGTTACACGACAATGAGCAAAGAGGGGCAGCTGTAATAGGCCCATTTCGTCCGGCCCATTTGAAACCAAATAAAAACTAAATAAAAAAACAATAATTTAATAACAGTAGTCCAACAAATAAGAATACATCAGGCCCAATGCCAAACCCCAAATACAAGCCCAAAATCATTACCCAAACCAACCCAGCCTAAGATAGATCCCATGCCAGAGGTAGAGCAGGCCCGAGTGGCCCGAATGTTTTGAAAACCTCGGAAACCCTAGAAGATTCTAAGGTCACCTAGTGCCGCAACATTCCCACACACGCGCCGCGCCTCTCCATGTCATTCGGGCATCCACGCCAGCCAGGCATTCGAGCAACAGCCTCCACGACGTTTGCCTGCAAAACAAGCACAAAAAAAAAGCCAGCAGAGAAGAAATAACAGAAAAAAGAAAAAGGATTTTGTATTTTTTATTTTCATTTCGGCTATATAAAGCCTGATGTAAATCAGTAATGGGGACACACACACGTACTCATACGAAAGAATACGAAATCCAAAAGTAGAAAATTTTAAAAAGGTGATTTCAGTTGATATTTTTTAGATCTTTGTTTTTTTCTTCCGCTCGTAAAAAATCTAGAAAGAAATAAGGGATTACCTTCGTAAAATGGACCGTCGGACTGCTTTCTTCGTCGTAATCGAAGCAAAGAGGTCCTTTGAATCTAGAAATATGGAAGTATTCGATTGGGTTTGAAAGAAAGTATTCGAATAGGCCTGAATCGGCCACTAATCGCTGATTATCATAGCTTTATAGTGGTTGGACGGTGTTTTTTGATGCTGGGAGGAAAGGGATTTCGGCTAAAAGGGAACTAAAGGGGGGCTAGGGTTTCGTTTTAAAAAAATTTTGTTGATAGTTTTAATGCTGTTTTTTAAGGGATTATGGTTCATTAAGGAAACGACACCGTTTGAGCTAATTTCAATAGCTTCAAAATAACGCCGTGTGAAATGCCCCGATCCAAAACCCTCATGATCCGCGTGTTTCCGTGTTGAAGGGATATCTGCGCTCATGGTCCCTCTTTTTTCAGGCTGCTATTCGATTAGATCCATTTTACATTTCTTTTGTTTCTTAATTGATCTCTGTAATTTGCGTGTTTTTTCAATTTAGTTCAGTCTATACGCTACGTTTCTGATATTGGAATATTTATTAGTTTGATCCCTAACAACTTATGTGCATTTTATTTAAATCCTTAATTCTGTTCTAACAATTTTATTTGTTTAAAAATTATTCCTTTTGATTTTTGTTTTTTCAATTGAGTCTTTTATTTTAATTTTTTATAATTCTTTTATTCTTTCAAATTTATTTATTATTCATTTTTTAAATTGTTTTAACATATTATTTTGAAATGTTTGATTGATTATCTAGTTTTTTTTTTATTTGTATATCTTTTTGAAATTTATTTTAATATAATTTTTTCATTTTAAAATTCTCTTTTATGTATATTTCTTTGATTTAAAAATTTATATAATATTTGTAAATACTCTCATGTATCATTATTTATATATATTATTTAAATTAAGCTATTTCTTAATATATGCATATTATTTATATTAATTTCTTTTTTTACTTTATGATTTTTATTCATTTTGATAGATATTTTATCTTGTATATCATGTATTTTGATTTTATTCTTATGATATTCATTTTAAAATTCATTCTTATACTATTATCTAATATATTTTAAATCTTTGTCTTTTTAATTAATAGATATATTGTTTTATATACTACTTATTTTAATATTTTTTATATAATACTTGTTTTGAAATTCTTTAATATATATTACCATTTGATATATTTTTATTTTCCTCTTTATTTTACTCAAAATTCTCATATATTACTCGTATTAAAATTCATATACATATAATTTGTTGTTTGTATCACTACACCAAAATAGACTTTTAGTGGTATTTTTAGTGGCGTTTTAACGAAAAACGCTGCCAATATTATACATTAGCGGCGTTTGAAGGAAAACGCCGCAAAAAATGAGCAATAGCGGCGTTTATTTCAAAAACGTCGCTAAAAATGATATGTAGCGGCGCTTTTTCCTAAAACGCCGCTAAAGGTCTGAGCATTAGCGGCGCTTTTGGAAAAACGCCGCTAAAGGTTTAAGCATTAGCGGCGCTTTTGGAAAAATGCCGCTAAAGGTCTGAGCATTAGCGGCGCTTTTGGAAAAACGCCGCTAAAGTTTGAGCATTAGCGGCGCTTTTGGAAAAACGCCGCTAATAATCTAATTATCTCAAAACTCAAACGGCGCCGTTTTGGTTCCCATTTAATAATTCAATTAAAAAATTGTAAAATGGCTCAATAATAGTGGCGTTTTTATTAAAAACGCCACAAAATAGATTGTTTCAATACTAGAACGGCGCCGTTTTGGTCCTCGTATAATAAATCAATATATTCTTAATTTTATTTTGGGGTTTACTATTTAAGATTTATGATTTAGTGTTAATGGTTTAGGGTTTAAGGTTTCAAGTGTAGTGTGGTGTAGGTTTGGGGTTTACCAAGGATTTAAGGGTTTAGGGTTTAGAGTTTTAGAATTTATATTTAATGGTTTAAGGGTTTAGTGTTTCGGGTTTCGGGTTTAAAGTTTTAAGATTTATGATTTTGTATTTAAGGGTTTAAGTGTTTAGTGTTTATGGATTAGAGATATAAATTAAAAAATGTACATATATTTAGGGGTATAAAACCCTAAACCACTAAACCCCTAACATTTAATCCACAAATTTTAAACCCTAAAACCTTTTAAATCTTAAGTTATTAAATCTTAAACCCCAGACCTACATCATACACACTGTACTCAAAACACTAAACCCAAAATATGTACCCCTAAATTAATATATATATATAGGTTAGGGTTCTTTAGTAGGGGATATAGTTTAATGGTTTAAGGTTTAGAGGGTTTTATGATAATTAGTGTCATTGTTTTATGGTTTAAATATCAGGGGATATAATTTAGGGTTATGAATAATTCAGGCTCTAGTTAAGGCTTAGGGGTTATTATTTTGTGGTTAATTTATGGTTTAGGGATATAGTTTAGGGTTTAGGGGATATGGTCTAGAGTTTAGGATTATGAGGATATAGTTTAATGGTATAAGGTTTAGGGGTTTGATTAATTAGTGTTCATAATATTAGGTATTTTGATTATTAATAATATTATAAAAATGTAGAGAGTAAATTAAACTTTATTATTAGTGGCACTTTTATAAAAAAACGCCACAAAAGGTATGATTTAGCGGCGTTTTTATTGAAAACGCCACAAAATCTAAGAATTACCGACATTCTTTAAAAAACGCCACAAAATTATGTAAATAAAACGACACCGTGTTCATATTTTATTAGTGGCGCTTATTAAAAACGCCACAAAAAGCAGTGAAGGAAACGACACCGATTTACGTTCTAATTAGTGGCGCCTTTAATAAAACGCCACAAATTTGAGAAAAACGACTGTGTTTTTGGTAATTTTTTTAGTGGCATTTGTTAGAAGCGCCACAATAGGGATAAATTTTATGCTGAAACGACGCCGTTTTTTTACATCCATTTCTGCAGTCTCCTCGATTTTAGCATATCCCTAATTATTCAAAGTCTTTACCAAATCCCTAATTTTTGCTATCTCCCCCATTTCTTATCTTCCCCGATTTCTGCTATCTCCCCAATCCCTAATTTCTTCATTCCCTTTATCAATCCCCTCCGAATCCCTAAATTGATCTTCGATTCTGTTGCGTTTATTACCAAAACCAGAAGAACCCAAAAAAAAAACTAAACAAAAGAACATTTCTCATAAGCCTCTGAACTCAAAGCGCGGCGTTTATTACCGAAACAAGAACCCATCGCCGACACCGAAAATGACGCCCACGGCCCGACGCCATTCGCCTTCTAAAACCCATCCCGACGCCATTGCTTGGCTTTCCCCATTTCCTTATCTCTGTCTGTTGCTTTCGCTCGCTTTGCTAATCTGTCCAATACTGACATTGGCTGCTGCCTGAACTGAAGCCTTTTTCATAATTTGAAAGTTGGTAAGCTCTTTTATTTGAAAATTACAAGGTTAATATATTATGTAATTTTGGTTTGAATCTTTAGTCTTTGGGTTAAAGATAAAATTCGTTGGAGATATGTGAGAATAAGAAATGATAAAAAGTAGTATTATAATTAATTTCTGAGGGATGTAATTTTGTATTTTATCAAATTAGGTGTAATCTGGATTGTTGATATCTGCTTGTTTGCATTTGTTTGGTTAAAAACCATTTTGTAATTTGGTTATCCCTATAACCAATCTTCAATTTTACAATGGACTAGGAAACTAAGTATTGTAAGTTTTGAAACCCTAAACTTGAAAGTGATTTCTACTAGAGTGATAATATTTCAAGTTTTATTTGGTTTTCTGTTTACTGTTTTCTGTCCTGTTGCTTGTTATTCTGTGTCTCATCTACACTATTTCTTTGTTTACTTGAGAAGGAGAATTTTCTTAAAAGCTATCGGTTTATCGGAAATAGTTGACCATTTTGTCGTTTGTTTATTTCCATTTGTTTTTAAGTTTACTGCATCTAGGTTCTGGACAGCTATATAAGTGGTACTAATACCGAGTTTCTATGAAACCCAACAGTAACTTTAAAATGTCCTCAAATAAATAATAAACAATGCCTGTTTATTTGTTTTCTTTGCATTGTACATATGGCACATGTTTTCTCACTTTCCTCAATTGTTTGTTTGTTATTTTTGTTTTCATGGTAAAATATTATGTTTTTTATCAGAATTGTTTTTTTTATCAGTCATGAATTGTTTTTGATCAGAATATTATGTTCACAGTTATTTCCAAAAGTGGTTGTGGGCAATTGGATCTTCTGATATTGGACTGTTTATATAAGGTGTGTTACTCCCTTGCTTCTTTCTTTTTCACATTAGTTGAATACTTTTCTTCATTTTTAAAAACTGATGATTATTTTTCTTGATTTTAATTAAAATAATGGCAATTCAGCCTGTAGGATGTTCCTTGCTTACATCAATGGTGGCATGAGTTTCATTCTTATATTCTTTTTTTATTCCCTACATCTTCATCTTATATCACCATATGCGGCTTTTCAATCCAATTTTACTACTATTCATCTTTTTCTTTCAATTTTGTAATTCTCAAAATATGATTTATATATCTTATCTATTATTTCTTTTAAGCTTAACTTTTTTTTAAAAAAAAAAAAATCATTTGAGTTCTCATACGTCAGAATTTCTATCAATCAAGTTCTTTAATGGTCATTTTAATGGTTAGTTGTTAAAGTGAAATGATTGTCTTTTTCTATTTTCTGATTGAGTTAATTGCTGTAGATATTCTCAAATTATGATTTTCTTTTATAAATTGGTCCCAAACTTCAAAATATTTTAATTACCTCCTTAAACTATCAATATTATATCAATCAATGTCTTTTGTTATTAAAATCGTTATGTAACACCCTGGTTTAGGGGCTGTGCATATGGGGTATAAATCAAGTGTTAGTAGGTTTTTGGGAGTGCTTGGTTGAGTTTTAGAGGCTCTAAGAATGTTGGGATGAGAAGGAAGGCTTTGGAAAATTTAGATTTTTAGGGTAAAAGGAATTGGGCCTAGGAGAATTGAGCCCAATGGGCCTTAGGCGTAGTAGCGTTTAAATTTTTGGAGAACAAGAGACCGGCTTAAATGCAAGTTGGACCTATTGGATAAGTGATTTTGGAAGGTTAGAAGGCTTCTATGAAGTCCCGGGATCAAATATTGGCTTTGGGGAAATTTTGATTTTAGGTGGAAAAAACCTGGAAGTTGGCGAGTAGGCCTTAAGAATAAAATATGGAGGAAAATGACACAAGTGGAGTGTATGGTGTAGTGGCAAAGTGACGCCACATAAGAGACAAGGGGTGACGCCACAAGGGAAGGAAGGAGGTCCAAGGTTCAAGACTTGGCTTTTGCATTTTGGTTTTCTTTTACTTGGACCTCGAATTTGGCTATAGTTTATATTTAGTTGCGCATGGTTTAAGACACAAGAGGAGCTTGTGGCCAAGTGGCTAGCAGCGTGGATTATGTTGCAAGGGAGCACGGGTTCGAATCTCATGAGAAGCAAGGGAGTATTTATTTTATTGATGCGGACGGGAAGAGTTTGATTGAATTTAAACTCTCTCGACGAAGGGATCCCACATCGGAAAGATACAAAGAAGGAAGGTGAAGTGCTAGCTATATAAGGAGCATCCTAGGAGGAGAGTAAACACATCTTGGAGGCGTTTGGGCACAAGAGTGATCGGGCGCGGATTAGCCCCAGAGTCCTATCGGGTGTGTAACTCTCTACTCTAGTCAGAGCGGCAATGCCGAAGTGCCGATCATGGCAATAGTAGTTACACGAGCGTGCGAGCGCACGTGTGGGGCTTCGGACGCGATAGTTGAGGCCATCGTGTAGTATTCTTGTGGGTTGGAAAGTTGCTTGGGCGCGATGGGCGAAGGGGCCCAATGGGCCGTGGGCCCAATATAGTAAATTGTATGATGGTGTAGTATATAGTGAACTAGACTAGGTGAATCTCATAAGCGTGGCTAGATTTGTGTTAGGTGGGCCACACAGCGTGTGGGCCCGAATGGCCGAAATTGGGCTTTAGGCCCAATAGTCCATTTCGACCGAGAAATGGTAGTTAGGTCGGTCGCGGGCGACGGGCCTTTGGAAAGGCCATTCCGGTACGAAATTACCGATATACCTTTGGTGGGTAAATTACGAAAATGCCCTTAGTAGGTAAAATTACGATTTTACCCTTAAAGGTTGATTAGCAAGGTAAGGGCGTGTTAGTTTTCTTTGTGCTATAGTTTTTGTCTTGGCCGAATGGCCTAAGTGTTCATTGTTTTTATGCCAAGGCTGATTGTAGGGAGAAGAGCACTGTCATTTGGGAACCTTTTGTAAGTCCGTTAGTCTGCGGTGCGAGATGTAAGTAGCGTTTGGGTTTTGGTATCATTTAGGTGCGTAATCATCGCACTATTTTCGTGGTTTGGTTTGCTAACATGTTTATATGTGTATTATGTGTAATAGCCGTTTATAATGGCATAAGTGATGAGTAATGGTGATGGTAAGTTAATCTTGATATACATTTATATATGTACAATGTGGTAGTGATAAGTGATAAATACTCATTCTATATGATATTCTTGCATGATTTATTGACACATGGGCATGGGATTGGATTGAAGAAGGAAGAAGTGTACACAGGATGTACGTGGTCTAATGATAGCTCAGGCTACATTAGCGCTTGAGGGTTAGCTTTGTGCTACCTCAAGGAGGTGTTGGCTAGGTGTCCATCTCGGCGGTTGATTGCTATGTGCATCACCGTAGACGATTACGATATTTGGATCACTTTGGTTGATCGGTGGCTCGACCACGGCCTCGGAGGCGAGAATGCCGAGGTAAGATTTATGGATCACGATGTGATCGGTGGCTCGACCACGGCCTTGTGCGGCAGTGTCCGCCGAGGTAACATATGTGGGATCACTCGGTTGTCATCGGTGGATTAGCCACGCCTTTAGCGCGTGGAGTCCGCTAAGGTTGGTGTCACGGTTGGATAGTAGGTTGGGTGAGATGCATTCTTGCATGATTTGTTTTGATGGTTGTGTGGGTATGGGCCAAGCCCATACGGATGGAAATATGTGTTGTGGTTATGCATCGAGTGCGTGACTCACCCAATTATTTTCCAAACATTTCGGGTGATTCATGAGATGGACCGGGATTGGAGAGGACACATGGTGGCCCATGCAGAAAGCGTTGTTTTTAGTTTTATTAAATATTAAGTATTTCTTTTAAATAATGGTTGTAATAAGGATTTATTTTATTATTTTTGGTATTATTTTATTATCAACTCTATGATGGTTTGTTCAAATTGAAACACTATGTGACGATGGATATATTTTTATAACTTACTTATTCAATTATGGAATTATTAAACATGTGGCTATAATTTCAAAAGAACATGGTTTCCAAGAGCAAATAAATTTTTACTATTTTATTCTAAGTCTAAAATATTTTCACTAACATAACCAGATTCGGTCGTAGTGAATAGGCCGGGTTTGGGGATGTTCTGATTTAATATCGTGAGCCCGGTTCAAAAACTCGGCTTTGAGGTTTTGGGCCCAAAACATTTTCAAAGTGGGCTTTTCAAAATATGGGTTTTTATGAAAAGGTTTTCGAGTTAGGGTGGCATGGCACTGTACCTCCGACCGAAGTCCACGGTGTAAGTACCCTTACTATTGCTTGTGAGTTATTGATGTGATCGGATGATTGCAATAGTGGATTACTTTAGAATCGAAACTTTGATTGCTCGAAAGAACGACTTCCGAAACTTACATTCATAAAATTTGCTCGTGGATTAAAGTGGAACAAAATTTCTAATGCATAAAACTTTTAATCAGATTAAATCGCGACGCTAGATATGAGTTCTAGGGGCGTGGTCGTATTTCTCGTGGACGTGGTAGAGGCGATTTTAGTGATTGTTTGTTTTGTTGCTCGTAAAGTATGTTAGCTCTTGGAGATCGTGAGTCTTGTGGCGATAGCGTAGTGGAGAGAATTGGATCATTAGTTTAGACAAGTAATTTCGAGGACGAAATTATTTTAAGGAGGGTAGAATTGTAACACCCTGGTTTAGGAAATTTGTGCATATGGGGTATAAATCAAGTGTTAGTAGGTTTTTGGGAGTGCTTGGTTGAGTTTTAGAGGCTCTAAGAATGTTGGGATGAGAAGGAAGGCTTTGGAAAATTTAGATTTTTAGGGTAAAAGGAATTGGGCCTAGGAGAATTGAGCCCAATGGGCCTTAGGCGTAGTAGCGTTTAAATTTTTGGAGAACAAGAGACCGGCTTAAATGCAAGTTGGACCTATTGGATAAGTGATTTTGGAAGGTTAGAAGGCTTCTATGAAGTCCCGGGATCAAATATTGGCTTTGGGGAAATTTTGATTTTAGGTGGAAAAAACCACGGAAGTTGGCGGGTAGGCCTTAAGAATAAAATATGGAGGAAAATGACACAAGTGGAGTGTATGGTGTAGTGGCAAAGTGACGCCACATAAGAGACAAGGGGGTGACGCCACAAGGGAAGGAAGGAGGTCCAAGGTTCAAGACTTGGCTTTTGCATTTTGGTTTTCTTTTACTTGGACCTCAGAATTTGGCTATAGTTTATATTTAGTTGCGCATGGTTTAAGACACAAGAGGAGCTTGTGGCCAAGTGGCTAGCAGCGTGGATTATGTTGCAAGGAGCACAGGTTCGAATCTCATGAGAAGCAAAGGAGTATTTATTTTATGATGCTGGACGGGAAGAGTTTTGATTGAATTTAAACTCTCTTGTGAAGGATCCCACATCGGAAAGATACAAAGAAGGAAGGTGAAGTGCTAGCTATATAAGGAGCATCCTAGGAGGAGAGTAAACACATCTTGGAGGCGTTTGGGCACAAGAGTGATCGGAGCGCGGATTAGCCCCAGAGTCCTATCGGTGTGTAACTCTCTCTACTCTAGCTGTAGAGCGCAATGCCGGGAAGTCTTGATCATGGCAATAGTAGCCACACGAGCGCGTGCGGCGCGCGTGTGGGGCTTCGACGCGATAGTTGAGGCCATCGTAGTATTCTTGTGGGTTGGAAATTTGCTTGGGGCGCGATGGGCGAAGGGGGCCCAATGGGCCGTGGGCCCAATATAGTAAATTGTATGATGGTGTAGTATATAGTGAACTAGACTAGGTGAATCTCATAAACGTGGCTAGATTTGTGTTAGGTGGGCCACACGAGCGTGTGGGCCCGAATGGGCCGAAATTGGGCTTTAGGCCCAATAGTCCATTTCGACCAGAAATGGTAGTTGGGTCGCTTCGGGCGACAACTGGGCCTTTGGAAAGGCCATTCCAGGTACGAAATTACCGATATACCTTTGGTGGGTAAATTACGAAAATGCCCTTAGTAGGTAAAATTACGATTTTACCCTTAAAGGTTGATTAGCAAGGTAAGGGCGTGTTAGTTTTCTTTGTGCTATAGTTTTTGTCTTGGCCGAATGGCCTAAGTGTTCATTGTTTTTATGCCAAGGTGATTGTGTAGGGGAGAAGAGCTGTCATTTGGGAACCTTTTGTAAGTCCGTTAGTCTGCGGGTGCGAAGCGAAAGCGAATAGCGTTTGGGTTTTGGTATCATTTAGGTGCGTAATCATCGCACTATTTACGTGGTTTGGTTTGCTAACATGTTTATATGTGTATTATGTGTAATAGCCGTTTATAATGGCATAAGTGATGAGTAATGGTGATGGTAAGTTAATCTTGATATACATTTATATATGTACAATGTGGTAGTGATAAGTGATAAATACTCATTCTATATGATATTCTTGCATGATTTATTGACACATGGGCATGGGATTGGATTGAAGAAGGAAGAAGTGTACACGGGATGTACGTGGTCTAATGATAGCTCAGGCTACATTAGCGCTTGAGGGTTAGCTTTGTGCTACCTCAAGGGAGGTGTTGGCTAGGTGCCCATCTCGGCGGTTGATTGCTATGTGCATCACCGTAGGCGATTACGATATTTGGATCACTTTGGTTGATCGGTGGCTCACCACGGCCTCGAGCGGCGAGAATGCCGAGGTAAGATTTATGGATCACGATGTGATCGGTGGCTCAACCACGGCCTTGTGCTGGCAGTCCGCCGAGGTAACATATGTGGGATCACTCGGTTGTCATCGGTGGATTAGCCACGGCCTTAGGCAGGAGTCGCTAAGGTTGGTGTCACGGTTGGATAGTAGGTTGGTGAGATGCATTCTTGCATGATTTGTTTTGATGGTTGTGTGGGTATGGGCCAAGCCCATACGGATGGAAATATGTGTTGTGGTTATGCACTCGAGTGCGTGACTCACCCAATTATTTTCCAAACATTTGGGTGATTCATGAGATGGACCGGGATTGGAGAGGACACATGGTGGCCCATGCCAGAAGGCGTTGTTTTTAGTTTTATTAAATATTAAGTATTTCTTTTAAATAATGGTTGTAATAAGGATTTATTTTATTATTTTTGGTATTATTTTATTATCAACTCTATGATGGTTTGTTCAAATTGAAACACTATGTGACGATGGATATATTTTTATAACTTACTTATTCAATTATGGAATTATTAAACATGTGGCTATAATTTCAAAAGAACATGGTTTCCAAGAGCAAATAAATTTTTACTATTTTATTCTAAGTCTAAAATATTTTCACTAACATAACCAGATTCGGTCGTAGTGAATAGGCCGGGTTTGGGAATGTTACACGTTAAATGTCACATTAAATCTATGTAGCTAAGTTTAAAATGAAAGTTTTAAAGAAATATAGAATATTGCCGCATAACTTTTAAAAGCAGAAATTAAAAATAAAGTAAAGAAAAAAGAGTGAACAATAAAGCTTTTGTAAAAATTTCGAAAACCTTAAAATCTATTTTTACAATATTAAATTTATTCTTAAATTTTTTTAAAATTATGTCACATAAGATTTAGCTTGTCATTTAGTTGTTAAATTAACATAAAAACCTAATCAATTTAGATGTGGAAAATCATAGAAGGTTGAATATCCAAGATTTCACTATAAAAGCAAAAGAAAATTTGGAAGGAACAAACTTGATGTGAAGCAGAAAGCATGGATATTGCATATATATTCTTTGTTGCAAGCTACAGTAAATGATAATCTAAAGGACATGATCATAAATAAATTTATTTCTTTTAATTCTTCCAATGTTGATGTGGTCTATAATTTTTAAAGGACTTGCCACGAGGGTTTATTTATAAATTTTGTTTTTTTAAGTGAACTTTAAGCAAAAACCGACATAATTAATGTCTTTTTGTTTATTTAAATCGAATTCTTTTTTGTTTAAAAAGTAATTTAAAAACTTCTAAAAAAAGGTTTTTCATTATTTAAATATATTTTCATATAAAAATCGAATTACTTATTTTTATAGTAATAATGTTTGATTTCAATATTTAATATTTTTAAATGTTTTTAAAACTTATAATTTTTTATCAATATAATAATAATGATCATTATTTAAATATTTTTAAATAAAAATCGAATTCCTTTTTTTAAAGTAATTTAAAAACTTCTTAAAATAATGTAATTTAAATATTTTTAAATATAAAAATCGAATTCAAAGTATAACTTACATAATAATTTAATATTAAATTTAATTTGACTTACATAATACATAATACATAACTTACATAAAATTATTTAACTTACATAATGCATAACTTACATATCTTACATAATACATAACTTACATAATACTTGTATAGATAAAAAAAAGATTCAAAGTATATAGGTGGAAACTTTGTGGGTTGCCTTATATCTCATTTGTTAGATATAATGGATCCTCCCTAGGTGTAACAATGCCACGTATGATGAATCTTAAAGAATACATAACTAACTTAATTTTAAGATCAAATTTCATAACTTACATAATTTTAAGATCAAACTTCATAACTTACGTAATTTACATAACTTACATAGTACTCAGTTATATATATGATCATATCATTACTTACATAATTTATAAATTAACAATTTAGCCATGTATTTTATTGTCAACTTTAGAATTCAACAACTACGAAATGGATAGGACTTGGATGAAATTGTCAAGGGTAAGCAACGGCTATCGAAATGGAGTAGAAACTTTTCTGAATTTCGCATTTCAAAATGCAAGCCAAGAGAATATGATTCTTTGCCCGTGTAACAAGTGTTGCAATATCAATTGGCATTATCGTGAAGTTGTCTACGAACATCTAGTTGTTGATGGCTTTGTTCGGGGGTACAAAAAATGGATTTCTCATGGAGAGTGTACATCTAGTGGAGCATCTTCATCGATGAATCTGGGTTATCCTCATAGTGCTTACAATCAGAATGTTAGAGATGATAACATGGAACGTATGTTGCGGGATGCTTTTAATATGCGCATTGATGGTTTCGGGTCATTTCCACCTGAATTGGGTGCAACCGATGATTATAATTTCGTGGAAATTCTTTCACTGAAGGGGGAAGAAGTGTACCTGATGAACAGCCAAATGAAGAAGCGGCGAGGTTCTACACGTTACTTGGTGAAATGAATGAAGAAGCGTATGAGGATCAAAATTTTCCAAACTGTCTTTTCTGTATTCGTCTTTTTCACTTGAAATGTTTGGGAGGATGGACCGGAAACTTCGTTGACAATCTTTGTTAGAGTTTACGCAAGAAATGTTCCGTTTGCGAAAATTCCTCAATCTTCCAAAGACATGAAAAAAGCAGATAAAGGATTTGGGCCTTGGCTACAACAAAATTCATAGTTGCCCAAATGATCGCATGTTGTATTGGGGCGACCAGGATAAACCAACGATCTTTGTCATGTATGCGGTCAATCCCGTTGGATTAATAGAAATACAGAGGATGGTAACGAGAAAGATCACAATACACAGTCAAGGAAGCAGCCAGTTAAGATTTTGCGGTATTTTTCGCTAATACCAAGGCTTCAACAGCTTTTCATGTTGTCAAAGACAGCCGAGTCAATGACGTGGCACCGTGATGGACGAACCGATGATGGATTGTTAAGGCATCCTGCAGATTCTTTAGCTTGGAAATCTTTTGACTCCAAATTTCCAAGCTTTGCAAGCGATCCTCGGAGTGTGAGGCTTGGGCTAGCATCCGATGGATTTAACCCTTACAAACTCATGAGCACAGCGTATAGTACTTGGCCTGTGGTGCTTGTTCCCTACAATTTGCCTCCATGGGTTTGCATGAAACAATCATCCTTTATCTTGTCTATGATTATACCTGGAGAGAAAGGGCCCGGGAATGATATTGACGTCTATTTGCAGCCACTTGTTGAAGAGTTAAAATAACTATGGGTGGTGTTGAGACATACGATGCAATGAGAAAAGAGAACTTTAATTTACGTGCGACTTTGATGTGGACTATTAATGACTTCGGCTTATGCTAATTTATCCGGTTGGAGTACGGGGATGTTATGCTTGTCCATGTTGTCTGCGCTTGAGACATGTTCGCAATGGTTATATAATGGGAAGAAGTTCTCTTACATGGGGCATCGTCGGTGGTGGTTAGGAAAATCATAGATTTAGATTTGAGTGCTCGGTTTGACGATCTTTGAAGAGTTCGAGAAGCTCCTTCACAGGCCGGTGGATCTAAAATATTGTTAATGTTGAAAGATATGAATTTCATTTATGGGAAGATGAATCAACCGGCCAACCCGCAAAGAAATAGAAGATCTAGGGATGAATCTGATGATGAATCTGATGAAGAGGACGATCCTAATGAGGTGGACTTGTGGAAAAAAAGAAGTATTTTTTTTGAGTTGCCTTATTGAGAGCATCAGATTTTACGCCATAATCTTGATGTCATGCACATTGAGAAAAATGTCTGCGAGAACATCATTGGGACTATTTTGAATGTCGATGGAAAATCGAAAGACAATCTTCAAAGTTGACTTGATTTAGTCCACATGGGAATTCGGCGTGAGCTTCATCCCCAAGCACTTCCGAATATGAAATATTGGTTGCCGCCTGCTATTTTTTCAATGTCAAAGACGGAGAAAGAAGTGTTCTGTATGGTGTTGAAGGATATAAAGGTCCCGGATGCGTATGCATCAAATATATCTCGATGTGTGAGTCTTAAGGATCGAAGACTATATGGCTTAAAATCACATGACTATCACATCTTGATGCAAGACTTACTGCCAGTTGCTATGCGGTGTTGTATGTCGAAAAAGGTGACGTCTTGTGTAATTGAACTGTCAAATATAATGAAAGGCATTTGTGGTAAAGTTTTGAATGTTCAAGAACTTGAGACACTACAAGATCAAGCCGCATTGACTTTATGCAATCTGGAGAAGATCTTCTCGCCTTCCTTCTTCACTATTATGGTGCACTTGTTAATTCATCTCCCGCATGAAGCAATACTTGGTGGACCCGTTTTCTATCGATGGATGTATCCCATTGAAAGGTCTTACTTTATTTGCAAATAATTCCTTCATTCACCTCAATGCCTATAGTTGCAACTTTTGATAATGTTGTATATCGTGTTTAGGTTCCTATCCAAATTGAAGTCTTACTGCCGCAATAAGCGTTATCCGGAAGGATCAATTGCTCAGGGCTACTTGGCAGAGGAATGTATGACTTTCTGTTCGAGGTATTTGAAAGATGTTGAAACAAGACTGAACAGACCAAGTAGAAAGGCTGGGCTCACAGATCATAACTTGGCCGAAACTTATTTATTTCAAAGTTTCGGAGAACCGATCGGCAAAGTCGAAATCGCAGAATTAGATGATAGAACGTGGGTCCAAGCACATCGATACGTTCTTTTTCATCACGATTCAATGGAACCATTTCGGAAGTAAGTTCTAGAATTTGATAAATACTCATCAATTATAATTTGTTTGTCTTCTAACAAAGTAAACCTTTTTTAAACGTAGTGACTACAAACAAATATTGAGAGCTCGTTCACGATCCCGAAGATTAAATCGGCGAGAAATTAATAAGTTGTTCACAGAATCATTCCATGAATGGTTAAGCCAAATGGTATGCAATTTAAGTTTTCGTTGAAAAGTAATAATGTTTTCTCATAACATTTATAATTACTCGATTTACTTTTGATTCAATAGGTTTGGATTCCGAATGAAGTTAACGACGAAGTTAAATGGCTTTCACAAGGTCCAAACAGAATAGTGAAAAGATATAGTGCCTTCCTCATCAACGGATACCGATTTCATACAAGGTATCGCGAGAGATTGAGGAGAACCCAAAATTGTGGAATCGTTGTTAATTCTTCAATTACAAGTTATGCTAGTGCTAGGGGACAAGTAATCTGTCGGGGAATCTGGAGTATTACGGACTTATTCTGCGACATCATTGAGTTGGATTATTACGGAAAATGCAAAGTTGTCTTATTTCGAGGTGATTGGGCTGATGTGAATACGGCTCGCGGAATTAAATACGATCAATATGGCTTTACAATGGTAAATTTCTCTCGATTAATTCACACCGGAGAACAACTGATAGATGAGCCGTAAGTGTTTTCTTCTCAAGTTAAACAAGTTTTTTACTCAGAAGATCCAACTGATGAGGGTTGGTACGTTGTACTTCGAAACACCCCTAGAGACTTCTTCGACATTGGCAGTGGAAGTAGAGATGACATAGTCGAAAGATTAGAAACATTGCCTTTTCCAGAACAAAACTCAAATGAAAATATCCCTAGTACTAGTCAACAATTTCAATGGGTTCGTCAGGATGTGGACGAAGATATTTACGAAATATGATTTAGTAAGATTTTACGATTTATTATTTATATGTAATATTATAATTTTAATGTTGGGCATGTTATATAATTTAACTATTTTAAATGTACTATTATTATTGTTATTTGTTACTAAAATGTTGAACTATTTCATGTGTATTGCAGGAAAAATGCCTAGAAGACGATTACGAGATTTAAACATTGTCCAAGATACTCCAAATTCAGAAGAAACAAATAGTGAACAACAAACAATCGTTGGATCTTCTAGTCTGCTTAGGACATAGATGGCGAACTGCAGAATTTCAAAGTAATGTTAAGTTTATTTTACATGCATGTTGAATTTTATTATTGATTCATTTTTAATTTTAATATAATAATATATATTCATTTTTCAATTTGAAGGTTGTGGGGCCTTGCAGAGGTCGGGACGTACATTGCTTAAAGATTTATACGACTTAGAGCACATCGAGCGTGTTAAAGTAAGGAGAAACAATCTTGGCCGACTGTTGGATCCAAGCTCGACTATTAGCGAGCTATTTGGGCATTATGGCACGAAATGCCAATATGTTGCCCATTAACTACGAATCATGGCATCACATGCCCGATGCCAATAAAAATCAGGATCTCCATAATATTAAGGTAACAAGAAGTGAATGTAATTTATAATACTTTGTTTTAACTTTCATTTTATTAAGCTGTTTAAACTTTTTTGTTCGGGAGAGATTTGCTTTAGAGGTCTCAGATGGCTATGTTAAGAAGACATTGGGTAAAAAATGGAGAGACAATAAAAGCATCTTTGAAAAAACAATATTTTAAGAAAGACATAAGCCTCGATTGAAAAACTAAGAAATGTTCCTCGGGAATGTTGAGATACCAATGGGAAGATCAAGTTAGATTCGGAATTCAAAGAAAAGAGAGGTATTACGTACTTTTAAAGTCTTATAAATTTTTAGGTTTATAGTATTTATTATATACATAATTCAAATTCCATTATGTAGGACCGTGAGCGAGTTGGAACAAGCGTGACGAGAAACAAAAATTTACGCACACGGCAGGAGTTCGGAAGTTTTGCTTGTGTATTTGAGGCCGAGGTATTATAATTTATTATTTCTTTCAAATATTAATGACTTTATACTATTAAATTATATTTTTTCTCGCTATAATGTAGGAAGCTTAAATGCTGGTCAAAAGTTGGGCGCCTTGACTTTTGACATTACACATAGGAAGAAGGGCGGATCTTCGATGACATCCAAGTCGCTGCGAGAAATTTTGGTATATTTACTTAATAATTGATTTATTATAAATATTTATAATGTTTAATTATAGTACTTTAATTCATCGTTTGTAGTTTTAATTTTATAATTTTAAGTTATGTTGCATTCCTTTTTATTATATATTTCGTTTCTAACTCTTTCGTTGATTTATTAGGATAAACTAAAGGAGAAGAAGGTGGAGTATAAAGTTGTTGCTTGAGTGATAGTTACGTTAATCTCGAGGAGATTGATAAGCAGAATTGTGCGATGTTTTGGGTCTGAAAGGTACGATTGCTTTGATTGATAGTTCTGTTAATCTTGACTATATTTATAATGAATTATCACTAATGTTTTGGGTCTTAAAAGGTATGGTCGGGTTCGATGTCAAGGATGCAGGGTTACCCAGACCCAATATTTTGGATCCGGCTCCCAGTGATACATGCCTTCAGGAGTCAATCTTGTCTTTGAAGTTCGAGAGACTAAAAGACAAGATAGCTCGGATGGAAGTGAGCACACCGGTGAGCAAATTTCTCAACTTAGAGCGGAGCAAAGAATGAGAGGAGGCGGAGCATATTGCTCAACTTAGAGCGGAGGCAGCGAGCGAGGAGGCGAGCGAGAACATAAAGTATGAAGAACTCGGCTAAAGCTTGGACTATGATGAAGATGTTCCAATGATGCAGAGGCCGCCATCTTAGACATTTGTTTTCTTGTTGTAAGATGATTTTTAACATTGTTACATTTAACATTATTGTAAGAAATGTTTGAATTATACTTCATTTATTAATGTATATCATATATCTTTTATTAAATTTGTAGTATAGTTTAGATTTAATGCTTTTAGTGAGATTTAAATGTTTTATTTCTTTGTCTTGAGTTGAAATTATATGCAATTTTCTTTGTTTTTGGTTTGTTTTAATGCGAGGAGGGTAGGATATTGGAGAAAATGAGCATTGCAAATCTGTGCAAATTAGCGGCGTTTGTGTTAAAAGCGCAGTTAAAAATCCCTACCTTTAGCGGTATTTTTTTGAAAAGCGCGCTAAAAGTCCCCCACCTTTAGCGGCGTTTTTTTGAAAAGAGCCGCTAAAGTCCCCACCTTTAGCGGCGTTTTTTTGAAAAGCGCGCTAAAAATCCACCTTTAGCGGCGTTTTTGAAAAGCGCGCAAAAATCTGTAACACCACGAAAATTTGAGTAATTTATTTTCTATGTGTGCTTTGAGTAATTATTCTAGAAAGTAAAATTTTTCGATTTATTTTCGTGGTTAGTATAGTCTGAAGAAGGGTTTAAAATTTTTTAGAAGGAATAATATTAATTTTGAGAATTTATGGAAATAGACTAAGTGGCATTGACACATAAATTAATTTAAGTGTCAATGTGTAGCATAAGATGAGTAGTTGGACAAGTGGTGTTGGCGCATGAGCTAGTACATGGGGGTGAAGGTTGAATCCCTAAATAGCATCTAGGTGAATTTTATTTTTGATTTTTACGCCCATGTATAGCAAGTGTCGGCCAAGAGCATATATGGAAGGTGTTGACTTGTTATTTTTGGTTAGTATATCAAAGGAATAAGGAAAATTTGAACTTAAGGAAGGGTATCAAAAGAATAAGGAAAATGTGAGGATATGAGGCATGAATCAAGGAGTTGTTTAAGGAAACAATATCTTGGCCTAAAGACCAAGCATATGGGCGGCATTATGGCTAGGGGAGCCGAATTTTGGTGATAGTTTGGCTAGGAAGTTTAGTCTTTGGTTTTGGTCATTTTGTTTAGTTTGTGCAAGTTTTGAAAATTCTCTCAAACTCTCTTTTCCTTGGCCGAAATTGTGCACTTGGTAAGCCTAGTTTCTTTTGTCAAATTGGTCATTTTGTTTTACACTTTGGTGTCAATTTTGTGCCTTTCTCTTTGTGCCGAATTTACCAATACCTAAAGAGACCATTCTTTTCTTTTCTTCTCCCCATTGCCGACTATACATTGCTCTCAAAACTTATCTTTTCTTTCTTTTCTTTTCCATTCTATTTGGAAACCGAAACATCATCACCATCTCCCTCCTATTTGATTTCTTTCAATCGAAATTCTCTCCACCTACACTTTCATGGCGAATGTTAAAGTGCCTATAACCGATTTTATTTTTCTCTTTTCTTTGTTTCTTCATATCCGAATTCTTCTTAGATCCATATTATTCTCAAATCCTATCTTTTCGACGTGGAAATAGGTAAGAATCCTTTTCGTTTCGATTAGTTAATAGTGGTTATGGCGAATATTGATGATGGTTTGAAGGCTTTATTAGATCAAAATAAACGTTCCTTCTTTTAACGTTTATTTTGTTATACTTTAGTGCGATAACGGAAGTTTGGAATCAAGAAGTCGTGGGTGACAAAACGTTGGAATCAATTTTGTGGTAAGGAAATCATATCTTTAAAACCTTAGGATTATTTTGATATCATTGGATTAACCTTCCTTTGTCTTGAAGACATTCAAAATAGGGAAGAAAAGGGCGGTGTTTAGCCTTCGGAAGAAGGGAGGTTCATTATTCCCCTAAGTACAAGCAAAGGATTTGTTTCAAACAATCCAGGATTTCCCACCAGGGTTGTGGACGTTCAACCGAGGAAAATCAAGCTGATTCGAAGTCGTTTCGTACTCCCGAACCAATATTTGTTCGTGGATTCGATTCGGTTAGCGAACCATCAATCGGAGAGAAATCGCAAGTAGAAGTCTTACGAAAATCCGAGGGTAAATTTCTAGATCGCTATAGTTAGATCGGTTTTATTATAGATTATAGTGTTTTAATTAACACAATACGTATAGGTGTTGAAGAGCGGGAAAGTTTAGTTCTCTCCATAACCGGTGTGTAACTTCACACTCATTTTCGGGTTGGACATCAAGTTGTAAGTTCGTGATAAAATCGTAAAATAGTAAAAGCGGGAAAAAATACGTAGTAACTCATATTTTTGAGTAAATGCATGAAAACGGTTAAAACCGAGAAAATAATGGGCCGATAATACTCTAGTTCGATAAAATGGGCGATAATACTCTAGTTCGATAAAATGGGCGATAATACTCTAGTTCGATTAAATGGGCGAAAATACTGTTTCGATAAATTGGGCTAAAATGGGCCAAAGTCACTAAACTACTAAATGGGCTAGTTGATAAATTGTTTATATGAGCCTAATGAAGGGTTAATTGATAAGCCCACCGATGATACGGATTAATGAAAATGTTATATGATTATATTTGTTATATACGCATGATTGCATGGGGTGGGTTATATGAAGAGAAGAATGGCGGTTGCCACAAATATGGCTCATTGCCTCTAGTTCGGTGGCTCTGCCACAATATGGCTCATTGCCTCTAGTTCGGTGGCTCTGCCACAAATTCGACTAAATGCCTCTAGTTCGGTGACAATGTCACAATCTAGTTGGTGAGTGCACTACAAAATTATTTAAGGGCTTTAAGCCCATGATTGGTGTGTTTGGCGGGGTGGGTTGACTTGATCCCCACGTGTGTGTTGGTTGGTACGGGGTGTTAGCGGATGGATACTAGGTTGGTTTGGGAAATTCATATTTCATGCATTCTTTTCTTTAAATTATGTTACTTTACAATGTATGGTTGAAATCTGTTAATGGGCTCAAGCCCGGCATGATATCTTGACGATCCGGCCTAAAAATGGTGGTAAGTGAGTTGCACTGCCCGAGTTCTTTGTAACTCACCCAATTTTATTAACCATTTCGGGTAATGGAAATTGAGCGTGGACTTGGGTAGGAGATGACTTGGTGGAGGCCATACTACAAACTTGGGTTTTTATTAAACTATGACTTTATTTAGATTATTATCTTAAATATCATTATGGGTTTTATGTAATAAGGCCTCTTATATGTTTTTATGGATTTTATTGTGTGGATGGTTTAAATTTTATTTCTAAACTTTTAATATGGTTTTATCTTAAATATGTTAAGTTTTCTTAAGAACATTGGTTTTATAACAAAATTTCTGGACACTTTAATTATTTAAAATTCTTTCAAAGTTCTTTTAAACCATCTTAAGATTTTGACATTTTTATCTTGACGATAAGTTTTCAAACAAGTATTATTCTTAAGCTACAAATTTCAAATCCTTGTATTAACTTCTTATTAAACTCGATTTTCAAAAAAGTTTTGTAGCACTATTTTATTTTAACCATATGAAAATAAGCGAATGTATGATTGGTGTGACAAACCAAATCTTGTCTAAACGCATAGATAGGGTTTGGGGTGTTACATTTAGTGGTATCGAGCTTTTGTTTCAAAACTCTCGGTGTGGTTTGGGTTCAATAAAGAAATTTGTTTGAAAATAATTTCTAGAGTTTTGATTAAAGGTAGTATGGCACCATGAACATCCCGCGCCAAGTCAAGTAAGTATCCCATTATCTTTGTATGTTTATTATCATTGTGATATGATTATAAGAAACACTCTAGAACTTCTAGTTTTAGGTGTTAAAACCGTAGAGATTGAGACAATAGGATATTGATGCGAAAACACTCTATCTCTTTCATATCATAAGATATCGTTAATAAACAATTGAAATATTATTCGATTCATAAAACTCTTAAATCAGATTAAATCCAATTAGTCGCCATGAGCACTAGAGGGCGTGGTCGTGGGACGCGGTAGGCGTGGCCGTGGTAGAGGGCGAGGTGTTAGGGCGCAAGCGATGTGCCGGGTCATATGTCGGAAATGGATGCACTGCGTCACTCGAGAGTGAGACGGGATCGCACGCGACCATATGGAAGAGGATAATCTTTGACACGACGAGCAATGCTGCGAGTACTTGAAAGGGTCATTTGGATCCGAGCTGGACCAACCGCTCGTGGTTCGATATCGGAGCGGCCCGAAATCCGGTGGAGTGAGGTTTTCGAGTGTCTCTGGTGTAGCTCCCAATGTCGCTGAATATTGGCTTGAGGCGATGAGAGCGAATTATGGGCGATCTTGAGTGCCTTTGTGGAACAAAAGTTAAGAGGAGCGGTATCTTTGTTGAGAGACGAAGCTTACCAATGGTGGCTTACTATCAGAGATGGCGCGATCTTTGCTTTGGTTAATTGGGAGTTCTTTAAGGCTTCCTTTCAAGGGAAATATGTGGGAACAAGCTATGTGGATGCAGAAGGAAGGAATTCTTGAACACAGTGCAAGGAAATAAGGCGGTGGCGACATATGAGGTCGAGTTCTTACGTTTGAGTCGCTATGCTCGAGCGATAGTGGCAACGGATCATGAGCGTTGTGTGCGCCGAGGGCGGTTTGAAAGGCGAGTTGCGGGTTACGATAGCCCCACAACAAGTTAGAACTTTTGCCGCTCTTGTGGAGAAGGCCAAGATAGCCGAAGAGGCTAAGAACTCGGAACGTCAAAATCGGGAGCAAATTCGAGGCAAGAAAGATCCGAAGCATTCGGGTTCTTCGAGAAGATTCTGAAGAGGCCCGGAATGAGGAACCAGCTCAAGGAAGAGCACCGATGAGCTATTAATCAGTCGGGATTGTCTTTGAATGTGGAAAAAGACATTAGGAGAATGTTGGAGGAAAGCGGGTGCTTGCTATAAATGTGGATCGACGGAGCATCAATATAGGAGTTGCCCTCGGCGTATGGATACAACTCAAGAAGTTCGTACTCTTGATGTACCACCGGCAGAGAGGAGTTCAAGCAACCACCGAGAGGTGGGGACCGGTCGTGGTGGTAATGGGGCTGGGCGTGGTCAAGGTGCTGTGGGTCGAGGCAATGGTCCTAGGGGCAGCGTGGATGCAAGACGGCCCAGGATTGGTGTATGCGGTCGGACGTCGTGAGGATGGCAATGCACGATGTGATAAGCGATGCGTTCTTCATTTCGATGTACCCGTTATTGCCTTGATAGATATTGGTTCTACTCATTCGTACATTGCTAGCACCATAAGCTGGAAACTTGAAATTAGACTCGAAATTTCCGATAAAGAGATGAGGTGATTAGTCCCTTAGGATGATCGGTGTTGGTTAATAAATTGTTTAGAGGCGTGCCCTTAGTAATTCAAGGAGAAACATTCTGGCAAATTTGATGGAAGCGCCTTTTGGCGAAGTCGATATTATTGCAGGCATGGATTGGTTGGTTAGCAGCAAGGCGAAATTGGTGTCTTTGAAAAGCGTATGTCGATAAGAAATGTGGAGGATAAGGAGATAGTTATGATAGGCGGCGGAGAAATTACTTGGCAAACATGATTTCTGCGTTGAAGGCGGAGAAGTTAGTGCGAAAAGGATACGGAGCATTTTTAGCATTTATTTGTGCTTTAGATGCCAAAAAGTCTGTTGGTGGAAGATGTGAGAACGGTGAAGGAGTTCACGATGTTTTCTGAAGAACTTCTGGTGTACCTCCGGATCGGGAAGTGGAATTTGGTATTGAGCTTTTGCGAGGCGCTCCGGTGTCCATTGCTCCTTATAGAATGGCAGAAGGAGTTGTCGAACTTAAAGCCCAAATTCAAGAAGCGCTAGATCGTGGTTTTATTCGACCGAGTGTGTCTCAGTGGGGAGCACCGGTTTTGTTTGTTAAGAAGAAGGATGGGTCAATGCGTATGTGTATTGACTATAGGCAATTGAATAAGTCGGACGATCAAGAATCGGTACCCTCTGCCGAGGATTGGCGACTGTTTGATCAATTGAAGGAGCTTCATTTTCTCCAAGATTGATTTAAGGTCGGGTTACCACCACGACTTAAGGTGAAAGAAGCGGATATTCACAAGACAAATGCGTTCGAACCCGTTTACGGACACTATGAGTTTTTAGTGATGCCGTTTGGGTTGACCAATGCACCAGTGCATTTATGGATATGATGAACCGGGTCTTTCAACCATTCTTAGATCGGTTTGTGGTGGTATTCATAGATGACATTCTGGTTTATTCGAGGCGCGAAGAAGAACATGACTCGCATTTGCGGATTGTATTGCAAGTGCTTGAGATAATCGATTGTATGCCAAATTCAAAGTAAATGTGAATTTTGGTTAAGAGAAGTGACTTTCTTGGGTCATGTGGTATCGCCCGAAGGAATAAGGGTGGATCCTCGGAAGATTGAGGCGGTATTGGATTGGAAACCACCGAAGTCGATGGTGAGATTCGGAGTTTCTTGGGTTTATTTGGATATTATAGGACGCTTTGTTGAGGGTTCTCATTGATTCTTTGCACCTCTAACTAAGCTTTTGCGGAAGGGAGTGTTGTTTATATGGGTGATAAGCGTGCAAGAAAGTTTCGAGCGGCGAAGAAGGTTTTAAGCAGGCGCCGGTATTGATTCAACTTTGAGGTGGGAAGGAGTTTACAGTTTATTGTGATGCGTCACATACGGGTTTAAGGCTGCGTATTGATGCAAAGTGGGAAAGTTGTAGCTTACGCTTCTCGTCAATTGAGACCGCACGAAGTGAACTACCCTACTCATGATTTGGAGTTAGCAAAGCGGTGGTGTTTGCCTTAAAGATTTGGAGGCATTACCTCTATGGTGAAAAGTCTATCATCTATACGGATCACAAGAGTCTTAAGTATCTTCTTACTCGAAGGAGTTAAACTTGAGACAACGAAGATGGGTGGAGTTTGTTAAAGGACTATGATTTCTCTATTGAGTATCATCCTGGAAAGGCTAATGTAGTGGCGGACGCATTAAGTCGTAAGGTGGTATCTCGATTTGAGAGCTATGTTTGCCCATTTGAGTTTGTATGAGGATGGTAGTTTGATAGCGAGAATTTCAAGTGAAGCCTATGTGGTTGGAACAAATTAAGGAAAAACAGATTTTAGATGAGAAGTTGAGACTTTTATTTCAGCAAGTGGAAAATGGTGAAATTGAGGATTTTGGAATAAATTCGGAAGGTGTATTGTGTTTTTCGTGGAAAGTGCTGTATGCTAAGGATTGAGATCGAGGCAAATGATTTTAAGGGAGGCGCATAGTAGCCCTTATGCTATGCACCCGGAGGAAATAAGATGTATCGGGATCTTCGTGAGCAGTATTGGTGGCACAGGTTGAAGCGTGAGATTTGAGAATTTGTGGGAAAATGCTTAACTTGTCGCAAGTGAAAGCGGAGCATCAATTGCCGTCAGTCTTTTGCAACCGATTAAGATTCCTCTTTGGAAATGGGAGCGGATAACAATGGATTTTGTTAGTGGGTTACCTTTAACACCTACTAAGAAAAATTCTGTTTGGGTAATTGTTGATCGTCGGCGAAGAGCGCTCATTTTCTACCGATGCGCACGGACTACTCGTTGCGAAGTTGGCGAAGGCTGTATGTATCCGAAATCGTGAGGTTGCATGGGGTACTGTATCGATTATATCGGATAGGGATCCTAGGTTTACATCTCGATTTTGGAAAGCTTTGCATGAAGCCTTGGGTACAAAGCTTAATTTTAGTACGGCTTTTCATCCTCGATCGATGGTCGATCGGAGAGAGTGATTGATTACGGAAGACATGTTAAGGGGATGTGTAATCGACTTCAAAGGTAGTTGGGAGGATTTTCTACCGTTAGCGGAATTTGCGTACAACAACGGCTACGATCTAGCATTCGGATGGCACCCTACGAGGCATTGTATGGTCGTAGGTGTCGTTCTCCTATTTGTTGGGTGAGTTGGGTGATCGGCGATTGTTAGGACACGAGATGATTTACGAAGCGGAAGAAAAAGTGAAAGTTATTCAGAACGCAGTTAAAGGAAGCGGATGGATAGGCGAAGTCGTATGCGGATCAAGCGTAAGGATATCGAGTATGCCGTAGGAGATCAAGTCTTCTGAAGGTCTCACCTTGGAAGAAGATATTGATCGGGAAGAAGGGCAAGTTGAGTCCTAGATACATTGGACCATATCGTGTGGTGAAACGAGTTGGTCGATGGCCTATCAGATTGAGTTACCTCGGAATTGAGCCAAATTCATAATGTTTTCCACGTGTCCATGTTGAGGCGCTATAGATCGGATCCTTCGCACATAGTACCGGTAGAAGAAGTGGAGTTGAATTTGGATTTGTCTTTTGAGGAGGAACCGGTGGAAATCTTAGACCGAGACGTGAAGGTGCTAAGAAAGAAGACTGTGCCGTTGGTCAAAGTGTTGTGGCGTAACCACGGAGTGGAGGAAGCTACGTGGGAACTGAGGATGCAATTCGGCAACAATACCCTCACCTTTTTCAGCCGAGTAAATTTCGAGGACGAAATTTTCTTTTAGAGGGTAGAGTTGTAACACCACGAAAATTTGAGTAATTTATTTTCTATGTGTGCTTTGAGTAATTATTCTAGAAAGTAAAATTTTACGATTTATTTTCGTGGTTAGTATAGTCTGAAGAAGGGTTTAAAATTTTTTAGAAGGAATAATATTAATTTTGAGAATTTATGGAAATAGACTAAGTGGCATTGACACATAAATTAATTTAAGTGTCAATGTGTAGCATAAGATGAGTAGTTGGACAAGTGGTGTTGGCGCATGAGCTAGTACATGGGGTGAAGGTTCGAATCCCTAAATAGCATCTAGGTGAATTTTATTTTTGATTTTTACGCCCATGTATAGCAAGTGTCGGCCAAGAGCATATATGGAAGGTGTTGACTTGTTATTTTTGGTTAGTATATCAAAGGAATAAGGAAAATTTGAACTTAAGGAAGGGTATCAAAAGAATAAGGAAAATGTGAGGATATGAGGCATGAATCAAGGAGTTGTTTAAGGAAACAATATCTTGGCCTAAAGACCAAGCATATGGACGGCATTATGGCTAGGGGAGCCAATTTTGGTGATAGTTTGGCTAGGAAGTTTAGTCTTTGGTTTTGGTCATTTTGTTTAGTTTGTGCAAGTTTTGAAAATTCTCTCAAACTCTCTTTTCCTTGGCGAAATTGTGCACTTGGTAAGCCTAGTTTCTTTTGTCAAATTGGTCATTTTGTTTTACACTTTGGTGTCAATTTTGTGCCTTTCTCTTTGTGCCGAATTTACCAATACCTAAAGAGACCATTCTTTTCTTTTCTTCTCCCCATTGCCGACTATACATTGCTCTCAAAACTTATCTTTTTCTTTCTTTTCTTTTCCATTCTATTTGGAAACCGAAACATCATCACCATCTCCCTCCTATTTGATTTCTTTCAATCGAAATTCTCTCCACCTACACTTTCATGGCCGAATGTTAAAGTGCCTATAACCGATTTTATTTTCTCTTTTTCTTTGTTTCTTCATATCCGAATTCTTCTTAGATCCATATTATTCTCAAATCCTATCTTTTCGACGTGGAAATAGGTAAGAATCCTTTTCGTTTCGATTAGTTAATAGTGGTTATGGCCGAATATTGATGATGGTTTGAAGGCTTTATTAGATCAAAATAAGCGTTCCTTCTTTTAACGTTTATTTTGTTATACTTAGTGCGATAACGGAAGTTTGGAATCAAGAAGTCGTGGGTGACAAAACGTTGGAATCAATTTTGTGGTAAGGAAATCATATCTTTAAAACCTTAGGATTATTTTGATATCATTGGATTAACCTTCCTTTGTCTTGAAGACATTCAAAATAGGGAAGAAAAGAGGCGGTGTTTAGCCTTGGAAGAAGGAGGTTACATTATTCCCCCTAAGTACAAGCAAAGGATTGTTTTGACAATCCGGGATTTCCCAGGGTTGTGGACGTTCAACCGAGGAAAATCAACTGTTCGAAGTCATTCGTACTCCGAACCAATATTTGTTCGTGGATTCGATTCGGTTAGCGAACCATCAATCGGAGAGAAATCGCAAGTAGAAGTCTTACGAAAATCCGAGGGTAAATTTCTAGATCGCTATAGTTAGATCGGTTTTATTATAGATTATAGTGTTTTAATTAACACAATACGTATAGGTGTTGAAGAGCGGGAAAGTTTAGTTCTCTCCATAACCGGTGTGTAACTTCACACTCATTTTTGGGTTGGACATCAAGTTGTAAGTTACGTGATAAAATCGTAAAATAGTAAAAGCGGGAAAAAATACGTAGTAACTCATATTTTTGAGTAAATGCATGAAAGCAGTTAAAGCAGAAAATAATGGGCGATAATACTCTAGTTCGATAAAATGGGCGATAATACTCTAGTTCGATAAAATGGGCGATAATACTCTAGTTCGATTAAATGGGCGAAAATACTACATTTCGATAAATTGGGCTAAAATGGGCCAAAGTCACTAAACTACTAAATGGGCTAGTTGATAAATTGTTTATATGAGCCTAATGAAGGGTTAATTGATAAGCCCACCGATGATACGGATTAATGAAAATCTGTTATATGATTATATTTGTTATATACGCATGATTGCATGGGGTGGGTTATATGAAGAGAAGAATGGCCAGTTGCCACAAATATGGCTCATTGCCTCTAGTTCGGTGGCTCTGCCACAATATGGCTCATTGCCTCTAGTTCGGTGGCTCTGCCACAAATTCGGCTAAATGCCTCTAGTTCGGTGACAATGTCACAATCTAGTTCGGTAGTGCACTACAAAATTATTTAAGGGCTTTAAGCCCATGATTGGTGTGTTTGGCGGGGTGGGTTGACTTGATCCCCACAGGTGTGTTGGTTGGTACGGGGGTGTTAGCGGATGGATACTAGGTTGGTTTGGGAAATTCATATTTCATGCATTCTTTTCTTTAAATTATGTTACTTTACAATGTATGGTTGAAATCTGTTAATGGGCTCAAGCCCAGCATGATATCTTGACGATCTGGCCTAAAAATGGTGGTAAGTGAGTTGCACATCTGAGTTCTTTGTAACTCACCCAATTTTATTAACCATTTTGGTAATGGAAATTGGCGTGGACTTGGGTAGGAGATGACTTGGTGGAGGCCATACTACAAACTTGGGTTTTTATTAAACTATGACTTTATTTAGATTATTATCTTAAATATCATTATGGGTTTTATGTAATAAGGCCTCTTATATGTTTTTATGGATTTTATTGTGTGGATGGTTTAAATTTTATTTCTAAACTTTTAATATGGTTTTATCTTAAATATGTTAAGTTTTCTTAAGAACATTGGTTTTATAACAAAATTTCTGGACACTTTAATTATTTAAAATTCTTTCAAAGTTCTTTTAAACCATCTTAAGATTTTGACATTTTTATCTTGACGATAAGTTTTCAAACAAGTATTATTCTTAAGCTACAAATTTCAAATCCTTGTATTAACTTCTTATTAAACTCGATTTTCAAAAAAGTTTTTGTAGCACTATTTTATTTTAACCATATGAAAATAAACGAATGTATGATTGGTGTGACAAACCAAATCTTGTCTAAACGCATAGACCGGGTTTGGGGTGTTACAAGTCCCCACCTTTAGCGGCATTTTTTTGAAAAGCGCCGCAAAAAGTCCCCACCTTTTGCGGCGTTTTTTAAAAAGCGCCACTAAAAGCCCCCACCTTTTGCGGCGTTTTCTGAAAAACGCCGCTAAAAGCCCCCACCTTTTGCGGCGTTTTCTGAAAAACGCCGCTAAAAGCCCCTACCTTTAGCTGCGTTTTTTTGAAAAGCGCCGCTAAAAGCCCCTACCTTTAGCGGCGTTTTTTTGAAAAGCGCCGCTAAAAGCCCCTACCTTTTGCGGCATTTTTTTGAAAAGCGCCGCTAAAAGTCTTGACTGTTAGCGGCATTTTTTCACAATAAACGCCACTAAAATTTGCAGCGCCTTCTTTAGCGGCGTTTTTTGCGGCGCAAGTACTATTAGTGGCGCTTAAAAACACCGCTAAAAGACAAAAAAAAATGCCGCTAAAAGTCTGTTTTGGTGTAGTGTATATTAATTAGTTCATTTTTTTGTTTTCATATGTTATTCATTCTTTCTATTTGTCTTGAAAGTTGTTGCATTTTATTTATGTTAAGTTATTTGATATTTCTTCCTAAATTGTCTTTTGATTCATTAGTTTTGAATGTTAATGTTAGTATTTGTATAGCATATGATATATTGCCATTGTATGAACCCTAATTTGCTCTTTTGTGTTTTCATTATTGCCATGAATTGTTATTTTGAGATTGTAATTATACTTTTGCTTTTTTTTTAAAAAAAAAAAATTATTGCATTGTAATTAAGATTTCCAACTTATTTATGAAAGATTGTTTATTTTTTTTATCCAAACAAACCAAACAAATATATTTTGAGTCTATCTTATATTCGCTTAGTAATATTTTTCAAGATAAGGCAATATTTGTGTGCTTGGAAATTCGAAAAGTTGAGCCCTAACGTGCTGGGTGTCAATTTTCCGTTTAACCAAATTACCAAATATCCTTCTAATTGCATGTTTTGAAAATCAAAGACGATCTCGTTATCGAGGTATAAATGTACCATATCCTAACGTGTTGGATATGGTGTTTTTATTCCTTTGGAACGAGCGAATCTTGAGATTCAATTCAAAGTAAATTAACATTCTTTAAAAAGAACTACACCTTAAACATTTTTCAAGTTTTCAACGCAAGGACACTAATTAACCAATTTGGTACCCGTTCTGGGGCGTACGAGGGTGCTAACCCTTCCTCGTGTGTAACCGATTCCTGAATCCTTTTGTTATTTAATTCCGTAGAACAAATGTTTTTAGGTGATCCAATCACACCTGAACAAAAAAGGGTTGGTGGCGACTCTACTCCATTTTTTAAAGTCGATCCCCATTTTCCAAAACATAAAAAAAAAAAATGGTTTCGACAACCTCTACCTTCATATATAATTAGTTTTTAATGCCAGATGTGAAGCAAGTGATTTTAGGCATTGTTGAATATTATTAAAAAAAGGATAGCATATTAAAGCATTTATAAAATATTCATTGAGGAATATAGTTTTACTTCATCTAATTAATACAAAGTAGCATTGCTCAAAATAATAAGTAATTAACTTAATTAAAATAAGTAAATTATTTAAATAATTCAAATATAGTACTAATAAAATATTTATAATATTTATTGAAGTATTTATGAAAAATATAAAAATTGGCATATTGTAAATTAAACCTTACATTATTCAACTTTTTTTCTTAAAAGTAAATAAATTGACCATAATAATATGTAGATAATATATAATTAATATAAATGTAATTATATGTGACACTTGCATGTAAAACGAACAGCAGTAAACAAAATATAGAAACAAGCGATGGCAATTATAATATATAAGAGGTAATTCCACCAAAATTAGAAGCTTAATACCATCAACATTAGCAACTATATATTCTTCTATAAAAAAAAAAAAACAAAATTAGTACAGTCTAGAAATTCTGCACTAATTGCATACATTTTTTTTTTCAATTTCAGAATTCAAAACGGCCATAGCTACTAATTGATAAATCCTGCTCTTGCCAAAGCCGATGAATCATTTTAACGGAAGAACCTTTAAATGTAGCCAAAAATCAACTGCAAGGTCAACAAATTTGATCCATTTCCCATGACCACAAGCATATAATATGGGAAATTATCTGTAAAACCAATTGCCAGCAACTAACAATAAGAAGTAGCATTATTCTAATTACACTGAAGAGACTCAATGTGAAGGCAGAAGCAAGTGTACAAACATGACTAGGTAGCAACCGCCTATTAGCGTAGAAAGGAAAGTAAAATATGGCTTAAGTGCAGCGCACACACATCTGAAAAGATTTAATGAAGTCCCCACACACCGATCACAAATGATTAGAACTCACACCTTAAAAACACGATTCCTAGCCCAAATATCAACCGATTCGTCTCCACCAAACCGAGCTGAAAACCCAATTTAGACAAGTACACAAAAACTAAGAAAGTATCCATTCATAATAGAGTAGAAAATTCCCAAAAACAATTGATTAAAACCTAAACAACAATACTTACCCCCTTAAGATCCTGATTACACGAACACAAGAGCACAACCAAAATCTTGAGAAGAGGGAAATGGGAAAAAATTTTGGAACCAAAAGGGATGACTCAAAAATATTAAAATCTTTGTAGCAAAAGAACAGTAAAACCCAGAGCAAAACAAAAATAATGGCTAGAGAGAAAGAAGAACACTGTAGCCAAAAGAATCCCCAAGACTCCAATTGGAAAAATCGTGAAAAGAAGACCTGAACATAATTTTTTAAGAGCATTTTCTTTAAAAATTATTAGTGAAACTCAAACAAAATATTTTATACTAAGCACCCTAGGGGATTCAAACACAAGATCTAAGGGTAAATTAGCAAACACCTAACCATTGAACCACTAGGCTCATCGTTGTCTCTGAAACACAAAAACTAACTTAGCAATCCATCCAAACCATTGACCCAACCAATAAATCTTATTACTTCTAACCCCAAATTCGAAATGTTACAAAATCAATTAATATATTGATATCTTGATTCAATCATTTAAATATCAAATTGAAATAACAACTCACTTAGTTAAATCATAACAAAGTTAGAATCTCACCTAAATTTTGCAAAATCTATGAGCTATTGAGCTAATTTGAGCTAAAGCGTGTGAAGATCTCTTGAGGATTTTAAGGATGATAACATGAGTGTCGAAACCAATTTAAAAATTTTAGTTTTAAAAGCGGGATCGACTTTAAAGCGAAAATGGAATCGCCACCAATCTCTTTTTATTTAGGTGTGATTGGATCACCTTTAAAACGCGTTTCATTTTAAAACATTTGATTTTGGTCTACAAAAATGAGAAAGCGGGTTCGGGAGTCGGTTACGTATGGGGAAGGGTTAGCACCCTCATAACGCCCAAAAATTGGTACCTAATTGATAGAATCATGTCCAAATGTTTGAAATTTAAAAAAAGTTTAAAATAAGATCCCTTATTAGAAAGAAAACCAAGTCTTACCTATTTCAAAGAAATAAAAATACCACACCCAATAAGTTAGGATACAATATCTTATATCTTCGAAGCTAGGTGCGTCTTTATTTTAGAAAATTCTTACCTCAAGACACAAAACATCACACCCAATAAGTTAGGATACAACATTTTGAATTCTCAAGAATAAGTTTTTTGTTTGAAATCGGTAACCTTGAACTTTGAAAATGGAGGGATATCTAATATTTTAAATTTTTCGAGAAAAATCACACCCAATAAGTTAGGGCACGATTCTTCTCGAAGACTCTAAATATCGGATATCACCGTTAAAATATTTTACAAAAAATCATTAATTTAAAAGGTATTTTTATTAAAAAATGGTATGAGTAAGACATTGTAACATATATATATCAATTGCAATTCTACAAATTTAACCATAAATAATAAAAGAATTAAAAACATGAATAAATAAATATTAAAAAATATACTAAAGCAATAATAAACAAATATAAAGATAATTAATAAAATCATAATATATAATAAATAATATAAAATAACTAATAATAATATATAAGGATTATACATAATAAAAATAGTTAGTAAATAATAATAATTAAATATATATATACATAAAAAATAAAAGTAAAAAAACTTATCATAAATATATGATTTAATAATTTAATACATATATAAATAAAAATAATATATAATAATATATAATATTTTTTTATAAAAGCATTTATATAATATATTAATTATAAAATTACATACATAATATAAACAATATAAATAAAATAGATTATATAAAAAAAGCTTTAGAAACAATACATAATATAACATGATACTATATAATATACAATTTTAATAAAAATAATATAATAAATAATATACAAATTAAATAATATTAAACCAAATAATAATATATATAAAACCAATACATAAAAATATGAATTTTATACAAAATTAATAAATAATAAAAATAAAATAATTACATATGAAAAAAAAATGAAGTAGAAAAGTTTTAAAATGAATAAGGATTAAAAAAGTAATAAAATAAATATAAGAAGATTAATTTAAAACACGGGCTATACTACTAGGGATTAATATAGAAACTATGCCAATTTTTAAAACGGCACCGTATTGATTTTAACCTTTAAAGCAGTCAGAGGGGTTAAATTGGAACAAAAACATACTTTAGGGCTAATTTTATAAAAATAAAAATGCGAATTGGACTGATTTAAAAACAATAAAATTGCGGAAGGACTAAAACAATAAATTTCCCTTTTTTAAAACACGCAGATCCTGATGAAGCGGGTCGGGTCAGTGCGCGGGTTGGCCTTTATACGGCGCCATTTTGAAGCCTCTGAAACAGGCCCTAAACGGCGCCGTTTCATTCCTTTATAAAAACCAAAAATTTTCCTTTTTTGCTCATTTCTACTTTCTTTTACAAAAAAAAAAAAAAACCAAAGCCTTCCTTTTCTCTCGCTTTGGCGATTTCTGCCTTGACCTCGGTGGAGCTCGACCGCCGTCGTCGCGTCATGACCACCGTGGAATTCAAAAAAAAGTAAGTTTTTTTTTTTTTTTTTTTTTGTAAATGTATTATATATATATATATCATATATATGCTCTCTAAAAAAACAAAATAAAAAAATGTATTCGAAAATTAAAAAAAATAGAAAAAAACCTTTGCTTTTTATTGTGTATATCTCTATTTTCTTGTATATTTTCTCCCCATATTACAGATTTTTGGAAGGCTTTTATAGCCTTCAAAATAAATACAATAAAAGGGAATAAAAGATTTTGCTACTATCTTGCTTTTTTCGCTTCGATTCTTCCCTTTTCTGTGCAGATTGAAAGCAGAGAATGTGGCGGCGATAGAGGCTCGCACAAGTAGCGGCGCGACTTGCGGCTTAACCTGCGGTATTTGCTCTTTGGCGCGAAAGGAGCGAGGGTGTGAGGTGCGCCTAGGGTTTCGAAACCTTAGGCCATTCTTTGATTCATTTAAGGTTTTGGGCCCATTTGGAAATTTTGCATTAGTTTGGGTAAATGCAGTGCATTGGGTACTAGTTTAGGTCTGGGTGTTATTGGGCTAAAGGTAATTGGGTCAAGTATTTAGGAATTGGTTGTTGGGTAATTTTTTGGGTTTTGGGTTTTTATAGTTGTAAATGGACTTTATTGAACTGGACCTTTTTTATTATTTTTATTTTTGGTTTATTTCTAGGCCCAGGCAAAATGGGCTATTACAACATGAGTATTCCTCAAAATTGAAAAGAAATTTTGTGTTTAGAGAGCTTAGGAATAAAAAGGATGAACTAATTTTGGAAGAAAAACTTTAATTTGGTGTTTGAAATTTTTGAATGAAGAATGGGAGGGAAGAAGAAGACGTGGGGTTGTTAAATAGGTACCAAATTTTTAAAAATTTAGCCACTACCCATTTAACCACCCCCTTTTCTCCCTTTTCCAATTAAAGCCAATTTCAAAATTATTTTCAAATCCAATCTCGTTTTTAAAATCCATTTTAACCAAATTAATCTCCAAACACACAATTTTAATTTCTTAACCTAAAACTATTAATTCTATTTAATTTAAAATTTTATTTAATTAATTCCTAATTATTTTAATTATCTATCCCAATTATGGTTTTCGATTCACTAAACTTGATTTACTCTCCGACTTTTGGGATCGACAATTCTCATCGCGCCTGGGGACGTTTGCGGGACTATGCAAAGCAAGAGTAGTATCGGCTTATTATGCAAGCGGTAGAAATGAGTCGTAGTCTAGGGTTACACCTTATGTGTTTATTTTTATCAAACTTGTACTTTGTAATAAGTTGTGATAAGTTTGTAGTAAAAAGTTATTTTAAATACTTTCCTTTATTTTTGGATTTTAAGTCCTCCGAGTTAAAGAAATAAATAAAATGTAATATTTAAAGTGTTCAAGCTGATTTAAGTATTGTGTTTAAAAAGCAAGTGAGATCGAGCCCAAACGAATCGGGTCGGGTTAGGGTGTTACAAGACCCGTGTCAAGCGAGTGTTTAACAAAAACATTAACCACCACTCCATTCAAGTCAAGATAGAAAGAAATAATTTAAATAATTCATATCAATCCACAAATGGTTTTATAGACTAATTTGTTCAAATGTGTATTCAAAATTAATTTTTTTTAAAGTAATCATATACAAATCCAAAATCAAATTGCAAGAGTACATTAAGACAAATCCTTTAAATAAAACATTTAAAAATAAAATAGAGTAGTTCTTTTAAAAAATATATAACATTAAATAATTTCATTTTTTCAACCAAAAGAACTCCTGAATATTAAATTGACTAGTGAATCCACTTATGAATCTACTCTACTTTGAAACACACAAAATATAATTATATATTCAGTCAAGAGTAATATATATAATAAATAATTTTTACAAACTTATTTAGTATGAAACTTATTTAGATAAATTTAAAAGATTATTATGAATGATAAAGACGCGAACAACATTGAAAAACAAATTTCATGATTCTCTTTTTTTTTTTATTTTTCTAGAATTAGTCTTCATCTCACTACAACAAAATAGTCTTATAGCGACACATTTTTGACATAAGGCGACATAAAAAGGTTGCCATAAGTTCAGCGACGCCGCCTCGACGCTTCCAAAATGGTCGTATATAATGGGGTTGGTATATGCGACGGCGCTTTTGAAAAAGCGTCGCTAGAAGTCAACATAAGCCGGCGCCTATTTTTGTGTTGGGAAAAGTTTAGTCAATACCGACTTTATAAAAGGTTGGTGAAGGCCTAGTCAAGTACAACCTTTGGAGAAAGGTTGCGATAGACCGGTTTAAGAGCTGTAACACCACGGTTTAGGGGCTATGCGGTTTGAGTATAATGTAGGTGTTGGAAGGTTCTTGGGTGTGCTTGGATGTGTTTTGGGGTTTTAAGAATGCTTGGATGAAAGGGGAGACTTTGGAAAATTTTAGATTTTTAGTGGAAAAGGGAATCGGGCCAAGGAGGTCTTAAGAATAATTTTCTGTAATTTTTGGCACAAGGGAAGGCGGTGGTAGAGTGGTCTCGTCAGGCGCGCTTAAGAGCTTGGGAGGGCGCCCGGTGAGGGCTGGGTTCGAGTCAGGCGGCTACAAGGGGTTTTAATATTTTTGGGTTCTGGCGTTACAAGGAGGGGAGGCCTTAAAAAGGAGTAGGGGCGTGTTTTGACACAAGCAGCACCTTGGCAAAGTGGTTCCTGTGCGGCACTTAGGAGCTGGAGGTGTGCGTGGCGCTGGTTCGGCGGCGAAGCAGCTTTGCGTGTTTTATTTTTCTTATGCGACTGGGGGCTTGAGTAGGTAGCCCTTAAAGATTTTATGGTGTGGTTTTTGGCATAAAAATCAAGATGGCCGAGTGGCCTGGGCGTTGGAAGTAAGGCGTGCAGCAGCAAGGGAGCACTGGTTCGAATCTCATGACAAGCAATGGAGTATTTATTTTTGCGGATTGGGCTGGCAAGAGTTTGATTGAATTTAAACTCTCTTGA
The DNA here is from genome assembly GCA_025698515.1 of Gossypium sturtianum. NCBI lineage: Eukaryota > Viridiplantae > Streptophyta > Magnoliopsida > Malvales > Malvaceae > Gossypium > Gossypium sturtianum. Next base: position 67,420,492 of record CM046949.1, on the reverse strand, counting down.
CGAAGGGATCCCACATCGGAAAGACACAAAGAATGAAGGTGAAGAGCTAGCTATATAAGGAGCATCCTAGGAGGAGAGTAAACACATCTTGGAAGGCGTTTGGGCACAGGAGTGTGGTGGGCGCGGATTAACACGAGTCCTATCGGTGTGTAACTCTCTACTCTACTTAGTTGTAGAGCGGCAAATGCAGAAGTGCGTCCACGGCAATAGTAGCCACTGCGGGCGCGTGCGAGCATACTTGTGGGGCTTCACGCCGCGATAGTTGAGGCCATCAGTAGTATTCTTGTGGGTTGGGGCTGCTTGGACCGTGATGGGCCGAAGTGGGCCCAATGGGCCCGTAGGCCCTTATGAGTAAATTGTGCGATTGTGTAGAATATAGTGAACTAGACTAGGTGGAAGTTATATACGTGGCTAGATTCGTGTTAGGTGGGCCACACGAAGCGTGTGGGCGGATGGCCGAAATCGGGTTTTAGGCCCAATCGTCGTCCTGGCACAACCGGAAGTGGTATTTGAGTCGCTAGTGGCGACATTAGGCCTTGAAAGGCCATTGCAGGTGTGAATTTACGAAAATACCCTTAGTAGGTAAAATTACGATTTTACCCTTAAAGGTTGATTAGCATGATTATGTTGTTTAGTTTTGGCCGATTGTAGGGGAAGGCTTGATCTCGCATATCTCGGGTTGTGGCTAGTGCTCGAAAAGTGTTAAGGAATGGGGATCTAGTGCGTTAGATCTTGATCTACGGGATTTGATAGTCGCATTAGTAATCGGTGTGTAAACTAACACACTTCTTGCTTTGTATATGTTTGATAAATGATTGATTGGTAAAACCGAAATAGTATGGTTGAGTGATATGATACCCTATGGGGTATGTGCACGGATTCGTGTAAGTCCGTTTCATTATGAGTACCTGTTATTGATACATGATGTCATGATTTATGATGTATGTGCTATGAGATGCAACGTTAAACATGTTTGCATGATTTGAATACTATACATGAGTTGGTATGATGATGGGTGATATGAGTGGAGGCGGTGATATTTTGTGTTGACGAGCACCGGTGTTTTGGTAACACAACTTTGTGACTTTGGGTCACCAGAGGTTTGGCACCTCCAGAGGTTTGGCACCTCGGCGTCTCGCCCCCGTGGTTTTGCACCACGGTGGGTTGGCCCCACAAGGCGGTATTGAGGATTGGCGCCGGTGATTTGGTATCACACGATGGGTTGACCCCATCACTCGATTATCGTGACTACGGTCACGCAGTGGTTTGGTACCACATTTGTGTCTTTGGGACACCGGAGGTTTGGCACCTCATTGCGACTCGTCCCGTGTAGTTAACACCACCGTGGGTTAGCCCCACTTTTGAGATACACGGAGTGTCGCCGGTGATTTGGTATCACACGATGGGTTGGCCCCATCATTGGATTTGTGACCGGTCACGGTGTTTTGGTAACACATTGTGACTATACGTCACCGGTGGTTTGGCACCACCGGTGGTTTGGTACCACGCGGGGTAGAAAAGGTGTATGGACGGTTAGGATTGGGTGCATATGATTGGGATGCATGATGATCATGATTATGTTTGTATGTGATATTTTGCTAATCCGGGAAAAGGGTAGCACATCGAGTCTGGGTGACTCACCTTTTTCCTTAACCATTTCGTAGTAGTGCATAAAGTGGACCGGGATCGGAGAGGACAAGGTGGCCCATCATGCGAAGATGATGTTCAATTATTTCATGCTTGATCTTGATATAAGTACTTTATTTGAATTGTTGGGTTGTAATAAAGGCCATTTTATGTTTTTGGTATTACTTTAACTATGGTTTATTTAAATTAAATTGCTACGTGAAAATGATTTATGGTTTGCAACCTATTTATTCAAATTGGATATTATAAACTAAAGTTTTAAAAATGAATGAGTTTAATAGCAAAGTTTTATTCCAAAGATATGTTTTCCAAAATTCAGCAAAGTACGATGTTTTATTTTAAATTAAGAAGATTTTCAACCGTCTTTTCCCAGTGACATAACCAGATTCGGTCGTAGTGAATGGGCCGGGTTTGGGGATGTTACAAAGACAACCTTAAAAAGGTTGGTATAATTCTTGTCTAAGGCAACTTTTAAAAACGGTTGGGATAGAATCGTATAAGGCAACCTTAAAAAGGTTGAGATAGACCTTGTCTAAGACAATTTATAAAAAAAGGTTGGAATAGACCTATCTAAGGCAACTTTAAATAGGTTGGGATAGACCATATCTAAGGCAACCTTTAAAAAAGGGTTAAAATAAACCCGTTTAAGGCAACTTTAAAAAGGTTGGGATAGACCATGTCTAAGGCAACCTTTAAAAAAAATTGGGATAGACCAATTTAAAGCAACCTTAAAAAGGTGAAGATAAATTTTATAAACCTGTTTAAAGTAACCTTAAAAAAATTGAAATAGACACGTATAATGTAATTTTTTCTTTTTTTATTATTTCAATATTAATATATTTTTATAAATATTTACGGTAAATAATTATAGGAATTATGCTTTAAATACAACTAAAAAATATAAAATTAAAATAAAGATTGAATATTCACTACAAAAATCGATCCAACAAATCCTTTAAATAAAACATTTAAAAATAAAATAGAGTAGTTCTTTTAAAAAATATATAACATTAAATAATTTCATTTTTTCAACCAAAAGAACCTGAATATTAAATTGACTAGTGAATCCACTTATGAATCTACTCTTTTGAAACACACAAAATATAATTATATATTCAGTCAAGAGTAATATGTATAATAAATATTTTTTTACAAACTTATTTAGTATGAAACTTATTTAGATAAATTTAAAAGATTATTATGAATGATAAAGACGAACAACATTGAAAAACAAATTTCATGATTCTCTTTTTTTTTATTTTTCTAGAATTAGTCTTCATCTTCATGATTTCATCCAATGTTCGCTTCCATTATAAAATTATTCTAAAGGTGAAGCTTACACTCCTCAATTTATAAGAGAATAAAAAGAAATTAAAGTTGATATTGAACTAATTGACCCCTCTGAAAAAAATTGGAGCAATTTAATACCTATTAATTTTGAAACTAAGTAACTAAGGAAAATTAAGTATTAACCACTAAAATTAACATTTTCCATCAATTTACATAATTTTGATTGATATAATAATAAATTAAACACTTAACATTTGCATATTCTAAAGACCAATATGTACGGTACTTCATTGTAAACTAGTTTGATATAGGTTTTAGATGTTGATTAAAAAAACTTAATACAAATTGAACTAGAACCACCAATACTCACCGAATACTATATTGCTGATCGGTAGCATTGGTGAGATATGATAATTTGTGTATTTATAGATATTTTTATAAATCCCTAACATATAATGATTGTGTTTATTGTAAAATATAATAATTAAAATTTTTGTAAGTTCGCATACTTTATTCTATATTCCTTTCACAAAATAATTTTCTTATATTATATTTTCAGTATATTTCATATAATTATCTATTTGCATTAGTTTCAAATCATAAATCATGATTAAGGCGAACCAAATTACGTAAAAGAAAGAGATAAAAGTATTAATCATGTTGCATTAATATGCGAGAGGTTTCTATATTTATATAAGAAAGATGCCGTCACATATTATCAAAATACACATTAACTCCGACACCTAGTGAGTTTTGAACAGCCACGATTCCAAGGATTAACACTTCTTGGAGAAAGCGACGGTAGGAAACAAGACAGAGACCTCTGGATGGTGGATTGTCATATTTGCATCGATTTGGATCACCTCTTCCATCACCACTATGCCAATTAAAGCCAAACAAATTAACCATGTTTTCATGTTTGAGACTCCCATGATTGGTCTTTGGTTTCATTGGAATAATTTTGATATCACCTATTTATAGGGTTTGGGGATGATACCCTATTTTAGAAATTACCTCAAATTAGGTGATATTGTTTTGATTTTTTCTTTTTTTGCTTTCTTGTTGTTTAAATTGTAAAATCTGTTAATTTTTTTATTATAAAAGAAATACATTTTAGAAATTGGACCTGGTAATCTAAGGTTTTTTTTTTTCTCAATTAGTCGAATATTATGGAATGTGTTTGTGCGTGCACGTGTGTGTGTGTTTTGGCAAAAAGAAAGATAATTGAGCTCTAATGTCAATATGATACAATCTCAATTAGACTATATCTTTCCTATGTTACAGGTTGCATATCATTCAATAAGAAATAAAATTTATCATCTGGTGGTCAGCAATGTAAGCAGAGTCTCATTATTCCATATATAATATACAAATATGTTGTAGTGTACTTTCAAGTAAATAGTTTAGTATGAATTGTTTTTTGTTTATATATAAAAACATATTTATATTTTTTTATTATTATCTCTACCTTCATATATAATTAGTTTTTAATGCCAGATGTGAAGCAAGTGATTTTAGGCATTGTTGAATATTATTAAAAAAGGATAGCATATTAAAGCATTTATAAAATATTCATTGAGGAATATAGTTTTACTTCATCTAATTAATACAAAGTAGCATTGCTCAAAATAATAAGTAATTAACTTAATTAAAATAAGTAAATTATTTAAATAATTCAAATATAGTACTAATAAAATATTTATAATATTTATTGAAGTATTTATGAAAAATATAAAAATTGACATATTGTAAATTAAACCTTACATTATTCAACTTTTTTTCTTAAAAGTAAATAAATTGACCATAATAATATGTAGATAATATATAATTAATATAAAGGTAATTATATGTGACACTTGCATGTAAAACGAACAGCAGTAAACAAAATATAGAAACAAGCGATGGCAATTATAATATATAAGAGGTAATTCCATCAAAATTAGAAGCTTAATACCATCAACATTAGCAACTATTTATTCATCTATAAAAAAAAAAAAACAAAATTAGTACAGTCTAGAAATTCTGCACTAATTGCATACATTTTTTTTTTTCAATTTCAGAATTCAAAACGGCCATAGCTACTAATTGATAAATCCTGCTCTTGCCAAAGCCGATGAATCATTTTAACGGAAGAACCTTCAAATGTAGCCAAAAATCAACTGCAAGGTCAACAAATTTGATCCATTTCCCATTACCACAAGCATATAATATGGGAAATTATCTGTAAAACCAATTGCCAGCAACTAACAATAAGAAGTAGCATTATTCTAATTACACTGAAGACACTCAATGTGAAGGGAGAAGCAAGTGTACAAACATGACTAGGTAGCAACCGCCTATTAGCGTAGAAAGGAAAGTAAAATATGGCTTAAGTGCAGCGCACACACATACTGAAAAGATTTAATGAAGTCCCCACAACCGATCACAAATGATTAGAACTCACACCTTAAAAACACGATTCCTAGCCCAAATATCAACCGATTCGTCTCCACCAAACTGAGCTGAAAACCCAATTTACACAAGTACACAAACACTAAGAAAGTATCCATTCATAATAGAGTAGAAAATTCCCAAAAACAATTGATTAAATCCTAAACAACAATACTTACCCCCTCACTACAGGAAAACAGACTTTTAGCGGCGTTTTTTTTGGCCTTTAGCGGCGTTTATAAGCGCCACTAAAAGTATTTGCGGCTCTTTTTGAAGCGCCGCAAAAAACGCCGCTAAATCAAACGCCGCAAACTTTAGCGGTGTTTATGAGAAAAAACGCCGCTAAAAGTCATGACTTTTAGTGGCGTTTTCCCAACAAACGCCACTAAAAGTCATGAGTTTTAGCGGCGCTTTTCCAACAAACGCGCTAAAGTCTTTTAGCGGCGCTTTTTCCAACAAACGCCGCTAAAGATCATGACCTTTAGCGGCGCTCTTCCAAAAACGCTGCTAAAAGTCATGACCTTTAGCGGCGCTTTTTCACAAACGCCGCTAATTTTTACTGATTTGCAATGTATAATTTGTTTTATATCATACCCCTCCTGCACTAAAACCAACCAATAATGATAAATATAGCATATAATTCCAACCCAAAGCAACAAATGTAGAATAAAAATCACACCAAATGCATTAATTGTAAATGAAACTTGAAATTCAATAAATAAAAGCGAATTATAATGAAAATATTCTTACAATAATGTTAAATGTAATAATGTTAAAATAATCAAACAACGAGAAAGTACATTTCTAAGATGGCGGCCGCGATCATTGCTGAAACATCTGCATCATTTCTTTGAAAGCCGCAATTTGGAGCTCATCGTATTTTTACGTTCGCTCTGCTAGCATCGATCTTGCCTCGCCTCCTCTGCCGCTGCTGCCGCTTCGCATCCGCTCTAACTTTATTCTTTGGAGTTCTTCATATTTTCTTTGAACATCAGCAATTTGATGCCTCTGCTCAACGTCATTGTCTTGCATCCGAGCTATCTCGGTCTTTGAGCCTCTGAACTTCAAAGACGAGATTGACTCCGGAAGGCATGTATTCTTTGGGGGCGGATCAAAATATTGGGTCGAGGGTAACACGAGATCCTTGTAATCGCACCCGACCATACCTTTCAAAACCAAAAACATCAATTACAATTCTATTATAAATATACTCAAGATTAACAGAACTATCAGTCGAAGCAGTCGTTCCTTTCAGGACCCAAAACATCGGTAATAATTCTGTTATCAATCTCCTCAAGATTAACAGAATTATCAGTCGAAGCAGCCGCTTCATACTCCGCCTTCTTCTCCTTTAGTTTATCCTAATAAATCAATGAAAGAGTTAGAAACAAAATATATAATAAGAAGGAATGCAACATAATTTGTAATTGAAGAATTTTATTAAGTAAATATACCATAATTTCTGCAACTTCGGATGTCATCGGAGATCCATCCTTCTTCATATGCGTAATGTCAAAAAGCTGAAGGTGTCCAACTTTTTGACCAGACGAGGCTTCCTACATTTTAGCAGAAATAATATAATTTAATAGTATAAAGTCATTAATATTTGACATAATTAATAAATTATAATACCTCGGCCTCACTACACAAGCAAAACTTACGGACCTGGTGTGCGTGAATTTTTGTTTAAATCTGTCACGCTTGTTCCAACTCGCTCCTTTGTCCTACATAATGAAATTTGAATTATGTATATAGTAAATACCATAAACCGAAAAATTTATAAGAATTTAGAAGTACGTAATACCTCTCCTTTCTTTGAATTCCAGAATCTAACTTGATCTTCCCATTGGTACCTCAACATTCCCGGCGAGACATTTCTTAATTTTTCGTCGAGGCTGATGCCTTTCTTAAAATATTGTTTTTTCAACGTGCTTTTATGGTCTCTCCATTTTTACCCAATGTCTTCTTAATATAGTCATCGGAGACCTCTAAAGCAAATCTCTCCTGAAAAAACATAAGTTTAAAAAGTACATATAAATGAAAGTTAAACCAAAGTATTATAAATTACATTCACGTTTTTTTACCTTAATATTATCGAGAGCCTGATTTTTGTTGGCATCAGGCATGTGATGCCATGATTCGTAGTTAATGGGCAACATATTGGCATTACGTGCTAGAATGCCCAAATAGCTCGCTAATGATCGAGCTTGAGATCCAACGGTGGCCATGATATTTCTCCTTACTTTAACACGCTTCGACAGGATCTAGCTCGTACAAATCTTTAAGGAGTGTACGTCCCCGACCTCTTCGCGTCCCACCACCTTCAGCTGAAAAATGATATATTATTATTATATTAAAATTGCAAAATGAATCAATAATAAAATTCAACATGCATGTAAAATAAATCAACATTACTACGCAGCCTGCGAGCTCGTCATCTATGTCCAAAGACACTAGAAGATCCAACAAGCGTTTGTTGTTCACTATTTGCTTCTTACGAATTTGGAGTATTGTGGACAATACTTAAATCTCGTAATCGTCTTCTAGGCATTTTTCCTGCAATACACATAAAATAGTGCAAAATCTTAGTAACAAATAACAATAATAGTACATTTAAAATAGTTAAATTATATAACATGACCAATATTAAAATTATAATATTACATATAAATAAAAAAATGTAAAATCTTACTACACCATATTTCATAAATATCTTCGTCCACATCGTGACGAACCCATTGAAATTGTTGACTAGTACTAGGGATATTTTCATTCAAGTTTTGTTCTGGAAAAGGCAAAGTTTCAGATCTTTCGACTATGTCATCTCTACTTCCATTGCCCATGTCGAACAAGTCTCTAGGGGTGTTCCGGAGTACAACGTACCAACCCTAATCAGTTGGATCTTTTGAGTAAAAAACTTGTTTCACTTGAGAAGAAAATACATACGGCTCGTCCATCAATTGTTCTCCAGTGTGAATCAATCGAGAAAAATTCACCATTGTAAAACCATATTGATCGTTTTTAATTCCGCAAGCCGTATTCAAATCAGCCCAATCTCCTCGAAATAAGACAACTTTCCATCTGCCATAATAATCCAACTCAATGATGTCAGTAAGAAGTCCGTAATACTCCACATTCGCCTCGATAGGATTATTGCCCCTAGCACTAGCATAACTTGTAATTGAAGAATTGACAACAATTCCACAATTTTGGGTTCTCCTCAATCTCTTGCGATACTTTGTATGAAATCTGTATCCGTTGATGAGGAAGGCACTATATCTTTTCACTATTCTATTTGGACCTTGTGAAAGCCATTTAACCGTCATTTACTTCATTAGGCTCCAAACCTATTGAATCGATAGTAAATTGAGTAACTATAAATGTTAGGAGAAAACATTATTACTTGTCAATGAAAACTTCAATTGCATACCGTTTGGCTTAACCATTCATGAAATGATTCCGTGAACAACTTATTAATTTCTCGTCGATGTAATCTTCGGGACCGTGAATGAGCTCTCAATATTTGTTTGTACTCACTATGTTAAAAAAGGGTTACTTTGTTAGAAGACAGACAAGTTATAATTGATGAGTACTTATCAAATTTTACAACTTACTTGCGTAATGGTTCCATTGAATCGTGATGAAAAAGAACGTATCGATGTGCTTGGACCCACGATCTATCGTCTAATTCTGCAATTTCAACTTTGCCGATCGGTTCTCCGAAACTTTGAAATAAATAATTTTTGGCCAAGTTATGATCTGTGAGCCCAGCATTTCTACTTGGTCTGTTCATTCTTGTTTCGACATCTTCCAAATACCTCGAAAAGAAAGTCATACATTCCTCTGCCAAGTAGGCTTTGGCAATTGATCCTTCTGGATAACGCTTATTGCGGCAGTAAGACTTCAATTTGGATAGGAACCTAAACACGGTATAGAACATTATCAAAAGTTGCAACCAAAGGCATTTAGATGAATGAAGGAATAATTTGCAAATAAAGTAAGACCTTTCTATGGGATACATCCATCGATAGAAAATGGGTCCACCAAGTATTGCTTCACGAGGGAGATGAATTAACAAGTGCACCATAATTGTGAAGAAGGAAGGCGGGAAGATCTTCTCCAGATTGCATAAAGTCAGTGCGGCTCGATCTTGTAGTGTCTCAAGTTCTTGAACATCCAAAACTTTGCCACAAATGCCTTTCATTATATTAGACAGTTCAATTACACAAGACGTCACCTTTTTCAACATACAACACCGCATAGCAACTGGCAGTAAGTCTTGCATCAAGATGTGATAGTCATGCGATTTTAAGCCATATAGTCTTTGATCTTTAAGACTCACACATCAAGATATATTTGATGCATACGCATCCGGGACCTTTATATCCTTCAACACCATACAGAACACTTCTTTCACCGTCTTCGACATTGAATAAATAGCAGGCGGCAACCGATATTTCATATTCAGAAGTGCTTGGGGATGAAGCTCACGCCGAATTCCCATGTAGACTAAATCAAGTCGACTCTGAAGATTGTCTTTCGATTTTCCATCGACATTCAAAATAGTCCCAATGATGTTCTCGCAGACATTTTTCTCAATGTGCATGACATCAAGATTATGGCGTAAAATCTGATGCTCCCAATAAGACAACTCAAAAAAAATACTTCTTTTTTTCCACAAATCCGCCTCATTAGGATCATCCTCTTCATCAGATTCATCATCAGATCCATCCCTTGATCTTCTATTTCTTTGCGTGTTGGCTGGTTGATTCATCTTCCCATAAATGAAATTCATATCTTTCAACATGAACAATATTTTGGATCCACTGGTCTGCGAAGAAGCTTCTCCGAACTCTTCAGTACCGTCAAACTAAGCACTCTGAAATCTAAATCTATGATTTTCCGGTAACCACCGACGATGCCCCATGTAAGAGAACTTCTTCCCATTATATAAACATTGCCAACATGTTTGCGCAGCACAACAAGGGCAAGCATAACGTCCCTTGGTACTCCAACCAGATAAATTGGCATAGGCCGGGAAGTCATTAATAGTCCACATCAAAGCCGCACGTAAATTGAAGTTCTCCTTTCTCAGCACATCGTATGTCTCAACGCCAGCCCATAATTGTTTTAACTCTTCAATAAGTGGCTGTAAATATATGTCAATATCATTCCCGGGCCCTTTCTCTCTAGGGATAATCATAGACAAGATAAAGGATGATTATTTCATGCAAACCCATGGAGGTAAATTATAAGGAACAAGCACCACCGGCCAAGTACTGTACGTAGTGCTCATGATTTTGTAAGGTTAAATCCATGTTTGCTAGCCCTGACCTCACACTCAGGATCGCTTGCAAAGCTTGGAAATTTTGAGTCAAATGATTTTCAAGCTAAAGAATCTGCAGGATGCCTTAACAGTCCATCATCGGCTCGTCCATCACGGTGCCACGTCATTGACTCGGCTGTCTTCGACGACAAGAAAAGTCATTGAAGCCTTGGTATTAGCGAAAAATACCGCAAAATCTTAACTGGCTGCTTCCTTGACTGTGTATCATGTTCATCCTCGTTACCATCCTCTGTATTTCTATTAATCCAACGGGATTGACGCATACATGACAAAGATTGTTGGTTTATCCAGTCGCCCCAATACAACATGCAGTCATTTGGGCAACTATGAATTTTGTTGTAGCCAAGGCCCAAATCCTTTATCAGTTTCTTCATGTCTTTGGAAGATTGAGGGATTTTCGCAAACGGGAACATTTCTTGCAGAAACTCTAACAGCATTGTCAATGAGTTTTCGGTCCATCCTCCCAAACATTTCAAGTGAAAAAGCGAATACTGAGAAAGACGGTTTGGAAAATTTTGATCCCTCATACAGTTCTTCGTTCATTTCACCAAGTAACGTGTAGAAGTTCGTCGCTTCTTCATTTGGCTGATCATCGGGTACACTTCTTCCCCTTTCGGTGAAAGTATTTCCACTAAAATTATAATCATCGGTTGCACCCAAATCAGGTGGAAATGACTGCAAACCATCACCGCGCATATTAAATGCATCCCGCAACATGCCATCCATGTCATCTTCTCTAACATTACGATTGTAAGCACTATGAGGATAACCTTGATTCATCGATGAAGAGGCTCCACTAGATGTACACTCTCCATGGAAAATCCATTTTTATACCCCGAACAAAACCATCAACAACTAGATGTTCAGAGACAACTTCACGATAATGCCAATTGATATTACAAACACTTCTTACACGGGCAAAGAATCATATTCTCTTGGCTTGCATTTTGAAATGCGAAATTGAGAAAAGTTTCTACTCCATTTCGATAGCCGTTGCTTACCCTTGATAAATTCATCCAAGTCCTATCCATTTCCTAGTTGTTGATGGTTTTGTTGACAATAAATTACGGGTAAGTTGTTTATCTATACACAGTACCGCTCTAAGTTATGTAAATTTATGTAAGTTATGAAGTTTGATCTTAAAATTATGTAAGTTATGTACTGTGTAAGTTAAATAAATTGACAATAAACCGCAATTTGGACAGCAATTTGGACAGAATTTTTTTAAGATTCATCGTACGTGGCATTGTTACACCTGGGGAGGATCCGTTATATCTTACAATGAGATATAAGGCAACCCGTTAGGTTTCTAGCCTATATACTTTGAATCTTTTTTTTTGGACAGCAAATGAACAAACAGCATATATACCAACCAAGCAGGATAATAAACCGCAATTTGGACAGCAATTTGGACAGAATTTTTTTAAGATTCATCGTACATGGCATTGTTACACTTGGGGAGGATCCGTTATATCTTACAATGAGATATAAGGCAACACGTTAGGTTTCCAACCTATATACTTTGAATCTTTTTTTTTGGACAGCAGTATAATAAACAGCATATATACCAACCAAGCAGGATAATAAACAGCAATTTGGACAAATTCATCATGATATAAGTGTTACTGATCTGAATTTTGAACTAAAACATACCTTAATAATTTCAATAAGATGGTATACCCAACTCTCACCAAGAAACAGGGGCTGCAGTCAGAAATGCAAAAGATTAATAATCTTGACTAACAATTGGATATCTAATGTTTTTCTATCAAATGAATATAAATCAGCAAAATGAATATAAATAAGAATAATAATGATTTTATACCTGTTAAGTTATTAACACCAAATCCAATCCAACGATTCTGCGAGGAGTAGTAGGAAGCGAATCGAAATACAAACAATATATGAATTAACAAATGCGATTGATTAATTACAAAATGCTATTTACTAAAAACTAAGGATAAAAATACATATTTACTAATATTTATTAATCAAAATGATAATGAAAATGACTAGATTTAAAAAATCACAATTAATCAAACCGAATCAAATTCTTTTATATTTAAAATAATGAAATAACTTACATAAAAAATTATTTTTCTAAAAATATACCATACAAGAATAAATTTACTTGTTTTTTAAATATATTTATAAAATAAAAAAATAAAAAACTTTGAAATTTTATTAAATAATGTCCAAAAATGTTAATTGGATACGTTGTTATCAGGATAATGAAGGAGCTTTTTCTAATGTAGGTGGACTTTTATGTTCATGTCTAATCTAGTTATATAGGAATATTGCTTAGACTTGCAGCACATGTATGTTAAATTTTTTATGCATAAAGATTGATTTCCATTGACAAAGAAAGTTTACATGAATTTTCTACTAGCAAGAACTGCTGCATATGCAGAATGCGGCAACCATGCGAGCCAACGGATAGCAATCTTGTTTGACAGATTAGGACATACAAATTAGGGTGAGCTCGGTTTGGTTGGATTTTTTTGAACTCCCAAACATAATTGAATTCGGTTTCATTGTAGTATTTTATACTAATTTTGGATTTTAGATTTTTGGACATTATTTAATAAAATTTCAAAGTTTTTTTATTTTTTTATTTTATAAATATATTTAAAAAACAAGTAAATTTATTCTTGTATGGTATATTTTTAGAAAAATAATTTTTTATGTAAGTTATTTCATTATTTTAAATATAAAAGAATTTGATTCGGTTTGATTAATTGTAACATCCCCAAACCCGGCCCATTCACTACGACCGAATCTGGATATGTCACTGGGAAAGACGGTTGGAAATCTTAGACTTTAGAATTAAACTTGAAAATTTTATTATCTCTGGAAATCGTGTCCATTTAAAATTTAATAAATAATATAAGCTTGTTGAAAACTTCCGAATTAAAACATTATTATAAGTTGCTATAATATGAATCTTTTGCGAAAATATTACTAAGTGTAGTGTAAACTTCAACATTAATAAATAGAGTACTTTAAATCAAAGAGGCCCTTATTACATCAAATAAAATCCCAAAATACTGATAGTATAAAATGCTTAAATAAAGTAAAACATCTTACGTATGAAAATCTCCTTCGCATGGGCCACCTTGTATCCACTCCAACCCGGTCCGATCAATCATGACTCCTGCGATGTTTAAAAAAAAGTTGGGTGAGTCATACAGACTCAGTGTGTAAGTTAACCACTGAAATCCACCCACATGCTAGCCACATAATATCCCAATTATCAAATGCAACAAGTAATATATATATATCATTTTAACAATTACCACAATCTGGGCTTGGCCCACATTCAAATCATACTCAAATACTGGGCTAGGCCCATTTCTCAATAAACCACATATCAACTGGGCTTGGCCCATTTCCACGTATGTTCCTAAAACATACCTATCCACATGTCATATTGGGCTTGGCCCATTTCCATATTATTACAAAAATAATGCAACATGATTCCCAACCCAACCTAGGGTCCATCCGCTACACACCCCTTATCCGACCTACCACACACGGGGACTATCGAGTCACCCTCTCCTTTTCCCTCCAAAAAGGCAAACAATGCCAACCACGATGCAGCATATAGCTAACATCAAACCACGATGGAGCACACAGCAATCCATCAAGCCACGATATGGCATATAGCCCATATCAATCAAGGTAACCATGCGAACTAAATCGCAAAGATCCACAACGCGACCTCGATCGGCGCCAATCCACGATGTAGCACAAAGCTGACATCAACCACGTACTCGAAGTACACCCGTACCTTCTTTCAAAACCCACCCATGCACATGTAACATAAAATGATGATAAGGTGGTGAATGTACATATTAAATGCAATCATAGGCATACTCACATAATAAAATCGGTGATCACATATTTACAAACTTTGCTACTAACTCGATCATCTTCATACCCTTAAGGGTACCATGTTCACATTTAAGCGCCTTTGGTTAGCATACATATAAAATAGACATTTATCACGCAAATCCGGAAACAATGGTTAACTACACACCTTATCACTAGGAGTTCTAGACTCTCGATCCTCGGCGCTATCGTCTAAGCGAAACTACGACGACTACGCCTAACGTTTTCTGTTGCACGTCCACACCCTGGTGGCCAATCTCGTACAGCAGAAACGGATCTCTTCTTGAACTTTGGGATGGGGACTTTCCCTTGCCCACCTTGACTGGTACTCGAACCCACGTCCATCGTAATCACTTAATTAGAACCCTTTGGTTAAACACCATAATACAAAATCTCAAGCGAACAACTACAATTTAACTACTTACCGAAACGATCTTAAATCTCAAAGGCTCCTCTGTACTTTTGTCGATTTGCCCCTTAGATGATCGAATCCAAGAGACTTCCTCAATGCTTCCTTCTTTCGGCTACACACAAGAGAACATACTTAATGGCACTATGACATTCGGCCATGCCAAAACTAAGGCCAACCATTCGGTTTTGGCCACTACAACAAGGAATTCATAAATCGATTACTAAGGGCAGAACATACTTACCACTCTTGCTTAAGATTCGGCCAACCACACTAGGACACCAAGGGAGATTCGGCTTCACGCAACAAAGAAACACCTAACACTTTCGGCCAAGGTGACAACTAAATAGGGGAAGGGAATTTGGCACACCAAGAGGGAGAGGCAAAAGACTTGATGAAGAATTAGCACTCTACCCTCCCCTATTTATAGCATTCGGCCAACCCCCCTTGAAGACTCCAAGATTTGGCCAACACCTTCCTAGCCACTAATTCAATTCCATTTGAATACTCTACTAATAATCCAATAATTCTTTTAATCTTCATAATATCCTTGATTATCTCCTATAATAATCCTAAAAAAACTCATATTATCCTTAATATTAACCAAATAAAAATCCAATAAAAATGCTCATATTATCCCATTATCATTAAAAAAACAAATAAATAATAATTATCCCACTTAATTTAATTAATAATAATAATAATCCTATACTTAAACTAACTAAGTAGATAAATACAATACTAATAGAACTTTATCCAATATCACCACTTTAAACAAAGCAAAAGACCACCCCCAACTACCTTTGGGTAGGCCACCAACTCCTCCTTACTTCTAATCCACATTTCTCTCTAATTAAACTCATATCTTATCACCTATCCTTATTAAAAAAACAATCCAATAGCAGCCCATGTCTCTAATTTCTAATTTAAAACTAACTAGAATAAGTCTATATTTATCTAAAATAATAAACTAACAAAAGCTATCCATATGCCGCATTCAAAAATGATTAAACCACCTTAGTTAAGTCCTTATCTAATGCAGCTTCCTTGTGCCGTCCAACACCTTCAAATTGCTTGCCCAAAATAACAAAAAAACTAAAACTCCAATTGCCATTCTCGAGGTTCGAACACGGGACCAATCGCCGCACTCCTTGCCCCCAACGCCCGGGCCACTCGGCCACATTGGTTTTATGCTAGAAACCCGCAACAATTATTTTTAACCCCTTCTTACTTCGCCCATCACCAAATAACAAAATAAAACGCCCAAATGCGGCTCCAGCCCCTCGAACCCGCGCTCTCTCCTCCCTCCAGCGCCTAAGTGGCGCATGAGTGCCACTTTGTCACGGGACTTTCATGTCCATTAACCCCTGCCGTTTATTTTTAAGGCATACCTAGCCCAGTTCCCCTAATTGACGCAAAAATAAAACCAAAATGCTGCCTTTGCAGTTCGAACATGAGACCCCTAACCACCATGAGGCGTCACCTTCCCCATGCTCTAAGTGGCGCCCCATGCCACTCCACCAAAGCCATTCTTGCGTCTTAACCTTCCAAATTTTTCTCTTAAGACCTCCAAAGCCAAGCTCCCCTTCTTACACTAAAATTCAAAAATTTCCTAAGTCATCCCTTGCCTTCTAGGGTTCTCCAAACCCCTCAAAATTCCTCCAACATGACCCTAAGCCTACTAAACACTCGGGTTATGCCCCAAACGCATAACCCCTAAACCAGGGTGTTACAATTCTACCCTCCTTAAAAATAATTTCGTCCTCGAAATTACTTTACTAACAAACGTCCATACAACCTATCTTACCACCTTACGCTTATGCTGCGCACTCTGATCTTACTAAGGTTATCGTACCTACACAATCTCTAAGTTCGTGCTCAAAATTCGAAACACCTCTCTTAGCAGCACAGAAAAGGCTAACTCTTAAACAAGCAAAGTAATTAAAGCATGTACCAAAGCAAAGGAGCTTACCTAATATCACATCCTTGGTTGACTCTCACTAGAACCATTCCTTCCATGACTTGAACCACGATCCCTCGTCGCTCGAGGACAATTCTTAACCAGATGTGCCTTAGATCCACACCGAAAGCATTCTTTACTATTTCCCCAACACTCTCCTGTGTGAGGTCTTCCACATCGAACACAAGAATGATTCCGATCTACTGGTACAAGTGCACTTACTGGGGTTCTCGGTCCTTGGTCTTTTACGGACATTACTAAGCGATCTTTGACGGTCCAATATTTCTCTTATTCTCGTTCCTATTCTTCTCTCGGTTTTCTCTTATAGTCTTCTTAACCTCTCAAAGCAATCCGAGCTTTCTCCACTAGCACCATGAAGTCTCTCTCCTCTGCGAGCAATCGGCGATCGAAGTTCATCTCGCAATCCGTCCTCAAACCGGACGCACCTCTCATAATCAGTGGCCACAATTCCCTTAGCATCTTTGGCTTAACCGCACAAATTCCGCGCCGTGCTCAGCTACCGACTTACTTCCTTGTACTAGATTTAGAAACGCTTTCCTTTGCGAGTCCAAGTGGCGGCTCCTCACGTACTTTCCTTCAAACTTAACCTTAAAGAAGTCCCAATCTCCGTCGATCTGCTTTGGTACACTTTGCTTGACGGTGAGCCACCAACGATAAGCTTTTGCGAAGCAACGAAACAAAGACTCTTCGACTTTTCTTCATTGGTGCGGTCGAAATCGTCCATGATTCTTTCGATCGCTTCTAGCCAATACTCGCTACGTTCGAGCTACTCGGATATTCCTCTAAAGATCTCACTCCGTTCAATCTAAGCCTTTCCGATAATCGACTTTCGAGTTCCATTTTCTCTACTAGCTCCTCGCTACACGTTCTAAAATTCGTAACATGGCCCGCGATGCATCGCTGCGTCATCTTCTCTGTCTGGTCTTGCCCTCTACGTCCACTTCTTTGGCGGCACTTCACTTTTCGACCCATGGCGGACCCTATCGATTCCGATGTCGCCATTCTACCTCTCTCTGCGCCCCTAGAATTCATCTCTATCGTCGCGATTTAATCTGATTAAGGAGTTTTATGCATTAGTATTTGTTCCTTTGTTTAACCACGAACAATTTTATGAAAAGAATTTCTAGAGGTAGTTCTTTCGATCACACAAATTTTCAGTTCAAGTTTACTACTCTAGTTCAAAAATCATATTCACACTCATCAATAGAGACACCTTCATTTCTCAATGAAGACACATTCAGTGGTATCTACCACACACATTCACTATTCGGACCTTTCTGCCCGTTTCCACCCCAGGGGTATTTTCGTCATTTTCCTATAGAGGTATTTCGGTAATAAACCAAAGCGATTCCAAAAAAATTTAATGAGTCAGGATCTTTTTGAAATTCTCAGAATTGAAGAGTATTTTCGAAAATTCCGCAAATTAAAGGTATAACAGGATTTTGGTAACCAGGGGTATTTTGGTAATTTTGTTAATCAGGGTAATTTTGTGAATTTCCAAAGTCAGGGTTATTATTTTTGCCATACAGAAAATTGGGTACCTTTGCAAAGTAAGAAAATTAAACTTGGGGTTAAACCGGAAATTTTAAAAGTCAGGGGCATTTTAGTAATTTTTAACATAGGGGTATTTTTTGTAAATTTTAAAACTAGGGGTTTTAAAACAGTGAGGCAAATCCCTTTCGGGTTTTAATATTTGGTTTAGCCTATGAACAAGTCCTCTTGGTTAAGGTGAACCGTAGCTACGCACCAGGTAGGATTCCAGCGAAGAGGAGGTGAGTCACTAGGGATCGCTTAAGTACCGTGCTCTTACGGATCCACTCCCAGACATGCGCACAATGGTTGCCACACCTTAACTCGGCGACTTAGTCACAGGTTTGTTTAGTCATTTTTTTTTTTTAAGTCTTATGCATATGTTTGAGTAGACTAGTCCTAGGGTTCAATTGATCATAATTCACTAATCTACGAGCCCAACAAAGCCCATAACAGTTCATATAACAAATTACTTCAAAAGTCCAAGTACTTACAGTGGACTTGGTCTGAGGTACAGTGCCATGCCGAATCACTGAAAACCTTTTAATACAACCCATATCTTTGAAAAGCCCATTTTGAAAATGTTTTTGGGCCCAAAACCCTCAAAGCCGAGTTTTGAACAGGGCTCGATACCAATCTGTTACCACCCCAAACCCCGCCCATTTCCCAACACCGAATCTGATATGTCACTTTGGGAAAGACGGTTGGAAATCTTAGACTTTAGAATTAAACTTGAAAATTTTATTATCTCTGGAAATCGTGTCCATTTAAAATTTAATAAATAATATAAGCTTGTTGAAAACTTAGAATTAAAACATTATTATAAGTTGCTATAATATGAATCTTTTGCGAAAATATTACTAAGTGTAGTGTAAACTTCAACATTAATAAATAGAGTACTTTAAATCAAAGAGGCCCTTATTACATCAAATAAAATCCCAAAATACTGATAGTATAAAATGCTTAAATAAAGTAAAACATCTTACGTATGAAAATCTCTTCGCATGGGCCACCTTGTATCCACTCCAACCCGGTCCGATCAATCATGACTCTGCGATGTTTAAAAAAAGTTGGGTGAGTCATACTGGACTCGGTGTGTAAGTTAACCACTGAAATCCACCCACATGCTAGCCACATAATATCCCAATTATCAAATGCAACAAGTAATATATATATATCATTTTAACAATTACCACAACTGGGCTTGGCCCACATTCAAATCATACTCAAATCTTTGGGCTAGGCCCATTTCTCAATAAACCACATATCAACCTGGGCTTGGCCCATTTCCACGTATGTTCCTAAAACATACCTATCCACATGTCATATTGGGCTTGGCCCATTTCCATATTATTACAAAAATAATGCAACATGATTCCCAACCCAACCTAGGGTCCATCCGCTACACACCCCCTTATCCAGCCTACCACACACCAGGGGACTATCGAGTCACCCTCTCCTTTTCCCTCCAAAAAGGCAAACAATGCCAACCACGATGCAGCATATAGCTAACATCAAACCACGATGGAGCACACAGCAATCCATCAAGCCACGATATGGCATATAGCCCATATCAATCAAGGTAACCATGCGAACTAAATCGCAAAGATCCACAACGCGACCTCAGTCAGCGCCAATCCACGATGTAGCACAAAGCTGACATCAACCACGTACTCGAAGTACACCCGTACCTTCTTTCAAAACCCACCCATGCACATGTAACATAAAATGATGATAAGGTGGTGAATGTACATATTAAACGCAATCATAGGCATACTCACATAATAAAATCAGTGATCACATATTTACAAACTTTGCTACTAACCTGATCATCTTCATACCCCTTAAGGGTACCATGTTCACATTTAACTGCACTGGTTAGCATACATATAAAATAGACATTTATCACGCAAATCCCGGAAACAATGGTTAACTACACACCTTATCACTAGGAGTTCTAGACTCTCGATCCTCGACGCTATCGTCTAGCGAAACTACGGCTTTCTGCCTAACGTTTTCTGTTGCACGTCCACACCCTGGTGGCCAATCTCGTACAGCAGAAACGGATCTCTTCTTGAACTTTGGGATGGGGACTTTCCCTTGCCCACCTTGACTGGTACTCGAACCCACGTCCATCGTAATCACTTAATTAGAACCCTTTGGTTAAACACCATAATACAAAATCTCAAGCGAACAACTACAATTTAACTACTTACCGAAACGATCTTAAATCTCAAAGGCTCCTCTGTACTTTTGTCGATTTGCCCCTTAGATGATCGAATCCAAGAGACTTCCTCAATGCTTCCTTCTTTCGGCTACACACAAGAGAACATACTTAATGGCACTATGACATTCGGCCATGCCAAAACTAAGGCCAACCATTCGGTTTGGCCACTACAACAAGGAATTCATAAATCGATTACTAAGGGCGAACATACTTACCACTCTTGCTTAAGATTCGCCAACCACACTAGGACACCAAGGAGATTCGACTTCACGCAACAAAGAAACACCTAACACTTTCGGCCAAGGTGACAACTAAATAGGGGAAGGGAATTTCGGCACACCAAGAGGGAGAGGCAAAAGACTTGATGAAGAATTAGCACTCTACCCTCCCCTATTTATAGCATTCGGCCAACCCCCCTTGAAGACTCCAAGATTTGGCCAACACCTTCCTAGCCACTAATTCAATTCCATTTGAATACTCTACTAATAATCCAATAATTCTTTTAATCTTCATAATATCCTTGATTATCTCCTATAATAATCCTAAAAAAAAACTCATATTATCCTTAATATTAACCAAATAAAAATCCAATAAAAATGCTCATATTATCCCATTATCATTAAAAAAACAAATAAATAATAATTATCCCACTTAATTTAATTAATAATAATAATAATCCTATACTTAAACTAACTAAGTAGATAAATACAATACTAATAGAACTTTATCCAATATCACCACTTTAAACAAAGCAAAAGACCACCCCAACTACCTTTGGTGGCCACCAACTCCTCCTTACTTCTAATCCACATTTCTCTCCTAATTAAACTCATATCTTATCACCTATCCTTATTAAAAAAACAATCCAATAGCAGCCCATGTCTCTAATTTCTAATTTAAAACTAACTAGAATAAGTCTATATTTATCTAAAATAATAAACTAACAAAAGCTATCCATATGCCGCATTCAAAAATGATTAAACCACCTTAGTTAAGTCCTTATCTAATGCAGCTTCCTTGTGCCGTCCAACACCTTCAAATTGCTGCCCAAAATAACAAAAAAAACTAAAACTCCAATTGCCATTCTCCAGGTTCGAACCTGGGACCAACTGCCGCACTCCTTGCCCCCAACGCCCAGGCCACTCGGCCACATTGGTTTTTATGCTAGAAACCCGCAACAATTATTTTTAACCCCTTCTTACTTCCGCCCATCACCAAATAACAAAATAAAATGCCCAAATGCAGCTCCAGCCCCTCGAACCCGCGCTCTCTCCTCCCTCCAGCGCCTAAGTGGCGCATGAGTGCCACTTTGTCACGGGACTTTCATGTCCATTAACCCCTGCCGTTTATTTTTAAGGCATACCTAGCCCAGTTCCCCTAATTGACGCAAAATAAAACCAAAATGCTGCCTTTGCAGCTCGAACATGAGACCCCTAACCACCATGAGGCGTCACCTTCCCCATGCTCTAAGTGGCGCCCCATGCCACTCCACCAAAGCCATTCTTGCGTCTTAACCTTCCAAATTTTTCTCTTAAGACCTCCAAAGCCAAGCTCCCCTTCTTATACTAAAATTCAAAAATTTCCTAAGTCATCCCTTGCCTTCTAGGGTTCTCCAAACCCCTCAAAATTCCTCCAACATGACCCTAAGCCTACTAAACACTCGGGTTATGCCCCAAACGCATAACCCCTAAACCAGGGTGTTACATTAATTGTGATTTTTTCAACAAAATCCAATCATCCTTGTTGCTTGTTGTGTTCACTCTAGTCATTTTCTTGTTATTAAAGCGTAGTCGATTGGATTTGGTCAATCAAAGGCTTTTTTTGACGGTGTATGAAAAGGAAAAAGTGTGAAAGGGTGAATCTGAAACACACAAACTTTACTTTGAAACCAAGAAAATATATATAAAAAGAGAAGAGTAATGTACTACAAACCAAGCACTTTGATTTTTCTGTTAAGGTATCTCTTGTACGTCAACTATTTCTTAACCCTAAAGTTATACCTACTACTAGAATCTCATTTTCAAAATTTTATTTTGAAAACTGGAATAGAACTCAACCAAAACACCTTGTATGAGTGTTCAGAATGAAAAACAACATATGGAAGACGATGTATCAACTCAACCAAAACTGTAATAGAACTCTATGCCGAGAATTTAACAAATAAAAATTGCTTCACTACATACAAAATGCTAAAAAACAATAAATAAATACCTGATGGGGGAAGAAATCAATTTGGGGAAGTATTTCGCACCAAAATGCTAAAAAACAATAAATAAGTATGATTATGCTTTGTAGTGAAAGAAAATTCATCTTAATTAAATAAATATGCTCCAAAAATGAATATTTGCCTAATCCGACCATACCTTTTTCACAAGTAAATGGTAAATTTTTTTTAAACACTTGCTTACTGTTTGCAGCAGAATTATAGCAATGGAAGCCTACAACCACGAGAAAGATAGACCTGATACAGAATTATAGCAAATATTCAGTAATAATATTAAATAAAAAATAAAAAGATAATATATATAAAAAAGTTTTTGTTGGATGTTGTATATATATATATTTGATATAATAAGATAAAAGTATAGGTTAAAGCTTATATTATTATATTCCTATTTTAACAATGATATGTGACGGAACATTGGATGATCTAGTAATATTTTTTTATTAAATACAATTTACGAGTCATCTTTTACTGGATATTCTTTATAATGTCTCTCTATTCAAAATCATTCGTGAATCCCATTTGAATCATCTTAGAGGTCATCTATCACAGATTTTTTTATAGGAATCGATTGAGTGAATTGAAGATATAAGTTATAAATTAATTGATTCATAATACCTTAAAAATTACTCTATTTACCATACACTTTAAACTATAATACAACAACTTTTTTTATGAGTTAACCGGCAGAAATTGTGCAACAGTCAAACCTGAACTAATAACTATTGAAGAGTTAAACACAAGTGTTTTAGCATAAATGGTTGAGTAGACTATAATACAACTAAATGGGCAAGTTCTAAAGTCTTAGGTTTGGATAACCAAGTCAAGAAATTAAAAGTGCAAGTGAGTTTTGAGATTGAGAAATTACGACATTGAATCTTACATTTCAATATGGCCTACAAATTATTAATGCTGCAAAAAGATTTAAGGAACATATAATAGCACGGCTGAAGAAGAAAACAAGGATTACAGAAAAGAAATGAAAGGTAACCTAATCGAAAGTTATAAAACCCGACTGCTCTTTGCCCAATAATCGAACATACAGCAGATGGAAGACTTACCCGGTGATGCAGCAGAGTGTCGAAGGCGATGAGATAGAGGAAGGTCGACGGTGATGCGGCAAAGGGAAAAGTCGTCGAAGTAGATGGTCGGAGGAAGATTTTGGGAGTTAGGGATTTGGGGTATACAATAAGGGGAAAACAACAAGGTATTTCGGGGTTGGATTGGGGATAAAACTGAGCTTACAAAAACGCGTCGTTTTGCTCAAAAACAAAATACATTTTGCGGCGTTTTCACCCTAGCGCCACTAATGTCTGAGTTTTAGCGGCGTTTATCCACTAGCGCCACTAAATTTTTTTTCTATTTTGACAAAACGACGTCGTCCAATAAGGGGTTTCGGGAATGGATAAAACAAAAACGACATCGTTTAACTTTACATTTTGCGGCGCTTTTGGAAAACGCCTCTAATTCCCGATATTTAGTGGCATTTTTAGCAAAAAAGCCACTAATACCACAACAAACACAACTGAAACGACACCGTTTTGGCTAAAGTTGTACGTTTTTGCGGCATTTTTTGTCAAAAACGCCACTAATGTTTTAATTATTTCTTAAATTCCCCAAAAATAATAATTTATATTTATATTTTTTTATATTCTAAAAAATCTGAGATTAATCCCTAAATCCTAAACCCCAGACCTTAAAGATTATACCCTAAATCATACACACCAAAACCTAAACCCCAAACTATAAAGCATAAACCCTAAACATAATACATGCATAAACCATGCATAGTATCCCTAAACCCTAAACCATGTACGTATCTCGTAGAACTTAAATATTAAATTATAACCCCTAAAACCCTAAACCATAAAACAGTAACCCTAAACATTAACCCCAAACCATTACCCCATAACCCTTAACCTATTACCCCTAAACCCCAACACGTAAACTGTAATCCATAAACATGATCCATAAACCCATGATTTATAAACCTTTAAATAGTAAGTCTTAAACCTTTAAATAAATAATTCTTGAAACTTTGAGCAATATTTAAAAGAATTAGATACATGACATTATTTTTATATAATTTTTTTATGTAATAAAATAAAAACAAAAATTTCCAAAATATAAACCCTAAACCCATAACCCAAGGCCCAAAACCCAAAACCCAAAACCCCAGCCACTATCCCCTAAACAGTAAGACACAAAACATAAATCATAAACCCTAAACCCTTAACCCGGCCATAAACACCTAACCCTTAACCTGAACCCCTAACCACAAACACTTAAACCGTAATATCATTAAACACTAAGATCTTAAATCCTAACCAATAAACCCCAAATGACAAACTACTTTAAAACCTTAAACCCATAACCCAAAATAACAAACCTTAAATCATAAAATTAACTTACTAAACATTAAACCCTAAATCAATTTTAATAGCTTTGTAACTTAAACGAAAACTTCTAAATAGTTTAGTTAGCAATTTGTAACTTTTCATAATTAAGTTACTAAAATGAAGCTTTCTCATTGCTTATAAGTGAATGTATCAAAATAAAATATAATTCAAAACAAGAATAAGAAAAAATTATGAAATTTAAATCGGATAAAATCGAAACGAGTCCCTATGGCTGCTCAACTTTTAGCGGCGTTTGTCCAAAAACGCCGCTATTGCTCAGTTTATTAGCGGCGCTTAGACAAAAACGCCACTATTGACCATTTTATTAGCAGCATTTTGACAAAAACGCCGCTATTGACCATTTTATTAGCGGCGTTTTGACAAGAACACTGCTATTGCTCAGTTTATTAGCGGCGCTTGGTAAAAAATGCCGCTATTGTTCAGTTTATTACGGCGCTTTGTCAAAAACGCCGCTATTGCTCAGTTTATTAGCGGCGCTTTTTCAAAAACGCCGCTATTGCTCAGTTTATTAGCGGCGCTTGGTCAAAAACGCCGCTATTATTCAGTTTATTAGCGGCGCTTGGTCAAAAGCGCCGCTATTGCTCAGTTTATTAGCGGCGCTTGGTCAAAAACGCCGCTATTTCTCAGTTTATTAGCGGCGCTTGGTCAAAAACGCCGCTATTTCTCAGGTTTTTACGGTGTTTTACCCAAAAACGCCGCTATTGCTCAGGTTTTTGCGGCGTTTTCTTGCAAACGCCGCTAATGTATAATTTTTACGATGTTTTTAGTTCAAACGCCACTAAAAACGCCGCTAAAAGTCTATTTTGGTGTAGTGCCTTAAGATCCTGATTACACGAACACAAGAGCACAACCAAAATCTTGAGAAGCTGGAATTGGGAAAAAAAATTGGAACCAAAGGGATGACTCAAAAATATTAAAATCTTTGTAGCAAAAGAACAAGTAAAACCCAGAGCAAAACAAAAATAATGGCTATAGAGAGAAAGAAGAACATGAGCCAAAAGAATCCCTAAGACTCCAATTGGAAAAATCGTGAAAAGAGAGGTTTACGTGAAAAGAAGACACTGAACATAATTTTTAAGAGTATTTTCTTTTAAAAATATTAAAATAAAACAAGAGTTTAACAAAATCGCATTAGTAATTTATTAAAAAAAGTGAAACTCAAAAAAAATATTTTATACTAAGCACACTAGGGATTCAAACACAAGATCTTAGGGTAAATTAGCAAACACCTAACCATTGAACCACTAGGCTCATCGTTGTCTCTGAAACACAAAAACTAACTTAGAAGTCCATCCAAACCATTGACCCAACCAATAAATCTTATTACTTCTAACCCCAAATTAGGAATGTTACAAAATCAATTAATATATTGAGATCTTGATTCAATCATTTAAATATCAAATTGAAATAACAACTCAGTTAAATCATAAAAAAGTTAGAATCTCACCTAAATTTTGCAAAATCTATGAGCTATTGAGCTAATTTGAGCTAAAACGTGTGAAGATCTCTTGAGGATTTTAAGGATGATAACATGAGTATTCCTCAAAATTGAAAAGAAATTTTGTGTTTAGAGAGCTTAGGAATAAAAAAGGATGAACTAATTTTGGAAGAAAAACTTTAATTTGGTGTTTGAAATTTTTTGAATGAAGAATGGGAGGGAAGAAGAAGACGTGGGGGTTGTTAAATAGGCACCAAATTTTTAAAAATTTAGCCACTACCCATTTAACCCCCCCCCCCCTCGTTTTCTCCCTTTTCCAAATTGGTCGTTATTGTTCAATTAAAGCCAATTTCAAAATTATTTTCAAATCCAATCTCGTTTTTAAAATCCATTTTAACCAAATTAATCTCCAAACACACAATTTTAATTTCTTAACCTAAAATTATTAATTCTATTTAATTTAAAATTTTATTTAATTAATTTCTAATTATTTTAATTATCTATCCCAATTATGGTTTTCGATTCACTAACCCCCGATTTACTCTCCCGACTTTTGGGATCTGACAATTCTACTACGCCTAGGGGACGCTGCCAGGACTATGCAAAGGAAGAGTAGTATCGGATTTTTATGCAAACGGTAGAAATGAGTTGTAGTCTAGGGTTACACCTTATGTGTTTATTTTTATCAAACTTGTACTTTGTAATAAGCTGTGATAAGTTTGTAGTAAAAAGTTATTTTAAATACTTTCCTTTATTTTTGGATTTTAAGTCCTCCAGTTAAAGAAATAAATAAAATGTAATATTTAAAGTGTTCAACTGATTTAAGTATTGTGTTTAAAAACAAATGAGATCCGAGGCGATTTAATCGGGTCGGGTTAGGGTGTTACAAGACCCGTGTCAAACGAGTGTTTAACAAAAACATTAACCACCACTCCATTCAAGTCAAGATAGAAAGAAATAATTTAAATAATTCATATCAATCCACAAATGGTTTTATAGACTAATTTGTTCAAATGTGTATTCAAAATTAAATTTTTTTAAAGTAATCATATACAAATCCAAAATCAAATTGCAAGCGTACATTAAGACAAATCCTTTAAATAAAACATTTAAAAATAAAATAGAGTAGTTCTTTTAAAATATATATAACATTAAATAATTTCATTTTTTCAACCAAAAGAACCTGAATATTAAATTGACTAGTGAATCCACTTATGAATCTACTCTTTTGAAACACACAAAATATAATTATATATTCAGTCAAGAGTAATATGTATAATAAATATTTTTTACAAACTTATTTAGTATGAAACTTATTTAGATAAATTTAAAAGATTATTATGAATGATAAAGACGAACAACATTGAAAAACAAATTTCATGATTCTCTTTTTTTTTTTATTTTTCTAGAATTAGTCTTCATCTTCATGATTTCATCCAATGTTCGCTTCCATTATAAAATTATTCTAAAGGTGAAGCTTACACTCCTCAATTTATAAGAGAATAAAAAGAAATTAAAGTTGATATTGAACTAATTGACCCCTCTGAAAAAATTTGGAGCAATTTAATACCTATTAATTTTGAAACTAAGTAACTAAGGAAAATTAAGTATTAACCACTAAAATTAACATTTTCCATCAATTTACATAATTTTGATTGATATAATAACAAATTAAACACTTAACATTTGCATATTCTAAAGACCAATATGTACGGTACTTCATTGTAAACTAGTTTGATATAGGTTTTAGATGTTGATTAAAAAAAACTTAATACAAATTGAACTAGAACCACCAATACTCACCGAATACTATATTGCCGATCGGTAGCATTGGTGAGATATGATAATTTGTGTATTTATAGATATTTTTATAAATCCCTAACATATAATGATTGTGTTTATTGTAAAATATAATAATTAAAATTTTTGTAAGTAAAGTACTTTATTCTATATTCCTTTCACAAAATAATTTTCTTATATTATATTTTCAGTATATTTCATATAATGATCTATTTGCATTAGTTTCAAATCATAAATCATGATTAAGGCGAACCAAGTTACGTAAAAGAAAGAGATAAAAAGTATTAATCATGTTGCATTAATATGCAGAGGTTTCTATATTTATATAAGAAAGATGCCGTCACATATTATCAAAATACACATTAACTTCGACACCTAGTGTAACATCCCAAATGTGGGGTTATTGGGAAATAAATTATTTTTCTTATGTATGAACTGCTGTGTCATTATTTATGGAATAATAATGATCAATTTAAGGCTTTGTGTTGGCTCGATTTGGTAGGAAATTTTAGTTTTTAACTTTTAAAAGAAGGGAGCCTTGGTAAGTGGTGTTATAAGAATAAATGTGGGTATTATTAACACTAAAAAGGCCTTGGTAAAGTGGCAAAAAGAAGCCCACTTAAGAGCTACATGTGACGCCACCAAGGAGCAAGGGAGAGCTTGTGTTGAGTCACGGAAATCCCCTTCTTTTTGTTTTTATTTGACGGCATAAGGGGGAGAGTTTTTCTCCTTCAAACTCTTCTATTAGGTGTAATTATTAAAAGATATTATTTAGATTATTAACTAGATATTATGGGAATAATCTAAAAAGGGTGGCAAGAGAAAAAGTAGGCATGTGTTAATTCAAATTCTTTTGAATTATTTCAAATTAGTGGCCTAGAGAAAAACTAGGTGATGGCCGAATGTGGGACTCCTTGGTGAAGAGGAGTGGACGGCTAGGAGCCTGAGTATAGGGGGAGAAGAGTGCCCAAGTTTTCTTTTACTTCTTTTCCTATTAGCCGAATTCCCTAGCCCTCTTTTGCTCTTGCGTTTTCACCATTCTCTCAAGCTCTCAAAGCCGAATCTTCTACCACCTTCCTCCCCCATTAATTTCTTTCCCCCTTGGCCGAATATGCTCTAGTGGTGTACCGAAACTCTCTTTCCCTCTCTGTTTCTTTTCTTTCTTCTCAAAACCGAATCCCTATCTCCCTTTTCTCACTATTTTCTTTCTACTCTAGCCGAATTCTTTTCTCCTTGTTTTGTGAAGTTTTGGCCGAATATCAAGCAAGGGTAATCCCTTTTTTGTGTTTCCAATCGGTCATAGAAGAAGGTAAGTATGCCGAAACTCTTCTCCCACATTCTCTTCTCTATCGACTATCAACAAGGGTAAGAGCCGATTTCGGCATTAGATTGCAAGTATGAATCATCTGATTCGGAATCGGTTGTTGTAGGGCCTTCGAGGTGTTGATCTAGTGAAGCCGTCACCTTCGAGCAATTGGTTGGTAAGTCGTGGTAAGGATGTGGTAATAGTTTAATCTCTTTAAGTATCAAAAGCCGAAAAGCTTTGGTTATGGGTAATGTTCACTAATCAATTATTTGGCAAAAGCAGATCGTGAATCGAGTGGGGTGGATAGTAGCAAAGAGTTAAAGGTAAGGCTTTGGGATCAAAAGATAAACCCCTAGGATTGTTTGGGTTGGCCGAATGGGCCATGATACTAACCCATATGTTTGGCCGAATATAGGGACCAGTAGATCTAGGTGGCCGACATCTCTTTTCGGGATTTAGACAATTCAGTGGTGACAGGTGTGTACATACACACTTATAATAGTTAATTAAGTGTATTAAGTGTATGTTATGTGTAAATCTGCTCTATGTAGATGTGGCAATAGTACCTTAATGGTACAAGCAAGGAACCCGGTAAGTCTCTACTTGTATGAGATTGATAATAATGCTTTTGGGAAGCATGGATTATTGGATACATGTGATGTATGTATGTTCTGTTATTAACTGCTTGATATGGGTTGATGAGAGGAGGGGGCAGTGATATCGTGCTGACGAGCACCGGTGCTTTGGTAGCTGCTGTGACTATATGTCACCGGAGGTTTGGTACCTCCAGAGGTTTGGTACCTCATAGCGACTTGTCCCTCGTGGTTAACACCACCGTGGGTTGGCCCCACTTTGAGATATGGGATAAATCGCGGTGATTTGGTATCACACGATGGGTTGGCCCCATCACCCGATTTGTGTCTACGGACACCAGTGCTTTGGTAGCACATTGTGACTATATGTCACCGGTGGTTTGGCACCACCACGGTGTTTTGGTAACACATCGTGACTACGGTCACCAGTGGTTTGGTACCACATGGGGTAGGCAAAGGTGTTTGGTTGGCTAGGTTGGGTACACGATACTTTGCTTAATTAAGCTGTTATATGTTGTGTATGAAATGTTGTATTAACCGGGGAAGGGTTACATCATCGAGTCTTGGTGACTCACCTTCTCCTTTAACATTTTCGGGTGACTCGTAGATGGCGGTGGAGGAGGTAGGTGGGACTCGAGGTGGCCATGCAAAGTGGTTTTAAATTTATAGAACTTGATATTTGCTTATTTTTTTCCTTTGGTTGTAATAAGGCCTCCATAAACTATATTTGTGTTATTTTCTTTTACGTTGGATATGTGCTTAGACTATACTATTAAATTGAATTAAATCACATGATTTCTTTAGTAACACGAAAAAAGTTTATTCGTGTCGTCAGCACACTTGAAAGCCCAGTATAACAATTGGACTTAAGTAAAATTCCAAATTAAACCTAAGGGTAGCTTTGACAAGACAACCGAAAACGAGGGTTTTCAATGAAAATTTAATGTTTTTGAAATGGTGTTCACAAGGTTTTACTCGGTAACAAATCAAATTCGATTCGTAGTGTTTGGGCGGGTTTGGGTTGTTCTGACTAATTAATATCGAGCCCGGTTCAAAGCTACTGTGGGGCCCAAGGCCCAAAAATGTTTTAAAAGGCCTTATGGTATGATTTACGGTTTTTGAACAGCATGGCCCGAGTCTCGGCACCGATCCGCCCTGTAAGTACATCTAAACATTTCGTGAATTATATTCTGTAGAAGGGTAGGAAGCATGGGCGTAGATAGACTTATAGGACTTGGACCCTAAGGCTAGATTACTCAAACACAACGAAGCATAAGACTTAAAGAACTAAACCAACCTATGACTTAGTCAATGAGCTAGGGTGTGGTAACCCCGCACGCATGTCTAGGATTGGATTCGGAAGAGCTTGGTATTTAAGCGATCCTCGTGACTCACCTCCTCTTCGCGGTATCCTGCAGTGCGTAGCTTCCGGTTCACCCTAACTCGAAGGTTGGTGGTGTGGTAACCTCTGCGCATGTCTAGAAAGGTTGGTGAGAGCTTGGTATTTAAGCGGTCCGCGTGACCCACCTCCTCTTCACTTGAATTACGCACAGTGCGTAGCTTTGGTTCACTACGACCGGGAAGGCTCGGTCATAGGCTAAACACAATGATTAAAACCCGAAGAAGGAATTAGCCTTGTTTTTGAAATAGAATGAATAACAAGCCCTAATGTTTTCAAAACTTATCCAATAACCCTCTTAAACCCTAGAACACTAGGTATACCATGTTTTTCTCGGAAAGCTTGACTTGTGAAAAATTACAGAAATACCCTTAGGAGTAAAATTACCAAAATGCCCCTGTCCCATAAAATATTGATTCAATGATTTTTGCTTAAAAATTTCAACTATTTTACAAATATCAAGTAGCCTAGCTTTGGAAAATCATCAGTAAAATATTTTGGTTCTGGAAAATTACGAAAATACCCCTGTAGGGAAAAAGACGAAAATACCCCTGGGTTAGAAATGGGCAGAAATGTCCGATGAGTGAATAGGTATGGAAAGTATTAAGGAATGGATGCATGGACTTCTTTGTGTGAACTAGGATAGGAAACTGAAACATTGTTTGCTCGAAAGAATCTCTTGATTAAACCTCATCCATAAAACTTCTTCATGCGAGTAATAAAGTGAAACAAATGCTAACGCATAAAATTTTTCTTAATCAGATTAAAAGCGCGGTAGATAGAATGAGTTCTAGAGGACGTGGGACGCCGTGGGCGTGGTAGGGGTAGGATGACGGTGTCCGAACCCGTCAGTCGAGGACAAGGTTCGGAAAATGAGGTAACATCGCCACCACCACCTCCTACTTTTAGAGTGAGGAGCCGAAGGGGCCGTGGCGAGTCGGTATCGCAAGTCGTGTTGCGAGTCTTGGAGATGGTGGTCGGGCTGGTGGAAATGTGGGAGCTCGGAAATCTGTCCTCCGGCGACTCGATCTAACGGAGCGGAGGTATTCCGAGGTGTGTCGGAGTGGCACCAGCAGGCTGTGGAATATTGGCCGGAGTCCACCGAAAGAATCATGGATGACCTTGACCTGACTGAGGAAGAGAAGCTGAAAGGGGCCGTGTCGCTTCTGAAGGATGAAGCATATCAGTGGTGGCTTACGGTTCGAGATGGGGCTACAACCGATGATTTGACTTGGGAGTATTTCAGGACCGCCTATCAGAAAAAGTATGTGGGCATTAGCTACACTGACGCGCAGAGAAAGGCTTTTCTGGGATTAGTTCAAGGAACTAAGTCCGTGTCGGAATATGAGGCGGAATTTCTAAAAATTCGGGTAGATATGCGAGAGGCATCGTGGCTACCGAACATGAGCGCTGTGTCCGCTTTGAGGACGGACTCCGAGATGACTTAAGGTTACTGATTGCCCCACAACAGGTTCGTGAGTTCTCATCTCTAGTGGAGAAGGCTAAGGTAGTCGAAGGAATCAAGGAGGTCTGTGTGGCGCGAACTATAGTAAGAACAATCGGAAGAGAAGTTTTGGGTCATTTGGATCAAGCGGGAGTGCTCGAGAAAAGGCTAGGCCAAGTGGGCCCAATCGGCAGCAAGGCCCACTGGCGCTAATCGAGAGGCCGACTCGGTGCAATCATTTGTGGAAAGACCCATTGGGAGGATGTTGGGACTGGTGACAAAGGATGCTTTGAGTGTGGATCTTTGGAGCATCGCGTCGAGATTGTCCCCAAAAACTAGCTAAGAAACAACGGAGGGTCGAACCGTGCTCAAGATAGAAATGTAGGACCACGGAGGGTCGTGGTAATGGTAGAGGAAACAACGGTCCTAACCGAGGTCGTGGAACTCAAGGCGAGGTTCGGGCAACACGAGGCTAGGCGGCTGGCTTAGTTTACGTGGCCGAGGTGTCGCGAGGAAGGTGACGCACCGGATGTTATAACCAGAGACGTTTCTAATTTTCGGTTTTCCTTATGTTGCATTGATTGATGTGGGCTCGACACACTCGTACATTGCTAGTAGTGTGGTAGGAACTATGGACCTAAACTCAAATCGCTTCTAGGGAGATGGCGTAGTTAGCCCCTTAGGTCACTCCGTAGTCGTAGATAGACTTTATAGAGGCGTACCCCTAGAACTTCAAGGGGTAGTATTTGTAGCTGATCTAATGGAACTACCGTTTGGGAGTTCGATTTGATCCTTGGTATGGATTGGTTGGTTAAGTACCAAGCAAGGTTGAATTTCTTGCGCCAAGCGCATGGTTCTTAAGACGGCGGAAGGTGATGAAGTGGTTATGATAGGAGATAGGAGGAATTACCTATCCAACGTAGTGACCGCCTTGAAAGGTGAAAGGATGGTCAAGAAGGGTTGTGAGGCGTATTTGGTTCAAATCGGCTTTGGAAACTAAGAAATTAGTAATTGAAAAGGTCCGAACGGTTGGGGAATTTCTTTGATGTATTCCCGGAAGAACTTCTTCGGGTTTGCCTCGGATCGAGAAGTCGAAGTCGGTATAGACTTGCTACACCGAACGGCACTGTGTCTATAGCACCATACCGAATGGCACCAAAAGAATTGGTGGAGCTAAAGGCTCAAATTCAGGAGCTCTTGGATAGAGGGTTTATACGACCAAGTATATCTCCGTGGGGAGCACCTGTGTTGTTTGTCAAGAAGAAGGGCGGTTCTATGCGGATGTGCATCGACTACCGTCAGTTGAACAAGTTAACGATCAAGAACAAGTATCCGTTGCCTCGGATTGACGACTTGTTCGATCAACTGAAGGGTGCCTCGGTGTTTTCGAAGATAGACCTTAGGTCGGGGATATCATCAACTTAAGGTAAAAGAGGTTGATGTTCACAAAGCGGCATTCGAACTCGGTATGGGCATTTCGAGTTCTTGGTAATGCCATTCGGTTGACCAATGCACCGGCGGCATTCATGGACTTGATGAACGAGTATTCAAGTACTTGGACCGGTTTCGTCGTGGTGTTCATAAACGACATATTGGTTTATTCAAAAGACGAAGAAGAGCATGATAAGCATTTACGGATAGTTCTGCAAGTATTGAGGGAGAAGCAGTTGTATGCCAAATTCAGTAAGTGTGAATTTTGGCTTAGGGAAGTGGCTTTCTTAGGTCATGTGGTATCAGCTGAAGGAATTAGAGTAGACCCTCGCAAGATTGAGGCAGTATTGGAGTGGAAACCACCTAGGACGGTGGCTGAAATACGAAGCTTTCTGGGTTTAGCAGGATACTATCGGAGATTCGTGGAAGGATTCTCTCTAATAGCAGCGCCGTTGACTAAGCTGCTAAGGAAAGGTGTCCCGTTTGTATGGACGGAAAAGCAGCAAGAAAGCTTTGATAAGCTAAGGAAGATTTTGTGAAGCTCGGTTTTGGTGCAAACTGAAGCGGGAAAGTTATTCACGATCTATTGTGATGCATCTCACACCGGCCTAGGATGTGTGTTGATGCGAGATGGGAAGGTAGTAGCCTATGCATCCCGTCAATTAAGATCGCATGAGGTTAACTACCCAACTCACGACTTAGAGTTAGCAGCGGTCGTCTTCGCTCTGAAGATATGGAGACATTACTGTATGGAGAGAAGTCGATGGTCTACACGGATCACAAAAGCTTGAGGTATCTTTCGACTCGAAGGATGCGACCGAGATGGCAGCGTCGGTGGATTGAACTACTAAAGGACTATGATTGTTCAATCGAGTACCATCCGGGAAAGGCTAATGTGGTAGCTGACGCATTGAGCCGAAAGGCGGTAACGGACTTAAGAGCAATGTTCGCTCGGTTAAGTCTGTATGATGATGGAAGTCTCTTAGCAGAACTTCAAGTAAAGCCGACTTGGATTGAGGAGATTAAAGAAAAGCAGTTAGTGGATGAAGGCTTGAGCTCTAAGAGGGTACAAGTTCAAGACGGTGGATTGGAAGGGTACAGTCTGTCTATTGATGGAGTGCTTTGTTTTCAAGGACGAGTATGTATGCCAAAAGATACAGATTTAAGGCAGAAAATTCTCCAAGATGCACATAGCAGCCCATAC
Organism: Gossypium sturtianum; assembly: GCA_025698515.1. Taxonomy (NCBI): domain Eukaryota; kingdom Viridiplantae; phylum Streptophyta; class Magnoliopsida; order Malvales; family Malvaceae; genus Gossypium; species Gossypium sturtianum. The sequence goes on along the minus strand of CM046949.1, from coordinate 67,384,481 downwards.
GCTATGCATCCTGGAGGAAGCAAGATGTATGGAGATTTGCGGAAACAGTTCTGGTGGCCTGGGTTGAAGCGTGAGATAACGGAGTTCGTAGGGAAGTGTCTGACGTGTCAGCAGGTTAAGGCTGAACATCAGTCACCATCGGGACTACTTCAACCGATAAAGATCCCTCAATGGAAATGGGAGAGGATCACCATGGATTTTGTTAGTGGGCTACCCCTTACGCCCACCAAGAAGGATGCAGTCTGGGTAATTGTGGATCGCCTAACTAAATCAGCTCACTTCATGCCGGTGAGAATGGATTACTCACTCCAGAAGCTAGCAAAGCTGTATGTGGGTGAAATAGTGAGGTTGCATGGTGTGCCAGTGTCGATTATCTCGGATAGGGATCCCAGATTCACGTCAAGGTTTTGGAAAGCGTTACATCAAGCTTTAGGTACACGGTTAGATTTCAGTACGGCTTTCCATCCGATCGGCGGGACGATCGGAAAGGGTGATACAAATTTTAGAAGACATGTTAAGAGGCTGTGTCTTGGATTTTAGTGGTAGTTGGGAGGAGTACCTACCATTAGCGGAATTCGCTTATAACAATAGTTATCAAGCGAGTATCCAAATGGCTCCATACGAGACCCTATATGGACGAAAGTGTCGTACTCCTACATGTTGGACGGAGTTGGGAGAAAGACAAGTTCGGGTCCAGAGTTGGTAACGAGAGACGGAAGACAAAGTCAAGGTGATTCGGTCTCGTCTCAAGGAAGCATCGGATAGGCAGAAGTCTTATGCCGATCTCAAACGCAAGGAAGTAGAGTATGCTGTGGGAGACAAAGTCTTTCTGAAAGTGTCGCCTTGGAAAAAGGTGTTGAGGTTTGGACGAGAGAGGAAGTTAAGCCCAAGGTTCATTGGGCCATATCTGTTGTGAAGCGAATAGGACCGGTGGCTTATCGGCTAGAGTTGCCGGCAGAAGCCGAGTCGATTCATGGCGTATTCCATGTATCAATCTTTGAGACGGTATCGGTCGGATCCTTCGCACGTTGTGCCGATGAGAGATCGAGGTGAACACGGATTTATCTTTTGAGGAAGAACCGGTTCAGATTGTAGATCGAGATGTGAAAGTTCTACGAAGGAAGGCAGTGCCTTTAGTAAAAGTGTTATGGCGGAACCACGGAGTGGAAGAAGCTACGTGGGAGCCCGAGGAGGTAATGCGGCAGCAATACCCCCATCTCTTTTGATCAAGAAATTTCGAGGACGAAATTTATTTTAAGGGGTAGAACTGTAACATCCCAAATGTGGGGTTATTGGGAAATAAATTATTTTTCTTATGTATGAAAAGCGCTGTGTCATTATTTATGGAATAATAATGATCAATTTAAGGCTTTGTGTTGGCTCGATTTGGTAGGAAATTTTAGTTTTTAACTTTTAAAAGAAGGGAGCCTTGGTAAGTGGTGTTATAAGAATAAATGTGGGTATTATTAACACTAAAAAGGCCTTGGTAAAGTGGCAAAAAGAAGCCCACTTAAGAGCTACATGTGACGCCACCAAGGAGCAAGGGAGAGCTTGTGTTCGAGTCACGGAAATCCCCTTCTTTTTGTTTTTATTTGGACGGCATAAGGGGGGAGAGTTTTTCTCCCTTCAAACTCTTCTATTAGGTGTAATTATTAAAAGATATTATTTAGATTATTAACTAGATATTATGGGAATAATCTAAAAAGGGTGGCAAGAGAAAAAGTAGGCATGTGTTAATTCAAATTCTTTTGAATTATTTCAAATTAGTGGCCTAGAGAAAAACTAGGTGATGGCCGAATGTGGGACTCCTTGGTGAAGAGGAGTGGACGGCTAGGAGACTGAGTATAGGGGGAGAAGAGTGCCCAAGTTTTCTTTTACTTCTTTTCCTATTAGCCGAATTCCCTAGCCCTCTTTTGCTCTTGCGTTTTCACCATTCTCTCAAGCTCTCAAAGCCGAATCTTCTACCACCTTCCTCCCCCATTAATTTCTTTCCCCCTTGGCCGAATATGCTCTAGTGGTGTACCGAAACTCTCTTTCCCTCTCTGTTTCTTTTCTTTCTTCTCAAAACCGAAACCCTATCTCCCTTTTCTCACTATTTTCTTTCTACTCTAGCCGAATTCTTTTCTCCTTGTTTTGTGAAGTTTTGGCCGAATATCAAGCAAGGGTAATCCCTTTTTTGTGTTTCCAATCGGTCATAGAAGAAGGTAAGTATGCCGAAACTCTTCTCCCACATTCTCTTCTCTATCGACTATCAACAAGGGTAAGAGCCGATTTCGGCATTAGATTGCAAGTATGAATCATCTGATTCGGAATCGGTTGTTGTAGGGCCTTCGAGGTGTTGATCTAGTGAAGCCGTCACCTTCGAGCAATTGGTTGGTAAGTCGTGGTAAGGATGTGGTAATAGTTTAATCTCTTTAAGTATCAAAAGCCGAAAAGCTTTGGTTATGGGTAATGTTCACTAATCAATTATTTGGTAAAACAGATCTGTGAATCGAGTGGGGTGGATAGTAGCAAAGAGTTAAAGGTAAGGCTTTGGGATCAAAAGATAAACCCCTAGGATTGTTTGGGTTGGCCGAATGGGCCATGATACTAACCCATGTGTTTGGCCGAATATAGGGACCAGTAGATCTAGGTGGCCGACATCTCTTTTCGGGATTTAGACAATTCAGTGGTGACAGGTGTGTACATACACACTTATAATAGTTAATTAAGTGTATTAAGTGTATGTTATGTGTAAATCGCTCTATGTAGATGTGGCAATAGTACCTTAATGGTACAAGCAAGGAACCCAGTAAGTCTCTACTTGTATGAGATTGATAATAATGCTTTTGGGAAGCATGGATTATTGGATACATGTGATGTATGTATGTTCTGTTATTAAGCGCTTGATATGGGTTGATGAGAGGAGGGGCGGTGATATCGTGGTCTTTGTGAGCACGAGTGCTTTGGTAGCACATCGTGACTATATGTCACGGAGGTTTGGTACCTCCAGAGGTTTGGTACCTCATAGCGACTTGTCCCCACGTGGTTAACACCACCACCGGGTTGGCCCCACTTTGAGATATGGGATCATCCGCCGGTGATTTGGTATCACACGATGGGTTGGCCCCATCACCCGATTTGTGTCTACGGACACCGGTGCTTTGGTAGCACATTGTGACTATATGTCACAAAGTGGTTTGGCACCACCGGTGTTTTGGTAACACATCGTGACTACGGTCACCAAAGTGGTTTGGTACCATATGGGGTAGGCAAAGGTGTTTGGTTGGCTAGGTTGGGTACACGATACTTTGCTTAATTAATCGTTATATGTTGTGTATGAAATGTTGTATTAACTGGGAAGGGTTACATACTGAGTCTTGGTGACTCACCTTCTCCTTTAACATTTTTCAGGTGACTCGTAGATGGCGGTGGAGGAGCCGGTGGGACTCGAGGTGGCCATGCAGTGGTTTTAAATTTATAGAACTTGATATTTGCTTATTTTTTTTCCTTTGGTTGTAATAAGGCCTCCATAAACTATATTTGTGTTATTTTCTTTTACGTTGGATATGTGCTTAGACTATACTATTAAATTGAATTAAATCACATGATTTCTTTAGTAACACGAAAAAGTTTATTCGTGCCGTCGGGCACACTTGAAACTGGTATAACAATTGGACTTAAGTAAAATTCCAAATTAAACCTAAGGGTAGCTTTGACAAGACAACCGAAAACGAGGGGTTTTCAATGAAAATTTAATGTTTTTCGAAATGGTGTTCACAAGGTTTTACTCGGTAACAAATCAAATTCGGTCGTAGTGTTTGGGCCGGGTTTGGGTTGTTACACCTAGTGAGTTTTGAACAGCCACGATTCCAAGGATTAACAGCTTCTTGGAGAAGGCGACGGTAGGAAACAAGACCGGAGACCTCTGGATGGTGGATTGTCATAGCTGCATCGATTTGGATCACCTCTTCCATCACCACTATGCCAATTAAAGCCAAACAAATTAACCATGTTTTCATGTTTGAGACTCCCATGATTGGTCTTTGGTTTCATTGGAATAATTTTGATATCACCTATTTATAGGGTTTTGGAATGATACCCTATTTTAGAAATTACCTCGAATTAGGTGATATTGTTTTGATTTTTTCTTTTTTTGCTTTCTTGTTGTTTAAATTGTAAAATCTGTTAAATTTTTTATTATAAAAGAAATACATTTTAGAAATTGGACCCGGTAATCTAAGGTTTTTTTTTCTCAATTAGTCGAATATTATGGAATGTGTTTGTGCGTGCACGTGTGGGTGTGTGTTTTGGCAAAAAGAAAGATAGTTGAGCTCTAATCTCAATATGATACAATCTCAATTAGACTATATCTTTCCTATGTTACAGGTTGCATATCATTCAATAAGAAACAAAATCTATCATCTGGTGGTCAGCAATGTAAGCAGAGTCTCATTATTCCATATATAATATACAAATATGTTGTAGTGTACTTTCAAGTAAATAGTTTAGTATGAATTGTTTTTTGTTTATATATAAAAACATATTTATATTTTTTTATTATTGCCTCTACCTTCATATATAATTAGTTTTTAATGCCAGATGTGAAGCAAGTAATTTTAGGCATTGTTGAATATTATTAAAAAAGGATAGCATATTAAAGCATTTATAAAATATTCATTGAGGAATGTAGTTTTACTTCATCTAATTAATACAAAGTAGCATTGTTCAAAATAATAAGTAATTAACTTAATTAAAATAAATAAATTATTTAAATAATTCAAATATAGTACTAATAAAATATTTATAATATTTATTGAAGTATTTATGAAAAATATAAAAATTGACATATTGTAAATTAAACCTTACATTATTCAACGATTCCAAGGATTAACAGCTTCTTGGAGAAGGCGACGGTAGGAAATGAAACACCCCAAACCCAGCCCACGAGCTTTGACCAGATTTGGTATGTTCCTCAAGTAAACCGGTTCAAAATTCTTTTGTTACTTAGGAAAAACTTGTATGATTTTTAAAAAAATATTGTTTGGGTTGGGCTTGAGTTGAAAACAAATTTATCTTATGTTAAAACCCATTTATTTAAGGTGACAAAACATTTAGAGTTAATTTTAAAAAGGAATTTACTTAAACTTTAATTGATAAAAATCCATAAACATAATAAATAAAAGAAAAATAAAGTAAACCACAATGGCCTTATTATATCAATGATCCCAAAGTAAAACTTAAAATACTTAAAATAAATTGAAAGTCCAAATCATAAATTTCTTGCTATGCATGGCCACCTTTAAGCTCCCGCCGACCCGGTCCATTATCGCTCATCACTGAAAAATATTCCCCAAACGGGGTGAGTCAACAGACTCAATGTGTACACAACACTAAGTCATAATAGAATCAGGCATGCAAATGATACACATTCAAATCATAGAATACAATTAATGATGCATTCCCAAACCCAAACCTAATTAACCATCCGCTACACACCACCCGCATTCGCTAGTCACACCGCGGGGACTACTAAGTCAACCTCCATCCGCTACACACCATCAAGGCGATCATTTGCAGTCGACGTGCTCATCGCCCATATAATTTGTGTCATTAGACACCATATTCAAATAATGTAACGAAGTTACCAAATTCGGATAATGTAACCGAAGTTACCATATTCAAATTTTGTGACCGTAGTCACCATATTCGTTGGTGAGACCAAGTCAACACCTTCTTCCCCTTTCTCATATATCCCGAATGCCCCATAAATGCATAACATACTTAATTTCTCATTATTCACATGTTAACAATATAACATATTAAGTAATCCTATCGAAAGTAGGAAACGCACTGGGTACTCTTACCACATTTGTGGTACTTAGCCACATTCACATTCTTATGCATATTCATATATTAAAATAATTGCCATATGATATATTGTAAGTTAGTGTGAGTACACACATTCTTAATAATACATTTAATTTAAACATAGCCATGAACCTATCAAAACTTAGGGTAGGGTACACACTGATTTGCTTAACGAATTCTTTGAAATCAGAAATCGATCCATCGCCTTAGATCTCAAATTCCTACATTTGATTAATCACTTACTAATTTAATAAAAAGCCATTGGCCATAAATCCAAATCCTAGTAGGATTAGTATTCTTAAAACTTACCTTGAAATTCTCAAATCCCAAAATCCTTGTATCCTCCTGTCGAAATCCCTATAACTACATGTTAGATCAATTTCTAACATTTATTCACAACAAATAACCCTTAGCCGTATGTTAAATATGACTTACCTTAGATTCTTAAATCCCGAAATTCACCGAATAACTAGGAACACGCGGCTTATGGGTGTACCTTCGGGAAAAGAACTTCTCCTTCCTTGTAGTCGACACTTAGTAAATCCCGAAAGATCTCTTCTGCAATGAGATATTAAGGGTATTAGAATCTTAATTTTGACACCTTAAAAGAAATAGAATGAGAATCTAACCTAATCTTACCTCATCAAGAATTTGATGGAACTCTTGCTTGAACCCTTAGCAGATTCGGCTATGGCTTTGATGTGGATAACAATTTCGGCTCTTGAGGCTTAGTGAGAAATCGACTAGGGCTATTGGTATCTCCGGCTTTTGATTGTGTTTGTAATAGAAGAAGAAAAGAAAAGAGAAAAAGAGAATAATGGCAGAGAAAATTCGCAGAGAGAAGAGGAGAAACTTTAGAGAATTTTTACAGAGGTTTTCTTGAAAAGAAAAGAATGAATGAAGAATAGCCTTACTCTTCCTTTTATAGCCAAAATTACTAGCTAGAGTCCTTTACTTGGCCACCACTCTTCTATTTTGATAGCTTTATCCCTTGATTTATCACTTTAATAAAACTTAATCCAATAATTATCTCTTAATAAAAATAATACTAATAATAATCCTCTTTTATCTCTTCCTTATTTATCAAAATAAAAGAAATAATATCCACATTTATCTCTTGAAAATAATCTAAAATAAATCCATTATTTATCCCTTATTATTCACATATTTATGCAAATAAAACTCTTCCTTTTCTAGAAACCCATGCCGTCCACCTCACCTTATGGAAGCAAAAATAAAACTTATTTATTTGCTTCTCAAGTGACTCGAACTCGTGCCTATTTCCTGCATGTGACGCCACTTCCTTAGGCCCTAAGTGGCATCTTCAGCCACTTTTCCAAGCCTGTTTGTGTGTCAAACTTCTCCAACTTTTTCTTTTAAGGCCCTCTAGCCCTTATTTCCTATTTTGAACTTTAAAATTTGACATTTCGGCATCATTTCTAAGTTTCCTAAAATTTTCGATCGGCTCTGTTTTTTTGACCATTTTCTTACATTTCCGTGTTTCTAGAAATGTTCGTGTTTCCAAAATGTTCGGAGTTTCCAAAATGTTCAAGTTTCCAAAAATGTTCATTTCCATTTCTATGCATTTCTAGAATTCCAAAATACCAAAAATTTATTCATAGTGCTTAAGACTTGTCATTTCGTAATTAAACCGAAAATGCATAGGCCCTTTCCAGGATGTTACAGTTCTACCCTCCTTAAAAATAATTTCGTCCTCGAAATTACTTATTAACCATTGATAATCCTTCTCACCGCACTATGCTTTCATTGCAAGACTCTGATCTTAGTAGAACCATCATACTTTCTAGGCACAATCCCTAAGTTCACGCCCCCTACAACTTATTTCTAACGTCGCGATTTAATCCGAGTAAAAGTTTTATGAATTAGTCCTTGTTTCACTCGATTATTCGCGAAGAATTTTTATGGAAAAATTTTAGGAGTGGTTCTTTCGTATTCATACGTGCACACAGTCTTTTCATTCATACATACATCCATCAACAATTATGAACTTTCGTTCATTCAGAGAAAGGTTGTAGTTTTCATTGTTATTGTTTTTCCACTACCTAGGGGTATTTTCGTAAGTTTGTCCTACAGGGGTATTTTCGTAAATTTTTCCAAAAGAAAGAGTTCCTTGGTGATTTTGTCACAAAGTATTTTGGTATTTTTAAATTCCCGGGGTATTTTGGAAAAATTTTGAAATCCGGGGGTATTTCGACAATTTAAACCTCGGGGGTATTTCGGTAATTTTTCACAAACTAGGGTAAATTTGTAAAATCTAATAAATCAGGGATATTTCAAAAGTTGCAAAACTTTGAGGGTTCTTTTTGAGAATGGTACTTTTCAAAACGGTGATGTTGCAAAAATTTTGAAAATCAGGGTCATTTTGGTAATTTTGTGAGTTAAGGGCAATTTCGTAATTTTTCTCCAAATCAAGGTATTTTTGATAATTTGCAAATTAGGGTTTTTGAACATTTTATAAAGTAATGAAAATTTTGATAAGAACTATGGGTATTTTGGGAATTTCATAAACCAAAGGTATTTTTGTAATTTACCACTAGGGGTATTTTTGTAATTTTATAAATCAAAAATTTTTCGAAAGAATTTTGTAAAAATAGTTCTCACAAATTAAAAAGGTAATTTTAAGAGTTTTAAAACTAGGGTTTATAAAAACACGGCTAGTTCCCTTCGGGTTTTAGTCATTGTGTTTAGCCTATATGTGAGTCCTCTTGGTTAGGGTGAACCAGGAAGCTACGCACTGTGCAGATTCCAAACAAGAGGAGGTGAGTCACTAGGATCGCTTAAGTACAGTGCTCTTAGGATCCAATCCTAGACATGCGCACAATGGTTACCACACCCTAACTCGGCGCCTTAGTCATAGGTTTGTTTAATGGAATTAAGTCTTATGTGTTTGTGTTTGAGTAAACTAGTCCTAGGGTTCAAGTTCCTATCATGCTATTCTCACGTTCCATTCCTCTTCTACCCTTCCATAATTCATAACATAAACCACATAATCACACAAATGGTTAGGGGTACTTACTGGTGGATCATGGGTCGGAGACTTAGGTGCCATGCCGTAAAAACCCGCTCATCTTCAAAAATACTTTCATAAAACTCATTTGGGCTCGATTTGAAAACGTTTTGGGCCTTAGCCCACAGCCGAGAGTTTAAAGCGGGCTTTGATACTAAATGAAACACCCCAAACCCGGCCCACGAGCTTTGACCAGATTTGGTATGTTCCTCAAGTAAACCGGTTCAAAATTCTTTTGTTACTTAGGAAAACTTGTATGATTTTTAAAAAAATATTGTTTGGGTTGGGCTTGAGTTGAAAACAAATTTATCTTATGTTAAAACCCATTTATTTAAGGTGACAAAACATTTAGAGTTAATTTTAAAAGGAATTTACTTAAACTTTAATTGATAAAAATCCATAAACATAATAAATAAAAGAAAAATAAAGTAAACCACAATGGCCTTATTATATCAATGATCCCAAAGTAAAACTTAAAATACTTAAAATAAATTGAAAGTCCAAATCATAAATTTCTTGCTATGCATGGCCACCTTTAAGCTCCTGCCGACCCGGTCCATTATCGCTCATCACTGAAAAATATTCCCCAAACGGGTGAGCCAATGACTCAATGTGTACACAACACTAAGTCATAATAGAATCAGGCATGCAAATGATACACATTCAAATCATAGAATACAATTAATGATGCATTCCCAAACCCAAACCTAATTAACCATCCGCTACACACCACCCGCACCGCCGGTCCACACCGTGGGGACTACTAAGTCAACCCTCCATCCGCTACACACCATCGAAGCGATCGCTGCGATCGACGTGCTCATCGCCCATATAATTTGTGTCATTAGACACCATATTCAAATAATGTAACGAAGTTACCAAATTCGAGATAATGTAACCGGTTACCATATTCAAATTTTGTGACCGTAGTCACCATATTCCGTTGGTGAGACCGAAGTCAACACCTTCTTCCCCTTTCTCATATATCCCGAATGCCCCATAAATGCATAACATACTTAATTTCTCATTATTCACATGTTAACAATATAACATATTCGTAATCCTATCGAAAGTAGGAAACGTACCTGGGTACTCTTACCACATTTGTGGTACTTAGCCACATTCACATTCTTATGCATATTCATATATTAAAATAATTGCCATATGATATATTGAAAGTTAGTGTGAGTACACACATTCTTAATAATACATTTAATTTAAACATAGCCATGAACCTATCAAAACTTAGGTAGGGTACACACTGATTTGCTTAACGAATTCCTTGAAATCCCAAATCGATCTCATCGCCTTAGATCTCAAATTCCTACATTTGATTAATCACTTACTAATTTAATAAAAAGCCATTCGGCCATAAATCCAAATCCTAGTAGGATTAGTATTCTTAAAACTTACCTTGAAATTCTCAAATCCCAAAATCCTTGTAGTCTGTCGAAATCCCTATAACTACATGTTAGATCAATTTCTAACATTTATTCACAACAAATAACCCTTAGCCGTATGTTAAATATGACTTACCTTAGATTCTTAAATCCCAAAATTCACCGAATAACTAGGGAACACGCGGCTTATGGTGTACCTTCGGGAAAAGAACTTCTCCTTCCTTGTAGTCGACACTTAGTAAATCCCGAAAGATCTCTTCGGCAACAGATATTAAGGGTATTAGAATCTTAATTTCGACAGCCTTAAAAGAAATAGAATGAGAATCTAACCTAATCTTACCCTCATCAAGAATTTGATGGAACTCTTGCTTGAACCCCTTAGCAATGATTCGGCTATGGCTTTGATGTGGATAACAATTTTGGCTCTTGAGGCTTAGTGAGAAATCGACTAGGCTATTGGTATCTCCGGCTTTTGATTGTGTTTGTAATAGAAGAAGAAAAGAAAAGAGAAAAAGAGAATAATGGCAGAGAAAATTCAGCAGAGAGAAGAGGAGAAACTTTAGAGAATTTCGGCAGAGGTTTTCTTGAAAAGAAAAGAATGAATGAAGAATAGCCTTACTCTTCCTTTTATAGCCAAAATTACTAGCTAGAGTCCTTTACTTGGCCACCACTCTTCTATTTTGATAGCTTTATCCCTTGATTTATCACTTTAATAAAACTTAATCCAATAATTATCTCTTAATAAAAATAATACTAATAATAATCCTCTTTTATCTCTTCCTTATCTATCAAAATAAAAGAAATAATATCCACATTTATCTCTTGAAAATAATCTAAAATAAATCCATTATTTATCCCTTATTATTCACATATTTATGCAAATAAAACTCTTCCTTTTCTAGAAACCCATGCCGTCCACCTCAGCCTTATCTGGAAGCAAAAATAAAACTTATTTATTTGCTTCTCAAGTGACTCGAACTCAGCCTATTTCCTGCATGTGACGCCACTTCCTTAGGCCCTAAGTGGCATCTTCAGGCCACTTTTCCAAGCCTGTTTGTGTGTCAAACTTCTCCAACTTTTTCTTTTAAGGCCCTCTAGCCCTTATTTCCTATTTTGAACTTTAAAATTTGACATTTCGGCATCATTTCTAAGTTTCCTAAAATTTTCGATCGGCTCTGTTTATTTGACCATTTTCTTACATTTCGTGTTTCTAGAAATGTTCGGTGTTTCCAAAATGTTCGAGTTTCCAAAATGTTCAAGTTTCCAAAATGTTCATTTCCATTTCTATGCATTTCTAGAATTCCAAAATACCAAAAATTTATTCATAGTGCTTAAGACTTGTCATTTCAGTAATTAAACCGAAAATGCATAGGCCCTTTCCAGATGTTACAGATTCTACCCTCCTTAAAAATAATTTCGTCCTCGAAATTACTTATTAACCATTGACAATCCTTCTCACCGCACTATGCTTTCACAGCAAGACTCGATCTTAGTAGAACCATCATACTTTCTAGGCACAATCCCTAAGTTCACGTCCCCTACAACTTATTTCTAACGTCGCGATTTAATCCGAGTAAAAAGTTTTATGAATTAGTCCTTGTTTCACTGATTATTCGCGAAGAATTTTTATGGAAAAATTTTAGGAGTGGTTCTTTCGTATTCATACGTGCACACAGTCTTTTCATTCATACATACATCCATCAACAATTATGAACTTTCGTTCATTCAGAGAAAGGTTGTAGTTTTCATTGTTATTGTTTTTCCACTACCTAGGGGTATTTTCGTAAGTTTGTCCTACAGGGGTATTTTCGTAAATTTTTCCAAAAGAAAGAGTTCCTTGGTGATTTTGTCACAAAGTATTTTGGTATTTTTAAATTCCCGGGGTATTTTGGAAAAATTTTGAAATCCGGGGGTATTTCGACAATTTAAACCTCGGGGGTATTTCTGTAATTTTTCACAAACTAGGGTAAATTTGTAAAATCTAATAAATCAGGGATATTTCAAAAGTTGCAAAACTTTGAGGGTTCTTTTGAGAATGGTACTTTTCAAAACGGTGATGTTGCAAAAATTTTGAAAATCAGGGTCATTTTGGTAATTTTGTGAGTTAAGGGCAATTTCGTAATTTTTCTCCAAATCAAGGTATTTTTGATAATTTGCAAATTAGGGTTTTTGAACATTTTATAAAGTAATGAAAATTTTGATAAGAACTATGGGTATTTTGGGAATTTCATAAACCAAAGGTATTTTTGTAATTTACCACTGTGGTATTTTTGTAATTTTATAAATCAAAAATTTTTCGAAAGAATTTTGTAAAAATAGTTCTCACAAATTAAAAGGTAATTTTAAGAGTTTTAAAACTAGGGTTTATAAAAACACGGCTAGTTCCCTTTCGGGTTTTAGTCATTGTGTTTAGCCTATGACCGAGTCCTCTTGGTTAGGGTGAACAGAAGCTACGCACCTGTGCAGATTCCAATCAAGAGGAGGTGAGTCACTAGGATCGCTTAAGTACTGTGCTCTTCCGGATCCAATCCTAGACATGCGCACAATGGTTACCACACCCTAACTCGGCGCCTTAGTCATAGGTTTGTTTAATGGAATTAAGTCTTATGTGTTTGTGTTTGAGTAAACTAGTCCTGGGTTCAAGTTCCTATCATGCTATTCTACGTTCCATTCCTCTTCTACCCTTCCATAATTCATAACATAAACCACATAATCACACAAATGGTTAGGGGTACTTACACCGTGGATCATGTGGGTCGGAGACTTAGGTGCCATGCCGTAAAACCCGCTCATCTTCAAAAATACTTTCATAAAACTCATTTGGGCTCGATTTGAAAACGTTTTGGGCCTTAGCCCAAAGCCGAGAGTTTAAAACTGGGCTTTGATACCAAATGAAACACCCCAAACCCGCCCACGAGCTTTGACCAGATTTGGTATGTTCCTCAAGTAAACCGGTTCAAAATTCTTTTGTTACTTAGGAAAAACTTGTATGATTTTTAAAAAAATATTGTTTGGGTTGGGCTTGAGTTGAAAACAAATTTATCTTATGTTAAAACCCATTTATTTAAGGTGACAAAACATTTAGAGTTAATTTTAAAAGGAATTTACTTAAACTTTAATTGATAAAAATCCATAAACATAATAAATAAAAGAAAAATAAAGTAAACCACAATGGCCTTATTATATCAATGATCCCAAAGTAAAACTTAAAATACTTAAAATAAATTGAAAGTCCAAATCATAAATTTCTTGCTATGCATGGCCACCTTTAAGCTCCCGCCGACCCGGTCCATTATCGCTCATCACTGAAAAATATTCCCAAACGGGGTGAGCCAACAGACTCAATGTGTACACAACACTAAGTCATAATAGAATCGGGCATGCAAATGATACACATTCAAATCATAGAATACAATTAATGATGCATTCCCAAACCCAAACCTAATTAACCATCCGCTACACACCACCCGCATTCGCCGGTCACACCGTGGGGACTACTAAGTCAACCCTCCATCCGCTACACACCATCAAGGGCGATGGCGCAATGACGTGCTCATCGCCCATATAATTTGTGTCATTAGACACCATATTCAAATAATGTAACCGGTTACCAAATTCGTATAATGTAACCGGTTACCATATTCAAATTTTGTGACCGTAGTCACCATATTCGTTGGTGAGACCAAGTCAACACCTTCTTCCCTTTCTCATATATCCCGAATGCCCCATAAATGCATAACATACTTAATTTCTCATTATTCACATGTTAACAATATAACATATTCGTAATCCTATCGAAAGTAGGAAACGCACTGGTACTCTTACCACATTTGTGGTACTTAGCCACATTCACATTCTTATGCATATTCATATATTAAAATAATTGCCATATGATATATTGTAAGTTAGTGTGAGTACACACATTCTTAATAATACATTTAATTTAAACATAGCCATGAACCTATCAAAACTTAGGTAGGGTACACACCGATTTGCTTAACGAATTCCTTGAAATCCCGAAATCTGATCCATCGCCTTAGATCTCAAATTCCTACATTTGATTAATCACTTACTAATTTAATAAAAGCCATTCGCCATAAATCCAAATCCTAGTAGGATTAGTATTCTTAAAACTTACCTTGAAATTCTCAAATCCCAAAATCCTTGTATCCTCCTGTCGAAATCCCTATAACTACATGTTAGATCAATTTCTAACATTTATTCACAACAAATAACCCTTAGCCGTATGTTAAATATGACTTACCTTAGATTCTTAAATCCCGAAATTCACCGAATAACTAGGGAACACGCGGCTTATGGTGTACCGGGAAAAGAACTTCTCCTTCCTTGTAGTCGACACTTAGTAAATCCCGAAAGATCTCTTGACAACAGATATTAAGGGTATTAGAATCTTAATTTCGACATGACCTTAAAAGAAATAGAATGAGAATCTAACCTAATCTTACCTTTCATCAAGAATTTGATGGAACTCTTGCTTGAACCCTTAGCAAAGATTCTGGCTATGGCTTTGATGTGGATAACAATTTTGGCTCTTGAGGCTTAGTGAGAAATCGACTAGGGCTATTGGTATCTCCGGCTTTTGATTGTGTTTGTAATAGAAGAAGAAAAGAAAAGAGAAAAAGAGAATAATGGCAGAGAAAATTCTACAGAGAAGAGGAGAAACTTTAGAGAATTTCTGCAGAGGTTTTCTTGAAAAGAAAAGAATGAATGAAGAATAGCCTTACTCTTCCTTTTATAGCCAAAATTACTAGCTAGAGTCCTTTACTTGGCCACCACTCTTCTATTTTGATAGCTTTATCCCTTGATTTATCACTTTAATAAAACTTAATCCAATAATTATCTCTTAATAAAAATAATACTAATAATAATCCTCTTTTATCTCTTCCTTATCTATCAAAATAAAAGAAATAATATCCACATTTATCTCTTGAAAATAATCTAAAATAAATCCATTATTTATCCCTTATTATTCACATATTTATGCAAATAAAACTCTTCCTTTTCTAGAAACCCATGCCGTCCACCTCAGCTTCTCGGAAGCAAAAATAAAACTTATTTATTTGCTTCTCAAGTGACTCGAACTCAGCCTATTCCCCGCATGTGACGCCACTTCCTTAGGCCCTAAGTGGCATCTTCTGTGCCACTTTTCCAAGCCTGTTTGTGTGTCAAACTTCTCCAACTTTTTCTTTTAAGGCCCTCTAGCCCTTATTTCCTATTTTGAACTTTAAAATTTGACATTTCGGCATCATTTCTAAGTTTCCTAAAATTTTCGATCGGCTCTGTTTGTTTGACCATTTTCTTACATTTCCGTGTTTCTAGAAATGTTCTGTGTTTCCAAAATGTTGTGTTTCCAAAATGTTCAAGTTTCCAAAAATGTTCATTTCCATTTCTATGCATTTCTAGAATTCCAAAAATACCAAAAATTTATTCATAGTGCTTAAGACTTGTCATTTCGTAATTAAACCGAAAATGCATAGGCCCTTTCAGGATGTTACAGTTCTACCCTCCTTAAAAATAATTTCGTCCTCGAAATTACTTATTAATCATTGACAATCCTTCTCACCGCACTATGCTGCTTCGCACAAGACTCGATCTTAGTAGAACCATCATACTTTCTAGGCACAATCCCTAAGTTCACGTCCCCTACAACTTATTTCTAACGTCGCGATTTAATCCGAGTAAAAAGTTTTATGAATTAGTCCTTGTTTCACCTGATTATTCGCGAAGAATTTTTATGGAAAAATTTTAGGAGTGGTTCTTTCGTATTCATACGTGCACACGATCTTTTCATTCATACATACATCCATCAAAAATTATGAACTTTCGCTCATTCGGAGAAAGGTTGTAGTTTTCATTGTTATTGTTTTTCCACTACCTAGGGGTATTTTCGTAAGTTTGTCCTATGTGTGGTATTTTCGTAAATTTTTCCAAAAGAAAGAGTTCCTTGGTGATTTTGTCACAAAGTATTTTGGTATTTTTAAATTCCCGGGGTATTTTGGAAAAATTTTGAAATCCGGGGGTATTTCGACAATTTAAACCTCGGGGGTATTTCGGTAATTTTTCACAAACTAGGGTAAATTTGTAAAATCTAATAAATCAGGGATATTTCAAAAGTTGCAAAACTTTGAGGGTTCTTTTTGAGAATGGTACTTTTCAAAACGGTGATGTTGCAAAAATTTTGAAAATCAGGGTCATTTTGGTAATTTTGTGAGTTAAGGGCAATTTCGTAATTTTTCTCCAAATCAAGGTATTTTTGATAATTTGCAAATTAGGGTTTTTGAACATTTTATAAAGTAATGAAAATTTTGATAAGAACTATGGGTATTTTGGGAATTTCATAAACCAAAGGTATTTTTGTAATTTACCACTGTGGTATTTTTGTAATTTTATAAATCAAAAATTTTTCAAAGAATTTTGTAAAAATAGTTCTCACAAATTAAAAAGGTAATTTTAAGAGTTTTAAAACTAGGGTTTATAAAAACACGGCTAGTTCCCTTCGGGTTTTAGTCATTGTGTTTAGCCTATGACCGAGTCCTCTTGGTTAGGTGAACCGGAAGCACTGTGCAGTGATTCCAACAAGAGGAGGTGAGTCACTAGGACCGCTTAAGTACCTGTGCTCTTCCGGATCCAATCCTAGACATGCGCACAATGGTTACCACACCCTAACTCGGCGCCTTAGTCATAGGTTTGTTTAATGGAATTAAGTCTTATGTGTTTGTGTTTGAGTAAACTAGTCCTAGGTTCAAGTTCCTATCATGCTATTCTACGTTCCATTCCTCTTCTACCCTTCCATAATTCATAACATAAACCACATAATCACACAAATGGTTAGGGTACTTACCTGGTGGATCATGGTCGGAGACTTAGGTGCCATGCCGTAAAACCCGCTCATCTTCAAAAATACTTTCATAAAACTCATTTGGGCTCGATTTGAAAACGTTTTGGGCCTTAGCCCACAAAGCCGAGAGTTTAAAACGGGCTTTGATACCAAATCGAAACACCCCAAACCCGCCCACGAGCTTTGACCAGATTTGGTATGTTCCTCAAGTAAACCTGTTCAAAATTCTTTTGTTACTTAGGAAAAACTTGTATGATTTTTAAAAAAATATTGTTTGGGTTGGGCTTGAGTTGAAAACAAATTTATCTTATGTTAAAACCCATTTATTTAAGGTGACAAAACATTTAGAGTTAATTTAAAAAGGAATTTACTTAAACTTTAATTGATAAAAATCCATAAACATAATAAATAAAAGAAAAATAAAGTAAACCACAATGGCCTTATTATATCAATGATCCCAAAGTAAAACTTAAAATACTTAAAATAAATTGAAAGTCCAAATCATAAATTTCTTGCTATGCATGGCCACCTTTAAGCTCCCCGCATCTTGGTCCATTATCGCTCATCACCAAAAATATTCCCCAAACGGGGTGAGCCAACAGACTCAATGTGTACACAACACTAAGTCATAATAGAATCGGGCATGCAAATGATACACATTCAAATCATAGAATACAATTAATGATGCATTCCCAAACCCAAACCTAATTAACCATCCGCTACACACCACCCGCACTCGCCGGTCACACCGTGGGGACTACTAAGTCAACCCTCCATCCGCTACACACCATCGAAGGCGTCGCTGCAATGACGTGCTCATCGCCCATATAATTTGTGTCATTAGACACCATATTCAAATAATGTAACGAAGTTACCAAATTCAGATAATGTAACCGGTTACCATATTCAAATTTTGTGACCGTAGTCACCATATTCCGCTGGTGAGACCAAGTCAACACCTTCTTCCCCTTTCTCATATATCCCGAATGCCCCATAAATGCATAACATACTTAATTTCTCATTATTCACATGTTAACAATATAACATATTCGTAATCCTATCGAAAAGTAGGAAACGCACTGGTACTCTTACCACATTTGTGGTACTTAGCCACATTCACATTCTTATGCATATTCATATATTAAAATAATTGCCATATGATATATTGTAAGTTAGTGTGAGTACACACATTCTTAATAATACATTTAATTTAAACATAGCCATGAACCTATCAAAACTTAGGGTAGGGTACACACTGATTTGCTTAACGAATTCCTTGAAATCCCGAATCTGATCCCATCGCCTTAGATCTCAAATTCCTACATTTGATTAATCACTTACTAATTTAATAAAAGCCATTCGCCATAAATCCAAATCCTAGTAGGATTAGTATTCTTAAAACTTACCTTGAAATTCTCAAATCCCAAAATCCTTGTATCCTCCTGTTTAAATCCCTATAACTACATGTTAGATCAATTTCTAACATTTATTCACAACAAATAACCCTTAGCCGTATGTTAAATATGACTTACCTTAGATTCTTAAATCCCGAAATTCACCGAATAACTAGGGAACACGCGGCTTATGGTGTACCTTTCGGAAAAGAACTTCTCCTTCCTTGTAGTCGACACTTAGTAAATCCCGAAAGATCTCTTCGCAAATGATATTAAGGGTATTAGAATCTTAATTTCGACAACCTTAAAAGAAATAGAATGAGAATCTAACCTAATCTTACCCTTATCAAGAATTTGATGGAACTCTTGCTTGAACCCTTAGCAAGATTCTGGCTATGGCTTTGATGTGGATAACAATTTTGGCTCTTGAGGCTTAGTGAGAAATCGACTAGGGCTATTGGTATCTCCGGCTTTTGATTATGTTTGTAATAGAAGAAGAAAAGAAAAGAGAAAAAGAGAATAATGGCAGAGAAAATTCGGCAGAGAGAAGAGGAGAAACTTTAGAGAATTTAGTGCAGAGGTTTTCTTGAAAAGAAAAGAATGAATGAAGAATAGCCTTACTCTTCCTTTTATAGCCAAAATTACTAGCTAGAGTCCTTTACTTGGCCACCACTCTTCTATTTTGATAGCTTTATCCCTTGATTTATCACTTTAATAAAACTTAATCCAATAATTATCTCTTAATAAAAATAATACTAATAATAATCCTCTTTTATCTCTTCCTTATCTATCAAAATAAAAGAAATAATATCCACATTTATCTCTTGAAAATAATCTAAAATAAATCCATTATTTATCCCTTATTATTCACATATTTATGCAAATAAAACTCTTCCTTTTCTAGAAACCCATGCCGTCCACCTCAATTTCTTCCGGAAGCAAAAATAAAACTTATTTATTTGCTTCTCAAGTGACTCGAACTCAGGCCTATTTCCCGCATGTGACGCCACTTCCTTAGGCCCTAAGTGGCATCTTGTGCCACTTTTCCAAGCCTGTTTGTGTGTCAAACTTCTCCAACTTTTTCTTTAAGGCCCTCTAGCCCTTATTTCCTATTTTGAACTTTAAAATTTGACATTTCGGCATCATTTCTAAGTTTCCTAAAATTTTCGATCGGCTCTGTTTGTCGACCATTTTCTTACATTTCCAGTTTCCGAGAAATGTTGTGTTTCCAAAATGTTGTGTTTCCAAAATGTTCAAGTTTCCAAAATGTTCATTTCCATTTCTATGCATTTCTAGAATTCCAAAAATACCAAAAATTTATTCATAGTGCTTAAGACTTGTCATTTCGTAATTAAACCGAAAATGCATAGGCCCTTTCCAGGATGTTACAGGAAACAAGACCGGAGACCTCTGGATGGTGGATTGTCATAGCTGCATCGATTTGGATCACCTCTTCCATCACCACTATGCCAATTAAAGCCAAACAAATTAACCATGTTTTCATGTTTGAGACTCCCATGATTGGTCTTTGGTTTCATTGGAATAATTTTGATATCACCTATTTATAGGGTTTTGGAATGATACCCTATTTTAGAAATTACCTCGAATTAGGTGATATTGTTTTGATTTTTTCTTTTTTTGCTTTCTTGTTGTTTAAATTGTAAAATCTGTTAAATTTTTTATTATAAAAGAAATACATTTTAGAAATTGGACCCGATAATCTAAGGTTTTTTTTCTCAATTAGTCGAATATTATGGAATGTGTTTATGCGTGCACGTGTGGGTGTGTGTTTTGGCAAAAAGAAAGATAGTTGAGCTCTAATCTCAATATGATACAATCTCAATTAGACTATATCTTTCCTATGTTACAAAGTTGCATATCATTCAATAAGAAACAAAATCTATCATCCGTGGTCAAGAATGTAAGCAGAGTCTCATTATTCCATATATAATATACAAATATGTTGTAGTGTACTTTCAAGTAAAAAGTTTAGTATGAATTGTTTTTGTTTATATATAAAAACATATTTATATTTTTTATTATTGCCTCTACCTTCATATATAATTAGTTTTTAATGCCGGATGTGAAGCAAGTGATTTTAGGCATTGTTGAATATTATTAAAAAGGATAGCATATTAAAGCATTTATAAAATATTCATTGAGGAATGTAGTTTTACTTCATCTAATTAATACAAAGTAGCATTGTTCAAAATAATAAGTAATTAACTTAATTAAAATAAGTAAATTATTTAAATAATTCAAATATAGTACTAATAAAATATTTATAATATTTATTGAAGTATTTATGAAAAATATAAAAATTGACATATTGTAAATTAAACCTTACATTATTCAACTTTTTTTCTTAAAAGTAAATAAATTGACCATAATAATATGTAGATAATATATAATTAATATAAATGTAATTATATGTGACACTTGCATGTAAAACGAACAGCAGTAAACAAAATATAGAAACAAGCGATGGCAATTATAATATATAAGAGGTAATTCCATCAAAATTAGCAGCTTAATACCATCAACATTAGCAACTATATATTCATCTATAAAAAAAAAAAACACAAAATTAGTACAGTCTAGAAATTCTGCACTAATTGCATACATTTCTTTTTTCAATTTCAGAATTCAAAACGGCCATAGCTACTAATTGATAAATCCTGCTCTTGCCAAAGCCGATGAATCATTTTAACGGAAGAACCTTCAAATGTAGCCAAAAATCAACTGCAAGGTCAACAAATTTGATCCATTTCCCATGACCACAAGCATATTGTAATAGCCAATTTTGGCCCAAGTTCAAATAAACAGGAGTAAAAACTCTAAAATAAACCTTAACAGTCCGTTATTAAGAGTCCATTTACAAATTAAACCAGCCTAAAAAAATTAAACTCTAAAGCCCAACATCACCACCCATTACAGAAAAAAAAAGGGGCAGCAGGCAAACCCTAGCCCCTCAGCACCGCCAACCTTTGGCCTCCCTCCGTGGACACCACGCGCGTCGTCAGCAGCTACCCATGCCTCTGACCACCTGCAACAACAAGAAGACACGCAACAGAAGCCAAGCCGAAACAAAGAGCAAAACGACAAAACATAATAGAGGACAAAATAGAAGAAAACAAAGACGAATCTTTGTAAAATCGGTTATAAAAAAAACCGAAACAAATCTTGTATTTCCTTCCATTTTTCTTTACAAGCCATCAAAAATTGAAAGAAAAAACAGCAGAAGGTTGCCTTTAATCCTTCCATTTTTATTTTTTTACGATACTGTTACTTTTATTTTTCCTTATTTTTTATTTATTGTTTTTAAAAAAAAAATTGCAAATAATAATCAGAAAAAGAAAAGGGGAAAACAGACCTAAAATCGGGGAGGGGGTCATCGGAGCCATTTCTCCATCTTCGAAGTTGAACCGAAGGGGGAGTCTCCTCCTCTCAAAGGGGTCCGGGACGTCGAGGGTTGGCTTTCAAAATAGGGGCTTCGAATGGAGCATCAAAGGCTCCTCTCTGCGCAACCTCGGCCACCAAATACAATGGTGGTGCGACGGAACGTCAGAGAAGCCCAATCGTCGGGCGAAAAGGGGAGGGAAAGAGGATTGCCCTTTCGTTGTTTGAGAGAAATGGAGGGGGTCTTTCTTTTTTTTTTTCAGAAACACTAAAATGTATGTAAAAAAAAAAATTCCTGATTTAAAGAACAGAAGAAACGGCGCCGTTTGAAATTGGAGAGCCCCGCGCAGTGACCCGATTCGTGGGCTGACCCGCGCCTTTTTACCTTGAATGGGTAAATTGCGCGCTTGGTCCTCCTATGTTGCGCCCCCATTTAATTGTATCTAATTGCATTTTTAAAAATTTTCAATTTTACCCTGAATTTGTGCGGCATTTCAATTTAGCCCGACACCAAACGCTGCGCATTAGGGGCTGGGTTATTTACCCATTTGATCCCCATAAGTTCACGCGCGTGACACCCTGGTCCCTGGCGCCCTTTTTATTAGTTTTTATTTTTACCCTCCCTTTTTACTTTGATTTCAAATTTGTCCCTAATCTGTTTAGTTTGTTTAATTCTTTTTTAAAAAAAAACTGTTTCGTATATGAATACAATATTTTATTTATTATTTATTTTATTTTATATATTACCTAGTTTAAACTATTATATATTGACTTTAAAATTTTATATGTTTATATATATACGTTTCTTTTTTTTAAAAAATAGTTTTATATATTATTTAATTTAAACCTTTTATATTATTTTAAATCACTTTATATATATTATTCACTTTAAACTTTTTATTGCGTCTCATTTACTTAAAATTGATTTGTTACTTATCTTAAATTGGTTATGTGATTATCCACTGTTATATTATTTATTTCATTGTTCTTCAATTGTTAATGCTAGTATTTAAATAATGTATATTGCTTGATTACTGCCATGGTTTTTTTTTTAATTCATTTATTTCATATCCTTTGTATTATTGTCATTCACTTGTATTATATTGTGTTCATGCATACTTGATCAATGTTCATTACCATATGGTCGATTCATGTTATCGTATCGTGATTAAACCCAAACATATTATTTCAACTTAGATCGTCGTTTTTTTAATCCAAACAAATCATACATGTCTTTTGAATATTGTACCCGCTATCGTTTTAAAATAAAAATTTTCAAAATAAGGTAATATTTCGCGTTTTGGAAATTCGAGAAAATTGTGCCCTAACTTACTGGGTTTCGATTTTTCTCGTTTAAGCCTAAATAACGAAATATCCTTTTTAAAACAAAATACAAGTTTAAAATAAAAGCTTATTCTCGAGAGTACAAAGTGTTGTGCCCTAACTTATTGGGTGTGGCATCTCGTTACCTCGAGATAAGAATTTCTAAAAATGACAATATTCCGCATTTAGAAATTCGAGAGATCGTGCCCTAACTTACTGGGTTTCGTTTTTTCTCGTTTAATCTAAATAACCGAATATTATTTTAAAATACACGTGTTTTTAAATAAAAGGCGGGCTTATTCTCAAGGATTTGGGTTGCCGTGTCCTAACTTACTGGATGTGGCATTTCATCGCCTCGAGATGAGATGGTCTTTTATGATTATTCCAACTCATTTAAGTGTTTTAAAATCAGCATTAATAAAAATGATTGTATTTTTAATTCGTTCTCGGTTTTCAACTTTCGACATTAAGACACTAATTAATCAATTTGGTACCAATTTTGGGCGTGACGAGGGTGCTAATCCTTCCTCCCACGTAATCGACTCCTGAACCCGTTTTCTCAAATTTCGTAGACCAAAAATGTCGTTTTAGTAAACCAAAATGTTTTATTAAAACAAAGGTGATTCGATCACACCTAACAAAGATCGATGGCGACTCCTGTTTTTATTTTCGTTTTCAAAGCCCTAGTCGATTCCCGTTTTCAAAAAATGGTTACGACAGCTTGGCGACTCTGCTGGGGAATTGTTAGAGGGTCGAGCAAAAAATCGATTAATTTCTGTCTTTTTGTCAAAATTGAAAATTCGGTTTAAAATTACGGTCATTTCATTGCATGTTATTCTTCACTTTCATGGTTTCCCTGATGATATGTCTATTCTGTGGTTTAAATCTCATGGTGTATCTTTGCATATTGCATCACATCGATTCGTCAATTTACCCTTTTAAGTGGGAGTGAGAAGCTATGCCTTCGTGAGGTTTTCACCTCCGCATGGGTTAGTGGACCGCTTAGGGATACATCCGCACCTATGTCTTCGTGAGATTTTCATCTCCGCATGGCCATAGGGAAATGTATCCCCTCGAATCGAACTCGGTCTATATGAACCTATAATGGGTGAAGATCGAGGAATCACTGGTTCTGTACCCTTACTTTAGAACTAAACCACATATAGTGAACCTTAAGAGCCCACCTTAGGTAGAGCCGCGCAAACCCTAGTGGTTACCTGAATAGGTACTTGATTATTTCCTGTTTGCTTTGAGTTCTTTTTGTGTATAACACTGACTTGTTGTGTTTTTCTGTTATTGCATGGCATTTCATCATAAAAGGTGTTGATTCACGTTCGGTTACTAGATAGAGAAGCTTAACATGGAAAAGGGGTTTCTTGATAGAGTGGAGGATAACGCGCCGTTCGGATATGGGCGAGACAAGGCAAAGCAAGAGAAGGGTGATAGTCTTGCAGAGGGGTACGTTTCAGAGTTATGGGATTTCACTCGTATCAGCATGGTCCAAAATGATCTTCAAGAGATGAGAGAAATATGGGATCGATGGGATGACGAGATTAAACAACTATTCTACTGCAATGACGGTGACTTGCCCTACCTGCTCGATATTAAAGTGGACAAGCACTTGTTCCGAGCCCTCGCCCAATTTTGGAACCCTGCTTATAGTTGTTTTACTTTTAGAGAAGTAGATTTGGTGCCTACCGCAGAAGAATACACGGCCTTGCTCCGTTGCCCGAAGATTCATGCTAATAGAGTTTATTCCAGATCCGCCAATGCCCTGACTTTCGTAAGGAGATTGATGAATATCACGGGGATGAGCGAACAGTGGGTTACAGCCCGAAGTCAGCAAAAGGGTGATAGTAAGTGAATTCCTTAGAAAAACTTGAAAGATTTGATCTTAGCACATCCTGATATAAAGAAGAGGGTCGATGTCTTCGCTCTTAGTATCTATGGGTTGGTGATCTTTCCCAAGGCTTTAGGGCACATAGATGAAGCGGTCTCAGATTTGTTCGACCGACTCGATAAAAGGGTCACACCCGTCCCGATAATCTTAGCAGAAACTTTCAGATCCTTGAATGCATGTCGGAGAGTAGGCAAGGGCAGATTCATAGGGTGCGCACAGCTTTTGTTAGCTTGGTTCCATAGCCACTTTTGGAAATTGGAAAAGGTCTCTTATCGAGTTTTTTCTGTGAACTACTCCCCGTTGAGAGAAATAGTGGCTACACCGAGGTGAGCTGACATCTCAGAAGAGAAATGGATGGATATTCTCCGAAATCTGCAGGTCGAAGATGTTGAATGGAGGGCTCCGTGGTTGATCCCGGATGAAATCTTGTACCGGTGTGGTGATTTTGACTGAGTCCCTCTACTTGGGATATGGGGAGCTGTTGGATACGCTCCACTACTCGTACTAAGGTAGTATCGATCAAGGCAGTTCATACCGGCGACGCAAGGATTAGCTCAGCGTGAGTTTGCATACAAAGACGATAATTACAAAAAAAAAGTTCGTGAAATATCGAGTGCTCGGAACCAAACTCGCAGAATGAAGATATTTGCCACAAACTCGATGGCGACCATTGAATATGATACCTGGTGAAGTCAAAGAGTCAACGACAACATCCCTATGACGAGTCAAAGGAATGCTCTACCGATAAAAGAGCATTTACGAGTTGTCCCGTCCGAATTAGAAATCATCAAGCAGGACTTTGAGAAAAGGAGCTTGGAATTGGGAAAGAAAATAGAATAATTAGAAGAAGAGAAGATGAAGTTGGGATTGGACGTCGACATCCATAAGTTAGAACCTGAGAAGTTGATGAAAGGAAAGAACAAGGCGGAGGAAGATTTGGATAGTTTAAAAATGGACTACAAGAAGCTGCGCATGTCAATCAGAACTGCTGGTTTGGGCAAAACATCAAAGCAATGGCACCAGGAAATTAAAGAAGAAAAGACCAGAGCCGATCAGTGGGAAAAGAAGTTCCAAGATGCTCGAATACGAGAGGATGCTTTGAAGAAGAGTCTATTGGAAAGTCAAAGTGAAAATTAGAGGTTACGAGCTCGAGTAGTAGAATTGGAAAAGTCACTACATCTGCACAGCAGTCGCAACTCGGTAATCGAATTAAAAGCCAGCCAAAATAAGATTGAGGAGCTGAAAGGAAGGATAGAAGAGCTCGAGACTACACTGTGAAATAGTGAACTTCAAGTTGAACTTCTTGAGGCAAACAATGAACAATGGAAAGAGCAGCTCCACTGCTCTCAAGAACAGATCAGAGATAGAGATTATGTTATGGGCGAAGCTGTGGCTCAAGTTCGAGAGGTGGCCGATCATCTACAAACCTTGGCGATTCAGTGATGTATTAAGTCTAGAATACGAGTCGAATCGGATCGAGGCCAAAAATTAGCTTGGCTTCTTAGGAAAGTCAAAGATCTAGGTATTAGGGCAAAGTCGTATATGTAATTGTCTGCTCTATGTAAAGAAATTTGTTTTCTAGTGAAGTTGATCTAATGGAATTGAATCAAAATCAACGCCTTTTTTTGCATTCATCTCATTCATTCGCATTACATTACATCATTTGCATTAAATTCCATAAAAAGACCCTAATCGATTAAAATTATGACAGTTACCCTGGAAACCAACGAAAATCTACCAATTACATATCGCTACAATACCCGTCGCAAAACGAAAGCAATGGATCAGAGACTAGAGAGATTAGAACAGATGCAAAAAGATATGCAAGATCAAATGCAAGAACAATTAGCAAAAATGCAACAAGATATGCTCGACTCCCAGAGAAATATGATGAACCAGCTGGCCCAGCTATTGGCTGGAGGACTCGACAAAGGGAAAAGCCCTGTGATCAATCCTGGTGACGACAATGAAGAACCTTCCTATCCTCCGGGTTTTACCCCAACGCACACCCAAACACAACTAGATGTAAACCCGCAAAGGGTACATGTTACCATCAGACCCCAATATCAGGCTGGTGCTTCGACACCGATGAATTTTCCAACCAGCTCGGGCTCTAATCCGAGAGATCACCCAACTAATCCCGTCGTTTCTGACCTCGATGACCTGACAAAAACAGAGAAGGCGAGGGTAGATGTGTCTAAACAACTTGAAAATCGGTGTAAATGGTTAGAAGAGAAGTTTAAGGCAATGAAGAATGCAGACTACCGTGGTGGTGTTAATGCTAAAGACTTGAGCTTGGTCCCAGACCTGATACTCCCACCAAAATTCAAGACTCCGGAGTTTGAGAAGTATAATGGGACTAGCTGCCTTGAAGCTCACATTACGATGTTCTCGTCGGAAGATGACAAAGTTATGTCAACAATGATCACCGTTAATTAATCGCTTTCAAGACAACTTGGTGGATCTCGCGCCAAGTGGTACAAACCAACTAAGTCGTGCTCAAATTAATTCATGGAGTGATTTGGCACAGGCTTTTATGAAACAATACGGCCATGTGACGGACGTAGCACCTGAAAAAATAACATTACAAAATATGGAGAAGAAGCCGAGTGAGAGCTTCAGACAGTACGCCCAGAGGTAGAGAGAGGTAGCTACACAAGTCCAACCCCCCTTCTAGAGAAGGAAACGACCATGCTTTTTATCAACACGCTGAAGGCTCCATTCATCAACCACATGTTAGGGAGTGCTACTAAGAGCTTCTCGGACATAGTGATGTCGGGGGAGATGATAAAAAATGCAATCTGGAGTGGGAAAATAGACACGGGGGAAAGCGCCAGGAGACCGGCCCCGAGGAAAAAGGACAACGAAGTAAACAATGTGAGCACGTACAACAAGGGCTATATAAAAACCCGTCACTGTAAACCAGTAAAGGACAGTAACTACCAACCATCAAGGCCCCCCAAGGCAGGAATCCAACACCAGGCCAAACATGAAAAGGCTCCAGTTTACGCCCATCCCAATGACGTATAGGGAGCTGTACCAGAGTCTATTCGACGCACACGTGGTAGCCCCTTTCTATCTGAAACCTCTGCAACCTCCATTCCCAAAATGGTATGACGTAAATGCTCAATGCGAATACCATGCGAGAATCGCGGAACATTAGATTGAGAACTGCACCGCCTTCAAAAAGATAGTTGAAAGGTTTATATAGATGGGCATAGTAAAATTCGATGACCCCACAGGACCTAACGTAGCAGGTAACCTGTTACCCAATCATTCTAATAAAGGGGTAAATGCGGTAAGCGAGAGTGGAGGCAAAAGAATCAAGACTGATCTGGCTGAAGTAAAAACCCTACTGAGATGGGTTTGGAAATAAATGATAAACAGAGGTTTAATCACGCAAGAATTGGGAGAAAAACCCGAAGGAGCGGAAAGATACTGTGAGTTCCACGCCGAGGTGGGTCATGACTTCCAAGAATGCATCAAGTTTAGGGCCACAGTACAAAATTTCATGGGCAATAAAGAGATGGAATTTTATGAAGAGATCGAAGGATCAAAAGAAGGAGAGGTCTACGCGTCAGAAGAAGGATCAACCAAGAAAGTCTATGGGGTCAATCACCCTGTAGTAATTATCTTGCGACCAAGAGTTAGTGAAGCTGGAGTACCAATTGAGCCAAAGGTCATAATTCAGAAACCTTTAGCTTTCCCTTATAACGACAGTAAAAGGGTTCCGTGGAATTACGACTGTAATGTAACAACCCCGAGAGAGGAGAACCCGACTAACACTCTGGAGGAAGGTCAAGACGTAGGATTCTTTACACGTAGCGAAAGGCGTTACACCCTAAAAGCAAGAGCAGAACCAGCAAAAGGAAAGGCCTTGGAGGTGGAACAACAAAAAAGAAAAGACGGTTAGAGTGGAATTACCCATTAACGAGCCAGTGACTGAAAAAGAGGCTAAGGAATTCCTAAAGTTCCTAAAGCACAGCGAGTACAGTGTTGTGGAGCAATTGTACAAATAGCCGGCTCGTATATCAATACTGGCCTTGCTTATGAGCTTAGAGGCCCACCGTAGTGCATTGATGAAAGTGTTGAACGAAACATACGTCGCGGATGATATCTCTGTCAACAAGCTGGACCGTCTGGTCAACAACATAAGTGCCGACAATTTCATCTTCTTCAATGATGATGAGATACCTCCGGGGGGAACGGGATCTATAAAGGCTCTACATATAACTACGCGCTGCAAGGGATATACATTGCCAGGAGTGTTAGTTGATAATGGATCGGCCCTGAATGTCTTACCCTTATCCATACTAAACAAGTTGCCTGTGGATAGCTCCCACATGAAAACATGCCAAAATATTGTGAGAGCTTTCGATGGCACCGAAAGGAGGGTCATGGGAAGGATCGATATACCTCTTCAGATTGGTCTGAATACATACGAGGTGGACTTCTTAGTGATGGACATCAAGCCTTCCCACAACTGCCTGCTAGGAAGACCTTGGATTCATTCGGCCGGGGCAGTGCCGTCGTCACTACACCAAAAGTTAAAATTGGTAATTGAAGGTAGATTGGTTACTATAAACGCTGAGGAAGACATCATAGCATCTGTTACCAGTGACGCCCCATATATAGGGGCCAACGACGAGGCGATAGAATGTTCTTTTTGATCGCTAGAATTTTTCAACGCAACCTCCGTCGTCGAAGGCAACAAGATCCCCATGCCCAAAATATCCAAATCCATGAGGATGGGCCTGCAAATGATAGTTGAAAAGGGAGCCTTACCGGGAAAGGGACTCGGGAAATGCCTTCAAGGAAAGACTGAGGTGCCAATGCTGAAAGAAAAACGAGACCGCTTCGGTTTAGGATTCCGGCCAGATGTGAAGCAAAAGAGGAAAGAAGTAGAGAAAAAGTAAGAGAGAAGAAGGGCACGTTTGAGCGGTGAGGAGGCCAAATGGAAGCCAATGACCTTTCCTCATTTATCCAAGACATTTGTTTCAGGAGGGACCATATACCCTGAACAAAGGATGGCAAGAAGAGAAGTAGTGGAGGAAATGTTAGGAAGTTTGAGCATAAACGCTGTATCCGAGGAAGGAACCGAAGAAAGAGATTTATCTGGAATTTGCCCTTATGCTCCTGGCAGTGTTCTGAATAATTGGACCATGGAAGAGATTCCTGTAACCTTTAGAATTAATTCTGAGTAATGTTCAAAACACACTTATTGCTCTAAGCCTAGGAGCAAAAAGAATCCTTTTGTTAAATAGGCATATGTCCAAATATCTTTATTTCAATAAAATGAACTTTTTGTATCATTTCCGAGCAAATGTTCTTTATTCTTTTCACACTGTAACCCAAATATTCTTTACATTTCATTCATAACCAATCATACAAATAATCATTCTTAGACTCTTTTGTTTTTGCACATTTCTTTGCCCTTCTAATGTGTCCCCGGATATCAATGATATGAGTGTGACGTGTTATTAACTCGAATCTCCTTTTGAACAAGATACGGGTATGGAGGATCCTCGGGACTTTGAAGATGACCAGACCGTAACATATCTCTTGATTTGTTAAGGATGGTAGAGCAAGATGAGAAACAAATCTTACCCCACAAAGAGTCAGTGGAAATTGTGAGCTTAGGGGAAGGAAAAGAGTTGAAGATTAGAGCTAGCATTGCCGCAGAAATGAAGCGAGACATTCAAGGACATCTTCGCATGGTCATACCAGGACATGCCCGGGTTAAATACGGATATCATGGTACACCGACTCCCCATAAAGGAGGAATGTAGACCAGTTCAACAGAAGCTCCGAAGAATGAGGCCCGATGTTTTGTTGAAGATAAAAGAAGAGGTCATGAAGCAGTTTGATGCCGGTTTCTTGCAAGTAGTTAAATACTCAGAATGGGTAGCAAACATAGTACCCGTTCCTAAGAAAGATGGAAAGGTACGGATGTGCGTGGACTATAGGGATTTGAACAAGTCCAGCCCAAAGGATAACTTCCCGTTGCCTCACATTGATACATTAGTGGATAACACGGTTGGTTATTCACTTTTCTCTTTCATGGACGGCTTCTTCGAGTACAACCAAATTAAGATGCACCCTGAAGATATGGAAAAGACCATATTCGTAACCATGTGGGGAACATTTTGATATAAGGTAATGCCATTTGGACTGAAAAATGCAGGGGCAACGTATCAAAGAGCCATGGTAACCCTTTTCCATGATATGATGCATAAGGAGATCGAAGTTTATGTGGACGATATGATTGCAAAGTCCAGGACTGAAAAAGAGCATGTACAGGTCTTGAGAAAACTATTCCTAAGGTTGAGGAAGTTCCAACTGAAGCTCAATCCAGCAAAATGTACCTTCGGGGCTAGGTCGAGAAAGTTGCTAGGATTTGTAGTTAGTGAAAAGGAATTGAGATTGATCCAGATAAAGTAAAGGCTATACAGGAGCTGTCTCCCCCACGTACTCAAAAAGAAGTTCGAGGTTTCCTAGGAAGATTAAAATACATCGCCCGGTTCATTGCACAACTAACGGAGAAGTGTGACCCTATATTCCGTCTCCTTAGGAAACACAACTCATGTGTATGGGATGAGGCGTGCCAAAAAGCTTTTGATAAGGTCAAGCATTACTTATCCAAAGCCCCAGTACTGATGCCACCTTGCCCGGATAGGCCACTGATATTGTATTTGGTGGTGTTTGAAAATTTTATGGGATGCGTGCTAGGAAAACATGATGAGTCGGGAAGAAAGGAAAGAGCGATATACTATCTCAGCAAGAAGTTCACTGAATGCGAGCCAAGATATTCACCAATTGAGAAGCTGTGTTGCGCTTTGATTTGGATGACTCGGAGACTGAGACAGTACATGCTGTACCATACAACTTGGCTCATCTCGAAATTGGACCCTCTCAAGTACATGATGGAGTCAACTGCCTTGAATGGAAGAATGGCCCGGTGGCAGATCCTATTTTCTGAATTCGATATAGTCTATGTAAACCAGAAGGCTGTAAAAGGGAGTGCAATAGCAGACTTTCTAGCCAGCAGGGCTTTAGAAGATTACGAGCCACTAGACTTCGATTACCCAAATGAAAACCTAATGTATGTTGCGATCACTGAAGAAGGTGCTCAAACGGAGGGTCATCCTTGGAAACTAAACTTTGACAGAGCTTCAAACGCAGTGGGTAATGGAATCGGGGCAGTCCTAGTATCCCCAAACGGAGATCATTATCCTTTTACTAGCAAATTGGATTTTGATTGCACAAATAACATGGTCGAATATGAAGCATGCATCATGGGTATCCGTGCAGCCATTGAACGTAAGATCAAAGTGTTAGAGGTATATGGCGATTCTGCGCTGGTGATCTATCAGCTCAAAGGCGAATGGGAAACAAGAGATCCCAAGTTGATCAGTTATCGAAAGCTAGTTTTGGAGTTAATTAAGGAGTTTTATGACATCATTTTCTGTTACCTCCCACGAGAAGAGAACCAGATGGCTGACGCCTTGGCTACCTTAGCCTCTATGATCAAAGTAAACAAGCAAGAGGAAGTGAAGCCTATCCAAATGAGTATTTACGAGGCTCCGGCACATTGCTACAACATTGACGAAGAAAAAGAAAAAGATGATCACCCTTGGTATCGCGATATATTGCAATATGTGAAGAATCGTGAATACCCCGACCAAGCAACCGAGAATGATAAGAGGACGCTGAGAAGATTGGCCAGTGATTATGTCTTGGATGGAAAGATCCTATATAAGAGAAGGAAGGATCACGTGCTTTTAAGATGCGTAGATGCTGTTGAAGCCAAGAAAATCCTGGAAGAAGTCCATGAGGGTGTCTGTGGAACGCATGCTAATGGTTTTACAATAGCCAGACAGATCATGAGATTCGAATATTATTGGTCCACTATGGAAGGGGATTGCATTAGCTATGCCAAGAAGTGCCACAAATGTCAAATTTATGGAGATAAAATTCATGTACCTCCTTCACCTCTTCATGTCATGACTTCTCCATGGCCGTTCTCTATGTGGGGCATGGACGTCATTGGGCCAATCTCACCAAAGGCTTTAAATGGGCACCGGTTTATCTTTGTGGTCATCGACTACTTCACCAAGTGGGTGGAAGCCACTTCATATGCAAATGTCACAAAGTCGGCAGTCAGCAAGTTCTTAAAGAAGGAGATCATATGCCGATATGGAATGCCCGAAAGGATCATATCTGACAATGCATTGAACTTGAACAACAGTACTATAGCAGAGGTCTGCAGGCAGTTTAAGATCAAGCACCACAACTCTTCACCGTATCGTTCAAAAATGAATGGTGCAGTTGAGGCAGCTAATAAGAATATCAAGAGAATCGTGGGAAAGATGACTGAGACTTATAGAGATTGGCACGAGAAGCGACCTTTTGCTCTCTATGCTTATCGAACATCAGTCAGAACCTCTACCGGGGCAACTCCTTTCTCCTTGGTTTATGGAATAGAGGCGGTACTTCCTATTGAAGTTGAGATCCCTTCCCTTCGAGTCTTGTCTGAACTGAAGTTGGATGAAGCAGAATGGATTCAATCCCGGTATGATCAGCTGAACCTAATTGAAGAGAAAAGGCTGAAGGCTATTCGTCATGGTCAAATGTATCAAAAGCGAATGATGCGGGCTTATAATAAGAAGGTTCGCCCTAGAGAATTCCATGAGGGAGACCTTGTTTTGAAAAAGATTCTTCCCATGCAGAAGGACTTCAGAGGAAAATGGATGCTGAATTGGGAAGGACCTTATGTGGTCAAGAAAGCCTTTTCTGGAGGAGCGTTGATTCTGACTGAGATGGATGGCAAAAGCTTGCCCAATCCTGTGAATTCAGACTCAGTCAAGAAATACTTCGCCTAAAAAAAGGGGGGGGGCAAGGCGAAAACCCGCAAAGGGCATCTTGAGCTCGAAAAAGAAAGTGGAGAGGCCAAGGTGAAAACCCGTAAAGGGCACCTTGAGACCAAAGGGGTTTTGAATTGAAAACCCAAGAATGGGCAATTCAAATTTTTGATTAAAGGGGAGGCATGTAGTAGTCTTGCTATGCCGGAATTAACAAGAATGAGAGACGCTACATCTTGAGGCATCAACAAAGTCTTCTAGATCTTCTAAACACGCATCAAGTTCAAAAGGTCCTCGAGAAGTTTTGTGCAGAGAAGCTCATGCTATGATATCTGGGGCACCTATTTTCATTTCTTGACTAATTTATTCATTTATGTAAATTTACTATCTTAACTTATTCTCATTTCGTACTTTAACAAAATTTGATCCCTTGATCAATTTATTCATTTCGAGCTCTGCTCTCAATAAAATTCCATCTTGTCCATTGCGATAATCTTTTTCAAGCATTTTTCATTGAAGTAACGATTAATGGACTATTAATATTCTAATAAAAGGAGTTTCGCATATTACTCTGAAAACTTCTAAATATTACAAGAACCTGAAGTGAGACCACTATTCAGAACTAACAAAGTTTAGGGGTTGGGAGCAATTGAGAAAGAATGATCCAAAATTGTGGCCCTCAAAGATACCGACTGAATAAGAAGGCAGGGTAATGTATTAATAACGAGTAATGACAACCTAAGCATCAAAAAGGAAGATCATTCCAAAAGTGACAATCTTTGCATTCATGCAAACATCATTCATACACATCCAATTAGGAGCATTTGATTCATTCCGATCATTGCATCCTAATCATTGTACAAGGGATCATTCTCATGACATTCTGCATTCATGCAAATGTCGTCTATAATACATTAGTTAGGAGCATTAGATTCATTCCGATCATAACATCCTAACTATTTGACATAAGCATAGGCCCAAGAAATCAATTTTACAGCCCATGTCCCCCAGAGGACGATGTAGCAAGATCGATAGAGGCTACAAATGGAAGATCTTATCTCTATGAAGTTTATCTCCCTGAAGTTGCAGTGGAGCAGGTTGAAGATACAAGCCTTATCTCCCTGAAGTTGCAGTGGAGCAGACTGAAGATAGCAGATCTTATTTCTCTAAAGTTGCAGTGGAACAGATTGAAGCTAATTTACGGATCTTATCTCTCTGAAGTTACAGTAGAGCAGATCAAAACAAACCTTATCTCCCTGAAGTTGTAGTGGAGCAGGTTAAAAACAGCAGATCTTATTTCCCTGAAGTTGCAGTGGAACAGATTAAAGCTAATTTACGGATCTTATCTCTCTGAAGTTGCAGTAGAGCAGATCAAAACAAACCTTATCTCCCTGAAGTTGCAGTGGAGCAGGTTAAAAACAACAGATCTTATCTCCCTGAAGTTGCAGTGGAGCAGGTTGAAGTCACAAGTCTCATCTCCCTGAAGATGAAGTGGAGCAGACTGAAGATAGTCAATCTTATCTCTCTGGAGTTGCAGTAGAGTAGATTGAAGCCATTAACCTTATACCCTTGAAGTTGTAGTGGGGCAGGTTGGAGTTACAAACCTTATCTCTCTGAAGTTGCAGTGGAGCAGGTTGAAGTTACAAGTCTTATCTCCCTAAAGATGCAGTGGAGCAGACTGAAGATAGTCAATCTTATCTCTCTGAAGTTGCAGTAGAGCAGATTGAAGACAAACCCTATCTCTCTGAAGTTGCAGTGGAGCAGGTTGAAGTTACAAGTCTTATCTCCCTGAAGATGCAGTGGAGCAGACTGAACATAGCAAATCTTATTTCCCTGAAGTTGCAGTGGAACAGATTAAAGCTACGAGTTACAAATCTTATATCTCTGAAGTTGCAGTAGATTGGAACGACAAAGTCTTATCTCCATGAAGTTGCAGTGGAGTAGATCGAAGATGGCAGATCTTATCTTCTTGAAGTTGCAGGGAAGCAGATTGAAGCCACCAGCCTTACCCCCAAAGTTGCAGTGGGTCAAAGCGAGGCTACTTGAAGAACAAAAGCACCAAAGAAGTCAAGACTCGGTGAGACTAGGCAAAATTGGCTCTTTTGAAGTCTTTGTTCAATTCTCGTTACACGACAAAGAGCAAAGAAGGGCAGCTGTAATAGCCAATTTTGGCCCAAGTTCAACTAAACAGGAATAAAAACCCCAAAATAAACCTTAACAGTCCATTATTAAGAGTCCATTTACAAATTAAACCAGCCCCAAAAAATTAAACCCTAAAGCCCAACATCATAACCCATTACAGAAAAAAAGGGGCAGCAGGCAAACCCTAGCCCCTCAGCGCCGCCAACCTTTGGCCTCCCTCCGTGGACACCACGCGCGTCGTCAGCAGCTACCCATGCCTCTGACCACCTGCAACAAGAAGAAGACACGCAACAAAAGCCAAGCCGAAACAAAGAGCAAAACGACAAAACATAACAGAGGACAAAATAGAAGAAATCAAAGACGAATCTTTGTAAAATCGGTTATAAAAAAACCGAAACAAATCTTGTATTTCCTTCCTTTTTTCTTTACGAACCATCAAAAATTGAAAGAAAAAACAGCAGAAGGTTGCTTTTAATCCTTCCATTTTCATTTTTTTTACGATACTGTTACTTTTATTTTTCCTTATTTTTATTTATTGTTTTTAAATTTTTTTTTGCAAATAATAATCAGAAAAAGAAAAGGGGAAAACAGACCTAAAATCGGGGGGGTTGTCGGAGCCTTTTCTCCATCTTTGAAGTTTAACCGAAGGGGGAGTCTCCTCCTCTCAAAGGGGTCCGGGACGTCGAGGGTTGGCTTTCGAAATAGGGGCTTCGAACGGAGCATCAAAGGCTCCTCTCTGCACAACCTCGACCACCGAATACGATGGTGGTGCGACAGAACGTCAGAGAAGCCCAACCGTTGGGCGAAAAGGGGAGGAAAGAGGACTACACTTTCGTTGTTTGAGAGAAATGGGGGGGTCTTTCTTTTTTTTTCAGAAACACTAAAATGTATGTAAAAAAAAAATTCTTGATTTAAAGAATAGAAGAAACGACGCCGTTTGAAATTGGAGAGCCCCGCGCAGTGACCAGATTCGTGGGCTGACCCGCGCCTTTTTACCTTGAATGGGTAAATTGCGCGCTTGGTCCTCCTATGTTGCGCCCCCATTTAATTGTATCTAATTGCATTTTTTAAAATTTTCAATTTTACCCTGAATTTGTGCGGCATTTCAATTCAGCCCGGCACCAAACGCTGCGCATCAGGGGCTGGGTTATTTACCCATTTGATCCCCATAAGTTCACGCGCGTGACACCCTGGTCCCTGGCGCCCTTTTTATTAATTTTTATTTTTACCCTCCCTTTCTACTTTGATTTCAAATTTGTCCCTAATCTGTTTAGTTTGTTTAATTCTTTTTTTAAAAAAATTGTTTCGTATGTGAATACAATATTTTATTTATTATTTATTTTATTTTATATATTACCTAGTTTAAACTATTATATATTGACTTGAAAATTTTATATGTTTATATATATACGTTTCTTTTTTTAAAAATAGTTTTATATATTATTTAATTTAAACCTTTTATATTATTTTAAATCACTTTATATATATTATTCACTTTAAACTTTTTATTGCGTCTCATTTACTTAAAATTGATTTGTTACTTATCTTAAATTTGTTATGTGATTATCCACTGTTATATTATTTATTTCATTGTTCTTCAATTGTTAATGCTAGTATTTAAATAATGTATATTGCTTGATTACTGCCATGGTGTATTTTTTTAAAATTCATTTATTTCATATCCTTTGTATTATTGTCATTCACTTGTATTATATTATGTTCATGCATACTTGATCAATATTCATTACCATATGGTCGATTCGTGTTATCGTATCGTGATTAAACCCAAACATATTATTTCAACTTAGATCGTCGTTTTTTTAATCCAAACAAATCATACATGTCTTTTGAATATTGTACCCGCTATCGTTTTAAAATAAAAATTTTCAAAATAAGGTAATATTTCGCGTTTTGGAAATTCGAGAAAATCGTGCCCTAACTTACCAGGTTTCGATTTTTCTCGTTTAAGCCTAAATAACGAAATATCCTTTTAAAGCAAAATACAAGTTTAAAATAAAAGCTTATTCTCGAGAGTGCAAAGTGTTGTGCCCTAACTTATTGGGTGTGGCATCTCGTTACCTCGAGATAAGAATTTCTAAAAATGACAATCCGCATTTAGAAATTCGAGAGATCGTGCCCTAACTTACTGGGTTTCATTTTTTCTCGTTTAATCTAAATAACCGAATATTCTTTTAAAATTAAAATACACGTATTTTTAAATAAAAGGCGAGCTTATTCTCAAGGATTCGGGATGTCGTGTCCTAACTTACTGGATGTGGCATTTCATCGCCTCGAGATGAAATGGTCTTTTATGATTATTCCAACTCATTCAAGTGTTTTAAAATCAACATTAATAAACATGATCGTATTTTTAATTCGTTCTCGGTTTTCAACTTTCGATATTAAGACACTAATTAATCAATTTGGTACCAATTTTGGGCGTGACGAGGGTGCTAATCCTTCCTCGCACGTAACCGACTCCCGAACCCGTTTTCTCAAATTTCGTAGACCAAAAATTCCGTTTTAGTAAACCAAAATGTTTTATTAAAACAAAGGTGATTCGATCACACCTAACAAAGATCGATGGCGACTCAGTTTTTTTTTTTTTTCGTTTTCAAAACCCTAGTCGATTCTCGTTTTCAAAAAATGGTTATGACACATATAATATGGGAAATTATCTGTAAAACCAATTGCCAGCAACTAACAATAAGAAGTAGCATTATTCTAATTACACTAAAGACACTCAATGTGAAGGGAGAAGCAAGTGTACAAACATGACTAGGTAGCAACCGCCTATTTGCTTTGAAAGGACAGTAAAATATGGCTTAAGTACAGCGCACACACATACGAAAAAGATTTAACGAAGTCCCACACACACCGATTACAAATGATTAGAACTCACACCTTAAAAACACGATTCCTAGCCCAAATATCAATCGATTCGTCTCCACCAAACCGAGCTAAAAACCCAATTTACACAAGTACACAAACACTAAGAAAGTATCCATTCATAATAGAGTAGAAAATTCCCAAAAACAATTGATTAAAACCTAAACAACAATACTTACCCCCTTAAGATCCTGATTACACGAACACAAGAGCACAACCAAAATCTTGAGAAGCGGGAATTGGGAAAAAAATTTGGAACCAAAAGGGATGACTCAAAAATATTAAAATCTTTGTAGCAAAAGAACAGTAAAACCCAGAGCAAAACAAAAATAATGGCTAGAGAGAAAGAAGAACACTGTAGCCAAAAGAATCCCCAAGTCTCCAATTGGAAAAATCGTGAAAAGAGAGGTTTACGTGAAAAGAAGACCTGAACATAATTTTTTAAGAGTATTTTCTTTTAAAAATATTAAAATAAAACAAGAGTTTAACAAAATCACATTAGTAATTTTTTTTTTTAAAAAGTGAAACTCAAACAAAATATTTTATACTAAGCACACTAGGGGATTCAAACACAAGATCTGAGGGTAAATTAGCAAACGCCTAACCATTGAACCACTAGGCTCATCGTTGTCTCTGAAACACAAAAACTAACTTAGCAGTCCATCCAAACCATTGACCCAACCAATAAATCTTATTACTTCTAACCCCAAATTCGGAATGTTACAAAATCAATTAATATATTGAGATCTTGATTCAATCATTTAAATATCAAATTGAAATAACAACTCACTTAGTTAAATCATAAAAAAAGTTAGAATCTCACCTAAATTTTGCAAAATCTATGAGCTATTGAGCTAATTTGAGCTAAAACGTGTGAATATCTCTTGAGAATTTTAAGGATGATAACATGAGTATTCCTCAAAATTGAAAAGAAATTTTGTGTTTAGAGAGCTTAGGAATAAAAAAGGATGAACTAATTTCGGAAGAAAAACTTTAATTTGGTGTTTGAAATTTTTTGAATGAAGAATGGGAGGGAAGAAGAAGGCGTGGGGGTTGTTAAATAGGCACCAAATTTTAAAAAATTTAGCCACTACCCATTTAACCACCCGCCCGTTTTCGCCCTTTTCCAAATTGGTCGTTATTGTTCAATTAAAGCCAATTTCAAAATTATTTTCAAACCCAATCTCGTTTTTAAAATCCATTTTATCCAAATTAATCTCCAAACACACAATTTTAATTTCTTAACCTAAAATATTAATTCTATTTAATTTAAAATTTTATTTAATTAATTCCTAATTATTTTAATTATCTATCCCAATTATGGTTTTCGATTCACTAGCCCCCGATTTACTCTCCCGACTTTTGGGATCTGACAATTCTACTGCGCCTAGGGGACGCTGCCAGGACTATGCAAAGGAAGAGTAGTATCGGGTTATTATGCAAACAGTAGAAATGAGTCGTAGTCTAGGGTTACACCTTATGTGTTTATTTTTATCAAACTTGTACTTTGTAATAAGTCGTGATAAGTTTGTAGTAAAAGTTATTTTAAATACTTTCCTTTATTTTTGGATTTTAAGTCCTCCATTAAAGAAATAAATAAAATGTAATATTTAAAGTGTTCAACCGATTTAAGTATTGTGTTTAAAAGCAGTGAGATCGAGTCCGACAAATCGGGTCGGGTTAGGGTGTTACAAGACCCGTGTCAAACGAGTGTTTAACAAAAACATTAACCACCACTCCATTCAAGTCAAGATAGAAAGAAATAATTTAAATAATTCATATCAATCCACAAATGGTTTTATAGACTAATTTGTTCAAATGTGTATTCAAAATTAAATTTTTTTAAAGTAATCATATACAAATCCAAAATCAAATTGCAAGCGTACATTAAGACAAATCCTTTAAATAAAACATTTAAAAATAAAATAGAGTAGTTCTTTTAAAATATATATAACATTAAATAATTTCATTTTTTCAACCAAAAGAACTGAATATTAAATTGACTAGTGAATCCACTTATGAATCTACTCTTTTGAAACACACAAAATATAATTATATATTCAAGTCAAGAGTAATATGTATAATAAATAATTTTTACAAACTTATTTAGTATGAAACTTATTTAGATAAATTTAAAAGATTATTATGAATGATAAAGACGAAAAACATTGAAAAACAAATTTCATGATTCTCTTTTTTTTTTATTTTTCTAGAATTAGTCTTCATCTTCATGATTTCATCCAATGTTCGCTTCCATTATAAATTTATTCTAAAGGTGAAGCTTACACTCCTCAATTTATAAGAGAATAAAAAGAAATTAAATTTGATATTGAACTAATTGACCACTAAAATTAACATTTTCCATCAATTTACATAATTTTGATTGATATAATAACAAATTAAACACTTAACATTTGCATATTCTAAAGACCAATATGTACGGTACTTCATTGTAAACTAGTTTGATATAGGTTTTAGATGTTGATTAAAAAAAACTTAATACAAATTGAACTAGAACCACCAATACTCACCGAATACTATATTGCCGATCGGTAGCATTGGTGAGATATGATAATTTGTGTATTTATAGATATTTTTATAAATCCCTAACATATAATGATTGTGTTTATTGTAAAATATAATAATTAAAATTTTTGTAAGTTCGTACTTTATTCTATATTCCTTTCACAAAATAATTTTCTTATATTATATTTTCAGTATATTTCATATAATGTTCTATTTGCATTAGTTTCAAATCATAAATCATGATTAAGGCGAACCAAGTTACGTAAAAGAAAGAGATAAAAAGTATTAATCATGTTGCATTAATATGCAGAGGTTTCTATATTAATATAAGAAAGATGCCGTCACATATTATCAAAATACACATTAACTTCGACACCTAGTGAGTTTTGAACAGCCACGATTCCAAGGATTAGCAGCTTCTTGGAGAAGGCGACGGTAGGAAACAAGACCGGAGACCTCTGGATGGTGGATTGTCATAGCTGCATCGATTTGGATCACCTCTTCCATCACCACTATGCCAATTAAAGCCAAACAAATTAACCATGTTTTCATGTTTGAGACTCCCATGATTGGTCTTTGGTTTCATTAGAATAATTTTGATATCACCTATTTATAGGGTTTTGGAATGATACCCTATTTTAGAAATTACCTCGAATTAGGTGATATTGTTTTGATTTTTTCTTTTTTTGCTTTCTTGTTGTTTAAATTGTAAAATCTGTTAATTTTTTTGTTATAAAAGAAATACATTTTAGAAATTGGACCCGGTAATCTAAGGTTTTTTTTTCTCAATTAGTCAAATATTATGGAATGCGTTTGTGCGTGCACGTGTGTGCGTGTGTTTTGGCAAAAAGAAAGATAGTTGAGCTCTAATCTCAATATGATACAATCTCAATTAGACTATATCTTTCCTATGTTACAGGTTGCATATCATTCAATAAGAAACAAAATCTATCATCTGGTGGTCAGCAATGTAAGCAAAGTCTCATTATTCCATATATAATATACAAATATGTTATAGTGTACTTTCAAGTAAATAGTTTAGTATGAATTGTTTTTTTGTTTATATATAAAAACATATTTATATTTTTTTATTATTACCTCTACCTTCATATATAATTAGTTTTTAATGCCAGATGTGAAGCAAGTGATTTTAGGCATTGTTGAATATTATTAAAAAAGGATAGCATATTAAAGCATTTATAAAATATTCATTGAGGAATATAGTTTTACTTCATCTAATTAATACAAAGTAGCATTGCTCAAAATAATAAGTAATTAACTTAATTAAAATAAGTAAATTATTTAAATAATTCAAATATAGTACTAATAAAATATTTATAATATTTATTGAAGTATTTATGAAAAATATAAAAATTGACATATTGTAAATTAAACCTTACATTATTCAACTTTTTTTCTTAAAAGTAAATAAATTGACCATAATAATATGTAGATAATATATAATTAATATAAATGTAATTATATGTGACACTTGCATGTAAAACGAACAGCAGTAAACAAAATATAGAAACAAGCGATGGCAATTATAATATATAAGAGGTAATTCCATCAAAATTAGAAGCTTAATACCATCAACATTAGCAAC
Source organism: Gossypium sturtianum (assembly GCA_025698515.1). Lineage (NCBI taxonomy): Eukaryota > Viridiplantae > Streptophyta > Magnoliopsida > Malvales > Malvaceae > Gossypium > Gossypium sturtianum. The sequence continues at coordinate 67,341,304 of CM046949.1, read as the reverse complement.
TATATATTCATCTATAAAACAAAAAACAAAATTAGTACAGTTTAGAAATTCTGCACTAATTATAATATGGGAAATTATCTCAGAAACCAATTGCGAGTGTAATAGGCCCATTTCACCAAAATTGACCCATTTAAAACCAAAAATAAAACAAATAAAACAAAAAATATAAAATAAAATAAATTCAATAAAAAGGTCCATAGTCCTTATTTACAAAACAACAAAGCCCAATCGACCCAAACTAAATTTAAACCCAAATTATTCTAATTACACTAAACCACTAGGCTCATCGTTGTCTCTGAAACACAAAAACTAACTTAGCAGTCCATCCAAACCATTGACGCAACCAATAAATCTTATTACTTCTAACCCCAAATTCGGAATGTTACTGTAATAGCCCATTATTGCCCGGGCTTAAATATATAAAAATAAAAAATAAAAAATAGAAAAACCAATGTTTTTTTACAGTCCAGTTACAAAACAATTAGCCCAAACTACCCATGGCCCAAATTACACCCTCTGACCCACTACTCTATCCCAAGCCCGATTAGCCCAATACTAAATCCAGTGGCCCAAATTACTTGTGGACGCAGGAAACCCTAGGTTTCCACTGCGCCGCAAGCACCAAGCAGCTCCTTCCTCGCGCCCAAGACAAGCCACCAGTCGCGCCGCAATCAGCGCGGATAGCGCGTGTAACACCCCAAACCCAGCCCAAACGTTACGACCAGATCTAGTATGCTACGGTTTTAAGGTTAAAAACTTTACTTGGAATGATTCTGAAAAACTTAGTCGTTTTGTAGGTAATCTTTAAATAGGTGGCACTGGTAGAAAATCTTTGAAATTTTTTTTTCCCAAAACAAGTGTTATTTTAAATAATGTGTGAGAATCCCATTTTTATTTCTTGTAATCATAAGTCCTTGATCATGAATGAAAAAAAAACATAAACATTGACAAGTATCAACTGATAACCTAAGCGATGGAGGCCTTATTACATCAAATAATTCCAAAATTTAAACTTAAAATAAAATGGAAATTTAATAAATAAAAGACTTGTTGACCCCTCGAGTCCGCCTCGGCTCCCTTGTCCATGATCTACTGCTCATCTGAAAGGTTAGGAAAAAATAATAGGGTGAGTCACCAAGACTCAGTGTATAAATCCCTAAAACACTGACCTGAGGCCCACAAACACATTATGGGCCTTGGCCCATACATAGAGGAAACAATCGTAATTACATGATAAACAGTAAATGATGAATAGCCCAACCCATCCTAGAATTCCATCCTCTACACACTAGCCCGTACCAACCATCACACCTCGAGGAATTCTTCAATCAACCCTCCATCCGCTACACACCATAACGACAGCCGTACTGCCTATTCCTGTTAGTCAGGAATCATTAAACGTGGCATAGCCACCGATCACTATGTGACCTAACATTTATATAACGTGGGATTTCTACCACCGATCAACATTGTGACCTATCATGCACTTCCCTTCATTATCATAATCCCACCCCATGCATACACACATAAAGAAAACATCATACAAAGCTTTCATATATTTCGATACACATAGAGATTTCTATGATTACGCACTGCATCCTTGCCTAACCCTTTTAGGGTTTTATTCGATTGTCTACACAACCTATTATCCGGCTTTTAGCCCATAACATAAACATATATATACATTCATACAGATTATTTGTGTGTTAGAGATCTACACACACTGATTCTGTTAGAACGAGACCTCTAAGTCGACACTATCCGTAGCCAACACCACCGCTTATCCGCCTTGAAATCCGAAAAGTGATATGAGATTAGGGAACTAGTGTTTTTCGGCTTTTAGATCTAAGAGATCTTACTAGAGAAGATTCGGCTACTCCTAGAGGATTCCGGCTTTTTGCGAAAAATCAGGAAGAGAAGATGATTCGAAGAAATCTATAGATCTACCCCTATCATAATATGAGATTTATTGCATGTTTTGGTGTTTAGATTATGAAGGAAAAATTTTCTTATTTCTTTTCGTGCCTATTATAGTCCTGAAGAAGAGTATAGAATTATTCGGGTATGGAATAATTTTTACTTTGAGAATTTATTGAAGTGGAGCAAATGGCATTGACACTTAAGTTAAATTAAGTGTTAAAAAGTAGCATAAGATGAGTAAATGGCAAGGTGGTGTTGGCGCATGAGATATTGCATGAGGGGAGTGGTTCGAATCCCTTGTATAGCATTTAGACAACTTTTATTTTGCTCTTCTATGGTAAGTGTCGGCCAAGCTATAGATATGGTAAGGTTGGACTTTTCATTTTTGGTAAGTAGACTAAAGGAATAAGGAAATAGCTAACTTATAGTATGGAATCAAGGAAATTTTGAAAGATAAGGGGACATAAGGCATTTATCAAGGAAAGTGTTTTGAAACAAATTCATGGTCATTTGACCAATGAATTTGGACGGCAATATGGCTAGGGGAAGGTTGGCGATTATGCTAGTAGTTGGCTAGGATTAGGAGTTTGTTTTGGTCATTCCTAGCATTTTATGCAAAGGTTTGCAATTCTCTTTTCAACCTCTTTTCCTTTGGCCGAATTTGATCTTTTGGTAAGCCTAATTCTTTTGACCATTTGGTCATTTTTGCTCATCACTTTAGTATTCTTTTTGTGCCTCTTCATAGTGCCGAAATTGCTAGTACCAAAAAGGCCATTCCATTCTTTACTTTTCTTCTCCCCATTGCCGAATATACATTTCTCTCAAAACTCATATCTTCTTTCTTTCTCTTTTATTCTCTTTGAAAATTGAAACAACATCATCATCATTCTTCTCTCATCTTTTATTCTTGATACTCATACTTTCTCTATTATTTTCTCTCATGGCCGAATGTTGATGTACCCAAAGCCGAACCATTTTCTCTTTTCTTTGGTTAATTATAGCCGAATCTTTCTCTATTCATAAACATCTTTCTCAATCGTCTCTTTTCAACCGTGGACAATAGGTAAGAATTCTTTTTAGTTCATGTTAGTTAATAGTTGTCATGGCCGAATCTTGATAGTGGTATAAAGGCTTTCTTAGATCGAAATAAACGTTCATTCTATTAACGTTTTTATTTGTTATACTTTAGTGCGATAGTGGAAGATCGGAACTCAAGTGTTCGTGAGTATCATAGAACGATTTGCTCGATTCTCTTATTTTGGAACAAGGATCTTTGTGGTAAGCGAATTTCACCCTTAAACCCTTAGTCATATTTCGATGTAATATTAGATTGGATTAACAATCTTTTGTCTTTGAAGACAATCAAAATAGGGAAGAAAAGGGCGGTGAATAGTGTTCGGAAGAGGGTGGTTCCGTTATTCCCCTAAGTATAAACAAAGGATTTGTTTCAAACAATCGGGATTTCCAGGGTTGTGGGCGTTCATTCGAGGAGAATCAATTGTTTGAAGTAGTTCGTACTCCCGAACCATTATTTGTTCGTGGATTTGATTCGGTTAACGAACCATCAATCAGGGAGAAACCGCAAGTAGAAGTAGTTCGAAAATCCGAGGGTAAAAGTTAGATCGTTAATTTCCAAGATTGATTTCGTTAATAAAATATAGTGATTCTAATTTATCGTGATACGTATAGGTGTTGACGAGCGGGAAAGTCTAGTTCTCACTATAACTAGGTGTGTAACTTCATACTTATCTTTCGGGTTAGATACTAAACCGTAAGAAATTTGATAAATCGTAAAAATGGCCAAATCGAAAATGTTGTAGTAATTAGTACTTTTGTGTAAATGCATGAAAAGCGCTAGATCGATAGATTGGGCCATAAAGCGCTAGATCGATAGATTGGGCCATATAAAGCGCTAGATCGATAGATTGGGCCATAAAAGCGCTAGATCGATAAATTGGGCCATAAAAGCGCTAGATCGATAAATATGGGCCAAAGTTTGCTAGATCGCTAATGGGCCAAAAACCCTCTAGTTCGAGATATGGGCCAAAAGTTTAATACTATATTGTTATAGGCCCAAATGAAAGGTTTTATTAAAGACTCATTTGTGTTATGGGTTACTTGATAAAATTTTATGATTTAAAGTTTGTTATTCATACATAAATGCATGGGATGGGATTTGATGAAGAGAAGAAAGGCCTGTGGCCACGTATCTAGTTCGGTGGCTCGCCACAAATTTTGGCTTAATGCCTCTAGTTCGGTGACTATGTCACAAACTAGTTCGGTAGTGCACTACAATATTATTTAAAAGGCTAAATGCCTACGATTGGTGTGTTTGGCGGGGTGGGTTGACTTGATCCCCACAGTGTCTTTGGTTGGTACGGGGTGTGTAGCGGATGGAAATTAGGCTTGGTTGGGAAATTCATTTTACATGCATTTTATATATTTTATTTCTTTTATATTGTTAAAATTTGTAATTGGGCTCAAGCCCAAATTAATGCCTTAATGGTCCGGCCCAATAATGGTGGTAAGTGAGTTACACATGAGTTCTTTGTAACTCACCCCGCTTTATTATCCATCTCGGGTAATGGAAATTGATGTGGACTTGGGTAGGGGATGACTTGGTGGAGGCCATACTACGAGCTTGGGTTTTATAAACTATGAAATTTATTTAAGTTACTTATTTAATTACTATTTTGGGTATGATGTAATAAGGCCTCTAATTATGTTTTTATGGATTTTTATGTGTGGATGGATTTAATTTTATTTTAAGACTCTTAATATGGGCTTATGTTAAATCTATAAAGTTTTCTTAAAAATATTGTGTTTTATAACAATTTTGGACACCTAAATTACTTTTCAATTTCTTTCAAATTCTTTTAAAACTATGTTAAGATTTCGACTAATATATATATATAAGATTTCAAGCAAGTATTTTTCTTAATTCATAATCATTGTACTTAGTTTTAATAAACCTTATTTCTAAAGGTTTTGCATTACTGTTTTACTTAAATCATTAGAGAATTTTGGATGTTCGTTTGATTGTGACAAACCGGATCTCGTCTTAACGCATAGACCTGGTTTGGGGTGTTACATTTAATGGTATCAGAGCCAGTTTCAAAACTCGGCTGTGGTTTGGGTTCAACAAAGATATTTGTTTGAGAAACAACTCAAATTTCTAGACTTTTTGATTTAAAGGTAGTATGGCATCATGAGCATCCCGCGCCAAGTCAAGTAAGTATCTGTATATTGATTGTTTATTATCATTGTGATATGATCATAAGAAACACTCTAGAACTTCTAGTTTTAGGTGTTAAAAATCGTAGAGATTGAGACAATATGATATGGTTGCGAAAACAACTCTATCTCTTTCATATCATAAAATATCTTTAATAAACACTGAAATAGTATTCTGATTCATAAAACTCATAATCAGATTAAATCAGTCACTATGAGCACTAGAGGACGTGGTCGTGGACGCGTAGACGTGGCCGTGGTAGAGGACGAGGTGTTAGAGGCGCAATCGAGCGCCGGATCATATGCCGAAATGGATGCACTGCGTCACTCGAAGGTGAGACGGGATCACATGATCATATGGAAAAAGATAATGCGTGACGCGAGCAATGCCGCGAGTCCTTGAAAGTCATTTGGAGCTAGAACTGGGCCAACGGCCGTGGGTCGATATCGGAACGATTGAAATCAAGTGGTGCTTTGAGGTTTTCGAGAGGTGTCTCGGTGTAGCTCCAAATGTCGCTGAACACCGGCTTGAGCGCAAAGGGCGAATTATGGACTATCTTGAGTGCACGCGGTGGAACAAAAACTAAGGGGAGCAGTGTCCTTGTTAAGGGACGAAGCATACCAATGGTGGCTTACTGTCCGAGAAGGCACTGAAGCTGCATTAGTTAATTGGGAATTCTTTAAAGTTTCCTTCCAAGGGAAATATGTAGGAACAAGTTATGTTGATGCCAGAAGGAATGAATTCCTGAATCTGGTCCAAGGGAATAAGACAGTGGCAGCATATGAAGCTAATTTTTTGCGTTTGAGTCGCTATGCTCGAACAATAGTGGCAACGGATCATGAGCGTTGTGTACACTTTGAGGATGGCTTGAACGATGAATTGTGGGTTTTAATAGCCCCACAACAAGTTAGAACTTTTGCCACGCTTGTGGAAAAGGCCAAGATAGCCGAAGAGGCTAAGAACTCAGAACGTCAGAATCGGGAACGAGCTAGAGGCAAGAGAGATATGAAGTATTCGGGTTCTGCAAGAAGGTTTCTGAAGAGGCCTCGGAATGATGAACCGAACTCAAGGTAGAACACACAGAATCGTGAATCGAGTCGAGATTGTCTTTGATTGTGGGAAAAGGCATTCGAGAGTCTTTGGAAGAAAGCGGGTGCTTGCTATAAATGCGGGTCGATGGATCATCAATATAGGAATTGCCCTCGTCGAATGGATACAACTCGGGAAGCTCGAATATCGATGCACCACCGGCAAGAGGAATTCAAGAACCACCGAGAGGTCGTGGACCGGTCGTGGTGGTAATGGGGGTGGACGTGGTCAAGGTGCGTGGTCGAGGCAATGGTCCTAGAGGCAACACGGATGCAAGACGACCCGGGATTGGTATATGCGGTTAGACGCCGTGAGGATGGCAATGCACCTAATGTGATAAGCTGCACGTTCTTCATTTTTGATGTACACATTATTGCTTTGATAGATATTGGTTCTACCCATTCGTATGTTGCTAGCACCATATCCGGAAACTTGAATTTAGACTCTGAAATTTCCGATAGTGAGATGAAGGTAATTAGTCCTTTAGGATGATCGGTATTAGTAAATAACCCATTTAGAGATGTGCCCTTAGAAATTCAAGGAGAAATATTTTTGGCGAATTTGATGGAATTAACTTTTGGCGAGTTCGATATCATTTTGGGCATGGATTGGTTGGTTAAGCACCGGCGAAATTGGATTGTCTTTGAAAAGTGGATGTCAATAAGGACGGTGGAGGATAAAGAAATAATTATGATAGGCGAGCGAAGGAATTACTTGGCAAATGTGGTATCCGCACTTAAGGCGAGAAAAGTTGGTGCGAAAAGGGTATAGAGCATTTTTAGCATTTATTAGTGCTTTAGATGCCAAAGAGTTATCAGTGGAAGATGTGAGGACAGTGAAGGAATTTCTGGATGTATTTCCCGAAGAACTTCCCGGTGTACCTCCAGATCGGAAGTGGAATTTGGTATTAAGCTTTTGCGGGCGGCTCCGGTGTCCATTGCTCCTTATAGAATGGCACCGAAGGAGTTGTCGGAGCTTAAAGCTCAAATTCAAGAATTGCTAGATCGGGGCTTTATTCGACCGAGTGTGTCTCCGTGGGGAGCACCGGTTTTGTTTGTTAAGAAGAAAGATGGGTCGATGCGTATGTGTATTGACTACGGGCAATTAAATAAATTGATGATCAAGAATAGGTACCCGCGCCAAGAATTGATTTGACTGTTTGATCAATTGAAGGAGCTTCGATTTTCTCCAAAATTGATTTGAGATCGGGTTATCACGGCTTAAGGTGAAAGAAGCGGATATTCACAAGACGGCTTTCCGAACTCGTTATGGACATTATGAGTTTTGGTGATGCCGTTTGGGTTGACCAATGCACCATTTGCATTTATGGATATGATGAACCGGGTCTTTCAACCATATTTAGACCGGTTTGTGGTGGTATTCATAGATGACATTACGGTATATTCAAGGAATGAAGAGGAGCATGACTCGCATTTGTGAATTGTATTGCGATTACTTGAGATAATCAAGCGTATGCCAAATTCAGTAAATGTGAATTACTGGTTAGGGAAGTGACTTTCTTGGGTCATGTGGTATCGTAGAAGGAATAAGGGTGGATCCTCGCAAGATTGAGGTGTATTGGATTGGAAACCACCAAAGTCGATGGTCGAGATTTGAGTTTCTTGGGTTTGGCTGGTTACTATAGACGCTTCGTTGAGGGTTTTCGTTGATTCTTTGCACCCCTAACTAAGCTATTGCGGAAGGGAGTACCATATATATGGACCGATAAACAACAAGAAAGTTTTGAGAAATTGAAGAAGATTTTAACTAAGCGCGAAGATCGATTCAACCCGAGGTGGAAAGGAGTTTATAGTTTCTTGCGATGCGTCACACACGGGCTTAGGATGTGTATTGATGCAAAGTGGGAAAGTGGTGGCTTATGCTTCTCGTCAGTGAGACCGCATGAAGTAAACTACCCTACTCATGACTTGGAGTTAGCTGCGAGAGTGTTTGCTCTAAAGATTTGGAGGCATTACCTCTACGGTGAAAAGTCTATCATCTATACGGATCACAAGAGTCTTAAGTATCTTCTTACTCGGAAGGAATTAAACTTGAGACAACGAAGATGGGTGGAGTGTTAAAGGACTATGATTTCTCAATCGAGTATCATCCTAGAAAAGCTAATGTGGTAGCGGACGCTTTAAGTCGTAAGGTGGTATCGATTTGAGAACAATGTTTGCCCATTTGAGTTTGTACGAGGATGGTAGTCGATAGCGGAACTTGGTGTGAAGCCTGCGTGGTTAGAGCAAATCAAGGAAAACAGATATCGGATAAGAAATTGGGATCATTAATTCAACAAGTTGAAAATGGTGGAATAGAGGATTTTAGCATAAACACGGAAGGTGTGTTATGTTTTCGTGGGAGAATTTGTATGCCTAAGGACTCAGATCTGAGACAAATGATTCTACGAGAGGCGCATAGTAGCCCTTATGCTATGCACCGGAGGAAATAAGATGTATCGGGATCTTCGTGAACAATATTGGTGGCGTGGTTGAAGCGTGAGATTTACGAATTTGTGGGAAAATGTTTAACTTGTCGGCAAGTGAAGGCGGAGCATCAATTGCCGTCAGGATTATTACAACCGATAAAGATTCCTCTTTGGAAATGGGAGCGGATAACAATGGATTTTGTTAGTGGGTTACCTTTAACACCCACTAAGAAAAACTCCGTTTGGGTAATTGTTGATCGTTTGTGAAGACCGCTCATTTTCTACCGGTTAAATGCGGATTACTCGTTCTGAAGTTGGCTAAGTCGCACGTATCCGAAATCGTGAGGTTGCATGGGGTACCTGTGTCTATTATATCATATAGGGATCCTAGGTTTACGTCACGGTTTTGGAAAGCTTTGCATGAAGCTTTGGGAACAAAGCTAAACTTGAGACGGCTTTTCATCCTCGATCGGATGGTCAATCGAAAGAGTAATTGATTCGGAAGACATGTTGGGGATGTGTAATTGACTTCAAAGGTAGTTGGGAGGATTTTCTACCGTTGGCAGAATTTGCTTACAACACTAGTTTTCAGTCTAGCATTCAAATGGCACCCTACGAGGCATTATATGGTCGTAGGTGTCGTTCTCCTAGTTGTTGGACTGAATTGGGCGAACGATGCGGATGTTAGGTCTGGTGATCTCTCAAACGGAAGAAAAAGTAAAAGCTATTCGAGCACGGTTAAAGGAAGCCGGATAGACAAAAATCGTATGCTGATCCGAAGCGTAGAAGTTTGAGTATCTTTGTGGGGATCAAGTTTTCTTGAAGGTCTCACCTTGGAAGAAGATTTTCAGGTTTGGGAAGAAGGGCAAGTTGAGTCCTAGATACATTGGACCATATCGTGTGGTGAAGCGTGTTGGTCTAGTGGCCTATCAGATCGAATTACCTCCGAGTTTAGTCGATTCATAATGTTTTTCATGTTTCCATGCCGAGGCGCTATAGATCGATCCTTCGCATATAGTACAGGTAGAAGAAGTGGAGTTGAATTGGACTTGTCTTTTGAGGAGGAACCAGTAGAAATCTTAGACCGAGATGCTAAGGTGCTAAGAAAGAAAACCGTGCCGTTGGTCAAGGTTTTATGGCGAAATCACGGAGTGGAGGAAGCTACGTGGGAGCCTGAAGATGCAATTCGGCAACAATACCTCACCTTTTTTCAACAGGTAAATTTCGAGGACGAAATTTTTTTTAGGAGGGTAGAGTTGTAACACCCTAAAATTCAAGTATCGATTTATTGCATGTTTTGGTGTTTAGATTATGAAGGAAAAATTTTCTTATTTCTTTTCGTGCCTATTATAGTCCTGAAGAAGAGTATAGAATTATTCGGGTATGGAATAATTTTTACTTTGAGAATTTATTGAAGTGGAGCAAATGGCATTGACACTTAAGTTAAATTAAGTGTTAAAAAGTAGCATAAGATGAGTAAATGGCAAGGTGGTGTTGGCGCATGAGATATTGCATGAGGGGAGTGGTTCGAATCCCTTGTATAGCATTTAGACAACTTTTATTTTGCTCTTCTATGGTAAGTGTCGGCCAAGCTATAGATATGGTAAGGTTGGACTTTTCATTTTTGGTAAGTAGACTAAAGGAATAAGGAAATAGCTAACTTATAGTATGGAATCAAGGAAATTTTGAAAGATAAGGGGACATAAGGCATTTATCAAGGAAAGTGTTTTGGAAACAAATTCATGGTCATTTGACCAATGAATTTGGACGGCAATATGGCTAGGGGGAAGGTTGGCCGATTATGCTAGTAGTTGGCTAGGATTAGGAGTTTGTTTTGGTCATTCCTAGCATTTTATGCAAAGGTTTGCAATTCTCTTTTCAACCTCTTTTCCTTTGGCCGAATTTGATCTTTTGGTAAGCCTAATTCTTTTGACCATTTGGTCATTTTTGCTCATCACTTTAGTATTCTTTTTGTGCATCTTCATAGTGCCGAAATTGCTAGTACCAAAAAGGCCATTCCATTCTTTACTTTTCTTCTCCCCATTGCCGAATATACATTTCTCTCAAAACTCAACTCTTCTTTCTTTCTCTTTTATTCTCTTTGAAAATTGAAACAACATCATCATCATTCTTCTCTCATCTTTTATTCTTGATACTCATACTTTCTCTATTATTTTCTCTCATGGCCGAATGTTGATGTACCCAAAGCCGAACCATTTTCTCTTTTCTTTGGTTAATCATAGCCGAATCTTTCTCTATTCATAAACATCTCTCTCAATCGTCTCTTTTCAACCGTGGACAATAGGTAAGAATTCTTTTTAGTTCATGTTAGTTAATAGTTGTCATGGCCGAATCTTGATAGTGGTATAAAGGCTTTCTTAGATCGAAATAAACGTTCATTCTATTAACGTTTTTATTTGTTATACTTTAGTGTGATAGTGGAAGACCGGAACTCAAGTGTTCGTGAGTATCATAGAACGATTTGCTCGATTCTCTTATTTTGGAACAAGGATCTTTGTGGTGTTTAATTTCACCCTTAAACCCTTAGTCATATTTCGATGTAATATTAGATTGGATTAACGATCTTTTGTCTTTGAAGACAATCAAAATAGGGAAGAAAAGGGCGCGTGAATAGTGTTCGGAAGAGGGTGGTTCCGTTATTCCCCTAAGTATAAACAAAGGACTATTTCAAAGAATCCAGGATTTCCCACCAGGTTGTGGACGTTCATCCGAGGAGAATCAATTGTTTGAAGTAGTTCGTACTCCGAACCATTATTTGTTCGTGGATTTGATTCAAGTTAACGAACCATCAATCGGGGAGAAACCGCAAGTAGAAGTAGTTCGAAAATCCGAGGGTAAAAGTTAGATCGTTAATTTCTAAGATTGATTTCGTTAATAAAATATAGTGATTCTAATTTATCGTGATACGTATAGGTGTTGACGAGCGGGAAAGTCTAGTTCTCACTATAACCAGGTGTGTAACTTCATACTTATCTTTCGGGTTATATACTAAACCGTAAGAAATTTGATAAATCGTAAAAATGACCAAATCGAAAATGTTGTAGTAATTAGTACTTTTGTGTAAATGCATGAAAACTGCTAGATCGATAGATTGGGCCATAAAACTGCTAGATCGATAGATTGGGCCATAAAACTGCTAGATCGATAGATTGGGCCATAAAACTGCTAGATCGATAAATTGGGCCATAAAACTGCTAGATCGATAAATATGGGCCAAAGTTTGCTAGATCGCTAATGGGCCAAAAACCCTCTAGTTCGAGATATGGGCCAAAAGTTTAATACTATATTGTTATAGGCCCAAATGAAAGGTTTTATTAAAGACTCATTTGTGTTATGGGTTACTTGATAAAATTTTATGATTTAAAGTTTGTTATTCATACATAAATGCATGGGATGGGATTTGATGAAGAGAAAAAGGCTGTGGGCCCACGTATCTAGTTCGGTGGCTCTCGCCACAAATTTTGGCTTAATGCCTCTAGTTCGGTGACTATGTCACAATCTAGTTCGGTGAGTGCACTACAATATTATTTAAAAGGCTAAATGCCTACGATTGGTGTGTTTGGAGGGTGGGTTGACTTGATCCCCACAGGTGTCTTTGGTTGGTACGGGGTGTGTAGCGGATGGAAATTAGGCTTGGTTGGGAAATTCATTTTACATGCATTTTATATATTTTATTTCTTTTATATTGTTAAAATTTGTAATTGGGCTCAAGCCCAAATTAATGCCTTGATGGTCTGGCCCAATAATGGTGGTAAGTGAGTTACACACTGAGTTCTTTGTAACTCACACCGTTTTATTATCCATCTCAGGTAATGGAAATTGATGTGGACTTGGGCCGGGGATGACTTGGTGGAGGCCATACTACGAGCTTGGGTTTTATAAACTATGAACTTTATTTAAGTTACTTATTTTAATTACTATTTTGGGTATGATGTAATAAGGCCTCTAATTATGTTTTTATGGATTTTTATGTGTGGATGGATTTAATTTTATTTTAAGACTCTTAATATGGGCTTATGTTAAATCTATAAAGTTTTCTTAAAAATATTGTGTTTTATAACAATTTTGGACACCTAAATTACTTTTCAATTTCTTTCAAATTCTTTTAAAACTATGTTAAGATTTCGACTAATATATATATATAAGATTTCAAGCAAGTATTTTTCTTAATTCATAATCATTGTACTTAGTTTTAATAAACCTTATTTCTAAAGGTTTTGCATTACTGTTTTACTTAAATCATTAGAGAATTTTGGATGTTCGTTCGGTGTGACAAACCAGATCTCGTCTTAACGCATAGACCTGGTTTGGGGTGTTACAGCGCTCCTCGTCACTCACCTGCAAAAAGGGAAAGAAACACAGTAGCAAATATGACAAAATCGTTATATTTCCTTTTTTTCATTATTTTCGGGGCTATAAAAACCCCAGAATAAATCTGTAACACCACACAAAAAACAGATACAAACAATATACATGCATACATACAGAGAAATAAAAATACGATAACTTGATATCAGAGGTGATTTTCTCAGTTATTTCATTTCGTTTTTTTTTTCTTTTCGATCTATGCATTTTTTTACATGTAAATATACTGTTTAAAAAAAACAAAAGAAAAAGGGGTTCACCTCTTTATTTGCACTGAAAAACAGAGTTTCTGGCTTTTGGCCGCCGTATTTGGCGGCAAGACCGCGATGGTGCGTGTGGCGCGCGTGTGGCGGTGGCGAGGTTCCGATGATCGAACCTGCACGAGAGAGGAAGGGTGCGAGAGGATTTTCTGAAATTTATTTTTTAAAACGAGGTTCAAATGAATTTTTGGGTTAAAATTAACTTATATAGCAAAGATGAAAGCGACGCGCGTTTTGCTTAAGCCAATAAGCATAAAACAACGTCGTTCAGGGATAAGGATCCGCGTGTTGACCCGAAAACCCGGGGAGGATCCGCGCGTTTTTCATAAAAGGGCAATTTACCTCTTTGGTCCTTCCGCAATTTCATCGTTTTCAATTTAGTCCAATTTAAATTTTATTTTTTATTAAATTAGCCCTAAAACTTATATTTTATTGCAATCCGATCCTCGAGCTACTTAAAGGCCAATATCAAAACGGTGTCGTTTAGGAGATAAGGCATAATTGCCTAATAGGTCCCTATGATGTGACACGCGTTCTAATCTGGTCCATTTACATTTTTTACCTTGGATTTTTTTTTCTTTCTCTGATTTAAGCCTTTGATTTTTTTTCTTTTTATTTTCATTCTTATTTTTAATTATTTAATATTATATATATATGTATTAAATTATTACTATTTATTATTTATATTAGGATATTTTATCTAGTTTAATATTATTTATATATATTACATTTTATTTTATAATTTGTATATTAGTTATTATATTATACATTTTTAAAATTATGTATATTATATATTATATTATATGTAATTTAAATTATTTTATCCTTTATATTATATAAATTTTTTTGTAGTTTTTATAAATATTATATTATAAATATATTTTTATTTAAAGTTATATATGTTATTTATTTAAAACTGCTTTTCTCTCACGGATTATTGTTTATATTTATATATGTCCTAAATTATTAAATTATATCTTTATTATAAGTATCCTTATTTTTATATATATTCTAGTTTTTATGTCATTTATTTAAAATATTGTTTATATACATATTAAATCTTTTTAGAAATTGTCATATTCTATTTATTTTTATTTTGTTATAACATTCATTCAGTGTTTAAATATATCATCCATTTATTTACTTTTATATTTGATTTTGTTTGTAGGGTTTAATGTTCATATCTTAAATCTTTATTATTTTTAATTGCTGTTGATAATTTTATATCATGTATTTGTTTATTCATACTCTTTTATTTGCTTGTTATTGCTTTAGCATAGTCCTTTTATTATATGTGTTACTTGCTATGTTATGTTACTTTCCTTTTAATTGTCTATATTAATATAAAATGTTAGTATATCATGTAATTTTATTGCTTTTGGTATTTATGTTTTATGATGTATCAATGTGATATTCTTACTTGGATCATCGTTTAAAATAAAAATACATTTTGCAAAATTACTATATTTTTATCCAAAAGTTTTTAAAATAAGGCAATGTTTTTGTGTTTAGAAATTCGAGAAATAGTGCCCTAACGTGCTGGGTTTCGATTTTCCGTTTGACTAAATAACTAAATATCCTTTTAATAAATTTCATAAATCATGAGATGATTTTGGTTACGAGGGTTTAAAATATCATGTCCTAACATGCTGGATGTGATGTTTGTATTCTTTCGGAACAATGAAATCTCAAATTTTAACTCAAATTGTTCAAATTTTTAAAGAAATCATGTTTTCAATTTTTTTTTCGAATTTTCGACATTAGGACAATAACTAATCAATCCGGTACCAATTTTGGGCGTTACGAGGGTGCTAATCCTTCCTCGTAAATAACCGACTCCCGAACCCGTTTTCCAAAATTTTGTAAGCCAAAATCACTATTTTTGAGATAAAATGTTTTAAAAGGTGATCCGATTGTCGGAACTATTTTTTAGTGTAACATCCCGAATTAATGGGTTTATGCGTTTAATGTGTAGACATGTTTAATGTGTTAATTTGAGAATTAGAGGTGCAATTGGGCTCAGGTTTGGGTTGAGGCCTTGATTAAATATTCTGTTTAGTCACTTTAGGGCTTAAAATAACGTCCTGGTAGTTTAAATGACATATTGGGTTGTGGCCCAGCAGCAGGGGGCACAGAAGAAGGGAGTTATAAGTGGCGTCAATAGGCAAGGGGAGAGGCCCAATTTGTGGCTGTTTGGAGCCCATAAAGTTGGGCCAAATTCGGCACTTAAATGGGAGTAAAGGGGGGGACGGCAACAAGGCTAAAATTTAGGGATTTTTATTGTTTAAAATATGTGGATATTAAGCTGATAAAGGAGGGAGGAGTTGGAGCTAATTAAGTCTCTTTTGGATGAGTCAGTGGATAAAGATAAGGGAAAAGATGAGAGGCTATCCAGAAGGCTAGAGGTGGCCGAAATTTGGACTGTGGGTGTAAAGGGGGGGACGGTAAGTTAGAGGAAGAAAATGCCGAAATTTTGTAAGTTTTTCTTAAAGCTTTCTCTCAGTTTTCTCTGCTGCCGAAATCTGTTTCCATTCTTTTTCTTCCTAGCCGAAATCTCCAAGCCTCTTTCTTGTATTCTTTTCTTCTTCTCTTTTTCTGCCAGAAACCGAAACTCCTCATTCAATTCTTCTAAAAAGTCGAAAAAACACATCTAGTTCATATTTTCGGGATTTTCTTAAAAGCCGAAATTCCTAGATCTATACTCTTCTACGCTTCGATCTTCTTCTGGGATTGCCGAATCTTTCTGCAAGGGGGTAGCCGAAATCATCTATAGAGGTAAATGTCGATTTGTGTATTCTTTTCTGACTTTTAGAGATCTTAGCCGAATGGCTATATGGTTAACTAATTGGGTGTTTTCTATCGTTTGCGGTATTCCGGGATTTGAAGGGGATTCAATCGCTTAGATTTCTAAGCCAGAGTTCAGTAGCCCTTGGATCGTATCACTTTCGGGATTTCAAGGTAAGGAGATCTGTTAATTTAAGCATATAATTCGGGTAAAACACTAACCCTTGGCCGAATATAGAGAGGCCTTATCTTCGCGTTCTTAGGCTTTTGAGCAAAGTTGTAGACAAAGGCGATAGATCCGATTAGCAAGGGTATCGATATAGAGGGTAGTCCTATGTATTAATCGGTGTGTAACATTCTCACACCATTTGGATTGCTTGTTAGTATATGTTTATAAATCGTTATATTCGCTAAATGCCGAAATCTGGCATGGTCGTTGAAAACCCGAGGAGGGTAAAGGTGAATCACCCGGTTAGTGATCTCTGTCATTCTAAAGTGAATGTTTCATCGATTTGGTATGATGAAACATGTATGCGGTTTCGTGATTGCATGGGGTTGGGTGATTGATGAAAGGGGAAGTGTTCTATTGTAGTGGCTTTTGCCATGATGCATTGTAGTGGCTTTTGCCATGATGCATTGTAGTGGCTAATGCCATGATCTTTTTGTAGTGGCTATTTCCATGATCTGGCGATGAGCAGCTATCTGCAGCATGACTGCCATCGATGGTGTATAGCGGTGTGGGTTGATTGTAGAAATCCCCAATGGTGTGATTGGCGGTAAGGGTGGTGTGTAGCGGATGGAAACCTAGGATTGGGTTGGGCTTTGCATATTTTCGATATATTATACTCTATTATACATTGCTGTGGGGCTAAGGCTGAATCGATGGTGCACGAGGGTTGCACACCGAGTCTCGCGACTCACCCTATTATTTAACATCTTTCAGTAGCACCTAGTGCATTGGACCGGGTTGGAGAGGAGCGCAAGGTGGCCATGCGAGGGATTATTTTGATTCAGCAAAAGACTTTACTAGTTTATTTATTTTTAATATTTTTAATTAGTGGGTTTAAATTTCATTGTAATAAGGCCATGGGCCACTAGTATCATATTTTCGTTTGTTTTGGGCTTTTATTATTATTAGACATTTACATTTTATGTTTTAATTAAGTTAAGGCATGTATCGAATTTCGGTTTTTATTCCACTAAGGCATAAATATAAAATGTATATCTTTTACAAATCATCCAACCATTTAGTTTTCTCGAATAAAGTGTTAAACTCAAGAAAAATATTTTTCGAAATTGCAACATCTTTTAAAATCTCCCTAAGTGACATGTCATATCCGGTCATGGTGTTTGGGCCGGGTTTGGGGTGTTACAAATTGGTATCAGAGCCCGGTTCAAAACTCGACTTTGGGGTTTTGGGCTCAAAACGTTTTCTAAAGTTGGGTTTTTGAAAACATGCATGTTTATACATAATATAGGATAGTTTTCCCGGCATGGCACTTGTATCTCCGGCCCAAGTCTGCCAGGTAAGTATTCTGAACTCACTGTGTGTTATATATGTATGTGGGCTTGATGGGCTTTAAGGGACGTAGATTATTTTAATTAGAGCTTGATGGACATTAGGCCTAGTTAAAAAACTCTCAATTGCATAAGACTTAATCCAATCGAACAAAACTCAGACAAGTCGCAAGACTAGGGTGTGGCAATGAGCATGCGCATGTCTAGGATTGGATCCAGGAAGAGCACGGTACTTAGCAGCCCTAGTGACTCACCTCCTCTTATTTGGAATCCTACAGTGCGTAGGATTTGTTCACCCTAGCCACGAGGATTTGTTGACGGGCCAAAAATCTATAACTAAAACCCGAAAGGGACCAGCATGTAACATCCCGAAATTGGGCCTAGTAGGATTGGGCCCAATTGGCCTTGATTTAAAATTTTTAGAGAACAAGAGATCGGCTTAAATGCAAGTTGGACCTATTGGATAAGTGATTTTGGAAGGTTAGAAGGCTTCTATAAAGTCCCGGGATCAAATATTAGCTTTGGGGAAATTTTGGTTTTAGGTGAAAAAAAACCCTGGAAGTTGGCAGGTAGGCCTTAAGAATAAAATGTGGGGAAAAATGACACAAGTGGAGTGTGTGGTGTAGTGGCAAAGTGACGCCACATAAGAGACAAGGGGGTGACGCCACAAGGAAGGAAGGAGGTCCAAGGTTCAAGTCTTGGCTTTTGCATTTTGGTTTTCTTTTTACTTGGACCTCAGAATTTGGCTATAGATTTATATTTAGTTGCGCATGGTTTAAGACACAAGAGGAGCTTGTGGCCAAGTGGCTAGCGGCATGGATTATGTTGCAAAGGAGCACAGGTTCGAATCTCATGAGAAGCAAGGGAGTATTTATTTTGCTGATGCTGACGGGAAGAGTTTCATTGAATTTAAACTCTCATCGACGAAGGGATCCCACATCGGAAAGATACAAAGAAGGAAGGTGAAGAGCTAGCTATATAAAGAGCATTCCAGAGGAGGTTGACACACCTTGGAAGGCGTTTGGGCACAGGAGTGGTCGGGCGCGGATTAACACGAGTCCTATCGGTGTGTAACTCTCTCTACTCTAGTTGTAGAGCGGCAAATGTCGAAGTGCGGTCCACGGCAAGCAATAGTAGCCACGAGCGTGCGGCGCACGTGTGGGGCTTCACGCGATAGTTGAGGCCATCGTAGTATTCTTGTGGGTTGGAAATTTTGCTCGGGCGCGATGGGCCGAAGGGCCCAATGGGCCCGTGGGCCCAATATAGTAAAATGTATGATGGTGTAGTATATAGTGAACTAGACTAGGTGGAACTTATATACATGGCTAGATTTGTGCTAGGTGGGCCACACGAGCGTGTGGGCCCGAATGGGCGAGAATCGAGTTTTAGGCCCAATTGTCCCGCACGACAGGAAATGGTAATGAGTCGCTCGGGGCGACATTTGGGCCTTTGGGAAAGGCCATTGCGGTGCAAAATTACCGATATACCCTTGGTGGGTAAATTACGAAAATGCCCTTGGTGGGTAAATTACCGATATACCCTTGGTGGGTAAATTACGAAAATGCCCTTGGTAGGTAAAATTACGGTTATACCCTTAGAGGTTGATTAGGTGATTATGTTGTTTTATGTCTATCCGATTATGATGGTAATTCATGTTATACTTATATTTGATATATGTCTCAGCATACATGACATACCGCATACACGAATTATTATGTCATATTGCATGGGTTATATGAGTGGAGAGGCGTGATATTCGTGTCGACGGGCACCAGTGGTTTGGTACCACATTGTGACTACGGTCACCGGAGGTTTGGCACCTCCAGAGGTTTGGCACCTCATAGCGACTCGTCCCCTCGTGGTTAACACCACCGTAGGTTGGCCCCACTTTTGAGATATGGGATCGTCCGCGGTGATTTGGTATCACACGTGGGTTGGCCCCACAACTTGATGATTCGTGTCTTGGACACCTGGTTTGGCACCACCGGTGATTTGGTATCACATTCGTGTCTCCGGACACCGTGAGGTTTGGCACCTCATAGCGCCTCGCCCCGGTGGTTTGGTACCACAGTGGGTTGGCCCCACGAGATAATACAACGGGATTGGACGCCGGTGATTTGGTATCACACGATGGGTTGGCCCCATCACTATTATTTGTGACTTCGAGTCACCGGTGGTTTGGCACCACAATATTGATGAATATCGTGTCTTTGGACACCGGTGGTTTGGCACCACCGGTGGTTTGGTACCACACGGGGTAGAAAAAGGAGTTGCGGATGGCTAGGTTTGGGTGCATGATATGCATATTTTCATATGAAATTGTGTAAGGGGCTGTTGGATGGGGATTTACACACCGAGTCTCGATGACTCACCCCTTAGTTAAATTTTGCAGTAATCATTAGATCGCTGGATTTGGGAGCCGAGGTGGACTCGTGGAGGCCATACATATGTTCACTCGTAGATTCGTTTCTTTTATTTGGACTTATTTTTATTTGAGTTTTTGTTATGTAATAAGGCCTTGGGTATTTTATTTGGTTTCAGCTTTCAATTTGTTTATTGCTTATTATTAAATGATCAATATGGGATTTTCCTAAAATGATAATAAACCATTTCTTATTCAAAATTACTTAAACTCGATTTCTCACCACAACTATAAAGAATATGAGCTTTTAACGAATGCACGCTTTTTAGACATTCCTTTCATGTGACATGCCGATTCGGTCGTAACGTTTAGGCCGGGTTTGGGGTGTTACAATTTTGGTATCGAGCCTAGGTTTAAAAACTACGGTGTGGGTTTGGGTTCAAAAAATGTTTTCAAAAGATGGTTTGGAAAATGGTTTAGAAAAATATATATCTGTTTTTTTGAAATATGGCACCCGAGTCTCTAGCACCAATCCGCACTGTAAGTTTCACGATACTTTGCTTTGTTATATGTTTGTATTTTGAATATCTATTCGTGTGTTTGGGTTGGATGTGATGTTCGGATATAGAGTTGATTGCGTCTGAAATATTTGTCCGCTTTAATGGTTAGTTTTTTTTTTTAGTATGTGTAGGATTTCTAAATTCTAGTTAAAAGTATATTAGGGTTATTGGAATCAGAGTGCAGCGTGAGAGCACGTTGTTGTAGGTTAGGTGGTACAGATGTTCTCAGTAGTTGGAAATTTCGAGGACGAAATTTCTTTAAGGAGGGTAGATTTGTAACATCCCGAAATTGGGCCTAGTAGGATTGAGCCCAATTGGCCTTGATTTAAAATTTTTAGAGAACAAGAGATCGGCTTAAATGCAAGTTGGACCTATTGGATAAGTGATTTTGGAAGGTTAGAAGGCTTCTATAAAGTCCCGGATCAAATATTAGCTTTGGGGAAATTTTGGTTTTAGGTGAAAAAACCACGAAGTTGGCGTGGTAGGCCTTAAGAATAAAATGTGGGGAAAAATGACACAAGTGGAGTGTGTGGTGTAGTGGCAAAGTGACGCCACATAAGAGACAAGGGGTGACGCCACAAGGAAGGAAGGAGGTCCAAGGTTCAAGTCTTGGCTTTTGCATTTTGGTTTTCTTTTTACTTGGACCTCGGAATTTGGCTATAGATTTATATTTAGTTATGCATGGTTTAAGACACAAGAGGAGCTTGTGGCCAAGTGGCTAGCAGCGTGGATTATGTTGCAAGGGAGCACGGGTTCGAATCTCATGAGAAGCAAGGGAGTATTTATTTTGATGCGGACGGGAAGAGTTTCAGTTGAATTTAAACTCTCGACGAAGGGATCCACATCGGAAAGATACAAAGAAGGAAGGTGAAGAGCTAGCTATATAAAGAGCATTCCCGGAGGAGGGTTGACACACCTTGGAAGGCGTTTGGGCACAGGAGTGGTCGGAGCGCGGATTAACACAGAGTCCTATCGGTGTGTAACTCTCTCTACTCTAGTTGTAGAGCGGCAAATGTCGAAGTGCGGTCCACAAGTAATAGTAGTTACACGAGCGTGCGAGCGCACGTGTGGGGCTTCGACGCGATAGTTGAGGCCATCGTAGTATTCTTGTGGGTTGAAATTTTGCTTGGGCGCGATGGGCGAAGTGGGGCCCAATGGGCCCGTGGGCCCAATATAGTAAAATGTATGATGGTGTAGTATATAGTGAACTAGACTAGGTGGAACTTATATACATGGCTAGATTTGTGCTAGGTGGGCCACACGAGCGTGTGGCCCGAATGGGCCAGAATCGAGTTTTAGGCCCAATTGTCCGATGACGACCAGGAAATGGTAATGAGTCGCTCGGGCGACATTTGGGCCTTTGGGAAGGCCATTGCAGGTGCAAAATTACCGATATACCCTTGGTGGGTAAATTACGAAAATGCCCTTAGTGGGTAAATTCCGATATACCCTTGGTGGGTAAATTACGAAAATGCCCTTGGTAGGTAAAATTACGGTTATACCCTTAGAGGTTGATTAGGGTGATTATGTTGTTTTATGTCTATCTCGATTATGATGGTAATTCATGTTATACTTATATTTGATATATGTCTAGCATACATGACATAACGCATACACGAATTATTATGTCATATTGCATGGGTTATATGAGTGGAGGGGCGGTGATATTCGTGTCGACGGGCACCGGTGGTTTGGTACCACATTGTGACTACGGTCACAGAGGTTTGGCACCTCCGGAGGTTTGGCACCTCATAGCGACTCGTCCCCGTGGTTAACACCACCGTGGGTTGGCCCCACTTTTGAGATATGGGATCGTCGCCGCGGTGATTTGGTATCACACACGGGTTGGCCCCACAACTTGATGATTCGTGTCTTGGACACCAAAGTGGTTTGGCACCACCGGTGATTTGGTATCACATTCGTGTCTCCGGACACCGAGGTTTGGCACCTCATAGCGCCTCTCGCCCCAGTGGTTTGGTACCCAAAGTGGGTTGGCCCTACAGATAATACAACGGGATTGACGCCGGTGATTTGGTATCACACGATGGGTTGGCCCCATCACTATTATTTGTGACTTCGAGTCACCGGTGGTTTGGCACCACAATATTGATGAATATCGTGTCCTTGGACACCAGTGGTTTGGCACCACCGGTGGTTTGGTACCACAGGGGTAGAAAAAGGAGTTGCGGATGGCTAGGTTTGGGTGCATGATATGCATATTTTCATATGAAATTGTGTAAGGGCACTGTTGGATGGGGATTTACACACCGAGTCTCGATGACTCACCCCTTAGTTAAATTTTGCGGGTAATCATTAGATCGCGGATTTGGGAGCCGAGGTGGACTCGTGGAGGCCATACATATGTTCACTCGTAGATTCGTTTCTTTTATTTGGACTTATTTTTATTTGAGTTTTTGTTATGTAATAAGGCCTTGGGTATTTTATTTGGTTTCAGCTTTCAATTTGTTTATTGCTTATTATTAAATGATCAATATGGGATTTTCCTAAAATGATAATAAACCATTTCTTATTCAAAATTACTTAAACTCGATTTCTCACCACAACTATAAAGAATATGAGCTTTTTAACGAATGCACAGTTTTTAGACATTCCTTTCATGTGACATGCCAGATTCGGTCGTAACATTTAGGCCGGGTTTGGGGTGTTACACAGCAACCTGATTTTCACAAAATTACTGAGATGTCCCTAGTTTTAAAACAACAAAAAAAATTCAAAACACCCCGATTGGCAAAATTACCAAAATACCCTCGGATTTTCAAATTACCAAAATACCCCCGAAATGCAAAATTACCTTATTTCACAAAGGAACCCTATTTTGGAAAATTACGAAAATACCCTTGTAGGATAAATTACGAAAATACCCTTGGGTAGTGGAATGACGAAAATACCCTTAGGTGATGAAGGTAAGTTCGTGGATGCTATTTGTATGTTGATGTGAAATGATTGAATGTATGTGTTTCCTAGAACTAGGAGACAAACTTAAGACTGAAACTTGTAGATGTAATTCCGAATTCGAAAGAACTACTCTTAAACTACTGTTCATAAGACTGTTCGTGGTTAATCAGTGGAAGAAACTTATTAATTCATAAAATTCCTAATCAGATAAACGTCAATCAGAAGAATGAGTACAAGAGGTCGAGGACGTCCGTCGCGTGGTCGTGGTAGGGGTAGGATGACCGTGTCAGAGCCAGCAGGGTATGGCCATGGGTCAGGAAACGAGATGCCGGATCTGCCGGTTGTGGAGGGAGAATTTTGAGACCAGGCGCCCGGAGATGATGCGGTATCTCAGGCGATGTTGTGGGTCCTCGAAAGAGTTGCTGGGTTAGGCACGGGTTTAGGAGCTCAAAAATCGGTGTCTGAACGACTCCGAGCCAATGGAGCGGAGATGTTTAGGGGTGTTTCTCGCGTAGCCCCTAATACAGCTGAGTATTGGTTAGAGGCAAGTGAGCGTATAATGGATGACCTTGACTTCACTGTAGAGAAGTTGAAGGGGGTCGTGTCTCCTCTTTGAGACGAGGCTTATCAGTGGTAGCTCACGGTAAAGGAGGGCTACCGCATGAGACCGGATTGGATCGGGATTTCTTTAAGGAATCATTTCGGGAAAGTACATTGGGGCCAGCTATGTGGATGCACAGAGGAAGGCATTCCTGAATTTGGTGCAAGGAAGTAAGTCTGTATCTGAATACGAGGTGGAGTTTATGCGGTTGAGCCGTTACGCTCGAGGGATTGTAGCGACTGACTATGAGCGTTGCGTACGGTTCGAGGATGGACTAAGGGATGAGCTAAGGGTATTAGTAGCACCGCAGCGGGAGAGGGACTTTGCGCTTTGGTTGAGAAAGCTAAGATATCCGAGGAGGTTTAAGATCGAGAAAGCAGAATAAGGATAAGGATAGGAATAGGAATAAGAGGAATTTTGGGCCGTCAGATCACTCGGAAATTTTCGTAAAAGGCCTAAGACTCGATGGGCGACCGTGCTCGGACGGGTCAAAATCGGTCATGTCCTTCGTGTGGAAAGGTACATTATGGGGAATGCAGAAGGAGAACCGGTGTATGCTTCAGGTGTGGATCCACGGAGCATATGATTAGGGACTGTCCACAGAAGGATCAGGTAAACCCGTGGGCGAGGTTCCGATCAGCCGAAAGAGGTGGTCACCAAGATCGAGGGGATGTGGCACAGCCAGAGGAGGAAATGGATTCGGTCAGGGTCGTGGAGCACCTGGTAGGGGTGCAGGCAATGTAGACGTGAGACAGCCGGGTCTAGTGTATGTAGCTCGTCAGCGAAAGGATTGTGACACACCGGATGTCATAACCGGTACGTTTCTTATAGCTGATAATCCATTTCTTGCTTTGATTGATATTGGATCAACCCACTCTTACGTTGCATGCTCGGTATCTGAGACCCTAAGTATAGACTCTGAAACAACTTCTAGGAAGATGACTTTGGTTAGTCCTTTAGGACAATCTAGGGTAGTGGACAAACTGTTTAGGAACGTACCTTTAGAGATGCAAGGGGTAGTGTTCCCAGCAGACTTAATGGAATTACCGTTTGGAGAGTTTGATCTTATCTTAGGAATGGATTGGTTGACAAAACATCGTGCCAAGTTGGATTGTGAGACTAAGTGCATGGTGTTGAATACCCCGGAAGGCGGGGAGGTGGTTGTGTTAGGAGAAAGAAGGAATTACTTGTCCAACGTAGTGTCCGCATTAAAAGCTGTTAAGATGATTCGGAAGGGATGTAATGCGTTTCTAGCCTTTATCAGTGCTTTGGATGTTAAGGAGGTGACTGTCGATGAGGTTCGAATAGTCAAGGATTTCACAGATGTCTTTTCTGAAGAATTGCCCGGATTACCCCCGGATCGCGAAGTGGAGTTTGGAATAGAGCTACTTCTGGGTACGGCTCCGGTGTTTATTGCTCCGTATAGAATGGCACCGAAGGAGCTGGTGGAGCTCAAAGCCCGATCCGAGAACCGTTGGATCGTGGATTTATCGACCGGGTGTGTCTCCGTGGGAGCCCAGTCCCTGTTTGTGAAGAAGAAGGACGGATCCATGCGTATGTGCGTGGACTACTGTCAACTAAATAAGTTGACGGTTAAGAATAAGTACCCACTGCCAAGGATCGACGACCTATTCGATCAACTCAAAGGAGCTTCGGTCTTTTCTAAGATTGACTTAAGGTCGGGTTATCATCAGTTGAAGGTAAAGGAAGGAGACATTCATAAGACAACGTTTCGAACTTGTTACGGTCATTATGAATTTTTGGTGATGCCGTTCGGATTAACAAACGCGCCAACAGCATTTATGGATATGATGAATCGGGTGTTTCAGCCATACCTTGATCGGTTCGTGGTGGTGTTCATCGATGATATTCTGGTTTATTCCAAATCTGAAGAGGAGCATGATGCACATCTTCGTGTGGTGTTACAAATTCTGAGGGAAAAGCAGTTGTTCGCTAAGTTTAGCAAGTGTAAGTTCTGGCTAAGGGAAGTAACTTTCTTAGGACATGTGGTTTTTGTAGAGGGAATTAGAGTTGACCCTCGAAAGATAGAAGCTGTATTGGATTGGAAACCGCATTGAAGTCGCATGGCGCAGATTCAAGTTTCTTGGGATTGGCGGGGTATTATAGGAGGTTTGTGGAAGGGTTCTCGTTAATTGCAGCACCTTTAACTAAGTTGTTAAGGAAGGGAATATCGTTTGTTTGGACCGACAAACAGCAGGAGAGCTTTGAGAAGCTGAAGAGAATTTTGACTGAGCGCGCGGTGTTAATTCAAACAGAGGCGGGAAAAGAATTTATCGTCTCATGTGATGCGTCACACACAGGTTTAGGATGTGTGTTGATGCAAGAGGAAAAGGTTGTTACATATGCGTCTCGACAGTTGAGACCACATGAATTGAACTACCCTACGCACGATTTAGAGTTGGCGGCGGTAGTGTTCGCTCTGAAGATTTGGAGGCACTACCTGTATGGGGAAAAGTCTGTAATTTGCACCGACCACAAGAGCCTGAAGTATCTCCTTACCCAGAAGGAGTTGAATTTAAGACAACGTAGGTGGATTAAGCTCTTTAAGGACTATGATTGCTCGATCGAATACCATCCGGGTAAGGCTAACGTGGTGGCGGATGCGCTGAGTAGGAAGGCGATGTTCGCTCATCTTAGTCTGTATGAGGATGGAAGTCTGGTAGCTGAACTCCAAGTGAGACCAATGTGGACTAGTCAGATCAAAGAAAAGCAGCTTCTAGACGAGGTCTTGAGTGCTCGACTCCAGCTAGTGCAAAGGGGTGAAGGAGAGGACTATAGTTTGAATGATGAAGGGGTTCTGTGTTTTTGTAAGAGGGTTTGTATGCCAAAGGATGTGGAGTTAAGGCAGATGATTCTTCAGGAGGCGCATAGTAGCCCTTACGCTATGCATCCTAGAGGGGTTAAGATGTATCGGGATTTGCGAGAGCAGTCGGTGGCGTGTCCAAGCAAGAGGTAACGGAATTCATGGGTAAATGTTTGACGTGTCAGTAGGTGAAGGCGGAACACCAGCTGCCTTCGGGGTTGTTGCAGCCGGTGAAGATTCCGCAGTGGAAATGGGAAAGAATCACGATGGATTTTGTTAGTGGGTTACCTCTTACGCCCACTAAGAGAGATTTGATTTGGGTGATTATGGATCATCTGACGAAGTCTGCTCACTTCATACCGGTTTAGGTCGACTACTCTCTGCAAAGGTTGGCTAAGCTATATGTGGCTGAGGTAGTGAGACTGCATGGTGTACCTGTGTCGATCATATCAGATAGAGACCCTAGGTTCACATCACAATTCTGGAAGGCTCTGCATTAGGCAATGGGAACAAGGTTAGACTTTAGTACCGCTTTTCATCCGCAGACTGATGGTCAGTCTGAGAGGGTAATTCAGATTTTAGAGGATATGTTAACAGGTTGCGTCATTGATTTCAAGGGAAGTTGGGAGGAGTATTTACCTTTGGCAGAATTCGTGTACAACAACAGCTATCAATCTAGTATTCAGATGGTGCCTTATGAAGCGTTGTACGGACGAAAGTGTCGCACTCCTACTTGTTGGATGGAGTTGGGTGAACGTCAGGTGTTGGGCCCAGAACTGGTTTCGGAAACAGAAGAGAAAGTTAGGTTAATTCGAGCTCAATTGAAGGAAGCGTCTGATTGGAAGAAATTGTAAGCGGATCTTAAGCGTAAGGAGGTGGAATTCGCAGTGGGAGACCAAGTCTTTTTGAAGGTATCTCCGTGGAAGAAGGTGATGAGGTTTGGTGGGAAGGGTAAGCCAAGTCCCCAATTTATTGGACCTTATCGGGTACTTGAACGTATGGGCCCAGTGGCGTATCGATTGGAGTTGCCTTCAGAGTTGGAGCAGATACATGACGTGTTTTATGTCTCGATGCTAAGACGTTACTGTTCTGATCCATCGCACATTGTGCCGGTGGAAGAGATTGAAGTAAGGCTAGACTTGTCTTTTGAGGAGGAGCCAGTGCAAATCTTGGAGCGAGACGTAAAAGTGTTGAGAAGGAAGTCCGTCCCTTTGGTCAAGGATTTGTGGCGAAACCATGGTGCAGAGGAAGCGACATGGGAGCCAGAGGATGTTATGCGACAGCAATATCCCCATCTCTTCTGATCAGGTAAATTTCGAGGCCGAAATTTATTTTAAGGGGGTAGAACTGTAACATCCCGAATTAATGGGTTTATGCGTTTAATGTGTAGACATGTTTAATGTGTTAATTTGAGAATTAGAGGTGCAATTGGGCTCAGGTTTGGGTTGAGGCCTTGATTAAATATTCTGTTTAGTCACTTTAGGGCTTAAAATAATGTCCTGGTAGTTTAAATGACATTGGGTTGTGGCCCAGCAGCAAGGGGCACAGAAGAAGGGAGTTATAGGTGGCGTCAATAGGCAAGGGGAGAGGCCCAATTTGTGGCCGTTTGGAACCCATAAAGTTGGGCCAAATTCGACACTTAAATGGGAGTAAAGGGGGGACGGCAACAATGCTAAAATTTAGGGATTTTTATTGTTTAAAATATGTTGATATTAAGCTGATAAAGGAGGGAGGAGTTGGAGCTAATTAAGTCTCTTTTGGATGAGTCAGTGGATAAAGATAAGGGAAAAGATGAGAGGCTATCCAGGAGGCTAGAGGTGGCCGAAATTTGGACTGTGGGTGTAAAGGGGGGGACGGCAAGTTTGAGGAAGAAAATGCCGAAATTTTGTGAGTTTTTCTGAAAGCTTTCTCTCAGTTTTCTCTGCTGCTGAAATCTGTTTCCATTCTTTTTCTTCCTAGCCGAAATCTCCAAGCCTCTTTCTTGTTTTCTTTTCTTCTTCTCTTTTTCTGCCAGAAATCGAAACTCCTCATTCAATTCTTTTAAAAAGCCGAAAAAACACATCTAGTTCATCTTTTCAGGATTTTCTTAAAAGCCAAAATTCCTAGATCGATACTCTTCTACGCTTCGATCTTCTTCTGGGATTGTCGAATCTTTCTGCAAGGGGGTAGCCGAAATCATCTGTAGAGGTAAATGTCGATTTGTGTATTCTTTTTCCGCTTTTAGAGATCTTAGCCGAATGGCTATATGGTTAACTAATCGGGTGTTTTCTATCGCTTTCAGTATTCCGGATTTGAAGGGGATTCAATCGCTTAGATTTCTAAGCTAGAGTTCGAGAGCCCTTGGATCGTATCACTTTCGGGATTTCAAGGTAAGGAGATCTGTTAATTTAAGCATATAATTCGGGTAAAACACTAACCCTTGGCCGAATATAGGAGAGGCCTTATCTTCGTGTTCTTTAGGCTTTTGAGCAAAGTTGTAGACAAAGGCGTGAGATCCGATTAGCGAGGGTATCGACATAGAGGGTAGTCCTACGTATTAATCGTGTGTGTAACATTCTCACACCATTTGGATTGCTTGTTAGTATATGTTTATAAATCTATTATATTCGCTAAATGCCGAAATATCTGGCATGTTGTTGAAAACCCGAGGAGGGTAAAGGCGAATCACCAGGTTAGCGATCTCTGTCATTCTAAAGTGAATGTTTCTGTTGATTTGGTATGATGAACATGTATGCCGATTTCTGTGATTGCATGGGGTTGGGTGATTGATGAAAGGGGAAGTGTTCTGTTGTAGTGGCTTTTGCCATGATCTGTTCTAGTGGCTTTTGCCATGATCTGTTGTAGTGGCTAATGCCATGATCTGTTGTCGTGGCTATTGCCATGATCTGATGATGAGCAGCTATCTGCAGCATGACTGCCATCGATGGTGTGTAGCGGTGTGGGTTGATTGTAGAAATCCCCAATGGTGTGATTGACAGGTAAGGGTGGTGTGTAGCGGATGGAAACCTAGGATTGGGTTGGGCTCTGCATATTTTCTGATATATTATACTCTGTTA
Source organism: Gossypium sturtianum (assembly GCA_025698515.1). NCBI lineage: Eukaryota > Viridiplantae > Streptophyta > Magnoliopsida > Malvales > Malvaceae > Gossypium > Gossypium sturtianum. The sequence goes on along the minus strand of CM046949.1, from coordinate 67,311,365 downwards.
TCTGTTCTGTGGGGCTAAGGCCCAATCTGATGGTGCACGATGGTTGCACACTGAGTCTCGCGACTCACCCTATTATTTAACATCTTTCAGGTAGCACCTAGTGCATTGGACCGGGTTAGAGAGGAGCGCAAGGTGGCCATGCGAGGGATTATTTTGATTCAGCAAAAGACTTTACTAGTTTATTTATTTTTAATATTTCTAATTAGGGGGTTTAAATTTCATTGTAATAAGGCCATGGGCCACTAGTATCATATTTTCGTTTGTTTTGGGCTTTTATTATTATTAGACATTTACATTTTATGTTTTAATTAAGTTAAGGCATGTATCAAATTTCGATTTTTATTCCACTAAGGCAGAAATATAAAATGTATATCTTTTACAAATCATCCAACCATTTAGTTTTCCCGAATAAAGTGTTAAACTCAAGAAAAATATTTTCCGAAATTACGACATCTTTTAAAATCTCCCTAAGTGACATGCCAGATCCGGTCATGGTGTTTGAGCCGGGTTTGGGGTGTTACATTAAGTTTGTGAAAAAAAGGGGATCGACTTTAAAAACGAAAATGGAGTCGCCACCAATCTTTTTTCGAGGTGTGATCGGGTCACCTTGAAATTGATCATTTTAATAAAAAACATTTTGATTTATTAAAACAATGATTTTGGTCTACGAAATTAGAGAAAACGGGTTCGGGAGTCGGTTACACACGAGGAAGGATTAGCACCCTCGTAACGCCCAAAATTGGTACCTAATTGATTAATTAATGTCTTAATGTCGAAAATTCGAAAAGATTTGAAAACATGATTTCTTTAAAAACTTGAACAATTTGAGTTGGAAATTGAGATTCTTTTGTTCCGAAAGAATACAAACATCACATCCAGCACGTCAGGACATGATGTTTCAAACCCTCGTAACCAAAATCATCTCATGATTTACAAAATTCATTAAAAGGATATTTAATTTTTTAGTCAAACGGAAAATCGAAACCCAACACGTTAGGGCACTATTTCCCGAATTTCTAAACACAAAACATTGCCTTATTTAAGAAAAACTTTTGGATAAAATGTGGTAATTAAATGAGATAGATATTTTTAAACAAAGATTTGAAAAAAAATAACTTCAAGTTATTACAAAAAAGTGCAATTTACTAAAGTTACAGGTCATATTAACAATTAGCACTAACATAAACAATTAAGTAAAAGAATGACAAGCAATAATAATAATGTTAAGTAAACAAAGATAATGGATTCAAATTTTTTTTAAAAAAAATGAACAATCAAAATTAAAAATATAGAGTAGATAATAGCAATTTTAAAAGAATCTATGAAAAAATTAAGGAAAAAAATTTATTCACAAGATTAAATTCATGTATATAAAAAATAATATATATGATAAAACAATTTAACGTAAATAGGGAGAAAAAAAAAGAAAAACAAGTTTAAAATAATTAAAATAAATGAATAAATAATGATTAAGCAATTAAATGGATAAATAAATAAAAATTAAAAAAATGCATAAGTCAACCTAACTCCCGCAATATGAGGATTCAAAGAAATTCGTCCACCAAAATCTAACTCGAACAGAAGCAACTCAAAAAGAAACGAAGATGAGCGAAGAACAAAATAAGAACAAGCCACAAAAAATAAGAACGCAAAAGAGAGAGAAATTTGAGTGAATGCTTTCAAGAATTTTTATTACTCCAAACTCAAGTGTGCTTTACAATGAAGGGAGAGGCCTCTATTTATAGTTGAGCCTCCCCAAATCCAACGGTACAAATCAATTACATCAACGGCTAAGATTAAAAGGTATCTACAAATTAAATCTCTAAGATTACAAAATCATATCTTCTAAGATTGCATACCATATCTTCTAAGATTGCATATCATATCTTCTAAGATTACATACCATATCTTCTAGGATTGCATATCATATCTAAGATTTGCATATCATATCTAAGATTGCATATCCTTGAAGATTGTGTTCCCATATACGTCAAGCTTGTAGATGGACCTTCAATCTTTTCAAGTAATGGGCCATTCCGATCGGGCCAAATGATATATTTTGGACTGGACTTGGACTTTGTTTTATTATTTTGGGTTTATTATTTTTTGTATGGGCTCGGGCTAAATTGGCCTATTACACCGATCACACCTAAGCAAAAAACATTGGTGGCGACTCCATTTTCGTTTTTAAAGTCGACTCCCATTTTTCAAAATTAAAAATGGTTTCGACAGCTTGGCGACTCCACTGGGGACCAATAAGAGAGTCAAGCCATAAAATTGATTATTTCTTGTCCTTTTGTCCAAGTTTAAAAATCTGATTTGAAAAACCATGATCCTTTTTATTGCATGTGGTTCTATTTTTATAAAATATCTATGCATTGCATTGCATGACCGTTGTGGTCGCACCTTTAAGTGGGAGCGAGAAGCTATGCCTTCGTGAGGTTTTCACTTCCGCATGGGCTAGTGGATTGCTTCCGGGATACATCTGTACCTATGTATTCGTGAAGTTTTCACTTCCGCATGGCTATAGGGAAATGTATTCCCCTGAACCGAATTCGATCCGTATGAGCCTATAATGGGTGAGGATCGAGGAATCTGCTGGTTCGGGTACCTCAACTTTAGAGCTAAACCACACGTAGAAAACATAAGGACTCACCCTATGTAGAACTATACTAAACCTTAGTGGTCACCCAGATAGGTATTTGCTTATTTTATTTGTTTTATGCTTTATTTCAGGGTACTAACTTGTTATGCTTTATTTTTCTGGTGCATGTCATTTCATATTTTAAAGAGGTATCGATTCACGGTCAGTTTCTAAATTAGAAAGCTGGTTATGGAGAACGAGTTCCTTGATAAAGTAGAAGACAATGCAATTGTCCGCATATGGTCGAGCAAACGCAATTAGAGAAAGGGAATAGCTTGAATGACGGTGGTACGTGTTTGAACTATGGGATTTTACTCGTATTAGTATCACATAAAATGAGTTCCAAGATTTGAAAGAAATATGGACCCAGTGGGATGATGAGGCAAAGCAGCTGTTTTATCGTAATTATGGCGATTTACCCTACTTGCTCGACATCAAGGTAGATAAGCATCTATTCCGGGCTATGACTCAATTTTGGAACTCTGCCTATAGCTGTTTCACTTTCGGGAAAGTAGATTTAGTGCCTACAGTGGAGGAATATACAACCTTGCTTCGCTGTTCAAAGATCCAATTCGACAAAGCTTATTTTAGGGCTGCCAATGTCCCAACTTTTGTGAGGAGGTTAATGAATATCACAGGGATGAGTGAATAGTGGGTTGCAGCCAGAATCCAAGAGAAAGGTGAGGGTAAATGCATACCTTGGGTGAGTTTGAGGGACCTGATCCTAGCACATCCAGATGTAAAGAAGAAGATCGACATCTTTGCCTTGTGTATTTATGGTTTGGTAATTTTCCCTAAAGCTCTAAGACATATAGATGAAGCAGTTACTGATCTATTCGATCGACTTGACAAAGGGGTCACGCCTATACCTGCAATCTTAGCCGAGATGCTCAGATCTTTGAACGCATGTCAGAGGGCTGGTGATGGTAGATTCATTGGATGCGCATAGTTATTGTTGGTTTGGTTCCACAGTCATTTTTGGAGGGTTGACAAGGTTCCTTATCGAGTGTTCTTTGAAAGTTATTCCCCTTTAAAGGAGGCCGCAACTACGATAAAGAGGGACGATATATCAGAGGAAAGGTGGATGGAAATTATTCGAAACCTTTGAGAGAAAGATGTTGAATGGAAAGCCCCTTGGATGGTTCCCGACGAAGTCCTCTATCGGTGTGGAAATTTTGATTGGGTACCTCTGCCTGGAATATCTAAGATTGCATATCATATCTAAGATTTGCATATCATATCTAAGATTGCATATCATATCTTCTAATATTACATACCATATCTTCTAGGATTGCATATCATATCTAAGATTTGCATATCATATCTAAGATTGCATATCCTTGAAGATTGTGTTCCCATATACGTCAAGCTTGTAGATGGACCTTCAATCTTTTCAAGTAATGGGCCATTCCGATCGGGCCAAATGATATATTTTGGACTGGACTTGGACTTTGTTGTATTATTTTGGGTTTATTATTTTTTGTATGGGCCCGGGCTAAATTAGCCTATTATAGCTGCCCCTCTTGGCTCATTATCGTGTAACGAGAATGGAGTAAAGACTATAAAAGGACCAATTTTGCCCGGTCATGCCGAGCCTTAACCTCTTGATCCTCCTCTTCTTCAAGTAGTCTCTAACCCAACTGCAACTTCAAGGAGACAAGATCTGCTATCTTCAATCTGCTCCACTGCAAACTCAAGAAAGCCAGATCTGTTATTTTTAATCTGCTCCACTGCAAACTCAGGGATGCCAGATTAGTATCTTCGATCTGCTTCACTGCAATCTCAAGAAGACAAGATCTACAATTTTTAGTCTGCTCCCTTGCTACATCAGGAAGATGAGGCTAGTGGCTAAAATCTGCTCCCTTGCTACACCAGGAAGATAAGATTCGCCATCTTCGATCTGCCCCACTACTATCTTGAGGAGACAAGATCTACAATTTTATTTAGTCTGCTCCCTTACTACATCAGGAAGATAAGACTATAATCTTCAGCCTGCCCCACTACTATCTCGAGGGGACAAGATCTGAACTTTTCAGTCTGCTTCCTTATTAACTCAGGAAGACTTCAATCTTCAGTCTGCTCCACTACCATCTCGAGGGAACAAAATCTAAACTTTTTAGTTTGCTTCCTTACTATCTCAGGAAGACTTCAATCTTCAGTCTGCTCCACTACCATCTCGAGGGAATAAAATCTGAACTTTTTAATTTGCTTCCTTACTATCTCAGGAAGACTTAAATCTTGATCTGCTCCACTACCATCTCGAGGAACAAAATGAACTTTTAATTTACTTCCTTACTATCTCGGAAGACTTCAATCTTGATCTGCTCCACTACCATCTCTAGGGAACAAAAATCAACTTTCCAATTTGCTTCCTTACTATCTCTGGGAAGACTTCAATCTTGATCTGCTCCACTACTATCTCTAGGGAACAAAATCTGAACTTTCCAATTTGCTTCCTTACTATCTCAAGAAGACTTCAATCTTCAGTCTGCTCCACTACCATCTCGAGGGAACAAAATCTGAACTTTTTAATTTGCTTCCTTACTATCTCAGGAAGACTTCAATCTTCAGTCTGCTCCACTACCATCTCTAAGGAACAAAATCTGAACTTTCCAATTTGCTTCCTTACTATCTCAGGAAGACTTCAATCTTTAGTCTACTCCACTACCATCTCGAGGGAACAAAATCTGAACCTTTTAATTTGCTTCCTTACTATCTCAAGGAGATTAGACCAATGGCTAAAATCTGCTCCATTGCCGATACATGGAGATAGGATTCGCCAAATTTGATATGCTCCACTACTGCTTAGGGAGATAAGATCTGTGAATTCACCGATTTTGCTACACTATCCTCTCGAGGACATGTCCTCATGAGACTCGGTTCCATATACATATGTTTATGCCGAATGATCAGGATGCTATGATCAAAATGAATCAAATGCTCCTAGCCACATATGTTATGAACGCAACATGTCATGAAAATGATTCCTGATTAAGATGCAATGATCGGAATGAATCTAATGCTCCTAACTAAATGATATCAGGGATGACATTTGCATGAATGCAGAATGTCATGAGAATGATCTTCTTCTTCTTCTTTTTTTATGTACAACGATTAGGATACAATGATCGGGATGAATCAAATGCTCCTAATTGGAAGTGTATGCATGAGAATGATCCCTTTTTAATGCTTGGGTTGTCATTGCTCATAGTTCACCAATGTTCTATCACTGATGCGTTACCCTGCTTTCTCGTTCAGCTGGTATCTTTGATAGAAAACCCAAAGAAATGATCATATTCTGCTCAGCAAGCTTACCCGACTTTAATTTCAGAGTCCATTCCACTGTACCCTAGGGACATAAAATTTGTACCATCTTTAAATTATCCTACTGCAACTTATGGCTATAGGATCTGTATCAAATTCACCCCATCCCACTGCAACTCAAGGGTATAGGATTTGTAACTTGTTCAATCAACTGATCACTCCCAAGGTGACCTAACCAAATGTGTATGCATGATATCTGCATGGATGCAGAATATCATTTTTAGAGAATGATTCCCCTTTTACACTTGAGTCAACATTGCCCATTTTTGTCAATATTGTAATAATCTTGTCGCAATATCTTGTCATTTTGTTCAATCACCATTTTTGACAAAAATCCGGAGAGATAGTCTCTCGTTTAGACTCGCTCCCCCAATATTTCCATCCCATAAACTTGCCGTGTATTTTAAACAATAGTCCTGTTTCAAGCTCTTGTATTATTTAGAAGTTTCCAGAGTAATATTCGAAACCCCTTTTATAAAGTATTATTAGTCCACTAATCGTTATTTCAATGCAAAATGCCTGAAAAAGATCATAGCAATGGACAAGAAGGAAATTAGGAGCATAGCTCGGAACAAATAAGTTAAGCAGAGACAGCAAATGCAATCTAGAAGAAAATTTATTGGTAGTGTATTTTGAAACAAATAATTAAATATAACAAATTCAGTCTGAGCTTCTCTGTTAAAACTTCTTGAGGACCATTTTAATCTCAATATGTATTTAGGGGATCCGGAGTACTTCGTCGATGCCCCAAGACGTAACATACTTCCTCATTGTTAATTCAAACGTAGCAAGATTACTGTATGCCCCACTTTTGATAAAAATTTGAGCCTCCCTTTTCGGGTTTTCAACTCATATCCCCTTTGGTCTCAAAGCACCCTTTGTGGGTTTTCACCTTGGCCTCTCCTTTTTTTTTTAAAGGTCTCAAGACGCCCTTTGCGGGTTTTCACCTTGGCCTCTCCTTTCAGATGAAATCTGAATTCACCAGCTTGAGCATGTCTTTGCCATACATCCTGGTCAAGGTTAATGATCTTCCAGAACAAGCCCTCTTCACCACATAAGGTTTTTTCAAATTTTGGCATTTATTTTCCTCTAAAGTCCTTTTGTATGAGAAGGATCTTCCTCAATACCAGGTCCCCATCATGATATTCCTTTGGGCAGACCATTTTCGACATAAATCAACATCATCCCTTTTTGGTGTATGATCGCTGTAAATCAGAGTTTTTAAAATTTATAAAAGAATGATCGAACTTGAAAACTAACTCTGACAACGATTGAGGCAAGTGCACCTATCGAACAGTAGTATAGCTTAGGCAAGACCGGATTATCGAACCCAAAGGAACTAAAAGTACTAATACTCACCGTCTTTTTATTATTTAGCCTTAATATAAAGTGATGATTGTTTAAACTAAAACTAATCTACTTACTAAGCTAAGACGCAAAGACAAAAAGAATGAATTCGGGAAATAACTTTTGGGAAAACTCAGTTGACTCAAGCGATACCCTTAGGAAAAATCCACCTAGACTTCACTTGTTATTTAACCTTGAACCATATGATTTATTTACTTAGTTTGATCCGTGAGACTCCCTAACGTATATTAAACCCTCTCTCGAGGCGAATAACATCTAACCCTAGGTTAATTAGTGGAACTCTCGTTCGCTTATAATAACCCCCTAGAATAGCAGTAAATCGATCTGTGGACTCCCATATTAGGTTTCACCCTAATCCAGCAAAATCTCGTCACCCTATCTCTAGGCGTGCGATCAACTCCGCTTAATTATGTTGGATCTACTCTTAGGCGGTGGTCTATTCCTCCTCCACCTAAGCACATTAGATTTGGATTAAGTTCACACAATTAAGGACAAACTAAGTTATTATCATATAATTCAAAATCAAATAACAAGATTCATCATAGGTTTCATCTCTTCGGGTATCAGAAGGTTTAGTTCATAATAATAAAAGCCAACATCTCAAAAGAAAAGATAAAACAAAACATAAGAAATCCCTAAAACCCCTGAAGGAATTGAAGAGGAGATCCTCCTTCTTGAGTAGAATTCGGCTTCTTGAGATGGATCAACTGGCTATCTTCGAATGATTCCCCCAAATCTGACCTTTTCGGCTTGGCTTTTTGGCCTAGCTCGCCGCCCCCTTTCAGCTGGTACCTAGGGTGTATTTATAGGCTTTTGAAACACGTTTCTTTCTCCCTAAGTATCTTTTCCCGAATGGAATTTCTCTTCTCCACGGTAGAGGCACGGCCATGGCACACGCCCGTGTAAATCGCGGCCAGGCCGTGTTCGACACTGTTGAATGAGGCACGGCTGTGTAAGTCGTGGTAAAGCCGTGTTCTAGTAGGAATGGTGGCACGACCGTGTGGCTTAAAGTCCAGGCCATGCTGATTTCGTGGCTTGGCCCAACTTGGTCCGTTTTAAGCCCGTTTCTCGTTCTTTTTGTCATCGGGTGCTTTCCTGAGTATAAGACATGAAAAGAAAGGATTAAGAGCACCTTTTTACATAAATTGGGGCTTAAATCATCCAAAAGCATACTAAATGTGGGCTTAGAATATGTTACTTTTACGGTTTATCAGTATATTTGACTATGATGAATACTTTCAAACCCTTTTCTTCAGCCAAGTTCACTGGAGACATTCTACTTCATCCAATTCTTAACTCAATCAAAGCTTGGTGCAAAGGAATCTCGATTTTCATGGGCAAGACTACTTCTATTCCATAAACCAATGGGAAAAGTGTTGCCCCCAATGAAAGTCTGGTTGACGTTTGATAAGCATAGAGAGTAAATGGTAGCTTTTTATGCCACTCTTTACAAGTCTCGGTCATCCTTCCTACAATCCTTTTTTTGTTTTTTTTTGTTTTTTTTGCTGTCTTTGTTGCTCTATGATATGGTGTCTGATCTTTGAACAGACTATTGTCCTTTTTTGGCATTCTTTGTCGGCGCCTGATCTTTTTCCTTTTTCTTCTTCTTTTTTTTTTGAGAATTTGATGACTATCGACTTTGTAACATTGGCATATGAAGCTACTTCCACCCTCTTAGTGAAGTAAATGACGACCACGACGATGAATCGATGTTGACTAGAAGCTTTTGACGAGATCGGCCCCATAATATACATTCCCCACATATAGAAAATCTGTGAAGAAATAGATGAGGCACATAAGTCTTGTCTTCCTCCATTTGGCATTTACGACGTAATTGAAGCAATCTCCCTTTTATGGTGGACCAATAGTACCCGAACCTTATGATTAGCCTGGCTATTGTAGAACCATTATCATGTTCTTTAAACACCCTTATGGACTTCTTTTAAGATTTTCCCAGGTGTGTCTTGATATGATCGTGCAAAATCATCTTTGAATTCTTGAAAATAACTCAATGATGTCTTGCTTTATTTCTGTGGTAAGCTGGGCTTCGAGCTTTACCCCTTTCCTAGGCTCATAATATCCAATGACCCTTTGTAGAGTAGGGTCTGTTTTTCGTCTTGTTCTACCATTCTTAATAAATCAGAAAATATGTTACAATATCTGTCATCTTCAAAGTCCTATGATCCCTAGACCCATATTTCATTCAAAAAGGGAATCAGTAACAACGTCGCTCATGTCGTTGATATCTGGGTACCTAGGTACGAAGGCAAAAAATCCAAAGAATAAATGATTCTAAGGATGATTATTTGTATGGTATGGTCATGAATAAAGAATGAAAGAATATTCTAAAAAACAAAAGAATGTATAGTATGAAATGTAAAGAATGAAAAAAAAAATATTTGCTCAAAAAGATGCATTTTATTGAAATAAAAATTCTGGACATAAGCCTATTTTACAAAAGGATTCTTATTGTTTCTAGTCTTAAGGCAACAAGCATGCTTTGAATATTACTCTAGGTTAGTCTTAAAAATACAGGGATCTCTTCCACAGTCCTATTATTCAAAACACTCCCAAGTATACAAGGTCTTGGAAACTTCGTTCCCCGGTTCTCTCTCCGTTATATCTTATTAAGGCCCAATTGTAACAGATGGCCTTTGAGGATATGCTTCAGGTTGTACATGCGGTGGGGTGAAACCCCGAGGAATGTCCTCATTATCTTCAGTATTAACTATGGGACCCTTTCCTTTGTCCATTGCCCCGTTCAACATCTGAGCCATTTGAGCCATCATACTTCTTTGGGCTTCCAACATTTGGTCTCTCATCTCTTGTTGGAGTTTTACTAATTGCTCTTGCATCTGGTCTTGCATGTCTCTTTGAAACTGTTCAAGTCTTTGATCCATTTTCTTTGTCTTGGCACGTGTACCGTAACAGTGTTCAGTTTCTAGATTTTTCCTTTCCTCTTTCTCTCTCTGTTATAATTTCAACTAATTAGGCTCTCTCTATGGACTTAAATGCACATGATGTGATGTAATGCAAATGCATGGAATGAATGCAAAAGAAAGAGAGGCCTTGATTCTGAATTCAATTCCATTAGAAAAACTTTTCTAGAAAGCAAATTTCTTTACATAAAACGGATTACATATGCGGCCTTGCCCTCATATTCCAAGCAAAAACATCAATCCCCTTCTTCGCAAAGGTCAAATCTTGCAAACTTCTAATAGATGCCTCCACTAGCTCCTTTTTGCTTGATCTGGCCCGCGACTCACTGCTCACTTATTTCCATAATACTCGTTAGCCTCTTCAAGAAAGCCGAGACGTGGTGATTCTCAAATAGTCTTTGTCAACTTGAATCCTTGGGCAATAAAGTCTTGTATTCCTTCATGGACTATCAGTCTTTTCTCGTTGTGTTTACTTGGACCATATTCGGACGACCGTATTATAATCCACTTTATCAATAAATCCATTTTCTTATGACAAACTCTTCTATTTAGCAATCGAATTTGAATCAACACCTCTTTTTCTATGATGTGAATGCAATGCAATCAAAACAAAAAAAAGCACGTTAGCACAAGAGAAATAAATAACAAAATAGGGCACCTATCTGGGTGACCACTATGGTTTGGCATAGCTCTACCTAGGGTAAGCCCTTAGGTTTTCTACATGTGGTTTAGCTCTAAAGTTGAGGTACCCGAACCAGCAGATTCCTTGATCCTCACCCATTATAGGCTCATACGGATCAAGTTCAGTTCAGGGGAATACATTTCCCTATGGCCATGCGGAAGTGAAAACTTCACGAAGACATAGGTACAGATGTATCTCGAAAGCAATCCACTAGCCCATGCGGAGGTGAAAACCTCACGAAGGCATAGCTTCTCGCTCCCACTTAAGGCTGCGACCACAACGGTCATGCAATGCAATGCAGAGATATTTTATAAAAATAGAACCACATGCAATAAAAAGGATCACAATTTTTCAAATTGGATTTTCGAATTTAGACAAAAGGACAGGAAATAATCAATTTTACGGCTTGACTCTCTTATTGGTCCCCAGTGGAGTCGCCAAGCTGTCGAAACCATTTTTTAGTTTGTGAAAAAAACGGGGATCGACTTTAAAAACGAAAATAGAGTCGCCACCAATCTTTTTTCGAGGTGTGATCGGGTCACCTTGAAATTGATCATTTTAATAAAAAAACATTTTGATTTATTAAAACAATGATTTTGGTCTATGAAATTTGAGAAAACGGGTTCGGGAGTCGGTTACGCACGAGGAAGGATTAGCACCCTCGTAACGCCCAAAATTGGTACCTAATTGATTAATTAATGTCTTAATGTCGAAAATTTGAAAAGATTTGAAAACATGATTTCTTTAAAAACTTGAACAATTTGAGTTGGAACTTGAGATTCTTTTGTTCCGAAAGAATACAAACATCACATCCAGCACGTTAGGACATGATGTTTTAAACCCTCGTAACCAAAATCATCTCATGATTTACAAAATTCATTAAAAGGATATTTAATTATTTAGTCAAACAAAAAATCGAAACCCAGCACGTTAGGGCACTATTTCTCGAATTTCTAAACACAAAACATTGCATTATTTAAGAAAAACTTTTGGATAAAATGTGGTAATTAATGGAGATAGACATTTTTAAACAAAGATTTGAAAAAAATAACATCAAGTTATTACAAAAAAGTGCAATTTACTAAAGTTACAGGTCATATTAACAATTAGCACTAACATAAACAATTAAGTAAAAGAATGACAAGCAATAATAATAATGTTAAAGTAAACAAAGATAATGGATTCAAAATTTTTTTTTAAAAAAATGAACAATCAAAATAAAAAATATAGAGTAGATAATAGCAATTTTAAAAGAATCTATGAAAAAATTAAGGAAAAAAAATTATTCACAAGATTAAATTCATGTATAAAAAAATAATATATACAATAAAACAATTTAACGTAAATAGGGAGAAAAAAAAGAAAAACAAGTATAAAATAATTAAAATAAATGAATAAATAATGATTAAGCAATTAAATGGATAAATAAATAAAAATTAAAAAAACGCATAAGTCAACCTAACTCCCGCAATATGAGGATTCAACGAAATTCCTCCACCAAAATCTAACTCGAACGGAAGCAACTAAAAAAGAAACGAAGATGAGCGAAGAACAAAATAAGAACAAGGCACAAAAAATAAGAACGCAAAAGAGAGAGAAATTTGAGTGAATGCTTTCAAGAATTTTTATTACTCCAAACTCAAGTGTGCTTTACAATGAAGGGAGAGGCCTCTATTTATAGTTGAGCCTCCCCAAATCCAACTGCATGCAGATCAATTACATCAACGGCTAAGATTAAAAGGTATCTACAAATTAAATCTCTAAGATTACAAAATCATATCTTCTAAGATTGCATACCATATCTTCTAAGATTGCATATCATATCTTCTAAGATTACATACCATATCTTCTAGGATTGCATATCATATCTAAGATTTGCATATCATATCTAAGATTGCATATCCTTGAAGATTGTGTTCCCATATACGTCAAGCTTGTAGATGGACCTTCAATCTTTTCAAGTAATGGGCCATTCCGATCGGGCCAAATGATATATTTTGGACTGGACTTGGACTTTGTTTTATTATTTTGGGTTTATTATTTTTTGTATGGGCTCGGGCTAAATTGGCCTATTACACCGATCACACCTAAGCAAAAAAGATTGGTGGCGACTCCATTTTCGTTTTTAAATTCGACCCCCGTTTTTCAAAATTAAAAATGGTTTCGACAGCTTGGCGACTCCACTGGGGACCAATAAGAGAGTCAAGCCATAAAATTGATTATTTCTTGTCCTTTTGTCCAAGTTTAAAAAATCGATTTGAAAAACCATGATCCTTTTTATTGCATGTGGTTCTATTTTTATAAAATATCTCTGCATTGCATTGCATGACCGTTGTGGTCGCACCTTTAAGTGGGAGCGAGAAGCTATGCCTTCGTGAGGTTTTCACTTCTGCATGGGCTAGTGGATTGCTTCCGGGATACATCTGTACCTATGTATTCGTGAAGTTTTCACTTCCGCATGGCCATAGGGAAATGTATTCCCCTGAACTGAATTCGATCCGTATGAGCCTATAATGGGTGAGGATCGAGGAATCTGCTGGTTCGGGTACCTCAAATTTAGAGCTAAACCACACATAGAAAACATAAGGACTCACCCTATGTAGAACTATACTAAACCTTAGTGGTCACCCAGATAGGTATTTGCTTATTTTATTTGTGTTATGCTTTATTTTAGGGTACTAACTTGTTATGCTTTATTTTTCTAGTGCATGTCATTTCATATTTTAAAGAGGTATCGATTCACAGTCAGTTTCTAAGTTAGAAAGCTGGTTATGGAGAACGAGTTCCTTGACAAAGTAGAAGACAATGCAGCCATCCGCATATGGTCAGAGCAAACGCAATTAGAGAAAGGGAATAGCTTAGCTGACGGGTATGTGTTTGAACTATGGGATTTTACTCGTATTAGTATCACGCAAAATGAGTTCCAAGAGTTGAACGAAATATGGACTCAGTGGGATGATGAGGCAAAGCAGCTGTTTTATCATAATTATGGCAATTTACCCTACTTGCTCGACATCAAGGTAGATAAGCATCTGTTCCGAGCTATGACTCAATTTTGGAACTCTGCCTATAGCTGTTTTACTTTCGGGAAAGTAGATTTAGTGCCCACAGTGGAGGAATATACAACCTTGCTTCGCTGTTCAAAGATCCAATTTGACAAAGCTTATTTTAGGGCTGCCAATGTCCTAGCTTTTGTGAGGAAGTTAATGAATATCACCAGGATGAGTGAACAGTGGGTTGCAGCCAAAATCCAAGAGAAAGGCGAGGGTAAATGCATACCTTGGGTGAGTTTGAGGGACCTGATCCTAGCACATCCAGATGTAAAGAAGAAGATCGACATCTTTGCCTTGTGTATTTATGGTTTGGTAATTTTACCTAAAGCTCTAAGACATATAGATGAAGCAGTTACTGATCTATTCGATCGACTTGACAAAGGGGTCACGCCTATACTTGCAATCTTAGCCGAGACGCTCAGATCTTTGAACGCATGTCGGAGGGCTGGTGATGGTAGATCCATTGGATGCGCACAGTTATTGTTGGTTTGGTTCCATAGTCATTTTTGGAGGGTTGACAAGGTTCCTTACCGAGTGTTCTTTGAAAGTTATTCCCCTTTAAAGGAGGCCGCAGCTACGATAAAGAGGGACGATATATCAGAGGAAAGGTGGATGGAAATTCTTCGAAACCTCCGAGATAAAGATGTTGAATGGAAAGCCCCTTGGATGGTTCCCGACGAAGTCCTCTATCGGTGTGGAAATTTTGATTGGGTACCTCTGCCTGGAATCTGGGGAGCTGTTTGATTTGCACTGTTACTCGTACTAAGGCAATACAAAGCAAGACAGTTCATACCGACAACATATGGGTTAGCTCAAAGTGAATTCTCATATAAGGGGGATAATTATAAGAAGAAGATTCGAGAGATTTCTGAGGCTTAGAGGCGGACTTGCTGTATGAAAATTTTGACTGCAGGTCCGATGACAACCCTAGAATACAAGGGGTGGTTGAGAAAAAGGATCAATGATAACATCCCTGGGCCGAGTTTGGAGGGTGCTCAATCGTTGGAGGAGTACTTATGAGTGGTCCCATCAGAGTTAGCGATTATAAAGCAAGACTTTGAAAGGAAGAATTTAGAGCTCGGAAAGAAGATAGAGAAATTGGAAGAGGAAAAAATGCACCTAAGCTTAGGCGTGGATGTTCAAAAGCTGGAGACCGAAAAATTAAAAAAGGAGAAGAGGAAGATTGAGGACGATCGATATAGTTTAAAGACGGAATATAAGAAGCTTCGTCTATCGATGAAAAATGCCGGATTGGAGAAGACTTCGGAACAATGGCAACAGGAGATTCGAGAGGAAAAGGCCAAAGTTGACCATTGGGAGAGGAAGTTCCAAGAGATGCAGATGCGAAATGAAGTCTTAGAAAGGAGTTTGGCAGAAAGCCAAAAGGAGAAATGTGGATTAAAGGCTAAAGTGACTAAACTGGGACGGTCTTTTCACCACCATCGAAGCCGTAATTCTGCAATCAAGCTGAAGTCAAGTCTGAAAAAGATCGAGGAAATGAAGGGCAAGATTGAAAGATTAGAATAGGCATTGCAAAATTGTGAACTCTGGATCGAGGTTCTTAAAGCAAGAGAAGGGCATTGGAAGGAAGAGCTCCATCATTCTTGTCGAAACCGTTTTTAAAAAGGCTTTATAAAAATAGGGATCGACTTTAAAAAAAACGAAAATGGAGTCGCCACCAATATTTTTTGCTTAGGTGTGATCAGATCACCTTATAAAACATTTTTATTTCAAAACATTAATTTTGGCCTACGGAATTCAGGAAAACAAGTTCGGGAGTCGATTACGTACGAGGAAGGATTAGCACCCTCGTAACGCCCAAAATTGGTACCGGATTGATTAGTCATTGCCCTAATGTCAAAAATTTGAAAATATTTGAAAACATGATTTCTTTAAAAATTTGAACAATTTGAGTTGGAATTGGAGATTCCTTTGTTCCAAAAGCATACAAACATAACATCGAGCACGTTAGGACGTGATGTTTTAAACCCTCGTAACCAAAATCATCTCATGATTTACAAAATTCATTAAAAGGATATTTAGTTATTTGGACGAACGAAAAACTGAAACCCAGCACGTTAGGGCACAATTTCTCGAACTTCCAAACACGAAACATTGCCTTATTTTCTGAAATCCTTATCCTGAGATAACAAAACGTCATATCCAGTGAGTTAGGACACGACAATTTTGAATTCTCGGAAATAAGTTTTTATTTAACCTTTTTTTAAAAAGAAAGTAACAAGTTCTTTGGACTCGAAGAGAAAAATCGAAACCCAGTAAGTTAGGGTATGATTTCTTTCGAACCCTAGAACGCAGAGTATTTGCTTATTTCAAAACCAATTTTTTTTGATGCATTAAAGAAAATATAATATGATTGTAATAAAATGAAAAATAAATCATAATGCCAATATGCTCAATGGAATAAAAGTGTGGGTGATAATATGAATAATAATAATGAAGGCAAAAATAATAAAAAAACATATTAAGTAAAAATAATAATAATAAATAAACAAATAAATAAATAAAAGAAAAGAAAAGAAAATAATAACAAAAATAAAGCTAATATCAAATTAGCAAATAGATAAATAATATATAGAATAATTTAAAGATAATAAAATAATAATAATAGTGATAATAAATAATAATAATAATAAAATGGAAATTATGTTAATAAATAAATAATAAAAATAATATTAGCAATTATAAAATAAAAATAATAATGAAAATAATGATAAAAAAATAGTAAAAATAAAAATAGTATTAATAATAATAAAATAATGTAAGGATATTAAAATTAATAGTAATAATAATATAAAAATAATAGTAGTAGTACAATAAGAATATATTAATAAAAATAAAAATAATAATATATGTTAATATACAAATAATAGTGTCGAAACCATTTTTTAAAAAGTTTTTAAAAAACGGGGATCAACTTTAAAAATGGAAATGGAGTCGCCACCAATCCCTTTTTACTTAGGTGTGATTGGATCACCTTATAAAACGTTTTATTTCAAAATGTTGATTTTGATCCACGATATACAAGAAAACGGGTTCGGGAATCGGTTACGTATGAGAAAGGATTAGCACCCTCGTAACTCCCCAAAATTGGTACCTAATTGATTAATTAATGTCCTTATGTTGAGAATTTGAAAAAAAATTTAAAATACAAAATTTTTCTTAAAGAATGTTTATATAAACCGTTTTGGAATATTAAGACACTTTTGTTCCAAAAGGATAAAATATCACATCCAGTACGTTAGGGTGCGACATTCTAGCCCCCAAAACTAAGATCATCGCTTAATTTCCCAAAACACTAAATTAAAAGGATATTTAGTTATTTGGACGTACGAAAAACCGAAACCCAGCACGTTAGGGCTCAATTTCTCGAACTTTCAAACACAAAACATTGCCTTGTTTTCTGAAATCCTTATCCCGAGATGACAAAATGTCATATTCGGTGAGTTAGGATACGATAATTTTGAATTCTCGAGAACAAGTTTTTATTTAACTTTTAAGAGGAAAGTAATAGGTTCTTTGGACTCAAAGAGGAAAATCGAAACCCAGTGAGTTAGGGTACGATTTCTTTCAAACCCTAGAACGCGGAGTGTTTGCTTATTTTGAAAATAGAATAAAATGTTGTAACATCCTAAAAATATGAGTATCGATATGTTGCATGTTTTGGTGTTTAGCTTGTGAATGATTAAATTTGTGTGCTTAATATAGTCTTGAGAAGGCATGAGATTATTTGGAATTAGAATAAATTTTAGTAATGAGTACTTTATTGAAGTGGAACAAGTGACCCTGATGCTTAAGGTAATTAAATGGCAAAAACTAGCATAAGATGAGCTAGTAGCAAGGTGGATGTAACACCCCAAACCCGGCCCAAACATTACGACCGAATTTGGTTTGCTACAGAGAAAAGTTTTTGAAAAATCATTTTAAAACTTAGTTGAATTGTCTTTCAATTTAAATTTTCTTTGTTAAAAACCAAACTTAAAATATTTCTTGAGTCGAGTTGTTTACAAATTTGAATGTACCGATGGTACTTTAAAACATTTTGCGTTTAATTTGAGAAAAACATGTGCAACCGTTTTAACATCATCAAGTAATTTAAACCAAACATTCAAACATGCAGCAATAATAAAATAATCCTAGGAGGCCTTATTACAATTAAACAACTTAAATCCAAAAGAAAGATAGATAAAATCTAAAATTCATTTATTAAAAACTCCTTTGCATGGCCACCTCGAGTCCATCCGGCTCCTCACCCATGGTCTACGAATCACTGAAAAATTAAAGGAGAAGGTGAGTCACCAAGACTCAATGTGTAACCCTTCCCCAATTTAATGTAATAACATACACAAATTATAACCAATTAACATGCATAAGTTTAAATGCACCCAACCTAACCATCCATACGCCTTTTTCTACCCCTTTGTGGTACCAAACCACTGGTGGTGCCAAACCACTGGTGACGTATAGTCACAAATGTGATACCAAATCACTGGAGATACCAAATCTCACGGTGTCAGAAGACACAATTGTGTTACCAAAACACTTTGGTGACCGAAGTCACAATTAGATGATGGGGCCAACCCATCGTGTGATACCAAATCACCGCCAGACAATCCCATATCTCAAAGTGGGGCCAACCCACGGTGGTATTAACCACAGGGACAAGTCGCTATGAGGTGCCAAACCTCTGGAGGTACCAAACCTCTGGTGACCGTAGTCACGATGTGTTACCAAAACACTGGTGTCCGTCGACACGAATATCACTGCCCCCTCCTCTCATCAACCCATAACAATCATTTATATGCATGTACCACAAATCATGTTGATAGATTTATTTAACAACATCCAATCGATTTATCATAAGCCATATATCAAATAATACACATACCAAATGTGTCATGCTTCCCAAAAGCATCAAATAATAATCACATAGTAATAGGAACTTACCCAAATCCTTGTTAATACCATGAAGGTATTACATCACATCTACACAAAACGTTTAGGGATAAAATAACACTTAGCATATTAAAAGTTATAAGATGTGTATGTATACACACACGGCACCAAAAAGAGTTCTAATTCCAAAATAGACAAATCGGCCACACAAGTATTCTTGCCCCTATATTCGGCCAAAAATGAATATTAGAACCATGGCCTATTCGGCCAAACCAAAATAATTGAGAAAGGTTCCTTGTGAACCTAAAATCTTACCCAAAGCCTTGAACACTTATCCAACACACTCCTAAAAGAATCGGCCTCACTTCCCTACAATCAACCATCATCAATAAGGTTTATTAGCCTTGGCTTAAACGAAAACTTAAAAGAGTAATCCATTGAAATAAGCCCTTACCACTTTACCAAAACCGATTTCTAGAGAAGTCCCGATGAAAACTATCTTACCTTCAATATTCGGCCAAAGTTGATCAAGATAGGAGAAGAAAATTCGGTATACCCAAGAGAGTGGATTAGGCTATGATTTGCTCAACACAAACAACCAAGGTTCAACTTGTATGGAAAAGATGAAGTAAGAAAGTGAACTAATAGTTTCGGCTAAGTGCTTTTGAGAAGAGAAAAGAAAGAAATAGATAGAATATTAT
This sequence comes from Gossypium sturtianum, assembly GCA_025698515.1. Taxonomy (NCBI): domain Eukaryota; kingdom Viridiplantae; phylum Streptophyta; class Magnoliopsida; order Malvales; family Malvaceae; genus Gossypium; species Gossypium sturtianum. Next base: position 67,291,740 of record CM046949.1, on the reverse strand, counting down.
GATATGGGAGATTCGGCTAAGAAAGAAAGAAGAAAATGGACAAAAGAGATAAGTGTTTCGGCAATGGTTGAAGAAAATACTCAAGTTTTGGTTTTGAGAGAATGAAAAGGAGAAATAGAAAATGAGCCAAAAATGACCAAATGGTCAAAAAGTATTAGGCTTATCAAAAGGTGAAATTCGGCTAACAAGAAAAGAGTTTGAGAGAGAATTGTTTTGTACTTTTGCACCAAATGAAAGAAATGACCAAAAATTCTTCCCAAGCCTTACCAACACTAGCATATTCGGCCAAATCCCCCCCCTTAGCCACATTGCCGTCCAAGTTCATGGCATAAAGGCCATGATTTTGTTTCCAAAACATAATCCTTGATACTAGCCCCATGTCTCCATATTTTCCTTAATTACTTGATTCCCTTCCATATGTTAACACTTGCCTTAAACCTATAGTCTACTAACCAAAAATTAACATGGTCAACCCTTATCTTAATTATCCTTGGCGACACTTACCATACCAAAGCAAAAATAAAAGTTGTCCCAATGCTATTTAAGGGATTCGAACCTCTCCCCTCAAGCTAAACTCCATGCGCCATTACCAACTTGCCATGCACTCATCTTGTGTCACTTATTGCTACTTAAATTAACTTAAGTGCTAAGCTCATTTAATCCTCTTCTTTAAATAAGCCTTACTAAGAATTATTCTACTAAACCGAGCTTACTCAAGACCCCTAATTAAGCCTTATATCATCACGAATAATATCACAGAAATTCAAATACAAGAAAAATAATTCAATCACAAATAACCCCTATTTTGGGATGTTACAGTGGAATAGGCGCCATGAGTGTTTCTTGAGGGAAGAGGTTCGAATCCCATGGATAGCATTTTGGTGACATTTATTTTTTGCTCTTTCTTAGCAAGTGTCGGCCAAGCTCTATTCTTGGTAAGGATGGACTAATTCTTTTATGGTAAGGTGGCTAAAGGTTATGGCAAACATGAATTTAGGGATAGAATTTGCTTGATTTTGGGGATAGGATTTCAAAACTTTTGGAAGGTGGAGGAACATAAGGCACCTCTTAAGGGAGAGTGTTTTGGAAAGGTATGATGGCCAAGTTTGACCATGTATGTGGACGGCATAGGGGGGCTAAGGGGGATGGCCGGTTTTTGGTGCTAGCTTGGTAGGATTAGGTGCTAAATGAGCATATCTTTCATTTGGTTATTTTGGGTGCTTTTCTTAAAAAAAAATTTCTCCATTTTTCCCTCTCCCTAGCCAAATGTGCCATAAGCTTTAGGGAAGCAATTGTTTCTTTTGGCCATTTCTTTCTTTTACCATTTCGGTCTTAGGATTGATTATTCCCCAAATCTTTTTCTTCCCTTTGTGACCGAAAGCATATAACCGTCTAGGACCATTTCTTTTCTTCTCTTTTTCCTCTTCATTGCCGAATGCATATTGGTTTCAAAGTTTCTTCTTGGTTCATCTTCCATCCTTGAGAACCGAAATACAAACCTCTCATCTCCATTTTTTCTTTTCTTTTTTTACTACTCACAAAAGACTCACAAACATTTCTCTCTTCCAAAAATTTTCCACTATGGCCGAATGTTGATGACAATCTCCTTAGCTGAATCCTTCTCTCCACATCTATTCACTTCTCAATCATTCTTTTTATTCATACCTTGATCAATCGTGGTGTAGTGGAGTGTCGATCATTTCTTCATTGATAATCGATCTTAGTCATCATAAGAACGTGTGGAAAAGGATTTCATCATTCAAGGTAAGGGATTCATTTTATTTCGAGGGGGCTCTATGTTATTTTTTATTTGGCTTATGATGGTATTGATTAATCGATTCTATCATAAGGACCCTATTAATCGACTCTCTTTTTGTGAACGTAAGAACTTCGTGGCAATCAAGATAGGGACAAAAAGGGTTGTTAATAGCGTTTGGAAGAGGGGTGGTTTCGCTATTCCCCCTAAATTCAAACGAAGGACTGTTTCAGCAATCCGAGATTTTCCACCGGGTTGTGGACCCTCATCCGGTGAAAATCAATTATTTGAAGTCATTCGTACTCCTGAGCCTTTGACTATTCGTGGTTCTTCATCGGGTTATGAACTATCGATCGAGGAGAAATCACAAATAGCTATTGTTCGAGATTCCGAGGGTAAAGATCTAGATCGTTCATCATTAGAATAGCTTTATATTAAATATTAGTGTTCTAATTAAGCGTGATAAATATTTAGGTATCGACGAGCGGGAAAGTATAGTACTCACCGTAATCAGGTGTGTAACTTCACACTTATCTCATGGGTTATACTATGCCGTAAGTATTCGATTAAAAATCATAAAGTCGGTAAAATTAGAAAATACGGTTTATTAACACTTTTGGTGTGAAAGCATGAAAATGGTATTAAAGTTGTGAAAATTACGAATTTGCCCTTAATAAGCTATATTGTTAAAAAGTGATATTTTGGGCCATATGAATTATTTTTGATAAATTGGCCAAGTGAGGAAATTGTGAAAAGGGCCTCATGTGTATATATGGGCCAAAGCGCTAGATCGATATATGGGCCAAAGCGCTAGATCGATATAAGGGCCAAAATTGCTAGATCGTTAAATGGGTTAAATTGTTATTTTGACTAATGGGCCAAGTTGATAACTTGTGTCTGGGTTTTTTTGTTGAAATTTACCTTATGAATATATTGTGATGCATTCTATATATACATGACTGCATGGGTTGGGATAATTGACGAAGAGAAGAAAGGCTTGTTGCCAAAATCTAGTTCGGTGACACTATCACAATCTAGTTCGGTGACTCTGTCACAATCTAGTTCGGTGGCTCTGCCACAAATATTTTAAATGGCTTAATGCCTGTGATTGGTGTGTTGGCGGGGTGGGTTGACTTGATCCCCACAGGTGTGATGGTTGGTACGGGTGGTGTGTAGCGGATGGAAATTAGGCTTGGTTGGGAATTGCATATCACATGCATTTTTTTTATATTTGATTTATATATTGTATTTTTGTAAATGGGCTCAAGCCCAATTTAATGCTTAAATGGATTTGGCCTAGTGGACACGGTAAGTGGGTTACACATTGAGTTCTAAGTAACTCACCCTGTTTTTCTTACCCTTCTCAGGTAATAATAATTGATGGAGGCTTGGGCCGGGATGACTTCGTGTGGAGGCCATACTACGAATGATGGGTTTTAATAAACTTGAACTTCTTTTTAATATTTTTATTTTTATTTAAGTACTATTTTGATTGCGATGTAATAAGGCCTCTGGTATTATTTTATGGATTTTTATTCGTGGATGGAATTTTAATATGTTTTAGTTACTTAAATGGGAGTCATTTAAATTTTATAAATGATTTCTTAAACTTGCGTATACTGAGAAAAATAAAAAAGGATTTTCTTAAATATCACTTAATCCAAAATATTTTGTGAAAATTCTTTTATAAGTTTAAGATTTCCACCAATTATTTCTCTGAAAATCAAATTGTAAATTCTTATGTTTTAAAATTATGGTTTTCAAATAAATCTCGGATTATGATAAATTCCATTTTTTCAAAATCATTTTGAAGAATTGTTTTCATTAAAAGCAGTGATGACTAGATGTAAGTTCGAATTGTGTGGCATGCCAAGTTTGGTCTTAACGCATAGGCCGGGTTTGGGGTGTTACATTTTATGGTATCAGAGCCAGTTTCAAAACTCGGCTGTGGTTTGGGTTCAACAAAATTTTTTGTTTAAAACTGTTTTAATTTCTAGACTTTATGTTTTAAAGGTAGTATGGCACCACGATCATTCGGCACCAAGCCAAGTAAGTATTTGTATATTAAATGTTTATTATTGTGATATGAACATAGGAACACTCTAGAACTTTTAGTTTTAAGTGTCGAAAACGGTAGAGATTGGGACTATAGGACGTGATTGCGAAAACAACTTTACCTCTTATATCTCATAAAATATCGTTAATAAACACTGAAATGGTATTCTGATTCATAAAACTTGTAATCAGATTAAATCGAATTAGTCATTATGAGCACTAGAGGACGTGGTCGTGGACGTGGTAGACGTGGCCGTGGTAGAGGACGAGGTGCTAGAGATGCAACTGAAGCACCGGGTCATATGCCGAAAATGGATGCACCTGCTTCACCCGGGAGTGAGACTGGATCACATGACCATTCGAGAGAGGACAATGCTTTGACTCAAGCAATGTTGCAAGTCCTTGAAAGGGTTGCTGGGACTAGAACTGGTCCAGTAGTTCGTGGATCAATTTCGGAACGACTTAAATCAAGTGGTGCCGAGGTTTTTAGAGGTGTCTCCGGTGTAGCTCCGAATGTTGCAGAATATTGGCTCGAGGCTATAGAGTGGATTATGGATGATTTGGAGTGCACCACCGAGCAGAAACTAAGAGGAGCTGTGTCCTTGTTAAGGGACGAGGCGTATCAATGGTGGCTTACTGTTCGAGAAGGCACCGAGGCTGCATTGGTTACTTGGGATTTCTTCAAAGCTACTTTTCAAGGGAAGTACGTCGGGACAAGTTATGTAGATTCCCGGAGGAAGGAATTCCTGAATTTGGTTCAAGGAGATAAGACAGTGGCAGCTTACGAGGCAGAATTTCTTCGTTTGAGCCGATATGCTCGCACAATAGTGCCGACAGATCATGAGCGTTGTGTACGCTTTGAAGATGGGCTGAATGATGAGTTGTGGGTACTGATAGCCCCACAACAAGTACGGATTTTTGCTGTAACACCCCAAACCCGACCCAAACGGTACAACCGGATCTGGTATGTCACTTAAGAGATTTTACATAACATGTCGCATTTTGGAAAACAATTACTAGGTTTACACCTTTATTTCGAAAGCTTAATAATTCATTAAAGTATAAAATATTAAGTAACCAATTATCTTGGTAGATTTTAAATAAAAATCAAAATTTCATGCAGGTCTTAACTTAATTGAAAACGTAAAACTTAAAACCCAGTAATAAAAGCCCAACAAAGTCCCAAGACATAAATGGTAGTCTAGTGGCCCATGGCCTTATTACAAGGAAATTTGAACCCATTAATTAAATGAAAATAAAAAAATTAGACTAAGTCTTTTTGCTGAATTCTCAAAGCTCTATCGCATGGCCACCTTGCTCTCCTCTCCATCCCGGTCCGATGCCCTAAGTGTCACCTGAGATGGTTAAAATTAAAGGGTGAGTCGTGAGACTCAGTGTGCAACCCTTATGCACCATTAGATTTGGGCTTTAGCCCCATAAAACAGAATAATCAAAATATAAGTAACAAAAATAATATGCAAAGCCCAACCCATATCCTAGATGTCCATCCGCTACACGCCCCCGTACCAGCCATTCACACCATTGGGGATTTCTACAATCAACCCACACCGCTACACGCCTTGATGGTAGTCGTACTGCTCATCATCAGATCACGGCAGAAGCCGCTACAACAGATCACGGCAGAAGTCGCTACAACAGATCACGGTAAGGAACCGCTACAACAGATCACAGTAAAAACCGCTACAACATATAACTTCCTCCTTTCATCAAACCCAACCCATGCAATCACATAAAATTAGTATACTTATAACATTTAATCGGATCATTTACTAACCTGGTGATTTGCTTTACCTCTTTGGGTTCCGTCAATATCTTAGGGGTTTTGGCATTTAACAAAACATGTAATACTTATTTTCATTTATTAATCAAACAGATCTAGATGGTGTGGAGAATTACACACCTGATATTGTGAAATCCAAATTCTTAGTCGATGTCCTTGCTATCTGGATCTATTATCCTCAATCTATAGCCTTGCTTAAAAGCCAGAACAATTGCGAAAATAGGCCTCTCCTATATTCGGCTATGGTTAGTATTCTACCGATTATATATATATAAATAAAAAAATCCTCTTACCTTGAAATCCGAAAAGTAACACGATTCTATAACTTAGAGATCTATGCGATTGGCCTCCTTCTTCAAATCCCGGAATGCCGAAAAGAAGAGTGAAATAAGAGATTAGTTTCTAATAGCCATTCGACTAAGGACTTTTGAAAAGCCGGAAGAACATTGAAATCCCGAAATTAATACTTACTTATTGTTTCCTTCAAGATTCGGCACAAGCAAACTCCTTTGAAGAGAATTCGACAACTTCAGGAAGTGAGATCTAAGAATTTCGGCTTTTAGAAGATGTACGAATTGAAGAGATGGCTAAGAGAGATTCGGCCAATGAATATTAAGGAGAAGAATAGAATAATAGAGATGTGATTTCGGCTTTTAGGGATTAAAAGAAGAATAACAATAGAGGTTAAAAGATTCGGTCAACCAGGAAATTTTAGAGAGGAAGAAAGGGTGAAGAAGATGGTGATTTTCGGCTTTTGAGAGGAAGAAGATGAGAAAAGAAAATAAAAGAGAGGCTTCAAAATTTCGGCACACCCCCTCTTTATATAGAAAACCAATTCCTCCCTTTAGCAGAGATTGATTTTGGCCAACACGCCACACATGATAGCTCCTATCCCTTTTCCCTTATCTTAATCTGTTATCTCCTCAAAAATAGCCTTTATCTCGCTTATTATCCTTAAAGACTAAATCCCTAAATAATAGCCTTTATCCGCTTATTATCCACATGAAATAAATATAATAAGATTCCCAAAAAATAGCCTTGTGCCGTCCCCCTTACTCAATTAAGTGTGAAATCTAGCCCTATAACTTGGGCTTCAAGCAACCAAAAATTTGGGCCTTCCTCATGCACTAGTGACGCCACTTATAGCTCACCTTCATTGTGCCCTAGCTCTTTGGGCCACGAGCCCAATATGTCAATTAAACTACTACAACTTCAATTTAAGCCCTTAGAGTGTCTAAACAAAATATTTAAAACAAGGCCTCGGCCCAATTTGAGCCCCAATTGTACCTCAAATTCTCAAATTAATATTTTAAGCATCCAAACACATAAAATGCATGGACTCCAATTATTCAGATGTTACATTTCTACCCCCCTTAAAGAAATTTCGTCCTCGAAATTTCCAACTAACTAGTAATCGTACTACCTAAGTCGCACCACTATGCTTTCGCTGCGCACTCTAATTTCTAAAGCCAAAAAAAATAAACACTTAGTATACTATGGTAGGGTACGCACCATTGTTCGCATCTGGGGCGTCTTCTTCCTCTTGGCGATGTGCTACATAGACCAACGCTGGCTGCCTCACCTCAGCATAACCTGCACCTTTACCTGGTGCTCCATGACCGCGTTCACTACCATTATCGCCCCTAGCTTGTCTGCGGCCTCTTGGTGGTTATTGATCACCTCTCCCAGCCTGATCAGAACCTCGTCCCGCGGGCTGTACCCGATCAATCTGAGGACAGTCCTTAATCAGATGTCCTGTGGATCCACACCTAAAACATCCACCAGTTTTCATTCTGCACTCCCCATAATGCGTCCTCCCACATGTAGGACATGCTCGATTCTGACCCGTCGGAGCACGAGCTGGCCCATCATTCCTAGGCCTTTTCTGATAATTCCCAGATGCTTCTGCTGCTCAAAACTTCTCTTACTCTTACTCCTATCCTTATCCCTTTCTTGTCTCTCGACCTGTTTCACTTCCTCAGCTATTTTAACATTATCTACCAAAACAGCAAAAACTCTCTCCCATTGTGATGCTATCAGAACCCTTAACTCATTCCGCAGCCCATCCTCGAACCGTACACAACGTTCATACTGCATTCTTTGCCATTCCCGAGCGTAGCGGCTCAAGTATGAGAAACTCTACCTCGTACTCTCACCACGGACTTACTTCCCTACACCAGATTCAGGAATGCCTTCCTCTGTGCATCCACGTAGCTGGCCCCAACATACTTCCTTTGAAATGATTCCTTAAAGAAATCCCGACCAATACGATGCATGGCAGTACCCTCTTTCACCGTGAGCCACCACTGATAGGCCTCGTCTCGAAGAAGAGACATGACCCCTTTCAACTTTTCCTCTACCGTGAAGTCTAAGTCATCCATTATGCGCTCAGTCGCTTCCATCCAATACTCAGCTGTGTTAGGGGCTACACCAGAAACTCCCATAAACACTTCTGCCCCATTGGCCTTAAGCCGCTCCGGTACAGATTTCCGTCTCCTGTGCCCATGCCTACTCCAACAACCCTCTCTAAAACCCTTAACATCGCCTGAGATACAGCATCATCTCCGGGCGCCTCATCCCAAAATTCTCCTTCTACAGCCGGTAGTTCCGGCATCTCGTTTCCTGACCCGTGGCCAGACCCTACTGGCTCTGACACGGTCATTCTACCCCTACTGCGTCCAAGCGACGGACGTTTTCGACCCCTTGAACTCATTCCTTCGATTGGCGTTTATCTGATTAAGAATTTTATGGATTATTAGTTTTCTTTCACTAGTTAACCACTAACAGTCTTATGAATAATAGTTTTAAGAGTGGTTCTTTCGAATTCGCATTCACAATACAGTCTCAATTTTGTAACCTCTAACTAAAATAAAACACATACATCATACAAAAATCATCCAAGCACTTACATTCTTCACGTAAAGGTGTTTTCGTTGATTCACTACCGTGGGTATTTTTGTAATTTCATCCTCTGAGGTATTTTCGTAATTTTTCATAATAAAGTTCCTTGTTGATTTCGTGAAGTGAGGGTATTTGGTAATTTTATAATCCGGGGTATTTTGGTAATTTTGAAATGCAGGGGTATTCGGTAATTTTGAAATTCGGGGTATTTGGTAATTTTGCAATCGGGGTAATTTAGTAATTTTGCAAATCGGGGTAATTTGGTAATTGTACAAACCAGGGGTATTTTGGTCATTTGACAAAACAAGGGTAGGTTGGGAATTTTATTCTAACTGAGGATATTTCGATGTTGTTGTTGTTGTTTTTTTTCAAACAGGTACTTTGGGGAAAAATCTAGTTTCATGGTCAAGGTTACTCTTATAAACATGAAATTTTTGGGTAAATTTTCAAAACATAGGTATTTTACAAATTCATGGTCTGGTTGGTAGTTTTCACAAATCAAACGTATTTTGAAAATTTTGCAAAACTTGAGAAATTTTCTTTCTTTTTTTTCAAACTAGGGTGGTTGGTCCCTTTCGGGTTTTAATTATAAGGTTTAGCCCATCAACAAGTCCTCGTAACTAGGGTGAATAGTCACCACACACCAGGTAGGATTCTAGTGAAGAGGAGGTGAGTCGCTAGGACTGCTTAAGTACCAAGCTCTCCACTGAATCTACTCCTAGACATGCGTATGCCCATTGCCACACCCTAACTTGGCTAAGGTGAGCAGTCACTACGCACTGTAGGATTCCAAAGAAAGAGGAGGTGAGTCACTAGGAATTTGCTTAAATACTGGGCTCTTAGGATCCAATCCTAGACATGCGTTTGCCTATTACCACACCCTAGTCTTGCGGCTCGTTCACGGGTTTGTTTAGTGAAGTTAAGTCTTATGAGATTTTAAAAGTTGTTTCAGCTAGGCCTAAAGTCCATCAAGTTCTAATCTAACTATCCTACGTCCCATCAAGCCCATCAAGCCCACATATATGTATCACACAATGGTTGAGTACTTACCGCGGACTTGGGCGGAGACGCGAAGTGCCATCTTGAGCTAACAGACCTGTATAAATATGCATGTTAAGAAAACCCAACTTTAAAAACGTTTTGAGCCCAAAACCCCCAGAGCCGAGTTTTGAATCGGGCTCGATACCAATTTGTAACACCTAAACCCGCCCAAACGCTACAACCGGATCGGTATGTCACTTAAGAGATTTTACATAACATGTCGCATTTTGGAAAACAATTACTAGGTTTACACCTTTATTTGAAAGCTTAATAATTCATTAAAGTATAAAATATTAAGTAACCAATTATATTGGTAGATTTTAAATAAAAACTGAAATTTCATGCAGGTCTTAACTTAATTGAAAACGTAAAACTTAAAACCCAGTAATAAAAGCCCAACAAAGTCCCAAGACATAAATGGTAGTCTAGTGGCCCATGGCCTTATTACAAGGAAATTTGAACCCATTAATTAAATGAAAATTAAAAAAATTAGACTAAGTCTTTTCTTTGAATTCTCAAAGCTCGTCGCATGGCCACCTTGCTCTCCTCTCAGCCCGGTCCGATGCCCTAAGTGTCACCCGAGATGGTTAAAATTAAAGGGTGAGTCGCGAGACTCAGTGTGCAACCCTAATGCACCATTAGATTTGGGCTTTAGCCCCATAAAACAGAATAATCAAAATATAAGTAACAAAAATAATATGCAAAGCCCAACCCATATCCTAGGTGTCCATCCGCTATACGCCCCGTACACCCATTCACACCATTGGGGATTTCTACAATCAACCCACACCGCTTACACGCCTTGATGGCGCCGTCTTGCTCATCATCGAGATCATGGCCGTAGCCACTACAACGAATCACGACAAAGCCGCTACAACAGATCACACGATGGAACCGCTACAGCAGATCACGGTAAAAACCGCTACAACATATAACTTCCTCCTTTCATCAAACCCAACCCATGCAATCACATAAAATCAGTATACTTATAACATTTAATCGGATCATTTACTAACTCGGTGATTTGCTTTACCCTCTTTGGGTTCCCGTCAATATCTTTGGGGTTTCGGCATTTAACAAAACATGTAATACTTATTTTCATATATTAATCAAATAGATCTAGATGGTGTGGAGAATTACACACCTGATATTGCGAAATCCAATATTCTTAGTCGATGTCCTTGCTATCTGGATCTATTATCCTCAATCTATAGCCTTGCTTAAAAGCCGGAACAATTGCGAAAATAGGCCTCTCCTATATTCAGCCATGGTTAGTATTCTACCGATTTTATATATATAAATAAACAAATCCTCTTACCTTGAAATCCCGAAAGTAACACGATTCTATAATTTAGAGATCTATGCGATTGGCCTCCTTCTTCAAATCCCGGAATGCCGAAAAGAAGAGTGAAATAAGAGATTAGTTTCTAATAGCCATTCGACTAAGGACTTTTGAAAAGCCGGAAGAACATTGAAATCCCGAAATCAATACTTACCTATTGTTTCCTTCAAGATTCGGCACAAGCAAACTCCTTTGAAGAGAATTCGGTAACTTCAGGAAGTGAGATCTAAGAATTTTGGCTTTTAGAAGATGTACGAATTGAAGAGATGGCTAAGAGAGATTCAACCAATGAATATTAAGGAGTAGAATAGAATAATAGAGATGTGATTTCGGCTTTTAGGGATTAAAAGAAGAATAACAATAGAGGTTAAAAGATTCGGCCAACCAGGAAATTTTAGAGAGGAAGAAAGGGTGAAGAAGATGGTGATTTTCGGCTTTTGAGAGGAAGAAGATGAGAAAATAAAATAAAGAGAGGCTTCAAAAATTTGGCACACCCCCTCTTTATATAGAAAACCGATTCCTCCCTTTAGCAGAGATTGATTTTGGCCAACAACGCCCACACATGATAGCTCCTATCCCTTTTCCCTTATCTTAATCTGTTATCTCCTCAAAAATAGCATTTATCCGCTTATTATCCTTAAAGACTAAATCCCTAAATAATAGCCTTTATCCGCTTATTATCCACATGAAATAAATATAATAAGATTCCCCAAAAAATAGCCTTGTGCCGTCCCCCTTACTCAATTAAGTGCAGAAATCTAGCCCTATAACTTGGGCTTCAAGCAACCAAAAATTTGGGCCTTCCTCATGCACTAGTGACGCCACTTATAGCTCACCTTCACTGTGTCTTCTAGCTCTTTGGGCCACGAGCCCAATATGTCAATTAAACTACTACAACTTCAATTTAAGCCCTTAGAGTGTCTAAACAAAATATTTAAAACAAGGCCTCAGCCCAATTTGAGCCCCAATTGTACCTCAAATTCTCAAATTAATATTTTAAGCATCCAAACACATAAAATGCACAGACCCAATTATTCAGGATGTTACATTTGCCTCGCTTGTGGAGAAAGCCAAGATAGCCGAAGAGGCTAAGAATTCAGAACGTCAGAACCGGGAAAGAGTCAGAGGCTAGAGGGATTTTAAGTATTCGGGTTCTGCTAAAAGGTTCCAAAAAAGGCCTCGAAATGATGAGCCAGCTCAAGCTACAGCGCCTGTGGTTACCAATCTAAGTCGGGACTGTGCTGACTGTGGGAAGCGACACCCCGGGGAATGTTGGAGGAAAATTGGTGCTTGCTATAAATGTGGTTCCAAGGATCATCAGTATAAGAATTGCCCTCGACGATCTGATACGAATCAGAAAGCTCGTAACCCTGATGCTCAGCCAGCTAGAGGTACTCAGCAGCCACCGAGAGGTCGTGGATCGAGTCGCGGTGGTAATGGTAACGGAAGTGGTCAAGGTACACCGGGTCGAGGTAATGGCTTCAGAGGTAATGCGGAGGCAAGACAACCGGGGTTGGTCTATGCGGTTAGGCGTCGGGAAGATGGCGATGCACCCGATGTGATAAACTGGTACGTTCTTCATCTTTGATGTACCATTATCGCTTTGATAGATATCGGGTCTACCCACTCGTATGTTGGTAGTGCCATATCTGGAAACCTGAATATTAGATCTGAGATTACCGATAGAGAGATGACCGTAATTAGTCCTTTAGAACAGTCGGTAATCGTGAATAAATTATTTAGAGACGTGCCCTTGGAAATTCAAAGAGAAATATTTTTGGCGAATTTGATGGAATTGCCTTTTACGAGTTTGATCTTATTTTGGGCATGGATTGGTTGGTGAAGCACCGGCGAAATTGGATTGTCTTAGAAAAGCAAATGTCAATAAGGGTGTGGATGATGAGAAGGTAGTAATGATAGGCGACGAGCGAAGGAACTTTTTGGCAAATATGGTATCTGCTTTGAAGGCAGAGGAGTTGGTGCGGAAAGGGTATGGAGCATTCCTAGCCTTCATTAGTGCTTTGGATGCCAAGGAACTATCGGTGGAAGGTGTGAGAATGGTGAAAGAATTTTTGGATGTCTTTCAGAAGAACTTCTCAGGTCTACCTCGGATCGGGAAGTAGAATTTGGCATTGAGCTTTTGCCGGAACGACTCCAGTGTCTATTGCTCCTTATAGAATGGCACCGAAGGAGTTAGCGGAGCTTAAAGCTAAAATTCAAGAATTGTTAGATCGGGGATTTATTCGACCGAGTGTGTGTCCGTGGGAGCACCGGTTTTGTTCGTCAAGAAGAAGGATGGGTCGATGCGTTTGTGCATTGATTATAGGCGATTGAATAAATTGACGATCAAGAATAGGTATCCATTGCCGAGAATTGATGACTGTTTGATCAATTGAGAGGAGCTTGAGCTTTTCTCCAAGATTGATTTAAGATCGGGTTATCATCAACTTAAGGTGAAAGAGGCAGATATTCATAAGGCGACATTCGAACTCGTTATGGACATTATGAGTTTTTGGTTATGCCGTTTGGTTTGACCAATGCACCAGCTGCATTTATGGACATGATGAATCGAGTCTTTCAACCTTATCTAGACCGGTTCGTAGTGGTGTTCATAGATGATATCTTGGTATATTCGAGGAATGAAGAAGAGCATGACTCACATTTGCGCATTGTGTTGCAAATTTTGCGAGATAAGCAACTTTATGCCAAATTCAGTAAATGCGAATTTTTGTTGAAGGAAGTGACTTTCTTGGGTCATGTGGTGTCAGCCGAAGGAATAAGAGTTGATCCTCGGAAGGTTGAGGCAGTGTTGGATTGGAAATCGCCGAAGTCAGTGGCTGAAATCCGGAGTTTCTTGGGTTTGGCTGGTTACTATAGACGCTTTGTTGAGGGGTTTTCGTTGATTGTTGCACCTCTAACCAAGCTGTTGCGAAAGGGGGTACTGTATGTGTGGACCGATAAATAGCAAGAAAGTTTCGAGAAACTGAAGAAGATTTTGATGGAAGCGCCAGTACTGATTCAGCCTGAGGCTAGAAAAGAGTTTATCATTTACTGTGATGTGTCACACACGGGTTTAGGATGTGTACTGATGCAAGTTGGAAAAGTGGTGGCTTATGCTTCTCGTCAGTTGAGGCCGCACGAAGTCAACTACCCTACTCATGACTTGGAGTTGGTTGCGATGGTGTTTGCTTTAAAGATTTGGAGGCACTATCTCTATGGTGAGAAGTCGATCATTTATACGGACCATAAGAGTCTTAAGTACCTCCTTACCCAAAAGGAGTTGAACTTGAAACAACGGAGATGGGTGGAGTTGTTAAAGGATTATGATTTCTCAATCGAGTACCATCCTGGAAAGGCTAACGTGGTGGCAGACGCGTTGAGTCGTAAGGTAGTATCGGAGTTAAGAGCAATGTTTGCTCATCTCGGTTTTTGTATGAGGATGGCGATGCTGCTAGCGGAACTTCAGTGTGAAGCCATTGTGGTTAGAAACAGATCAAGGAAAAGCAGTTATTAGATGAAAAGTTGGGTCTTTTAATGAAACAAGTTGAAAGTGGTATAATAGGGGATTTTGGATTAAACAAGGATGCCGTGCTGTGTTTTCGTGGAAGAGTTTGTATGCCCATGGATTCGGATTTGAGACAAATGATTCTACGAGAGGCGCATAGTAGCCCTTATGCTATGCACCCCGGAGGAAATAAGATGTATCGGGATCTCCGTGAGCAAAATTGGTGGCCAAGGTTAAAGCGGGAGGTTACTGATTTTGTAGGAAAGTGTTTGACGTGTCAACAAGTGAAGGCGGAACATCAATTACCATCGGGTTTATTACAACCGGTAAAGATTCCTCTATGGAAATGGGAGCGGATAACGATGGATTTTGTTAGTGGGTTACCCTTAACACCTACTAAAAAAGATTCCGTTTGGGTGGTAGTTGATCGATTGACGAAGACCGCTCATTTTCTACCTATTCGTGCGGATTGCTCGCGCAGAAGTTGGCTAAAATTTGTATGTATCCGAGATTGTGAGGTTGCATGGGATACAAAGTGTCTATCATATCGGACAGGATCCTAGGTTTACATCACGGTTTTGGAAAGCTTTGCATGAGGCTTTGGGAACAAAGTTAAACTTCAAGATCTGGCTTTTCATCCTCAATCGGATGGTCGATCGAGAAAGAGTAATTGATTTTGGAAGACATGTTAAGAGGTTGCGTGATTGACTTCAGAGGTAGTTGGGAGGATTTTCTACCGTTGGCGAGTTCGCGTATAATAACGATTACCAATCCGGTATTCAAATGGCGCCCTATGAAGCGTTATACGATCGTAAAGTGTCGTACCCTACTTGTTGGGTGAATTGGGGAACAGCGGTTGTTGGGTCCTCTGAGTTGATAAGCGAGACGGAATAGAAGGTAAAGGTGATTCGAGCATGGTTAAAGGAAGCTTCGGATAGACAAAAGTCGTATGCGGATCTGAAGCGTAAGGATATTGAGTTTGCGGTGGGAGATCAGGTCTTTCTAAAAGTCTCACCTTGGAAGAAAATTTTCAGATTTGGAAGGAAGGGCAAGTTGAGCCCTAGGTTCATTGGACCGTACCGTGTGTTGAAGCGTGTAGGACCAGTGGCCTATCAGCTTGAATTACCTCCGGAGTTGAGTCAGATTCATAGTGTTTTCCATGTTTCTATGCTGAGGCGTTATAGATCGGATCCATCTCACATTGTACCGGTAGAAGAAGTGGAGTTAAGGCCAGACTAGTCTTTCGAGGAGGAACCAGTGAAAATCTTAGACCGTGATGTTAAGGTGCTAAGAAAGAAGACTGTGCCGTTGGTTAAGGTTCTATGGCGTAATCACGGAGCGGAGGAAGCTACGTGGGAGCCTGAGGACGCAATTCGGCAATAATATCCTCATCTCTTTTAATCTGGTAAATTTTGAGGACGAAAATTTTTTAAGGAGGGTAGAATTGTAACATCCTAAAAATATGAGTATCGATATGTTTCATGTTTTGGTGTTTAGCTTGTGAATGATTAAATTTGTGTGCTTAATATAGTCTTGAGAAGGCATGGATTATTTGGAATTAGAATAAATTTTAGTAATGAGTACTTTATTGAAGTGGAACAAGTGACCCTGATGCTTAAGGTAATTAAATGGCAAAAACTATCATAAGATGAGCTAGTAGCAAGGTGGAATAGGCGCCATGAGTGTTGCTTGAGGGAAGAGGTTCGAATCCCATGGATAGCATTTTGGTGAATCCCATGGATAGCATTTTGGTGACATTTATTTTTTGCTCTTTCTTAGCAAGTGTCGGCCAAGCTCTATTCTTGGTAAGGATGGACTAATTCTTTTATGGTAAGGTGGCTAAAGGTTACGGCAAACATGAATTTAGGGATAGAATTTGCTTGATTTTGGGGATAGGATTTCAAAACTTTTGGAAGGTGGAGGAACATAAGGCACCTCTTAAGGGAGAGTGTTTTGGAAAGGTATGATGGCCAAGTTTGACCATGTATGTGGACGGCATAGGGGGGCTAAGGGGGATGGCCGGTTTTTGGTGCTAGCTTGGTAGGATTAGGTGCTAAATGAGCACATCTCTCATTTGGTTATTTTGGGTGCTTTTCTTAAAAAAAAAATTTCTCCATATTTCCCTTTCCCTAGCCGAATGTGCCATAAGCTTTAGCGAAGCAATTGTTTCTTTTGGCCATTTCTTTCTTTTACCATTTCGGTCTTAGGATTGATTATTCCCCAAATCTTTTTCTTCCCTTTATGACCGAAACCATATAACCATCTAGGACCATTTCTTTTCTTCTCTTTTTCCTCTTCATTGCCGAATGCATATTGGTTTCAAAGTTTCTTCTTGGTTCATCTTCCATCCTTGAGAGCCGAAATACAAACCTCTCATCTCAATTTTTTCTTTTCTTTTTTTACTTCTCACAAAAGACTCACAAACATTTCTCTCTTCCAAAAATTTTCCACTATGGCCGAATGTTGATGACAATCTCCTTAGCCGAATCCTTCTCTCCACATCTATTCACTTCTCAATCATTCTTTTTATTCATACCTTGATCAATCGTAGTGTAGTGGAGTGTCGATCATTTCTTCATCGATAGTCGATCTTAGTCATCGTAAGAACGTGTGGAAAAGGATTTCATCATTCAAGGTAAGGGATTCATTTTATTTCGAGGGGGCTCTATGTTATTTTTTATTTGGCTTATGATGGTATTGATTAATCGATTCTATCATAAGGACCCTATTAATCGACTCTCTTTTTGTGAACGTAAGAACTTCGTGGCAATCAAGATAGGGACAAAAAGGGTTGTTAATAGCGTTTGGAAGAGGGGTGGTTCCGCTATTCCCCCTAAATTCAAATGAAGGACTATTTCAGCAATCCGAGATTTTCCACCGGGTTGTGGACCCTCATCCGGCGAAAATCAATTATTTGAAGTCATTCGTACTCCTGAGCCTTTGACTGTTCGTGGTTCTTCATCGGGTTATATGAACTATCGATCGAGGAGAAATCACAAATAGATGTTGTTCGAGATTCTGAGGGTAAAGATCTAGATCGTTCATCATTAGAATAGCTTTATATTAAATATTAGTGTTCTAATTAAGCGTGATAAATATTTAGGTATCGACGAGCGGGAAAGTATAGTACTCACCGTAATCAGGTGTGTAACTTCACACTTATCTCATAGGTTATACTATGCCGTAAGTATTCGATTAAAAATCGTAAAGTCGGTAAAATTGGAAAATACGATTTATTAGCACTTTTGGTGTGAAAGCATGAAAATGGTATTAAAGTTGTGAAAATTACGAATTTGCCCTTAATAAGCTATATTGTTAAAAAGTGATATTTTGGGCCATATGAATTATTTTTTATAAATTGGCCAAGTGAGAAAATTGTGAAAAGGGCCTCATGTGTATATATGGGCCAAAGCGCTAGATCGATATATGGGCCAAAAGCGCTAGATCGATATAAGGGCCAAAATTGCTAGATCGTTAAATGGGTTAAATTGTTATTTTGACTAATGGGCCAAGTTGATAACTTGTAATACGGGTTTTTTTTGTTGAAATTTACCTTATGAATATATTGTGATGCATTCTATATATACATGACTGCATGGGTTGGGATAATTGACGAAGAGAAGAAAGGCCTGTTGCCAAAATCTAGTTCGGTGACACTGTCACAATCTAGTTCGGTGACTCTGTCACAATCTAGTTCTGTGGCTCTGCGACAAATATTTTAAATGGCTTAATGCCTGTGATTGGTGTGTTGGCGGGGTGGGTTGACTTGAACCCCACAGGTGTGATGGTTGGTACGGGTGGTGTGTAGCGGATGGAAATTAGGCTTGGTTGGGAATTGCATATCACATGCATTTTTTTATATTTGATTTATATATTGTATTTTTGTAAATGGGCTCAAGCCCAATTTAATGCTTAAATGGATTTGGCCCAGTGGACACGGTAAGTGGGTTACACATTGACTTCTAAGTAACTCACCCTATTTTTCTTACCCTTATCAGGTAATAATAATTGATGGAGGCTTGGGCCGGGGATGTGAAACACCCCAAACCCAGCCCACGAGTCCTGACCGGATCTGGTATGTTCCTCGAGTAAACATTTTCGTTTGTTACTTAGGAAAAATTCGTGTGGTTCGAAGATGGATTTGCTTGTGTTGGGTTCAATTGAAAACCTTGTATATATTTTTTTTTACGAAAAACCATTTAACCTTGATTTAAGCTTAATCGTATAGTAATAAACTCCAATAAAAAGCATGCATAAACAGTTCATATTAACGGCCTTATTACATCAAAACAAACCCAAATAATTTAAAGTACTTAAATGAAATAAAATAAATTCCTTTCTTGAGCATGGCCATCCCTAAGCTTCGCAGTCAGGTCCATCACCTTTGTCCATCACACGAAAAGTAACCCCACAACGGGGTGAGTCAATGAGACTCAATGTGTAACCACAACACTAAGTCCTAACAAACTCGGGCATACAAGTCATACATGTACATATAACATTTAAATAATATGATGCAAACCCGAACCCAAACCTAGTTATCATCCGCTACACATCACCCGTACCAACCTGCACACCGTGGGGACTACTAAGTCAACCCTCCATCCGCTACACACCATCGAAGGCAGTCGCTACAGTCGACGTGCTCATCGCCCTTATAAATATTTGTGGACTTAGGTCACCACATTCAAACATCGTGGTCTTAGGTCACCACATTCAGATATCGTGGTCTTAGGTCACCACATTCAAATACCGTGGTCTTAGGTCACCACATTCAAATATCGTGGTCTTAGGTCACCACATTCACTTCCCCTTTTCAATAACCCATATGCCCCATATCATACTTATTATGCATTAATC
The DNA here is from genome assembly GCA_025698515.1 of Gossypium sturtianum. NCBI lineage: Eukaryota > Viridiplantae > Streptophyta > Magnoliopsida > Malvales > Malvaceae > Gossypium > Gossypium sturtianum. Next base: position 67,272,479 of record CM046949.1, on the reverse strand, counting down.
ATGCCAACTTTCACATTCTTATAACTTATCACATGTTAAATATAACATATTTCATAATCCTAGTAGGAGTAGGAAACGTACCTGAGTACTTTGTACCATAACATGGTACCTTGGCCATATTCTTGCACATTCTTATAATCACACATAGATTAATTATTGCCATAACTATATTAAGAAATAGTGTGAGGTACACACCTGATATGCTTAACGAATTCCTTGAAATCTCGAAAACCGATCTCTTTGTTTTAGATATTAAGTTCCTACATTTGATCAATCACTTACTATTTAGTAAAAGCTTATTCGGCCATAAGACTAAATCCCAGAAGGATTATTGTAACCAAAACTTACCTTGTGCCGATTGGATTAAAAATCAAATCCGAAACCTTGCCGAGTTCCTTCTTGAAATCGGCTAGCCACCAAATCACTTAGCTATGTCGGTTTCCGGCTTTTGAATAAATAAGAAACAGATTCTAAATACCAAAAATAGGCCTTGGCCGAATACCTCATATGCTTACCTTGTCGATTCTAAAATTCGAAAAGAATCACTTGCTTAGGAGTTTTCGAAATACCTATAGACTTATATTAGATTCGATTTCATCCTTAAACATAATAAATGGCCTTTGGCCGAATATTCACATATCTTACCTTGATTCTTTAAATCCAGAAAAGTAGTCTCTTCTCCTGGTAGTCGACAATATACAAAATCCCGAAAGATCTCATTGTAGTTTCGGCCAAGAGATACAAATGGCATTAGAATCTTAATCTTGGGCTTGAAGAAAAGAAATATAAGGATAGATCCTTACCCTTACTACGTAAGTCGACCCACTCTTGCTTGAAGCTCCACAAAGATTCGGCTATGGAGACTAGATAGTGATAAAAAAGAGGTTTGGCTTTTGATGGATTGGAAAGAAAAGAAATCGGCTATGGTGGTATCTTGAATTTTAGGCTTTGGCTAACAAAAAGAAGAAGAACAAGGCTCTAGGGAATTTCGGCAGAGAGAGGAGAATTTGCTTAGGAAATTCGGCAAAGGAAGAGTGAATGAATGAATGGCCTCTTTTTCTAGTAGCCGAAATTACTAGCTAGAGTCCCTTACTTGGCCACCACTCTCCCTTATTTTGATAGCTTTATCTCTTTAATTTTTAAAATTAAAGAATAAATCCTCATTTATCTCTCTTAAAATAATCTAAAATAAATCCATTATTTATCCACCCTTAGTAAATTTAAAGAGAATAAAACTCCTCTTTTAAAAGCCTTGTTGCCGCCCAACTCCCTTGCTCCTTGCAGCAAAATAAAACTCTTTTATTTTGCTTCCCTCGCACATGAACCTTGGCCCAATACTCCTGTATGTGGTGCCATTTCCGGAGAGGCCCTAAGTGGCATCTTGAGTGCCACTTTTCCAAGCCCATTTGTGTGTCATATTTCACATACATTTTCTCTTAAGGCCACCTTTCCTTAGTTTCCTCTTTTAGACTTGAAAACTCAACATTTTCTAAGTCATTTCCTTATATTTCAAGTTTCCAAAACGTTCGTTTCCCTCCTTTAACCTAACATTTCCTTACATTTCCAAGTTTCAAAAATGTTCGCTTTCCTCTTTTGAATCATTTTTAAATCATTTCCTTACATTTCCTAGTTTCCAAAAATGTCCACTTTAAACTTAACATTTCTATACATTTCCGTGTTTCAAAATTCATTCATAACACATAAGACATGTCATTTCGCATACAATTAAACCGAAAATGCATAGGCCCTTTCGAGGATGTTACAGTTCTACCCCTTAAAATAATTTCGTCCTCGAAATTTCTAGCTAAAATAATTGAGGGTATTGTTGTCGCATTGCCTCTTCTGGCTCCCACGAAGCTTCCTTCGCTCCATGATTGCGCCATAACACTTTAACTAGAGGAACTGATTTCCTTCGTAGCACTTTCACGTCTCGTTCCAAGATCTGAATCGGCTCTTCTTCGTAGGATAAGTCTGGCCTTAGCTCCACCTCTTCAACCGGTACTACGTGAGATGGATCCGATCGATATCGACGTAGCATGGAAACATGGAATACGTCGTGCATCTGCTTCAACTCCGGTGGCAACTCTAACTGATACGCCACTGGTCCAACTCACTTCAACACTCGATAGGGCCCTATAAACCTTGGGCTTAACTTCCCTTTGCGACCAAACCTCATCACCTTCTTCCAAGGCGAGACTTTCAGAAACACTTGGTCCCCCACTTCAAACTCTATTTCCTTCCGTTTGAGGTCCGCGTACGACTTTTGTCTATCAGATGCTTCCTTCAACCGCGCCTCAATTGTCTCAACCTTCTCTTGATTCGCCACTAACTCGACCCAAAACTCGACGTTCTCCTAACTCGGTCCAACACGTAGGAGTTCGACACCTCCGACCGCATACAATGCTTCATCACGGTGCCATCCGAATGTGGCTTGATAGCCGTTGTTGTATGGAAACTCGCTAAAGGCAAATACTCCTCCCAACTTCCTCGAAGTCCATCACACGACCCCTCAACATATCCTCTAACACTTGGATTACTCGTTGACCGCCCGTCCGATTGTGGATGAAAGGCCGTAGTGAAATCCAACTTAGTGCCTAACGCTTGATGAAGTGCCCTCTAAAACCGAGACGTAAATCACGGGTCTCTATCCAAAATAATTGACACTGGCACTCCATGCAACCTTACAATTTCCGCCACGCATACAATCTTGCCAACTTCAAGAGAATAGTCGACTCTCACGAAATGAAGTGTGCGGACTTGGTCAAACAGATCCACTATTACCCATATCGAGTCCTTCTTAGCGGTGTAAGGGGAAGCCCACTAACGAAGTCCATGGTGATTCTCTCCCACTTCCATCTGCGGAATCTCGATTGGTGAAGTAATCCCGATGGAACTTGGTGTTCGGCTTTAACTTGGCGACACGCCGGACATTTTCCCACAAATTCGGTAACTTCCCGTTTAAGATCAAAGCCACCAAAACTGTTCCTTAGATCCTCTGTACAACTTAGTGCCTCTGGGATGCATAGCATAAGGGCTACTATGCGCTTCCCGAAGAATCCTCCGTCTTAGGTCCTTGTCCTTAGGCATACATACCTTTCCCTTGAAGCACAATACTCCCTCATCATTAACACCATAATCCTCTAACTCTCCGTTCCGTACTTGTTGTAACTTAACACTTAGATCCTCATCCACCAACCGAATTTCCTTTACCTCATTTAACCATGTTGGTTTGACTTGCAATTCCGCCAATAGGTCGCCATCATCATCTGAGACTCAAGTGTGCGAACAACGCCTCGGATTTGATACAACCTTCTGACTCAGGGCATCCGCCACTACATTTGCCTTGCATGGATGATACTCTAACGAACAATCATAGTCCTTCAATAATTCTACCCACCTTGGCGCCTCAAGTTTAACTCATTCGAGTCAACAAGTACTTGAGGCTCTTGTGGTCCGTGTAGATCACCGACTTTTCTCCATAAAGGTAGTGCCTCCACACCTTAAGAGCAAAGACCACCGCCGGTTCCAAGTCATGCGTCGGGTAGTTAACCTCGTGAGGCCTTAGTTGTCGAGACGCATAAGCTACCACCTTTCCATCTTGCATTAGAACACAACCTAATCCCGTATGCGAAGCGTCACAAGATTACCACAAAATCCTTTTACGCCTCAGGTGAATCGAAGAACTCAGTACCTCGGTCAAAACCCTCTTAAGCTTCTCGAAGCTATCCTATTGCTTATCCGTCCATACAAAGGGTACTTCTTTCCTTAACAACTTTGTCAAAGGCGCGGCTATTGACGAGAACCCTTCCACGAACCTTTTGTAATAGCTCACAAACCTAAGAAACTACGAATCTCAGCCACGGACTTAGGTGGTTTCCAATCTAGTACTGCCTCAATCTTCTTAGGGTCCACCCTTATTCCTTCCGCAAACACCACATGCCCTAAGAATGCAACCTCCTTAAGCCAAAACTCGCACTTGCTGAATTTGGTATATAGCTTCTTCTCCCTTAACACTTGCAACACTTTCCGGAGATGCTCGTCATGTTCTTCCTCAGACTTGGAGTATACTAGGATATCGTCGATGAACACAACAACGAATCGATCCAAGTAGGGTTGAAAAACCCGGTTCATCATATCCATGAACGCGGCTGGGGCGTTCGTCAACCCAAACAGCATTACCACAAACTCAAAATGGTCGTACCTTGTCCTAAAGGCCGTTTTATGGATATCTGCCTCTTTCACCTTCAACTGATGATATCCAGACCTTAGATCGATCTTTGAAAATACGGCGGCCCCCTTAAGCTGATCGAACAAGTCGTCTATCCGTGGCAAAGGATACTTGTTCTTGATGGTCAACTTATTTAACTAACGATAATCTATGCACATTCGCATAGTTCCGTCCTTCTTCTTCACAAACAGGACCGGTGCTCCCCACGGAGACACACTGGGTCGAATAAACCCACGATCTAACAATTCTTGAATCTGAGCCTTGAGCTCAACTAACTCCTTTGGCGCCATTCAGTATGGAGCGATTGACACCGGAGCTGTTCATGGTAGCAAGTCTATTCCAAATTCCACCTCCCTATCTGGGGGTATTCCTGGTAGCTCCTCTGGAAAAACATCCACGAAGTCCCTTACCGTTCTAACTCCACTAATTCCCCCTTCTTTTGCGTCCACAGCACTAACGAAGGCCAGAAATGCCTTGTACCCTTTCCGGACAATTTTCTCCACCTTTAACGCCGAAACTACATTAGACAGGTAATTTCTCCTTTCTCCTATCATAATAACCACCTCATCCTCCGGGGTCCTTAACTCCATTCGCTTAGCCGCACAATCCAACACGGCTCGATGCTCTACCAGCCAGTCCATGCCAAGTATGATATCGAATTCTCCGAAGGGTAGTTCCATTAAGTCAGCAGGAAATACTACGCCTTGGATTTCCAAGGGTACACTCCGAAAGATCTCATTCACCACTACAGTTTGACCTAGTGGGCTTACTACAGTCATCTCCCTATCAGAAAGTTCAGAGTCTAGGCCTAGTGTTTCCACTACACTACATGCAACATAGGAGTGAGTCGAGCCCACATCAATCAGAGCATAATAAGGTTTTCCAAATATAAGGAACGTACCGGTTATAACGTCCGGCGCGTCTCCATCCTCCCTCCGGTGAACTGCATAAACCAAACCCGGTTGCCTTGCCTCAGTATTAGCAGCACCTCTGCCCGGTGTTCCACGTCCTCTGCCAGCACCATTACCTCTATTATTCGGACCACGACCTCGGCCGAGGTCGCTGCCCACCTCTACCGCTTGATTAACATTACGAGCTACGGTTGATTTCTATCTGGTTTCATAGGACAATCCTTGATCATATGGTCCTTGGACCCACACTTGAAACATCCCCTTGTCCTCTTCCAACACTCTCCTAGGTGCCTCTTCCCACACTGATCACAAGTACGATCATCGCCTCTCCTGTACTGGGCTTATCGACCTCGCGGCCCATCAACTCTAGGCCTTTTATTCCCAAATGATCCTCGATGATCCATAGCCTCTTTTCGCTGTTTGGCCGAAGTTACGCTTTGTAGAGTCCTTAATCCCTTCAGCTACCTTAGCTTTCTCTACTAAAGTAGAAAACTCCCTGCCTCGATGCGGGGCTATCAACAACCTCGAGATCATCCCTTAGTCCGTCCTCAAACCGAACACACCGTTCATGCTCGTAGCCACTACTCCCGAGCATATCGGCTCAACCTCGAAAACTCACTTCATACTCCGCTACTGGATTTGTTCCCTTGAACCAACCCGAAATGCTTTCTTTGCGCATCAATATAATCGGTACCAACATCTTACGATACGCCGCCTTAACATATTCCCAAGTGAGATCCTCAGGTGTGGCACCATCCCGAATCGTGAGCCACCATTGATAGGCTTCGCCGGAAGTAGTGCCACCATTCCTTTCGGCCTCAGCAGATTAAATCGAGCTCGTCCATAATTCGCTCGGTTGCCTCCAACCAATACTCGGTCATCTTGGGTGCCACACCAGATACACCACGAACCACCTCGGCCCCATTGGCTCTGGAGTCGCCGGGCATGATTTACGAGCTCCCATACCTCCACCGCTCCGACCACCATCTCAAGCACTCGCGCAAAGCATTGCTCGCGACATCGCATCATCCCCGCCCCGATCTTGCTGCTCAACACCAACAGCTGGTGGTGGCGGTGGTGGTACCTCATTTTCGGACCCTTGTCTAGACCTAACGGGTTCCGACACGGTCATTCCGCCTCTACCACGTCCCGCACATTACGACCACGCCCCTAGAACTCATGTCACGATCGCGCTTTAATCGATTAAGGAATTTTTATGCATTAGTATTTTGTTCCATTGTTTATCCATGAAGAAATTTTATGAAAGAAGTTTAGAAGTAGTTCTTTCGATCGATCAAAGTTTCAAGTCTTCTATCCCGATTTAAAGTAGCACATTCATTCAACACACATTCATCATTCAAACATTTTCATCTTATTCCTATCCTGTGGGTATTTTCGTCATTTCACCTACTGAGGGTATTTTGGTAATAATCGGGGTCAATTTAAAAATTTTGTAAATTAGGGTAATTTCGCAAATTTTTCAATTCGTGGTTCCTTGGTGATTTTATGAAATAAGGGTATTTCGGTAATTTTGAAATCCGGGGTATTTTGGTAAAATTCAAACTAGGGTGGTGGTCCTTTCGGGTTTTAATTATAAGGTTTAGCCCATCAACGAGTCCTCATAACTAGGGTGAATAGTCACCACGCACTGTAGGATTCCAGCGAAGAGGAGGTGAGTCGCTAGGATCTGCTTAAATACTAAGCTCTCCTGAATCCACTCCTAGGCATTCGTCGCCTATTGCCACACCCTAACTCGACTAAGGTGAATAAATACTACACACCGGGTAGGATTCCAGTGAAGAGGAGGTGAGTCACTAGGATCGCTTAAATACCAAGCTCTTAGGATCCAATCCTAGACATGCGTATGACCAGTTTACCACACCCTAGTCTCTTGCGGCTCATTAACGGGTTTGTTTAGTGAAATTAAGTCTTATGAAAATTTAAGAAGTGGTTTAAACTAAGCCTATAGTCTATCGAGTCTATTTAAACTAGTCTACGCCCCATAAAGCCCATAAAGCCCACATGTATATTACACAATGGTTTAGGGTACTTACAGCGGACTTGCCTCGGAGACTTAGGTGCCATCTTGAGCTAATGCACTGTTATCCTTTAAAGAGCCCATTTTAGAAAACGTTTTGGAGCCAAGAACCCCAGAGCCGAGTTTTGAACCGGGCTCGATACTAAATCGAAACACTCCAAACCCGCCCACGAGTCCCGACCAGGATGCGGTATGTTCCTCGAGTAAACATTTGAAAGTCCGTTTGTTACTTAGGAAAAAATCGTGTGGTTCGAAGATGGATTTGCTTGTTTTGGGTTCAATTGAAAACCTTGTATATATTTTTTTACGAAAAACCATTTAACCTTGATTTAAGCTTAATCGTAGAGTAATAAACTCCAATAAAAAGCATGCATAAACAGTTCATATTAACGGCCTTATTACATCAAAACACACCCAAATAATGTAAAGTACTTAAATGAAATAAAATAAATTCCTTCTTTGCCGAGCATGGCCATCCCTAAGCTTCTCATAGTCAGGTCCATCACCGTCCATCACACGAAAAGTAATCCCACAACGGGTGAGTCAACAGACTCAATGTGTAACAACAACACTAAGTCCTAACAAACTTAGGCATACAAGTCATACATGTACATATAACATTTAAATAATATGATGCAAACCCGAAATCAAACCTAGTTACCATCCGCTACACATTACCCGTACCAACTTTTCGCACACCGTGGGGACTACTAAGTCAACCCTCCATCCGCTACACACCATCGAAGCGCCGTCTGCGCAATGACGTGCTCATCGCCTCTTATAAATATTTGTGGTCTTAGGTCACCACATTCGGACATATCGTGGTCTTAGGTCACCACATTCAGATATCGTGGTCTTAGGTCACCATATTCAAATACCGTGGTCTTAGGTCACCACATTCAAATATCGTGGTCTTAGGTCACCACATTCACTTCCCCTTTTCAATAACCCATATGCCCCATATCATACTTATTATGGATTAATCATGCCAACTTTCACATTCTTATAACTTATCACATGTTAAATATAACATATTTTATAATCCTAGTAGGAGTAGGAAACGTACCTGAGTACTTTGTACCATATCATGGTACCTTAGCCATATTCTTGCACATTCTTATAATCACATATAGATTAATTATTGCCATAACTATATTAAGAAATAGTGTGAGGTACACACTGATATGCTTAACGAATTCCTTGAAATCCCAAACCGATCTCTTGTTTTAGATCTTAAGTTCCTACATTTGATCAATCACTTACTATTTAGTAAAAGCTTATTCGGCCATAAGACTAAATCCGAAGGATTATTGTAACCAAAACTTACCTTGTGCCGATTGGATTAAAAATCAAATCCCGAAACCTTTGCCGAGTTCCTTCTTGAAATCGGCTAGCCACCAAATCACTTAGCTATGTCGGTTTTCGCTTTTGAATAAATAAGAAAACGATTCTAAATACCAAAAATAGGCCTTGGCGGAATACCTCATATGCTTACCTTGTGGATTCTAAAATCCGAAAAGAATCACTTGCTTAGGAGTTGTCGAAATACCTATAGACTTATATTAGATTCGATTTCATCCTTAAACATAATAAATGGCCTTTGGCCGAATATTCACATATCTTACCTTGATTCTTTAAATCCCGAAAAGTAGTCTCTTCTCCCGGTAGTCGACAATATACAAAATCCGAAAGATCTCATTGTAGTTTCGGCCAAGAGATACAAATGGCATTAGAATCTTAATCTTGGGCTTGAAGAAAAGAAATATAAGGATAGATCCTTACCCTTACTACAGAAGTCGACCCACTCTTGCTTGAAGCTCCACAAAGATTCGGCTATGGAGACTAGATAGTGATAAAAGAGGTTTCGGCTTTTGCTGGATTGGAAAGAAAGAAATCGGCTATGGTGGTATCTTGAATTTTCGGCTTTGGCTAACAAAAAAGAAGAAGAACAAGGCTCTAGGGAATTTCGGCAGAGAGAGGAGAATTTGCTTAGGAAATTCGGCAAAGGAAGAGTGAATGAATGAATGGCCTCTTTTTTCTAGTAGCCGAAATTACTAGCTAGAGTCCCTTACTTGGCCACCACTCTCCCTTATTTTGATAGCTTTATCTCTTTAATTTTTAAAAATTAAAGAATAAATCCTCATTTATCTCTCTTAAAACTAATCTAAAACAAATCCATTATTTATCCACCCTTAGCAGAAATTTTAAGAGAATAAAACTCCTCTTTTAAAAGCCTTGTTGCCGTCCAACTCCCTTGCTCCTTGCAAAGAAAATAAAACTCTTTATTTTTCTTCCCTGCAGTGTGAACCTTGGCCCAATACTCCTGTATGTGGTGATATTTCCAGGGGCCCTAAGTGGCATCTTTGTGCCACTTTTCCAAGCCCATTTGTGTGTCATATTTCACATACATTTTCTCTTAAGGCCACCTTGCCTTAGTTTCCTCTTTTAGACTTGAAAACTCAACATTTTCTAAGTCATTTCCTTATATTTCAAGTTTCCAAAAACATTCGTTTCCCTCCTTTAACCTAACATTTCCTTACATTTCCAAGTTTCCAAAAATGTTAAGCTTTCCTCTTTTGAATCATTTTTAAATCATTTCTTACATTTCCTAGTTTCCAAAATGTCCACTTTAAACTTAACATTTCTATACATTTCAGCATTTCAAAAATTCATTCATAACACATAAGACATGTCATTTCGCATACAATTAAACCGAAAATGCATAGGCCCTTTTCGAGGATGTTACAGTTCTACTCTCTTAAAATAATTTCGTCCTCAAATTTCTAGCTAAAATAATTGAGGGTATTGTTGTCGCATTGCCTCTTCTCGGCTCCCACGAAGCTTCCTTCGCTCCATGATTGCGCCATAACACTTTAACTAGAGGAACTGATTTTCTTCGTAGCACTTTCACGCCTCGTTCCAAGATCTCGAATCGGCTCTTCTTCGTAGGATAAGTCCGCCTTAGCTCCACCTCTTCAACCGGGTACTACGTGAGATGGATCCGATCGATATCGACGTAGCATGGAAACATGGAATACGTCGTGCATCTGCTTCAACTCCGGTGGCAACTCTAACTGATACGCCACTGGTCCAACTCACTTCAACACTCGATAGGGCCCTATAAACCTTGGGCTTAACTTCCCTTTGCGACCAAACCTCATCACCTTCTTCCAAGGCGAGACTTTCAGAAACACTTGGTCCCCCACTTCAAACTCTATTTCCTTCCGTTTGAGGTCCGCGTACGACTTTTATCTATCAGATGCTTCCTTCAACCGTGCCTGAATTGTCTCAACCTTCTCTTCAGATTCTGCCACTAACTCTGGACCCCAAACTCGACGTTCTCCTAACTCAGTCCAACACGTAGGAGTTCGACACCTCCGACCGCATAACGCTTCATACGGTGCCATCCGAACGTCGGCTTGATAGTCGTTGTTGTATGCAAACTTTGCTAAAGGCAAATACTCCTCCCAACTTCCTCTCAAGTCCATCACACAAACCTCAACATATCCTCTAACACTTGGATTACTCGCTCGATTGCCCGTCCATTTGTGGATGAAAGGCCGTAGTGAAATCCAACTTAGTGCCTAACGCTTGATGAAGTGCCCTCTAAAACCGAGACGTAAATCCCGGTCTCTATCCGAAATAATTGACACCGGCACTCCATGCAACCTTACAATTTCCGCCACGCATAATCTTGCCAACTTCAAGAGAATAGTCGATTCTCACCGGAATGAAGTGCGCGGACTTGGTCAAACAGTCCACTATTACCCATATCGAGTCCTTCTTAGCAGGTGTAAGGGGAAGCCCACTAACGAAGTCCATGGTGATTCTCTCCCACTTCCATCGCGGAATCTCGATTGGGTGAAGTAATCCCGATGGAACTTGGTGTTCGGCTTTAACTTGGCGACACGCCGGACATTTTCCCACAAATTCGGTAACTTCCCGTTTAAGATCAAAGCCACCAAACTGTTCCCTTAGATCCTGTACAACTTAGTGCCTCGGGATGCATAGCATAAGGGCTACTATGCGCTTCCCAAGAATCCTCCGTCTTAGGTCCTTGTCCTTAGGCATACATACCTTTCCCTTGAAGCACAATACTCCTCATCATTAACACCATAACCCTCTAACTCTCCGTCCGCACTTGTTGTAACTTAACACTTAGATCCTCATCCACCAACCGAATTTCCTTTACCTCATTTAACCATGTTGGTTTGACTTGCAATTCTCGCCAATAGGTCGCCATCATCATCTGAGACTCAAGTGTGCGAACAACGCCTCGGATCCGATACAACCTTCCGACTCGTGGCATCCGCCACTACATTTGCCTTGCTCGGATGATACTCTAACGAACAATCATAGTCCTTCAATAATTCTACCCACCTTCATTGTCTCAAGTTTAACTCCTTACGAGTCAACAAGTACTTGAGGCTCTTGTGGTCCGTAGATCACCGACTTTTCTCCATAAAGGTAGTGCCTCCACACCTTAAGAGCAAAGACCACCGCCGCCGCGGTTCCAAGTCATGCGTCGGGTAGTTAACCTCGTGAGGCCTTAGTTGTCGAGACGCATAAGCTACCACCTTTCCATCTTGTATTAGAACACACCCTAATCCCGTATGCGAAGCGCCACAAGACACCACAAAATCCTTTTCCGCCTCAGGTGAATCGTAATCGTGCCTCGGTCAAAACCCTCTTAAGCTTCTCGAAGCTCTCCTGTTGCTTATCCGTCCATACAAAGGGTACTTCTTTCCTTAACAACTTTGTCAAAGGCGCGGCTATTGACGAGAACCCTTCCACGAACCTTCTGTAATAGCCTGCCAAACCTAAGAAACTACGAATCTCAGCCACGGACTTAGGTGGTTTCCAATCTAGTACTGCCTCAATCTTCTTAGGGTCCACCCTTATTCCTTACGCAAACACCACATGCCCTAAGAATGCAACCTCCTTAAGCCAAAACTCGCACTTGCTGAATTTGGCATATAGCTTCTTCTCCCTTAACACTTGCAACACTTTCCGGAGATGCTCGTCATGTTCTTCCTCAGACTTGGAGTATACTAGGATATCGTCGATGAACACAACAACGAATAGATCCAAGTAGGGTTGAAAACCCGGTTCATCATATCCATGAACGCGGTGTGGGGCGTTCACAACCCAAACAAACATTACCACAAACTCAAAATGGTCGTACCTTGTCCTAAAGGCCGTTTTATGGATATCCGCCTCCTTCACCTTCAATCGATGATATCCGGACCTTAGATCGATCTTTGAAAATACGGTGGCCCTTTAAGGTGATCAAACAAGTCGCCTATCCGTGGCAAAGGATACTTGTTCTTGATGGTCAACTTATTTAATCGGCGATAATCTATGCACATTCGCATAGTTACGTCCTTCTTCTTCACAAACAGACCGGTGCTCTCCCCACGGAGACACACACCGGGTCGAATAAACCCACGATCTAACAATTCTTGAATCGAGCCTTGAGCTCAACTAACTCCTTTGGCGCCATTCGGTATGGAGCGATTGACACCTGAGTCTGTTCATGGTAGCAAGTCTATTCCAAATTCCACCTCCCTATCTGGGGGTATTCCTGGTAGCTCCTCTGGAAAAACATCCACGAAGTCCCTTACCGTTCTAACTCCACTAATTCCCCCTTCTTTTGCGTCCACAGACTAACGAAGGCCAGAAATGCCTTGCACCCTTCCCGGACAATTTTCTCCACCTTTAACGCCGAAACTACATTAGCATGTGTAATTTCTCCTTTCTCCTATCATAATAACCACCTCATCCTCCGGGGTCCTTAACTCCATTCACTTAGCCGCACAATCCAACACGGCTCGATGCTCTACCAGCCAGTCCATGCCAAGTATGATATCGAATTCTCCGAAGGGTAGTTCCATTAAGTCAGCAGGAAATACTACGCCTTGGATTTCCAAGGGTACACTCCGAAAGATCTCATTCACCACTACAGTTTGACCTAGTGGGCTTACTAAAGTCATCTCCCTATCAGAAAGTTCAGAGTCTAGGCCTAGTGTTTCCACTACACTACATGCAACATAGGAGTGAGTCAAGCCCACATCAATCAGAGCATAATAAGGTTTTCGAAATACAAGGAACGTACCGGTTATAACATCCGACGCGTCTCCATCCTCCCTCTGGTGAACTGCATAAACCAAACCCAGTTGCCTTGCCTCAGTATTAGTAGCACCTCTGCCCGGTGTTTCACGTCCTCTGCCAGCACCATTACCTCTATTATTTGGACCACGACCTCGGCTGAGGTTCTTTGTCCACCTCTACCGCTTGATTAACATTCTGAGCTATCGGTCGATTTCTATCTGGTTTCATAGGACAATCCTTGATCATATGGTCCTTGGACCCACACTTGAAACATCCCCTTGTCCTCTTCCAACACTCTCCTAGGTGCCTCTTCCCACACTGATCACAAGTAGGATACTGCCCTCCTGTACCAGTTTGCTGACCTCGCAGCCCATCAACTCTAGCCCTTTTATTCCCAAATGATCCTGATGATCCAAAGCCTCTTTTCTGCCTGTTTCGGTCGAAGTTCTGCTTTGTAGAGTCCTTAATCCCTTCAGCTACCTTAGCTTTCTCTACTAAAGTAGAAAACTCCCGTTCCTGATGCGGGGCTATCAACAACCTTAGATCATCCCTTAGTCCGTCCTCAAACCGAACACACCATTCATGCTCCGTAGCCACTACTCCCGAGCATATCGGCTCAACCTCGAAACTCGACTTCATACTCGCTACTGATTTGTTCCTTGAACCACCTTCTAAATGCTTTCTTTGCGCATCAATATAATCGGTACCAACATCTTTCGATACGCCGCCTTAACATATTCCCAAGTGATATCCTCGGTGTGGCACCATCCCGAATCGTGAGCCACCATTGATAGGCTTCGCGCAAAGTAGTGCCACCATTCCTTTCTTTCTCCTCGGCGATTAAATCGAGCTCGTCCATAATTTGCTCGATTGCCTCCAACCAATACTCGGTGCGTCTTGGGTGCCACACCGATACACCACGAAACACCTCGGCCCCATTGGCTCTGAGTCGCCGCCGCACTGATTTCGAGCTCCCATACCTCCACCGCTCCACCACCATCTTAAGCACTCGCAACATTGCTCTGCGACATTTGCATCATTCCCCGTCGATCTTGCGCCAACACCAACAACGGTGGTGGTGGTGGCGGTGGTGGTACCTCATTTTCGGACCCTTGTCTAGACCTAACGGGTTTCGACACGGTCATTCTCGCCTCTACCACGTCCCGCGCACATTACGACCACGTCCCCTAGAACTCATGTCTACGATCGCGCTTTAATCTGATTAAGGAATTTTTATGCATTAGTATTTTGTTCCACTGTTTATCCAAAGAAATTTTATGAAAGAAGTTTAGAAGTAGTTCTTTCGATCGATCAAAGTTTCAAGTCTTCTATCCTAATTTAAAGTAGCACATTCATTCAACACACATTCATCATTCAAACATTTTCATCTTATTCCTATCCTGTGGGTATTTTCGTCATTTCACCTATAGGGGTATTTTGGTAATAAATCGAGGTCAATTAAAAATTTTGTAAATCGGGGGTAATTTCGCAAATTTTTCAATTCGAGGTTCCTTGGTGATTTTATGAAATAAGGGTATTTGGTAATTTTGAAATCCGGGGTATTTTGGTAAAATTCAAACTAGGGTGGTTTGGTCCTTTCGAGTTTTAATTATAAGGTTTAGCCCATCAACGAGTCCTCATAACTAGGGTGAATAGTCACCACGCACTGTAGGATTCAGCGAAGAGGAGGTGAGTCGCTAGGGATCGCTTAAATACTAAGCTCTTCGAATCCACTCCTAGGCATGCGTGCGCCTATTGCCACACCCTAACTCGACTAAGGTGAACAGTCACTACGCACCAGGTAGGATTCCAGTGAAGAGGAGGTGAGTCACTAGGACTGCTTAAATACCAAGCTCTTCTGGATCCAATCCTAGACATGCGTATGACGGTTACCACACCCTAGTCTTGCGGCTCATTAACGGGTTTGTTTAGTGAAATTAAGTCTTATGAAAATTTAAGAAGTGGTTTGAACTAAGCCTATAGTCTATCAGAGTCTATTTAAACTAGTCTACGTCCCATAAAGCCCATAAAGCCCACATGTATATTACACAATGGTTTAGGGTACTTACCTGGCGGACTTCGGGTCGGAGACTTAGGTGCCATGCTGAGCTAACAGACCTGTTATACTTTAAAGAGCCCATTTTTAGAAAACGTTTTGGAGCCCAAGAACCCCAGAGCCGAGTTTTGAACCGGGCTCTGATACCAAACTGAAACACCCCAAACCCGGCCCACGAGTCCTGACCGGATCTGGTATGTTCCTCGAGTAAACATTTGAAAGTCCGTTTGTTACTTAGGAAAAATTCGTGTGGTTCGAAGATGGATTTGCTTGTGTTGGGTTCAATTGAAAACCTTGTATATATTTTTTTTTACGAAAAACCATTTAACCTTGATTTAAGCTTAATCGTATAGTAATAAACTCCAATAAAAAGCATGCATAAACAGTTCATATTAACGGCCTTATTACATCAAAACAAACCCAAATAATTTAAAGTACTTAAATGAAATAAAATAAATTCCTTGCTGAGCATGGCCATCCCTAAGCTTCTGCCGTCCCGGTCCATCACTGTCCATCACCTGAAAAGTAATCCCACAACGGGGTGAGTCAACAGACTCAATGTGTAACAACAACACTAAGTCCTAACAAACTTAGGCATACAAGTCATACATGTACATATAACATTTAAATAATATGATGCCAACCCGAACTCAAACCTAGTTACCATCCGCTACACATCACCCGTACCAACCTACACACAGTGGGGACTACTAAGTCAACCCTCCATCCGCTACACACCATCGAAGGCAGTCGCTGCAGTCGACGTGCTCATCGCCCTTATAAATATTTGTGGTCTTAGGTCACCACATTCAGACATCGTGGTCTTAGGTCACCACATTCAGATATCGTGGTCTTAGGTCACCACATTCAAATACCGTGGTCTTAGGTCACCACATTCAAATATCGTGGTCTTAGGTCACCACATTCACTTCCCCTTTTCAATAACCCATATGCCCCATATCATACTTATTATGCATTAATCATGCCAACTTTCACATTCTTATGACTTATCACATGTTAAATATAACATATTTCATAATCCTAGTAGGAGTAGGAAACGTACCTGAGTACTTTGTACCATATCATGGTACCTTAGCCATATTCTTGCATATTCTTATAATCACATATAGATTAATTATTGCCATAACTATATTAAGAAATAGTGTGAGGTACACACTGATATGCTTAACGAATTCCTTAAAATCCCTAAACCGATCTCACTGTTTTAGATCTTAAGTTCCTACATTTGATCAATCACTTACTATTTAGTAAAAGCTTATTCGGCCATAAGACTAAATCCGAAGGATTATTGTAACCAAAACTTACCTTGTGCCGATTGGATTAAAAATCAAATCCGAAACCTTCTTTGAGTTCCTTCTTGAAATCGGCTAGCCACCAAATCACTTAGCTATGTCGGTTTAAGGCTTTTGAATAAATAAGAAACAGATTCTAAATACCAAAAATAGGCCTTGGCCGAATACCTCATATGCTTACCTTGTGGATTCTAAAATCCCAAAAGAATCACTTGCTTAGGAGTTGTCGAAATACCTATAGACTTATATTAGATTCGATTTCATCCTTAAACATAATAAATGGCCTTTGGCCGAATATTCACATATCTTACCTTGATTCTTTAAATCCCGAAAAGTAGTCTCTTCTCTCTGGTAGTCGACAATATACAAAATCCCGAAATCTATTGTAGTTTCGGCCAAGAGATACAAATGGCATTAGAATCTTAATCTTGGGCTTGAAGAAAAGAAATATAAGGATAGATCCTTACCCTTACTACAGAAGTCGACCCACTCTTGCTTGAAGCTCCACAAAGATTCGGCTATGGAGACTAGATAGTGATCAAAGAGGTTTCGGCTTTTGATGGATTGGAAAGAAAAGAAATCGGCTATGGTGGTATCTTGAATTTTCGGCTTTGGCTAACAAAAAAGAAGAAGAACAAGGCTCTAGGGAATTTCGGCAGAGAGAGGAGAATTTGCTTAGGAAATTCGGCAAAGGAAGAGTGAATGAATGAATGGCCTCTTTTTTCTAGTAGCCGAAATTACTAGCTAGAGTCCCTTACTTGGCCACCACTCTCCCTTATTTTGATAGCTTTATCTCTTTAATTTTTAAAAATTAAAGAATAAATCCTCATTTATCTCTCTTAAAAATAATCTAAAATAAATCAATTATTTATCCACCCTTAGCAGAAATTTAAAGAGAATAAAACTCCTCTTTTAAAAGCCTTGTTGCCGTCCAACTCTCCTTGCTCCTTGCAGCAAAATAAAACTCTTTTATTTTGCTTCCCTGCAGACTTCGAACCTTGGCCCAATACTCTGTATGTGGCGCCAT
Source organism: Gossypium sturtianum (assembly GCA_025698515.1). Taxonomy (NCBI): domain Eukaryota; kingdom Viridiplantae; phylum Streptophyta; class Magnoliopsida; order Malvales; family Malvaceae; genus Gossypium; species Gossypium sturtianum. The sequence goes on along the minus strand of CM046949.1, from coordinate 67,254,795 downwards.
TTCAGGGGGCCCTAAGTGGCATCTTGAGGCCACTTTTCCAAGCCCATTTGTGTTTCATATTTCACATACATTTTCTCTTAAGGCCACCTTGCCTTAGTTTCCTCTTTTAGACTTGAAAACTCAACATTTTCTAAGTCATTTCCTTATATTTCCAAGTTTCCAAAAACGTTCGTTTCCCTCCTTTAACCTAACATTTCCTTACATTTCCAAGTTTCCAAAAATGTTCGCTTTCCTCTTTTGAATCATTTCTAAATCATTTCCTTACATTTCCTAGTTTCCAAAAATGTCCACTTTAAACATAACATTTCTATACATTTCCAGGTTTCAAAAATTCATTCATAACACATAAGACATGTCTTTTCGTACAATTAAACCGAAAATGCATAGGCTCTTTTCAGGATGTTACAGGATGACTTCGTGTGGAGGCTATACTACGAATGATGGGTTTTTATAAACTTGAACTTCTTTTTAATATTTTTATTTTTATTTAAGTACTATTTTGATTGTGATGTAATAAGTCCTCTGGTATTATTTTATGGATTTTTATTCGTGGATGGAATTTTAATATGTTTTAGTTACTTAAATGGGGCTGTTTAAATTTTATAAATGATTTCTTAAACTTGCGTATAAAGAAAAATAAAAAAAGGGATTTTCTTAAATATCACTTAATCCAAAATATTTTGTGAAAACTCTTTTATAAGTTTAAGATTTCCACCAATTATTTCTCTGAAAATCAAATTGTAAATTCTTATGTTTTAAAATTATGGTTTTCAAATAAATCTCGGTTTATGATAAATTCCATTTTTTCAAAATCGTTTTGAAGAATTGTTTTCATTAAAAGCAGTGATGACTAGATGTAAGTTCGAATTGTGTGGCATGCCAAGTCTGGTCTTAACGCATAGTAGGGTTTGGGGTGTTACAAATGTAATGCCTCGAATAAAATGTGATATGGCCGTAATAGAATGAATGAAAGGCAATTATAGTAGGCAAGTATACTAGGTAGAAACGAGGAGATACTATAAATTACAATAATAAAAGCAAAAATAAATGAAAATTCAAACAAATAATATGCAATAAAAGAAAAATAGTAACAAAATGCAATAATAAAAATAATAAAATATATTAATAAACAAATAATAAAATAATATTAATAATAATAGAAAATAATAGAAAATAATAATAACAAATATAATTATAATAATAGTAAAAATAAAAATAATATTATTAATAAAAATAATAATAAGGATATTAAAATTAATAGTAGTAATAATATAAAAATAATAATAGAAATAAAATAAAAGTACATTAATAAAAATTATAATATATGTTAATATACAAATAATAATAAAAATAGAAATAATGAAAATAGCAATAATAATGGTGATATTAAAAATAATAATAATAATAACAATGCTAATAATAATAATAATATATGTAAAAAAATAATGGTCATAATAAAAAATATAAATGAATATAATAATAATAATGAAGTTAATAAAAAAAATAAGATAAAAAAAAACTATAGTGGTGATGCTAAAATAATAGTAAAAGTAATAATAATAATATTAACAATAATAAGAATTTAAAAATAAAATTAATAATAAAATAAAAAATAAATATATAAAAAAAGGACAAAATTGAACTAAAATAAAAATTTGGGTCGAATCTGAAAAGAAATAAAAGGAAAAAGGACCTATTTAAAAGCGCGAATAATATGAAAGGGCTAAAAGGGAAAATATTCCCTCCTTTCAAAACGACATCGTTTATTTAAAGGATTAAATTGAAATAAAATAAAAATTGCACGGTAAAATTACAAGCAAAAACAAAGAAAGGATTTAATTTAAAATAGTCAAAAAGGCGAAAGGGTTAAAAGCGCAAATAACCCTTCCGCTTTAAAACACGCGGATCCTTCGGGTCAGATCGGGTCGGATTATGGGTAAAGGCCAAACGACGCCGTTTTGATGCTTATTACCTTAAGCCAAAACGACGTCGTTTTGATATTACTATATAAGTTAAATTTTTTAAAAAAATCATTTCTCCCTCATTCCTCAAAAAAAAAAATCAGAGAGAACCCTTCTCTATTCTCTCTTGCTGGACGATTTTTGGCGATGCTCCAGGGGACTCGGTGAAACTCCGCGCTTCCCTCCCTCGTCCGTCATTGCCGTCGTGCATTTGTTTATTATATATATTATATAGGTAGTTTCAAAAAAAACAAAATAAGAAATAAAAGTACTCGAAAATGAAATTAAAAAAACCTTGCTAATTTTGATTTCTTAATCTCTGTGTATCTGAGTATATATCTGTTTGTGTATTTTTTCTTGTATATGCCTCCGTTTATTTTACAAATTATATCGGGGCTTTTATAGCCCCGAAAAATATATCAAATACAAAGATCATGTTGTTTTCTATCGATTTCTTTCCTTTTGCAGGTCGAAAAGCGCGAATCTCGGCGGTGGAGAAGGTTATCCGCACTGATTGCGACGTGCTGTGCTGCTTGCGGCGTGAAGAGAGGCTGTTGTCGAGTCACTTGCGGCGCCTAGGGTTTCCCAGAATCCCTAGGTCTTTGAAACTTGCTTAAGCTTTGGGCCCTTTTGGGCCGTGTGGGTTTTAAGTTTGGGTCTGTTTTGGGTAGCCCATTTAAGTTTGAGTTAGTGGGTTTGTAATGGGGTATTGGTTTTGGGCTTTGTAAAAGGACTGTAAAAGCATATATTTATTTTTTATTTTATTTCTGTTTTGGTTTGTTTCTGGTTTACACGGCCCGGGCAAAATAGGACAATTACAGCTGCCCCTCTTTGCTCATTTTCGTGAAACAAGAATGGAGCAAAGACTATAGAAGGACCAATTTTGCCTGGTCTTGGCCGAGCCTCGACTTCTTGGTCCTCGTCTTCTTCAAATGGCTTCCAACTCCACTGCAACTTCAACGGTATTGGAACTTCATCTTGATTTCAATAAGTCCGATGGCTTCCAATCGCGCTCCATTGCAACTTCAGTGGAGACAAGGTTAATGTCTTCGATCTGCTTCCTGCAACTTCAAGAATGCCAGATCTGCTATCTTCAATCTGCTCCACTCCTGCTTAGTGGAGATAAGATCTGCTATCTTCAGTCTGCTCCATTGGAGATAAGACTTGCTGCCTTTGATTTGCCCCACTCCTCGCTTTCGGTGAGATAAGATCCGCTTTCTTGATCCGCTCCATTACCAATACATGGAGATAAGACTTGCTCAAATTCGATCTGCTCCACTCCTGCTCAGTGAAGATAAGATATGATTTCTTCAGCCTGCTCCATTACCAATACATGGAGATAAGACTTGCTCAAATTCGATCTGGTCCACTCCTGCTCAGTGGAGCTAAGATCTTATTTCTTCAGTCTGCTCCATTGCCAATACATGGAGATAAGACTTGCTCAAATTCGATCTGCTCCACTCCTACTCAGTGGAGATAAGATCTGATTTCTTCAGTCTGCAAATTCGATCTGTTCCAGTCCTACTCAGTGGAGATAAGATCTGATTTCTTCGGTCTGCTCCATTGCCAATACATGGAGATAAGACTTGCTCAAATTCGATCTTCTCCACTCCTGTTCAGTGAAGATAAGATCTGATTTCTTCACCGCTCCATTGCCAATACATGGAGATAAGACTTGCTCAAATTCGATCTGCTCCACTCCTGCTCAGTGGAGATAAGATCTGATTTCTTCAGTCTACTCCATTGCCAATACATGGAGATAAGACTTGCTCAAATTCGTTCTGCTCCACTCCTGGTCAGTGGAGATAAGATCTTCTATGGTAAATTCAATCAGACCTACTGCGACTTCAGAGGTATAGGATTCATCATTTTAATTCGCTCCACCGCAACTTCAGGAGATGAGATTAATCGTCTTCAACCGCTCCACTTTGCAACTTCGTGGAGATAAGGTTAGTGGCTTCAATCTGCTTCACTGCAACTTTAGGAAGATAAGATTTTCCGTTCGATCTTGTCCCACTACTACTTAGGGTGACAAGATTTACAATCTTCGACCCATTCCACTGCTGATCAGGGAAATAGGACTGGTGAATTCACCGATGTTGCTACACCGTCCTCTGGGGGACATATCCTGTAGACTTATGTTTATGCCAGATGATTAGGATGCTATAATCGGAATGAATCTAATGCTCATAACTTAATTTATTATGGACGACATTTGCATGAATGCAGAATGTCATGAGAATGATCCTATTTTTTAAAATGTGTAATGATTAGGACACAATGATCAGAATGAATCAAATGCTCCTAATTGGAAGTGTGAGAATGATCCCTATTTAATGTTTGGTTTGTCATTGCTCATAGTTCATCGAGGTTCTATCACTGATGTGTTACCATGCTTTCTCGCTCATTTGGTATCTTTGTGAAAAACCCAAAGAAACAATCATATTCTCGCTTCAAACAAACTTGCCTCATTGTAATTTGAGTCCCTTCCATGTACCTTTTGGGACATAAAGTTTGTGCCTCTCACTTTGCAACTTTAGGGGAATAACATTCCATCCAATCTGCTACCACTCAGAGGTATAGAATTTGTATCATCAATTTGATCAATTCGATCAGTTACACCATTCCCTGGGTGTAATGACCAGATGTATATGCCTGAAATTTGCATGAATGTAGGGTATCATTTTTCTTTTCCCGAGAATGATCCCCTTTTACACTTGGGTTGACATTGCTCGTCATTTTTCAAGATGGTATCACCGATGAAATGTCTTATCCAATAAAAATCCGAAGATATAATCATCTTTCAATGTTTCTAACCCTTAGGCTCGGTGAGTTCTAAACAATAGTCCTATTTTAGATTTCTCATATTATTTAGAAGCTTCCAGAGTAATATGCGAAACGCCTTTTGTGAAAGTATTATTAGTCCATTAATCGTTATTTCAATATAAAATGCTTGAAAAACAATGGACGAGAAAGAAATTAATCAGGAGCATAGCTCGAAAATCAAGAGCATAGCTCGAAACAAATAAGTTAATCAAAGATAACAAAGGCAATAAAATAAAATTGATTGGGATGTATCTTTGAAAAGAATAAAGCAATAAAAGATAGCAAATTCAAAAATGGGTAAGATAGAAGCTAGGTGACCCATATATCGCAGCATGAGCTTCTCTGTACAAACTTCTTGAGGACCATTTTGAGCTCAATACGTGTTTATAGGATCCGGAGTACTTTGTCAATACCCCAAAATGTAGTATACTTCCACATTGTTAATTCAAGCATAGCAAGACTACCACATGCCCTACCTTTGATCAAAATTTGAGCCGCCCTTTTCGGGTTTTTGGCTCAAAATCCCTTTGGTCTCAAAGCGCCCTTTGCGGGTTTTCGCCTTGGCCTCTCCCTTTTTTTTTGAATTTGAATTTGAACTCAAGGCGCCCTTTGTGGGTTTTCACCTTGGCCTTTCCCTTTTCAGGTAAAATACTGCAACTTCAGCCTGCTCCACTGCAACTTCAGGGGGATAAGGTTGGTGGCTTCAATCTGCTTCACTGCAACTTCAGGACGATAAGATTTGTCGTTTTCAGTCTGCTCCGCTGCAACTTCAGAAAGATGAGACTTTCTATGGTAAATTCAATCCGACCTACTGCCACTTCAGAGGTATAGGATTCATCATTTTAATCCGCTCCACTTCAACTTCAGGGAGATGGGATTAACTGTCTTCGATCTGCCCCACTCCTGCTCAGTGGAGATAAGATCTATTATCTTCAGTCTACTCCATTGTTGATACATGGAGATAAGACTTGCTGTCTTTGATCTGCTCCACTCCTGCTCAGTGGAGATAAGATCTGCTATCTTCAGTCTGCTCCATTGCCGATACATAGAGATAAGACTTGCTGTCTTCGATCTGCCCCACTCCTGCTCAGTAGAGATAAGATCTACTATCTTTAGTCTGCTCCATTGCCGATACATGGAGATAAGACTTGCTCAAATTTGATCTGCTCCACTCCTGCTTAGTGGAGATAAGATCTGATTTCTTTAGTCTGCTCCATTGCCGATACATAGAGATAAGACTTGCTCAAATTCGATCTGCTCCACTCTTGCTTAGTGGAGATAAGATCTGATTTCTTCGATTTGCTTCTTGCAACCTCAAGAATGTCAGATCTGCTATCTTCGATCTGCTTCACTGCAACTTCAGGAAGACAAGATCTACTATCTTCAGTCTACTCTGTTGCGACTTCAAGGAGACAAGGCTGAAAGTATCTTTGATCTGCTTCCTGCAACTTCAGGAAGATAAGATCTGGCGCTCGATCTCGTCCTACTATCGCTTAGGGTGACAAGATTTATAATCTTCGACCTATTCCATCGCGATCGATCGGGAGATAGGGTGATGAATTCACCGATGTTGCTACACCGTCCTCCGGGGACATATCCCGTAGACTTATGTTTATGCCAAATGATTAGGATGCTATAATCGAATGAATCTAATGCTCCTAACTAAATGTATTATGGACGGCATTTGCATGAATGCAGAATGTCATGAGAATGATCCCATTTTTAAATGTATAATGATTAGGATGCAATGATCGGAATGAATCTAATGCTCCTAACTAAATGATATTAGGGATGACACTTGCATGAATGTAGAATGTCATGAGAATGATCTCCTTCTCTTTTTCTTTTTTTTTTCTTTTTTTTTTGTACAACGATTAGGATACAATGATCGGAATGAATCAAATGCTCCTATTTGGAAGTGTGAGAATGATCCCTTGTTTGGGTTGTCATTGCTCATAGTTCATCAAGGTTCTATCACTGATGCATTACCATGCTTTCTTGTTCAGCTGGTATCTTTGACAGAAAACCCAAAGAAACAATCATATTCTGCTCAGCAAGCTTGCCCCGCTATAATTTCAGAGTCCCCTCCACTTGAACTTTGGGACATAAAGTTTGTACCTCCCACTGCAACTTCAGGGGGATAACATTTGGTTTCTTCCATCCAATTTGTTACCACCACTGAGGTATAAAATTTATATCATCTTCAATCAATTTTGATCTCATTACACCATTCCTGGTGTAATGACCAGATGTATGTGCTCAAATTTGCATGAATGCAGGTAACATTTTTCTTTTCCCAAGAATGATCCTCTTTTATACTTGGTTTCCATTACTCGTCATTTGTCGAGATGGTATTACCGACGAAATGTCTTATCTAATAAAAATCCGAAGAGATAATCATCTTTCAATATTTCCAACCCTTAGGCTTGGTGAGTTCTAAACAATAGTCTTGTTTTAGATTCTCATATTATTTAGAAGCTTCCAGAGTAATATGCGAAACTCCTTTTATGAAAGTATTATTAGTCCATTAATCGTTATTTCAATATAAAATGCTTGAAAAAGATCACAAAAATGGACAAGAAACAAATTAATCAGTAGCATAGCTTGAAACAAATAAGTTAATCAAAGCTAACCAAGCCAAAAAAATTGACTGAGGTACATCTTGAAAAGAATAAAGTAAAAATAGCCAAGGCCATAAAAGAAAATTGATTGAGGTGTATCTTTGAAAAGAATAAAGTGATCAAAGATAGCAAATTCAAAATGGGTAAGATAGAAGCTAGGTGCCCCAGATATCGCCGCCTGAGTTTCTCTATACAAACTTCTTGAGGACCATTTTAAGCTCAATACGTGTTTAAAGGATCCGGAGTACTTTGTCGATGCCCCAAGACATAGCATACTTCCTCATTGTTAATTCAGGCATAGCAAGGCTACCACATGCCCTATCTTTGATCAAAATTTGAGCCGCCCTTTTCGGGTTTTCGGCTCAAAACCCCTTTGGTCTCAAAGCACCCTTTGCAGGTTTTCGCCTTGGCCTCTCCTTTTTTTTTTGAATGTGAATTTGAATTTGATCTCAAGGTGCCCTTTGCGGGTTTTCACCTTGGCCTTTCCCTCTTTTAGGTAAAATACTTCTTGACTGAACCTGAATTCACCGAATTGGGCAAGTCTCTGCCATTCGTCTTGGTCAATATCAATGCTCCTCTAGAACATGCCCTTTTTACTACTTAAGGTCTTTCCCATTTTGGCATATGCTGTCCTCTGAAATCCTTTTGTAGAAGAAGGATCTTCCTCAATACCAGGTCTTCATCATGAAATTCCCTTGGGTGTACCATTTTCGACATAAATCAGCATCGTCTATTTTTAGTACATTTGACTATGATGAATACTTTCAAACCCTTTTCTTCAGCCAAGTTCACTGGAGACATTCTACTTTATCCAGTTCTCAACTCAATCAAAGCCGGGAGCAAAGAAAACTCGATTTTCATAGGCAAAACCACTTCTATTCCATGAACCAATGGGAAAAGTGTTGCCCCAGCGAAGGTCTTGGTCGACGTTTGATACGCATAAAGAGTAAATGGTAACTTCTTATGCCAATCTTTACAAGTCTTGGTCACCTTTCATATTTTTTTTGTTGTTTTTTTTTGAAATTTGATGGTATATCGACTTGTAATATTGGCATATGGAGCAACATTCACCCTCTTAGTGATGTAATCAATGACCACCAAGATAAATCGATGTCAACTAGAAGCTTTTGACGAGATCGGCCCCATAACATCCGTGCCCCACATATAGAAAATTTGTAAAGAACAAGAGAAGGCACATGAAATTTATCTCCTTAAATACGGCATAGCTGATACCATCCTCTTCTATGTAGATTGACAATACCCAAACCTCATGATTAGCTTGACTATTGTAAAACCATTAGCATGTTCTCTAAACACCGTTATGGACCTCTTTTAATATTTTCCCAAGCGTGTCTTGATATGATCGCGCAAAAACATATTTGAATTTTTTGAAAATAACTCAATGATGTCTTGCCTTATCTCTGTGGTGAGCTAGGCTACAATATTCACCTCTCATAATGTCTACTGACCTCTTGTTCTACCATTATTAACAAATCAGAAGATAGGCTACAATCCCTGTCATCTTCAAAGTCTTGAGATCCCTCTAGACACATATCTTACTCGAAAGGAGACTCTGAGTCAGTAATAGCGTAGCTCACATCATTGATATCTGGAGACCTATTGTAGGTTCGAAGGAAGATAAATGATTTAAAGAATGATGAATGAAGAATAGAAGAATGCTTGAAATAAAGTCCAAAGAACAAATAAAAAAAAAATAAGAACAATTGTTTGTACAATATGAAATGGAAAAAATAAAAGAATATTTGTTCAAAAAGATGCATTTTATTGAAATAGAAATTTCGGACAAGAGCCTATTTCACAAAAGGATTCTTATTGCCTCTAGGCTTAAGGCAACAAGCATGTTTTGAATATTACTCTAAATCAGCTCTAAAAATACAGGGATTTCTTCTACAGTCCCATTATTCAAAACACTCCCAAGTACGCAAGGGCTTGGAAACTTCGTTCCCTGATTCCTTCTTCGCTTTTGATTTCTTTAAGGAGTCACAACTTTCTTGTATCCTCCTTCAATTATCGCATTTACTACCTCGTCAAAGTGATCAGGTTCTGATGAATCGTCGAACTTCACAATTCCCATTTTGATGAACCTTTCGACCAACTTTTTAAACGTAGTACAGTTTTCAATTGAGTGACCCGTTATTCCCACGTGGTACTCACATTGGGCATTCTTATTGTACCACTTTGGGAACGGAGGTTGCACAGGTTCCGAATAGGACGGAGACACCGCATGTACATTAAAAAGATTCTGATACAACTCCTTATATGTCATCGGGATGGGTGTGAACTGAAGCTTTTCTATATTTGGCCTTGCATTGGGTTTCTGCCTTGAAGAGCCTTGATAGCTAGCGGTTACAGCCCTCGGTTGGCCTACAGTTACTGATTTGGGATCCATGCTCAGGACACTCACTTCATTTTCCTTGTTTCTTGGGGCTGATCTTTTGGCACTTTCTCCCGTGTCTATCCTCCCACTCCTTACCGCATTTTCAATCATCTCGCCAGACATTACCATATCTGAAAAGCTTATGGTGGCGCTTCCCAACATATGGTTAATGAATGGGGCTTTTAGAGTATTGATGAAAAGCATCGTAGTTTCCTTTTCTAAGAGTGGTGGCTGAACTTGCATGGCAACTTCCCTCCATCTTTACGCATACTGCCTAAAACTTTCATTTGACTTCTTTTCCATATTCTGCAGCATGATTCTGTCAGGCGTCATGTCTGTGATATAATTGTATTGCTTCATGAAGGCTTGGGCCAAATCTCTCAAGGAGTTAATCTTAGCACGGTTGAGTTGATTGTACCACCTGGATGCTGCCCCTACTAAACTGTCTTGGAAACAATTAATTAAAAGTTGATCATTGTTCACGTAGCCAATCATCCATCTACAGAACATAGTGATGTGGGCCTCAGGGCAGCTAGTCCCATTGTACTTCTCAAATTCTGGCTTCTTGAATTTATGAGGAAGCACCAAATCTAGAACCAAACTCAAGTCTTTTGCGTCAATACCATGGTGATGGTCGGCATTTTCCAAAGCCTTGAACTTTTCCTCCAACCATCTATAGCGATCCTCTAACTGCCTTGAGGATTCAGTCCTTGTCCCTTCCCTCTCTGCTATATCTAAGTCAGGGATAACATGATTAGCATGGTTATCTCCTGGGTTGGATTCTGTGCCAACTTGGAAATTCATGGGCACTCTAGTGTCATTTTGCCCTTGTTGAAGCCTAATCGTGACAGATGGCCTTCGGGGATTTTCTTCAGGGTGTACTTGTGTATGCGGTGGAGTAAAATCTAGAGGAAAGTCCTCATTATCTTCAGCATTAAATATGGGACCCTTTCCTTTGTCCATTGCCCCGTTCAGCATCTGAGCCATTTGAGCCATCATACTTCTTTGGGCTTCCAGCATTTGGTCTCTCATCTCCTGTTGGAGCTTTGCTAATTACTCTTGCATCTGGTCTTGCATGTCTCTTTTAATTTGTTCAAGTCTTTGATCCATTTTATTGGTCTTGGCACGTGTACCATAACGGTGTTCAGTTTCCAGATTTTTCTTTCCCTCTTTCTCTTTTCTCTCTATTATAATTTCAACTAATTAGACTCTTTCTATGGACTTAAATGCATATGATGTGATGTAATGCAAATGCATGAATGCAAAGAAAGAGAGGCATTGATTCTAAATTCAATTCCATTAGAAAAACTTTTCTAGAAAGCAAATTTCTTTACATAAAACAGATTACATATGCGGCCTTGCCCTCATATTCCAAGCAAAAACATCAATCCCCTTCTTCACAAAGGTCAAATCTTGCAAACTTCTAATAGATGCCTCCACTAGCTCCTTTTTGCTTGATCTGGGCCGCGACTCACTGCTCACTTATTTCCATAATGCTCGTTAGCCTCTTCAAGAAAGCCGAGACGTGGTGATTCTCGAATAGTCTTTGTCAGCTTGAATCCTTGGGCAATAAAGTCTTGTATTCCTTCACGGACTATCAGCCTTCTCTCGTTGTGTTTACTTGGACCATATTCGGACGACCGTATTATAATCCATGTTATCAAGAAATTCATTTTCTCATGACAAACTCTTCTATTTAGCAATCGAATTTGAATCAACACCTCTTTTCTATGATGTGAATGCATTGCGATCAAAACAAAAGAGATCACGTTAGCATGAAAGAAGTAAATAACAGAATAAGGCACCTATCTGAGTGACCACTAGGGTTTGGCATAGTTCTACCTAGGGTAAGAACTTAGGTTTTCTACATGTGGTTTAGCTCTAATGTTGAGGTACCCGAACCAGTAGATTCCTCGATCCTCACCCATTATAGGCTCATATGGATCGAGTTCAGTTCAGGGGAATACATTTCCCTATGGCTATGCGGAGGTGAAAACCTCACGAAGACATAGGTACGTATGTATCCCGAAAGCAGTCCACTAGCCTATGCGGAGGTGAAAACCTCATGAAGGCATAGTTTCTCACTCCCACTTAAAAGGTGTGACCACAACGGTCATGCAATGCAATGCAGAAATATTTTATAAAATAGAACCACATGCGATAAAAGGATCATGGTTTTTCAAATCAGATTTTTTTTTAAAATTTAAACAAAAGGACAAGAAATAATCAATTTTTCGGCTTGACTCTCTTATTATATCCCCAGTGGAGTCGTCAAGTTGTCGAAACCATTTTTAAAAAGGCTTTATAAAAACGGGGATCGACTTTAAAAAAACAGAAATGGAGTCCCCACCAATATTTTTTGCTTAGGTGTGATCAGATCACCTTATAAAACATTTTTGTTTCAATACATTAATTTTGGCCTACGAAATTCAAGAAAACAGGTTCGGGAGTCGGTTACGTACGAGGAAGGATTAGCACCCTCGTAACGCCCAAAATTGGTACCGGATTGATTAGTCATTGCCCTAATGTCGAAAATTTGAAAAGATTTGAAAACATGATTTCTTTAAAAATTTGAACAATTTGAGTTGGAATTGGAGATTCCTTTGTTCCGAAAGAATACAAACATCACATCCAGCACGTTAGGACGTGATGTTTTAAACCCTTGTAACCAAAATCATCTCATGATTTACAAAATTCATTAAAAGGATATTTAGTTATTTGGTCGAACGAAAAACCGAAACCCAGCACGTTAGGGCACAATTTCTCGAACTTCCAAACACGAAACATTGCCTTATTTTTTGAAATCCTTATCTCGAGATAACAAAATCTCATATCCAGTGAGTTAGGACACGACAATTTTGAATTCTCGGAAATAATTTTTTATTTAACCTTTTTAAGAAAAGAAAGTAACAAGTTCTTTGGACTCGAAGAGAAAAATCGAAACCCAATAAGTTAGGGTACGATTTCTTTCGAACCCTAAAACGCAGAGTATTTGCTTATTTCAAAACCAATTTTTTTTATGCATCAAAGAAAATATAATATGATTGTAATAAAATGAAAAATAAATGTAACACCCCAAACCCGGCCTATGCGTTAAGACCAGACTTGGCATGCCACACAATTCGAACTTACATCTAGTCATCACTGCTTTTAATGAAAACAATTCTTCAAAACAATTTTGAAAAAAATGGAATTTATCATAAACCGAGATTTATTTGAAAACCATAATTTTAAAACATAAGAATTTACAATTTGATTTTCAGATAAATAATTGGTGGAAATCTTAAACTTATAAAAGAGTTTTCACAAAATATTTTGGATTAAGTGATATTTAAGAAAATCCCTTTTTCTTATTTTTCATTATACGCAAGTTTAAGAAATCATTTATAAAATTTAAACAGCCCCATTTAAGTAACTAAAACATATTAAAATTCCATCCACGAATAAAAATCCATAAAATAATACCAGAGGCCTTATTACATCGCAATCAAAATAGTACTTAAATAAAAAATAAAAATATTAAAAAGAAGTTCAAGTTTATAAAAACCCATCATTCATAGTATGGCCTCCACACGAAGTCATCCCCGGCCCAAGCCTCCATCAATTATTATTACGAGAAGGGTAAGAAAAAACAGGTGAGTTACTTAGAACTCAATGTGTAACCCACTTACCGTGTCCATGGGCCAAATCCATTTAAGCATTAAATTGGGCTTGAGCCCATTTACAAAAATACAATATATAAATCAAATATAAAAAAATGCTTGTGATATGCAATTCCCAACCAAGCCTAATTTCCATCCGCTACACACCACCCGTACCAACCATCACACCTGTGGGGATCAAGTCAACCCACCCCGCCTAACACACCAATCACGGGCATTAAGCCATTTAAAATATTTGTGGTGAGCCATGAACTAGATTGTGACAGAGTCACCGAACTAGATTGTGACAGAGTCACCGAACTAGATTTTGGCAACAGGCCTTTCTTCTCTTCGTCAATTATCCCAACCCATGCAGTCATGTATATATAGAATGCATCACAATATATTCATAAGGTAAATTTCAACAAAAAAAAACCCGTATTACAAGTTATCAACTTTGCCCATTAGTCAAAATAACAATTTAACCCATTTAACGATCTAGCAATTTTGGCCCTTATATCGATCTAGCAGTTTTGGCCCATATATCGATCAAGCAGTTTTGGCCCATATATACACATGAGGCCCTTTTCACAATTTTCTCACTTGGCCAATTTATCAAAAATAATTCATATGGCCCAAAATATCACTTTTTAACAATATAGCTTATTAAGGGCAAATTCGTAATTTTCACAACTTTAATACCGTTTTCATGCTTTCACACCAAAAGTGCTAATAAACCGTATTTTCCAATTTTACCGACTTTACGATTTTTAATCGAATACTTACGGCATAGTATAACCCATGAGATAAGTGTGAAGTTACACACCTGATTACGGTGAGTACTATATTTTTCCTTTCGTCAATACCTAAATATTTATCACGCTTAATTAGAACACTAATATTTAATATAAAGCTATTCTAATGATGAACGATCTAGATCTTTACCCTCGGAATCTCGAACAAACTATTTGTGATTTCTCCTCGATCGATAGTTCATAACCCGATAAAGAACCACGAGCAGATCAAAGGCTCAAGAGTACGAATGACTTTAAATAATTGATTTTATTTGGATGAGGGTCCACAACCCGGTGGAAAATCTCGATTCTTTGAAACAAATCCTTCGTTTGAATTTAGGGGAATAGCGGAACCACCCCTCTTCCAAACGCTATTAACAACCCTTTTTGTCCCTATCTTGATTGCCACGAAGTTCTTACGTTCACGGAAATGATAATCGAGCGATAGTGTCCCCTAAAACGAAATCGATTAGTAGTCCATCTATAATAATATGACGAGTAATATAGAAATCCTTGATAGGAACCCTTACCTTAACACTTCGACTCGATTTCTAGCGTGTCACGATGATTATGAATACTCCGAGTTCGGCCTTCTTTATAACACTATAAAAAATGAAAGGATCGTCTAAGAGAAAAGGATAAAGGATGCTATTTTCGGTCAAAAGACACTTCCAAGCTAATATATATTCAGCTAAGAAAAAGAAGAGAATAAAGATTCGAAAAGGGTTCTTACTGATTGATTAAAACGAAGGTTGAAAGAATAATCAACAAAACAATATAAGTGAAGAGAAGATTCGGCTTTGAAGGAAAATAGGGGAGAATGGTGTTAGCACCATTCGGCCATGGGAAGAAAGAGATGGGAGACAATGTGTTTTGGGTTTTTCAAATGTGAGAAAGGAGCAAAGAGTGAGATTTGGGACAAGGAAGCATTCGGCAATGGTGAAGAGGAGAAGAAAAGAAAAATGGCCTTTATGCTTTGGTATTTCGGCACAAGGGAGAGAATGTCTTGAGATGTAAGACAAAAATATGACCAAATGGTAAAAATGAAATGAAATGGCCAAAAGAAACAAAGCTTACCTAATGCTCAAATTCGGCTAAGAGAAAGAGTTTGGAGAGAAAAGAAAATTTCACACAAAATGCTAAGAATTAACCAAAACTAACTCCTAATCCTAGCCAAACCATCGACAACATTCGGCCATTCCCCTAGCCACAAAACCGTCCATGTACAATGGCCAAAAGTCAAAGTTTTAGCCACCCAAGAGTTTCCAAGACAACATCCTTGATTCGTGCCTTGTGTTCCCCCTACATTCCATAAGTTTAGGATTTCTTTCCCCAAGTTCAAGCTTACCTTAACCATTAGCCACCTTACCATAAAAGAAATAGTCCAACCTTACCATAAATAAGGCTTGACCGACACATTCCATAAAGGTGCAAAAATTAAAGTCACCAAAATGCAATCCATGGAATTCGAACCTCTCCCCTCAAACAACACATATGACGCCAACTCCACTTTACTACTAGCTCATCTTATGCTAGTTTTTGCCATTTAATTACCTTAAGCATCAGGGTCACTTGTTCCACTTCAATAAAGTACTCATTACTAAAATTTATTCTAATTCTGAATAAATCTCGAGCCTTCTCAAGACTATATTAAACACACAAATTGAATCATTCACAAGCTAAGCACCAAAAACATGCAACATATCGATACTCAAATTTGTAGGATGTTATAATTCTACCCCCTTAAAGAAAATTTCGTCCTCGAAATTTACCTGATTAAAAGAGATGAGGATATTGTTGCCGAATTGCGTCCTCAGGCTCCCACGTAGCTTCCTCCACTCCGTGATTACGCCATAGATCCTTAACCAACGGCACAGTCTTCTTTCTTAGCACCTTAACATCACAGTCTAAGATTTTCACTAGTTCCTCCTCGAAAGACAAGTCTGGCCTTAACTCCACTTCTTCTACCGGTACTATGTGAGATGGATCCGATCTATAACGCCTCAGCATAGAAACATGGAAAACACTATGAATCTGACTCAACTCTGGAGGTAATTCAAGCTGATAGGCCACTGGTCCTACACGCTTCAACACACGGTACGGTCCAATGAACCTAGGGCTCAACTTGCCCTTCCTTCCAAATCTGAAAATCTTCCTCCAAGGTGAGACTTTCAGAAAGACCTGATCTCCCACCGCAAACTCAATGTCCTTACGCTTCAGATCCGCATACGAATTTTGTCTATCCGAAGCTTCCTTTAACCGTGCTTGAATCACCTTTACCTTCTCTTCCGTCTCAGTTATCAACTCAGGACCCAACAACTGTTGTTCCCCCAATTCAGTCCAACAAGTAGGGGTACGAAACTTACGATCGTATAACGCTTCATAGGCGCCATTTGAATCTTTGGATTGGTAAGCTGTTATTATACGCGAACTCGCCAACGGTAGAAAATCCTCCCAACTACCTCTCAAGTCAATCACGCAACCTCTTAACATGTCTTCCAAAATCTGAATTACTCTTTCTGACTGACCATCTGACTGAGGATGAAAAGCCGCACTAAAGTTTAACTTTGTTCCCAAAGCCTCATGCAAAGCTTTCCAAAAATGGGATGTAAACCTAGGATCCCTGTCCGATATGATAGACACTGGTATCCCATGCAACCTCACAATCTCAGATACATACAGCTTAGCCAACTTCTACAATGAGTAATCCGCATTTAACAGTAGGAAATGAGCAGTCTTCATCAATCGATCAACTACCACCCAAACAGAATCTTTCTTAGTAGGTGTTAAGGGTAACCCATTAACAAAATCCATCGTTATCCGCTCCCATTTCCATAGAGGAATCTTTACCGGTTACAATAAACCCGATGGTAATTGATGTTCCGCCTTCACTTGTTGACACGTCAAACACTTTCCTACAAAATCGGTAACTCCCGCTTTAACCTTGGCCACCAATACGCTTCACGGAGATCCCGATACATCTTATTTCCTCCGGGGTGCATAGCATAAGGGCTACTATGCGCCTCTCGTAGAATCATTTGTCTCAAATCTGAATCCATGGGCATACAAACTCTTCCACGAAAACACAACACGCCATCCTTGTTTAATCCAAAATCCCCTATTATACCACTTTCAACTTGTTGCATTAAAGGACCCAACTTTTCATCTGATAACTGCTTTTCCTTGATCTGCTCTAACCATAATGGCTTCACCTGAAGTTCCGCCACATGATCGCCATCCTCATACAAACTGAGATGAGCAAACATTGCTCTTAACTCTGATACTACCTTACGACTCAACACGTCTCCCACCACGTTAGCCTTTCCAGGATGGTACTCGATTGAGAAGTCATAATCCTTTTACAACTCCACCCATCTCTGTTGTCTCAAGTTCAGCTCCTTTTGGGTAATGAGGTATTTAAGACTCTTATGGTCTGTATAAATGATCGACTTCTCACCGTAGAGATAGTGCCTCCAAATCTTTAAAGCAAACATCACCGCAGCCAACTCCAAGTCAAGAGTAGGGTAGTTGACTTCGTACGGCCTCAACTGACGAGAAGCATAAGCCACCACTTTTCCACCTTGCATCAGTACACATCCTAAACCCGTGTGTGACGCATCACAGTAAACGATAAACACTTTTCCAACCTCAGTGAATCAAGATCTTGGCGCTTCGTCAAAATCTTCTTGATTTCTCGAAACTTTCATTGTTTATCGGTCCACACATACGGTACCCCTTTTCGCAACAGCTTGGTTAGAGGTGCAGCAATCAATGAAAACCCCTCAACAAAGCATCTATAGTAACCAGCCAAACCCAAGAAACTCCGGATCTCAGCCACTGACTTCGGCGGTTTCCAATCCAACACTGCCTCAACCTTCCGAGGATCAACTCTTATTCCTTCGGCTGACACCACATGACCCAAGAAAGTCACTTCCTTCAACCAAAATTCACATTTACTGAATTTTGCATAAAGTTGCTTATCTCGCAAAATTTGCAACACAATGTGCAAATGTCAGTCATGCTCTTCTTCACTCCTCGAATATACCAAGATATCATCTGTGAACACTACTACGAACCAGTCTAGATAAGGTTGAAAGACTCGATTCATCATGTCCATAAATGCAGCTGATGCATTGGTCAAACCAAACGGCATAACCAAAAACTCATAATGTCCATAACGAGTTCGGAATGCCATCTTATGAATATCTGCCTCTTTCACCTTGAGTTGATGATAACCCGATCTTAAATCAATCTTGGAGAAAATTGAAGCTCCTCTCAATTGATCAAACAGGCTGTCAATTCTCGGCAATGGATACGTATTCTTGATCGTCAATTTATTCAACTGCCTAGAATCAATACACATACGCATCGACCCATCCTTCTTCTTGATGAACAAAACCGGTGCTCCCCACGGAGACACACTCGGTCGAATAAATCCCCAATCTAACAATTCTTGAATTTGAGCTTTAAGTTTCGCTAACTCCTTCGGTGCCATTCTATAAGGAGCAATAGACACTGGAACCGTTCCGGGCAAAAGCTCAATGCCAAATTCTACTTCCCGATCTGGAGGTAGACCAGGAAGTTCTTCGGGAAAGACATCTGAAAATTCTTTCACCGTTCTCACACCTTCCACCGATAGTTCCTTGGCATCCAAAAAACTAATGAAGGCTAGGAATGCTCCATACCCTTTTTCGCACCAACTTCTCTCGCCTTCAAAGCGGATACCACATTTGCCAAAAAGTTCCTTCGCTCGCCTATCATTACTACCTCCTCATCATCCACAGTCCTTATTGACATCCGCTTTTCGGCACAATCCAATTGCGCCCGGTGCTTCACCAACCAATCCATGCCCAAAATAAGATCAAACTCGCCGAAAGGCAATTCCATCAAATTCGCCAAAAATATTTCTCTTTGAATTTCCAAGGGTAGGTCTCTAAAAATTTATTCACGATTACAGACTGTCCTAAAGGACTAATTACCGTCATCTCTCTATCGGTAATCTCTGATCTAATATTCAGGTTTCCAAATATGGCACTAGCAACATACGAATGGGTAGACCCGATATCTATCAAAGCAGTAATAGGTACATCAAAGATGAAGAACGTACCAGTTATCACATCAGGTGCATCGCCATCTTCCCAACGCCTAACCGCATAGACCAACCCCATTGTCTTGCCTCCCGCGTTACCTCACGAAGCCATTACCTCGACCGGTGTACCTTGACCACGTCCGTTACCATTACCACCGTGACCCGATCCACGGCCTCTCGGTGGCTGCTGAGTACCTCTAGCTGGCTGAACATCATGGTTACGAGCTTCCTGAGTCGGATCAGCCCGTCGAGGGCAATTCTTATACTGATGATCCTTGGAACCATATTTATAGCAAGCACCAGTTTTCCTCCAAGATTCCCCGGGGTGTCGTTTCCCACAGTCAGCACAGTCTCTACTCTGATTGGTAATCACTGGTGCTCTAGCTTGAGCTGGCTCATTATTTCGAGGCCTTTTCTGGAACCTTTTAGCAGAACCCGAATACTTAAAATCCCTCTTGCCTCTGACTCTTTCCCGGTTCTGACGTTCTGAATTCTTAGCCTCTTCGACTATCTTGGCTTTCTCCACAAGCGAGGCAAAAATCCGTACTTGTTGTGGGGCTATCAGTACCCGCAACTCATCATTCAGCCCATCTTCAAAGCGTACACAACGCTCATGATCTGTCGGCACTATTGTGCGAGCATATTGGCTCAAACGAAGAAATTCTGCCTCGTAAGTCGCCATCGTCTTATTTCCTTGAACCAAATTCAGAATTCCTTCCTCCGCATCTACATAACTTGTCCCGACGCACTTCCCTTGAAAAGTAGCTTTGAAGAAATCCCAAGTAACCAATGCGACCTTGGTGCCTTCTCGAACGATAAGCCACCATTGATACGCCTCGTCCCTTAACAAGGACATAGCTCCTCTTAGTTTCGCTCGGCGGTGCACTCTAAATCATCCATAATCCGCTCTGACCTCGAGCCAATATTCCACAACATTCGGAGCTACACGGAGACACCTCTAAAAACCTCGGCACCACTTGATTTAAGTCATTTTGAAATTGATCCACGAACCATCGGACCGGTTCTAATCCCAAAGAACCCTTTCAAGGACTCGCAACATTGCTTGAGTCAAAGCATTGTCCCTCTCGAATGGTCATGTGATCCGCCACTCCCGGGTGAAGCGGTGCATCCATTTTCGGCATATGACCCGGCGCTCCGCTTGCATCTCTAGCACCTCGCCCTCTACCACGGCCACGCCTACCACGCCCACGACCACGCCTCTAGTGCTCATAATGACTAATTCGATTTAATCGATTACAAGTTTTATGAATCGAATACCATTTCGAGTGTTTATTAACGATATTTTATGAGATATAAGAGGTAAAGTTGTTTTCGCAATCACGCCCTATAGCCTCAATCTCTACCGCTTTCGACACCTAAAACTAGAAGTTCTAGAGTGTTCCTATGTTCATATCACAATAATAAACATTTAATATACAAATACTTACTTGGCTTGGTGCCTGGGATGCTCGTGGTGCCATACTACCTTTAAAACATAAAGTCTAGAAATTAAAGCAGATTTTAAACAAAAAAATTTGTTGAACCCAAACCACAGCCGAGTTTTGAAACTGGCTCTGATACCATAAAATGTAACACCCCAAACCCGGCCTATGCGTTAAGACCAGACTTGGCATGCCACATAATACGAACTTACATCTAGTCATCACTGCTTTTAATGAAAACAATTCTTCAAAACGATTTTGAAAAAAATGGAATTTATCATAAACCGAGATTTATTTGAAAACCATAATTTTAAAACATAAGAATTTACAATTTGATTTTCAGAGAAATAATTGGTGGAAATCTTAAACTTATAAAAGAGTTTTCACAAAATATTTTGGATTAAGTGATATTTAAGAAAATCCCTTTTTCTTATTTTTCTTTATACGCAAGTTTAAGAAATCATTTATAAAATTTAAACAGCCCCATTTAAGTAACTAAAACATATTAAAATTCCATCCACGAATAAAAATCCATAAAATAATACCAGAGGCCTTATTACATCGCAATCAAAATAGTACTTAAATAAAAAATAAAAATATTAAAAAGAAGTTCAAGTTTATAAAAACCCATCATTCGTAGTATGGCCTCCACACGAAGTCATCCCCGGCCCAAGCCTCCATCAATTATTATTACCTGAGAAGGGTAAGAAAAATAGGGTGAGTTACTTAGAACTCAATGTGTAACCCACTTACCGTGTCCACTGGGCCAAATCCATTTAAGCATTAAATTGGGCTTGAGCCCATTTACAAAAATACAATATATAAATCAAATATAAAAAATGCATGTGATATGCAATTCCCAACCAAGCCTAATTTCCATCCGCTACACACCACCCGTACCAACCATCACACTGTGGGGATCAAGTCAACCCACCCCGCCAACACACCAATCACGGTGCATTAAGCCATTTAAAATATTTGTGGCAGAGCCACCGAACTAGATTGTGACAGAGTCACCGAACTAGATTTTGGCAACAGGCCTTTCTTCTCTTCGTCAATTATCCCAACCCATGCAGTCATGTATATATAGAATGCATCACAATATATTCATAAGGTAAATTTCAACAAAAAAAACCCGTATTACAAGTTATCAACTTGGCCCATTAGTCAAAATAACAATTTAACCCATTTAACGATCTAGCAATTTTGGCCTTATATCGATCTAGCAGTTTTGGCCCATATATCGATCTAGCAGTTTTGGCCCATATATACACATGAGGCCCTTTTCACAATTTTCTCACTTGGCCAATTTATCAAAAATAATTCATATGGCCCAAAATATCACTTTTTAACAATATAGCTTATTAAGGGCAAATTCGTAATTTTCACAACTTTAATATCGTTTTAATGCTTTCACACCAAAAGTGCTAATAAACCATATTTTCTAATTTTACCGACTTTACGATTTTTAATCGAATACTTACGGCATAGTATAACCCATGAGATAAGTGTGAAGTTACACACACGATTCTGATGAGTACTATATTTTCCCGCTCGTCGATACCTAAATATTTATCACGCTTAATTAGAACACTAATATTTAATATAAAGCTATTCTAATGATGAACGATCTAGATCTTTACCCTCAAAATCTCGAACAACAGCTATTTGTGATTTCTCCTCGATCGATAGTTCATAACCCGATAAAGAACCACGAACAGTCAAAGGCTCAGGAGTACGAATGACTTCAAATAATTGATTTTCACCGGATGAGGGTCCACAACCCGGTGGAAAATCTCGGATTGCTGAAACAATCCTTCGTTTGAATTAAGGGGTAATAGCGGAACCACCCCTCTTCCAAACGCTATTAACAACCCTTTTTGTCCCTATCTTGATTGCCATGAAGTTCTTACGTTCACGGAAATGATAATCGAGCGATAGTGTCCCCTAAAACGAAATCGATTAGTAGTCCATCTATAACAATATGACGAGTAATATAGAAATCCTTGATAGGAACCCTTACCTTAACACTTCGACTCGATTTCTAGCGTGTCACGATGACTATGAATACTCCGAGTTCGGCCTTCTTTATAACACTATAAATAATGAAAGGATCATCTAAGACAAAAGGATAAAGGATGCTATTTTTGGTCAAAAGACCCTCCCAAACTAATATATATTTGGCTAAGAAAAAGAAGAGAATAAAGATTCGAAAAGGGTTCTTACCGATTGATTAAAACGAAGGTTGAAAGAATAATCAACAAAACAATATAAGTGAAGAGAAGATTCGACTTTGAAGGAAAATTAGAGAGAATGGTGTTAGCACCATTCGGCCATGGGGAGAAAGAGATGGGAGACAATGTGTTTTGGGTTTTTCAAATGTGAGAAAGGTGTAAAGAGTGAGATTTGGGACAAGGAAGCATTCAGAAATGATGAAGAGGAGAAGAAAAGAAAAATGGCCTTTATGCTTTGGTATTTCGGCACAAGGGAGAGAGTGTCTTGAGATGTAAGACAAAAATATGACCAAATGGTAAAAATGAAATGAAATGGCCAAAAGAAACAAAGCTTACCTAATGCTCAAATTCGGCTAAGAGAAAGAGTTTGGAGAGAAAAGAAAAATTCACACAAAATGCTAAGAATTAACCAAAACTAACTCCTAATCCTAGCCAAACTACTAACAACATTCGGCCATTCCCCCCCTAGCCACAAAACCGTCCATGTACAATGGCCAAAAGTCAAAGTTTTAGCCACCCAAGAGTTTCCAAGACAACATCCTTGATTCGTGCCTTGTGTTCCCCCTACATTCCATAAGTTTAGGATTTCTTTCCCCAAGTTCAAGCTTACCTTAACCATTAGCCACCTTACCATAAAAGAAATAGTCCAACCTTACCATAAATAAGGCTTGACCGACACATGCCATAAAGGTGCAAAAATTAAAGTTACCAAAATGCAATCCATGGAATTCGAACCTCTCCCCTCAAGCAACACATATGACGCCAACTCCACTTTACTACTAGCTCATCTTATGCTAGTTTTTGCCATTTAATTACCTTAAGCATCAGGGTCACTTGTTCCACTTCAATAAAATACTCATTACTAAAATTTATTCTAATTCTGAATAAATCCCGAGCCTTCTCAAGACTATATTAAACACACAAATTGAATCATTCACAAGCTAAGCACCAAAAACAAGCAACATATCGATACTCAAATTTTTAGGATGTTACAATAAATCATAATGCCAATATGCTCAATGGAATAAAAGTGTGGGTGATAATATGAATAATAATAATGAAGGCAAAAATAATAAAAAAACATATTAAGTAAAAATAATAATAATAAATAAGTAAATAAAGAAAGAAAAGAAAAGAAAATAATAACAAAAATAAAGCTAATATCAAATTAACAAATAGATAAATAATATATACAATAATTTAAAGATAATAAAATAATAATAATAATAGTAATAATAATAAAATAATAATAAAATGGAAATTATGTTAATAAATAAATAATAATAAAAATAATATTAGCAATTATAAAATAAAAATAGTATTAATAATAATAAAATAATGTAAGGATATTAAAATTAATAGTAATAATAATATAAAAATAATAATAGTAGTACAATAAGAATATATTAATAATAATAAAAATAATAATATATGTTAATATACAAATAATAGTAAAAATAAAAACAACAATAATGAAAATAGTAATAATAATGGTGATACTAAAATAGTAATAATAATAACAATACTAATAATAATAAATATAATAATAATAATAAATATAGCTATAGTAATAATAATAATATATATAAAAATAATGGTCAAAATAAAAATAAAAATAATACAAATGAATATAATGATAATTATAAGGTTAAAAATAAAATGATAGTAATAATAATATTAAAGTAATAATTATAATAGACAAATAATAATAGTCTTAATAATGATAATAAAAAAATTAATAATAAAGTAACAAAAATTACAAAAGAAAATAAAAAAAGATGAAATTGAACTTGAAATAAAAATTTGGGGCGAAATAGAAAATAAAATTAAAAGGGGAAGGATCGGATTGTAACGCGCGCGCAACATAGAGGGATCAAAACAGAAAATAACCCCACCATCTAAAACAGTACCGTCCGAATGCGGATCAAATTGAAACAGAGGAAAACTTATTGGGCAAAATTGGGAATAATGAGAACTTGATTTAAAAGAGAGAAAACGCGGAAGGACTAAAAGCGAAATTATCCCATCCGCATAAAAACACGCGGATCTTCCCCTTGGAGCGGGTCGGGTCGTGGGTCAGAGGTCCAAAACGACGTCGTTTTGGCCTCTGAACTCAACTCTCAAAACGGCGCCGTATTATGGGGGTATAGAAGTTGAATTTTTTTAAAAATTTTCATTTCTTTCATTTCAGCAGAAAAAAATAAGAGCTTCAAAAAAATACTCTCTCCCTGGCCCAAACTCTGGCCAAGGTCCGGTCACCGGACCACCATGACAATCATTCTTTGCGCCTAGAAAATAAAAAGTAAGTTTTTATTTCTTTTTTTAATATGTTATATATATTATATATAGAGTTTTCAAAAGAAATAAAACGGCATAAAAAATTTATAGCATTCGGAAATGAAAAAAGAAAAAAAAAAAGATATATAAAAAAAACCTTTGTTGATTTGGTATGTTCCCTTTTTTTTGATTCTGTATATTGTATTCTCTCTGTATATTTGTGTGTGTCCTTCCCCCCTTTTTACAGATTATATCGAGGCTTTTATAGCCCCGAAAAATAAATCAAAAGTAAATACAAAGATTATGTCTTCATTCTCTTCTTGTCAAGTCATCAATTTCTTTCCTTGTTTTGCGGAGTTAATGGCGAAATCTATGGCGATGGAGCGCGACTTGCGCTAATCTGTGCGCGCGATCGTGGCTTGGGCGTGCGATGGGTGTCTTGGCCGTTGAAACTCATGCGCGCTGTAAGGCTCCTTAAAGTTTCTTCCGATTTTAATTTTTGAAATTTGTTTGGGCTTAGGGTTTTAATTGGGTAGTGGTTAGTTTTTTAGGTTTGGCATTTGGGTCAATTGGGCTCCTCTTTGTAATGGACTTTTCATAATTATTATTATTATTTTTTGTTTGGGTTTTTATTGGTTAATAATGTTCAATTGGGCCCGGGCATAAATTGGGTCTTACAATTCTCATGATCAAGTTAGGAATCGAGATTATCTCATGGGTGAAGCAATAGTTCAGATTCGAAAGGTAGCTGATCACCTACAGACTTTAGCAGTACAGGCTGATACATTGAGCACGAAGTATGAGCTACAGTCAGATCGTGGTCAAGAGTTAGCCTTGTTGTTTGGGAAAATCAAAACCTTGGGCCTTAGGGCGAAAGCATATTTGTAGTCCGTTTTATGTAAAGGATTTTGTTTTCTAATAAAGTTTTCTAAATGAAGTTGAATCTGAATCGATGCCTCCTTGCATTCATGCATTTGCATTACATTACATCATATGCATTTAAGACCATAGAGAGAGCCTAATTAGTTGAAATTATCACAGAAGAGAGAGAGAGAGAGAGGAGGAAAATCTGGAAACTGAACACCATTACGGTACACATGCCAAGACAAAGAAAATGGATCAAAGACTTGAACAATTCTAGAGAGACATGCAAGACCAGATGCAAGAGCAATTGGCAAAGCTCCAACAAGAAATGAGAGACCAAATGTTGGAAGCTCAAAGGAACATGATGGCTCAAATGGCCCAGATGCTGAACAGGGCGATGGATAAAGGAAAGGGTCCCATAATTAATGCTGAAGATAATGAGGACTTTCCTCGAGGTTTCACCCCACCGCATGTGCAAACACAACCTGAAGAATATCCCCGAAGGCCATCTATCACGATAAGGCCTCAACAAGGGCAAAATGACGCTGGAGTGCCCATGAATTTCAAAGTTGGCACAGGATCCAACCCGGGAGATAACCCTGCTAATCCTGTTATCCCTGACTTAGATATAGCAGAGAGGGAGGGGATAAAAACTGAATCTTCAAGGCAGTTGGAAGATCATTGCAAATGGTTGGAAGAAAAGTTCAAGGCTTTAGAAAATGATGATAATCACCACGGAATTGATGCTAAAGACTTGAGCTTGGTTCCAGATTTGGTGCTTCCTCATAAGTTCAAAATTCCAGAATTTGAGAAGTACAATGGAACCAGCTGCCCTGAAGCCCTTATCACTATGTTCTGTAGACGGATGACTAGCTACGTTAACAATGATCAGCTTTTGATTCATTGTTTCCAAGACAGTTTGGTGGGGGCGGCATCCAGGTGGTACAATCAACTCAGCCGTGCTAGGATTAGCTCCTGGAGAGAGATCTTGTAACACCCTGGTTTTAGGGGTTATGCGCTTGGAGCATAGCTCGAGCAGTTAGTAGGCTTATGGTCATGTTGAAGGAATTTTTAGGGGGTTTGGAGAACCCTAGAAGGCAAGGGAAGACTTTGGAAAATTTTAGATTTTTAGTGTAAAAAAAAGAGAGACTGGGCAGGAAGGCCTTAAAAATAAAATTGTGGAGTTTAGGACGCAAGAAAGGCATTGGCAAAGTGGCGTGGAGGCGCCGCTTGGGGCTTTGGAAGGTAACGCCTAAGGGAGCAAGGGTTCGAGTTCTTTGGGGCAGCAATTTTGGCTTTATTTTTGCGTCAAGAGACCCTGGGCTAAGTAGGCCTTAAGAATAAATGTCCAAGTTGATGGACATGAAAGTCCAATCGGGAGAAGTGGCTCTTGGGCGCTACTTAGGCGCCGGAGGAGGAGAGGCCGCGGTTTCGAGGGCTGCGAAGCATTTGGCGTTTTATTTTTCGTTTTGGGCGTTGGGCTTTGTAAGGCCTTAAAGGTATATAGCGAGGATTCGGACAAGGAAGATGGGTGGTGGAATGGCTAGCGTATGCACTTAAGCGGAGGAGAGCAAGGCGGGTTCGAGCGCTGGAGTGCGAGATTAGCGTTCTTATTTTTGTTGGTGGTTATGGGCTCGATTAGAAAGGGTTTAAAATAAAATCTTTGGGGTTTCTAGCATAAAAATCAAATTTGGCCGAGTGGCCTGGCGCTGGGGGGAAAGGAGAAGCGACTTGGTCCCGAGTTCGAGCCAAGGAAATTTGCATTTTGGAGTTTGAATTTTTATTTCTTTTGGGGTGACAAATTGAAGTGTTGGACGGCTAGAAGACTCTTTTTTTGGAAGAGGATAATATGTTTTTTTATTATTTTTATTTATTATTTATTAATTAGATTAAGTGGAATTATTATTATTATTATTTATTTTTTTTTAAATAATAATGGGATAATATGAGCATTTTTTTTATTGGAGGATAATATGAGTTTTTTTAGGATTATTATAGGAGATAATCAAGGATATTATGAAGATTAAAAGAATTATTGGATTATTAGTAAGAGTATTCAAATGGAATTGAATTAGTGAGGTGTTGGCCAAATTTTGGAGACTTCAAGGGGTTGGCGAATGCTATAAATAGGGGAGGGTAGAGTGCTAGTTGTTCATCAAGTCTTTTGCCTCTCCCTCTTGGTGTGCCGATTTCTCCTTTGGCCTTTGTAGCCAAATAATTCCTTTGTTTTAATCCCTTGGTAGCCGAAATTTCTCCTCTTTTATTAGTTTGCACCTTGGCGAATTCTAGGTGTGGTGTGGATCTCTTTGATTCTTCTCCTCAATCGTTGGTAGTCGATTCGGTAAGTGGTGGTAAAGATCCATGTTGTAATTATTCTTTTATTATTCGAAAGCCAGAAGGCTATTAGGGCTAATCATTTATGCGTTTTAGGGTGTGGTCGGTTGCAAAAGGACCATTCCAGTAGTCTGAGATTTGATTGGAAATCAAATCAGCCTTGAGGAGCAAGGATATTTAGGAACATAGATCAATTCTCGGGATTCGGGATATTTTGGTAAGCAATATTTGGTAAAGGTTCAACATTTAGTTTATGACACGGAGGTTTAACTGTTTATCCGATTAAGTGACTTTCGATGGAGGCGAATACGGTCCAAGGTGGGCAAGGGAAAGCTCCCATCCCAAAGTTCAAAAAGAGATCCGTTCTGCTTTGTTCGAGATTGGCCACGGTGTGGGCCAACAGCAAGAAACGTTAAGCGAAGTCGTAGTTTCGCTGAGACGATAGTGTCGAGGATCGAGAGTCTAGAACTCCTAGTAATAAGGTGTGTAACTAACCCCTTTGTTTCCGGGTTTTATGTGTTATATGTTTTACTAACAAGTGCGATAATGAGTGTGCCATATATACCCCTAAAGGGTATAGCGATGACCAGTTAGTATCGGATCTATTGCAGTGTGATTATTTGTTTATGAGTATGTTTATGGACATTAATAAGCATGTGCATGCATGATCACGATTATATTTTATGTGGCATGTGCATGGGTGGGTTATGAAAAGTAGGTACGGGTGTACTTCGAGTACGTGGTTGATGTCAGCTTTGTGCTACATCGTGGATTGGCGCCGATCGAGGTCGCGTTGTGGATCTTTGCGATTTAGTTCGCGTGGTTACCTTGATTGATATGAGCTTTATGCCATATCGTGGCTTGATGGATTCTTTGTGTGCTCCATCGTGGTTTGATGTTAGCTATACGCTACATCGTGGATGGCATTGGTTGCCTTTTTGGAGGGAAAAGGAGAGGGTGACTCGATAGTCCCGGTGTGTGGTAGAATTTGGATAAGGGGTGTGTAGCGGATGGACCCTAGGTTTGGGTTGGGTATCATGTTGCATTGTTTCTTTATAAAATGATATGGAATGGGCCAAGCCCAATATGACATGTGGTTAGGTATGTTTTGGGAACATACGTGGAAATGGGCCAAGCCCAGTTGATATGTGGTTTATTGAGAAATGGGCCTAGCCCAGTATTTGAGTATGATTTGAATGTGGGCCAAGCCCAGATTGTGGTAATTGTTAAAATGATATATATATTACTTGTTGCATTTGATAATTGGGATATTATGTGGCTAGCATGTGGGTGGATTTCAGTGGTTATCTTACACACTGAGTCTGTATGACTCACCCAACTTTTTAATCATCGCAGGTGAGTCGTGATTAGTGGACGGGTTGGAATAGATACAAAGGTGGCCCATGCAGAAGCAGAATTTCATGCAGAAGTAGGCGTTTTGAATATTTTTCTTTCAAGCATTTTAATTACTTGGTTTAATTTATTCGATGTAATAAGGGCCACTTTTGATTAAAGTACTTTATTTATAGTTGATAAAGGTTATATCGTATTTAGTAATATTTTTACAGAGGATTTATATTATAATAAATTATAATAAAGTTTTAATTCAAACCAAGCTTGTATCATTTAATAATTTTTGTGGACATAATTTTCCAAAGATAATAAATTTTCATGTATTAAATTCTAAGTAAAGAAACATATTTTCACTAACATAACCAGATTCGATTCGTAGTGAATAGGCCGATTTGGGGATGTTACTGATTAATATCGAGCCCGGTTCAAAACTCGGCTTTGAGGTTTTGGGCCCAAAAACGTTTCAAAATGGGCTTTTTAAAAAAATGGGCTTTTAGGAAATTATTTTCAGGAGTTATTCGGCATGGCACTTTGTACCTTCAACCCGAGTCCACGTGTAAGTACTTGGACTTGTTAAGTAATTTGATATGTGAATTGTTATGGGCTTAGTTGGGCTCGTAGATTAGTGAACTAGGATCCGTTGAACCCTAGGACTAGTCTACTCAAACATATGCATAAAACTTAAAGCTACTAAACAAACACCGTGATTAAGTCATTTGAGTTAAGGTGTGGTAACCATTGTGCGCATGTCTAGGAGTGGATCAGGAAGAGCTTGGTACTTAAGCGGTCCTCGTGACTCACCTCCTCTTATTTGGAATCCTACAGTGCGTAGCTACGGTTCACCTTAACCAAGAGGACTTGTTCATAGGCTAAACCAAATATTAAAACCCGAAAGGGATTTGCCTCACTGTTTTAAAGTCCTTAGTTTTAAAATTTCTAAAAAAAATATACCCCTATAGGAAAATGACGAAATTACCCCTGGGTAGGGAAGGAAACTTGATTGCTCGAAAGAACTACTCTCGGAAACTTCATTACATAAAATTGCTCGTGGATAAAATAGTGAAACAATAATTTCTAATGCATAAAACTTTTTAAACAGATTAAATCGCGACGATAGAGATGAGTTCTAGGGGACGCGGTAGAGGTAGAATGGCAGCATCGGAACCGATAGGGTCTGGCCATGGGTCAGAAAGTGAAGTGCCGCCGATGAGTGGACGTAGAGGGGCAAGACCGGACAGGAGAAGATGACGCGATGTCGCGGGCCATGTTACGAATTTTAGAGCGTGTAGCGAGGAGCTAGTAGAGGAAATGGAACTCGAAAGTCAGTGTCGGAAAGGCTTAGATTGAACGGAGCTGAGATCTTTAGAGGAATATCTGGAGTAGCTCCGAACGTAGCGGAATTTGTGCGGTTAAGCCAGTATGCTAAGGGAATTGTGGCCACTGATTATGAGAGGTGCGTCCGGTTTGAGGACGGATTGCGAGATGAACTTCGAATGCTGATTGCTCCGCAGAGGGAGAGAGACTTTGCGGTGCTAGTGGAGAAAGCTCGGATCGCTGAAGAGGTTAAGAAGACTATAAGAGAAAACCGAGAAAAGAATAGGAGCGAGAATAAGAGAAATATTAGACCGTCAGCATCATTTGGAGATGCTCAGAAAAGACCAAGAATTGAGAACCCTGTAAGTGCACTTGTACCAATGGATCGGAATCGTTCTTGTGTTCGATGTGGAAGACCTCACGCAGGAGAGTGTTGGGGAAATAGTAAAGAATGCTTTCGGTGCGGATCTAAGGCACATTTAGTTAAGAATTGTCCTCAAGCGACGAGGGGTCGTGGTTCAAGTCATGGAAGGAATGGTTCTAGTCAGAGCCAACCAAGGATGTGATATCTGGTAAGCTCCTTTGCTTTGGTACATGCTTTAATTACTTTGTTTGCTTATGAGTTAGCCTTTTCTGTGTTGCTAAGAGAGGTGTTTCGAATTTTTAGCATGAACTTAGAGGTTGTGTAGGTACGATAGCCTTAGTAAGATCAGAGTGCGCAGCGTAAGCGTAAGGAGGTAAGATAGGTGGTATGGACGTTTGTTAGTAAAGTAATTTCGAGGACGAAATTATTTTAAGGAGGGTAGAATTGTAACACCCTGGTTTTAGGGGTTATGCGCTTGGAGCATAGCTCGAGCAGTTAGTAGGCTTATGGTCATGTTGAAGGAATTTTTAGGGGGTTTGGAGAACCCTAGAAGGCAAGGGAAGACTTTGGAAAATTTTAGATTTTTAGTGTAAAAAAAAGAGAGACTGGGCAGGAAGGCCTTAAAAATAAAATTGTGGAGTTTAGGACGCAAGAAAGGCATTGGCAAAGTGGCGTGGAGGCGCTGCTTGGGGGCTTTGGAAGGTAACGCCTAAGGGAGCAAGGGTTCGAGTTCTTTGGGGCAGCAATTTTGGCTTTATTTTTGCGTCAAGAGATCGGGCTAAGTAGGCCTTAAGAATAAATGTCCAAGTTGATGGACATGAAAGTCCAATCGGGAGAAGTGGCTCTTGGGCGCTACTTAGGCGCTAGAGGGGAGGAGAGGTCGCGGTTTCGAGGGCTGCGAAGCATTTGGCGTTTTATTTTTCGTTTTGGGCGTTGGGCTTTGTAAGGCCTTAAAGGTATATAGCGAGGATTCGGACAAGGAAGATGGGCTGGTGGAATGGCTAGCGTGCGGCGGCACTTAGTATTTGGAGGAGAGCAAGGCGCGGGTTCGGAGCGCTGGAGGCTGCAGATTAGCGTTCTTATTTTTGTTGGTGGTTATGGGCTCGATTAGAAAGGGTTTAAAATAAAATCTTTGGGGTTTCTAGCATAAAAATCAAGTGGCCGAGTGGCTGGTATGGGGGGAAAGGAGCAGTGACTTGGTCCCTGTGTTCGAGCCAAGGAAAGTGCATTTTGGAGTTTGAATTTTTATTTCTTTTTACAACAAATTGAAGTGTTGGACTGGCTAGAAGACTCTTTTTTTTGGAAGAGGATAATATGTTTTTTTTATTATTTTTATTTATTATTTATTAATTAGATTAAGTGGAATTATTATTATTATTATTTATTTTTTTTAAATAATAATGGGATAATATGAGCATTTTTTTTATTGGAGGATAATATGAGTTTTTTTTAGGATTATTATAGGAGATAATCAAGGATATTATGAAGATTAAAAGAATTATTGGATTATTAGTAAGAGTATTCAAATGGAATTGAATTAGTGAGGTGTTGGCCAAATTTTGGAGACTTCAAGGGGGTTGGCGAATGCTATAAATAGGGAGGGTAGAGTGCTAGTTGTTCATCAAGTCTTTTGCCTCTCCCTCTTGGTGTGCCGATTTCTCCTTTGGCCTTTGTAGCCAAATAATTCCTTTGTTTTAATCCCTTGGTAGCCGAAATTTCTCCTCTTTTATTAGTTTGCACCTTGGCCGAATTCTAGGTGTGGTGTGGATCTCTTCGGATTCTTCTCCTCAATCGTTGGTAGTCAGATTCGGTAAGTGGTGGTAAAGATCCATGTTGTAATTATTCTTTTATTATTCGAAAGTCGAAGGCTATTAAGCTAATCATTTATGCGTTTTAGGGGGTGTGGTCGGTTGCAAAAGGACCATTCAGAGTCCGAGATTTGATTGGAAATCAAATCAGCCTTGAGGAGCAAGGATATTTAGGAACATAGATCAATTCTCCGGGATTCAGGATATTTTGGTAAGCAATATTTGGTAAAGGTTCAACATTTAGTTTATGACCTGGAGGTTTAACCTGTTTATCTGATTAAGTGACTTTCGATGGAGGCGAATACCGGTCAAGGTGGGCAAGGGAAAGCTCCCATCCCAAAGTTCAAAAGAGATCCGTTCTGTTTGCTCGAGATTGGCCACCGGTGTGGGCCAACAAAGAAGAAACGTTAGGCGTAAAGTCGTAGTTTCGCTTAGACGATAGTGTCGAGGATCAAGAGTCTAGAACTCCTAGTAATAAGGTGTGTAACTAACCCACTGCTTTAGGGTTTTATGTGTTATATGTTTTACTAACAAGTGCGAGAATGAGTGTGCCATATATACCCCTAAAGGGTATAGCGATGACCGAGTTAGTATCGGATTTATTGCAGTGTGATTATTTGTTTATGAGTATGTTTATGGACATTAATAAGCATGTGCATGCATGATCACGATTATATTTTATGTGGCATGTGCATGGGTGGGTTATGAAAAGTAGGTACGGGTGTACTTCGAGTGCGTGGTTGATGTCGACTTTGTGCTACATCGTGGATTGGCGCTGGACCGAGGTCGCGTTGTGGATCTTTGCGATTTAGTTCGCGTGGTTACCTTGATTGATATGAGCTTTATGCCATATCGTGGCTTGATGGATTCTTTGTGTGCTCCATCGTGGTTTGATGTTAGCTATACGCTACATCGTGGATGGCATTGGTTGCCTTTTGGAGGGAAAAGAGAGGGTGACTCGATAGTCCCCAGTGTGTGGTATTTGGATAAGGGGTGTGTAGCGGATGGACCCTAGGTTTGGGTTGGGTATCATGTTGCATTGTTTCTTTATAAAATGATATGGAATGGGCCAAGCCCAATATGACATGTGGTTAGGTATGTTTTGGGAACATACGTGGAAATGGGCCAAGCCCAGTTGATATGTGGTTTATTGAGAAATGGGCCTAGCCCAAGATTTGAGTATGATTTGAATGTGGGCCAGCCCAGATTGTAGTAATTGTTAAAATGATATATATATTACTTGTTGCATTTGATAATTGGGATATTATGTGGCTAGCATGTGGGTGGATTTGGTGGTTATCTTACACATTTGAGTCGTATGACTCACCCAACTTTTTAATCATCGCAGTGAGTCGTGATTAGTGGGACGGGTTGGAATAGATACAAAGGTGGCCCATGCGATGCACAATTTCATGCATAGGCGTTTTGAATATTTTTCTTTCAAGCATTTTAATTACTTGGTTTAATTTATTCGATGTAATAAGGGCCACTTTTGATTAAAGTACTTTATTTATAGTTGATAAAGGTTATATCGTATTTAGTAATATTTTTACAGAGGATTTATATTATAATAAATTATAATAAAGTTTTAATTCAAACCAAGCTTGTATCATTTAATAATTTTTGTGGACATAATTTTCCAAAGATAATAAATTTTCATGTATTAAATTCTAAGTAAAGAAACATATTTTCACTAACATAACCAGATTCGGTCGTAGTGAATAGGCCGGGTTTGGGGATGTTACAGATCTGGCCCAAGCCTTCATGAAGCAATACAATCATGTCACAAACATGACCTTTGTGAATTACTTCTTTGCGATAAAGCGTAAAAGTAACATATTTTAATCCCACATTTAGCATGCTTTTGGATGAATTATCCCTTATTTTATGTCCTTTGGTGCTCTTAATCCTTTGTTTTCATGTTTTATACTCAGGGAAGCACCGAAGGATGAAAAGAACAAGAAACGGGCTTAAAACGGGCCAAATGGGCCACATCACGAAATTGACACGGCCTGACCCCAAGACCACACGGCCGTGCCTCATCAACAGACTCCACACGGCCTGCCCACAATTTATACGGGCGTGTGCCATGGTCGTGCCCCTGCCGTGACAAAGAGAAATTTCAGTCGGATTAGGATACTTAGGGGCAAAAATAACACATTCCAAAGCCTATATAAACACCCTAAGTATGACCTAAAAGGGGAGAGCCCAAGGCTGTTGTCAAGGGGTGTCTTGCTAGGCCAAAGGAGGCAGATTTGTGGAGGTTTACTTGAAGATAGCCAGTTGATCCATCTCAAGAAGCCGGAATCATATTCAAGACGGAGGATCTCTCCTTCAATTCCTTCAGGGGGTTTTAGGGATTTTTTATGTTTTGTTTTATCTTTTCTTACGAGATGTTTTCTTTTATTGTTATGAACTAAACCCTCAGATACGAGGGGATGAAACCTAAGATGAATCTTGTTATCGTTTCTTTGAACTATATGATAAATATTTGACTTGTTCTTAATTATGTGTTCTTAATTCTTGTGTTGATATTTCGGGATATTGATTCAAGTTTGATGTGCTTAGGTAGAGGAGCAAAAGTCCCCGCCTAATAGTAGATCTAGCATAGTTAAGCGGAGTTGATCGCGCCTAGAGATTGGGTGGCGAGATTTTGCGGATTAGGGTGAAACCTAATATGGGATTCCATAGATCGAGTTAATGCAATTCTAGGGGTTTTAATCGAAAGAGATTTCAATTAATCAACCTAGGGTTAGACGTTATTCGCTTCAAGAGAGGGTTTAATATACATTAGGGAATCTTACGGATCAAGTCAAATGAATAAATCATCTGGTTCAGAGTTAGATAACAAGTGAAGTCTAGGTGGATTCTTCCTTGGGTATTGTCTTTATCAATTGGCTTTTCCCACAAGTATTTTCCCCAAATTCATTCTTATTTGTCTTAGAGTCTTTAGTTTAATAATTAGTTAATTTAGATTAACAACAAATTCCCTTTATTTTAGGCTAGATAATAAAATGAAAGTTAGTATTAGTACTTTTAGTTCCTTTGGGTTCGACATCCCGATCTTGCCTTAACTATACTACTGTTTGATAGGTGCGCTTGCCTCAAATCGTTGTCATAGTTAGTTTCTAGGTTCGATGATTCTCATTATAAATTTTAAGACTCTGACATCGCATAAACACAACGATCAAGTTTTTGGTGCCGTTACCGGGGAACTAAAATATTAAGAAAGCTCAATTTTTATTACTTTAGCCATTTTTTTTTTATTTTGCAATTTACTTTTATTTCTTATTTTATTTTAACTTTGCTAAATTTTCTTCTTTTATTATTTCCTCCTTTCAGGTACCTCTATTTTATGACTAGAAGGAACCCGACAGGACCTCTACTTTACGACAGTGATATTGAAAGAACAGTCAGTAGAAATCCTGAGAGAAATAAGTGAAGCTTAAACTACATAGAAGAAGAGCAAGAAGCGAAACCAATCCTACTGAAGGGATGGCTGAAAATAACCCACTACCTCCAGAGATGGTTGAAAATAATGCTCCTAGAACTATGTATGATTATGCTAAACCTAGTTTAACAGGAACTGAGTCAAGTATTGTTAGACCTACTATTGCTGCAAATAATTTTGAACTGAAACCTAACACAATTCAGATGATACAGAAATTTATTCAGTTTGATGGTTTGCAGGATGAAGATCCAAATAATCACTTGGAAAATTTCCTAGAATTTTGCGATACTTTCAAGATAAATGGCGTTACTGACGATGCCATCCGTCTTCGGTTATTTCCCTTATCTTTGAGGAATAAAGCCAAACAGTGGTTGCATTCTCTTCCACGAGGGTAAATCACTACATGGGATCAAATGACCGAAAATTTTTTATTAAAATATTTTCTGCAGGCCAAAACGACCAAGTTAAGGAATAATATCTCTTCTTTTGTGCAGATGGATTTAGAGACACTTTACGATGCATGGGAGAGATACAAAGATTTGCTGAGAAGGTGTCCACACCATGGATTACCCTTGTGGCTACAGGTCCAAACTTTCTACAACGGTGTTAACCCTTCAACAAGTCAATTAATCGATTCAGCCGCCGGCGGAACTCTGAATAACAAAACTCCTGAAGTAGCTTACGAGTTTATAGAAGAGATGTCACTGAATAACTATCAGTGGCAAGTCACAAGGACAAGGCCAACAAAAGCAACCGGAGTTTATAACCTTGACGCAGTAACCATGCTATCAAATCAGGTAGAAATGTTACATAAAAAATTTGATGGTGTATATGGTTCCTCGCAGGTACAACCAGTTATGCAGTGCGAAACAAGTGGACGCGTGGGAAATCCTGAGAACCCACCCTACGGACAGGGCATGGAGAGCGAACAAATGAACTATATGGGTAACAATTTTTGATCTCAAAATAACCCTTATAGTAATACTTATAATCCAGGTTGGAAGAATCACCCCAATTTCTCATGGGGTGGTCAAGGGAATCAAAGGCAACAACCATCCCAAAATTTCCAACAACAACCCTACCCACAGGAAAAGAAGCCAAACCTCGAGGAGATGCGGACAAAATTCATGGCAGCCACAGAAACACGTTTTCAGAATACGGAGACATCCTTTAAACATCAACTTGAAAAATCGACACAGGAGCTCAAGGATCAAATCGGGCAACTTGCTAAGCAGATCACTGAGAGACCATAGGGAAGACTACCGAGCAACACCGAGACTAACCCAAAGGAGCAAATCCAAGCCATAATGACTCAAGAAAGTGAAGGGTTAGGCAGAGCCCAATTCAAGGCAATAGAATGTGATCGGAGAAGGTAAGGTTGAGGTAAGTAATAATAAGCCAAAACCGG
This sequence comes from Gossypium sturtianum, assembly GCA_025698515.1. Lineage (NCBI taxonomy): Eukaryota > Viridiplantae > Streptophyta > Magnoliopsida > Malvales > Malvaceae > Gossypium > Gossypium sturtianum. Next base: position 67,216,616 of record CM046949.1, on the reverse strand, counting down.
TAATTAAAGAGTACCAACCTCGCATACCATATCCCGAAGCATTAAGGAGAGACGACATAGAGGAATAGTTCGGTAAGTTTCTTAAACTTTTAAAGAAATTACATATTAACTTACCGTTACTTGAAGCTCTTTCGCAGATGCGATTCTAGAAAATTTTAAAAGAGTCACATTGACTAAAAGATGAAGGATAGACGAGGCATCACATGTGGAACTAAACGCAATGTGCTCGGTAGTATTGCAAAATAGACTACCACAAAAATTAAAAGATCCAGGGAGTTTTACAATTCCATGCTTAATTGGTAGTTTATCTATTGATAATGCGTTAGCTGATTTAGAGCAAGCATAAATGTCATGCCTTATAAAATGTTTAAACAACTAGGTCTAGGGAAACCCAAACAAACTAGGATGAGCATTCAATTAGCTGATAAAACTGTTAGAATTCCTAGGGGTATAATTGAAGATGTACTCGTAAAAGTTGAAAAATTCGTATTCCCAGTAGACTTTGTCGTATTAGACATGGATGAGGACAATAGTATCCCCTTAATCTTAGGAAGACCATTTTTAGCAACTGCCAGAGCTAAAATTGATATTGATGCAGGAGAACTCATACTTCGTGTAGGTAATGAGACAGTCACACTCCAAGCTCTCGATTCGGCTAGAACATCGAGTAATCAAGTTGAGAAAATAGATTCTATGGATAACCATTCGGTTAACCCTTCTTTTCAGGAAGCACCACAAAAGAACACAACTGAACCCGATCCTATACCCCGTGCCAACAAAGAAATAACTCATGAGGAACGAAGGATTCAGATCGATGATCTAGACGAGTGGAAGACGCATTTCAAGGAAAAATTAGGGATATACGAAGCAGAACCAAAGCTACTCTACGAAGCAGACAAGTTCAAAATTGAAGATCAGGTATTGATAGATAAAGTAGACCCTCGAATATCTCCTCCTGATCCTAACACAATCAAAGAAATCCCTTTTAAGGTAATTAGTGTTTTCCCATACGGAACTGTCGAGGTAAGTAATCCTATTTTTGGCACTTTCAAAATAAGCGCATCTCGACTTGAACTTTATTATGATAATGAAACTGATAGCATGAGGAAGGACTTTCAACTCCTCAAACCACCCTGATTATGCAAACGAGAGGTAAGTCTAGCTTAAGACTTTAAATGAGCGCTTCTCGGGAGGCAACCCGAGCACTAACTCCATTACTCTTTCTATTTTATTTTATTTTATTTTCACTCTTAATTCTCCTTTGTAGCAACTAACTATAAACTAACCGGGGCCAATTTCCATACCACACGGCTTTACACACGACCGTGGCCATGGCCGTGTGGATGCACCGAATCTCCGTACTGACATGGCAGAGATGGTACGAGTCAGGATGGATTGTATCTTCGAGTCACGGACCCAACTACCCCGCCACGGCCGTGCGACATGGCCGTGGCCGACACCGAGAAATCCACACGGGGGGAGGCACGCCCGTGCTAGGAGACCGTGGTTGACACTATTTCATCAAACATGGGCGTGGCGACTTGAACATGGGCATGGGAGAAACGAACGAAGCACAACACGGCTGTGTGATGCGGCCGTGTGACTCAACACGCCCCTGGTACACGGGCGTGGGAACGTACCAGACTTGAAATTTCTATTTAAAACACCCACCCCCATCTCTTCCATCCCATTTTCCTTTCCTTTTCTCTCTCAGACCTCTCCTTACTTTCCTTCTCTAATATTTTCCCCAACCATCGAGCCACACCACATCTATGTCAAAGAGGCGGAAGGATCCACGCATAGTCTCCCTGTGGGAGACCGATCTACATAAGTTCATGACGGTCGCTTCATATATTCGACAAGCCAAGGGTCTTTGAGACCATTTAATTCTTCTTCTTCTTTACTCTTCTCCTTTATTTTCCTTCTCTTTGACTTTCTTATGCTTAATTTAGTTTATTCTATTTTAGTTTCTTGGTTTTAGGTTCTACAGGCTGCTAGGGAATCACACCTCGACCACGACCACCAGCACCACCGCAGCCTTAGAAATCACGCCCACCCCGCGAACCACCCAACAATAAGGACTCTTCGGTCCATTAATCTTTTCTTTTAATTTTATTTCACTTTTTATTTTCTTTCACTTTAGCTTGCTTTTCTTTAATTATATAATTAGTATAGTTTAAATTATTATTATATCCTGGCTAATTCTCCACGAGCTACCCAATTTCTTCATCTAGCGCAGCAATAATGGGCAGCCACCACGACCACGACCATAGCCACACCACCATCAAGGACGACCCCTCCAACATATTTTCCGCATCCTTCAAGAAATCCATCCAAAATTCAGGAAGTTTCATCTCTCCCTATCTTTTGATCTTATGAATTCCTATCTATCTTTGTACATTGAGGGCAATGTACATCTTAAGTGTGGGGGGGTGAATCTTAAAAGTGCCAAACTTTTTGCATTATTCTCAAATCCTGAATTATGCCTTGTCTTAAAGTAAGTTTCTCATATTATGATTAGAATGAAATTTTCTTTGATTTTATGATTTTTGTTAATGTGTCTTGGATTAAGTCATTGATAATTGTGCATTGATGATTTATACTTTAAGATACTAGAGAATCAAGCATGATAAGTCTATTTTTCAAAATTAAAAATTTTTCTAGTTTGTCTACCTGAATTTGAATATTACTTTGGAGTTTGAAATTTACAAGAATGACATCAAAATACCCATAATTTTTGTGAGATTTTGAGCCTTATAGAGCATATATTCTTTTTCTTGCTCACCTTATTGATTATGAGTGTGTCAACATTGATTTGTTATTCTAGAACTTGCAACGATTATACATACTGAGACCACACCTTTGATTTAATATACAGAGATGATGAAGGCACCTAGGATTTAACCCACTTACTCCACTAAAAGCCTACCTTCACAATTAACCCCTAGTGAACCCCGTTCAATCCTAACAACCCTTTTTATTGACTAAGTCGCTAATATTAACCCAAAACCCTTCGTTTTCGTTATCACCATTTCTTTTGACTACACTTATATCGAGATTTGATTTGATCGATTGCCTAATTATTTCGATAGTAAATTCATCATTTATTATGTATTTTTGAATTGTTCAAAAAAAATCAAATCAATGTATATTCACTATTAGTTTTGTGATTAAGTGAGCTTATACGTTTAAATTCCAATTACTGAAGAAGAAGCTCGTATTAGAGTATTATTAGTACAAGTTTTCAATTGATGTAATTATTTATATTCATTTCATTGTTTCTAGTTAGGTAATTTGTCAATTCAATCTCAATTCTAACCCTCTAATTCAGCCTTTATCCACACCTTTAACCCAAGCCCCATTACAACCCTGTTAAAGACCTTTTGATTTGTGTATCATCTCATATTATAGTGGTGGAGATTTGATTTTCATGCAAGCCTATGGGATTAACTCTTCATGTTTGACTTTTGAGTGCTTTTTCTTGAACCTTAAACACCTCGAGTGATTTGAATGAATCTTTAGTGAGGATGTCAATCCTTATCGATTTTGAATCAGAGGTAACTATTTAGATGAGGGGAAACACCTAGGTTTTGTGCTACAAAGGTATGACTTAGATTGTTTGAATCTTTAGGACTCTTTGAGTTGAATCATCCATGTATAAAGTATCTTTGAATTATGATAAAACACTATTGATGAATATTATGAATCGAGGAAGTTTGTTTTAATTATGAGTTGAGAATTTTGCTTGAGGACAAGCAAAAGCTTAAGTGTGGGGGTATTTGATAAACCGTAAAAGTAACATATTTTAATCCCACATTTAGCATGCTTTTGGATGAATTATCCCTTATTTTATGTCATTTGGTGCTCTTAATCCTTTGTTTTAATGTTTTATACTCAGGGAAGCACCAGAGGATGAAAAGAACAAGAAACGAGCTTAAAACGGGCCAAATGGGCCATATCACAAAATCGACACGGCCTAGGCCCAAGACCACACGGTCGTGCCTCATCAACGGACTCCACACGGCCTGCCCATGATTTACATGGGCGTGTGCCATGGTCGTGCCCCTACCGTGGCAAAAAGAAGTTTTATTCGGATTGGGATACTTAGGGGCAAAGAAACACATTCCAAAAGCCTATATATACACCCTAAGTATGACCTAAAAGGAGGAGCCCAAGGCTATCGTCTAAGGGGCGTCTTGCTAGGCCAAAGAAGGTAGATTTGTGGGGATTCACTCGAGGATAGCCAGTTGATTCATCTATAGAAGCCAGAATTATACTCAAGACGGAGGATCTCTCCTTCAATTCCTTCAGGGGGTTTTAGGGATTTCTTATGTTTTGTTTTATCTTTTCTTCTGAGATGTTTTCTTTTATAGCCATGAACTAAACCCTCAGATACCTGAGGGGGATGAAACTTAGATGAATCTTGTTATCATTTACTGAACTATATGATAAATATTTGACTTGTTCTTAATTATGTGTTCTTAATTCTTCTGTTGATATTTCCGGGATATTGATTCAAGTTTGATGTGCTTAGGTGGAGGAGCAAAAGTCCCTGTCTAAGAGTAGATCTAGCATAATTAAGCGGAGTTGATCGCGCGCCTAGAGATAGGGTGACGATATTTTGCCGGATTAGGGTGAAACCTAATATGGGATTCCATAGATCGAGTTAATGCAATTCTAGGGGTTTTAATTAGAAAGGGATTTCAATTAATCAACCTAGGGTTAGATGTTATTCGCTTCGAGAGAGGGTTTAATATACATTAGGGAATCTTACGGATCAAGTCAAATGAATAAATCGTCTGGTTCAGAGTTAGATAACAAGTGAAGTCTAGGTGGATTCTTCCTTGGTTATTGTCTTTATCAATTGGCTTTTCCCACAAGTATTTTCCCCAAATTCATTCTTCTTTGTCTTAGAGTCTTTAGTTTAATAATTAGTTAATTTAGATTAAACAACAAATTCCCTTTATTTTAGGCTAGATAGTAAAAGGAAAGTTAGTATTAGTACTTTTAGTTCCTTTGGGTTTGACATTCCAGTCTTACCTTAACTATACTACTGTTCGATAGGTGTGCTTGCCTCAAATCATTGTCATAGTTAGTTTCCAGGTTCGATCATTCTCATTATAAATTTTAAGACTTTGACATCGCATAAACACAACGATCACTTGCAAAACATGGAGAAGAAGCCAAATGAAAGCTTCAGGTAGTATGCGTAAAGATGGAGGGAGGTTGCTATGCAAGTTCAGCCACCACTCTTAGAAAAGGAAACTACAATGCTTTTTATCAACACCTTGAAGGCTCCATTCATCACCCACATGATAGGAAGTACTACCAGGAGCTTCGCGGATATAGTGATGGCAAGAGAAATGATAGAAAATGCCATAAGGGGTGGCAAGATTGAAGCAGGGGAAACCACTAAAAGGTCTGCTCCTAGGAAAAAGGATAACGAGGTGAACAATATGAGTACATACAACAAAGGGTACTCGAAGGCAATCACTGTTAGCCAGCCAAAGGTAATTATGGCTGGGCAACAAGGGTCGACAAGACAAGAATCAGGCGCAAGGCAAAATTTGGAAAAGCTCCAATTTACGCCAATTCCAATGACGTATAAGGAACTATATCAAAGTTTATTTGACACGCACGTGGTGTCCCTATTTTATCTGAAACTGCTACAGCCCCCATATCCCAAATGGTATGATTCAAACGCTAAATGTGACTACCATGCGGGAATATCGGAGCATTCAATAGAAAATTGCAATGCCTTTAAAAAGGTAGTAGAGAGACTTATCAAAATGGGGATTTTGAAGTTTGATGATACACCTAGTGCGGAGAACCCATTACCTAACCATGGGGATTAGGGGATAAACGCGATTGGAGAAAATGTCGTGAGAAGGATCAAGAAGGATACTGCGGAGATAAAAACCCCGTTGAGAATGGTTTGGAGAGAAATGATAAGAAGAGGATTGGTAGAATCAGATTCTATGAAAGAATGTGAAGGAATAAGGGACTACTGTGAGTTCTACAAAGTAGAGGGGCATAAGATCCAGGAATGTGTTGAGTTTAGGGTCTTGGTGCAAAGCCTTATGGACAATAAGGAATTGGAATTTTACGAAGGAGGCTCAGAGGGAGGAAACATATGCGTGACAGAAGGAGAGTTGACAAATCAAAAGGTCAATTATCTGAGGATCATCATTTTTCGACCAAGAAACACGAAAGGTGGAGTACAAATCGCGCCTAAACTCGTAATCCAGAAACCTGTTTCCTTTCCTTACAAGGATAACAAATTGGTACCTTGGAATTATGACTGCAATGTGACAATACCAGGAGTGGAAAACTCAGCTAGCACTTCCAAGGAGGTCCAAAATGAAGGATCTTACACACGTTGTGGAAGGCGTTACGACTCAAAAAATATCAGAACTGTACCTGTGAAAGCAAAGACTTTGGTAGTTGAGCAGAAGAAAGAGGCTGAGGCACTTATCAATGAACCTGTGAAGGAGGAAGAGGCTAAAGAATTTTTAAAATTCTTGAAGCACGAGTGAATCTGACGTGGTAGAGCAATGACGCAAAACAATGAGCTCGCATATCAGTGCTAGCCTTGCTTTTAAGTTCATAAGTACATCGTGAGGCATTGATGAAACTGTTGAATGAGACCTATGTTACTAAAGACATATCTATCAACAAACTTGACTGTCTAGTTAGTAATATAAGTGCCGACAACTTCTTTTACTTCAGTGATGATAAAATTCCACCTGGGGGCATGGGATCGACAAAGGCTTTGCACATCACTACTCGTTGCAAAGGATATACTTTACCAAGTGTGTTAATCGATAACGGATCAACTTTGAATGTCTTACCATTGTCTACACTGAAAAGATTGCCTATAGATAGTTCTCACATGAAGACGTGCCAGAACATAGTGAGAGCATTTGATGGCACTGAGAGAAGGGTCATGGGAAGGATTGACATACCGTTGTTTATTGGGCCAAACACATATGAAGTGGATTTTTCAGTGATGGATATCAAGCCATCCTACAATTGCTTGTTGGAAGGCCCTGGATTCATTCGGCAGGGGCAGTGCCCTCATCACTGCACCAAAAGTTGAAACTGGTGACAGAGGGTCGGCTGGTTACTATAAATGCGGAAGAAGACATCATAGCAACTGTTACCAACGACGTGCCATACTTACAAGCAAATGATGAGGCTACTGAGTGTTCTTTTCGGTCTTTAGAGTTCGTAAATGCAACTTTCATATTGGAAGGAAATGAGGTTCCGGTACCTAAGATATCCAAGACCATGAGAATGGGCCTGCAAATGATGATGGGGAGAGGAGACTTATCGGGAAAAGGACTGGGCAGACACCTTCAATGAGAGATTCAAGTTCCAATGCTGAAAGATAAGAGAGATCATTTTGGCTTGGGTTTCAGGCCAGATGCTAGACAGAGGAGAAAGGAAATAGAGAAGAAGCAAGAGAGAAGAAGGGCACGGTTGAATGGGGAAGAAGTCAAGTGGGAATCGATGATATTCCCTCACATATCCCAGGCCTTTATATCAGGAGGGATAATTCACCCGGAGAGAGGATCATTGGAAAACGAAAAACTTCACATCAATGCCATACACGAGGAAGAAACTGGGCAAAGAAACTTGTTGGGCATTCGCCCTTATGAACCTGGAAGCATTTTGAACAATTGGACTGCAGAGGAACTTCCTGTAGTTTTTAGAGATTATACAGAATAATATTCAGAACGCACTTGTTATTTTTAAGCCTAGGAACAATAAGATTTCTTTTGTGAAATAGGATCATGTTCAGACATCTTTTGTTTCAATAAAATACATCTTTAATGATCAATTTTGGCAAATATTCTTTTATTCTTTTGATCTTCTAATTTCATTCTAAATTTTTTTATTCTCATTCATACCATGTAAATAGTTGTTCTTGAATTCATTTGTTCTTTGTACATTCTTTGGTGCCCACCACAGGTCCCTAGATATCAATGACATGAGCAACGATACCACGGATTCAGAGGTCCATTTTGAGCAAGACATGTGTTTAGAGGAATTTCAGGATTTTGAAGGTGATAGAGATTGTGACTTGTCTCTAGATTTGTTAAGAATGGTAAAGCAAGAGGAGAAACAAATTTTACCCCATGAGGAGGAGGTAGAGAACATAGACTTAGAGGAAGGAAAGGTGGTGAAAATTGTAATACGCATAGCCGATGAGACGAAACAAGACCTTGTTGAGTTACTAAGGGAATTCAAGGACGTCTTTGCATGGTCATACCAAGATATGCCTAGGCTAAGTACTGATATTGTAGTACATCACCTTCCCATAAGAGAAGAGTGCAAGCCAGTTCAGCAAAAGTTACGAAGGATGAGGCCTGATGTGATGTTGAAAATAAAGGAGGAAGTCAAGAAACAGTTTGATGCTGGTTTTCTACAAGTGGTCAAATATTCAGAGTGGGTTGCCAACATTGTTCTTGTCTCTAAGAAAGATGGAAAGGTCCGGATGTGTGTAGACTATAGGGACTTAAATAAAGCCAGCCCAAAGGACAATTTCCCTTTGCCGTATATTGACACGTTGGTGGATAATACGGCGGGATACTCATTGTTTTCTTTCATGGATGGTTTTTCAGGATACAATCAGATCAAGATGCACCCTGAGTATATGGAGAAAACTACTTTCATAACATTGTGGGGTACCTTTTGTTATATGGTAATGCCATTTGGAATAAAGAATGCTGAAGCCACATATCAAAGGACCATGGTATCCTTGTTCCATGACATGATGCACAAAGAGATTGAAGTATATGTTGATGATATGATCGCCAAATCTCGAACAGAAAAGGAACACATTGAGGTTTTGAAGAAATTGTTTTTGAGGTTGAGAAAATTTCAATTGAAGCTCAACCCGACAAACTGTACTTTTGGAGCTCGGTCGTGAAATGCGGGTTTTGTAGTCAGTGGGAGAGGAATTGAGATTGATTCAGATAAGGTCAAAGCTATACAAGAATTGCCTCCACCACGCACTCAGAAGAAAGTTCGAGGTTTTCTTGGGAGGTTAAATTACGTTACTCGATTTATTTCACAATTAACTGAGAAATGTGATCCCATATTTCGGCTTCTTAAGAAACACAATCAAGGCGTATGGGATGATGAGTGCCAAAAAGCTTTTGACAAAGTCAAACAATATCATCACAAATGTCTTGTGAGACTATCTCTGCCTAATCCAGATAGACCATTAATACTGTACTTGATAGTGTTCAGCAACTCCATGGGATGTGTGCTTGGTCAACATGATGAGTCAGGAAAAAAAAAGGCGATATACTATCTCAGTAAAAAGTTCACTGAATGTGAAATGAGATATTCGTTGATTGAGAAATTGTGCTGCGCCTTGATTTGGACAATTCGGAGATTGAGGAAATATATGCTATATCACACAACCTGGTTAATTTCGAAGCTTGATCCGTTAAAGTATATGATGGAGTCAACGGCTTTGAATGGAAGGATGGCACGTTTGCAGATTTTACTTTCTGAATTTGATATAGTCTATGTGAACCAAAAGGCTATAAAAGGGAGCGCAATAGCAGAATTTCTGGCTAGCAGGGCTTTAGAGGATTATGAACCATTGAGTTTTGATTTCCCAAATGAATATGTGGCAACTATTGAAGAATGTCCGTGAAAGCTAAATTTTGATGGGGCGTCAAATGTTGTGGGAAATGGAATTGGGGCAATCTTGGTATCCCCTGGTGGTGATCATTATCCATTCACATGCAAATTGGATTTTGATTGCACAAACAACATGGCAGAGTATGAAGCGTGCATCATGGGCATTCGAGCAGCTATAGAGCGTAAAATCAGAGTGCTAGAAGTATATGGAGATTCTGCACTAGTGATTTACTAGCTTAAAGGTGAATGGGAGACGAGAGATCCCAAACTGATCGATTATCGAAAGATAGTTTTGGGATTGATTGAGGAGTTTGACAACATTACTTTTAATTATCTCCCACGTGATGAAAACCAGATGGCAGATGCTTTGGCAACCTTGGCTTCTATGATCAAAGTAAATAGACCAGAGGATATGAGACCTATTCAGATGAGTATTTTCAAAGTTCCAGCTCATTGTTATAACATGGAAGATGAGGAAAGAGATGACCACCCTTGGTTTCATGATGTATTATGATACGTAAAAAATCGTGAATACCCGGAGCATGCAACTGAGAATGATAAAAGGACATTAAAAAGATTGGCCTCTGACTATGTCTTAGATGGGGATATCTTGTACAAAAGGAGAAAAGATCAAGTACTATTGAGATGCGTTGATGCTGTTGAAGCTAGGAAAATCTTGGAGGAAGTTCATGAGGGCGTTTGTGGAACACATGCTAATGGATTCACAATGGCTAGACAGATGATGAGATTCGGATATTATTGGTCCACAATGGAAGGAGATTGTATCAATTATTCTAAAACATGCCATAAATGTCAGATCTACGGAGACAAAATTCACGTACCACCTTCACCTTTGCATGTTATGACTTCTCCATGGCCTTTTTCCATGTGGGGCATGGATGTCATTGGGCCGATCTCACTGAAAGCTTCAAATGGGCATCGTTTCATCTTTGTGGTTATTGACTACTTCACGAAATGGGTGGAGGCTGCTTCATACGCTAGCGTCACTAAGTCAGCAGTTAGTCGGTTCCTGAAGAAGGAGATCATTTGTCGATATGGAATGCCTGAGAGGATCATATCAGACAACGCACTGAATTTGAACAACAGTACGATAGCGGAGGTTTGTAGTCAATTCAACATAAAACACCACAACTCGTCTCCGTATCGTCCAAAAATGAATGGGGCAGTGGAAGCGGCCAATAAAAATATCAAGAAGATAGTAGGGAAAATGACTGAGACTTATAAGGATTGGCATAAGAAATTACCATTTGCACTATATGCTTATCGGACGTCCGTCAGAACCTCTACTGAGGCAACTCCTTTCTCATTGGTCTATGGGATAGAGGCAGTTCTACCTATTGAAGTGGAAATACCTTCCCTTCGAGTTTTGTCAGAAATAAAGTTAGATGAAGCTGAATGGATCCAGGCTCGATATGATCAGTTGAATTTGATTGAAGAAAAGAGGCTAAAGGCTATTCGTCACGGCCAGATGTACCAAAAATGAATGATGCGAGCCTATGATAAAAAAGTCTGCCCGAGGGAGTTTCACGAGGGGGACCTTGTACTGAAAAAGATCCTTCCCATACAAAAGGACTTCAGAGGAAAATGGATGCCGAATTGGAAAGGACCATATGTGGTGAAGAAAGCTTTCTCTGGAGGTGCACTAATTTTGACCGAAATGGACGGGAAAAGCTTACCCAATCCTATGAATTCAGATGCAGTCAAAAAATATTTTGCTTAAAAGGAGGAGAGTCCAAGGTGAAAACCCGCTAAGGGCGCCTTGAGATTTCTTAAAAAAATAAATAAAGGAGAGGCCAAGGCGAAAACCCACAAAGGGCGCCTTGAGACCAAAGGGATTTTGAGTTGAAAACCCGAAAAGGGCGGCTCAAATTTTGAATGGGCGTACAGTGATCTTGCTATACTTGAATCAACAAGAAATGAAGTATGTTGCATATCAGGGCATCAACAAAGTACTTTGGGTCTTCTAAACACATGTTAAGCTCAAAGCAGTCTTCATGAAGTTTGTATATAGAAGCCCAATCTGCGATCTCTAGGGCATCTGATCTTTGTCTTATTCATTTTACTATCTTTGGATTCTTTTTCTTCTCAAAGATATGCTCCCATTTAATTTCCTTTGTATTTTTGATAATTCATTTAACTCTCTTTGAAATCAATTTATTTGTTACCCATTATTCATAAGCATGTTGCATTGAAATAATGATTGATGAACTAATAATTTCACAAAAGAAGTTCCACATATTACTTTGGAAATTTCTAGATAAAACAAGAAACCGAAACAGGACAATTGTTTAGAATTTCCATGTACATAGATTGGAAATATTTGAGAAATAAGAGTCTTGATGGAGACTATTTCTCTGAATTCTTTGTCCAATTGGTAATTAGACAGAATAATGAGTTGTTGTGACAAAAGGAAGCAATGTCGGCTGGTCATTCGGAGAATGGCATGACAGACCAAGTTGATGGGGAAAATTCAAAACTCCTGAACGATGGTAGAATGAATTGGAGTTGAAACAAATCTTGTATCCTTAGATTGCAGTAAGGACATGCTGGAAAAGTTTCGATTCCTAGTGGGACGTTTGAAGGTGATATATGCCCCGTTCAAGAGGAATAAGCCCTAAAATTTCCATGGGGCAAATTATTTGAGCAAGAAAATGATACTTCAAAGGGAACGAAGATGAAACCTTGACGGATAAATGAGTGATAACACCTTGAGTAGGAATCATACTCATATCATTTTTGCATTCACATATCATAGCATGTCTGAATAGGAGCATTGGACTCATTTCGATCACGACATCCTAATCATTCGGCACAAGTATATACCCATTCTACAGGTCATAGGACGATGTAGTAGGGTAAATGGTCATTTTCAGCCTTGTCTCCCTGAAGTTGCAGCGGAGTAGACTGAAGACAACAGATCTTACCTTCCTGAAGTTGCAGGAAGAAGATCAAAGACATCAGCTTGATCTCCCTGAAGTTGCAGTAAAGCAAACTGAAGATAGCAGATCTTGTCTTCCTGAAATTGCAGGAAGCAGATCGAAGACATTAGTCTTGTCTCCCTGAAGTTGCAGCGGAGCAGATTAAAGATAACAGATCTTACCTTCAAAATTAATTTTTTTTAAAGTAATCATATACAAATCCAAAATCAAATTGCAAGCGTACATTAAGACAAATCCTTTAAATAAAACATTCAAAAATAAAATAGAGTAGTTCTTTTAAAAAATATATAACATTAAATAATTTTATTTTTTCAACCAAAAGAACCTGAATACTAAATTGACTAGTGAATCCACTTATGAATGTACTCTTTTGAAACACACAAAATATAATTATATATTCAGTCAAGAGTAATATATATAATAAATAATTTTTTACAAACTTATTTAGTATGAAACTTATTTAGATAAATTTAAAAGATTATTATGAATGATAAAGACGAACAACATTGAAAAACAAATTTCATGATTTTTTTTTATTTTCTAGAATTAGTCTTCATCTTCATGATTTCATGCAATGTTCGCTTCCATTATAAAATTATTCTAAAGGTAAAGCTTACACTCCTCAATTTATAAGAGAATAAAAAGAAATTAAAGTTGATATTGAACTAATTGACCCCTCTGAAAAAAATTGGAGCAATTTAATACCTATTAATTTTGAAACTAAGTAACTAAGGAAAATTAAGTATTAACCACTAAAATTAACATTTTCCATCAATTTACATAATTTTGATTGATATAATAACAAATTAAACCCTTAACATTTGCATATTCTAAAGACCAAAATGTACGGTACTTCATTATAAACTAGTTTGATATAGGTTTTAGATGTTGATTAAAAAAAACTTAATACAAATTGAACTAGAACCACCAATACTCACCGAATACTATACTGCCAATCGGTAGCATTGGTGAGATATGATAATTTGTGTATTTATAGATATTTTTATAAATCCCTAACATATAATGATTGTGTTTATTGTAAAATATAATAATTAAATTTTTTGTAAGTTCGTACTTTATTCTATATTTCTTTCACAAAATAATTATATTATATTATATTTTCAGCATATTTCATATAATATTCTATTTGCATTAGTTTCAAATCACAAATCATGATTAAGGCGAACCAAGTTACGTAAAAGAAAGAGATATAAAAGTATTAATCATGTTGCATTAATATGCGAGAGGTTTCTATATTTATATAAGAAAGATGCCGTCACATATTATCAAAATATACATTAACTTCGACACCTAGTGAGTTTTGAACAGCCACGATTCCAAGGATTATGACTTCTTGGAGAAGGCGACGGTAGGAAACAAGACCGGAGACCTCTGGATGGTGGATTGTCGTAAATTGCATCGATTTGGATCACCTCTTCCATCACCACTATGCCAATTAGAGCCAAACAAATTAACCATGTTTTCATGTTTGAGACTCCCATGATTGGTCTTTGGTTTCATTGGAATAATTTTGATATCACCTATTTATAGGGTTTTGGAATGATACCCTATTTTAGAAATTACGTCAAATTAGGTGATATTGTTTTGATTTTTTCTTTTTTTGCTTTCTTGTTGTTTAAATTGTAAAATCTGTTAATTTTTTTATTATAAAAGAAATACATTTTAGAAATTAGACCCGGAAATCTAAGGTTTTTTTTTTCTCAATTAGTCGAATATTATGGAATGTGTTTGTGCGTGCACGTGTGTGTGTGTTTTGGCAAAAAGAAAGATAGTTGAGCTCTAATCTCAATATGATACAATCTCAATTAGACTATATCTTTCCTATGTTACAGGTTGCATATCATTCAATAAGAAACAAAATCTATCATCTGGTGGTCAACAATGTAAGCAGAGTCTCATTATTCCATATATAATATACAAATATGTTGTAGTGTACTTTCAAGTAAATAGTTTAGTATGAATTGTTTTTTGTTTATATATAAAAACATATTTATATTTTTTTATTATTACCTCTACCTTCATATATAATTAGTTTTTAATGCAAGATGTGAAGCAAGTGATTTTAGGCATTGTTGAATATTATGAAAAAAGGATAGCATATTAAAGCATTTATAAAATATTCATTGAGGAATATAGTTTTACTTCATCTAATTAATACAAAGTAGTATTGTTCAAAATAATAAGTAATTAACTTAATTAAAATAAGTAAATTATTTAAATAATTCAAATATAGTACTAATAAAATATTTATAATATTTATTGAAGTATTTATGAAAAATATAAAAATTGACATATTGTAAATTAAACCTTACATTATTCAACTTTTTTTCTTAAAAGTAAATAAATTGACCATAATAATATGTAGATAATATATAATTAATATAAATGTAATTATATGTGACACTTGCATGTAAAACGAACAGCAGTAAACAAAATATAGAAACAAGCGATGGCAATTATAATATATAAGAGGTAATTCCATCAAAATTAGCAGCTTAATACCATCAACATTAGCAACTATATATTCATCTATAAAAAAACAAAAAAACAAAATTAGTACAGTCTAGAAATTCTGCACTAATTGCATACATTTTTTTTTCAATTTCAGAATTCAAAACGGCCATAGCTACTAATTGATAAATCCTGCTCTTGCCAAAGCCGATGAATCATTTTAACGGAAGAACCTTCAAATGTAGCCAAAAATCAACTGCAAGGTCAACAAATTTGATCCATTTCCCATGACCACAAGCATATAATATGGGAAATTATCTGTAAAACCAATTGCCAGTGTAATAGGCCCATTTCACCCGGCCCATTTAAAACCAAAAAATAAACCAAATAAAACAAAAAAAATATAAAATAAAATAAATTCAATAAAAAAGGTCCACAGTCCTTATTTACAAAACAACAGAGCCCAATCGGCCTAAACTAAATTTAAACCCAAATTAAATTAAATAAAAACGAATAATAGCCCAAATACCAAAACCCAATTCCTAAACCCGAAGCCCAAATGCCAAACAAGGCCCGAATGACCTAATCTGCTCAGCACCTTCCAGAAACCCTAGAGGTTTCTAGAACCCTCTAGCGCCGCATGCATGCCTCCCCACGCGCGCCACGCAGCAGTTCGGGCCTCCTCTCCACACACACAACCACCACACACACGCGCCAGCCTCAGCAACGGCTTCCACGACGTTTACCTGCAAAACAGCACAGAAAAGCCAGCATAAAAGAAATAACAGAAAAGAGAAAAAGGATTTTGGTATTTTATTTTTTTCATTTTCGTTTCGGCTATATAAGGCCTGTTGTAAATCATACCAAGGGATCCGGCCCCGATTCTTTTTGTTACACACACAGAAAAAAAATCAAAAGCAATAAAAATTCGAATCCTGTGGAGGTGATCTCAGATTTCAAATATTTTCTTTCGATTTCGGATTCTATTTCTTTTCCATTTGCTTTTTAGTTTTTTTTTTCTTACTATTGCATGTGAAAATGAAAAGGAGAAAGCGAAGCCTTACCTTACGAATACGCCATGGGTTTCCTTTTTCTTCGTTGAAATCGAGGCTGAGAGGGGATCTTAAGGCTAAAAAAAACATTCACGAAGGCTCGAATACACTAATCGCCGTCTGTGGTGGCGGATCGGTGCTTAAGGAGATGGATCTAGTTCAGCCGAATAAGAACTTGAAAGGGGATTAGGGTGTTATTTTATGTTTATTTTAAAACAAGGGAATGGTTTGAATGTTGGTAGCAAAAGGATGGTTTTAGGCATAAGAGAAACGACACCGTTTCATTTGGGGTGAGAAACCCGCACGTCGACCCGAATTCGCCCAAGGGTCCGCGCATTTTTGAAAATTGGGCTATTTATACGATTGGTCCCTCCTTGTTTCGTCGTTATTCGATTGAATCATTTTGCTATTTCTTTTTTTTTTTTTTAATTTCTCCCTAGAATTTGAGCGCTATTTCAATTTGGACTGTATCTAAACACTGCGTTTTGAGGGAATTTGGGGATATTTTCATTTTTAATCCTTCTTTGTTAAATGCTGATTTTATTACGATCCTTAGTTCTGTTTTAATAATTTTATTTATTTATAGATCATCCTTTTAATTTATTTTTATTTCGATTGAATTTTTTTTATTCTTTATAATCCATTTATTATTTTAAAATTATTTACTATTTTTTATCGTTTTAATAACTTATTTTGAATTATTTTCTTGACTTATCTATGACTTAATTTGTTTTCATATATTTCCATTTGTATATATTCTTCAAAATTTATTGTATAAACATTTTTATTTCAAATCTTTCTGTTATATATTTCTTTTTTTCCAAATTTGTATAATATTTTAATTTAAATATTCCTATACATTATTTTTACATATACGTACATAATTTTTATTAAAATTATTTTTATTCTAGGTATATATTATTGATTCCATATTATTTTATGTATATATATTTTCTTTCAAATTTATTTATGAATACATATATTTTTTATTTTAAATCTATTTATATGTATAGTTTATTTCCTATAAAGGCCCTATTTTATATTTTTGCATATTTCAAACACTTTCATATATTTTCATATATAAATTATTTATATTATTTATTTTCTTGTATATTATATATTTTAGATTAATATAAATTGTTTTGTGTATTACCTATTTTGATATTCTTCATATAATATTATTTTAAACTTCTTTTATATATTACTACTTAATGTATTATTATTTTATCTGTATTTTTTTATTCATTTTAGGCTTTTACGCACATTACTTGTTTTAAAATTTTTGTACATATAATTTATAGCTTGCATATTGATGTTGTTTTTCTCTCATGTTGTTCATTGCCTCTATGAATTGAAATTTGTTGCATTTGAATTGTGTTAATTTGTTTAGTTTTTTTTTTTAAATTGTCTTTTAATTTATGGATTTTAAATGTTAATGTTGATATTTGTAAAGTATATGTTGTATTGTCATCCTACGTGTATTAATTTGGTTTTTGGTATTTTCATATGATTTTGTTCATTTATATGTTATTATTACCGTGTATTGTAATTCCATGCTTGATACTATGTCTTATTATCAAGTTCAAATGCAAATTCTAGATTATATAGGCCAATTTTAGATGTTTTTTCATCACAAATAAATCAAATAAAATACATTTTGGTTACTCGAAAGTTTTTCAAAATAAGGTGATATTTGGTGTTTGGAAATCCGAGAAATTGTGCCCTAACGTATTGGGTCGTGGTTTTTCGTTTGACCAAATAACTTAATACCCTTTTTAATTGCATGATTTGGAAATTATAAGATGATCTCGGCTTTGAGGGTTCAAGATATTGCATCCTAACGTACTGGGTGTAGTATTTTGTTCCTTCGAGATGAGTGAACCTTACATTTAAATTTGGGGTATTTCAACCCTTTTTCAAAGAAATTGCATTTTCAAAACTTTTCAAATTTTCGACGTTAGGACATCATTTAATCAATATGGTACCAATTTTGGGCATATGAGGGTGATAGCCCTTCCTAGTGCGTAACCGACTCCCGAACCCATTTTTTTATTTTCGCAGACCAAAATTAAGTTTTAAAGATGAAACATTTTACGAGGTGATCCGATTACACCTAAACAAAAAAGATTGGTGGCGACTCCACATCTCCTTTTAAAGTCGATCCTGTTTTCCAAAACTTTAAAAAAA
This sequence comes from Gossypium sturtianum, assembly GCA_025698515.1. NCBI lineage: Eukaryota > Viridiplantae > Streptophyta > Magnoliopsida > Malvales > Malvaceae > Gossypium > Gossypium sturtianum. The sequence goes on along the minus strand of CM046949.1, from coordinate 67,198,285 downwards.
AATGGTTTCGACAGCTTGGCGACTCCACTGGGGACTGGTTGAGAGTCAGGCCATAGATTGATTAATTTTTGTCCTCTTGATTGAAAATTTGGAAAATTGTTTTGAAAAATTATGTTTCTTTTGATGCATTTGTTGGTGCTATGATTGCAATGATGTCGAGTCTCGTAGAATACTCTTGCATTGCATTGCATAACCGTTGTGGTTACACCTTTTAAGTGGGAGTGAGAAACTATGCCTTCATGAGGTTTTCCCCTCCGCATGGGCTAGTGGACTGCTTCCGGGATACATCTGTACCTATGTGCTTCGTGAGACTTTCATCTCTGCATGGCCATAGGGAAATGTATTCCCCTGAATCGAACTCGATCCATATGAGCCTATAATGGGTGAGGATTGAGGAATCTGCTGGTTCAGGTACCCTCTCTTTAGAACCAAACCACATATAGTGAACTCTAGGAACCCACTTTAGGTAGAACTATGTCTAGCGGTCACTTAGATATGTGTTTGACTATTTTCTGTTTGATTTGATCTGTATATGATACTAACGTGTTTTCTTTTGTTTATGACTACATTACATTGCATCATCATAGAAAGGAGGTGTTGACTCATATTCGATTGCTAAATAGAAGAGTTTGTCATAAGAAAATGGATTGCTTGATAAAGTAGGTTATAATGCATTCGTCCAAATATAGTCCAAGTAAACACAATGAGAAAATATTGATAGTATATGACTTTGCCTCATTGCCCGGGGATTCAAGCCAACAAGGATTATTCGAGAGTCATCACGTCTCAATTTTCTTAAAGAAGCTTATGAGCATCGTGGAGGATAAGTGAGTGAAGAGTCACGACCTGGATCAAGCAACAGGGAGCTAGAAGAGGCATCTATTAAGAAAGTTCACGGGACACGACCATAATACCTGGATACGAAGAAAAAGATTGGTGTTTTCACATGGACTATGAGGACAAAGCCGCAGATGTAATCCGTTTTATGTAAAGGAATTTATTTTCTAGAAAAGTTCTTCTAATGGAATTGAATTCAGAATCAACGCCTCTCTTTCTTTTTTGCATTCATTCTATACATTTACATTGCATTTCATGCATTTGCATTACATCATATCATATGCATTAAAATTTGTAGAAAGGCTCTAATTAATTAAAATTATTTCAGTAACCTGAAAACCGAAACAACATTACCAAATACGCATCCCTACGGCACAAGAAAAAAGACCAAGTCAATGGACAAAAGACTAGAAAAATTGGAGCAAATGCAAAAGGATATGCAAGAACAAATGCAGGCACAGATGCAAGAGTAGCTAGCTAAGATCCAGCAAGAGATGAGGGAACAAATGCTGGAGTCTCAAAGAAACATGATGGCTCAATTGTCCAAACTGCTGGTAGGAAGGATGGACAAAGGGAAAAGCACCATGGATAATGAAGATCCTCAATATCTTCCCGGTTTTATCCCTACCAATGCTCAAACACCACCTGAGGTATACCCACAGAGACCATCTGTTATGATTAATTCCCAACAGTTTTAAGCTGGGACCGCGATACTAGTGAATTCCCAAACTGGATCAGGTTTTACTCCAGAGGGTAATCCTACCAATCTCGCTGTTCCCGATCTAGATAATATAGCAGAAAAAGAAAGAGCAAGAATGGAACCCCCAAAGCAGTTAGAGGACCGATATAAATGGCTGGAAGAAAGATTCAGAGCAATGGAAAATGTTGGTAATTATAGAGGAATTGATGTTAGGGATCTAAGCTTGGTTCTGAACCTGGTACTTCCCCACAGATTCAAAATGCCAGAGTTTGAGAAATACAACAGAAATAGTTGTCCTGAAGCTCATATCACTATGTTCTGCAGACGTATGACTGGGCATGCCAACAATGATCGGTTGCTGATCCACTGCTTCCAAGACAGTCTAACTGAGGCAGCGTCCAAATGGTATAACCAATTGAGTCATACCAAGATTAGTTCATGGAGAGATTTAGCTCAAGCTTTCATGAAGTAGTATAGTCATGTAACAGATATGATCCCCGATAGAATCACTTTGCAGAATATGGAGAAGAGAACAAATGAGAGTTTCCGACAGTATGCTCAAAGATGGAGGGAAGTCGCTATACAAGTCCAGCCACCTCTAATGGAAAAAGAAACCACGATGCTCTTCATTAATACTCTAAAGGCCCCGTTCATTAACTATATGTTGGGAAGTGCCACTGTGAGCTTTTCAGATATGGTAATGTCCGGTGAGATCATTGAGAATGCTATAAGAAGTGGAAAGATAGAAGTGGGAGAAAGCACCAAAAGATCAACTTCGAGAAACAAGAAAAATGAGGTAAATATCCTGAGTACGCTTCAAGGCTCTTCAAGGCAAGAATCCAACTCGAGGCCAAATACAGAAAGGCCCCAGTTCACACCCATCCCGATAACATATAAAGAGTTGTATCAGAATCTTTTTGATGTACATGTAGTGTCTCCGTTCTACTCGGAACCTGTGCAACCTTCGTACCCAAAATGGTATAATGAGAATGCCCAATGTGAGTACCACGTAGGAATAACGGGGCATTCAATTGAAAATTGCACTACATTTAAAAGGTTGGTCGAAAGGCTCATTGAAAGGGGAATTATGAAAGTCGACGACTCCTCAGAACCTAATCACTCGGATGAAGTAGTGAATATGATAGTTGAAAATGGAGGAAGAAGAGTTGCAATTCCTTGAAGAAGTCAGAGGATTGGAAGGAATATTAGGGAATCTGAACACTCATGACATATCCGAAGAGGGAATCGGGGAATAAAAGTTTCCAAGCCTTTACATACTTGGGAAGATTTTAAACAATGGGACTGTGGAAGGGGTCCCTGTATTTTTAGAGTTAATCTAGAGTAATATTCAAAACATGCTTGTTGCTTTAAGCCCAGAGGCAATAAGAATCCTTTTGTGAAATGGGCTTGTGTCCAGAATTTTTATTTCAATAAAATGCATCTTTTTAAGCAAATATTTTTTCATTCTTTCCGTTTCATACTATACATATTTTGTTTTTTTAGAATATTCTTTCATTCTTTATTCATGACCATACCATACAAATAATCATCCTTAGAATCATTTATTCTTTGGAAGTTTTGTAACATCCCGAAATTGGGCCTAGTAGGATTGGGCCCAATGGGCTTTGAGCGTAGTAGCGTTTAAAATTTTTGAGAACAAGAGAACGGCTTGTTGGACCTATTAGGTGAGTGATTTTGGAAGGTTAGGGGGCTTCTATGAAGTCCTGGGATTAAACTGGAGCTTTAGGAAAATTTTTGTTTTAGGTGAAAAAAACCCTGGGAGTTGGTAGGTAGGCTTTAAGAATAAAATGTGGAGAAAAATGTCACAAGTGGAGTGTGTGGTGGAGTGGCAAAGTGACGCCACATAAGAGACAAGGGGGTGACGCCACAGGGAAGGAAGGAGGTCGAAGGTTCAAGTCTTGGCTTTTGCATTTTGGTTTTCTTTTTACTTGGACCTTAGAATTTGGCTATAGATTTATATTTAGTTGCGCATGGCTTTAGACACAAGAAGAGCTTGTGGCCTAGTGGTAAGTGGCGTGTTGAGCTATTGAAGGGAGCAAGGGTTCGAATCTCATGACAAGCGAAGGAGTATTTATTTTGCGTCTTGGACGGGAAGAGTTTGAGTTGGATTTAAACTCTGCTGACGGAAGGATCCCACATCGAAAAGATAAAAAGAAGGAAGGTGAGAAGCTAGCTATATATATAGCATTCTAGGAGGAGGATGAATACACCTTGGAGGGCGTTTGGGCACAGGAGTGGTCGGAGCGCGGATTAGCACCAGATTCCTATCAGGTGTGTAACTCTCTTTACTCTAGTTGTAGAGCGGTAAATGCCAAAGTGCCGGTCACGACAATAGTAGCCATACGAGCGTACGAACGCACGTGTGGGGCTTCGACGCAAAAGTTGAGGCCATCAGTAGTATTCTTGTGGGTTGAGGCTGCTTGGGCCACGATGGGCCGAAGTGGGCCCAATGGGCCCAATTGAATAAAATTGTATGATGGTGTAGTATATAGTGAACTAGACTAGGTGAATCTCATATACGTGGCTAGATTTGTGTTACGTGGGCCACGCGAGCGTGTGGGCCCGAATGGGCCGAAATTGGGTTTTAGGCCCAATAGTCCGGTACGACCGGAAATGGTAGTTGAGTCGCTTGAGGCGACATTAGGCCTTTGGAAAGGCCATGCAAAGTCTTGAAATTACTAAAATACCTTTGGTTTACAAAATTACTAAAATACCCTTGGTTTACAAAATTACTAAAATACCCTTGGTTTACAAAATTACTTAAATACCCTTGGTTTACAAAATTACCGAAATACCCTCGATTTGTAAAATTACCGAAATACCCCCAATTTGTGAAATTACCAAAATACCCCCGGTTTTTTCGAAATTACCAAAATACCCTCAGTTTGCAAAATTACCAAAATACCCCCAATGGGTGAAATTACCGTTTTACCCCTAAACGACAAAATGACCGTTGTACCCTCGTGGTAGTACTAGCGTTGTATGTGTTAATTGTATGATTGATTGTGTTTGAGATGCGTTGCATACATGATCTTGGTTTGGCCGAATGTAGGAAAAGGGGATCTAGTGCATTAGATCGGGATCTTCGGGATCTAGGATTCACGTTAGTAACAGGTGTGTACATACACACTTTATAACTATTAATATGCTAAGTTTTGTGTATGCTAAATCTGTTCTGTGTAGATTTGGATTTAATACCATCATGGTATAAGCAAGGATTCAGGTAAGTCATTATCGTTATGAGTTTCTTTATGATGCTTTTGGGAAGCATGACATATTTGGTATATGTGACTTAAATACATGGTTATTGATAAATCCAGTGTATGTTGCTAAGTAAGCATGTTGGCATGATTTGTTAAATAACATTGATTGATGTGGGTTATATGAGTGGAGGAAGTGATATTTGTGTCGACGGACACCGGTGGTTTGGTACCACATTTCGTGACTTCGGTCACCGTGAGGTTTGGCACCTCCGCAGGTTTGGCACCTCATGGCGCCTCGTCCCAGTGGCTTAGCACCACAAAGGTTGGCCCCACGATTTACATTATGGGATTGACACGGTGATTTGGTATCACACGATGGGTTGGCCCCATCATTACTATTCGTGTCTTTGGACACCGGTGGTTTTGGTACCACGGTGATTTCGTGACTACGGTCACGGAGGTTTGGCACCTCATAGCGTCTCGCCCCGAGTGGTTTGGTACCACATTGGGTTGGCCCCATAGATAATATAACGGGATTGACGCCAGTGATTTGGTATCACACGATGGGTTGGCCCCATCACTACTATTCGTGACTTCGGGTCACCAGTGGTTTGGCACCACAATATTGATGGATATCGTGTCTTTGGACACCAGTGGTTTGGCACCACCAGTGGTTTGGTACCACACGGGGTAGAAAGGTGTTTGGATGGCTAGGTTGGGTGCATGGTTTAGTGCATGTTAATTTGTTATAAATTGTGTATGTTGTTGCACTAAATAAGGGAAGGGTTACACATTGAGTCTTGGTGACTCACCTTCTCCTTTAACATTTTTCAGGTGACTCGTAGATCGCGGATGAGGAGCCGGATGGACTCGAGGTGGCCATGCAAGTGGATATTTGAATTAAATGAACTTTACATTTTTGTTTATTATACTTTATTGTTGGTTTTGTTTTAATCAAGTTGTAATAAGGCCTCCTAGAATTATTTTACTATTTTACATGTTTGAATGGTTTGTTTAAATTATTTAATGAAACTAAAATAAGTACACATGTTTTCTCAAGTTGTACGCAAAATGTTTTATCGTGCCATCGGGTACATTTAGAACATATAATAACTTGACTTAATAAATATTTTTAATTAAACCTAAGAATGGGTTTTATACACCTCAACGGTTTTAAACAAGACACTATCTTTTATCAAAAAGTTAAACCGGCTTAAAGGAGTTTTCAAAGAAATGTTTCTCTGTAGCACACCAAATTCGGTCGTAATGTTGGGCCGGGTTTGGGGTGTTACAAAAATTGGTATCAGAGCCAAGTTCAAAAACTCGGCTGTGGGTTTGGGTTTAAAAATGTTTTCAAAAGTTGGTTTGGAAAATGGTTTAGAAAATATATCTATTTTCTTGAAGTATGGCACCCGAGTCCCCGGCACCAAATCTGTAAGTTCTCTTATTTTATGATTATTGATATGATGATGTTATAACTGTACTTTTGGTATTTGCTCTGTGTGTGTTTTGGTTTGGATATAGAATTGGTTGCGTATGGAAGATTTTTCTGCTTTAATGGCTAGGTGATTCTGAGTATGTATAGGAGTTCTAAATTCTAGTTAAAAGTATATTAGTGTTATTAAGATCAGAGTGCACAGCGTGAGCATAGTGTTGTAGGTTGACGTACGAATGTTAGTTAGTTGGAAATTTCGAGGACGAAATTTCTTTAAGGAGGGTAGATTTGTAACATCCCGAAATTGGGCCTAGTAGGATTGGGCCCAATGGGCTTTGAGCGTAGTAGCGTTTAAAATTTTTGAGAACAAGAGAACGGCTTGTTGGACCTATTAGGTGAGTGATTTTGGAAGGTTAGGGGGCTTCTATGAAGTCCTGGGATTAAACTGGAGCTTTAGGAAAATTTTTGTTTTAGGTGAAAAAAACCCTGGGAGTTGGTAGGTAGGCTTTAAGAATAAAATGTGGAGAAAAATGTCACAAGTGGAGTGTGTGGTGGAGTGGCAAAGTGACGCCACATAAGAGACAAGGGGGTGACGCCACAGGGAAGGAAGGAGGTCGAAGGTTCAAGTCTTGGCTTTTGCATTTTGGTTTTCTTTTTACTTGGACCTTAGAATTTGGCTATAGATTTATATTTAGTTGCGCATGGCTTTAGACACAAGAAGAGCTTGTGGCTTAGTGGTAAGTGGCGTGTTGAGCTATTGAAGGGAGCAAGGGTTCGAATCTCATGACAAGCAAAGGAGTATTTATTTTGCGGATTGGACGGGAAGAGTTTGAGTTGGATTTAAACTCTGCTGACGGAAGGATCCCTCATCGAAAAGATACAATGAAGGAAGGTGAGAAGCTAGCTATATATATAGCACATTCTAGGAGGAGGATGAATACACCTTGGAGGGCGTTTGGGCACAGGAGTGGTCGGAGCGCGGATTAGCACCAGATTCCTATCAGGTGTGTAACTCTCTCTACTCTAGTTGTAGAGCGGCAAATGCCAAAGTGCCGGTCACGACAATAGTAGCCATACGAGTGTACGAACGCACGTGTGGGGCTTCGACGCAAAAGTTGAGGCCATCAGTAGTATTCTTGTGGGTTGAGGCTGCTTGGGCCACGATGGGCCGAAGTGGGCCCAATGGGCCCAATTGAATAAAATTGTATGATGGTGTAGTATATAGTGAACTAGACTAGGTGAATCTCATATACGTGGCTAGATTTGTGTTAGGTGGGCCACACGAGCGTGTGGGCCCGAATGGGCCGAAATCGGGTTTTAAGCCCAATAGTCCGCTACGACCGGAAATGGTAGTTGAGTCGCTCGAGGCGACATTAGGCCTTTGGAAAGGCCATTGCAGGTGCAAAATTACTAAAATACCTTTGGTTTACAAAATTACTAAAATACCCTTGGTTTACAAAATTACTAAAATACCATTGGTTTACAAAATTACTTAAATACCCTTGGTTTACAAAATTACCGAAATACCCTCGATTTGTAAAATTACCGAAATACCCCCAATTTGTGAAATTACCAAAATACCCCCGATTTGCGAAATTACCAAAATACCCCCAGTTTGCAAAATTACCAAAATACCCCAAATGGGTGAAATTACCGTTTTACCCCTAAACGACAAAATGACCGTTGTACCCTCGTGGTAGTACTAGCGTTGTATGTGTTAATTGTATGATTGATTGTGTTTAAGATGCGTTGCATACATGATCTTGGTTTGGCCGAATGTAGGAAAAGGGGATCTAGTGCATTAGATCGGGATCTTCGGGATCTAGGATTCACGTTAGTAACAGGTGTGTACATACACACTTTATAACTATTAATATGCTAAGTTTTGTGTATGCTAAATCTGTTCTTTGTAGATTTAGATTTAATACCATCATGGTATAAGCAAGGATTCAGGTAAGTCCTTGTCGTTATGAGTTTCTTTATGATGCTTTTGGGAAGCATGACATATTTGGTATATGTGACTTAAATACATGGTTATTGATAAATCCAGTGTATGTTGCTAAGTAAGCATGTTGGCATGATTTCTGTTAAATAACATTGATTGATGTGGGTTATATGAGTGGAGGGGGAAGTGATATTTGTGTCGACGGACACCAGTGGTTTGGTACCACATTTCGTGACTTTGGTCACCAGAGGTTTGGCACCTCTAGAGGTTTGGCACCCCATAGCGTCTCGTCCCAGTGGCTTAGTACCACAGTGGGTTGGCCCCACTGTAACACCCTGATTTAGAGGCTATGCAATTTGGGTAAAATTCCAGTGTTGGAAGGTTTTTGGGTGTTTTTGGATGTGTTTTAAAGTTTTAAGAATGCTCGGATGAAAGGGGAAGGCTTTGGAAATTTTAGATTTTTAGGGTAAAAAGGGGAAATAGGGCAGGAAGGCCTTAAAATAAATTGGGGGAGTTTAGGACGCAAGAAATGGCTTGGCAGAGTGGCAAGGGAGGCGCCACTTTAGAGCTTGGAAGGTAACGCCTCAAGGTGCAAGGGGGCAGAGTTCGAGTCTTTGGCGACATTTTTGGTTTTATTTTTGCGTCAAGGGACTGGGCTGAGTAGGCCTTAAAAAATAAATGTCCAATTTGATGGACATGAAAGTCCAATTGGCAAAGTGGCTCTTAGGCGCTGGAAGGGAGGGAGGTCGCGGTTTCGAGGGGCCGGAGAAGCATTTGGCGTTTTATTTTTGTTTTGGGCGTTGGGCTTTGTAAGGCCTTAAAGATATATGGTGAGGAACTCGGACAAGAAAGATGGGCTGGTGGAGTGGCTCTCATGCGCCACTTAGGCGCTGGAGGAGAGCAAGGGCGCAGGTTCGAGCGCCTGGAGCTGCATGTTGGCGTTTCTATTTTTGTGCGGTTATGGGCTGAGATAAGAAGGGTTTAAAAATAATTGTTGGGGGTTTCTAGCATGAAATTCAATGTGGCCGAGTGGCCTGGGTGTTGGAGGAGGGGTGTGCAGCAGGCTGGTCCCAGGTTCGAACCAAGAGAGCTGCGTTTTGGAGTTTAAATTTTTGTTCCTTTTTGGCAGCAATTTTGAAGGTGTTGGACGGCTAGAAGACTCTTATTTAGATGAGGATAATGTTTTTTTTATTTATCTATTAAGTTATTTAGAAGTGTGGGATAATTATTATTTATTTTTGATAAGTGGGATAATAGTGGAACAATTCAAATTGTTTTTGAATTGAACTAATTCAAATTGATTTGAATTAGTTGGCCGAATCTTGGAGTCTTCTAGGGGGTGGCCGAATGCTATAAATAGGGGGGGTAGAGTGCCAATTATTCTTCAAGTCTTTTGCCAAATCTCTCCCTCTCCCTCTTGGTGTGCCGAAATTCCTTTCCCCTATTTAGTTGTCACCTTGGCCGAATAGTAGGTGTGGTGTGGAGCACTTTGGGTTTCTTTCAATCGTTGGAAGAGGTAAGTAGGCTTAGCCGAATTCCTTTTTCTTTCTTTATTTCCATACCTTTTCATTTCCTTCAACTTTGATTCTCTAATCATTAGACTAAGCCGAAACTCTTTTAATACTAAGCACCATTGTTGAAATCCTTGGCATCCTAGTGCGGTTGGGCGAATTCTAGCAAGGGCGACCTCTCCTAGTTCTTCTCCATTCGATTTAAGGAAGGAGTTTTAGCAGTGATTAAGGAGCTTTCGGGATTTCAAGACTCTATCAGTAAGGATGAGTAGTTTATGATTATTCGTTTGAGATCTGTATTAACCGAGTTTTGATTAGATATCGTTATGGATGCGAATACCAGTCAAGGTGGGCAAGGGAAAGCTCCCATCCCAAAGTTCAAGAAGAGATTCGTTTCTGGCACATGCGAGATTGGCCACGGGGTGTGGGCCAAAGAATGTAAAAACGTTAGGCAAATAGCCGTAGTCTCGCTAGACGATAGCGTCGAGGATCAAGAGTCTAGAACTCTAAGTAATAAGGTGTGTAACTAACCCACTGTTTTCGGGTTTTATGTGTTATATGTTTTACTAACAAGTGCAGTAATAAGTGTGCCATATATACCCCTAAAGGGTATAGCGATGACCGAGTTAGTATCGGATCTATTGCAAAGTGTGATTATTTGTTTATGAGTATGTTTATGGACATTAATAAGCATGTGCATGCATGATCACGATTATATTTTATGTGGCATGTGCATGGGTGGGTTATGAAAAGAAGGCGGGTGTACTTGAGCACGTGGTTGATGTCGACTTTGTGCTACATCGTGGATTGGCGCTGATCGAGGTCGCGTTGTGGATCTTTGCGATTTAGTTCGCATGGTTACCTTGATTGATATGGGCTTTATGCCATATCGTGGCTTGATGGATTCTTTGTGTGCTCCATCGTGGTTTGATGTTAGCTATACGCTACATCGTGGATGGCATTGGATGCCTTTTAGAGGAAAAGGAGAGGGTGACTCGATAGTCCGTGTGTGTAGTAAATTTGGATAAGGGGTGTGTAGCGGATGGACCCTAGGTTGGGTTGGGAATCATGTTGCATTATTTTTGTAATAATATGGAAATGGGCCAAGCCCAATATGACATGTGGATAGGTATGTTTTGGGAACATACGTGGAAATGGGCCAAGCCAGTTGATATGTGGTTTATTGAGAAATGGGCCTAGCCCAGTATTTGAGTATGATTTGAATGTGGGCCAAGCCCAGATTGTGGTAATTGTTAAAATGAATATATACTACTTGTTGCATTTGATAACTGGGATATTATGTGGCTAGCATGTGGGTGGATTTCAAAGTGGTTAACTTACACACTCGAATCGTATGACTCACCCAACTTTTTAATCATCGCAGGTGAGTCGTGATTAGTGGACGGGTTGGAGTAGATACAAAGGTGGCCATGCAGAAGCAGATTTTCATGCAGAAGTAGATATTTTTCTTGTTTAGTTAATTAATAGTGATTTTTATATTATCCGTATTTTGGGAATTTATTTGATGTAATAAGGGCCACTTTTGATTAAAGTACTCTATTTATAGTTGATAAAGGTTATATCGTATTTAGTAATATTTTTACAAAGGATTTATATTATAATAAATTATAATAAAGTTTTAATTCAAACCAAGCTTATATTGTTTAATAATTTTAATGGACTTACTTCCCGAAAGTTAATAGAATTTTCAAGTTTTACTCTAAAGACAAAGATTTTTAACCGTCATTCCGCAGTGACATAACCAGATCCGGTCAGGACTTGTGGGCCGGGTTTGGGGGTGTTACAGTTTGGTATCAGAGCCAGGTTCAAAACTCGGCTTTGAGGGTTTTGGGCCCGAAACAGTTTTTGTAAATGGGCTTTTAGAAAAATGGGCTTTTACAAAAAGTTCTTCAGGTAATCTGGCATGGCACCTGGACCTCCGACCCGAGTCCACCAGGTAAGTACTTCGGACTTTTGAAGTGATTTGTTATATGTGAACTGTTATGGGCTTAGTTGGGCTCGTAGATTAGTGAACTAGGATCTGTTGAACCCTAGGACTAGTTTACTCAAAAATTGAACACATAAGACTTAAGGTTACTAAACAAACCTGTGATTAAGTCGCGAGTTAAGGTGTGGCAACCATTGTGCGCATGTCTCAGGAGTGGATCGGAAGAGCACGGTACTTAGCGATCCTCGTGACTCACCTCCTCTTCTTATTTGGAATCCTACAGTGTGCGTAGCTACGGTTCACCTTAACCAAGAGGACTTGTTCATAGGCTAAACCAATTATTAAAACCCGAAAGGGATTTGCCTCACTGTTATAAAACCCCTAGTTTTAAAATTTCCAAAATTTACCCCTATGTTGAAAATTACTAAAATGCCCCTGACTTTCAAAATTTCCGGTTTAAACCCAAGTTTAATAAAATTTTCTTACTTTGCAAAAGTACCCAATTTTCTGTATGGCAAAAATAATAACCCTGACTTTGGAAATTTGCAAAATTACCCTGATTGTCAAAATTACCAAAAATACCCCTATAGGAAAATGACGAAAATACCCCTGGGGTAAAAACAGGCAGAGATGTCTGGATAGTGAGTGTGTGTGGTAGATACCACTGAATATGCCTGTAATGAGGAAGGAATGTGTTTTTGTTGATGAATGGATGTGTCCTTATGGATGAACGTGATACTCTGAAATAGAATAGGGAACTTGAACTGAAAATTTGTGTGATCGAAAGAACTACCTCTAGAAATTCTTTTCATAAGATTTGTTCGCGGATAAACAAGTGGAACAATTTCTAATGCATAAAACTTGTTAATCAGTTAAATCACGACGATAGAGATGAGTTCTAGGGGGACGGTAGAGGTAGAATGGCCGATCGGAACCGATAGTAGGTCCGCCATGGGTCGAAGAAAGTGAAGTGCCGCGGCGGTGGGGCGGAGGAACAAGATCGAGACGAGGAGAAGATGTAGCGGTGTCGCAAGCTATGTTACGCGTGCTACTGCAAGTAGCAAGAGTGGTATGGGAAGCGAGCTCGGAAGTCGGTGTCGGAAAAGCTCGGATCGAACGGAGCCGAGATCTTTAGGGGAGTATCTGGAGTGGCTCCAAATGTAGCGGAATATTGGTTAGAAGGAGTCGAAAGAATTATGGACGACTTAGATTGTACCCCAAAGGAAAAGCTAAAAGTCTTTGTTTCGCTTCTTGGGATGAAGCTTATCGTTGGTGGCTCATTTGTCAAACAAGGTGTGGCAGATCGATTGGATTGGGAGTACTTTAAGGAAAAGTTTGAAGGAAAGTGCGTAGGAGCGATTATTTGGACTCGCAAAGGAAGGCGTTTCTAGATCTAGTACAAGGAAGTAAGTCGATAGCCGATAGCACGGCGGAATTTGTGCAGTTAAGCCGATGATCTAAGGGAATTGTGGCCCCGATTATGAGAGATGCGTCCGGTTTGAGGACGGATTGCGAGATGAACTTCGAATGCTGATTGCTTCGCAGAGGGAGAGAGACTTCGCGGTGCTAGTGGAGAAAGCTCGGATTGCTGAAGAGGTTAAAAAGACTATAAGAGGAAACCGAGAGAAGAATAGGAACGAAGATAAGAGAAATATTGGACCGGCAGCATCGTATGGTAATGTCCAGAAAAGACCAAGGATCGAGAATCCTGTGCGTGCACTTGCCCCAATGGATCGGAATCGTTCTTGTGTTCAATGTGGAAGACCTCACACAGGAGAGTGTTGGGGAAATAGTAAAGAATGTTTTCGGTGCGGATCTAAGGCACATCTGGTTAAGAATTGTCCTCGAGCGACGAGGGGTCGTGGTTCAAGTCATGGAAGGAATGGTTCTAGTCGGAGTCAACCAAGGATGTGATATTAGGTAAGCTCCTTTGCTTTGGTACATGCTTTAATTACTTTGTTTGCTTATGAGTTAGCCTTTTACGTGTTGCTAAGAGAGGTGTTTGAATTTTGAGCACGAACTTAGAGATTGTGTAGGTAACGATAGCCTTAGTAAGATCGAGTGTGAGTGCGCAACATAAGCGTAAGGTGGTAAGAAAGGTTGTATGGACGTTTGTTAGTAAAGTAATTTTGAGGACGAAATTATTTTTAAGGAGGGTAGAATTGTAACACCACGATTTAGGGGCTATGCAATTTGGGTAAAATTCCAGTGTTGGAAGGTTTTGGGTGTTTTTGGATGTGTTTTAAAGTTTTAAGAATGCTCGGATGAAAGGGGAAGGCTTTGGAAATTTTAGATTTTTAGGGTAAAAAGGGAAATAGGCGGGAAGGCCTTAAAATAAATTGGGGAGTTTAGGACGCAAGAAATGGCTTGGCAGAGTGGCAAGGAGGCGCCACTTTAGAGCTTGGAAGGTAACGCCTCAAGGTGCAAGGGGGCAGAGTTCGAGTCTTTGGGGCAGCATTTTTGGTTTTATTTTTGCGTCAAGGGATTTGGTGAGTAGGCCTTAAAAATAAATGTCCAAGTTGATGGACATGAAAGTCCAATTGGCAAAGTGGCTCTTAGGCGCTGGAAGGGAGGGAGGTCGCGGTTTCGAGGGGCCGGAGAAGCATTTGGCGTTTTACTTTTGTTTTGGTCGTTGGGCTTTGTAAGGCCTTAAAGATATATGGTGAGGAATTCGGACAAGAAAGATGGGCTGGTGGAGTGGCTCTCATGCGCCACTTAGGCGCTGGAGGAGAGCAAGGGCGCAGGTTCGAGCGCCTGGAGCTGCATGTTGGCGTTTCTATTTTTGTGCGGTTATGGGCTGAGATAAGAAGGGTTTAAAAATAATTGTTGGGGGTTTCTAGCATGAAATTCAATGTGGCCGAGTGGCCTAGGCGTTGGAGGAGGGGTGTGCAGCAGGCTGGTCCCAGGTTCGAACCAAGAGAGCTACGTTTTGGAGTTTAAATTTTTGTTCCTTTTTGGCAGCAATTTTGAAGGTGTTGGACGGCTAGAAGACTCTTATTTAGATGAGGATAATGTTTTTTTTTATTATTTATTTATTTTTATTTATCTATTAAGTTATTTAGAAGTGTGGGATAATTATTATTTATTTTTGATAAGTGGGATAATAGTGGAACAATTCAAATTGTTTTTGAATTGAACTAATTCAAATTGATTTGAATTAGTTGGCCGAATCTTGGAGTCTTCTAGGGGGTGGCCGAATGCTATAAATAGGGGGGGTAGAGTGCCAATTATTCTTCAAGTCTTTTGCCAAATCTCTCCCTCTCCCTCTTGGTGTGCCGAAATTCCTTTCCCCTATTTAGTTGTCACCTTGGCCGAATAGTAGGTGTGGTGTGGAGCACTTTGGGTTTCTTTCAATCGTTGGAAGAGGTAAGTAGGCTTAGCCGAATTCCTTTTTCTTTCTTTATTTCCATACCTTTTCATTTCCTTCAACTTTGATTCTCTAATCATTAGACTAAGCCGAAACTCTTTTAATACTAAGCACCATTGTTGAAATCCTTGGCATCCTAGTGCGGTTGGGCGAATTCTAGCAAGGGCGACCTATCCTAGTTCTTCTCCATTCGATTTAAGGAAGGAGTTTTAGCAGTGATTAAGGAGCTTTCGGGATTTCAAGACTCTATCAGTAAGGATGAGTAGTTTATGATTATTCGTTTGAGATCTGTATCTTAGAGTTTTGATTAGATATCGTTATGGATGCGAATACCGATCCAAGGTGGGCAAGGGAAAGCTCCCATCCCAAAGTTCAAGAAGAGATCCGTTTACTGCATGCGAGATTGGCCACCGTGGTGTGGGCCAGCAACAGAAAACGTTAGGCAAATAGCCGTAGTCTCGCTAGACGATAGCGTCGAGGATCAAGAGTCTAGAACTCTAAGTAATAAGGTGTGTAACTAACCCCTTTGTTTTGGGTTTTATGTGTTATATGTTTTACTAACAAGTGCGTAATAAGTGTGCCATATATACCCCTAAAGGGTATAGCGATGACCGAGTTAGTATCGGATCTATTGCGGTGTGATTATTTGTTTATGAGTATGTTTATGGACATTAATAAGCATGTGCATGCATGATCACGATTATATTTTATGTGGCATGTGCATGGGTGGGTTATGAAAAGAAGATGCAGGTGTACTTCGAGTACGTGGTTGATGTCGACTTTGTGCTACATCGTGGATTGGCGTTGATCGAGGTCGCGTTGTGGATCTTTGCAATTTAGTTCGCATGGTTACCTTGATTGATATGGGCTTTATGCCATATCGTGGCTTGATGGATTGCTTTGTGTGCTCCATCGTGGTTTGATGTTAGCTATACGCTACATCGTGGATGGCATTGGATGCCTTTTTGGAGGAAAAGAGAGGGTGACTCGATAGTCCCCCGGTGTGTGGTAGGTTGGATAAGGGGTGTGTAGCGGATGGACCCTAGGTTGGGTTGGGAATCATGTTGCATTATTTTTGTAATAATATGGAAATGGGCCAAGCCCAATATGACATGTGGATAGGTATGTTTTGGGAACATACGTGGAAATGGGCCAAGCCCAGTTGATATGTGGTTTATTGAGAAATGGGCCTAGCCCAGTATTTGAGTATGATTTGAATGTGGGCCAAGCCCAGATTGTGGTAATTGTTAAAATGAATATATACTACTTGTTGCATTTGATAACTGGGATATTATGTGGCTAGCATGTGGGTGGATTTCAGTGGTTAACTTACACACTGAGTCTGTATGACTCACCCAACTTTTTAATCATCGCAGGTGAGTCGTGATTAGTGGACGGGTTGGAGTAGATACAAAGGTGGCCATGCAGAAGCAGATTTTCATGCAGAAGTAGATATTTTTCTTGTTTAGTTAATTAATAGTGATTTTTATATTATCCGTATTTTGGGAATTTATTTGATGTAATAAGGGCCACTTTTGATTAAAGTACTCTATTTATAGTTGATAAAGGTTATATCGTATTTAGTAATATTTTTACAAAGGATTTATATTATAATAAATTATAATAAAGTTTTAATTCAAACCAAGCTTATATTGTTTAATAATTTTAATGGACTTACTTCCCGAAAGTTAATAGAATTTTCAAGTTTTACTCTAAAGACAAAGATTTTTAACCGTCATTCCGCAGTGACATAACCAGATCCGGTCAGGACTTGTGGGCCGGGTTTGGGGGTGTTACACCCACAGTTTACATTATGGGATTGACGCCAGTGATTTGGTATCGCACGATGGGTTGGCCCCACCATTACTATTCGTGTCTTTGGACACCAGTGGTTTAGTACCACAGTTGATTTCGTGACTACGGTCACCAGAGGTTTGGCACCTCATAGCGTCTCGTCCCAGTGGTTTGGTACCATAGTGGGTTGGCCCCACAGATAATATAACGGGATTGACGCCAGTGATTTGGTATCACACGATGGGTTGTCCCCATCACTACTATTCGTGACTTCGGGTCACCAGTGGTTTGGCACCACAATATTGATGGATATCGTGTCTTTGGACACCAGTGGTTTGGCACCACCAGTGGTTTGGTACCACACGGGGTAGAGAAAGGTGTTTGGATGGCTAGGTTGGGTGCATGGTTTAGTGCATGTTAATTTGTTATAAATTGTGTATGTTGTTGCACTAAATAAGGGAAGGGTTACACATTGAGTCTTGGTGACTCACCTTCTCCTTTAACATTTTTCAGGTGACTCGTAGATCGCGGATGAGGAGCCGGATGGACTCGAGGTGACCATGCAGTGGATATTTGAATTAAATGAACTTTACATTTTTGTTTATTATACTTTATTGTTGGTTTTGTTTTAATCAAGTTGTAATAAGGCCTCCTAGAATTATTTTACTATTTTACATGTTTGAATGGTTTGTTTAAATTATTTAATGAAACTAAAATAAGTACACATGTTTTCTCAAGTTGTACGCAAAATGTTTTATCGTGCCATCGGGTACATTTAGAACATATAATAACTTGACTTAATAAATATTTTTAATTAAACCTAAGAATGGGTTTTATACACCTCAACGGTTTTAAACAAGACACTATCTTTTATCAAAAAGTTAAACCGGCTTAAAGGAGTTTTCAAAGAAATGTTTCTCTGTAGCACACCAAATTCGGTCGTAATGTTGGGCCGGGTTTGGGGTGTTACAAGTTTTGCCTTCGTACCTAGGTACCTAGATATCAACGACATTAGCGACGTTGTTACAGACTCCCTTTTTGAATGAGATATGGGTCTAGGGATCAAGGATTTTGAAGATGACAAAGATTGTAGCCTATCTTTTGATTTGTTAGGGATGGTAAAACAAGTAAAAATAGACCCTACTTTGCAAAGGGTCAATGGACGTTTCGAGCTTAGGAAAGGGGTAAAGATCGAAGCCTAACTCACCACAGAAATAAGGCGAGACATTATTGAGCTATTTTCAAGAATTCCAAGATGTTTTCGCACAATCATATCGAGGAACACCAGGCTTGAAATGTGGGTATTCTGTTTAAAGAACCCATGGTAATGGTTCTACGATGGTCAGGCTAATCAAGAGGATTGGGCTACTAGTTTACCAAGAAAAGGAAATTGCATCAGTTACGCCAAAAATTCCAAATTGGGGAAGACAAGACTTATGTGCCTCTTCCATTCTTTCTATAGGTGGGGCATAGATGTTATGGGGCAGATCTCGTCAAAAACATCTAGCCGATACCAATTCATCTTCGTGGTTATCAATTACTTCACTAAGAGGGTGAAGGTTGCTTCATATGCCAAAGTTACAAAGTCAGCAGTCATTAAATTCAAATCCAAATTCAAATTCAAAATTAAAAAAAAAAACAAAAACAAAAAAAGTGGCAATAAAGAATGCCAGAAAGAAACATGTTTAACATAATTGCACAATGTCAAAAAATTACAGTCTGTTTAAAGATCAGACACCTTATCAGCGCAGCAAAAGCAAAAAAAAAACCATTCAAAATTTTTGAAAAATGACTGAGATTTGTAAAGGTTGGCATAAAGAAGTCACCATTTACCTTCTTTGTTTCTTGAACGTTGACTGGGACCTTCACCGGGGCAACATCTTTCCCATTGGTTTATGAGGGAAGTAATTGTGGGAGGTTAAGATTCCTTTTCTCCAAGCTTTGATTGAATTGGATGAAGCAAAATGTCTCCAGTAAGTTTGATTAAAAGTATTCATGGTCGAATGTACCAAAAATGGATGATACAAGCTTATGACAAAAGGTTTGCCCAAGAGAATTTCATGATGGGGACCTGGCATTAAGAAGGATTCTTCTCATACAAAATGACTTCAGAGGAAAATAAATACCAAAATTTGGAAAAACCTTATGTGGTGAAGAAGGCTTGTTCTAGAAGATCATTAATCTTGACCAAGATGGATGGCAAGGACATGCTCAGGCTGGTGAATTTAGATTTCATCTAAAAGGAGAGGCCAAGGTGAAAACCCGCAAAGGGCGCCTTGAGACCTTTAAAAAAAATAAAAAAATAAAAAAAAATCAAACAAAAAAATCAAAAAAATACAAAAAAAATTCAATCAAAAAAGAAGAAAGAAAAAGGAGAGGCCGAGGCAAAAACCCGCAAAGGGCGCTTTGAGACCAAAGGGGATTTGAGTTGAAAACTCGAAAAGGGTGGCTCAAATTTTGATCAAAGGAGGGGCATGCGGTGATCTTGCTATACTTGAATTAACAAAGAAGGGATATGCTACATTTTGGAGCATTGACAAAGTACTCGAGATCTCCTAAACACATCCTCGGCTCAAAATGGTCCTCAAGAAGTTTGAACAAGAGAAGCTCAGGCTGCGATATCTGGGGCACCTAGTTTCCATCTTACTAATTCTGAATTTGTTATCTTTAATTATTTTATTCATTTCAAAATACACTACCAGTTTCCTTCTGGATTGCATTTTCTATTTTGGCTTAACTTATTTGCTTCGAGCTATGCTCCTAATTAGTTTCCTTCTTGTCCATTATTATGATATTTTTCAAGCATTTTGCATTGAAATAACGATTAGTGGACTAATAATACTTTCATAAAAGGAGTTTCGCATATTACTCTGGAAGCTTCTGAATAATAAAAGAACTTGAAACAAGACTTTTATTTAAAACTTACCAAGTTTAAGGGATGGAAATATGGGTGGAGAAAGAGTCTAAATTGAGACTATCTCTTCGGATTTTTGTCAAAAATGGAGATTGAACAAAATAGGATATTGCGTCAGTAATACAATCTTGACGAAAAATGGGCAATGTTAACCCAAGAGTAAAAGGGGAATCATTCTTGAGAAAAAATGATATTCTGTATCCATGCAAATATCATGCGTGCACATTTGGTTAGGTCACCCAGGAAGTGATCAGTTGATGGAACAAGTTACAGATCCTATACTCCTGATTGACAGCAGGTTGGATTGAAGATGAAACAAATTTTATAATCTTGAGTGGTAGCGGGATAGATTGGAAAAGATTCAGATCCTATACCGTTAAGTCATAATGAGATGAACTCTAAAGTTACAGTTAGGGAAATCTGTTGAGCAAGATTATGGTTTCCTTGAATTTCCTGTCGAGAATACTAGCCGAACAAGATGGCGGCATAATACGTTAGTGATAAAACCTTGATGAACAATGAGCGATGACACCTTAAGCATTTAAAAAGGAATCATTCTCATAACATTCTTCATTCATGCAAATGTCGTCCATAGCACATTGAGTTAGGGGCATTTGATTCATTCTGATCATTGCATCCCAATCATTCTCATGACATTCTGCATTCATGCAAATGTCATCCATAATATCATCCAGTTAGGAGCATTTGATTCATCCCGATCATTTCATCCTAATCATTGTACATTTAACAAAAAATCATTCTTATGACATTCTGCATTCAAGCAAATGTCATTCATAATATCATCCAGTTAGGGGCATTTGATTCATTCCGATCATTGCATCCTAATCATTCTCATGACATTCTGCATTCAAGCAAATGTCATATCATTTAGTTAGGAGCATTTGATTCATTCCGATCATTGCATCCTAATCATTGTATCTATTTAAAAAAAAAGGATCATTTTCATGACATTTTTGCATTCATATCATTCATAACACATGTGGCTAGGAGCATTAGATTCATTTGGATCGTAGCATCTTAATGATTTGACATAAACATAAGCATATGAAATCAAGTCTACAGGACATGTCCCTCAGAGGACGGTGTAGCAACATCAGTGAATTTACTGATCTTATCTCCCTAAGCAGTAGTGGAGCAGATCAAATTTGGCAAATATTATCTCTATGTATCGACAATGGAGCAGATTCAAGCCACCAACCTTATCTCCCTGAAGTTACAGCGGAGCAGATTAAAGATACAAGTCTTATCTCCCTGAAGTAGCAGCGGAGCAGACTGAAGTTTACCGATCTTATCTTCCTAAGCAGTAGTGGAGCAGATCAAATTTGGCGAATCTTATCTCCATGTATCGGCAATGGAGCAGATTCAAGCCACCAACCTTATCTCCTTGAAGTTGCAGCGGAGCAGGTTAAAGATACAAGTCTTATCTCCGTGAAGTAACAGCGAGCAGACTGGAGTTTGTAAATCTTATCTCCCTAAGCAGTAGTGAAGCAGATCAAATTTGGCGAATCTTATCTCCATGTATTGGTAATGGAGCATATTCAATTTATATAGTCTTATCTTCCTGATATAGCAAGGGAGCAGACTAAATAAAATTGTAGATTTTGTCTCCTCGAGATAGCAGTGGGGCAGGTCGAATTTGGCGAATCTTATCTCCATGTT
The DNA here is from genome assembly GCA_025698515.1 of Gossypium sturtianum. Classification (NCBI taxonomy): domain Eukaryota; kingdom Viridiplantae; phylum Streptophyta; class Magnoliopsida; order Malvales; family Malvaceae; genus Gossypium; species Gossypium sturtianum. The sequence continues at coordinate 67,176,930 of CM046949.1, read as the reverse complement.
TTGGTAATGGAGCAGGTTCAAGTTACCTAGCCTTATCTTTCTGAGGTAGCAAGGGAGCAGGCTGAAGATTATAGTCTTATCTTCCTGATGTAGCAAAGGAGCAGACTAAATAAAATTGTAGATCTTGTCTCCTCGAGATAGCAGTGGGGCAGATCGAATTTGGTGAATCTTATCTCCATGTACTGGCAATGGAGCAGATTCAAGTCACTTAGCCTTATCTTCCTGAGGTAGCAAGGGAGCAGGCTGAAGATTATAGTCTTATCTTCCTGAGGTAGCAAGGGAGAAGGCTGAAGATTATAGTATTATCTTCCTGAGGTAGAAAGGGAGCAGGCTGAAGATTGTAGTCTTATCTTCCTGAGGTAGCAAGGGAGCAGATCGAAGATTGAAGAGCTTATCTCCATGAGGTACCAGCGGAGCAGACTGAAGATAGCAAATCTTATCTCCCAGAAGTTGTTGTGGAGCAGATTGAAGCTACAAGTCTAAATCCCTTGAATTGGGTCGAAGCGCTAGTTCTCATGCCCCTGAAGATGTAGTGGGATGGAATGAAGCTACTCGAAGAAGAAAAGCACTGAAAGAAGTCCAAGATTTGAAGACCGGGCAAAAATGGTCCTTTTTGAAGTCTTTGTTCTATTCTCGTTACACGACAATGAGCAAAGAGGGGCAGCTGTAATAGGCCCATTTCGCCTGGCCCATTTAAAACAAAAAAATAAACCAAATAAAACCAAAAAATATAAAATAAAATAAAATCCAATAAAAAAGGTCCACAGTCCTTATTTACAAAACAACAGAGCCCAATCGGCCCAAACTAAATTTAAACCCAAATTAAATTAAACAAAAACGAATAATAGCCCAAATACAAAAACCCAATTCCTAAACCCGAAGCCCAAATGCCAAACAAGGCCCGAATGACCCAATCTGCTCAGCACCTTCCAGAAACCCTAGAGGTTTCTGGAACCCTCTAGCGCCGCATGCATGCCTCCCCACGCGCGCCCCGCAGCAGTTCAGGCCTCCTCTTCACACACACAGCCACCACGCACACGCGCGCCAGCCTCAGCAACGGCTTCCACGACATTTACCTGCAAAACAACACAGAAAAGCCAACATAGAAGAAATAACAGAAAAAGAAAAAGGATTTTGGTATTTTATTTTTTTCATTTTCGTTTCGGCTATATAAGGCCTGTTGTAAATCATACCAAGGGATCCGGCCCCGATTCTTTTTGTTACACACACAGAAACAAAATCAAAAGCAATAAAAATTCGAATCCTGTGGAGGTGATCTCAGATTTCAAATATTTTCTTTCGATTTCGGATTCTATTTCTTTTCCATTTTCTTTTTAGTTTTTTTTCTTACTATTGCATGTGAAAATGAAAAGGAGAAAGCGAAGCCTTACCTTACGAATACGCCATGGGTTTCCTTTTTCTTCGTTGAAATCGAGGCTAAGAGGGGATCTTAAGGCTAAAAAAAACATTCCCCAAGGCTCGAATACACTAATCGCCGTCTGTGGTGGCGGATCGGTGCTTAAGGAGATGGATCTAGTTCGGCCGAATAAGAACTTGAAAGGGGATTAGGGTTTTATTTTATGTTTATTTTAAAACAAGGGAATGGTTTGAATGTTGGTAGCAAAAGGATGGTTTTAGGCATAAGAGAAACGGCACCGTTTCATTTGGGGTGGAAAACCCACGCGTCGACCCGAATCTGCCCCACAGTCCGCGCATTTTTGAAAATTGGGCTTTTTATACGATTGGTCCCTCCTTCTTTCGTCATTATTCGATTGAATCATTTTGCTGTTTCTTTTGGTTTTTTTTTTTTTTAAATTTCTCCCTAGAATTTGAGCGCTATTTCAATTTGGACTGTATCTAAACACTGCGTTTTGAGGGAATTTGGGGATATTTTCATTTTTAATCCTTCTTTGTTCGTGCGCATTTTATTCTGATCCTTAGTTCTGTTTTAATAAGATTATTTATTTATAGATCATCCTTTTAATTTTATTTTTATTTCGATTGAATTTTTTTATTCTTTATAATCCATTTATTATTTTAAAATTATTTACAATTTTTTATCGTTTTAATAACTTTTTTTGAATTATTTTCTTGACTTATCTATGATTTAATTTGTTTTCATATATTTCCATTTGTATATATTCTTCAAAATTTATTGTATAAACATTTTTATTTCAAATCTTTCTGTTATATATTTCTTTGTTTCCAAATTTGTATAATATTTTAATTTAAATATTCCTATACATTATTTTTACATATATGTACATAATTTTTATTAAAATTATTTTTATTCTATGTATATATTATTGATTCCATATTATTTTATGTATATATATTTTCTTTCAAATTTATTTATGAATACATATATTTTTTTAAATCTATTTATATGTATAGTTTATTTCCTATAAAGGCCCTATTTTATATTTTTGCATATTTCAAACACTTTCATATATTTTCATATATAAATTATTTATATTATTTATTTTCATGTATATTATATATTTTAGATTAATATAGATTGTTTTGTGTATTACCTATTTTGATATTCTTCATATAATATTATTTTAAACTTCTTTTATATATTATTATTTTATCTGTATTTTTTATTCATTTTAGGCTTTTACGCACATTACTTGTTTTAAAATTTTTGTACATATAATTTATAGCTTGCATATTGATGTTGTTTTTCTCTCATGTTGTTCATTGCCTCTATGATTTGAAATTTGTCGCATTTGAATTGTGTTAATTTGTTTAGTTTTTTTTAAATTGTCTTTTAATTTATGGATTTTAAATGTTAATGTTGATATTTGTAAAGTATATGATGTATTGTCATCGTACGTGTATTAATTCGGTTTTTGGTATTTTCATATGATTTTGTTCCTTTATATGTTATTATTATCGTGTATTGTAATTCCATGCTTGATACTATGTCTTATTATCAAGTTCAAATGCAAATTCTAGATTATATAGGCCAATTTTAGTTGTTTTTTCATCACAAATAAATCAAATAAAATACATTTTGGTTGCTCGAAAGTTTTTCAAAATAAGGTGATATTTGGTGTTTGGAAATTCGAGAAATTATGCCCTAACATATTGGGTCGTGGTTTTTCGTTTGACCAAATAACTTAATACCCTTTTTAATTGCATGATTTTGAAATTATAAGATGATCTCGACTTTGAGGGTTCAAGATATTGCATCCTAACGTACTAGGTGTAGTATTTTGTTCCTTCGAGATGAGTGAACCTTACATTTAAATTTTGGGGTATTTCAACCCTTTTTCAAAGAAACTGCATTTTCAAAACTTTTCAATTTTTTGACGTTAGGACATCATTTAATCAATATGGTACCAATTTTGGGCATATGAGGGTGATAGCCCTTCATCGTGCGTAATCGACTCCCGAACCCATTTTTTATTTTCGCAGACCAAAATTAAGTTTTAAAGATGAAACATTTTACGAGGTGATCCGATTACACCTAAACAAAAAAAGATCGATGGCGACTCCACATCTCGTTTTAAAGTCGATCCCATTTTCCAAAACTTAAAAAAAAACAAAACTTAAAAAAAAATGGTTTCGACAGCCAGCAACTAACAATAAGAAGTAGCATTATTCTAATTACACTGAAGACACTCAATGTGAAGGGAGAAGCAAGTGTACAAACATGACTAGGTAGCAACCGCCTATTAGCGTAGAAAGGATAGTAAAATATGGCTTAAGTGCAGCGCACACACATACGAAAAAGATTTAACGAAGTCCCACACACACCGATCACAAATGATTAGAACTCACACCTTAAAAACACGATTCCTAGCCCAAATATCAACCGATTCGACTCCACCAAACCGAGCTGAAAACCCAATTTACACAAGTACACAAACACTAAGAAAGTATCCATTCATAATAGAGTAGAAAATTCCCAAAAACAATTGATTAAAACCTAAACAACAATACTTACCCCCTTAAGATCCTGATTACACGAACACAAGAGCACAACCAAAATCTTGAGAAGCGGGAATTGGGAAAAAAATTTGGAACCAAAAGGGATGACTCAAAAATATTAAAATCTTTGTAGCAAAAGAACAGTAAAACCCAGAGCAAAAAAAAATAATGGCTAGAGAGAAAGAAGAATACTGTAGCTAAAATAATCCCCAAGACTCCAATTGGAAAAATCGTGAAAAAAGAGGTTTACGTGAAAAGAAGACCTAAACATAATTTTTTAAGAGTATTTTCTTTTAAAAATATTAAAATAAAACAAGAGTTTAACAAAATCGCACTAGTAATTTTTTTTTAAAAAAAGTGAAACTCAAACAAAATATTTTATACTAAGCACACTAGGGGATTCGAACACAAGATCTAAGGGTAAATTAGCAAACACCTAACCATTGAACCACTAGGCTCATCGTTGTCTCTGAAACACAAAAACTAACTTAGCAGTCCATCCAAACCATTGACCCAACCAATAAATCTTATTACTTCTAACCCCAAATTCGGAATGTTACAAAATCAATTAATATATTGAGATCTTGATTCAATTATTTAAATATCAAATTGAAATAACAACTCACTTAGTTAAATCATAAAAAAGTTAGAATCTCACCTAAATTTTGCAAAATTTATGAGATATTGAGCTAATTTGAGCTAAAACGTGTGAAGATCTCTTGAGTATTTTAAGGATGATAACATGAGTATTCCTCAAAATTGAAAAGAAATTTTGTGTTTAGAGAGCTTAGGAATAAAAAAAGGATGAACTAATTTTGGAAGAAAAACTTTAATTTGGTGTTTGAAATTTTTTGAATAAAGAATGGAAGGGAAGAAGAAGAAGACGTGGGGTTGTTAAATAGGCACCAAATTTTTAAAAATTTAGCCACTACCCATTTAACCACCCCCGTTTTCTCCCTTTTCCAAATTGGTCGTTATTGTTCAATTAAAGCCAATTTCAAAATTATTTTCAAATCCAATCTCGTTTTTAAAATCCATTTTAACCAAATTAATCCCCAAACACTCAATTTTAATTTCTTAACCTAAAATTATTAATTCTTTTTAATTTAAAATTTTATTTAATTAATTCCTAATTATTTTAATTATCTATCCCAATTATGGTTTCCGATTCACTAACCCCCGATTTACTCTCCCGACTTTTGGGAACTGACAATTCTACTGCGCCTAGGGGACGTTGCCAGGACTATGCAAAGGAAGAGTAGTATCAGATTATTATGCAAACGGTAGAAATGAGTCGTAGTCTAGGGTAACTGTAACAACCCAAACCCGGCCCAAACACTATGGCCGAATCTAGTTGCTACAGTGGAAAATATTTTGGAAAACACTTTTGGAAAGTAAAAATTCTTAGTTGCCGAAAACCTTTTCAATTGGTTGTTTTGTTAAACCTTACTTAGAATTTATTTAAAATTAATTCAACCAAGTTATTATAAAATATCGAGTGTGCCCGATGGCACGATGAAAACATTTTCGTGTTAATTTGGGAAAACATGTGACTTTAATTTAATATTGATAATCATAGTTTAAAACAATTATTCGACATATGAAAAATAACAAAAAATAAAATATCGGAGGCCTTATTACATCCAAATAAACTAAAAACCGGAAATAAAATTTATCATAACTAAAATTAAAGTTCATTTAATTTAAATCCACCGCATGGCCACCTCGAGTCAACCCGGCCCACATCCGCGATCTACGTGTCACTGAAAAATGTAAAGGAGAAGGTGAGTCACCAAGACTCGATGTAACCCTTCCCCGTTTTAAAGACATTTCCATACACAACATATAACAATTAATATGCGAGAATATTATGTACCCCCAACCTAGCCAACCAAACGCCATCTGTCTACCCCATTGTGGTACCAAACCACCGGTGGTGCCAAACCACTGGTGACATATAGTCACGATGTGTTACCAAAACAACTGGTGTCCGTGAGACACGAATCGATTGATGGGGCCAACCCATCGTGTGATACCAAATCACTGGCAGACGATCCCATATCTCAAGTGGGGCCAACCCACGGTGGTGTTAACCACGAGGGACGAGTCGCTATGAGGTACCAAACCTCTGGAGGTACGATGGCGTAGTCAGTCGCGGTGTGTTACAAAACACTTGGTGCCCGTCGGCACGATTAATACTGCCCCCTCCACTCATCAATCCCACATCAGTCACATATGTATATGTTTCATGTCATCACATACTTAAATCTCATGTATCAATACATCATGCTTCCCAAAAGCATCGAATAACCAATTCATATTAACAGGTACTTACCTGAATCACCATCTATACCGATATGGTATATTATCCAATGCTACATAAAATCAAGATAGCATTCACATCAATCAGCACATTAACAAGTTATACGTGTGTATGTACACACATGTCACCACTGAATCGTCTAAATCCCGGAAAGAGATGTCGGCCACCTAGATCTACTGGTCCCTATGTTCGGCCACAATAGTGTTAGTGATATGGGCCATTTGACCAAACCAAATAATTTGAAAGGGGTTCCTTGTGAACCCGAATCCTTACCTTCACACCTTTGGATACTAATCGCAACACCAAACTCCCGAATCTGCTTCTGATTCCACGAATCGACAATCAATAAGTTAGTAGCCTTTGGCTTAAACGAATACCAGATAACTAACTAAAGTAGATTTTACCATCACTTACCTAATATTAAATACTAGAGATCGGGGCCTGAGTCGACTGCTTTACTTCCCTGAGTACCTAACAGAAATCGGTTACTACTCGTTTAGAAGACTTAACCATTGCCGAAATCAGCACCTTTCCTTGTAAAAAGTCGATGAAAAAGAAAGAAAAGGGAGATAGAAATTCGGCCATCACTTACCTTATCACCCGATTGATAACAAAGAATCTGAAGAGATCTATGTTCCTTCCAATATTCGGCCAAAGTACAATAGAATAGAGGAAGGGAGTTTGACAAACTCTTTGGGTTGTATTCGGCCAAGGGAGAAAGAAAATAATGGGAAAGAAAGGTGCTAGGAATTTCGGCTTGAAGGGGTTTGAGGGAATGGAGAAAATACAAGAGGAACAAAGGAGGGTTTAGGGATTTCGGCACTTAGCAAAAATGACAAAAGGGAAAGCAAGGGGGTCAACTGATGCTTTTATAGGCATTCGGCACCCCCCCTCTTCAAGCTTGCCGTCCACTCCTTCCAACAAGGAGTTCAAATTCTAATCAACCTCCCCAATTACTCCAAGCCACCCATTTGAATTAAAACAAATTAATAATCTTAATAATCAAAATAATATCCCTCTTTATCTCTTATTATCAAAAAAAAAATCTAATTAAAAGAAAAGCTCATATTATCCTTTAATAAAAAGAATTTAAAGAGAGAAAAATCTCCACTTGTGCCGTCCAACCATAATGCAAAAAGAGGGATTGTTGTGACTCGAACCAAGGTTCTCCCTTGCTCCTTGGTGGCGTCACTTGTAGTCCTCTAAGTGGCCTCACTTTTGCCACTTTACCAAGGGCTTTTTAGTGTTCAAATTCCTTCATTTATTCTTATAACACCCTTATGCTAAGGCTCCCTGCCTTTAAAGTTCAAGATGAAATTTTCTACTAAACCGAGCCTACTCAAGACCCTTAATTAACCTTTATTATTCCATAAATAATATCACAGTGGTTCAAACATAAGAAAAATAATTTAATTCCAAATAGCCCCATCTTTGGGATGTTACAGTTCTACCCCCCCTTAAAATAAATTTCGTCCTCGAAATTACCTAGCTAAAACAGATGGGGGCATTGCTGCCGTATCACATCCTTAGATTCCCACGTAGCTTCTTCCACACCATGGTTCCGCCAAAGCACTTTCACTAAGGGCACTGACTTTCTATGTAGAACCTTCACATCTCGATCTAAGATCTGAACCGGTTCTTCTTCAAAAGATAAATCCGAGTTCACCTCAATCTCTCGCTCATCGGCACAACGTGCGAAGGATCGACTGATACCGTCTCAAAGATCGATACATGAAATACGTCATGGATCGATTCGATTCGCCGGCAACTCTAGCCGATAAGCTACCGGTCCTACTCGCTTACAATCAGATATGGCCCGATGAACCTTGGGCTTAGCTTTCCTTTTCGTCTAAATCTCAACACCTTTTTCCAAGGCGACACTTTCGTAAAGACCTTGTCTCCCACAAAGATACTCCATTTCCTTGCGTTTAAGATCGGTATAAGACTTACGCCTATCTCGATGCTTCCTTGAGACGAGACCGAATCACCTTGACTTTGTCTTCGGTCTCTGTTACCATTCTGGACCCGAACTTCGTTCCCCAACTCCGTCCAACATGTAGGAGTACGGCATTTTCGTCCATATAGGGCTTCATATGGAGCCATCGAATACTCGCTTGATAACTATTGTTATAAGTTTAATTCCGTGATGGTAGGTACTCTTCCCAACTACCACTAAAATCCAAGACACAACCTCTTAACATGTCTTCTAAGATCTCGTATCACCCTTTCCGAATGTCCGTGTTTGTGGATGGAAAGCCGTCGATCGAAATCTAACCGTGTACCCAAAGCTTGATGCAACGCTTTCGAACCTTGACGTGAATCGGGATCCCTATCCGAGATAATCGACATCTTGGCACACCATGCAACCTCACTATTTCACCCACATAAAACTTCGCTAGCTTACGAGTGAGTAATCCATTCTCACCAGGCATGAAGTGAGCTGATTTAGTCAGCGATCCACAATTACCCAAATCGCATCCTTCTTGTTGGGCGTAAGTGGGTAGCCCACTAACGAAATCCATGGTGATCCTCTCCCATTTCCATTGAGGAATCTTTACCGGTTGAAGTAGTCCCGATGGTAAGCGATGTTCACCTTAACCTGCTTGGCATGTCGACACTTTCCTACGAACTCGGTTATCTCACGCTTCAACCCGGCCACTAAGCTGTTTTCGCAAATCTCCATACATCTTGCTTCCTCCGGATGCATAGCATATGGCTGCTATGTGCATCATGGAGAATTTTCCGCCTCAACTCTTCATCCTTCGGCATGCATGCTCGCCTTCTTGAAAACATAGCACTCCATCACTAGACAGGCACTGCACCCTTCCAAACCACCATCCACGAACTTGTACCCTCTTAGCGTTCAAGCCTTCATCCACTAACCGCTTTTCCTTAATCTCCTCAATCCATGTTGGCTTAACTTGGAGTTCCGCCAAAAGACTCCAATCATCATATAGACTCAACCGAGCGAACATTGCTCTTAAGTCCGCCACAACCTTCCGGCTCAACGCGTCAGCTACCACGTTAGCCTTACCGGATGGTACTTGATTGAACAATCGTAGTCCTTTAGTAGTTCAATCCACCGACGCCATCTCGATTCGAGATCCTTCCGAGTCGGAAGATACCTCAAGCTTTTGTGATCCGTGTAGACTATCGACTTCTCCCCATACAGGTAATGTCTCCATATCTTCTGAGCAAAGACGGCCGCCGCTAACTCCAAGTCGTGCGTTGGGTAGTTAACCTCATGCGGTCTTAATCGACGGGATGCATAGGCTACTACCTTCCCATCTCTGCATCAACACACATCCCAAACCAAAGGTGAGATGCATCACAATAGATCGTGAATAACTTTCCGCTTCAGTCGTACCAAAACCGAGCTTCCATAAAAATTTTCCTTAGCTTATCAAAGCTTCCTTGTCGCTTCTCCGTCCATACAAATGGAACACCTTTCCTTAGTAACTTAGTTAACTAAGTTTTGCTATTAGAGAGAATCCTTCCACGAATCTTCGATAGTACCCGCTAAACCAGAAAACTTCGTATTTCACCACCGACCTAGGTGGTTTCCAATCCAATCTTTGCTTCAATCTTGCGAGGTCTACTCTAATTCCTTGGTGATACTACATGACCTAAGAAAGCCACCTCCTAAGCCAAAATTCGCACTTATCGAATTTGGCGTATAATCGCTTTTTCCTCAACACTTGTAGGACTACTCGCAATTGCTTGTCATGCTCCTCCTCCGTCCTTGAGTAAACCAATATGTCGTCGATGATCACCACGCACGAATTGGTCCAAGCATTTGTTGAAATACCCTATTCATTAAGTCCATAAATGCCGCCGGTGCATTGGTCAACCCGAATGGCATCACTAAGAACTCGTAATGCCCATACCGGGAGTTGAGAATGTCGTCTTGTGAACATCAGCCTCCTTCACCCTTAATTGATGATAACTTTGCCCTAAGGTCAATCTTTGAGAATACCGACGCACTTCTCTTGGTTGGTCAAACAAATCATCGATCCGAGGCAACGGTACTTGTTTTTGATCGTTAACTTGTTTAAGCGGCGGTAGTCGATGCACATCCGCATAGAACCGTCCTTCTTCTTGACAAACAACACAGTGCTCCCCCACGGAGATATACTTGGTCGAATAAACCCTCTATCCAAGAGCTCCCGAATTTGAGCCTTTAGCTCCACCAATTCCTTTGGTGCCATTCGGTATGGTGCTATAGACACGGTGCCGTTCCGGTAGCAAGTCTATATCGAATTCGACTTCCCGATCCGGAGGCGGACCTAAGCTCTTCCGGGAACACATCAACAAATTCCCAATCGTTCGGACCTTTCCAACCATCGACCCTTAGCTTCCAAAGCACGATTCGAACCAAATACGCCTCACAACCCTTCTTGACCATCTTTTCACCTTCTTCAAGGCGGACACTACATTGGATAGGTAATTCCTTCTATCCCCTATCATAACCACTTCATCACCTTCACTGCCGTCTTAAGAACCATGCGCTTAGCGCGCAATCCAAATTTGCACGATACTTAACCACCGGTCCATTCCAAGGATCAAATCGAACTCCCCAAACGGTAGTTCCATCAGATCGACCACAAATACTACCCCTTGAAGTTCTAGGGTACGCCTCTATAAAGTTTGTCTACCACTACTGAGTGACCTAAAGGGCTAACTACGGTCATCTCCTAGAAGCGGTTTGAGTTTAGGTCCATAGTTCCTACCACACTACTAGCAATGTATGCGAAAGGCGTCGAACCCACATCAATTAATGCAACATAAGGAAGATCAAAAATTAAAAACATACCGGTTATGACATCCGGTGCGTCACCCTCCTCGCGACGCCTCATTGCGTAAACTAAGCCAGCCGCCTAGCCTCGTGTTGCCCTGAACCTGCGCCCGAGTTCCACGACCTCGGTTAGGACCGTTGTTTTCCTCTGCCATTACCACGACGACCCTCCGTGGTCCCACATTTCTATCCCGAGTACACGATTACGCCTCCGGCTGATTCTTAGCTAGTTTCGGGACAATCTCGACACGATGCTCCAAAGACCCACACTCAAAACATCCTCTATCACCGGTCCAACAACCTCCCCAATGGGTCTTTCCACGCTGTTACACCGAGTCGGCCTCCGATTAGTAGTTGTGGGTCTTGCCGCTGATTTGGCCCACTTGGCCTAGCCTTTTCGAACACTACCACTTGATCCGGTGACCCAAATCCTCTCTTCGATTATTCCTACTATAACTTTGCCTCACAGCCTCCTTGATCCCTTCGGCTACCTTAGCCTTTTCCACTAGAGATGAGAACTCACGAACTCGCCATGGGCAATCAAGTAACCTCAAATCATCTCTGAGTCCGTCTTCAAAGCGGACACGGCGCTCATGCTCGATGAGACACGATGCCTCTAGCATACCTACTCACCTTAAAAACTCCGCCTCATACTCCGACACATCGACTTAGTTCCTTGCACTAATCCCGAAAAGCCTTTCTCCGCGTCGCTGTAGTTGGTACCCACATACTTCTTCCGATAGGTGGTTTTGAAATACTCCCAAGTCGGATCATCTCTGTGAGCCTGTCTCGAACCGTAAGCCACCACCGATACGCTTCATCCTTTAGAAGGCGACATCGCCTCTTTCGGCTTTTCTTCCTCGGTCAAAGTCAAGATCATCCATGATCCTTTCACGGTGACTCTAGCCAAGATTTCACGCAGACTGGGTGCCACTCGACACACCGGAATACCTCCGCTCCGTTAGATCGGAGTCGCCTGGGACAGATTTCCGAGCTCCCAAATTTCCACCAGCCCAGCCACCATCTCCAAGACTCGTGAAAGCGACTTGCGATACCGCTCACCACCTGGATCCGATCCTCGCTCCTCACTCTAAAAGTAGGAGGTGGTGGTGGCGGTGGTACCTCATTTTCGTAACCTTGTCCCGACTGACGGGTTCGAGACATCGTCATCCTACCCCTACCGCGCCCACGGCGCCCACGTCCTCTAGAACTCATTCTATCTACCGCGCTTTTAATCTGATTAAGAAAAATTTTATGCGTTAGCATTTGTTCCACTTTCTTATTCACGAAGAAATTTTATGGATAGAGTTTTAATCAGAGATTCTTTCGAGCAACCAAGGTTTCGATTTCCTATCCTAGTTCGCACAAAGAAGTTCATGCATCCATTCCTTAATACCTTCCATACCTATTCGCTCATCGGACATTTCGCCCATTTCTAACCTGTGGGTATTTTCGTCTTTTCCTCTGAGGGTATTTTCGTAATTTTCCAGAACCAAAATATTTGGTTGATGATTTCCAAAGCTAAGTTGTTGAATATTTGTAAAATAGTTGAAATTTTTGAGCAAAACCATTGAACTGATATTTTATGAACCGAGGGCATTTTAGTAATTTTACCCCTAAGGGCATTTCTCGTAATTTTTCACAATCAAGTTTTTCGAGAAAAACGTTGTAAAAATAATGTTCTCGGATTTGAAAAAGTTATTGCACAAGCTTTGAAAACATTAGGGTTTGTTGTTTCATTCTTTTTGAAAACATGGCTAATTCCCTTTTCGGGTTTTAATCATTGTGTTTAGCCTATGACCGAGCCCTCCCGGTCGGGGTGAACCAAAGCTACGCACTGCAGCGTAATTTGAGTGAAGAGGAGGTGGGTCACGTGGACCGCTTAAATACCAAGCTCTCACCGAACCTTTCTAGACATGCGCACAGAGGTTACCACACCACCGAGCCCTCTCGAGTTAGGGTGAACCGAAGCTACGCACTGTAGGATACTGCGCGAAGAGGAGGTGAGTCACAAGGATCGCTTAAATACTGTGCTCTTCTCGGATCCACTCCTAGACATGCGCATGTGGGTTACCACACCCTAGCTCATTGACTAAGTCATAGGTTGGTTTAGTTCCTTAAGTCTTCTGCTCGCATTTATGTGTTTGAGTAATCTAATCCTAGGGTTCAAGTTCCTATAAGTCTATCTACGTTCCATGCTTCCTACCCTTCTACGTAATATAATTCACAAAGAGGTTTCGATGTACTTACAGGCGGATCGGCAGGAGACTCGGGCCATCTTTGTTCAAAACCAAAAATCATTCCATAAGGCCTACTAAAACATTTTTGGGCCTTGGGCCCACAAATGAGCTTTGAACCGGCTCGATACCAATTTTGTAACAACCCAAACCCGCCCAAACACTATGGCCGAATCTAGTTGCTATAGTGGAAAATATTTTGGAAAACACTTTTGGAAAGTAAAAATTCTTAGTCATGAAAACCTTTTCAATTGGTTGTTTTGTTAAACCTTACTTAGAATTTATTTAAAATTAATTCAACCAAGTTATTATAAAATATCGAGTGTGCCCGATGGCACGATGAAAACATTTTCGTGTTAATTTGGGAAAACATGTGACTTTAATTTAATATTGATAATCATAGTTTAAAACAATTATTCGACATATGAAAAATAACAAAAAATAAAATATCGGAGGCCTTATTACATCCAAATAAACTAAAAATCGGAAATAAAATTTATCATAACTAAAATTAAAGTTCATTTAATTTAAATCCACCGCATGGCCACCTCGAGAGTCAACCCGGCCCACATCCGCGATCTACGTGTCACCTGAAAAATGTAAAGGAGAAGGTGAGTCACCAAGACTCGTGATGTAACCCTTCCCCGTTTTTAAAGACATTTCCATACACAACATATAACAATTAATATGCGTAATATTATGTACCCCCAACCTAGCCAACCAAACGCCATTGTCTACCCCATTGTGGTACCAAACCACCTGGTGGTGCCAAACCATGGTGACATATAGTCACGATGTGTTACCAAAACACCGGTGTTCGTGAGACACGAATCGATTGATGGGGCCAACCCATCGTGGTGATACCAAATCACCGCGCAGACGATCCCATATCTCAAGTGGGGCCAACCCACGGTGGTGTTAACCACGGGGACGAGTCGCTATGAGGTACCAAACCTCCGGAGGTACCAAACCTCCGGTGACCGTAGTCACGGTGTGTTACCAAAACATCGTGCCCGTCGGCACGATTAACACGCCCCCTCCACTCATCAATCCCACATCGGGTCACATATGTATATGTTTCATGTCATCACATACTTAAATCTCATGTATCAATACATCATGCTTCCCAAAAGCATCGAATAACCAATTCATATTAACAGGTACTTACCTGAATCACCATATATACCGATATGGTATATTATCCAATGCTACATAAAATCAAGATAGCATTCACAACAATCAGCACATTAACAAGTTATACGTGTGTATGTACACACCTGTCACCACCGAATCGTCTAAATCCCGAAAAGAGATGTCGGCCACCTAGATCTCTGGTCCCTATGTTCGCCACAATAGTGTTAGTGATATGGGCCATTTGACCAAACCAAATAATTTGAAAGGGGTTCCTTGTGAACCCGAATCCTTACCTTCACACCTTTGGATACTAATCGCAACACCAAACTCCCGAATCTGCTTCTGATTCCATGAATCGACAATCAAGAAGTTAGTAGCCTTTGGCTTAAACGAATACCAGATAACTAACTAAAGTAGATTTTACCATCACTTACCTAATATTAAATACTAGAGATCGGCTCTGCGTCGATCGCTTTACTTCCCCGAGTACCTAACAGAAATCGGTTACTACTCGCTTAGAAGACTTAACCATTGCCGAAATCAGCACCTTTCCTTGTAAAAAAAGTCGATGAAAAAGAAAGAAAAGGGAGATAGAAATTCGCCATCACTTACCTTATCACCCGATTGATAACAAAGAATCTGAAGAGATCTATGTTCCTTCCAATATTCGGCCAAAGTACAATAGAATAGAGGAAGGGAGTTTGCAAACCTTTGGGTTGTATTCGGCCAAGGGGAGAAAGAAAATAATGGGAAAGAAAGGTGCTAGGAATTTGGGTTGAAGGGGTTTGAGGAATGGAGAAAATACAAGAGGAACAAAGGAGGGTTTAGGGATTTCGGCACTTAGCAAAAATGACAAAAGGGAAAGCAAGGGGTCAATCGATGCTTTTATAGGCATTCGGCACCCCCCCTCTTCAAGCTTGCCGTCCACTCCTTCCAACAAGGAGTTCAAATTCTAATCAACCTCCCCAATTACTCCAAGCCACCCATTTGAATTAAAACAAATTAATAATCTTAATAATCAAAATAATATCCCTCTTTATCTCTTATTATCAAAAAAATCTAATTAAAAGAAAAGCTCATATTATCCTTTAATAAAAAGAATTTAAAGAGAGAAAACTCTCCACTTGTGCCGTCCAACCATAATGCAAAAAGAGGGATTGTTGTGACTCGAACCAAGGTTCTCCCTTGCTCCTTGGTGGCGTCACTTGTAGTCCTCTAAGTGGCCTCACTTTTGCCACTTTACCAAGGGCTTTTTAGTGTTCAAATTCCTTCATTTATTCTTATAACACCCTTCTGTTAAGGCTCACTGCCTTTAAAGTTCAAGATGAAATTTTCTACTAAATCGAGCCTACTCAAGACCCTTAATTAACCTTTATTATTCCATAAATAATATCACAGTGGTTCAAACATAAGAAAAATAATTTAATTCCAAATAGCCCCATCTTTGGGATGTTACAGTAACACCTTATGTGTTTATTTTTATCAAACTTGTACTTTGTAATAAGTTGTGATAAGTTTGTAGTAAAAAGTTATTTTAAATACTTTCCTTTATTTTTGGATTTTAAGTCCTTCAGTTAAAGAAATAAATAAAATGTAATATTTAAAGTGTTCAACTAATTTAAGTATTGTGTTTAAAAACAGCCGAGATCTGAGCCCGACGAATCGGGTCTGTAACACCCCCAGGCCCGGCCCAGACGTTATGGCCGAATCCGGGAATGTCACATCAAAGGCATAATTCAAAACAATTTTTCTAAGTAAAAATTTATGACCCAAAAGCCCAAAATCCTTGAGTCTTATTAAGTAATGATAAAATCCCATTTTATTATTTTAAGTATTTCGAAAACCAAGTTTAAACATAAGAAATTTACTCAAGTTTAATAATTAAGTAAACAGATGAAACAACAAAACCCAAAATCTAAAGTCAAATCGGAGTACATGGGCTTATTACATCCAATGAAAATAAAGTAATTAAAATCATGTCTCTTGAGACAAATAAATAAAACTTCTAAGTATCTTGTAGTGTGGCCATCTCCGAGTCCTCTCCCACGTCGAGCCGTTTACTAAGGATCACCTGAAACATTTAATAAAAAGGGTGTGAGTTTCGAAACTTAGTGTGTACGATCCTTGGCAACCAAATCAACATACAAATATTACATTGGGCCTAAACCCTATCAAAATCAGTGGTCTTGGGCCTTAGCCCACAATGACCTCATACCACATCAGAGTCACATGAATGCAATGCACCCATCCCAAATCCAACCCTTCACACCATTTCCCTTCCAACCCTACACACCTGTGGGGATATAAATATCAACCCACCCATCCCTACACACCAAAGGTAGCACCAGCAGCGGCACTACTCAAACGTTGCAGCAAAGCTGCTATAGTGGGCTAAAAGCCACCGGTGGATCCACAGTCGTCAAGCGACTATGCGATCCTCAAATCTTCCTTCGTATCATCAAAACCCAACCAAGTGCAACATATATTTCATGAATGCAACATACACATTTTCACACATTCGGCACTTAGGGGTATTTTAGTCATTTCACTACCCAAGGGTATCTCCGTAAATCTACTCTACAAGGGTATTTAGGTAATTTTGCAAAACAGGGGTATTTTAGAAATTTTGTAAATCAGGGATATTTTGGTAATTCCGCAAATCAAGGGTATTCTGGTAATTTTACAATTCAGGGGTATTTTAGTAATTTTGCAAATCTAAGGATATTTTGGTAATTTTCAAATCAGGGGTATTTTGTCCCTCTCGGGTTTTAGTTATGAACTTTGGCCCATAAACAAGTCCTCGCGGCTAAAGTGAACAGACACTACGCACCAGGTAGGATTCCAGAGAAGAGGAGGTGGGCCACTAGGACCGCTTAAGTACCAAGCTCTCCCTAGATCCACTCTTAGACATGCATATGTTCGTTGCCACACTCTAACCCAGCGACTTGTCCACGGATATGTTTGCTTATTAGATTAAGTCTTATGTAGTTTGAGAGTTGTTCAGAACTAGGCCTAAAGTCCATTAAACCCTAGCATACTTGTCTACATCTTCATAAAGCCCATCAAGCCCATTTCACGTTCATATAACCCATTATGCCCAATTCTCATTCATATGGCACATTAGGCCCAAATCTCATTCATATGGCCTATTAGGCCCAAAACAATTCCAGATCATGTAGCATGCATGCCTAACTCAATTCATATAATCAAATCAATCAATTTCATCCAACTTAGCCTCAGGGCCCACCGGGCCCATTTAGCCACTTTCAGCTTTTCGGCTTTTCAGTATTGCCGATATCATGTGTGTGTAGTGTTTGTACACACCTAGTTACTGCGACGTGCTATACTATCCTTGGTCTTGAACCTACAACCAACCAACCTTCAATCAATCACCCATACTTAAACAAAATATCTACCAAAAGCCGAAACCTTACCGTAACCTTACCGTGTGCCACCGGGTTCTAATAGCCCTTCCTTAGCTACTAATCAGGAGTATCCCCTAGATCTACACTCACACACACACCATCAATATTCGAGTGACTCATAATCCACACAAGTCACCCCTATAGATCAAACTCACATTCGGCCATTCACTTAAACCACAATCGAGTTGAGTACACTTACCCTTGCTAATGATCCTACCACGCTTGCGATCTTTGAACCTTATCCTTGTTATCACAGAGTTAACGACAGGGCAGTTAGATAGCCTTTCGGCTTTTAGCAAAATGTACAAAAGAGGTTAACCGAATACTTACCAAATCCCTTTTCGATCCTGCGGCCTAGATAGCTATTAACTAGATTCGGCTTTCAACACTTGACTGAGAGTAGGTAACAATCGATTTGTGATGGAGGAACAACCACCAAGATTTGGCACTAATAGGAAATTCAGCAAGAGAAAAGATGGTGGTAATTCGACTATAGAAGAGTTTGGCTATGAGAGAATTCGACACAAAGGAATTCGGCTTTAGGAGATTTCGGCAAGGGGAGAGTTTGGCTATTGGAGGAACAGATTGAGGGGAAGAAAAGAAATAAAAAGAATGGAAAATTCGGCATTACCTGGGACCCCAGATTCGGCACACACATATTTATATAGCCTATAGCCAAAACTTAGCCACCCCTAAAGTCCAATTCGGCACCACTTCATCCACTGCTCATCTCCTAATTTTTCTCCATGATATCTCCCTTATCCTTCTCCTAAATTCTCTCTACTGATCACTTCTCCTTAGAGTCCCTCTACACGCCACTTCCATCCTTCTAGAAGCCTAAAATTAAATTCCAAAATAAAACTAAGCTAGCACTCGAACCTCAAACCTCCCTGCATGCATATGTCGCCACCTCTCTACACCCTAGTGGCGTCACTTAGCCACTTCACCACAGGCTTCTTTGTGCCATTTTTCACTTATTTTTATTTAAAAGCTGACTACTCACAGCCCTGATTCCTTAATTAATTAAATTAAGAATCCTCCACCACAAAACTCGAACCTAGAGCTTCTCCAACACACCTAGACACTCCAACTTCATTAAACCCTTAAAGCCATCATGTCATTTCCTCGCTCACTTAAACTTTTTCTGAGACCCAAAGTCCAATAGGCCCAATTCTAATAGGCCTAAATTCGGGGCGTTACAGGGTCGGGTTATGGTGTTACAAGACTCGTGTCAAACAAGTGTTTAACAAAAACATTAACCACCACTCCATTCAAGTCAAGATAGAAAGAAATAATTTAAATAATTCATATCAATCCACAAATGGTTTTATAGACTAATTTGTTCAAATGTGTATTCAAAATTAAAATTTTTTAAAGTAATCATATACAAATCCAAAATCAAATTGCAAGCGTACATTAAGACAAATCCTTTAAATAAAACATTTAAAAATAAAATAGAGTAGTTCTTTTAAAAAATATATAACATTAAATTATTTTATTTTTTCAACTAAAAGAACCTCAATACTAAATTGACTAGTGAATCCACTTATGAATGTACTCTTTTGAAACACACAAAATATAATTATATATTCAGTCAAGAGTAATATATATAATAAATAATTTTTTACAAACTTATTTAGTATGAAACTTATTTAGATAAATTTAAAAGGTTATTATGAATGATAAAGATGAACAACATTGAAAAACAAATTTCATGATTCTCTTTTTTTTTTTATTTTTCGAGAATTAGTCTTCATCTTCATGATTTCATGCAATGTTCGCTTCCATTATAAAATTATTCTAAAGGTGAAGCTTACACTCCTCAATTTATAAGAGAATAAAAAGAAATTAAAGTTGATATTGAACTAATTGACTCCTCTGAAAAAAATTGGAGCAATTTAATACACTACACCAAAACAGACTTTTAGCGGCATTTTTTTAGGCTTTTAGCGGCGTTTATAAGCGCCACTAATAGTATTTGCGGCGCTTTCGAAAGCACCGTAAAAAACGCTGCTAAAACAAACGCCGCAAACTTTAGCGGCGCTTTTCCCACAAACACCGCTAAAGGTCATGGCTTTTAGCGTCGCTTTTCCACAAATGTCGCTAAAGGTCATGGCTTTTAGTGGCGCTTTTCCCACAAATGCCGCTAAAGGTCATGACTTTTAGTGGTGCTTTTCCACAAACGCTGCTAAAGGTCATGCCTTTTAGCGACGCTTTCTCTAAAAACGCCGCAAAAAGCTTGACCTTTAGTGGCGCTTTTTCTGAAAATGCCACTAAAAGCATGACCTTTAGCGGCACTTTTTAAAAAACGCCGCTAAAGGTCATGAAAAATAAAAAAAAATATTATAAAAGAAGAATAAGATTAAAATATTATAAAAAAATTTAAGGGAAAAATAGTAAAATTAAACATTTTTCAGCCCATAACATTTAAACCAAAAAAAAAATTAAGCCAATCAATACTAGGATTTTAATTAACAAATTAAGCCACACCATAAAACCAGCCAATAAAAGAAGTGGGGGAAAGAATAAAGAAATAAACAATAAGGATGTGATAAAATTTCATCAAGAAAATAAAATCACTAGCGAGTTTGAGTTATTTATCTGCACAGACCGACTCCTCATTGTTCATCACTTTAGGTTGTTGCTTCACAATGGGCAATCAACTTCCACACATCGCATATTAAAAGAAAAGAAGATATTAAAGCAAATTCCAAAAGAATTGCATAACAGGGATTTCAGATTCTTATTGGCTGAAGCCAAAACGTGAACAAAATCTGTCGAAACCATTTTTAAAAATCGGGTTTAAAAAAATGGGAATCGACTTTAAAAACAAAATGTGAGTCGCCACCAATCCTTTTTATTTAGGTGTGATTGGATCACCTTGTAAAATGTTTCATTTTAAAACATTTGATTTTGGTCTACGAAAAATAAGAAAACGGGTTCGGGAGTCGGTTACGTACGAGGAAGGGTTAGCACCCTCGTAACGCCCAAAAATTGGTACCTAATCGATAAAATCATGTTCAGATGTTTGGGATTTAAAAAAGTTAAAAAAAATGATCCTTTTATTTAAAGGTTTTTTAAAATAAGGCAATGTTTTGGTATTTAGAAACTCGGGAAATAGTGCCCAATCGTGTTGGGTTGCGATTATAGTCTTTGCTCTATTCTCGTTACATGACAATGAGCAAAGAGGGGCAGCTGTAGTAGCCCAATTTTGACTGGGCTGAAATAAAACCAAAACAAATGACCAATGTCCTTTTACAGCCCAAATATAACCCTTAAAGCCCAAAACCCAAACACCAAACCCACTTACACCCATTACCCGGTTAACCCAACCTAAACTAAACCCAAAATAGACCCTGGTCCAAATCCAACACACAGACCCAAAATAGTGATGGCCCAAAATGACCTAACTTCAAATCAGAAACCTAGGGTTTCTGAGACCCTAAGCTTCTATGCGCCGCACGCAGGAGACAGGAGCCCGAACGTCACGCCACCCCAACAGGAGCCAGATCGTTGCGCCGCAAATCTCGCCCCAGTGAGATCCCTATCGTCATGCCGCCATCTCCGTCGCGAGATCTCCGCTTCTGACCTGCAAAAGGAGAAAAAAATCACAGCAGCAGATGTATTTCCTATTTTATTTTTTCATTTCGGGGCTATAAAACCCCAAAATCTGTAAACGAAAAGGGAGGAGGAGAATACACAAAAGAAAAATATTCGAATACAGAAAATACAGATTTTTCTTTCAGATATACACAACCAAACTAATAAAATAAAGGTTCATTTTTTTATATTTTATTCTTTTTTTGTAACACCCCAAACCCGGCCCAAACACTACTACCGGATCTGGTATGTCACTAAGGAATTTTATAAAATTGTCACACTTGGGAAAACGAGTATCATGTTTAATCATTTTAATTGGAAAGACTTAGTAATTTAATATTCTGAATAAAATGTAAATTCAAATGATACCTTGGTGAATTAGGGGAAAAAAAACTAAGTTGATACATGCCTTAGCTTAATTTTAACATGAAATTTAAAAGTCTAACAATAAAAACCCAACATGAAACCCAAAATAAATACGAGTCTAGTGGCCCATGGCCTTATTACATTGAAACTTAAAATCCTCTAATAAAAAAATATTAAAATAACTAAATAATGAAAAGTCCTTTGTGAATCCAAATACTCTCTCGCATGGCCACCTTGCGCTCCTCTCCACTTGGTCCGATGCACTAGGTGCTACCGAAAATGTTAAATAATAGGTTGAGTCGCGAGACTCAGCAGTGCAACCCTCATGCACCATTAGATTTGGGCCTTAGACCCACGTAACGTAATAACAGCTTTAGTATATAACAAAAATTATGCAAGCCCAACCCAAATCCTAGGTCTCCATCCGCTACACACCACCCTTACCTGCCAGTCACACCATTGGGGATTTCTACAATCAACCCATACCGCTACACACCATCGATGGTAGTCATGCTGCTCATCGCCAGATCATGGCCGTAGCCACTACAACAGGTCATGGCAAAATCCAATACAACAGGTCATGGCAAAAGCTGCTACAACAGGTCACGGCAAAAGCCACTACAACAGAACACTTCCCCTTTCTTCAAACCCAACCCCATGCAATCACAGAAATTGGCATGCTTATCACGTATGTCATATTAATAGGAACATTCACTTAGGAATGACAGAGATCACTAACCTGGTGATTCGCTTTTACCCTCCTTGGGTTTCAACCGTTATGCCGGGATTTCGGCATTTTACAGAACATTTCAGATTAATAAACATATTTTTTTAACAGGCAATCTAAATGGTGTGGAAGTGTTACACACCTAATATCGCGTAGTTTTACACCCTTAGTCAATATCCTTACTATCTGGATCTACAACCCTTAGTCTGAAACCTTGCTCAAAAGTCGGAAGAACACGAAGATTTGGGCTCCCCTACATTCGGCCAATGGTTAATAAATATCCGAATTTACACGTTTAAAAATTAATCGATCTCCTTACTTTGAAATCCCGAAAGTAACACGATTCGTGTGTTATCAACTCGACTTAGAGATCTATGCGATTGACTCCTCTTCAAATCCTGCATGCCAAAAATAAGAGAAAACTCAAGGTCGGTTTCCTATAGCCATTCGGCTAGAGTCTCTAGAAAAATATACGGAAAGGATTGAAGCCTTATGAATCGACATTTACCTTCGATTTCTTCGAGATTCAAAGATAAGCAGATACCACAGAGAGGATTGGCCATGATGAGACTTCGGGAAATAGAGATCGAACTTTTGGATATTTCGGCTATAGAAGGGAATAGGGGTGTAGTTTCGGCTTTTAGAGTATGAGAGATGAGCAATAATAAAGGTCAAAAGATTCGGCTAGAATGAGGTTTCAAAGAAGAAGACAAGAGGAGAGGGAAGTGGTGATTTCGGGTTTTTAGAGAATGAAGATGAGGAAAGAAAGAAAAAGATTAATTGCTTAGGGTGGCCTTTGAAATTTCGGCACATCCCTTCCCTATACTAAACCGATTCCTCCCCCTTACTGAGTTTGATTTTCGGCCAACACTAGCTTCCACAAGATAGCTCCTATCCTTTTCCTTATCTTAAGCTATTACTCCTCAAAAATAGCCCTAATTAGCACCAACTCCTCCCTCCCTTATCTGCCTTTTATCCTCATAAATTAAACATTAAAAGTCCCAAAAAAATAGCCTTGTTTCCATCCCCCCTATGGCTCCCTTTTAGGTGCCGAACTTGGCCCAATTACTTGGGCTTCAAGCAGCCAAAACTAGGCCTCCTCTCTTCCTTACTACTGACGCCACTTCTAACTCCCCTATAGCGCCACTTACTTTTGGGCCACAAGCCCATTTTGTCATTTAAACCACAGATAACTTCCTTTTAAAATGCTAGAGTGTCTACGCAGAGATTTAGTCAAGGCCTCAGCCCATTCTTGGGCCCAATCTGGACCCCTAACCCTTAAATAGCAAATTAGCCTTACAACACACAAAATGCACAGGCCCATTAAATCAGGATGTTACAGTTCTACCCCCCTTAAAATAAATTTCGGCCTCGAAATTTACCTTATCAGAAGAGATGGGGATATTGCTATCGCATAACATCCTCTGGCTCCCACGTCGCTTCCTCCGCGCCATGGTTCCGCCACAAAACGTTGACCAAAGGGACGGACTTCCTTCTCAACACTTTTACGTCTCGATACAAGATTTGCATTGGTTCCTCCTCAAAGGATAAATCCGGCCTTACTTCAATCTCTTCCATAGGCACCACGTGCGATGGATCAGAACGATAACGTCTTAGCATCGAAACATGGAACACGTCATGCATCCGTTCCAACTCTGACGGCAACTCCAATCGATAAGCCACTGGGCCCATGCATTCCAGTACCCAATAAGGCCCAATAAACCGAGGACTTAACTTACCTTTCCGTCCAAACCTCATTACCTTCTTCCATGGAGATACTTTCAAAAGGACCTGATCTCCTACTGCAAATTCCATCTCCTTCCGCTTTAGATCCGCATAAGACTTTTACCGATCAGACGCTTCCTTCAACCGAGCCCGTATCAACTTAACTTTCTCCTCCGTTTCCAAAACTAGTTCTGGACCCAACACCTGACGTTCACCCAACTCTGTCCAACAAATTGGGGTTCGACATCTCCTTCCATATAACACTTCATAAGGCGCCATCTGAATACTAGCTTGATAACTGTTATTATATGCGAATTCTTCCAAAGGTAGATATTCCTCCCAACTACCCCTAAAATCGATGATGCAACCCCTTAGCATATCCTCTAAGATCTGAATTACCCTCTCAGACTGACCATCGGTCTGTGGGTGAAAAGCGGTACTAAAGTCTAACCTTGTTCCCATTGCTTGATGAAGAGCCTTCCAGAAACATGACGTGAATCTAGGGTCCCTATCTGATATGATCGACACCGGTACACCATGTAGTCTCACGACCTCAGCCACGTACAACCTAGCTAACTTCTGCAGAGAATAGTCAACACGAACCGGTATGAAGTGAGCAGACTTCGTGAGTCGATCCACAATCACCCAAATTGAATCCTTCTTAGTGGGCGTAAGGGGTAACCCACTAACAAAATCCATCGTGATTCTCTCCCATTTCCACTACGGAATCTTCACCAGTTGCAACAACCCCGAAGGCAACTGGTGTTCTGCTTTCACCTGTTGGCATGTCAAGCACTTACCCACGAATTTCGTTACCTCTCACTTCAGACCTGGCCACCAAAATTTCTCCCGCAAATCTCGATACATCTTAACTCCTCCAGGATGCATAGCATATGGACTACTATGCGCCTCCCGCAAAATCATCTGTCTTAACTCCACATCCTTTGGCATGCAGACTCTCCCTCGGAAACACAAAACTCCATCACAATTCAAGCTATAGTCCTATACTTCACCATTCTGTACTTGTCGAATTCGAGTACTCAAGACATCATCCAAAAGTTGATTTTCCTTGATTTGACTTGTCCATATGGGTCTTACTTGAAGTTCGGCTACCAGACTGCCATCCTCATACAGGCTAAGATGAGCGAACATCACCCTTAAATTCGCTATCACCTTTCGACTCAATGCATCCGCCACCACGTTAGCCTTACCCGGGTGGTACTCAATCGAGCAGTCATAGTCCTTTAATGTACTCGATCCACCTTCTCTGTCTTAGGTTCAACTCCTTCCGGTAAGGATATACTTGTGCTCTTATGGTCCATATAAATAACCGACTTCTCCCCATACAGGTAGTGCCTCCAAATCTTTAGAGTGAACACTACCGCCGCCAATTCCAGATCATGCGTAGGGTAGTTCAACTCATGTGGTCTTAACTGTCGGGACGCATATGCAACCACCTTTCTATCTTGCATCAACACACAACCTAAACCTGTGTGTGACGCATCACAGTAGACGGTAAATTCTTTTCCTGCCTCCGACTGAACTAACATCGGTGCTTCTGTCAGAATTTTCTTCAATTTCTGAAAGCTCTCCTGCTGTTTGTCGGTCCATACAAAAGATACTCCCTTCCTCAACAACTTAGTTAAAGGTGCCGCTATCAATGAGAACCCTTCAACAAACCTTCTGTAATACCTGGCCAATCCCAAGAAACCTCGAACTTCCGTCACAGACTTTGGCAGTTTCCAATTCAATACGGCTTCTATCTTCCGAGGGTCCACCCTAATTCCCTCTGCAGAAACCACATGCCCTAAGAAAGTTACTTCCTTAGCCGTAACTCACACTTACCGAACTTTGCGAACAATCGCTTCTCCTCAAAGTTCGCAACACCACACTAAGATGTTCATCATGTTCCTCTTCTCGTGGAATAAACCAAGATGTCGCCGATGAACACCACAACGAACCGATCAAGATATGGTGGAACACCCGGTTCATCATATCCATAAATCTTCGTTGGGCGCGTTTGTCAACCCGAACGGCATCACCAAGAACTCATAATGACCGCATCGAAGTCCAAACGCCGCCTTATGAATGTCTTCCTCCTTAACCCTTAATCGATGATACCCCGACCTTAAGTCAATCTTAGAAAAGACCGAAGCTCCTTTGAGCCGATCGAATGCATCATCGATTCTCGGCAGTGGGTACTTGTTCTTAATAGTCAACTTATTCAATTGACGATAATCCACACACATACGCATGGATCCGTCCTTCTTCTTCACGAATAGGATCGGCGCGCTCCCATAGAGACACACTCGGTCGAATAAACCTCGATCCAACAGCCTCGGATCTCGAGCTTTGAGTTCCACCAACTCCTTCGCCATTCGGTAAGGAGCAATGGACACTGGAGCCGTACCCGAAAGTAGCTCTATTCCAAACTCCACTTCGCGATCCGGGGGTAATCCTGGCAACTCCTCCGGAAAAACACCCGCGAAGTCCCTGACTGTTCGAACCTCATCGATAGTCACCTCCCTAGCATCCAAAGCACTGATAAAAGCTAGAATTGCGTTACATCCCTTCCGAATCATCTTAACAGCTTTCAATGCCGAAACCACGTTGGACAAATAATTCCTTCTTTCCCCTAACACAACCACCTCCCTGCCTTCGGGGGTACTCAACACCATACGCTTAATCCCACAATCCAACCTAGCATGGTGCCTAGTCAACCAATCCATTCCTAAAATAAGGTCAAACTCTCCAAACTGTAATTCCATTAAGTCTGCCGGAAACACTACCCCTTGAGTTTCTAAAGGTACATCCTTAAATAGTTTGTCTACAAACCTAGATTGTCCTAGGGGACTAGCCACAGTCGTCTTCCTAGTAGTTGTTTCAGAATCTATACTTAGGGTCTCAGATACCGAACATGCAACATAGGATTGGGTTGACCCAATATCAATCAAGGCAAGAAATGGTTTATCAACAATAAGAAACATACCGCTTATAACATCCAGGTGCGCCACCATCCTCCCCGTCGGCGAGTTTGCATAAACTAGACCCACCGCCTCGCATCTACATTACCGCACCCTACCAGTGCTCCACGACCCGACTGCACTCCATTTCCTCCTCCGGCTACGCGCCACGACCCCTCGATCTCGGTTGATCACCTCTCCTAGTCTGATCAGAACCTCGGCTCGTTGGCTGTACCTGATCCACCTGTGGACAATCCTTAATCTGATGCTCCATGGATCCACACCTAAAACATCCACCGGTTTTCCTTCCAGACTCCCCATAATGCGCCTTCCCACAAGAAGGACATGATCGATTCTCGCCCGTTGAGCACGAGCCGCCCATCGACCCAGGCCTTTTCTGAAAATTTCCTGATGATCCCAATGGCCCAAAACTTCTCTTATTCTTACCCCAATCCTTATCCTTTTCTTGTCTTTCAGTCTGTTTCACCTCCTCAGCTATCTTAACCTTCTCCACCAGAACAGCAAAGTCTCTCTCTCGCTGCGGTGCTATTAAAACCCTTAACTTATTCCACAGTCCATCCTCAAATCGTACACAACGTTCATATTCAGTTGCTACCATTCCTCGAGCGTAGCGGCTCAACCGCAGGAACTCCGCCTCATATTCAGCCACAGATTTACTTCCTTGCACCAAATTCAGGAATGCCTTCCTCTGTGCATCCACATAGCTGGCCCCAATATACTTTCCCTGAAATGATTCCTTAAAGAAATCCCATGTCAATCCGGTCTGCGGCAGTACCCTCCTTTACCGTGAGCCACCACTGATAAGCCTCGTCTCGAAGAAGAGACACGACCCCTTCAACTTCTCCTCTATAGTGAAGTCAAGGTCATCCATTATACGCTCACTTGCCTCTAACCAATACTCAGCTGTATTAGGGGCTACGCCAGAAACACCCCTAAACATCTCTACTCCGTTGGCTCGGAGTCGTTCCAACACAGATTTCTGAGCTCCTGAACCCGTGCTGCCCCAGCAACTCTTTCAAGGACCCGCAACATCGCCTGAGATACTGCATCATCTCCGGCGCCTGATCCTGAAATTCTCCCTCTACGATCAGATCCAAAGATCTCGCTTCGACCGTGGCTGCACCTATCTGGAGCTCGACGCGGTCATCCTACCCCTACCATGACAACGCGGCAGACGTCCTCGACCCCTTGTACTCATTCATCCGATTGACGTTTATCTGATTAGAAATTTTATGAATCATTAATTTCTTCCACTAATTATCCACGAACAGTCTTATGAATAGTAGTTTTAAGAGTAGTTCTTTCGAGTTCACAACTATAACTACTATTCAGTCTCAAGTTCACATCTCCGAGTTCTAGGAAACACATACATTCAATCATTACACATCAACATACAGGTAGCATTCACGAACTTACATTTATCACCTAGGGGTATTTTCGTCATTTCACTGCCCAGGGGTATTTTCGTAATTTATCCTACAGGGGTTTTTTCCGTAATTTTCTGAAATAGGGTTCCTTGGTGATTTTGTGAAAGAAGGTTATTTTGGTAATTTTACAATCCGGGGGTATTTCGGTAATTTTATAATCTGGGGGTATTTTGGTAATTTTACAAATCAGGGATATTTTGGGTCACTTATAAAGCAGGGGTAATTTGGTAATTTTACAAAATAGGATGGCTGGTCCCTTTTGGGTTTTAAATTATTAATTTTGGCCCGTCAATAAATCCTCGTGGCAAGGGTGAACAGTCACTACGCACCAGGTAGGATTCCAGCGAAGAGGAGGTGAGTCACTAGAACTGCTTAAGTACTGTGCTCTTAGGATCCAATCTTAGACATGCGCATGCATCTGTTGCCACACCCTAGTCTTGCGACTGCTCATGAGTTTGTTTAGTGAAATTAAGTCTTATGAGATGGAAGGAGTTGTTTCAGCTAAGCCTAGAGTCCATCAAGTTCTAATCTAGATAGTCTACTCCCATAAAGCCCATCAAGCCCACATATATATATATATATAACACACAGCGAGTTCAGAATACTTACCTGGCGGACTTGGGCCGAAGACGCATGTGCCATGCTGAGAAAACCCCCCTGTATGATTTATAAATATACATGTTTAAAAAAAACTATTTTTAGAAAATGTTTTGAGCCCAAAACCCCCAAAGCCGAGTCTTGAACCAGGCTCTGATACCAATTTGTAACACCCCAAACCCGGTATGTCATTAAGGAATTTTATAAAATTGTCACACTTGGGAAAACGAGTATCATGTTTAATCATTTTAACCGGAAAGACTTAGTAATTTAATATTCTGTATAAAATGTAAATTCAAATGATACCTTGGTGAATTAGGGGAAAAAAAACTAAGTTGATACATGCCTTAGCTTAATTTTAACATGAAATTTAAAATTCTAATAATAAAAACCCAACATGAAACCCAAAATAAATATGAGTCTAGTGGCCCATGGCCTTATTACATTGAAACTTAAAATCCTCTAATAAAAAAAATATTAAAATAACTAAATAATGAAAAGTCCTTTGCTGAATCCAAATACTCTCCCGCATGGCCACCTTGCGCTCCTCTCCAGCCCGGTCCGATGCATTAGGTGCTACCTGAAAATGTTAAATAATAGGTTGAGTCACGAGACTCAGTGTGCAACCCTCATGCACCATTAGATTTGGGCCTTTGCCCCTGAGTAACGGAATAACAGTTTAGTATATAACAAAAATTATGCAAGCCCAACCCAAATCCTAGGTCTCCATCCGCTACACACGACCCTTACCTGCCAGTCACACCATTGGGGATTTATACAATCAACCCATACCGCTACACACCATCGATGGCAGTCATGCTGCTCATCGCTAGATCATGGCCGTAGCCACTACAACAGGTCATGGCAAAAGCCACTACAACAGGTCACGGCAAAAGCCGCTACAACAGAATACTTCCCCTTTCTTCAAACCCAACCCCATGCAATCAAAGAAATCGGCATACTTATCACGTATGTCATCTTAATAGGAACATTCACTTAGGAATGACAGAGATCACTAACCTAATGTTTCGCTTTTACCCTCCTTGAGTTTCAACCGTTATGCCGGGATTTCAGCATTTTATAGAATATTTTAGATTTATAAACATATTTTTTTAACAGGCAATCTAAATGGTGTGGAAGTGTTACACACCTGATATCGCGTAGTTTTACACCCTTAGTCAATATCCTTACTATCTGGATCTACAACCTTTAGTCTGAAACCTTGCTCAAAAGCCGGAAGAACACAAAGAATTGGGCTCCCCTACATTCGGCCAAGGGTTAATAAATACCCGAATTTACACGTTTAAAAATTAATCGATCTCCTTACTTTGAAATCCCGAAAGTAACATGATTTGTGTGTTACTGAACTCTGACTTAGAGATCTAAGCGATTGACTCCTCTTGAAATCCCGGAATGCCAAAAATAAGAGAAAACCTCAAGGTCAGTTTCCCTATAGCCATTCGGCTAGAGTTTTTAGAAAAAATACTGGAAAGGATTGAAGCCTTATGAATCGATACTTACCTTCAGTTTCCTTCGAGATTCAGGACAAGCAGATACCACAGAGAAGATTCGGCTATGATGAGACTTCGGGAAATAGAGACTGAACTTTTGGAGATTTCAGCTATGGAAGGGAATAGGGGTGTAGTTTCGGCTTTTAGAGTATGAGAGATGAGCAATAATAAAGGTCAAAAGATTTGGCTAGAAGGAGGTTTCAAAGAAGAAGACAAGAGGAGAGGGAAGTGGTGATTTCGGCTTTTTAGAGAATGAAGATGAGGAAAGAAAGAAAAAGATTAATTGCTTAGGGTGGCCTTTGAAATTTCGGCACATCCCTTCCCTATACTAAACCGATTCCTCCCTCATCGAGTTTGATTTTCGGCCAACACTAGCTTCCACAAGATAGCTCCTATCCTTTCCCTTATCTTAATCTATTACTCCTCAAAAATAGCCCTAATTAGCACTAACTCCTCCCTCCCTTATCTGCCTTTTATCCTCATAAATTAAACATTAAAAGTCCCAAAAAAATATCCTTGTTGCCGTCCCCCCTATGGCTCCCTTTTAACCGCCGAACTTGGCCTAATTACTTGGGCTTCAAGCAGCCAAAACTAGGCCTCCTCTCTTCCTTACTACTAACGCCACTTCTAACTCCCCTATAGCGCCACTTACTTTTGGGCCACAAGCCCATTTTGTCATTTAAACCACAGATTACTTCCTTTTAAAATGCTAGAGTGTCTACGTAGAGATTTAGTCAAGGCCTCAGCCCATTCTTGGGCCCAATCTGGACCCCTAACCCTTAAATTAGCAAATTAACCTTACAACACACAAAATGCACAGGCCCATTAAATCAGGATGTTACATTTTTCTTTCGAATCGATTAAAGTTTTCATTTTTTTATTTTTATTTTTTTGTATTATACGTATAGATATATATATATATATATATATATATTAAAATAAACCGTAAAAAATAGAGGAAAAGTTACCTTTTTCCGACGACGACCGGTGACGGCGGCAAACGGCGGCAAACGGTGACCGGCGAACTCGCCGAAAATTGCCTGAGAGAACAGAGAGAAATGGGTTTCTGTTTTTTTTTAAAAGGAGGGCAGAAATGAATTTTTTTTGAATGTTTTTAACTTAAATAGATTTTATAAAACGGCACCGTTTTGGGTCAATGCCCAAACGCCAAAACGGCGACGTTTCGAGCTTAACCCGCGCGTGTGACCCGACCTGCAATGAAGGATCCGCGTGTTTTTATAAGATGGGTTATTTCTTTCTTTGGTCCTTCCGCATTATTTTTATTTTACAATTAAGTCCTTTTTCACTTTAATATTTTACAAATGCATCTAGAATTATTTCTGGTATTCCAATTTAGCACCTCTTACATATGTTTTTATTTAATTTTTTTATATTATTATTTTTTTAAAAATATTATATTTGTTATGTATGCATTAATTTATGGTATAAAATTTTTATATATATAGTTTTATATGTATTAATTTTATATATATGTAGTTATTATTATTTATTACTTATATTATGTAAATTAGCATATTATTTATTATATTATTATTATTTGATTATTTTTATTACATATTATTTTAATATATTAGTTATTATATTCTATATGTTTTAATATTTTGTATATTATATATTATTTTAGAAAAAATTATTTTTTCTCAAAATCATTTATATCGTATAATATATTATTTATTTTTAAATGTAGTTTTATATGTATTAGAGTATTATAAATATATTTTTATAAATTATTTATTTATTTTAAAATATATTTTTCTTTTCTTTTCAACATATCTGTATACATTTTTCACATATATTATTTATATTATATTTTTGTTTTTGAAAATATCTTTATTCAAAATTATTATATATATTATTATGTATTATTTTTTTAAATTTATATATTTATTATAGTATTTATTTAGTATTTTTTATTGTTTTACATATATTACTTTCTATATTTTATTCATCTATGTAATGCCCTTTTATTTAATTACTATAGTGTAGTTACTTTAGTTGTATTTTATATTGTCTATGTTAGATGTTAATGTACCATAATTGCTTTAAATGTTTATATTCGATAATGTATAAATGCAATATTGTCACATGGTTATTGTTTAAAATCAAAAATATATTTTTGCAAAACTAATATTTTATTTAAAGGTTTTTTAAAATAAGGCAATGTTTTGGTATTCAGAAACTCGAGAAATAGTGCCCAATCGTGTTGGGTTGCGATTTCCCATTTGGCTAAATAACTAAATATCCTTTTGACAAGTTTTATAAATTTATGAGATGATCTTAGTTACGAGAGTTTAAAAATATCATGTCCAATCGTGCTGGATGTGATGTTTATATTCTTTCGGATCGAAGAACTCTCAAATTTTAAATCAAAATTGCTCAAAATTTTTATGAGATGACTTTAATTACGAGGGTTTAAAAAATGTCGTGTCCAATCGTGCTGGATGTGATGTTTATATTCTTTCGGAATAAAGAAATCTCAAAGTTTTAAATCAAATAAAAAAACCTTATTTTTGGGAATTCAAAACGTTGTATCCTAACTTATTGGGTGTGATGTTTTGTATCTCGAGGTAAGAATTTTCTAAAAAGATGTATCTAGCTTCGAAGTTATGAGATACTGTATCCTAACTTATTGGGTGTAGTATTTTTATTTCTTTGAGATAGGTAGTCTTTGTTTACCTTCAAATAAAAGGATCATTTTTTTTAACTTTTTAAAATCCCAAACATCTGGACATGATTTTATCGATTAGGTACCAATTTTTGGGCGTTACAAGGGTGCTAACCCTTCCTCGTACGTAACCGACTCCTGAACCCGTTTTCTTATTTTTCGTAGACCAAAATCAAATGTTTTAAAATGAAACGTTTTACAAGGTGATCCAATCACACCTAAATAAAAAGGATTGGTGGCGACTCCCATTTTGTTTTTAAAGTCGATTCCCATTTTTTTAAACCCGATTTTTAAAAATGGTTTAGACAGCTTGGCGACTCCACTAGGGAAAATGCTTTCGTCATCCCTGATTTGGACATAGAAGAGAGAGAGGGAATAAGAATTGAATCTTCAAGGAAGTTGGAGGATCGCTGTAGGTGGTTAGAAGAAAAGTTCCAAGCTTTGGAAAATGCTGACCATCATCATGGTATTAACGCTAAGGACTTGAGTCTGGTCCCTAATTTGGTACTTCCTCATAAATTTAAGATGCCAGAATTTGAGAAGTACAATGGAACTACTTGCCCTGAAGCCCACATCACGATGTTCTGTAGACGTATGACGGGCTATGTGAACAATGATCAACTTCTGATTCATTGTTTCCAGATAGTTTGACGGGTGCAGCGTCTAAGTGGTACAACCAACTCAGTCGTGCTAAAATTAGCTCCTAGAGGGACTTGGCCCAAGCCTTCATGAGGCAGTATAATCATGTCACAGATATGACGCCTGACTGAATCATGTTGCAAAACATGGAAAAGAGTTCAAATGAAAGCTTCAGGCAATACGCGCAGAGATGGAGGGAAATAGCCATGCAAGTTCAACCACCTCTCCTGGAGAAGGAAACCACTATGTTATTCATCAACACTCTGAAAGCTCCATTCATCACTCATATGATAGGAAATACCACAAAGAGCTTTGCGGATATAGTGATGGCAGGAGAGATGATAGAAAATACCATAAGGGGTGGCAAGATTGAAGTGGGACAAACTACTAGAAGGTCCACTCCTAGGAAAAAAGATGATGAGGTGAATAATGCAAGTACATACAACAAAGGGTACTCAAAGGCAGTCACTGTGAGCCAATCGAAAGTGGTTATGACTGGACAACAAGGGTCGACGAGACAAGAATCAGGCCCTAGACAAAATTTCGAAAAGCTCTAATTTACACCAATTCCAATGACATATAAGGAGCTATATGAGACTTTATTAGAGGCACGTGTAGTGTCCCCATATTATCTGCATCCGTTACAACCCCCATATCCTAAATGGTATGACTCCAACGTTCAATGTGATTACCACGTAGGAGTAACAGGGCATTCAATAGAGAATTGTACTGCCTTCAAAAAGGTAGTTGAGAGACTTCTTAAGATGGGAGTTTTCAAGATTGATGATACACCCAGTGTGGAGAACTCATTATCCAATCATGGAGACAAGAAAGTTGTGATCCTTTGAAGAAATCGAATGCGAAGAGGGAATCAGAGAACAAAGTTTACAAGCCCTTGTGCACTTGGGAGAGTTTTGAATTATGAGACTGTGGAAGAAATCCCTGTACTTTTAGGGCTAATCTAGAGTAATGTGCAAAACATGCTTGTTGTCTTAAGCCTAGAGGCAATAATACCCCTTTTGTGGAATAGGCTTGTGTCCTAAATTCTTATTTCAATGAAATACATCTTTTTTTTTTGAATACATATTCTTTTATTCTTTCTACTATACATATTTTAATCTTTCATTTTTTATTCATTACCATACAAGTAATCATCCTTAGAATCGTTTGTTTCTTTGGATTTTTTACCTTCATGCTTAGGTACCCAGATATCAACGTCATGAGCGACATTATTACAGACTCTCTTTTTGAACAAGATATGGGTCTAGGGGATCTCAGGATTTTGAGGATGACAGAGTTTGTGACATATCTTCTGACTTGTTAAGAATGGTTTAACAAGATGAAAAACAGACCTTACCTTACATAGGGTCAATGGATATTGTGAGCCTAGGAAAAGAATGAAGATTGAAGCCTAGCTCACCACAGAAATAAAGCGAGATATTATTGAGATATTTTCGCATGATCATATCAGGACATGCCTGCACTGATAAGACGCGGGCTAAACAAGAGGATGGGGCACTGTTGGTCTACCACAAAAGGGAGATTGCTTTAATTGTACCGCAAATGCTGTATTTAAGGAGACAAGATTCATGCGCTTTCTTCACTTCTTCCCAAAATTTCCATATGTGGAGGCATAGATATTATGAGGCCAATCTCGTCAAATACTTTTAGTTGACATCAATTTATCGTTATGGTCGTCATCTACTTCACTAGGAGGGTGAATGTTGCTTCATATGCCAATATTGCAAAGTCGATAATCATCAAATTCAAAAAAAAGAAGAAGAAGATCAAATGCCAACACAGAATGCATAACTGTACAAAGTCAAAGTTTACAGTTTGTCCAAAGATCAGGCAGCGTATCACTGTATAGCCAAAAAAAAAGGTGATTTAGACTTGTAAGGATTGTCATAAGAAGCTACCGTTACCTTCTGTCTCATTAAATGTCGGCCAAAACCTTCGCTAGGAGCAACTTCTTACCCATTGGTTTATGGAAATGAAGTATTTTGCTAATTGAACCTAATTGAAGAAAAGGTTAAAGTTATTCAAGCTTATGACAAAGAGGTTCATCCTAGAGAATTCCACAAGGGGAACCTGATGTTGAAACAAATTTTTCTTCTACAAAACGATTTTAGAGGAAAGCATATGCCAAACTTGGAAGGACTTATGAAGGGCCTATTTTAGAGGAGCATTCATATTGACCGAGATGGATAGCGAAGACTTGCCCAATCCGGTGAATTCAGGTTTAGTCAAGAAGGATTTTACCTGAAAGGGAAAGGGGTCAAGTTGAAAACCCGCAAAGGGTGCCTTGAGTAAAAAAAAAAGGAGAGGCAAAAGCGAAAACCCGCAAAGGGCGCTTTGAGACCAAAGGGGCTTTGAGTTGAAAACCCGAAAAGGGCGGCTCAAATTTTGAAAAATGGGGCATACTGTAGTCTTGCTACGTCTGAATTAGCAATGAGGAAGTATGTTACGTCTTGGGGCATCGACAAAGTACTCCGGATCCCCTAAACACATATTGAGCTTAAAATGGTCCTCAAGAAGTTGGAACAAAGAAACTCAGGCTGCGATATCTGGGGCACCTAGTTTTCCATCTTACCCCTTTTAAATTTTCTATCTTTGATTACTTTATTCCTTTCAAATAAACACACCAATCAAGGATCTTTTATAGCCTTTGCTATTTTTTCTTACTTTATTCTTTTTAAAGGTACACCAATCAATTTTCATTTATTGCCTTGGTTATATTTGATTAACTTATTTGTTTTGAGCTGCACTCCTGATTAGTTTCTTTCTTGTCCATTGCTGTAATCTTTTTCAAGCATTTTATATTGAAATAATGATTATTGGACTAATACTTTCATAAAAGGAGTTTCGCATATTACTCTAGAAGCTTCTAAATAATATGAGGAATCTGAAATAAGACTATTGTTCATACCTCACCAGGCCTAAGGGCTGAAAATATTAAAAAATGATTATCTCTTCAGATTCTTAATTGGATGAGACAATCGGCAGATGACGAATAACGTCAAGCCAAGTGTAAAAAGGGATCATTGTCGGGATACCCTGCATTCATGTAAATTTCAGATTTATACACCTAGGGAATGGTGAAAAAATGATACAAGTTCTGTACCTCTGAGTGGTAATAGATCAGATAGAAGAAGTCAAATGTTATTACAGTAGGAGGCACAAACTTCATGTCCCAAGGTTCAAGTGGAGTGGACTCAGAATTACCACGGGGCAAAATAATTGAGCAAAAATGATACTTCAAGGGGAATGAAGATGAAATATTGACAGATAAATGAGTGATAACACCTTAAGTGCTAATCATACTCATATCATTTTTACATTCATAGCATGTCTAATTAGGGGCCTTTGAGGCATTTCGATCAAGGCATCCTAATTACTAGACACAATCATATACCCATTCTACAGGTTATGTCCTCTAAAGGACAATGTAGTAAGATTGAAGATAGCCAATCAGGCATTCCTGAGCTTTGCAGGAAGCAGATTGAAGACAGCAAATCTGGCATTCCTAAGCTTTACAGGAAGCAGATTGAAGACAGCAAAATCTGGCATTCCTGAGCATTGTAGGAAGCAGATTGAAGACAGCCAATCTGGCATTCTTGAGCTTTGCAGGAAGCAGATTGAAGATAGCAAATCTGGCATTCCTGAGCTTTGTAGGAAGCAGATTGAAGATAGCCAATCGGCATTCCCGAGCTTTGCAGAAGCGATTGAAGACAAAGAAATCGGCATTCTTGAGCTTTACAGAAGTGATTGAAGATAGTAAATCGGCATTCCCGAGCTTTGCAGAAGCAAATTGAAGACAAAGAATCGGCATTCTCGAGCTTTTGCAGAAGCAGATTGAAGATAGCCAATCTAGCATTCCTGAGCTTTGTAGGAAGTAGATTAAAGATAGCCAATCTGGCATTCCTGAGCTTTGCAGGAAGCAGATTGAAGATAGCCAATCTGGCATTCCTGAGCTTTGCAGGAAGCAGATTGAAGACAGCAAATCTGGCATTCCTGAGATTTGCAGGAAGCAGATTGAAGACAGCAAATCTGGCATTCTTGAGCTTTGCAGGAAATAGATTGAAGATAGCCAATCTGGCATTCCTAAAACGATTGGGATCGACTTTAAAAACGAAAATGGGAATCGCCACCAATCCCTTTTTACTTAGGTGTGATTGGATCACCTTGTGAAACTCTTTATTTTAAAACATTTGATTTTGGTCTACGAAAAACAAGAAAATAGGTTCAGGAGTCGGTTACGTATGAGGAAGGGTTAGCACCCTCATAACACCCAAAAGTTGGTACCAAATTGATAGAATCATGTCCAAATGTTTGAAATTTAAAAAAATTTAAAAATAAGATCCGTTATTGGAAGGAAAAAACAAGACTTTCCTACTTTAAAGAGATAAAAATACCACACCCAAGAAGTTAGGATACAAAGATCTCATAACTTGAAGCTAGATACATCTTTTAGAAAATTCTTGCCTCGAGATACAAAACATCACACCCCAGTAAGTTAGGATACAATGTTTTGAATTCCCAAGAATAAGGTTTTTATTTAAAACTTAAGATTTCTTTGTTCGAAAGAATATAAACATCACATCTAACACGTTAAGACATGATATTTTAAAACCTTTCGTAATCAAAATCCTCTCATGACTTATAAAACTTGTTAAAAGGATATTTAGTTATTTAGCCAAACAGTAAAATCGCACTCCAACACGTTAGGGCACTATTTCCGAATTTCTAAATACCAAAACATTGCCTTATTTTTAAAAAAAAACCTTTAAATAAAATATTAATTTTGCAAAAATGTATTTTTATTTTAAATAATAACCATGTGACAATATTGCATTTATACATTATCGAATATAAATATTAAAAGCAATTATAGTACATTAACATCAAACATAAACAATACAAAATACAACTAAAATAACTAAAGCAAAAATAGTAGTACAATAAGAATATGTTAGTAAAATAATAATATGGGTTAATATAAAAATTGTAACATCCAGAATTTTTGGGCCTATGCATTTAATAGGTGAATATGTGTAATGAGTTAATTTGAGCATTAGGGGTCCAAATTGGGCTCAGGATTGGGCTGAAGCCTTAGTTAAATTTTGTTTGGGCACTATAGGGTTTAAAAGGGTGGTATCTGAGTTTAAAATAACAAAATGGGCTTGTGGCCCAGTGGTCAGTGGCGCCACTTAGGGAGCAAGGAGGTGACGCCACACAAGGGAGTAAGGGGCCCAAATTTAAGTGACATGGAGCCCAACTCTTTTAATTTAAGTTAGCTAAATTTCGGCATTAGGGTTAGGTAGAGTGGATGGCAACAAGGCTAAAAAATAGGAGGATTTATGTGAATGGGATAATGTAAATAATATAGTTGATAATATGGAAGGAAAAAAAAAAGGAGAAAAGATAGGAGCTATCTACAAGGCTAGGAGTTGGCCGAAATTCCATCACCTAGAGAAGTGAAGAAATCGGTTTCTTTATGGCAAAGGGGGTGCTGAATTTTCCTTTTTATTTGATTAATTTTTAGTTATCGGGAAGGGCACTTTCGTTTTTCATAGGTGAGTGCTTAGAAATTTCTATAAATAGGGAGGGTTCTCTTCTTTATTTTTTGGCATTTAGGGTTTCCACCTTTTCTTTCTCTTCTTTCTTCTAAAAGTCAAAAACCCCATTATTCTTTTCTCTTCTTTCTCCTAAAAGCCAAAAACTCCATTATTCTCTTCTTTCTTCTAAAAGCCAAAAACTCAATTATTCTCTTCTCTTCTTTCTTCTAAAAAGCCGAAAGCCGAAAACTCCATTATTCTTTTCTCTTCTTTCTTCTAAAAGCCGAATCTCTATAGATTTCTTTGAATCATCTTCTCTTCGATCTTCTCAAAAGCGGAATCTCTAAGGGGTAGTCGAATTCTTCTCAAGTTAAGGTGAGTGCCGATTTTCCTATCTCTTCAATCTCTCTTTCGATTTTTAAGAGACAAGGCCGAATGGCCACTTGGTTGTTAAGGCTATCGAATGAAGCTAATATTTCCTCTCTTTTGCATTTGGGCGGCACTCCGGGATTTGAAGGAAACCAGATCATCTAGATTTAAAAGCCGAAAATCGCTAGTCTCTAATTTCGGGATTTTAAGGTAAGGTGATTTTCCCTAGATTTTCACTAGATTCGTTCATCACATGTGAGATCTTAACTTTATGATGCGGATTAACGATCATATGTTGTGATAGTAGTTATGACAAGGACTTGTGATGGAATTAAATATGGATCAGGCAAAGGAGAGAATCCCTAAGTTTAAGAAACGAGTGCGTGTCAAGATGACGGGATTGGCCACCAGGTTGTGGACCGGCTTCTGAACAACACATTAGGTAAGTAGCAGTTGTATCGACTTCTGATAGTGTCGACATAGAGAGTGTCGTTCTAACGATAATCAGGTGTGTAGATCTCTAACACACAAATGATCTGTATGAATGTATATATATGTTTATGTTATGGGCTAAAAGCGGATAATAGGTTTGTGTAGACAATCGAATAAAACCCTAAAAGGGTTAGGCAATGGATGCAGTGCGTAATCATAGAAACTTCTCTATGTGTATCGATGTATGTGATAGATCGTGAACTTTTAGGTAGTATATTGTTTTGATTCTCGCATGTATGTATGCATGGGATGGGATTGATATGATGAAGGGGGAAGAAGGTCGATAGCGATCGGTGGCTTTGCCACATAGGTCACATAGTGATCGGTCTTTATGATGACAACAAATCGACTATTGAAATACTATGATGTATTATTAAGGTCGCATGGCGATCGGTGGCTTTGCCACATAGGTCACACAGTGATCGGTCTTTAAGACAGGCAGCACAGCTGTCGATATGGTGTGTAGAGGTTGGAGGGTTTATTGTAGAAACCCCCAAGGTGTGATGCTTGGTATGGGTTTGTGTGTAGAGGATGGATTTCTAGGCTGGGATGGGCCATGATGCATATATAGTTAACCTTGTATATGGGCAAAGGCCATAATGCGTTTGTGGGCCAAGCCTTTGATGTGTTTTCGGGATTTACACATTGAGTCTTGGTGACTCACCCCATTATTTTTCCCTAACTTTGCAGATGAGCAGTAGATCGTGGACATGGGAGCAAAGGCGGACTCGAGGGGCCATCAAGTTTTTATTCCTATAGATTATTTCGGTTTTTCCTTAAGTGTTTAAGTTTGGAAACATTTATGTAATAAGGCCCCATAGTTTATACTCACTACTTAGTTTTTAATATTTGCAACTTATGGAACTTTGTCAAAGGTTTTATTATTCAAAATAATAATAATACAAGGTTTTTTTTTCAATGATACTTGTTTATTCGAATTTTGGCTAATAACTTATGATTTACTAAAACCAACTTAGCAAAAGTTTTCAACGTACAACCCGTAGCATACCGGATCTGGTCGAAACTTATGGGCCGGGTTTGGGGTGTTACATTTTGTATCGAGCCCGATTCAAAACTCGGGTGTGAAATGGGTCTGCAATCTTGTTTTAAAGTTGATGAGAATTTGGAAAAGTTTGGGTTGAGAAATGGCCTCGAGTCTCATCGGCACCCGATCCACGCAGTAAGTATTCGAACTTTTGGATGTGATATGTATGTTGGGCTTGATGGGTTTGATGGACGTAGGCTAGTATATTAGACATTGATGGACTTTAGGCTTAGTTTAAACAACTCTCTAAATTCATAAGATTTAATCCAACCAAACAAACCTGTGAACAAGTCGCCAAGATAGGGTGTGGCAACAGGCATACACATGTCTAGGATTGGATTCAGGGAGAGCTTGGTATTTAAGCAGTCCTAGTGACTCACCTCCTTTCCGCTAGAATCCTACCTGGTGCGCAGTGACTGTTCACCTTAGCCACGAGGATTTTTTGACGGGCCAAAATCAATAATTAAAACCCGAAAGGGACCAGCCACCCTATTTCACAACCAAAATACCCCCAAGTTTTGTAAAATTCCCAAAATACACTTGATTTTTGAAAATTTCCAAAAAACTGTGATTTTATAAAATACCCATGTTTTGTAAAATTACCCGAAAACCCCTAGATTTACAAATGTGACCTGGTTTGGAAAATTAAATTTTCCAAAATACCCCTGCTAAAAAAAATGAAAACAACAACAACACCAAGAAACCCTATTTTGAGAAAATCACCAAGACACTTCATTTTGGAAAATACCCTGTAGGGCAAAACTACAGAAATACCCCTAGGTAGAGGAATGACGGAAAATAAACCTTATACGATGAATGTGTGTGCATGGATGCTACTTGTGTGATTGATGTATGCGGGTTGATGTATGTGGTTTCTAGAATTAGGAGATAAACTTGAGACTGAAACTGTAGATAGGTTCGAATTCGAAAGAACCACTCTTAAAACTACTTTCCATAAGATTGTTCGTGGTTAATCAGTGAAAGAAATTAATAGTTCATAAAAATTTTAATTCAAAAACTACGAGAATCGACGATGAGCGCTAGGAGAGGAAGAAGAGGCCGCGACCGAGGCCGTGGAAGTATTAGGACTGATGTGCTGACTGAGCTAGTTATGGAGGTACTGAAGGAGGTTAAAGAAATCGGTGAAACATTTCGGGTTGGGTGCATGGACTGTAAGAAAAATAGAGATCGTAGTTTTCTAGGGTTGCAGTCTTGTTCTGTGAAGCATGTTAAGGTACGTCCAAACTTTCGGGTTTGCGAATATTGCAGAAGGCGTCATCCGGGTGAATGTTGGAGAAGGTCAAGAACGTGTTTAAGATGCGGGTCTGAGGAGCATAAGGCTCGGGATTGTTCAATCACCATTAAGTCCGGTATGTTTTATGTGGATGCTATATTTTTGGGTATAGAAACTGTATCCGTGCAATGGTTATATATTATTAAATTAGAGTACGCAGCGAAAGCATAGTGGTGAGACTTGGGTAGTACGATTAGTAGTTAGTTGGAAATTTCGAGGACAAAATTTCTCTAAGGGGGTAGAAGCTGTAACATCCCGAATTTTGGGCCTATGCATTTAATGGGTGAATATGTGTAATGAGTTAATTTGAGCATTAGGGGTCCAAATTGGGCTCGAGATTGGGTCAAGCCTTAGTTAAATTTTGTTTGGGCACTATAGGGTTTAAAAGGGTGGTATCTGAGTTTAAAATAACAAAATGGGCTTGTGGCCCAGTGGTCGATGGCGCCACTTAGGGAGCAAGGAGGTGACGCCACACAAGGGAGTAAAGGGCCCAAATTTAAGTGACATGGAGCCCAACTCTTTAATTTAAGTTAGCTAAATTTCGGCATTAGGGTTAGGTAGAGTGGATGGCAACAAGGCTAAAAAATAGGAGGATTTATGTGAATGGGATAATGTAAATAATATAGTTGATAATATGGAAGGAAAAAAAAGGAGAAAAGATAGGAGCTATCTACAAGGCTAGAGTTGGCGAGAAATTCCATCACCTAGAGAAGTGAAGAAATCGGTTTCTTTATGGCAAAGGGGTGCGAATTTTCCTTTTATTTGATTAATTTTTAGTTATCAAGACGGGTACTTTCGATTTTTCATAGGTGAGTGCCGAAATTTCTATAAATAGGGAGGGTTCTCTTCTTTATTTTTTGGCATTTAGGGTTTCCACCTTTTCTTTCTCTTCTTTCTTCTAAAAGTCAAAAAACCCATTATTCTTTTCTCTTCTTTCTCCTAAAAGCCAAAAACTCCATTATTCTCGTCTTTCGTCTAAAAGCCGAAAACTCCATTATTCTCTTCTCTTCTTTCTTCTAAAAAGCCGAAAGCTAAAAAACTCCATTATTCTTTTCTCTTCTTTCTTCTAAAAGCCGAATCTCTATAGATTTCTTCGAATCATCTTCTCTTCTGATCCTCTCAAAAAGTCAGAATCTCTAAGGGGTAGTCGAATTCTCTGCGTTAAGGTGAGTGCTGATTTTCCTATCTCTCCAATCTCTCTTTCGATTTTTAAGAGACAAGGCCGAATGGTCACTTGGTTGTTAAGGCTGCCGAATGAAGCTAATATTTACTCTCTTTTGCATTTGGGCGGCATTCCGGGATTTGAAGGAAACCAGACCATCTAGATTTAAAAGCCAAAAATCGCTAGTCTCCAATTTTGGGATTTTAAGGTAAGGTGATTTTCCTTAGATTTTCACTAGATTCGTTCACCACATGCGAGATCTTAACTTTATGATGCAGATTAACGATCATATGTTGTGATA
Organism: Gossypium sturtianum; assembly: GCA_025698515.1. Taxonomy (NCBI): domain Eukaryota; kingdom Viridiplantae; phylum Streptophyta; class Magnoliopsida; order Malvales; family Malvaceae; genus Gossypium; species Gossypium sturtianum. The sequence continues at coordinate 67,132,594 of CM046949.1, read as the reverse complement.
GTAGTTCTGACAAGGACTTGTGATGGAATTAAATATGGATCGGGCAAAGGAGAGAATCCTAAGTTTAAGAAACGAAATGTGTGTCGTGAAGACAGGATTTGCCACCGGGTTGTGGACCGGCTTCGAACAACACCTTAGGCAAGTAGCGGTTGTATCGACTTACGATAGTGTCGACATAGAGAGTGTCGTTCTAATCGGTAATCAAGTGTGTAGATCTCTAACACACAAATAATCTGTATGAATGTATATATATGTTTATATTATGGGCTAAAAGCCGGATAATAGGTTGTGTAGACAGTCGAATAAAACCCTAAAAAGGTTAGGCAAGGGATGCCAGGTACGTAATCATAGAAACTTCTCTATGTGTATCGATGTATGTGATAGACTGTGAACTTTTAGGTAGTATATTGTTTTGATTCTGCATGTATGTATGCATGGGATGGGATTGATATGATGAAGGGGAAGAAGGTCGCATAGCGATCGGTGGCTTTGCCACATAGGTCACATAGTGATCGGTCTTTATGATAGACAGCTCAGCTGTCAAAATACTACGATGTATTATTAAGGTCACATGGCGATCGGTGGCTTTGCCACATAGGTCACACAATGATCGATCTTTAAGACAGGCAGCACAGCTGTCGATATGGTGTGTAACGGTTGGAGGGTTGATTGTAGAAATCCCCAAGGTGTGATGCTTGGTACGGGTTGGTGTGTAGAGGATGGATTTCTAGGCTGGGATGGGCCATGATGCATATATAGTTACCCTTGTATACGGGCCAAGGCCATAATGTGTTTGTGGGCCAAGCCTTTGATGTGTTTTCGGGATTTACACACTGAGTCCTGGTGACTCACCCTATTATTTTTCCCTAACTTTGCAGATGAGCAGTAGATCGTGGACATGGGAGCAAAGGCGGACTCGATGGGCTATCAAGTTTTTATTCCTATAGATTATTTCGGTTTTTCCTTAAGTTTTTAAGTTTGGAAACATTTATGTAATAAGGCCCCATAGTTTATACTCACTACTTAGTTTTTATTATTTGCAACTTATGGAACTTTGTCAAAGGTTTTATTATTCAAAATAATAATAATAATATAAGGTTTTTTTTTCAACAGTCACTTGTTTATTCGAATTTTGCCTAATAACTTATGATTTACTAAAACCAACTTAGCAAAAGTTTTCAACGTACAACCCGTAGCATACAAGATCTGGTCGAAACTTATGGGCTGGGTTTGGGGTGTTACATTTTGGTATCAGAGCCCAGTTCAAAACTCGGGCTGTGAAATGGGTCTAGTACTGTTTTAAAGTTGATGCGAATTTGGAAAAGTTTGGGTTAAGAAATGGCCTTCGAGTCTACCGACACCCGATCCACGCAGGTAAGTATTTTGAACTTTTGGATGTGATATGTATGTTGGGCTTGATGGGCTTGATGGACGTAGGCTAGTATATTAGACATTGATGGACTTTAGGCTTAGTTTAAACAACTCTCTAAATTCATAAGATTTAATCCAACCAAACAAACACCGTGAATAAGTCACGAGATAGGTGTGGCAACAGCATATGCATGTCTAGGATTGGATTCAGTGGAGAGCTTGGTATTTAAGCGATCCCTAGTGACTCACCTCCTTTCCGCTGGAATCCTACCTGGTGCACAGTGACTGTTCACCTTAGCCACGAGGATTTGTTGACGGGCCAAAATCTATAATTAAAACCCGAAAGGGACCAGCCACCCTATTTCGCAACCAAAATACCCCAAGTTTTGTAAAATTTCCAAAATACACTTGATTTGTGAAAATTTCCAAACAACCGTGATTTTATAAAATACCCATGTTTTGCAAATTTACCCAAAACCCCTAGATTTACAAATGTGACCCGGTTTGGAAAATTAAATTTTCCAAAATACCCACTAAAAAAACGAAAAAACAACAACACCACCAAGATACCCTATTTTGAGAAAATCACCAAGACACTTTATTTTGGAAAATACCTGTAGGGCAAAACTACGTAAATACCTTCAGGTAGAGGAATGAAAAAAAAAAAAACCTTATGCGATGAATGTGTGTGCATGGATGCTACTTGTGTGATTGATGTATGCGAGGTTGATGTATGTGGTTTCTAGAATTAGGAGATAAACTTGAGATCAAATCGTAGATAGGTTCGAATTCGAAAGAACCACTCTTAAAACTACTTTCCATAAGATTGTTCGTGGTTAATCAAAGTGAAAGAAATTAATAGTTCATAAAATTTCTAATTCGGAGATACTACGAGAATCGACGACGATGAGCTGGGAGAGGAAGAAGAGGCCGTGACCGAGGCCGTGGAAGTATTAGGGACTGATGTCTTGCCGACTCGGCTAGTTAGGGAGGTGCTTGAAGGAGGTTAAAGAAATCGGTGAAACATTTCGGGTTTGTAACATCCCAAAATTGGGCCTAGGAGAATTGAGCCCAATGGGCCTTAGGCGTAGTAGCGTTTAAATTTTTGGAGAACAAGAGACCGGCTTAAATGCAAGTTGGACCTATTGGATAAGTGATTTTGGAAGGTTAGAAGGCTTCTATGAAGTCCCGGGATCAAATATTAGCTTTGGGGAAATTTTGGTTTTAGGTGAAAAAAACCCTGGAAGTTGGCAGGTAGGCCTTAAGAATAAAATGTGGAGGAAAATAACACAAGTGGAGGTGTGGTGTAGTGGCAAAGTGACGCCACATAAGGAACAAGGGGGTGACGCCACAAGGGAAGGAAGGAGGTCCAAGGTTCAAGTCTTGGCTTTTGCATTTTGGTTTTCTTTATACTTGGACCTCAGAATTTGGCTATAGTTTATATTTAGTTGCGCATGGTTTAAGACACAAGAGGAGCTTGTGGCCAAGTGGCTAGTAGCGTGGATTATGTTGCAAGGGAGCCTGGGTTCGAATCTCATGAGAAGCAAGGGAGTATTTATTTTATGATGCGGACGGGAAGAGTTTCATTGAATTTAAACTCCATCGACGAAGGGATCCCACATCGGAAAGATACAAAGAAGGAAGGTGAAGTGCTAGCTATATAAGGAGCATCCTAGGAGGAGAGTAAACACATCTTGGAAGGCGTTTGGGCACAGGAGTGGTCGAGGGCGGATTAACACCGAGTCCTATCGGTGTGTAACTCTCTACTCTAGTTGTAGAGCGGCAAATGCCGAAGTGCCGGTCACGGCAATAGTAGTTACACGAGCGTGCGAGCTTGCGCGTGTGGGGCTTTGACGCGATAGTTGAGGCCATAAGTAGTATTCTTGTGGGTTGAAATTTTGCTTGGGCCGTGATGGGCGAAGTGGGCCCAATGGGCCCGTAGGCCCTTATGAGTAAATTGTGCGATTGTGTAGTATATAGTGAACTAGACTAGGTGGAACTTATATACATGGCTAGATTTGTGCTAGGTGGGCCACACGGCGTGTGGGCCCGAATGGGCCGAAATTAGGCTTTAGGCCCAATAGTCCATTTCGACCGAGAAATGGTAGTTGGGTCGCTCGGGCGACATCGGGCCTTTGGAAAGGCCATTCCAGCACGAAATTACCGATATACCCTTGGTGGGTAAATTACGAAAATGCCCTTAGTAGGTAAAATTACGATTTTACCCTTAAAGGTTGATTAGCAAGGTAAGGGCGTGTTAGTTTTCTTTGTGCTATAGTTTTTGTCTTGGCCGAATGGCCTAAGTGTTCATTGTTTTTATGCCAAGGCCGATTGTAGGGAAGAAGAGCACATGTCGGGAACCTTTTGTAAGTCCGTTAGTCTCATGCAGTGCGCGAAGCGAAGTAGCGTTTGGGTTTTGGTATCATTTAGGTGCGTAATCATCGCACTATTTACGTCGTGGTTTGGTTTGCTAACATGTTTATATGTGTATTATGTGTAATAGCCGTTTATAATGGCATAAGTGATGAATAATGGTGATGGTAAGTTAATCTTGATATACATTTATATATGTACAATGTGGTAGTGATAAGTGATAAATACTCATTCTATATGATATTCTTGCATGATTTATTGACACATGGGCATGGGATTGGATTGAAGAAGGAAGAAGTGTACACAGATGTACGTGGTCTAATGATAGCTCAGGCTACATTAGCGCTTGAGGGTTAGCTTTGTGCTACCTCAAGGAGGTGTTGGCTAGGTGCCCATCTCGGCGGTTGATTGCTATGTGCATCACCGTAGGCGATTACGATATTTGGATCACTTTGGTTGATCGGTGGCTCGACCACGGCCTCGAGCGGCGAGAATGCCGAGGTAAGATTTATGGATCACGATGTGATCGGTGGCTCACCACGGCCTTGTGCGGCCAGTCCGCCGAGGTAACATATGTGGGATCACTCGGTTGTGATCGGTGGATTAGCCACGCCTTAGGCGTGAGTCCGCTAAGGTTGGTGTCACGGTTGGATAGTAGGTTGGTGAGATGCATTCTTGCATGATTTGTTTCGATGGCTGTGTGGGTATGGGCCAAGCCCATACGGATGGAAATATGTGTTGTGGTTATGCACTGAGTCAGTGGACTCACTCTTTTCATTAACCATTTCAGGTAGTGCATAAAGCTGGACCGGGATCGGAGAGGACAAGGTGGCCCATGCCGAGGATGATGTTCAATTATTCCATGCTTGATTGTGATATAAGTACTTTATTTGAATTGTTGGGTTGTAATAAAGGCCATTTTATGTTTTTGGTATTGCTTTAACTATGGTTTATTTAAATTAAATTGCTACGTGAAAATGATTTATGGTTTGCAACCTATTTATTCAAATTGGATATTATAAACTAAAGTTTTAAAAATGAATGAGTTTTATAGCAAAGTTTTATTCCAAAGATATGTTTTCCAAAATTCAGCAAACTACGATGTTTTATTTTAAGATTTTCAACCGTCTTTTCCCAGTGACATAACCAGATTCGGTCGTAGTGAATGGGCCGGGTTTGGGGATGTTACTGCTTTTAATATCGAGCCGGTTCAAAAAACTCGGCTTTGAGGGTTTTGGGCCCAAAAACGTTTCAAAATGGGTTTTTATGAAAAGGTTTTCGAGTTAGGTGGCATGGCACTGTACCTCGAGGCGAAGTTCACAGTAAGTACCCTTACTATTGCTTGTGAGTTATTGATGTGATCGGATGATTGCAATAGTGGATTACTTTAGAATCAAACTTTGATTGCTCGAAAGAACGACTTCCGAAACTCCTGCTCATAAAATTTGCTCGTGGATTAAACAGTGGAACAAAATTTCTAATGCATAAAACTTTTAATCGATTAAATCGCTGACGCTAGATATGAGTTCTAGGGGACGTGTTGTCGCGGCGTGGTCAAGGTGGAATGACACTTTATTAAGATCAGAGAGCGCGCAGCAAGAGCGTAGTGTGGTAGGTTAGGATGTGCATTGTTAGTTAGATGGAAATTTCGAGGACGAAATTTCTTTAAGGAGGGTAGATTTGTAACATCCCAAAATTGGGCCTAGGAGAATTGAGCCCAATGGGCCTTAGGCGTAGTAGCATTTAAATTTTTGGAGAACAAGAGACCGGCTTAAATGCAAGTTGGACCTATTGGATAAGTGATTTTGGAAGGTTAGAAGGCTTCTATGAAGTCCCGGGATCAAATATTAGCTTTGGGGAAATTTTGGTTTTAGGTGAAAAAAACCCTGGAAGTTGGCAGGTAGGCCTTAAGAATAAAATGTGGAGGAAAATAACACAAGTGGAGGTGTGGTGTAGTGGCAAAGTGACGCCACATAAGGAACAAGGGGGTGACGCCACAAGGGAAGGAAGGAGGTCCAAGGTTCAAGTCTTGGCTTTTGCATTTTGGTTTTCTTTATACTTGGACCTCGAATTTGGCTATAGTTTATATTTAGTTGCGCATGGTTTAAGACACAAGAGGAGCTTGTGGCCAAGTGGCTAGCGGCGTGGATTATGTTGCAAGGAGCACTGGTTCGAATCTCATGAGAAGCAAGGGAGTATTTATTTCATGATGCTGGACGGGAAGAGTTTTCATTGAATTTAAACTCTCATTGACGAAGGGATCCCACATCGGAAAGATACAAAGAAGGAAGGTGAAGTGCTAGCTATATAAGGAGCATCCTAGGAGGAGAGTAAACACATCTTGGAAGGCGTTTGGGCACAGGAGTGGTCGGAGCGCGGATTAACACCAGAGTCCTATCAGGTGTGTAACTCTCTCTACTCTAGTTGTAGAGCGGCAAATGCCGAAGTGTCGGTCACGGCAATAGTAGCCACACGAGCGTGCGAGCGCACGTGTGGGGCTTTGACGCGATAGTTGAGGCCATAAGTAGTATTCTTGTGGGTTGGGGCTGCTTGGGCCGTGATGGGCCAAAGTGGGCCCAATGGGCCCGTAGGCCCTTATGAGTAAATTGTGCGATTGTGTAGTATATAGTGAACTAGACTAGGTGGAACTTATATACATGGCTAGATTTGTGCTAGGTGGGCCACACGAGCGTGTGGGCCCGAATGGGCCGAAATTAGGCTTTAGGCCCAATAGTCCATTTCGACCAGAAATGGTAGTTGGGTCGCTCGGGCGACATCGGGCCTTTGGAAAGGCCATTCCGGTGCACGAATTACCGATATACCCTTGGTGGGTAAATTACGAAAATGCCCTTAGTAGGTAAAATTACGATTTTACCCTTAAAGGTTGATTAGCAAGGTAAGGGCGTGTTAGTTTTCTTTGTGCTATAGTTTTTGTCTTGGCCGAATGGCCTAAGTGTTCATTGTTTTTATGCCAAGGCCGATTGTAGGGAAGAAGAGCCTGTCGCTGGGAACCTTTTGTAAGTCCGTTAGTCTGCGGGTGCAGAAGCAGAAGTAGCGTTTCGGGTTTTGGTATCATTTAGGTGCGTAATCATCGCACTATTTCTGTGGTTTGGTTTGCTAACATGTTTATATGTGTATTATGTGTAATAGCCGTTTATAATGGCATAAGTGATGAATAATCGTGATGGTAAGTTAATCTTGATATACATTTATATATGTACAATGTGGTAGTGATAAGTGATAAATACTCATTCTATATGATATTCTTGCATGATTTATTGACACATGGGCATGGGATTGGATTGAAGAAGGAAGAAGTGTACACAGGATGTACGTGGTCTAATGATAGCTCAGTTACATTAGCGCTTGAGGGTTAGCTTTGTGCTACCTCAAGGGAGGTGTTGGCTAGGTGCCCATCTCGGCGGTTGATTGCTATGTGCATCACCGTAGATAGATTACGATATTTGGATCACTTTGGTTGATCGGTGGCTCACCACGGCCTCGAGCGAGAATGCCGAGGTAAGATTTATGGATCACGATGTGATCGGTGGCTCACCACGGCCTTGTGCAAGCAGTCCGCCGAGGTAACATATGTGGGATCACTCGGTTGTGATCGGTGGATTAGCCACGGCCTTAGGCAGGAGTGCGCTAAGGTTGGTGTCACGGTTGGATAGTAGGTAAATGAGATGCATTCTTGCATGATTTGTTTCGATGTTGTGTGGGTATGGGCCAAGCCCATACGGATGGAAATATGTGTTGTGGTTATGCAATCGAGTCGGTGGACTCACTCTTTTCATTAACCATTTCAGGTAGTGCATAAAGCTGGACCGGGATCGGAGAGGACAAGGTGGCTCATGCCGAGGATGATGTTCAATTATTCCATGCTTGATTGTGATATAAGTACTTTATTTGAATTGTTGGGTTGTAATAAAGGCCATTTTATGTTTTTGGTATTGCTTTAACTATGGTTTATTTAAATTAAATTGCTACGTGAAAATGATTTATGGTTTGCAACCTATTTATTCAAATTGGATATTATAAACTAAAGTTTTAAAAATGAATGAGTTTTATAGCAAAGTTTTATTCCAAAGATATGTTTTCCAAAATTCAGCAAACTACGATGTTTTATTTTAAGATTTTCAACCGTCTTTTCCCAGTGACATAACCAGATTCGGTCGTAGTGAATGGGCCGGGTTTGGGGATGTTACAGTTTGGTATCAGAGCCCGGTTCAAAACTCGGCTTTGAGGGTTTTGGGCCCAAAAAACGTTTCAAAATGGGTTTTTATGAAAAGGTTTTCAGGTTAGGCTGGCATGGCACCTGTACCTCCGACCCGAAGTTCACCAGGTAAGTACCCCTTACTATTGCTTGTGAGTTATTGATGTGATCGGATGATTGCAATAGTGGATTACTTTAGAATCTGAAACTTTGATTGCTCGAAAGAACGACTTCCAGAAACTCCTGTTCATAAAATTTGCTCGTGGATTAAACAGTGGAACAAAATTTCTAATGCATAAAACTTTTAATCAGATTAAATCGCGACGCTAGATATGAGTTCTAGGGGACGTGTTGTCGCGGGCGTGGTCAAGGTGGAATGACAGCTTTATTAAGATCAGAGTGCGCAGCAAGAGCGTAGTGTGGTAGGTTAGGATGTGCGACTGTTAGTTAGATGGAAATTTCGAGGACGAAATTTCTTTAAGGAGGGTAGATTTGTAACATCCCAAAATTGGGCCTAGGAGAATTGAGCCCAATGGGCCTTAGGCGTAGTAGCGTTTAAATTTTTGGAGAACAAGAGACCGGCTTAAATGCAAGTTGGACCTATTGGATAAGTGATTTTGGAAGGTTAGAAGGCTTCTATGAAGTCCCGGGATCAAATATTAGCTTTGGGGAAATTTTGGTTTTAGGTGAAAAAAACCCTGGAAGTTGGCAGGTAGGCCTTAAGAATAAAATGTGGAGGAAAATAACACAAGTGGAGGTGTGGTGTAGTGGCAAAGTGACGCCACATAAGGAACAAGGGGGTGACGCCACAAGGGAAGGAAGGAGGTCCAAGGTTCAAGTCTTGGCTTTTGCATTTTGGTTTTCTTTATACTTGGACCTCAGAATTTGGCTATAGTTTATATTTAGTTGCGCATGGTTTAAGATACAAGAGGAGCTTGTGGCCAAGTGGCTAGCAGCGTGGATTATGTTGCAAGGGAGCACGGGTTCGAATCTCATGAGAAGCAAGGGAGTATTTATTTTCATGGTCCGGACGGGAAGAGTTTCATTGAATTTAAACTCTCATCGACGAAGGGATCCCACATCGGAAAGATACAAAGAAGGAAGGTGAAGTGCTAGCTATATAAGGAGCATCCTAGGAGGAGAGTAAACACATCTTGGAAGGCGTTTGGGCACAGGAGTGGTCGGAGCGCGGATTAACACGCCGAGTCCTATCGGTGTGTAACTCTCTACTCTAGTTGTAGAGCGGCAAATGCCGAAGTGCTTGGCCCACGGCAATAGTAGTTACACGAGCGCAAGCGAGCGCACGTGTGGGGCTTTGACGCGATAGTTGAGGCCATAAGTAGTATTCTTGTGGGTTGGGGCTGCTTGGGCCGTGATGGGCCGAAGTGGGCCCAATGGGCCCGTAGGCCCTTATGAGTAAATTGTGCGATTGTGTAGTATATAGTGAACTAGACTAGGTGGAACTTATATACATGGCTAGATTTGTGCTAGGTGGGCCACACGAGCGTGTGGGCCCGAACAATGTAAATTGGGCTTTAGGCCCAATAGTCCATTTCGACCAGAAATGGTAGTTGGGTCGCTTCGGCGCGACCGGGCCTTTGGAAAGGCCATTCCGTGCACTGAAATTACCGATATACCCTTGGTGGGTAAATTACGAAAATGCCCTTAGTAGGTAAAATTACGATTTTACCCTTAAAGGTTGATTAGCAAGGTAAGGGCGTGTTAGTTTTCTTTGTGCTATAGTTTTTGTCTTGGCCGAATGGCCTAAGTGTTCATTGTTTTTATGCCAAGGCCGATTGTAGGGAAGAAGAGCACATCGTTGGGAACCTTTTGTAAGTCCGTTAATCAGTGCGAATGTAAGTAGCGTTTGGGTTTTGGTATCATTTAGGTGCGTAATCATCGCACTATTTTCGTGGTTTGGTTTGCTAACATGTTTATATGTGTATTATGTGTAATAGCCGTTTATAATGGCATAAGTGATGAATAATCGTGATGGTAAGTTAATCTTGATATACATTTATATATGTACAATGTGGTAGTGATAAGTGATAAATACTCATTCTATATGATATTCTTGCATGATTTATTGACACATGGGCATGGGATTGGATTGAAGAAGGAAGAAGTGTACACGGGATGTGTACGTGGTCTAATGATAGCTCAAAGTTACATTAGCGCTTGAGGGTTAGCTTTGTGCTACCTCAAGGGAGGTGTTGGCTAGGTGCCCATCTCGGCGGTTGATTGCTATGTGCATCACCGTAGGCGATTACGATATTTGGATCACTTTGGTTGATCGGTGGCTCAACCACGGCCTCGAGCAATGAGAATGCCGAGGTAAGATTTATGGATCACGATGTGATCGGTGGCTCACCACGGCCTTGTGCGGCAGTCCGCCGAGGTAACATATGTGGGATCACTCGGTTGTGATCGGTGGATTAGCCACGGCCTTAGGCGAGGAGTCCGCTAAGGTTGGTGTCACGGTTGGATAGTAGGTTGGTGAGATGCATTCTTGCATGATTTGTTTCGATGGTTGTGTGGGTATGGGCCAAGCCCATACAGATGGAAATATGTGTTGTGGTTATGCACTTGAGTCGGTGGACTCACTCTTTTCATTAACCATTTCGGGTAGTGCATAAAGTGGGACCGGATCGGAGAGGACAAGGTGGCCCATGCCGAGGATGATGTTCAATTATTCCATGCTTGATTGTGATATAAGTACTTTATTTGAATTGTTGGGTTGTAATAAAGGCCATTTTATGTTTTTGGTATTGCTTTAACTATGGTTTATTTAAATTAAATTGCTACGTGAAAATGATTTATGGTTTGCAACCTATTTATTCAAATTGGATATTATAAACTAAAGTTTTAAAAATGAATGAGTTTTATAGCAAAGTTTTATTCCAAAGATATGTTTTCCAAAATTCAGCAAACTACGATGTTTTATTTTAAGATTTTCAACCGTCTTTCCAAAGTGACATAACAGATTCGGTCGTAGTGAATGGGCCGGGTTTGGGGATGTTCTGAGGTTGGAGTCGCGTGGATCGTAAGAAAAAAGAGATCGTAGTTTTCTAGGGTTGCGATCTCGTTCGTGAAGCATGTTAAGGTACGCCCAAACTTTCGAGTTTGCGAATATTGCAGAAGGCATCATCCGGGTGAATGTTGGAGGAAGTCAGGAACGTGTTTAAGACGCTGTCCGAGGAGCATAAGGCTCGGGATTGTTCAATCACCATTAAGTCGGGTATGTTTTGTGTGGATGCTATATTTTTGGGTATAGAAACTGTATGCGTGCAATGGTTATATATTATTAAATTAGAGTGCGCAGCGAAAGCATAGTGGTGAGACTTAGGTAGTACGATTAGTAGTTAGTTGGAAATTTCGAGGATGAAATTTCTCTAAGGGGGTAGAATCAGTAACATCCCCGAATTTTTGGGCCTATGCATTTAATGGGTGAATATGTGTAATGAGTTAATTTGAGCATTAGGGGTCCAAATTGGGCTCAGGATTGGGCTGAAGCCTTAAATAAATTTTATTTGGGAACTATAGGGTTTAAAAGGGTGGTATCTGAGTTTAAAATATCAAAATGGGCTTGTGGCCCAGTGGTCAGTGGCGCCACTTAGGGAGCAAGGAGGTGACGCCACACAAAGGAGTAAGGGGCCCAAATTTAAGTGACATAGAGCCCAACTCTTTTAATTTAAGTTAGCTAAATTTCGGCATTAGGGTTAGGTAGAGTGGACGGCAACAAGGCTCAAAAATAGGAGGATTTATGTGAATGGGATAATGTAGATAATATAGTTGATAATATGGAAGGAAAAAAGGAGAAAAGATAGGAGCTATCTACCAGTCGAGTTACCGAAATTCCATCACCTAGAGAAGTGAAGAAATCAGTTTCTTTATGGCAAAGGGGGTGCCGAATTTTCCTTTTTATTTAATTAATTTTTAGTTATCAGGAAGGGCACTATCGGTTTTTCATAGGTGAGTGCTGAAATTTCTATAAATAGGGAGGGTTCTCTTCTTTATTTTTTGGCATTTAGGGTTTCCACCTTTTCTTTCTCTTCTTTCTTCTAAAAGTCGAAAACCCCATTATTCTTTTCTCTTCTTTCTCCTAAAATCCAAAAACTCAATTATTCTCTTCTTTCTTCTAAAAGCCGAAAACTCCATTATTCTCTTCTCTTCTTTCTTCTAAAAAGCCGAAAGTTGAAAACTCCATTATTCTTTTCTCTTCTTTCTTCTAAAAGCCGAATCTCTATAGATTTCTTCGAATCACTTCTCTTCTGATCTTCTCAAAAAGCTGAAATCTCTAAGGGGTAGTCGAATTCTCTGCATTAAGGTGAGTGCCGATTTTCCTATCTCTTCAATCTCTCTTTCAGTTTTTAATAGACAAGGCTGAATGGCCACTTGGTTGTTAAGGCTGCCGAATGAAGGTAATATTTCCTCTTTTGCATTTGGGCAGCATTCCGGGATTTAAAAGAAACTGGATCATCGAGATTTAAAAGCTGGAAATCGCTAGTCTTCAATTTTGGGATTTTAAGGTGAGGTGATTTTCCCTAGATTTTCACTAGATTCGTTCATCACATGCGAGATCTTAACTTTATGATGCGGATTAACGATCATATGTTGTGATAGTAGTTCTGACAAGGTCTTGTGATGGAATTAAATATGGATCAGGCAAAGGAGAGAATCCCTAAGTTTAAGAAACGAGCTGTGTCAGTAGTACGGGATTGGGCACCAGGTTGTGGACCGGCTTCTGAACAACACCTTAGGCAAGTAGCAGTTGTATTGACTTACGATAGTGTCGACATAAAGAGTGTCGTTCTAATTGAGAATCAGTGTGTAGATCTCTAACACACAAATAATCTGTATGAATGTATATATATGTTTATGTTATGGGCTAAAAGTCGGATAATAGGTGTGTAGACAATCGAATAAAACCCTAAAAGGGTTAGGCAAGGGATGCAGTGCACGTAATCATAGAAACTTCTCTATGTGTATCGATGTATGTGATAGGCTGTGAACTTTTAGGTAGTATATTGTTTTGATTCTCGCATGTATGTATGCATGGGATGGGATTGATATGATGAGGGGAAGAAGGTCGATAGCGATCGGTGGCTTTGCCACATAGGTCACATAGTGATCGGTCTTTTTATGACAGTCAATTTGTCGAAATACTACGATGTATTATTAAGGTCGCATGGCGATCGGTGGCTTTGCCACATAGGTCACACGATGATCGGTCTTTAAGACAAAGACAAGATGTATCAATATGGTGTGTAGCGGTTGGAGGGTTGATTGTAGAAATCCCCAAGGTGTGATGCTTGGTACGGGTTGGTGTGTAGAGGATGGATTTCTAGGTCGGGATGGGCCATGATGCATATATAGTTACCCTTGTATACGGGCCAAGGCCATAATGTGTTTGTGGGCCAAGCCTTTGATGTGTTTTAAGGATTTACACACCGAGTCTTGGTGACTCACCCTATTATTTTTCCCTAGCTTTGCAGATGAGCGAAGAGATCATGGACATGGGAGCAAAGGCGGACTCGAGGGCCTTCAAGTTTTTATTCCTATAGATTATTTTGGTTTTTCCTTAAGTTTTTAAGTTTGGAAACATTTATGTAATAAGGCCCCATAGTTTATACTCACTACTTAGTTTTTAATATTTGCAACTTATGAAACTTTGTCAAAGGTTTTATTATTCAAAATAATAATAATACAAGGTTTTTTTTCAATGATCACTTGTTTATTTGAATTTTGCCTAATAACTTATGATTTACTAAAACCAACTTAGCAAAAGTTTTCAACGTACAACCCAGAGCATACCAGATCCGTGGAAACTTATGGGCGGGTTTGGGGTGTTACATTTTAGTATGAGCCCGATTCAAAACTCGGGCTGTGAAATGGGTCTAGTACTGTTTTAAAGTTGATGAGAATTTGGAAAAGTTTGGGTTGAGAAATGGCCTTAGAGTCTACCGGCACCCGATCCACACAGGTAAGTATTCTGAACTTTTGGATGTGATATGTATGTTGGGCTTGATGGGCTTGATGGACGTAGGCTAGTATATTAGACATTGATGGACTTTAGGCTTAGTTTAAACAACTCTCTAAATTCATAACATTTAATCCAACCAAACAAACCTGTGAACAAGTCACCGAGATAGGGTGTGGCAACAGGCATACGCATGTCTAGGATTGGATTCAGGGAGAGCTTGGTATTTAAGCAGTCCTAGTGACTCACCTCCTTTCCGCTAGAATCCTACCTGGTGCGCAGTGACTGTTCACCTTAGCCACGAGGATTTGTTGACGGGCCAAAATCTATAATTAAAACCCGAAAGGGACCAGCCACCCTATTTCGCAACCAAAATACCCCCAAGTTTTATAAAATTTCCAAAATACACTTGATTTGTGAAAATTTCCAATCAACCGTGATTTTATAAAATACCCATGTTTTGCAAATTTACCCGAAAACCCCTAGATTTACAAATGTGACCCGGTTTGGAAAATTAAATTTTCCAAAATACCCCTATTAAAAAAAACGAAAATAACAACAACACCAAGATACCCTATTTTGAGAAAATCACCAAGACACTTTATTTTGGAAAATACCCTGTAGGGCAAAACTACAAAAATACCCCTAGGTAGAGGAATGACGGAAAAAAAAAACCTTATGCGATGAATGTGTGTGCATGGATGCTACTTGTATGATTGATGTATGCGGGTTGATGTATGTGGTTTCTAGAATTAGGAGATAAACTTGAGACTCTAAATCGTAGATAGGTTCGAATTGAAAGAACCACTCTTAAAACTACTTTCCATAAGATTGTTCGTGGTTAATCGGTGAAAGAAATTAATAGTTCATAAAATTTCTAATTCGGATACTACGAGAATCGACGATGAGCGCTAGGAGAGGAAGAAGAGGTCGCGTCGACGCCGCGTGGAAGTATTAGGGACCGATGTCGCCGCTCGGCTAGTTAGGGGAGGTATCAAGGAGGTTAAAGAAATCGTGAAACATTTCGGGTTGGGTGCATGGACCGTAAGAAAAAAGAGATCGTAGTTTTCTAGGGTTGCGTCTCGATTCAGTAAAGCATGTTAAGGTATGTCCAAACTTTCGGGTTTGCGAATATTGCGTATACGCGTCATCCGGTGAATGTTGGAGGAAGTCAGAACGTGTTTAAGATGCGGGTCTGAGGAGCATAATGCTCGGGATTGTTCAATCACCATTAAGTCGGGTATGTTTTGTGTGGATGCTATATTTTTGGGTATAAAAACTGTATGCGTGCAATGGTTATATATTATTAATTAGAGTGCGCAGCGAAAGCATAATGGTGAGACTTGGGTAGTACGATTAGTAGTTAGTTGGAAATTTTGAGGACGAAATTTCTCTAAGGGGGGTAGAACTGTAACATCCTGAATTTTTGGGCCTATGCATTTAATGGGTGAATATGTGTAATGAGTTAATTTGAGCATTCGGGGTCCAAATTGGGCTCAAGATTGGGCTGAAGCCTTAAATAAATTTTGTTTGGGCACTATAGGGTTTAAAAGGGTGGTATCTGAGTTTAAAATATCAAAATGGGCTTGTGGCCCAGTGGTCAGTGGCGCCACTTAGGGAGCAAGGAGGTGACGCCACACAAGGGAGTAAGGGGCCCAAATTTAAGTGACATGGGGCCCAACTCTTTTAATTTAAGTTAGCTAAATTTCAGCATTAGGGTTAGGTAGAGTGGACGGCAACAAGGCTCAAAAATAGGAGGATTTATGTGAATGGGATAATGTAGATAATATAGTTGATAATATGGAAGGAAAAAAAAGGAGAAAAGATAGGAGCTATCTACAAGGCTAGGAGTTGGCCGAAATTCCATCACCTAGAGAAGTGAAGAAATCGATTTCTTTATGGCAAAGGGGGTGCCGAATTTTCCTTTTTATTTGATTAATTTTTAGTTATCGGGAAGGGCACTTTCGGTTTTTCATAGGTGAGTGCCGAAATTTCTATAAATAGGGAGGGTTCTCTTCTTTATTTTTCGGCATTTAAGGTTTCCACCTTTTCTTTCTCATCTTTCTTCTAAAAGTCGAAAACCCTATTATTCTTTTCTCTTATTTCTCCTAAAAGCAGAAAACTCTATTATTCTCTTTTTTCTTCTAAAAGCCGAAAACTCCATTATTCTCTTCTCTTCTTTCTTCTAAAAAGCCAAAAGCCGAAAACTTCATTAGTCTTTTCTCTTCTTTCTTCTAAAAGCCGAATCTCTATAGATTTCTTTGAATCATCTTCTCTTCTGATCTTCTCAAAAAGCCGGAATCTCTAAGGGGTAGTCTCTGCATTAAGGTGAGTGCCGATTTTCCTATCTCTTCAATCTCTCTTTCAGTTTTTAATAGACAAGGCTGAATGGCCACTTGGTTGTTAAGGCTGCCGAATGAAGGTAATATTTCCTCTCTTTTGCATTTGGGCAGCATTCTGGGATTTAAAGGAAACTGGATCATCGAGATTTAAAAGCTGGAAATCGCTAGTCTCCAATTTCAGGATTTTAAGGTGAGGTGATTTTCCCTAGATTTTCACTAGATTCGTTCATCACATGCGAGATCTTAACTTTATGATGCGGATTAACGATCATATGTTGTGATAGTAGTTCTGACAAGGTCTTGTGATGGAATTAAATATGGATCAGGCAAAGGAGAGAATCCCTAAGTTTAAGAAACGAATGTGTCGCAAGATGACGGATTGGGCACCGTGTTGTGGACCGCTCGAACAACACCTTAGGCAAGTAGCAGTTGTATTGACTTCTGATAGTGTCGACATAGAGAGTGTCGTTCTAACGGTAATCAGGTGTGTAGATCTCTAACACACAAATAATCTGTATGAATGTATATATATATTTATGTTATGGGCTAAAAGCCGGATAATAGGTCGTGGTAGACAATCGAATAAAACCCTAAAAGGGTTAGGCAAGGGATGCAGTACGTAATCATAGAAACTTCTCTATGTGTATCGATGTATGTGATAGATCGTGAACTTTTAGGTAGTATATTGTTTTGATTCTGCATGTATGTATGCATGGGATGGGATTGATATGATGAAGGGGAAGAAGGTCGATAGCAATCGGTGGCTTTGCCACATAGGTCACATAGTGATCGGTCTTTATGAATGTGCAACTCATTTTGTCGAAATACTACGATGTATTATTAAGGTCGCATGGCGATCGGTGGCTTTGCCACATAGGTCACACAAATGATCGGTCTTTAAGACAGAAAAGACACACGGTATCAATATGGTGTGTAGCGGTTGGAGGGTTGATTGTAGAAATCCCCAAGGTGTGATGCTTGGTACGGGTTGGTGTGTAGAGGATGGATTTCTAGGCGGGATGGGCCATGATGCATATATAGTTACCCTTGTATACGGGCCAAGGCCATAATGTGTTTGTGGGCCAAGCCTTTGATGTGTTTTCGGGATTTACACACCGAGTCTTGGTGACTCACCCTATTATTTTTCCCTAGCTTTGCAGATGAGCAAGAGATCATGGACATGGGAGCAAAGGCGGACTCGAGAGGCCATCAAGTTTTTATTCCTATAGATTATTTTGCTTTTTCCTTAAGTTTTTAAGTTTGGAAACATTTATGTAATAAGGCCCCATAGTTTATACTCACTACTTAGTTTTTAATATTTGCAACTTATGGAACTTTGTTAAAGGTTTTATTATTCAAAATAATATTAATACAAGGGTTTTTTTTCAACAAATACTTGTTTATTCGAATTTTGCCTAATAACTTATGATTTACTAAAACCAACTTAGCAAAAGTTTTCAACGTACAACCCGTAGCAAACCGGATCCGGTGAAACTTATGGGCCGGGTTTGGGGTGTTACAAAAATAATAGCAAAATAAAAAAATAATGGTAATGAAAATAATATTAATAATATTAATAATAAAATAATAAATTATAATAATAATACTAATAATACTAGGGTTAGTTATAGATAAAATAGTAGTAGTAATATCAAAAATAATATATGTATTGTATAAAAATATTGTTAAAAGAATAAATAATATATAACTTTAAATAAAATTGCATTTATAATAATCTAATACATATATTTTATAAAAATAATAAAAATAAATATGTATTATAAATAAACTTTATACCAAGTAAAATTTTGAAAAAAATATAATATAATACTATATAATATATAAGTTAAAAATATAATATAATAAATAATATATAAATAATATATATAAATAATTAAACAAGTAAAATAATATATATAATAATAATTAAATATAAAGATAATAAAATATATATATAAATTTATATTATTAGTAAATTAATATACAAATAATTTAAATTAAAATAAAAATTTAAAATATTTCAATATAATAATATAATAATTAAAAAAATAAAAAAGTTTGAAAAATAAAGAAACCAAAGATCAAATAATAATAAAAAGCAGATATAAAGGGGTCAAATTATAAATAAAAGTATATAAACGAACTTAATTACAAACCGAAATAATGCGAGGGACTAAAGGGATAAATTTCCCATTTTCTCAAAACACGCGGATCCTCTATGCGTCGGGTCAATCTTGGTTGGCCTTTGAAACGACGTGTTTTTTCACTTATCAGATTAAGCAAAATGGCGTCGTTTCCTTCTTATTATAAAAGGCAAAAATCAGTTCAAAAATTCATTCTATTCACCATTTTTGTAACACCCCAAACCCGGCCCAAACACTACAACCGGATCTGGTATGTCACTTGAGTGATTTTACAAAAACATGTGGCACTTTTGAGAAAACAATTACCAGGTTTAGATAGTCATACCGAAAACTTTATAATTTATTAAGTTCATATAAGATATAAAGTTATAAAATGCCGTGGTTAATTTTAAATAGAAACCGAAATTTCATACATGTCTTAGCTTAGTTTAAACATAAAATTTAAATTCCCATAAATGAAAGCCCAACATGAACCCAAAACATAAATAATAGTCTAGTGGCCCAAGGCCTTATTACAACGAAATATAAAACTCACTTAAATAAATTTCTTAAAAATAGATAAATAAAGTAAAGTCTTTTGCTGAATCCTCAGTACTCTATCGCATGGCCACCTTGCTCTCCTCTCCAGCCTGGTCCGATGCACTAAGTGCTACCTGAAATTGTTAAAATAATAGGGGCGAAACTCAGTGTGTAACCAAATGATAACTCCTATCTTTCTTCCTTATCTTAATCTACTAACTCCTCCAAAATAGGCCTAATATCCACATATTATATACATTAAAAATCCCCTAAATAATAGCCTTGTGCCGTCCCCCCTAGCTCTCCTTGGGCTGCCAAAATTAGACCAATTTCTTGGGCTCCAAGCGGCCACACTGAGGCCCCCTTCTTTTGCCTATTGGCGCCACTTATAGCTCCCTCCTACTGCGCCTCTTGTTCCTGGGCCACAAGCCCATTATGCCTATTTCACTCTCAATACTTTATTTAAACCCCATAGTCCCTAAACAAAATATTTAGCCAAGACCTCGGCCCATTCCCGAGCCCAATTTGCACATCTAATATTTAATTTAAAATATTAAGCATACATCACATAAAATGCACAGACCCAATAATTTGGGATGTTACAGTTCTACCCCCCTTAAAGAAATTTCGTCATCAAAATTTCCAACTAACTATTAATCGTACTACCCAAGTCTCACCACTATGCTTTCGCTGCGCACTCTAATTCTAAAGCCAAAAGAAACACTTAGTATACTATGGTAGAGTACGCACCGGTATTTGCATGTAGAGCGTCCTCGTCCCCTTGGCGACGTGCTGCATTGACCAAAGCTGGCTGCCTCACCTCAGCATAACCTACACCTCCACGACCATGTCCTGTGCCATTGCCACCATTGACTTGACCACGGCCCCTTGGTGGTTGTTGACCACCTCTTTCTAGCTGTGCATTCCCTTGGCCCGTGGGCCCTTCACTGCCCCGTTGCTGCGGACAGTTCCTAACTTGGTGGTCCGTAGATCCACACCTAAAGCACTTCCCACTGCCTGCCCAACACTCGCCTACATGGAATTTACCACATCGAACACACTCTTGTGTCTGACCAACAGCAGCAGGTCTCTCTTCCCGCCTCGGCCCGTCTGACCTAGGCCTTTTCTGGAAACTCCCAGATGATCCTGACGACCCAAAATTTCTCTTACTTCCACCCCTATCTCCATCCCGATTCAGTCTCTCTGTACGCTTCACCTCCTTAGATATTTTAGCTTTCTCAACCCGGACGGCAAAGTCCCTCTCCCGCTACGGTGCTACTAATACCCTTAGCTTATCCCTTAGTCCATCATCGAACCGTACGCAACGCTCATAGTCAGTCGCTACAATCCCTTGAGCGTAACAGCTCAATCGCAGAAACTCCACCTCGTATTCAGATACAGACTTACTTCCTTGTACCAAATTCAGGAATGCCTTCCTCTGTGCATCCACATAGCTGGCCCCAATGTACTTTCTCTGAAATGATTCCTTAAAGAAATCCCAGTCAACCCGGTCTGTGGCAGGACCCTCCTTTACCATGAGCCACCACTGATAAGCCTCGTCTCGAAGAAGAGACACGACCCCCTTCAACTTCTCCTCTACAGTGAAGTCAACGCTCACTTGCCTCTAACCAATACTCAGCTGTATTAGGGGCTACGCCAGAAACACCCCTAAACATCTCTGCTCCGTTGGCTCAGAGTCGTTCTGACACAGATTTCCGAGCTCTTGAACCCGTGCCTGCCCCAGCAACTCTTTCGAGGACCCGCAACATCGCCTGAGATACTGCATCATCTCCAGACGCCTGATCCCAAAATTCTCCCTCTACAGCCGGCAGATCTGGCATCTCGTTTCCTAACCCGTGGCCGCACCTCATCGCTCGACGCGATCATCCTACCCCTACCACGACCACGTGGCGGGACGCCCTCGACCCCTTGTACTCATTCTTCCGATTGACGTTTATCTGATTAGAAATTTTTATGAATTAATAGTTTTCTTCCACTGATTAACCACGAACAGTCTTATGAATAGTAGTTTAAGAGTAGTTATTTCGAATTCGGAATCACATCCACAAGTTTCAGTCTCAAGTTCACATCTTCTAGTCCTAAGAAGCACATACGCTCAATCATCAACCATCCACATACAAGTAGCATCCACGAACTTACATTCATCATGTAGGGTGTCTTCATCGTTTCACTACCTGTGGTATTTTTCGTAATTTATCCTACTGTGGTATTTTTGTAATTTTCCAAAATAGGGTTCCTTTGTGAAATAAGGTAATTTTGCATTTCGAGGGTATTTTGGTAATTTGAAAATCCGGGGGTATTTTGGTAATTTTGCCAACCGGGGTGTTTCGAAATATTTTTTATTTTTAAAAAACTAGGGACATCTCAGTAATTTTGTGAAAATTAGGTGGCTGGTCCCTTTCGGGTTTTAGTTATAGATTTTGGCCCGCCAATAAATCCTCGTGGCTAGGGTGAACAGTCAATACCACGCACTGTAGGATTCCAAACAAGAGGAAGTGAGCCACTAGGACTGCTTAAGAACCAGGCTCTTCCGGATCCAATCCTAGACATGCGTATGCCTGTTGCCACACCCTAGTCTTGCGACTTGTCTACAGGTTTGTTCGGTTGGATTAAGTCTTATGTAATTGAGAGTTGTTTAACTAGGCCTAAGGTCCGTCAAGCTCTAATTAAAATAATCTAGTCCCTTAAAGCCCATCAAGCCCACATATATATATATAACACATAGTGAGTTCTGAATACTTACCTGGCGGACTTGGGCTGGAGACGCAGGTGCCATGCTGGGAAAACCATCCTGTATTATTTATAAACATGCATGTTTCCAAAACCCATCTTAGAAAACGTTTTGAGCCCCAAATCCCCAAAGCCGAGTTTTAAACCGGGCTCTGATACCAATTTGTAACACCCCAAACTCGGCCCAAACACCATGACCGGATCTGGCATGTCACTTAGGGAGATTTTAAAAGATGTCGTAATTTCGGAAAATATTTTTCTTGAGTTTAACACTTTATTCGAGAAAACTAAATGGTTGGATGATTTGTAAAAGATATACATTTTATATTTATGCCTTAGTGGATTAAAAACCGAAATTTGATACATGCCTTAACTTAATTAAAACGTAAAATGTAAATGTCTAATAATAATAAAAGCCCCAAAAAAACGAAAATATGAAGCTAGTGGCCGATGGCCTTATTACAATAAAATTTAAACCCACTAATTAAAAATATTAAAAATAAATAAACTAGTAAAGTCTTTTGCTGAATCAAAATAATCCCTCGCATGGCCACCTTGCGCTCTTCTCTAACCCGGCCTGATGCACTAGGTGCTACCTGAAAGATGTTAAATAATGGGGTGAGTTGCGAGACTCAGTGTGCAACCCTCATGCACCATCAGATTGGGCCTTAGCCCCACAGAATAGATAACAGAGTATAATATATTAGAAGATATGCAAAGCCCAATGCAATCCTAGGTTTCCATCAGCTACACACCACCCTTACCTGCCAATCACACCATTGGGGATTTCTACAATCAACCCACACCGCTACACACCATCGATGGCATCATCTGCGCAGATAATCGCTCATCGCCGATCATGGCAATAGCCACTACAATGATCATGGCATTAGCCACTACAACAGATCATGGCAAAAGCCACTACAACAGATCACTTCCCCTTTCATCAATCACCCAACCCCATGCAATCACGAACCCGGCATACATGTTCATCATACCAAATCGATGAAACATTCACTTTAGAATGACAGAGATCACTAACACGGTGATTCGCCTTTACCCTCCTCGGGTTTTCAACAGCCATGCCGGTATTTTGGCATTTAGCAGAATATAATAGATTTATAAACATATACTAACAAGCAATCCAAATGGTGTGAGAATGTTACACACCTGATTAATACGTAGGACTACTCTCTATGTCGATACCCTCGCTAATCGGATCTACTGCCCTTTGCCTAAAACTTTGCTCAAAAGCCGGAAGATAAGGCCTCTCCTATATTCAGCCAAGGGTTAGTGTTTTACCCGAATTATATGCTTAAATTAACAGATCTCCTTACCTTGAAATCCCGAAAGTGATACGATCCAAGGGCTACTGAACTCTGGCTTAGAAATCTAAGCGATTGAATCCCCTTCAAATCCCGGAATGCCGCAAACGATAGAAAACACCCGATTAGTTAACCATATAGCCATTCGGCTAAGATCTCTGAAAGCCGAAAATCACCACCTCCCTCACCTTTTCTTTATTTTTCTTTGAAACTTCCTTTTAGCCGAATCTTCTGATCCCTATTGTTATTCTTCTCC
Source organism: Gossypium sturtianum (assembly GCA_025698515.1). Lineage (NCBI taxonomy): Eukaryota > Viridiplantae > Streptophyta > Magnoliopsida > Malvales > Malvaceae > Gossypium > Gossypium sturtianum. Next base: position 67,109,317 of record CM046949.1, on the reverse strand, counting down.
CATTCACTAAAAGCCGAAACTCCTCATTCAATTCTTCTAAAAAGCCAAAAAAAACATATCTAGTTCATCTTTTCGAGATTTTCTTAAAAGCTGAAATTCCTAGATCTATACTCTTCTACGCTTCGATCTTTTTCTGGGATTGCCGAATCTTTCTGCAAGGGGGTAGCTGAAAGCATCTGTAGAGGTAAATGTCGATTTGTGTATTCTTTTCCGACTTTGAGAGATCTTAGCCGAATGGCTATATGGTTAACTAATCGGGTGTTTTCTATCGTTTGCGGCATTCAGGGATTTGAAGGGGATTCAATCGCTTAGATTTCTAAGCCGAGTTCAAGATAGCTCTTGGATCGTATCACTTTCGAGATTTCAAGGTAAGGAGATCTGTTAATTTAAGCATATAATTCGGGTAAAACACTAGCCCTTGGCCGAATATAGGAGAGGTCTTATCTTCCGGCTTTTGAGCAAAGTTGTAGACAAAGGGCAGTAGATCCGATTAGCGAGGGTATCGACATAGAGGGTAGTCCTACGTATTAATCAGGTGTGTAACATTCTCACACCATTTGGATTGCTTGTTAGTATATGTTTATAAATCTGTTATATTTTGCTAAATGCCAAAATACCGGCATGGCTGTTGAAAACCCGAGGAGGGTAAAGGCGAATCACCAGGTTAGTGATCTCTGTCATTCTAAAGTGAATGTTTCTGTCAATTTGGTATGATGAACATGTATGCCGGTTTCTGTGATTGCATGGGGTTGGGTGATTGATGAAAGGGGAAGTGATCTGTTGTAGTGGCTTTTGCCATGATCTGTTGTAGTGGCTAATGCCATGATCTGTTGTAGTGGCTATTGCCATGATTTGATGATGAGTAGCTATCTGCAGCATGACTGCCATCGATGGTGTGTAGCGGTGTGGGTTGATTGTAGAAATCCCCAATGGTGTGATTGGCAGGTAAGGGTGGTGTGTAGCGGATGGAAACCTAGGAGTGGGTTGGGCTTTGCATATCTTCTAATATATTATACTCTGTTATCTGTTCTGTGGGGCTAAGGCCCAATCTGATGGTACACGAGGGTTGCACACCTCGAGTCTCGCTACTCACCCCATTATTTAACATCTTTCGTGTAGCACCTAGTGCATCGGACCGGTTGGAGAAGAGCAAGGTGGCCATGCGAGGGATTATTTTGATTCAAAGAAAAGACTTTACTAGTTTATTTATTTTTAATATTTTTAATTAGTGGGTTTAAATTTCATTGTAATAAGGCCATGGGCCACTAGCTTCATATTTTCGTTTGTTTTGGGCTTTTATTATTATTAGACATTTACATTTTATGTTTTAATTAAGTTAAGGCATGTATCAAATTTCAGTTTTTAATCCACTAAGGCATAAATATAAAATGTATATCTTTACAAATCATCCAACCATTTAGTTTTCTCGAATAAAGTGTTAAACTCAAGAAAAATATTTTCCGAAATTGCGACATCTTTTAAAATCTCCCTAAGTGACATGCCAGATCTGGTCATGGTGTTTGGGCCGGGTTTGGGGTGTTACAATTTAAAAAAAAAAATTAAGAGAGCTCTGAAATGCTCTCTGTTCCTTCGGCCTGAGGTCAGTCTCGGCCTTTGGCTCCGGTGATGCGCCACCGCACGCGCCACCTTACGCGCCTCCTCCGGCGACGGTCATAAGCCCAAACGAGAGGTAAAATCCTTTTTATCTTTTTATTGCTGGTTTGTTTACTATTTACAGAAAAAGAACAGAAGAAGATAAAAATAAAAGAATAATATGAATAAAAAATAGAAAAAACACCTCTGTTGTGAAAGTTTGCTCCTTTATTTCTGTATTTGTTTGTGTATCCTGTCATCCTTTTTTTGAGTATCATCCCATTACAAGTTTGATCTGGGGTTTTTTTATACCCAAAAAAATGAAAGAAAGAAAAGGAAAGAATGATTTCTTTCCATATTTGCTATGATATGATGCTGCCTCTTTCTTTTTCTGTTTTGGTGTTTTTTTTTCCTTTTTTGCAGGTTGAAGGTGACGATCTTGTGGTGATGACCAGACGAGGCTCGCGCGTTTGATGGGTGGCTGATGGATGCGACGATTGCGGCGCGAGAGTTCCTGCAGCGTGACTGTTGGTCTAGGCGTGAAGAGCGGCGCGACTGTTGGAGTCCAGCTAGGACATTTGCGGCGCCTAGGGTTTCCAGAAACCCTAGGCTTCTGCTAAGGCTGGTTAATGTTGGGCCAAATGGGCTGTGTATTTGTTTCGGGCTTGGGTAGTTGGGTTTAGTCTGTTGGGTAGTCTGTTTTAGGGTTGGGCTAAGGGGTATTTGGGTCTGTTTTGTAATCTGGACATTGGACTTTATTTATTTATTTTTTATTATTTTGATTTTGGTTTGCTTAAGCCCGGGCAAAAATGGGTACTTACAGCTGTCCCTCTTTGCTCATTGTCGTGTAACGAGAATAGAGCAAAGACTATAAAAGGACCAATTTTGCCCAGTTTTAGTCGAACTTCGACTTCTTTGATCCTCATCTTCTCCAAATCCGCTGCAACTTCACCGGTATTGGAACTTCATCTTGATTTCCGTAAGTTTGATAGCTTCAACTTTATGAAGGCAGTATCCACTATCTTTTGATCTGCTCCACTGCAAACTCAGAGAGACCAGATCTGAAATTTTCAATCTGATCCCTATAAACTCGTGGATCACGGATCGATGTCTTCGATATGCTTCCCGCCAACTTCAAGAATGCCGGATCGCTATCTTCAATCGCTTCTCGCAAAGCTCGGGAATGCCGATTTGCTATCTTCAATGCGCTTCGCAAAGCTCGGGATCGCCAGATTGGCTATCTTCAATCAATCGCTTCTCGCAAAGCTCGGGAATGCCAGATTGGCTATCTTCAATCTGCTTCTCGCAAAGCTCGGGAATGCCGATTTGCTATCTTCAATCTGCTTCTTGCAAAGCTCGGGAATGCAGATTTGCTATCTTCAATCGCTTCCGCAAAGCTCGGGAATGCCTGATTGGCTATCTTCAATCTTCTTCCTGCAAAGCTCAGGAATGCAAGATTGGCTATCTTCAATCTGTTTCCTGCAAAGCTCAGGAATGCCAGATTAGCTATCTTCAATCTGCTTCCTGCAAAGCTCGGGAATGCCGAGTTGCTATCTTCAATCGCTCGCAAAGCTCAGGAATGCCAGATTTTCTATCTTCAATCTACTTCCTGCAAAACTCAGGAATGCCAAATTCGCTATCTTCAATCTGCTTCCTGCAAAGCTGAGGAATGCCAGATTTCCTGTCTTCAATCTACTTCCTGTAAAGCTCAGGAATGCCAGATTTGCTGTCTTCAATCTGCTTTGTAACATCCTGAATTTATGGGCTTGTGCATTTTGTGTGCTTAAAATATTAATTTGAGAGTTTGAGGTACAAATGGGGCTCAAATTGGGTTGAGGCCTTGTTTTAAATATTTTGTCCAGACACTCTAGGGGTTTAAATTGAAGTTTTAGTAGTTTAATAAGCATTTTGGGCTTGTGGCCCAGAGGAAATGGTGCTACTAGGAGGAAGAGGAGTTGCCGTCACTTGTGCATGAGGAAGGCCCAAATTATGGTTGCTTGAAGCCCAATATTTAGGGCTAAAATTCGGCATTTAAATGAGTAAGGGGGGACGGCACAAGGCTAAATTTTAGGGATTTTATCGTGTGGATAATAAGCAGATAAAGGCTATTTTTGAGGAGATAATAGATCAAAGATAGGAGCCACCTTTAAGTGTTTAATGCTATCTGAAACTTTGAAGAATTTGAAAAGAAAGGGGCATTCGGTTTTGGCTTAAGGTGTATGTGCCGAAATTGCTAGCAAGTTCTCATTATTCTTCTGTTTTCTCTGCCGAAATTCCTAATCCATTCTTGCTCTTCTCTCTCTTTTTTTTCTGACAAAAAACAAAGCTCTTGAAGTCTCAATTGTCGAAACCCTGCTATTCTTTTCTTTTGGCTGAATCTCTCTACCCATTCCTTGCTTTTATTTTTTCCAATTCTTTGTTCTTCTAAAAGCCGAAATCACTAAGATCTCACCTCCTAAAGTTGCCGAATCTTCTTTAGTGGAGCTTGTTTGTGCCGAATTTTGAAGGAAGCAATAGGTAAGTGTTGATTTCGGGATTTCAATGTTTTTTTTCAGCTTTTCAAAGTCCCTAGCCGAATGGCTATTTAGAAACTAATCTCTTATTTCTCTCTTATTTTTGGCATTCTGGGATCTGAGAGAGGAGTCAATTGCATAGATCTCTAAATCATAAGTCCGGTAATACTTGAATCGTGGTACTTTCGGGATTTCAAGGTAAGGGAATCTATTGATTTTAGTGCGTAAGATTGGGTAAAACACTAACCATGGCCGATTATAGGAGAGGCCCTATTATCACATCTTTTCAGCTTTTCGAGCAAAGTTGTAGATCGGTTTAGCAAGGGTATCGACATTAATCAGGTGTGTAGCTTCTCACACCATTAGATTGAATGCTATTATGTATATATATATATAAGTATAAATCTGCTATACTCTGTTAAATCCCGAAATTCTGGCATAACGTTTGAAAACTCGAGAAGGGTAAAGGATAAATATCAGGTTAGTGTTTTCTGCCATTCTTCAGTGAATGTTTCTATTAAAAAGATATGTTTTGCATGTCGATTTCTATGTATGCTCAGGGTTGGGTGATTGATAAAAGGGGGAAGTGATGCATTCGGTGGCTTATGCCATTTTGACCAGTGACTCTGTCACAACTCTGTTTTCGTGGCTTCGCCATTTCACCTGGTGACTCTGTCACAACTCTGACGATGAGCAGCTAACTGCAGTATGACTGCCATCAATGATGTGTAGCGGTGTAGGTTGATTGTAGAAATCCCCAATGGTGTGATTGGCAGGTAAGGGTGGTGTGTAGCAGATGGAGACCTAGGATTGGGTTGGGTTTTTATGTATGTTATCTCTTATATTATGTTCTATATTCTGATCTGTGGGCTAAGGCCCAGTCTGATGGTGCACGAGGGTTGGATACTGAGTGTCGCGACTTACCCTATTATTTTTAACAAATTTCAGGTAGCACTTAGTGCATCGGACCGGGCTGGAGAGGAGAGCAAGGTGGCCATGCAAAAGAACATTTGGATTCGGCAAAAAGGCTTTAATTTATTATTTTATATTTTTATTTAATGGGTTTTAAATCTCGTTGTAATAAGGTCACGGGCCACTAGACTATTATACTCTGTTTTGGGTTTTAGTTTGGGCTTTTATTACTGATAGACATTTAAATTTTAATTAAACTAAGGCATGTATTAAGGTTTTGGTTTTTAATTCACGAAAACAACAAATGAACTTTAAATCTTACTTAAACTTATCAAGTTATTAAGGTTTGCCCAAATTTCGACATCTTTTACAAAAATCTCATGAGTGACATACCAATTCCGGTTGTAGTGTTTGGGCCGGGTTTGGGGTGTTACAAGTTAGTATCAGAGCCCGGTTCAAAACTCAGCTTTGGGGTTTTGGGGCTCAAAACGTTTTCTAAAGATGGGTTTTTGAAACATGCATAATAGGTTTGTTAGCTCGGCATGGCACCTGCGTCTCCGGCCCAAGTCTGCCAGGTAAGTATTCTGAACTCATTGTGTGTTATATGTATGTGGGCTTGATGGGCTTTATGGGACGTAGATTAGTTAGATTAGAACTTGAGGGACTCTAGGCCTAGTTGAAACAACTCCTAAAATCTCATAAGACTTAACTTCACTAAACAAACCCGTGAACGAGCCGCAAGACTAGGGTGTGGTAACAGGCATACGCATGTCTAGGATTGGATCCGGAAGAGTCTAGTATTTAAGCAGTCCTAGTGACTCACCTTCTCTTCGCTAAAATCCTACCTAGTGCGTAGTGACTGTTCACCTTAGCCGAGTTAGGGTGTGGCAACGGGCATACGCATGTCTAGGAGTGGATTCGGGGAGAGCTTGGTATTTAAGCGATCCTAGGGACTCACCTCCTCTTATTTGGAATCCTACCAGTTCGTAGTGGACTATTCACCCTAATCATGAGGACTTGTTGTGAGCTAAACCTTATAATTGAAACCCGAAGGGACCGGCTACCTTATTTTTACAAATTGATAAAACACCCTTACTTCGAAAACAAATACCAAGATACTCATGGTTTGCAAATACACCCCGATTTACAAAGTCAACGAAATTTTCCTTAGCAAAGAAAAACTCACACAACACACGACAACAAACCCACAAACACCTGAACACTATTATTATTCCTCTGAAATCAAATTCTCCAAGACACCCCTGTTTAAAAAAAAACCATGGATGTCAGAATTACCGAAATACCCCCGTATGTCAAAATTACCGAAATACCCCCGGGTTGCAAAATTACTAAAATACCCTTATTTCACAAAATCACCAAGGAACCCTATTTTGGAAAATTACAAAAATACCCCAATAGGATAAAATGACGAAAATACCCCTAGGTAGTGAAACAATGAAAACACCTTTATTTAATAATGTAAGTTCATGAATGATTCTTTGTATGTTAATTGAGTGTATGTGTTTCCTAGAACTAGAGGGTACGAACATGAGACTAAATTATGAATGCGAATTCGAAAGAACTACCTTTAAAACTGCTATTCATAAGATTGTTCATGGTTAATCAGTGGAAAGAATTAATGATTCATAAAATTCTTAATCAGATAAACATCGATCGAAAGAATGAGTACAAGGGGTAGAGGACGTCCACCGCGTGGATGCGGTAGGGGTAGGAGGACCGTGTCAGAGCCGGTAGGGTCTGGCCACGGGTCAGGAAATGAGATGCCGGATCTGCCGGCTGTAGGAAAAAAATTATGGATGAGGCACCCGGAGATGATGTTGTATCTCAGGCGATGTTGAGGGTTTTAGAGAGGGTTGCTGGAGTAGGCATGGGCACAGGAGCCCGAAAATTTGTGCCGGAGCGGCTTAGGGCCAATGGGGCAGAAGTGTTTAGGGGAGTTTTTGGCGTAGCCCCTAACACAGCTGAGTATTGGATGGAAGCAACTGAGCGCATAATGGACGATTTAGATTTCACGGGGGATGAGAAGTTGAAGGGGTCGTGTCTCTTCTTCGAGATGAGGCTTACCAGTGGTGGCTCACGGTAAATGAGGGTACTGCTGCAGACCGGATTGATTGAGATTTCTTTAAGGAGTCATTCCAAGGAAAGTATGTTGGGGCCAGCTATGTGGATGCACAGAGGAAGGAATTTCTTAATTTGGTGTAGGGAAGTAAATCTATGGCTGAATATGAGGCAGAGTTCCTGCTCTTGAGCCGATACGCTCGAGGAATGGTAGCAACCGAGTATGAACATTGTGTTCGGTTCGAGGATGGATTGCAGAATGAGTTAAGGGTTTTGATAGCACCGTAGAGAGAGAGAGATTTTGTTGTTCTGATGGAGAAGGTTAAGATAGCTGAAGAGGTAAAACAGACTGAAAGACAAGAAAGAGATAAGGAGCGGGGAAGGAATAAGAGAAATTTTGGGCCGGCAGGAGCATCTGGGAATTTACAGAAAAGGCCTAGGTCTGATAGGCCAGCTCGTGCTCCGACACCTACTGGGGGGAACCAGAATCGGTTATGTAATTGGTGCGAGAAAGCACATTCTGGGGAGTGTAGAAGAAGAACGGGTGGATGTTTCAGGTGTGGATCCACGGAGCTTATGATTAAGGACTGTCCACAGAAGGATCAGGTGCAGCCAGCCGGACGAGGTTCTAATCAGGATGGGAGAGGTGGTCAGCCAGTACAGAGGGGTCGTGGCGCAGCCAGAGCTGGAAATGGATTCGGTCGAGGTCGTGGAGCACCTCGTAGGGGTGTAAGTAATGTAGATGCGAGGCAGCCGAGTCTAGTTTATGCAGCTCGCCGACAGGAGGATGGTGACGCACCGGATGTTATAACCGGTATGTTTCTGATTTTTGATAAACCATTTCTTGCCTTGATTGATATTGGGTCAACCCACTCCTATGTTGCATGTTCAATATCTGAGACCCTAAGTATAGACTCTGAAATAACCACTAGGAACATGACTGTGGTTAGTCCCCTAGGACAATCTAGGGTAATGGACAAGCTATTTAAGGATGTACCGTTAGAAACTCAAGGGGTAGTGTTTCTGGCAGATTTAATGGAATTTCCATTTGGAGAGTTTGATCTTATTTTAGGAATGGATTGGTTGATTAAGCATCGTGCCAAGTTGGATTGTGAGACCAAGCGTGTAGTGTTGAATACCCCGGAAGGCGGGGAGGTGGTTGTGTTAGGAGAAAGAAGGAACTATTTTTCCAGCGTAGTATCAGCATTGAAGGCTGTTAAGATGATTCGGAAAGGATGCAGCGCATTCTTAGCTTTTATTAGTGCGTTGGATGCTAAGGAGGTGACTGTCGATGAGGTTCGAACAGTCAAGGATTTTGCGGATGTCTTTCCGGAGGAGTTGCCAGGATTACCCCCGGATCGCGAGGTGGAGTTTGGAATAGAGCTACTTCCGGGTACGGCTCCGGTATCCATTGCTCCTTATCAAATGGCACCGAAGGAGTTGGTGGAACTCAAAGCTCAGATCCAGGAGCTTTTGGATCGAGGATTTATTCGACCGAGTGTGTCTCAATGGCGAGCGCCGGTCCTATTTGTGAAAAAGAAGGATGGATCCATGCGTATGTGCGTGGACTATCGTCAACTGAATAAGTTGACGATTAAGAACAAGTACCCATTGCCAAGAATCGACGACCTGTTCGATCAGCTTAAAGGAGCTTCGGTCTTTTCGAAGATTGATCTAAGGTCGGGTTATCATCAGTTAAAGGTGAAGGAAGGGGACATTCATAAGACGGCGTTTCGAACATGTTACGGTCATTATGAATTCTTGGTAATGCCGTTCGTTTTGATGAACGCGCGAGCAGCATTTATGGATATGATGAACCGGGTGTTTTATCCATACCTTGATCGATTCGTGGTAGTGTTCATCGATGATATTTTGGTTTACTCCAAGTTCGATGAGGAGCATGATGCACACCTTCGTGTGGTGTTTCAAATTTTGAGGAGAAGCGGTATCACGCAAAGTTCGGTAAGTGTGAGTTATGGGTGAAGGAAGTGACTTTCTTAGGGCATGTAGTTTCGCGGAGGATTAGGGTAGACCCTCGGAAGATAGAAGCTGTATTAGATTGGAAGCCGCCGAAGTCTGTGGCAGAAATCCAAAGTTTCTTGGGATTGGCAGGGTATTACAGGAGGTTTGTTGAGGGGTTCTCTGCAATAGCGGCACCTTTAACTAAGTTGTTAAGGAAGGGAGTATTGTTTGTATGGACTGACAAACAACAGGAGAGCTTTGAGAAGCTGAAGAAGTTTCTGACGGAAGCACCAGTGTTAATTCAGCCAGAGGCGGGAAAGGAATTTACCGTTTATTGTGATGCGTCACACACCGGGTTAGGGTGTGTGTTGATGCAAGATGGAAAAGTTGTTGCATATGCGTCTCGACAGTTGAGACCGCATGAGTTGAACTACCCTACGCATGATTTGGAATTGGCGGCGGTAGTGTTTTCTCTGCAGATTTGGAGGCACTACCTGTACGGGGAGAAGTCGGTAATTTACACCGACCATAAAAGTCTGAAGTATCTCCTTACCCAGAAGGAGTTAAATTTAAGACAACGTAGGTGGATCGAGCTCCTGAAGAACTATGATTGCTCGATCGAATACCATCCAGGTAAGGCAAATGTCGTGGCAGATGCGTTAAGCCGTAAGGTAGTATCTGAACTGAGGGCGATGTTCGCTCATCTTAGTCTGTATGAGGATGGTAGTTTGGTAGCTGAACTTCAAGTAAGACCTATGTGGACAAGACAGATCAAGGAGAAGTAACTTTTGGATGATGTTTTGGGTGCTCGAATCCGGCAAGTGCAGAATGATGAAGGAGAGGACTATAGTTTGAATGGTGATGGAATTCTGTGTTTTCATAAGAAAGTTTGTATGCCAAAGGATGTGGAGTTAAGGCAGATGATTCTTCAGGAGGCGCATAGTAGTCCTTACGCTATGCATCCTGGAGGGGTTAAGATGTACTGTGATTTACGGGAACAATTTTGGTGGCCAGGTTTGAAGCGAGAGGTAATGAAATTTGTAGGGAAGTGTTTGACGTGTCAACTAGTGAAGGCGAAACACCAGTTGCCTTCGGGGTTGTTGCAACCGGTGAAGATTTCGCAGTGGAAATGGGAGAGAATCACGATGGATTTTGTTAGTGGGCTACCCCTTACGCCCACTAAGAAGGATTCAATTTGGGTAATTGTGGATCGGCTGATGAAGTCTGCTCACTTTATACCGGTTCAGGTCGACTATCCTCTATAGAGGTTGGCTAAGTTGTACGTGGCCGAGGTTGTGAGACTACATGGTGTACCGGTATCGATCATATCAGATAGGGACCCTAGGTTCACGTCACGATTCTGAAAGGCTCTTCATCAGGCAATAGGAACAAGGTTAGACTTTAGTACCGCTTTTCACCCACAGACTGATGGTCAGTCTGAGAGGGTAATTCAGATCTTGGAGGATATGCTAAGGGGTTGCATCATCGATTTTAGGGGTAGTTGGGAGGAGTATTTACCCTTAGCTGAATTCGCATACAATAATAGTTATCAAGCTAGTATTCAGATGGCGCCGTACGAAGCGTTATATGGAAGGAAATGTCGTACCCCCACTTGTTGGACGGAGTTGGGTGAACGTCAGGTGTTGGGTCCAGAGCTAGTCTCGGAAACGGAGGAGAAAGTTAAGTTAATACGGGCTCGGTTGAAGGAAGCGTCTGATCGGCAGAAGTCTTATGCGGATCTAAAGCGAAAGGAGATGGAATTTGCAGTAGGAGACCAAGTCTTCTTGAAGGTATCTCCGTGGAAGAAGGTAATGAGGTTTGGACGAAAAGGTAAGTTAAGTCCTCGGTTTATTAGGCCTTATCAGGTACTAGAATGCGTGGGCCCAGTAGCTTATCGTTTGGAGTTACCTTCGGAGTTAGAGCAGATACATGACGTGTTTCATGTCTCGATGCTGAGACGTTATCGTTCTGATCCATCGCATGTAGTGCAGGTGGAGGAGATTGAAGTAAGGCCAGATTTATCCTTTGAGGGGGAAGCAGTGCAAATCTTGGATCGAGATGTAAAAGTGTTGAGAAGGAAGTCTGTCCCTTTAGTCAAGGTTTTGTGGCGAAATCACGACGCAGAAGAGAAGCGACGTGGGAGCAGAGGATGTTATGCGACAACGGTATCCCCATCTCTTTTGATCGGAGTAAATTTGAGGTGAAATTTATTTTAAGGGGTAGAAGCTGTAACATCCTAAATTTATGGGCTTGTGCATTTTGTGTGCTTAAAATATTAATTTGAGAGTTTGAGGTACAAATGGGGCTCAAATTGAAATTTTGAGGCCTTGTTTTAAATATTTTGTCCGGACACTCTAGGGGTTTAAATTGAAGTTTTAGTAGTTTAATAAGCATTTTGGGCTTGTGGCCTAGAGGAAATGGTGCTACTAGGAGGAAGAGGAGTTGGCGTCACTTGTGCATGAGGAAGGCCCAAATTATGGTTGCTTGAATCCCAAGTTTTAGGGCTAAAATTCGGCATTTAAATGAGCAAGGGGGGACGGCACAAGGCTAAATTTTAGGGATTTTATTATGTGGATAATAAGTAGATAAAGGCTATTTTTGAGGAGATAATAGATCAAAGATAGGAGCCATCTTTAAGTGTTCAATGCTAGCCGAAACTTTGAAGAATTTGAAAAGAAAGGGGCATTCGGTTTTGGCTTAAGGTGTATGTGCCGAAATTGCTAGCAAGTTCTCATTATTCTTCTCTTTTCTCTGCCGAAATTCCTACTCCATTCTTGCTCTTCTCTCTTTTCTTTTTCTGACAGAAAAAAAAGCTCTTGAAGTCTCAATTGCCGAAACCTTGCTATTCTTTTCTTTTGGCCAAATCTCTCTACCCATTCATTGCTTTTATTTTTTCCAATTCTTTGTTCTTCTAAAAGCCGAAATCACTAAGATCTCACCTCCTAAAGTTGCCGAATCTTCTTTAGTGGAGCTTCTTTGTGCCGAATTTTGAAGGAAGCAATAGGTAAGTGTTGATTTCGGGATTTCAATGTTTTTTTTCGGCTTTTCAAAGTCCCTAGCCGAATGGCTATTTAGAAACTAATCTCTTATTTCTCTCTTATTTTCGGTGATTGGGATCGAAGAGGAGTCAATTGCGTACATCTCTAAGTCATAAGTTCGGTAATACTTGAATCGTGGTACTTTCGGGATTTCAAGGTAAGGGAATCTATTGATTTTAGTGTGTAAGATCGGGTAAAACACTAACCATGGCCGATTATAGAGAGGCCCTATTGTCACATCTTTTCGGCTTTTCGAGCAAAGTTGTAGATCGGTTTAGCAAGGGTATCGACATTAATCAGGTGTGTAACTTCTCACACCATTAGATTGAATGCTATTATGTATATATATATATCTAAGTATAAATCTACTCTACTTTGTTAAATGCCGAAATCCCGGCATAACGTTTGAAAACCCGAGAAGGGTAAAGGATAAATATCAAAGTTAGTGCTTTCGCCATTCTTGATGAATGTTTCGTTAAAAGATATGTTTTGCATGTCGATTTCTATGTATGCTCGGGGTTGGGTGATTGATAAAAGGGGAAGTGATCTGTTCAGTGACTTATGCCATTTCACTGGTGACTCTGTCACAACTGCATTTCTGGTGGCTTCGCAATTTTCACCTGGTGACTCTGTCACAACTCGGCGATGAGTAGCTAATCTGCAGCATGAGCGCCATCGATGGTGTGTAGCGGTGTGGGTTGATTGTAGAAATCCCCAATGGTGTGATTGGCGGTAAGGGTGGTGTGTAGCGGATGGAAACCTAGGATTGGGTTTGGTTTTTATGTATGTTATCTCTTATATTATGTTCTATATTCTGATCTGTGGGCTAAGGCCCAGTCTGATGGTGCACGAGGGTTGCACTGCTGAGTCTCGCGACTCACCCTATTATTTTTAAGAAATTTTGGTAGCACTTAGTGCATCGGATGGCTGGAGAGGAGAGCAAGGTGGCCATGCAAAAGAACATTTGGATTCGGCAAAAAGGCTTTAATTTATTATTTTATATTTTTATTTAATGGGTTTTAAATCTCGTTGTAATAAGGCCACGGGCCACTAGACTATTATACTCTGTTTTGGGTTTTATTACTGATAGACATTTAAATTTTAATTAAACTAAGGCATGTATTAAGGTTTTGGTTTTTAATTCACGAAAACAACAAATGAACTTTAAATCTTACTTAAACTTATCAAGTTATTAAGTTTTGCCCAAATTTTGACATCTTTTACAAAAATCTCCTGAGTGACATGCCAAATCTGGTTGTAATGTTTGGGCCGGGTTTGGGCTGTTACATGCTTCCTGCAAAGCTCAGGAACGCCAGGTCTGCTATCTTCAATCTGCTTCCTGCAAAGCTCAGGAACGCCAGATTTGCTGTCTTCAATCTACTTCCTGCAAAGCTCAGGAACGCCAGATTTACTGTCTTCAATCTTACTACATTGTCCTTTAGAGGACATAACCTGTAGAATGGGTATATGCTTTTGTCTAATAGTTAGGACGCCTTGATCGAAATGCATCAAATGCTCCTAATTAGACATGCTAAAATGATATGAGTAGGATTCCCGCTCAAGGTGTTATCACTCATTTATCCGTCAAGGTTTCATCTTCATTCCCCTTGAAGTATCATTTTTTGCTCAATTATTTTGCCCCGTGGTAATTTTGAGTTCACTCCACTCGAACCTTGGGACATGAAGTTTGTGCCTCCTACTGTAATAACATTTGACTTCTTCCATCCGATCTATTACCACTCAGAGGTACAGAACTTGTATCATTTTTTTCACCATTCCCTAGGTGTATAAATCTGAAATTTACATGAATGCAGGGTCTCCCGACAATGAACCCTTTTTACACTTGGCTTGACGTTATTCGTCATCTGCCGATGTGGTATCACCAACAAAATTGTCTTATCCAATTAAGGATCTGAAGAGATAATCATTTTTCAATATTTCCAGCCCTTAGGCCTGGTGAGTTCTGAACAATAGTCTTGTTTCAAATTCCTCATATTATTTAGAAGCTTCTAGAGTAATATGCGAAACTCCTTTTATGAAAGTATTAGTCCAATATCATTATTTCAATATAAAATGCTTGAAAAAAAATTACAGCAATGGACAAGAAAGAAACTAATCAGGAGCGTTGCTCAAAACAAATAAGTTAATCAAAGATAACCAAGGCAATAAATGAAAATTAATTGGTGTATCTTTAAAAAGAATTAAGTAAGCAAAAATAGCAAAGGCTATAAAAGATCCTTGATTGGTGTGTTTCTTTGAAAGGAATAAAGTAATCAAAGATAAAAAATTTAAAAGGGGTAAGATGGAAAACTAGGTGCCCCAGATATCGCAGCCTGAGCTTCTTTGTTCCAACTTCTTGAGGACCATTTTAAGCTCAATATGTGTTTAGGGGATCCGGAGTACTTTGTCGATGCCCCAAGACGTAACATACTTCCTCATTACTAATTTAGACGTAGCAAGACTCTTTGTATGCCCCACTTTCAAAAAATTTGAGCCGCCCTTTTTGGGTTTTCAACTCAAAGCCCCTTTGGTCTCAAAGCGCCCTTTGCGGGTTTTCACCTTGGCCTCTCCTTTTTTTTTTTTACTCAAGGCACCCTTTGCGGGTTTTCACCCTGACCCCTTTCCCTTTCAGGTAAAATCCTTCTTGACTAAACCTGAATTCACCGAATTGGGCAAGTCTTCGCTATCCATCTCGGTCAATATGAATGCTCCTCTAGAATAGGCCTTTCATAAGTCCTTCCAAGTTTGGCATATGCTTTCCTCTAAAATCATTTTGTAGAAGAAAAATCTGTTTTAACATCAGGTTCCCCTTGTGGAATTCTCTAGGATGAACCTCCTTGTCGTAAGCTCGCATCATTCGACCGTGATGGATAGCTTTTAACCTTTTCTTCGATTAGGTTCAATTGGCAAAAACGCTTCAATTCCATAATGAGTAAGATGTTGCCCCAGTGAAGATTCTGGCCAACGTTCGATAATCATAGAGAGTAGTGATAGCTTCTTATGCCAATCTTTATAAGTCTTAGACACCTTTTTTCCATTTTTTTTGGCAACTTTTGTTGCACTGTGATATGCTGCCTGATCTTTGGACAAACTGTAGATTTTGACTTTGTATAGTTATTTAAACGCGATCCTTTATGGCATTTGATCTCTTTTCTTTTTTCTTTTTTTTGATGAATTTGATGACTTCGACCTTGTAACATTGGCATATGAAGCTACTTCCACTCTCTTAATGAAGTAAACGATAACTATGCCGATGAGTCAATATTGACTAAAAGCTTTTGACGAGATTGGCCCCCATCACATCCATGCCCCACATATGGAAAATTTGTGAAGAACTGGAGTAGGCATATGAATTTTTTCTTCTTTAATTTCGTATTTACGGTATGACTAATGCAATCCCCTTCCATGGTGAATCAACAGTGCCCGATCCTCTTTGTTTAGCCTGCTTCTTATTAGCCAAGGCATGTCCTGATATAATTGTGTGAAAACCTCTTTGAATTCTTGAAAACAACTCAATGATGTCTTGCCTTATTTTGGTGGTGAGCTAGGCTTCGATCTTTACCCCTTTCTAAGCTCGCAATACCAATGACCCTTTGTAGAGTAAGGTCTGTTTTTCATCTTGTTAAACCATTTTTAACAAGTTAGAAGATATGTCACAATCTCTGTCATCTTCAAAGTCCTGAGATCCCCTAGACCCATATCTCGTACAAAAAGGGAGTCAGTAACAACGTTGCTCATGTCATTGATATCTGGGTACCTAGGTATGAAGGCAAACAAATTCAAAGAATAAATGATTCTAAGGATGATTATTTGGATAGTATGGTCACAAATAAAGAATGAAATAATATTGGTAAGAAAAATGTACATTATGAAATGTAAAGAATAAAAGAATATGTATTCAAAAAGATGCATTTTATTGAAATAAAATTTTGAACATAAGCCTATTTTACAAAAGAGTTCTTGTTGCCTCTAGGCCCAAGACAACAAGCCTGTTCTGAACATTACTCTAGATTAGCCCTAAAAGTACAGAGATTTCTTCCACAGTCTTATTATTCAAAACACTCCCAATTACACAAGGGTTTGGAAACCTCATTTTCTGATTCTCTCTTCGCATTCGATTTCTTCAAAGGATCACAACTTTCTTGTCTCCATGGTTGGGTAATGGGTTCTTCACACTGGGTGTATCATCAATCTTGAAAACTCTCATCTTAAGAAGTCTCTCAACTACCTTTTTGAAGGCAGTACAATTCTCTATTGAATACCCCCTTACTCCTGCGTGGTAATCACATTGAACGTTGGAGTCATACCATTTAGGATATGGGGGTTGTAACGGATGCAGATAATATGGGGACACTACACGTGCCTCTAATAAAGTCTCATATAGCTCCTTATATGTCATTGGAATTGGCGTAAATTAGAGCTTTTCAGAATTTTGTCTAGGGCCTGATTCTTGTCTCGTCGACCCTTATTGTCCAGCCGTAACCACTTTCGGTTGGGTAACAGTGACTGCCTTTGAGTACCCTTTGTTGTATGTACTCGCATTATTCACCTCGTCATCTTTTTTCCTAGGAGTAGACCTTCTAGTAGTTTCTCCCGCTTCAATCTTGCCACCCCTTATGGCATTTTCTATCATTTCACCCGCCATGACTATATCTGCAAAGCTTTTAGTGGTGCTTCCTATCATATGGGTGATAAAAGGTGCCTTTAGAGTGTTGATAAACAACATGGTGGTTTCCTTTTCCAGGAGAGGTGGTTGGACTTGCGTGGCCATTTCCCTCCATCTTTGTGCATATTGCCTGAAACTCTCGTTTGATTTCTTTTCCATGTTTTGCAACATGATTCGGTCAGGCGTCATGTCTGTGACATGATTGTACTGCCTCATGAAGGCTTGGGCCAAGTCTCTCCAGGAGCTAATGTTAACACGGCTGAGCTGATTGTACCATCTAGATGCTGCCCCCGTCAAACTATCTTGAAAATAATGAATCAAGAGTTGATCATTGTTCACATAACCAGTCATGCGCCTACAGAACATAGTGATGTGGGCTTCAGGGCAAGTAGTTCCATTGTACTTCTCAAATTCTGGCATCTTGAATTTATGAGGAAGTACCAGATCCGGGACCAGACTCAAGTCCTTGGTGTCAATACCATGATGATGGTCAGCATTTTCCAAAGCTTGGAACTTTTCTTCTAACCACCTACAGCGATCCTCCAACTTCCTTGAAGATTCAATTCTTATTCCTTCTCTCTCTTCTATGTCCAAATCAGGGATGACGGGGTTGGCAGGGTTATCTCCTGGGTTAGATCCTGAGCCCACTTGAAAGTTCATGGGTGGTCTAGGATCAGCTTGCCCCTGTTGAGGCCTACTCATGATGGTTGGCCTTTGGGGATATTCCTCAGGCTGTGTTTGCATGTGTGGTGGAGTGAATCCCCTAGGAAAGTCCTCATTGTCTTCAGCATTGACTATGGGACCTTTTTGCTTTGTCCATTATCCCACTCATCATTTGGGCCACTTGAGCCATCATGTTCTTTTGGGCCTCCAACATCTGGTCTCTCATCTCTTGTTGGAGTTTTGCCATCTGCTCTTGCATCTGATCTTGCATTTCTCTCTGGAATTGTTCCATCCTTTGGTCCATTTTCCTTGACTTTGCTCGTGTACTGTAAGGGTGTTCAGCTTCCAGATTTCTTTCTCTCTCTCTCCTCTAATTTAAACTAATTAAACTCTTTCTATAGATTTGAATGCATATGATGTTATGAAATGCAAATGCATGAATGCAAAGAAAGAGAGGTGTTGATTCTAAATTCAGTTACATTAGAAAAACTTTTCTAGCAAACAAATCTCTTTACATAAAACAGATCGCAAACACGGCCTTATCCTCATAGTTCAAGTGAAAACATGAATCCCTTCTTTGAAAAAGTCAAGTCTTGCAAACTTATAATAGATGCCTCCTCTAGCTCCTTTTTGCTTGATCTGGGACGCGACTCACTGATCCATAATACTCGTTTAGCTTCTTCAAGAACGTCGAGACATGGTGATTCTCAATTTGTCTTTGTCAGCTTGAATCATTGGGTAATAAAGTCTTGTATTCCTTCGCCGGCTATCAGTCTTCTCTTGTTGTGTTCACTTAAACTATATTCGGAAGAGACCGTATTATAATCCACTTTATCAAAAAACCCGTCTTCTTATGACAAACTTTTCTATTTAGCAATCGAATTAGAAATCAACACCTCTTTTCTATGATATGAATGCAATTAAATCAAAACAAAAGAGAACACGTTAGCATAGGAAAAATAAATAACATAGAACACCTATCAGGGTGACCACTAGGGTTTAAAAACGATTGGGATCGACTTTAAAAATGAAAATGGGAGTCGTCACCAATCCCTTTTTACTTAGGTGTGATTGGATCACCTTGTGAAACGTTTTATTTTAAAACATTTGATTTTGGTCTACGAAAAACAAGAAAATAGGTTCGGGAGTCGGTTACATATGAGGAAGGGTTAGCACCCTCATAACGCCCAAAAGTTGGTACCAAATTGATAGAATCATGTCCAAATGTTTGAAATTTAAAAAATTTTAAAAATAAGATCCGTTATTGGAAGGAAAAAACAAGACTTACCTACTTTCAAGAGATAAAAATACCACACCAAGTAAGTTAGGATACAGTATCTCATAACTTCGAAGCTAGATACATCTTTTTAGAAAATTCTTGCCTCGAGATACAAAACATCACACCCAGTTAGTTAGGATACAATGTTTTGAATTCCCAAGAATAAGGTTTTTTATTTAAAACTTAAGATTTCTTTGTTCCGGAAGAATATAAACATCACATCTAACACGTTAAGACATGATATTTTAAAACCTTCGTAATCAAAATCCTCTCATGACTTATAAAACTTTTTAAAATGATATTTAGTTATTTAGCCAAACAGAAAATCGCACCCAACACGTTAGGGCACTATTTCCCGAATTTCTAAATACCAAAACATTACCATATTTTTAAAACCTTTAAATAAAATATTAATTTTGCAAAAATGTATTTTTTTATTTTAAATAATAACCATGTGACAAGATTACATTTATACATTATCGAATAAAAATATTAAAAGCAATTATAGTACATTAACATCTAACATAAACAATACAAAATACAACTAAAATAACTAAAGTAAAAATAGTAGTACAATAAGAATATGTTAGTAAAATAATTATATGGGTTAATATAAAAATAATAGCAAAATAAAAAAACAATGGTAATGAAAATAATATAAATAATATAAATAATAAAATAATAAATTATA
The DNA here is from genome assembly GCA_025698515.1 of Gossypium sturtianum. NCBI lineage: Eukaryota > Viridiplantae > Streptophyta > Magnoliopsida > Malvales > Malvaceae > Gossypium > Gossypium sturtianum. The sequence continues at coordinate 67,089,921 of CM046949.1, read as the reverse complement.
ATAATAATACTAATAATACTAGGGTTAGTTGTAAATAAAATAGTAGTAGTAATATCAAAAATAATATATGTATTGTATAAAAATATTGTTAAAAGAATAAATAATATATAACTTTAAATAAAATTACATTTATAATAATCTAATACATATATTTTATAAAAATAATAAAAATAAATATGTATTATAAATAAACTTTATACCAAGTAAAACTTTTTTAAAAAATATAATATAATACTATATAATATATAAGTTAAAAATATAATATAATAAATAATATATAAATAATATATATAAATAATTAAACAAGTAAAATAATATATATATAATAATTAAATATAAAGATAATAATATATATATATAAATTTATATTATTAATAAATTAATATACAAATAATTTAAAATAAAATAAAAATTTAAAATATTTCAATATTTCAATATAATAATTAAAAAAAAAAAAAAAAGTTTGAAAAATAAAGAAACCAGTATCAAATAATAATAAAAGCAGATATAAAGGGTCAAATTATAAATAAAAGTATATAAACGGACTTAATTAAAAAAGCGAAATAATGCGGAGGGACTAATGGGATAAATTTCCCATTTAAAAACACGCGGATCCTCTATGCGGGTCGGGTCGGTCTGTAGTGTCGGCCTTTGAAACGACGTCGTTTTTTCACTTATCAGATTAAGCAAAACGGCGTCGTTTCCTTCTTATTATAAAAGGCAAAAATCAGTTCAAAAATTCATTCTATTCACCATTTTAAAAAAAAAAATTAAGAGAGCTCCGAAATGCTCTCTGTTCCTTCGGCCTGAGATCAGTCTCGGCCTTTGGCTCCGGTGATGCGCCACTGTACGCGCCACCGTACGTGCCTCCTCCGGCGACGGTCAGAAGCCCAAACGAGAGGTAAAATCCTTTTTATCTTTTTATTACTGGTTTGTTTACTATTTACAGAAAAAGAACAAAAGAAGATAAAAATAAAAGAATAATATGAATACAAAAAAAACAGAAAAAACACCTCTGTTGTGAAAGTTTGCTCCTTTATTTCTGTATTTGTTTGTGTATCCTATCACTGCTTTTTGAGTATCCTCCCATTACAAGTTTGATCTGGGGGTTTTTTTATACCCGAAAAAAAATGAAAGAAAGAAAAGGAAAGAATGATTTCTTTCCATATTTTCTATGATATGATGCTGCCTCTTTCTTTTTCTGTTTTGGTGCTTTTTTACTTTTTTGCAGGTTGAAGGCGACGATCTTGTGGTGATGACCGGACGAGGCTTGCGCATTTGATGGGTGGCTGATGGATGCGACGATTGCGGCACGAGAGTTCCTGCAGCGTGACTGTTGGTCTAGGCGTGAAGAGCGGCGCGACTGTTGGAGTCCAGCTGGGACATTTGCGGCGCCTAGGGTTTCCAGAAACCCTAGGCTTCACGAGGTAGTTAATGTTGGGCCAAATGGGCTGTGTATTTGTTTCGGGCTTGGGTAGTTGGGTTTAGTCTGTTGGGTAGTCTGTTTTAGGATTGGGCTAAGGGGTATTTGGGTCTGTTTTGTAATCTGGACATTGGACTTTATTTATTTATTTATTTTTTTTTTTGATTTTGGTTTGCTTAAGCCCAGGCAAAAAGGGTACTTACAAAATCTATTTAGTTAATAGGCATAAGAGTTTTATAGTACCAGTAAGTACTCAACCACAAATAGAGGATCAACATAATGGTTAAAGAAATATACCTGATATTATCGATCAAAATAGCTATTTCATATATAAGCAGCGGTATAAAGACGATCTTCGGATTAACAACTGCAGAACATTGATTTTCACAGAATTAATTTAATATGATAATCCAATGGAGAAATTAAATGCTAAAAGAATATAGATGTACTAAACTTTTGAAGAATCAGATGTATATCCTTCGAAACAAGGGATATGTTCAGATAAATACTTTGCTACGTTGAAGATAGAAACTAATATTTGCAGTCTAAAAACATATATCAGATAAAAACATTTTTGCTCCTACAATAGAATAATCAAATCCTTTGACAAATAAAACCAAGAACTTGAAATTAAACTAGGTTCTTTCGTAATCAAAGCCCCACATGATATATAAGGTTAAACATATTTATTTAAAATGTATACCCAATAAAATAGATTCATATCATACATAGCTGTCAGCTCATCAACTACTTGAAAAATCAGATGTAACACCCCAAACCCGGTCTATGCGTTTAGACAAGATTTGGTTTGTCACACCAATCATACATTCGTTTATTTTCATATGGTTAAAATAAAATAGTGCTACAAAAACTTTTTTGAAAATCGAGTTTAATAAGAAGTTAATACAAGGATTTGAAATTTGTAGCTTAAGAATAATACTTGTTTGAAAACTTATCGTCAAGATAAAAATGTCAAAATCTTAAGATGGTTTAAAAGAACTTTGAAAGAATTTTAAATAATTAAAGTGTCCAGAAATTTTGTTATAAAACCAATGTTCTTAAGAAAACTTAACATATTTAAGATAAAACCATATTAAAAGTTTAGAAATAAAATTTAAACCATCCACACAATAAAATCCATAAAAACATATAAGAGGCCTTATTACATAAAACCCATATGAGATATTTAAGATAATAATCTAAATAAAGTCATAGTTTAATAAAAACCCAAGTTTGTAGTATGGCCTCCACCAAGTCATCTCCAGGCCCAAGTCCACGTCAATTTCCATTACGAAATGGTTAATAAAATTGGGTGAGTTACAAAGAACTCAGTGTGCAACTCACTTACCACCATTTTTAGGCCGGATCGTCAAGATATCATCTTTGGGCTTGAGCCCATTAATGATTTCAACCATACATTGTAAAGTAACATAATTTAAAGAAAAGAATGCATGAAATATGAATTTCCCAAACCAACCTAGTATCCATCCGCTAACACCCCGTACCAACCACACACACACAGGGGATCAAGTCAACCCACCCCGCCAAACACACCAATCATGGGCTTAAAGCCCTTAAATAATTTTGTAGTGCACTCACCGAACTAGATTGTGACATTGTCACCGAACTAGAGGCATTTAGCGAATTTGTGTGAGAGCCACCGAACTAGAGGCAATGAGCCATATTGTGGCAACTGGCCATTCTTCTCTTCATATAACCCACCCCATGCAATCATGCGTATATAACAAATATAATCATATAATGATTTTCATTAATCCATATCATCGGTGGGCTTATCAATTAACCCTTCATTAGGCTCATATAAACAATTTATCAACTAGCCCATTTAGTAGTTTAGTGACTTTGGCCCATTTTAGCCCAATTTATCGAAAACAGAGTATTTTCGCCCATTTAATCGAACTAGAGTATTATCGCCCATTTTATCGAACTAGAGTATTATCGGCCCATTTTATCGAACTAGAGTATTATCGGCCTTTATTTTCTCGGTTTTAACCGTTTTCATGCATTTACTCAAAAATATGAGTTACTACGTATTTTTCTCCCGTTTTTACTATTTTACGATTTTATCACGTAACTTACAACTTGATGTCCAACCCGAAAATGAGTGTGAAGTTACACACCTGGTTATGGAGAGAACTAAACTTTCCCGCTCTTCAACACCTATACGTATTGTGTTAATTAAAACACTATAATCTATAATAAAACCGATCTAACTATAGCGATCTAGAAATTTACCCTCGGATTTTCGTAAGACTTCTACTTGCGATTTCTCTCCGATTGATGGTTCGCTAACCGAATCGAATCCACGAACAAATAATGGTTCGGGAGTACGAATGACTTCGAACAGTTGATTTTCCTCGGTTGAACGTCCACAACCCGGTGGGAAATCCCGGATTGCTGAAACAGTCCTTTGCTTGTACTTAGGGGGAATAACAGAACCTCCCTTCTTCCGAAGGCTAAACACCGCCCTTTTCTTCCCTATTTTGAATGTCTTCAAAGACAAAGGAAGGTTAATCCAATGATATCAAAATAATCCTAAGGTTTTAAAGATATGATTTCCTTACCACAAAATTGATTCCAACGTTTTGTCACCCACGACTTCTTGATTCCAAACTTCCGTTATCGCACTAAAGTATAACAAAATAAACGTTAAAAGAAGGAACGTTTATTTTGATCTAATAAAGCCTTCAAACCATCATCAATATTCGGCCATAACCACTATTAACTAATCGAAACGAAAAGGATTCTTACCTATTTCCACGTCGAAAAGATAGGATTTGAGAATAATATGGATCTAAGAAGAATTCGGCTATGAAGAAACAAAGAAAAAGAGAAAATAAAATCGGTTATAGGCACTTTAACATTCGCCATGAAAGTGTAGGTGGAGAGAATTTCGATTGAAAGAAATCAAATAGGAGAGAGATGGTGATGATGTTTTGGTTTCCAAATAGAATGGAAAAGAAAAGAAAGAAAAGATAAGTTTTGAGAGCAATGTATAGTCGGCAATGGGGAGAAGAAAAGAAAAGAATGGTCTCTTTAGGTATTGGTAAATTCGGCACAAAGAGAAAGGCACAAAATTGACACCAAAGTGTAAAACAAAAATGACCAATTTGACAAAAGAAACTAGGCTTACCAAGTGCACAATTTCGGCCAAGGAAAAGAGAGTTTGAGAGAATTTTCAAAACTTGCACAAACTAAACAAAATGACCAAAACCAAAGACTAAACTTCCTAGCCAAACTATCACCAAAATTCGGCTCCCCTAGCCATAATGCCGTCCATATGCTTGGTCTTTAGGCCAAGATATTGTTTCCTTAAACAACTCCTTGATTCATGCCTCATATCCTCACATTTTCCTTATTCTTTTGATACCCTTCCTTAAGTTCAAATTTTCCTTATTCCTTTGATATACTAACCAAAAATAACAAGTCAACACCTTCCATATATGCTCTTGGCCGACACTTGCTATACATGGGCAGAAAAATCAAAAATAAAATTCACCTAGATGCTATTTAGGGGATTCGAACCTTCACCCCCATGTACTAGCTCATGCGCCAACACCACTTGTCCAACTACTCATCTTATGCTACACATTGACACTTAAATTAATTTATGTGTCAATGCCACTTAGTCTATTTCCATAAATTCTCAAAATTAATATTATTCCTTCTAAAAAATTTTAAACCCTTCTTCAGGACTATACTAACCACGAAAATAAATCAGAAAATTTTACTTTCTAGAATAATTACTCAAAGCACACATAGAAAATAAATTACTCAAATTTTCAGGGTGTTACAACTCTACCCCCCTAAAAGAAAATTTCGTCCTCGAAATTTACCTGGCTGAAAAAGGTGAGGGTATTGTTGCCGAATTGCATCCTCAGCTCCCACGTAGCTTCCTCCACTCCGTGGTTACGCCACAACACTTTGACCAACGGCACAGTCTTCTTTCTTAGCACCTTCACGCCTCGGTCTAAGATTTCCCCTGGTTCCTCCTCAAAAGACAAATCCAAATTCAACTCCACTTCTTCTACCCGGTACTATGTGCGAAGGATCCGATCTATAACGCCTCAACATGGACACGTGGAAAACATTATGAATTTGGCTCAATTCGAGGTAACTCAATCGATAGGCCACTGGACCAACTCGTTTCACCACACGATATGGTCCAATGTATCTAGGACTCAACTTGCCCTTCTTCCCGATCTGAATATCTTCTTCCAAGGTGAGACCTTCAGAAGACTTGATCTCCTACGGCATACTCGATATCCTTACGCTTCAGATCCGCATACGACTTACGTCTATCCGGCTTCCTTTAACCGTGCGTTCGAATAACTTTCACTTTTTCTTCCGTTTCAGAAATCATCTCAGGTCCTAACAACTGCCGATCACCCAACTCAGTCCAGCAAATAGGAGAACGACACCTACGACCATACAATGCCTCGTAGGGTGCCATCTGAATGCTAGACTGGTAGCTGTTGTTGTTACGCAAATTCCGCTTAACGGTAGAAAATCCTCCCAACTACCTTTGAAGTCGATTACACATCCCCTTAACATGTCTTCCGTAATCGAATCACTCTCTCCGATCGACCATCGATCGAGGATGAAAAGCCGCACTAAAATTAAGCTTTGTACCCAAGGCTTCATGCAAAGCTTTCCAAAATCGAGATGTAAACCTAGGATCCCTATCCGATATAATCGATACAGGTACCCCATGCAACCTCACGATTTCGGATACATACAGCTTCGCCAACTTCTGCAACGAGTAGTCCGTACGCACTGGTAGAAAATGAGCAGTCTTCGTCAGACGATCAACAATTACCCAAACAGAATTTTTCTTAGTAGGTGTTAAAGGTAACCCACTAACAAAATCCATTGTTATCCGCTCCCATTTCCAAAGAGGAATCTTAATCGGTTGCAAAGACTGACGGCAATTGATGCTCCGCTTTCACTTGCCGACAAGTTAAGCATTTTCCCACAAATTTCAAATCTCACGTTTCAACCTGTGCCACCAATCTGTTTCACGAAGATCCCGATACATCTTATTTCCTCCGGTGCATAGCATAAGGGCTACTATGCGCCTCCCTCAAAATCATTTGCCTCAGATCCGAATCCTTAGGCATACTGAGACCCTTCCACGAAAAACACAATACACCTTTACGAATTTATTCCAAAATCCTCAATTTCACCATTTTCCACTTGCTGTGAAATAAAAGTCTCAACTTCTCATCTAAAATCTGTTTTTCCTTAATTTGTTCCAACCACATAGGCTTCACTTGAAATTCCGCTATCAAACTACCATCCTCATACAAACTCAAATGGGCAAACATAGCTCTCAAATCGAGATACCACCTTACGACTTAATGCGTCCGCCACTACATTAGCCTTTCCAGGATGATACTCAATAGAGAAATCATAGTCCTTTAACACTCCACCCATCTTCGTTGTCTCAAGTTTAACTCCTTCCGAGTAAGAAGATACTTAAGACTCTTGTGATCCGTATAGATGATAGACTTTTCACCATAGAGGTAATGCCTCCAAATCTTTAAGGCAAACACCACCTTTGCTAACTCCAAATCATGAGTAGGGTAGTTCACTTCATGCGGTCTCAATTGACGAAGCGTAAGCTACAACTTTCCCACTTTGCATCAATACGCAGCCTAAACCCGTATGTGACGCATCACAATAAATCGTAAACTCCTTCCCACCTCAAAGTTGAATCAATACCGCGCCTCCGTTAAAACCTTCTTGATCGCTTTCGAAACTTTCTTGCTTGCTTATCGGTCCATATAAACAACACTCCCTTCCGCAAAAGCTTAGTTAGAGGTGCAAAGCAATCAATGAGAACCCCTCAACAAAGCGCCTATAATATCCAGCCAAACCCAAGAAACTCGAATCTCTCGCTCACCGACTTGGTGGTTTCCAATCCAATACCGCCTCAATCTTCCGAGGATCCACCCTTATTCCTTTGGTGATACCACATGACCCAAGAAAGTCACTTCTCTTAACCAAAATTCACATTTACTGAATTTGGCATACAACTGATTATCTCAAGCACTTGCAATACAATCCGCAAATGCGAGTCATGTTCTTCTTCGCTCCTCGAATAAACCGTAATGTCATCTATGAATACCACCACAAACCGATCTAAGAATGGTTGAAAGACCCGGTTCATCATATCCATAAATGCGGTGGTGCATTGGTCAACCCAAACGGCATCACTAAAAACTCATAGTGTCCGTAACGGGTTTGGAACATTTGTCTTGTGAATATCCGCTTCTTTCACCTTAAGTGGTGGTAACCCGACCTTAAATCAATCTTGAGAAAGCAGAAGCTCCCTTCAATTGATCAAACAGTCGTCAATCCTCGGCAGAGGGTACCGATTCTTGATCGTCACCTTATTCAATTGCCTATAGTCAATACACATACGCATTGACCCATCCTTCTTCTTAACAAACAAAACCGGTGCTCCCACACGAGAGACACACTCGGTCGAATAAAACCACGATCTAGCGGTTCTTGAATTTGGGCTTTAAGCTCGACAACTCCTTCGGTGCCATTCTATAAGGAGCAATGGACACCGGAGCAGTTCGAGCAAAAGCTCAATACCAAATTCCACTTCCGATCCGGAGGTACACCGGGAAGTTCTTGGGGAAAAACATCGGGAACTCCTTCACCGTTCTCACATCTTCCACCAATGACTTTTTGGCATCTAAAGCACAAATAAATGCTAAAAATGCTCCGTATCCTTTTTCAGACTAACTTCTCCGCCTTCAACGCAGTAAATCATGTTTGCCAAGTAATTTCTCCGCCGCCTATCATAACTATCTCCTTATCCTCCACATTTCTTATCGACATACGCTTTTCAAAGACACCCAATTCGCGGTGCTTAACCAACCAATCCATGCCCGAGAATAATATCGAATTCGCCAAAAGGCGTTCCATCAAATTTGCCAGAATGTTTCTCCTTGAATTACTAAGGGCACGTCTCTAAACAATTTATTAACCAACACCGATCGTCCTAAGGGACTAATCACCCTCATCTCTTTATCGGAAATTTGAGTCTAATTTCAAGTTTCCGGTTATGGTGCTAGCAATGTACGAATGAGTAGAACCAATATCTATCAAGGCAATAACGGGTACATCGAGAAATGAAGAACGCATCAGTTATCACATCAGTGCATTGCCATCCTCACGACGTCGACCGCATACACCAATCACGGGTTGTCTTGCATCCGCGTTGCCCCTAGGACCATTGCCTCGACCCGCGCACCTTGACCACGCCCGGCCCCATTACCACCACGACACTGGTCCCGACCTCTCGGTGGTTGCTGAACTCCTCTCTGCCGGTGGTACATCAAGAGTACGAACTTCTTGAGTTGTATCCATACGCCGAGGGCAACTCCTATATTGATGCTCCGTCGATCCACATTTATAGCAAGCACCCGTTTTCCTCCAACATTCTCCGGAATGTCTTTTTCCACATTCAAGACAATCCCGACTGACGATTAATGACTCATCTGGTGCTCTTCCTTGAGCTGGTTCCTCATTCGGGGCCTCTTCAGAATCTTCTCGAAGAACCCGAATGCTTGAGATCTTTCTTGCCTCGAATTTGCTCCCGATTTTGACGTTCGGAGTTCTTAGCCTCTTCGGCTATCTTGGCCTTCTCCACAAGAGCGGCAAAAGTTCTAACTTGTTGTTGGGCTATCGGAACCCGCAACTCGTCTTTCAAACCGCCCCTCGAAGCGCACACAACGCTCATGATCCGTTGCCACTATCGTTCGAGCATAGCGACTCAAACGTAAGAACTCACCTCATATGTCGCCACCGTCTTATTTCCTTGCACGAGTTCAAGAATTCCTTCCTTCGGGCATCCACATAGCTTGTTCCCACATATTTCCCTTGAAAGGAAGCCTTAAAGAACTCCCAATTAACCAAAGCAAGATCGGTGCCATCTCGGATAGTAAGCCACCATTGGTAAGCTTCGTCTCTCAACAAAGATACCGCTCCTCTTAACTTTTGTTCCACAAGTGCACTCAAGATCGTCCATAATTCGCCTCTCGCCTCAAGCCAATATTCAGCGACATTGGGAGCTACACGAGAGACACCTCTCGAAAACCTCGGGCCCACTGGATTTGGGTCGCCCGATATCGAACCACGAGCGGTTGGTCCATTCTGGATCCGGCGACCCTTTCAAGTACTCGCAGCATTGCTCGTGTCACAAAGCATTATCCTCTTCCATATGGTCGTGCGATCCGTCTCACTCTCGAGTGACGCAGTGCATCCATTTCCGACATATGACCCGGCACATCGATTGCGCCCTAACACCTCGTCCTCTACCACGGCCACGCCTACCGCATCCACGACCACGTCCTCTAGTGCTCATGGCGACTAATTGGATTTAACTGATTTAAGAGTTTTATGAATCGAATAATATTTCAATTGTTTATTAACGATATCTTATGATATGAAAGAGATAGAGTGTTTTCGCATCAATATCCTATTGTCTCAATCTCTACGGTTTTAACACCTAAAACTAGAAGTTCTAGAGTGTTTCTTATAATCATATCACAATGATAATAAACATACAAGATATCTGAGATACTTACTTGACTTGGCGCGGGATGTTCATGGTGCCATACTACCTTTAATCAAAACTCTAGAAATTATTTTCAAACAAATTTCTTTATTGAACCCAAACCACAGTAGAGTTTTGAAACAAAAGCTCGATACCACTAAATGTAACACCCCAAACCCGGTCTATGCGTTTAGACAAGATTTGGTTTGTCACACCAATCATACATTCGTTTATTTTCATATGGTTAAAATAAAATAGTGCTACAAAAACTTTTTTGAAAATCGAGTTTAATAAGAAGTTAATACAAGGATTTGAAATTTGTAGCTTAAGAATAATACTTGTTTGAAAACTTATCGTCAAGATAAAAATGTCAAAATCTTAAGATGGTTTAAAAGAACTTTGAAAGAATTTTAAATAATTAAAGTGTCCGTAAATTTTGTTATAAAACCAATGTTCTTAAGAAAACTTAACATATTTAAGATAAAACCATATTAAAAGTTTAGAAATAAAATTTAAACCATCCACACAATAAAATCCATAAAAACATATAAGAGGCCTTATTACATAAAACCCATAATGTATATTTAAGATAATAATCTAAATAAAGTCATAGTTTAATAAAAACCCAAGTTTGTAGTATGGCCTCCACCAAGTCATCTCGGCCCAAGTCCACGTCAATTTCCATTACCCGAAATGGTTAATAAAATTGGGTGAGTTACAAAGAACTCGATGTGCAACTCACTTACCACCATTTTTAGGCCGGATCGTCAAGATATCATGTCGGGCTTGAGCCCATTAATGATTTCAACCATACATTGTAAAGTAACATAATTTAAAGAAAAGAATGCATGAAATATGAATTTCCCAAACCAACCTAGTATCCATCCGCTAACACCCCGTACCAACCAACACACTGTGGGGATCAAGTCAACCCACCCCGCCAAACACACCAATCATGGGCTTAAAGCCCTTAAATAATTTTGTAGTGCACTCACCGAACTAGATTGTGACATTGTCACCGAACTAGAGGCATTTAGCCGAATTTGTGGCAGAGCCACCGAACTAGAGGCAATGAGCCATATTGTGGCAACTGGCCATTCTTCTCTTCATATAACCCACCCCATGCAATCATGCGTATATAACAAATATAATCATATAATAGATTTTCATTAATCCATATCATCGGTGGGCTTATCAATTAACCCTTCATTAGGCTCATATAAACAATTTATCAACTAGCCCATTTAGTAGTTTAGTGACTTTGGCCCATTTTAGCCCAATTTATCGAAACAGAGTATTTTCGGCCCATTTAATCGAACTAGAGTATTATCGGCCCATTTTATCGAACTAGAGTATTATCGGCCCATTTTATCGAACTAGAGTATTATCGGCCCATTATTTTCGGTTTTAACCGTTTTCATGCATTTACTCAAAAATATGAGTTACTACGTATTTTTTTCCCGTTTTTACTATTTTACGATTTTATCACGTAACTTACAACTTGATGTCCAACCGAAAATGAGTGTGAAGTTACACACCTGGTTATGGAGAGAACTAAACTTTCCCGCTCTTCAACACCTATACGTATTGTGTTAATTAAAACACTATAATCTATAATAAAACCGATCTAACTATAGCGATCTAGAAATTTACCCTCGGATTTTCGTAAGACTTCTACTTGCGATTTCTCTCCGATTGATGGTTCGCTAACCGAATCGAATCCACGAACAAATAATGGTTCGGGAGTACGAACGACTTGAACAGCTTGATTTTCCTCGGTTGAACGTCCACAACCCGGTGGGAAATCCCGGATTTCAAACAGTCCTTTGCTTGTACTTAGGGGAATAATGAACCTCCTTCTTCCGAAGGCTAAACACCGCCCTTTTCTTCCCTATTTTGAATGTCTTCAAAGACGAAGGAAGGTTAATCCAATGATATCAAAATAATCCTAAGGTTTTAAAGATATGATTTCCTTACCACAAAATTGATTCCAACGTTTTGTCACCCACGACTTCTTGATTCCAAACTTCCGTTATCGCACTAAAGTATAACAAAATAAACGTTAAAAGAAGGAACGTTTATTTTGATCTAATAAAGCCTTCAAACCATCATCAATATTCGCCATAACCACTATTAACTAATCGAAACGAAAAGGATTCTTACCTATTTCCACGTCGAAAAGATAGGATTTGAGAATAATATGGATCTAAGAAGAATTCGGCTATGAAGAAACAAAGAAAAGAGAAAATAAAATCGGTTATAGGCACTTTAACATTCGGCCATGAAAGTGTAGGTGGAGAGAATTTCGATTGAAAGAAATCAAATAGGAGAGAGATGGTGATGATGTTTCGGTTTCCAAATAGAATGGAAAAGAAAAGAAAGAAAAAGATAAGTTTTGAGAGCAATGTATAGTCGGCAATGGGGAGAAGAAAAGAAAAGAATGGTCTCTTTAGGTATTGGTAAATTCGGCACAAAGAGAAAGGCACAAAATTGACACCAAAGTGTAAAACAAAAATGACCAATTTGACAAAAGAAACTAGGCTTACCAAGTGCACAATTTCGGCCAAGGAAAAGAGAGTTTGAGAGAATTTTCAAAACTTGCACAAACTAAACAAAATGACCAAAACCAAAGACTAAACTTCCTAGCCAAACTATCACCAAAATTCGGCTCCCCCCCTAGCCATAATGCCGTCCATATGCTTGGTCTTTAGGCCAAGATATTGTTTCCTTAAACAACTCCTTGATTCATGCCTCATATCCTCACATTTTCCTTATTCTTTTGATACCCTTCCTTAAGTTCAAATTTTCCTTATTCCTTTGATATACTAACCAAAAATAACAAGTCAACACCTTCCATATATGCTCTTGGCGACACTTGCTATATATGGGCGGAAAAATCAAAAATAAAATTCACCTAGATGCTATTTAGGGATTCGAACCTTCACCCCATGTACTAGCTCATGCGCCAACACCACTTGTCCAACTACTCATCTTATGCTACACATTGACACTTAAATTAATTTATGTGTCAATGCCACTTAGTCTATTTCCATAAATTCTCAAAATTAATATTATTCCTTCTAAAAAAATTTTAAACCCTTCTTCAGGACTATACTAACCACGAAAATAAATCAGAAAATTTTACTTTCTAGAATAATTACTCAAAGCACACATAGAAAATAAATTACTCAAATTTTCAGGGTGTTACATCAGATTTCTATCATGTACATGGATGGATTAGCCTACTGCTTAACTCACTCAACAGTGAAAGAAACTAGTTACAGACACTTTCTAGATTACTCTCATATTTGTTAACTCTTGAAACTGCAAGTATCAAAGAACATTTCACTAATTCTGAATATATACATAGTTTAAAATATAAAATCCAATATGAATAAGACAAGGTGAGTGTGTTTGTAACGAGACATTAAAGGTTATCATAATTTAATGCATAAAATGACATGACCTTATCCTAAAACCAATAGTAACAAATCAATATGTAAAATATATTTACTTTCAAATAATGAAGAGTTAAAATAAGGCATCAAACAGTTATTAATTCATGTATCTAAAAGCTTTGCTACGCAATACTCTATCCCCCAGCAGATGCCCTTCTATGTTACTTGGATTTGGGAGCAAATGTCATCTACCACTTAAGATGGTCATGTAAGTGAGGCACCAAATAAAATTGACAAAATCCTCAGCTGGACACCTAAGATGGTCATGTACAGAAAAGTAGTGACTTAAGCACTACCTAAATTAACAATGAAAGTGGCACCAACTTTGATACGGAGATAGCTGCTCCTACTACCACTCCATTACATTATATTATCATTGTATTCACTAATGAACTTAGTTCCATATGGGCAAAACCTTCCATTAGAATTAACATTATCCAAACAAAGCAGCAGAGTTGAAAGAAGTGCTTTATGTGTAAAACATCACTAGCCAGGAGTGAATGTGGTGACTAAATTATAGAAATTAAAGGGACAGTTACATTACAACACTGCAAAATAATAACTGAAAAAAAGAAGGCACGATAACTGAAAGACAATGCATACCTCTATATTCCCATGTAAAGAGGTAATAACAAAGTTGATATTGAACTAATTGACCCCTCTGAAAAAATTGGAGCAATTTATTACCTATTAATTTTGAAACTAAGTAACTAAGGAAAATTAAGTATTAACCACTAAAATTAACATTTTCCATCAATTTACATAATTTTGATTGATATAATAACAAATTAAACCCTTAACATTTGCATATTCTAAAGACCAATATGTACGGTACTTCATTGTAAACTAGTTTAATATAGGTTTTAGATGTTGATTAAAAAAAACTTAATACAAATTGAACTAGAACCACCAATACTCACCGAATACTATATTGTCGATCGGTAGCATTGGTGAGATATGATAATTTGTGTATTTATAGATATTTTTATAAATCCCTAACATATAATGATTGTGTTTATTGTAAAATATAATAATTAAAATTTTTGTAAGTTCGTACTTTATTCTATATTTCTTTCACAAAATAATTATATTATATTATATTTTCAGTATATTTCATATAATATTCTATTTGCATTAGTTTCAAATCATAAATCATGATTAAGGCGAACCAAGTTACGTAAAAGAAAGAGATAAAAAGTATTAATCATGTTGCATTAATATGCAGAGGTTTCTATATTTATATAAGAAAGATGCCGTCACATATTATCAAAATATACATTAACTTCGACACCTAGTGAGTTTTGAACAGCCACGATTCCAAGGATTAACAGCTTCTTGGAGAAGGCGACGGTAGGAAACAAGATCGGAGACCTCTGGATGGTGGATTGTCATAGCTGCATCGATTTGGATCACCTCTTCCATCACCACTATGCCAATTAGAGCCAAACAAATTAACCATGTTTTCATGTTTGAGACTCCCATGATTGGTCTTTGGTTTCATTGGAATAATTTTGATATCACCTATTTATAGGGTTTTGGAATAATACCCTATTTTAGAAATTACGTCAAATTAGGTGATATTGTTTTGATTTTTTCTTTTTTTTCTTTCTTGTTGTTTAAATTGTAAAATCTGTTAATTTTTCTATTATAAAAGAAATACATTTTATAAATTGAACCCGGTAATCTAAGGTTTTTTTTTCTCAATTAGTCGAATATTATGGAATGTGTTTGTGCGTGCACGTGTGTGTGTGTGTTTTGGCAAAAAGAAAGATAGTTGAGGTCTAATCTCAATATGATACAATCTCAATTTGACTATATCTTTCCTATGTTACTGAGTTGCATATCATTCAATAAGAAACAAAATCTATCATACGGTGAATCAACAATGTAAGCAGAGTCTCATTATTCCATATATAATATACAAATATGTTGTAGTGTACTTTCAAGTAAATAGTTTAGTATGAATTGTTTTTTGTTTATATATAAAATCATATTTATATTTTTTTATTATTACCTCTACCTTCATATATAATTAGTTTTTAATGCTAGATGTGAAGCAAGTGATTTTAGGCATTGTTGAATATTATTAAAAAAAAGATAGCATATTAAAGCATTTATAAAATATTCATTGAGGAATATAGTTTTACTTCATCTAATTAATACAAAGTAGCATTGCTCAAAATAATAAGTAATTAACTTAACTAAAATAAGTAAATTATTTAAATAATTCAAATATAGTACTAATAAAATATTTATAATATTTATTGAAGTTGTAATAGGCCCATTTTGCCCAGCCCATTAACCAATTTTAAAACCAAAAAATAAAACATAAAATAAAATAAACCAAAATTAAAGTCCATGTCCATTACAAATTTAAAACCCAAATAAGCCTACCCAATTGCACTAAACCCAAACCTGAACTAAACCCAATGGTTTAACCCCGAAACAGGCCCAACAACCCAATCCCAGAACCGGCCCAAATGACCCAAACAGAATGTGGATCTCAGAAACCCTAGGGGTTTCCAGAACCCTAACAGCGCCGCGCGCGTGCCTCCACGTGCGCCACCTCGCACGCCTCCACAGCCTCCGTACCTCCAGCAAGCCTTCGTACGCCTCACGTCGAGTGCCACGTCGCCTCCGTACCTGCAAATCGGACAAAAGACGACATCAAATAGGAGAATAACAGAAAAGAGAAAATGATTGCATTTTTGGGATTTTCTTTTTGGATTTTTCGGCTTTGTAAAGCAAAATGCAAATCAATGTAAGGGGTTACATTTTTTACGAATATAGAAAATAAAAATATGAAATCAGCAAGGTTCTAGTATTTTTCTTTTCTTTACATTTTTAAAGTTTTTTTTCATCATCGAAACTGTTATTGCATGCATATATAAATATTTTTATATTTTTTTCAAACTATACATATAAGCATTAAACTACAAAAAAATATATACAAAAAAAGAGAGAGAGAGAAACTCACTTTTCTGGAGGTCCGGCCACCATGTACGGTGGCCGATGGCGGCGATTCACGGCAGCGATTGTGAAACACCCCAAACCCGGTCTATGCGTTAAAACCAGATTTGACATGTCACACGGAATGAATGTACATCTAGTCCTTTAAAGATTTAAAGAAAATCTGATTTTAAAAAAAAATTCTTGACGTGGAGTTTATTGAAAACTAAGGTTGATTGATAAATCAAACAATTTGTGACGTAAGAATTTATAAATTGAAACTTATAAAAATTAAATTAATAATTTGAGAAGATTTAAGAGAGTTTGAAAATAATTTTGGAAAAAAATTTGAAGAACATTGTTAACCGAAAATTTTCCGAGTTAAAATATCTAAGAATGAAACCCATTTTTTTTAAAATGTTCATTTGAGAAAAACATTTATTTCAATTTTTAGAAAAATCCCACTTAAAGTATTCAAGCAAATTATAAAATCCATCAGAAGTAAAACAACATTAAAATTTATCCAGAGGCCTTGTTACAACTTAACTTAAAATAGCAAGATAATAAAAAGTACTTAAAAGAAATCCAAAATTTAAATAACCCTTTATTCGTAGTATGGCCTCCACCGAGTCGCCCATGACCCAAGTCTCCGTCATCGATCATTACACGAGAAGGGTAAGGAAAGCAGGTGAGTTACTTAGAACTCGGTGTGTAAACCACTTACCATGTCCATGGGCCAAAAATCCAATTAAGCATATGTTGGGCCAAAGCCCATTTACAAATATAACATAATAATATGTATAAAATGAATGTGATATGCAATTCCCAAACCAAACCTAATTTCCATCCGCTACACACCACCCCGTACCAACCAAAGACACACTGTGGGGGAGCTTTAGTCACCCACCCCGCCAACACACCAAAATAGGCATTGAGTCGTTTATCAATTTGTGGACAAGCCACCAGATTTACAGAGTTTATATGGCATTGCCATTTTGAGATTTGTGGCGAGCCACAGAATTTTGTAGCAAAGCTACGAACTTCTCTTCGTCAAATATCCCAACCCATGCAAATCATGTACATAATATGCATATTCATTTACAACCATCCATTCATATAATTGTTACAAACATATGGCCCATTATAAAAAATTTCACAATCTGGCCCATATCACATTTTGGCCCATATAGCACATATCACACTTGGCCCATATATCAAATATCACATTTGGCCCATATAGTCACTTTTATCGATTTGGCCCATTGAGGGAAGTTTCGAAATTTTCGCAGTCTTAATACCGATTTCATAGACTTTACCAATATAATGATAAAAATGCCATTTTACCCGATTTCACTAACATGTGATTTAATCAAGTGATTTAATACGATATAATTATCTAACCCATGAAATACGGTGTGAGATTACACACCTGATTACGGTAAGCACTACACTTTCCTGATCGTCGACACCTAAAAATATTTCAACTCTCGATTAGACAATGAACGCGACATAGTAAATTTACTCTAAGATAAACGATCTAAGTGTTTTTACCCTCGGAATTGCGAACAACTACGATTTGTCGGTTCTCCCCGGTTGACGGTCCACAACCCAGTGGATAATCCCGAATCGCTAATGCCTCACAATTGCGAACAACCTCGAATAGTTTCTTCTCACTGAATGAGGGTCCACAACCCGGTGGAAAGTCTCGAATCACCGAAACAACCCTTCGTTTGAATTTAGGAGTAGGGATCGCTAACCCGCTCCTTTTTCGATCACCAATCACTACCTCTTTTGATTCGATATTGCTTGCCTCCATTGAAAACAAATATTAGTCCAAACTAATATTACGTTGTTATGAATGATAGATCTTAGAAGTGAGGTCGGCTTACCACAAAAATCCGTATCATCGTAAGATAATAATTCGAGCGATTACGTACCTAAAACATATAGTCGATAAATTATCCTTCAATCCGATTAATAACCAAGGGAGTTATTGAAAAAGACTATGAGAAAGCTTCCTTACCTTGAACAATGAGATTCCCGTTTCTCACGATCTTCCTATTGCTATGGTCGATTAAACGATGTAGAAATAATCGACACTCCACTGTACCACTACAAGAAGAAAGGGTTTCGTTTGAAAGAGAAAAGATGATGATTTCGATCAAAAAGACCCTTCCGAGCCAACATATGAATTTCAACAATAGAGGAAAAATAAAAGAATTGAAAAGAGTGTTCTTACCGATTGTTCAAAGATAACCACTCGAATGAAAAAGAGAGTTAAATGGAAGGAAGGAAGATTCGGCTATAATGAAAATATTGGAGAGGATGATGGTAAATAACATTCGGCCATGGTGAAATATTAAAGAGGGAGTGATGTTTGAGAGTTTTTGCAAGAAGAAAAGAAGAAGAAAATAGGGTGTTTATGTTTCAGTTTTTCAAGAATGAAAGATGAACAAAGAAAAAGTCTTGAGGCTAGTGTGCATTCGGCAAGAGAAGAAAAGAAAAGAAAAGAAAAATGCCCTTCAAGATTGTATGGTTTCGGCACAAGAGGAAAAGATTTTGGAGAGAATGAAAGATAATACCGAAATGGTCAAAATGAAATGGCCAAAACAAAACACAAATTTTACCTATTGCTCAAGACACATTCGGCTAGGGAGAAAAGTTTTAGAGAGGAAAACTATTGATACACCAAAATGCCAAAATGAGAAATGACCAAAACTAGCACCTACCTTACCAAATGCTAACATAAAATTCGGCCATCCCCCCTAGCCCAAAAATCGTCCAAGTGCATGGCCAAATGGTCAAAGTTTGGTCACCCAAACTTTCCAAAACATCTCCCTTGGAATAAGCCTTATGTTCCCCCTACATGCCTTTTCCAATTGATTCCTTTCCCTAAGTTCAATCTTGCCTTTTCTCTTAGCCATCTTGCCAGAAAAATAAAAGTCCAACTTACCATAATTAGTTCTTGGCCGACACTATAAGGAAGGAAAGCAAAAAAAATAAAAATCACAAATGCACATAAAAGGATTCGAACTCCTTCCCTCTAGGTAATACATATGGCGCCATCTCCCCTTTACTAATTGCTCGCTTATGCTAGCTTTTTACCACTTTATTACCTTAAGCTTTAAGGTCACTTATTCCATTTCCTTAAAGTACTAAATGCCAAAAATTATTCCAAATCCAAATAAATCCCGAGCCTTCTCCGGACTATCTAAACACACACATTGGATAGTTTAACTAGCTAACCACCAAAATAATGCAACATGTAAAAATTCAATTTTTCGGATGTTACAATTCTACCCCCTTAAAGAAAATTTTGTCTTCAAAATTTACCTGGTTAAAAGAGGTGAGGATATTGCTGTCGAATTGCGTCCTCAGGCTCCCACGTAGCTTCCTCCGCTCCGTGATTATGCCATAGAACCTTAACTAACGGTACTGACTTCTTTCTCAGCACCTTTACATCACGATCTAAAATTTTCACTGGCTCTTCCTCGAATGACAAGTCAGGCCTTAAGTCAACTTCCTCTACCGGTACTATGTGAGAGGGATCCGATCGATAACGCCTCAACATTGAGACATGGAAAACACTATGAATCTGACTCAACTCCGGAGGTAATTCAAGCTGATAAGCCACTGGTCCTACATGCTTCAACACACGGTACGGTCCGATGAACCTAGGGCTCAACTTGCCCTTCCTTCCAAATCTAAAGATCTTCTTCCAAGGTGAGACCTTTAGAAAGACCTGATCTCCCACCGCAAACTCAATATCCTTACGCTTCAGATCCGCATATGACTTTTGTCTATCCGAAGCTTCTTTTAACCGTGCTCGAATCACCTTTACTTTTTCTTCCGTCTCTGATATCAATTCAGGACCCAAAAACTGCCGTTCCCCCAATTCAGTCCAACAAGTAGGGGTACGACACCTACGACCATACAATGCTTTATAGGGTGCCATTTGGATACTAGATTGATAGCTATTGTTATACGTAAACTCTGCCAATGGTAGAAAATCCTCCCAACTACCTCTTAAGTCAATTACACAACCCCTTAACATGTCTTCTAAAATCTAGATTACTCTTTCCGACTGACCATTTTACTGGGGATGAAAAGTCGTGCTAAAATTTAACTTTGTTCCCAAAGCCTCATGTAAAGCTTTCCAAAACCGTGATGTAAACCTAGGGTCCCTGTCCGATATAATAGACACTGGTACCCCATGCAACCTCACGATCTCTGATACATACAACTTAGCCAACTTTTGCAGTGAGTAATCCGTACGAACAGGTAGAAAATGGGCAGTCTTCGTCAATCGATCCACTATTACCCAGACGGAATCCCTCTTAGTAGGTGATAAGGGTAACCCACTAACAAAGTTCATCGTTATCTGTTCCCATTTCCATAATGGAATTTTTACTGGTTGCAACAATCCCGATGGTAATTGGTGTTCCGCCTTCACTTGCTGACATGTCAAGCACTTACTCACATATTCAGTAACTTCCCGTTTTAACCCTGGCCACCAATACTGCTCACGGAGGTCTCGATACATTTTATTTCCCCCGGGGTGCATAGCATAAGGGCTACTATGCACCTCTCGCAGAATCATTTGTCTAAATTCTGAATCTTTGGGCATACAAATTCTTCCGTGGAAACACAATACTCCATCATTATTCATTTCGAAATCCCCTTTTACACCACTTTCCACTTGCTGAAGTAAGGAACCCAACTTTTCATCTGATAACTGCTTTTCCTTAATCTGACCTAACCACATAGGCTTCACCTGAAGTTCGGCTAGCAGACTACCATCTTCATACAAGCTGAGATGAGCAAACATCACTCTCAAATCCGATAACACCTTACGACTCAGCGCGTGCGCCACCACGTTAGTTAGCCTTCCGGGATGATACTCGATTGAGAAGTCGTAATCCTTCAACGATGCTATCCACCTCCATTTGTCTTAAGTTCAACTCCTTTTGGGTAAGGAGGTACTTTAGACTCTTATGATCCGTATAAATGATCGACTTCTCCTTTGTAGAGATAGTGCCTCCAAATCTTCAAAGCAAAAACCACCGCGACCAACTCCAAATCATGAGTAGGATAATTGACTTCGTGCGGCCTTAATCGACGAGATGTATAAGCTACCACTTTCCCACCTTGCATCAATACACATCCTAAGCCCGTGTGTGACGATCGCGATGAGACAATAAACTCTTTTCCGACTTCAGGTTGAATCAAAACCGCGCGCTTCAGTCGGAATCTTCTTCAATTTCTCAAAGCTCTCTTGCTGCTTTGATCGACCACACAAATGGTACTCCCTTGCACAAAAGCTTAGTTAGGGAGTGCAAAGCAATCAACGAAAAACCCTCAACAAAGCGTCTATAATAACCAGCCAACCCTAGGAAACTCGAATCTCACCCACCGACTTCGGTGGTTTCCAATCCAACACTGACCTCTACCTTCCGAGGATCAACTCGATTCCTTGGTGACACAACATGTCCCAAGAAAGTCACTTCTTTTAGCCAAAATTCACACTTACCGAATTTGGCATAAAGTCGCTTTTCCTCAATATTTGCAATACTATTCACAGATGTGAATCATGTTCTTCTTCATTCTTCGAGTATACCAAGATGTCATCTATGAACACCACCACAAACCGGTCTAAGTAGGGTTGGAAGACCCGGTTCATCATGTCCATAAATGCAGCTGGTGCATTGGTCAACCCAAACGGCATCACCAAGAACTCGTAGTGTCCATAACGAGTTCGGAACGCTGTCTTATGAATATCTGCCTCTTTGACCTTAAGCTGGTGATAACCCGATCTCAAATCTATTTTTGAGAAAACTGAAGCTCCTCGTAGTTGGTCGAACAGGTCATCCATTCTCGGCAACGGATACCTATTCTTGATCGTCAACTTATTCAACTGCCTATAATCGATGCACATACGCATCGACCCATCCTTCTTGTTGACGAACAAGACCGGTGCTCCCCACGGTGACACACTCGGTCGAATAAATCCCCGATCCAACAACTCCTAAATTTGAGCTTTAAGCTCCGCTAACTCCTTTGGCGCCATCCTATAAGGAGCAATGGACACCGGAGCCGTTCTGGGTAAAAGCTCAATGCCAAACTCTACTTCTCGGTCTGGAAGTAAACCCGAAAGTTCTTCGGGAAAGATGTCCAAAAACTCCTTCACCGTTCTAACACCTTTTACTAATACTTCCTTGGCATCCAATGCGCTAATGAAGGCTAGGAAGGCTCCACACCCTTTTCGCACCAACTTTTCTGCCTTTAAAGCAGATACCACATTCGATAGATAATTTCTCCTTTCACCTATCATCACCACTTCTTTATCTTACAAAGTTCTTATCGTCATCCGCTTTGCAGGACAATCCAAGTTCGCACAGTGTTTCACCAACCAGTCCATGCCCAAAATAAGGTCGAACTCACTGAAAGGCAATTCCATCAAATTCGACAAAAAATATTTCTCCCTGAATTTCTAAGGGCACGTCTCTAAACAATCTATTCACCATCACAGACTGTCTTAATGGACTAATTACTGTCATCTCTATATCATAAATCTCAGATCTAATGTTCAAGTTTTCAGATATAGCACTAGCAACATACGAATGGGTAGATTCGATATCTATCAAAGCAGTAATAGGTACATCAGAGGTGAAGAACGTACCGGTTATCACATCAGGTGCATCGCCATCCTCTCGGCGTCTGACCGCATAAACCAACCCCGATCGCCTCGCCTCCGCATTACCCCCAAGCCATTACCTCTACCCGGTGCACCTTGACCTCAACTGCGCTATTACCACCTCGACACGGTCCACGGCCCCCTCGGTGGGCTCTTTGGCGCCTCTAGGTGGTGTGCGTCATGGTTTCGACTTCTGAGTCGGAGCGATCCGTCGAGGACAATTCTTAAGCCGATGGTCCTTAGAACCACATTTGAAACAACCACCGGTTCTCTTCAAAGCATTCACTGTGGTGTCGTCTTCCTGATCGGCACATGGTTGTATCGATTGGTAGCGATGAGGTGCTCTAGCTTGAGCTGGCTCATCATTCCTGGGCCTCTTCTGAAACCTTTTTACAGGACCCGCGTACTTAAAGTCCCTCTTACTCTTGCCTCTATCTTTTTCTCAGTTTCGCCGCTCCGAGTGCTTAGCCTCTTCGGCTATCTTTGCTTTCTCCACCAGTGTGGCAAAATTCCTTTCTTGTTGTGGGGATATCAGTACCCGCAATTCATCACTCAACCCATCCTCAAAACGCACGCAACGTTCATAGTCAGTTGGCACAATACCTCGGGCATAACGGCTTAGACACAGAAATTCCGCTTCGTAAGCTACCACGGTCTTACTTCCTTGAACAAAATTAAGGAATTCCTTCCTTCGGGCGTCCACATAGCTAGCCCCAACATACTTTCCTTGAAATGATGTTTTGAAGAAATCCCAAGTAACACGATCGGCCTGAATGCCCTCCCGAACAGTAAGCCACCATTGATATGCTTCGTCTCTCAACAAAGACACAGCTCCTCTCAGTTTCTGCTCGGTGGTGCACTCTAAATCATCCATAATCCGTTCCACTACCTCGAGCCAATATTCCGCTACATTTGGGGCTACACCCGAGACACCCCTAAAAACCTCAGCACCGCTCGATCTAAGTCGTTTCGAAATTGATCCACGAGCTGCTGGCCTAGTTCTAACCCCAGCAACCCTTTCCAAGACTCGTAACATTGCTTGGGATAGAGCAATGTTTTCTCTCATACGGTTTTGTGACCCAGCCTCAGTCACAGGGGACGCAGGTGCATCCATTTCCGGCATATGTCCCGATGCTTCAGACGCAACCCTAGCACCTCGGCCTCTACCACGGCCACGTCTACCACGTCCACGTCCTCTAGCACTCATATTGACTATTTCGATTCAATTTGATTACAAGTTTTATGAATCAGTATACTATTTCTGTGTTTATTAACGATATTTTATGAGATATAAGAAGTAGAGTCGTTTTCGTAAACGTATCCTATAGTCTCAATCTCTACAGTTTCAACACCTAAAACTAAAAGTTCTAGAGTGTTCCTATAGTCATATCATAACAATCATAATCATACAATAACATACTTACTTGACTTGGTGCCGGATACTCGTGGTGCCATACTACCTTTAAAACATTCGTTCTATGATTCAAACAGTTTTGAACAATAAATGTTTTTGAACCCAAACCACAACCGAGCTTTGAACTGGGCTTTGATACCATAAAACAAAACACCCCAAACCCGGTCTATGCGTTAAGACCAGATTTGACATGTCACACGGAATGAATGTACATCTAGTCCTTTAAAGATTTAAAAAAATCTGATTTTAAAAAAAATTCTTGACGTGGAGTTTATTGAAAACTAAGGTTGATTGATAAATCAAACAATTTGTGACGTAAGAATTTATAAATTGAAACTTAGAAAAATTAAATTAATAATTTGAGAAGATTTAAGAGAGTTTGAAAATAATTTTGGAAAAAAAATTTGAAGAAGATTGTTAACCGAAAATTTTCCGAGTTAAAATATTTAAGAATGAAACCTTTTTTTTTACATGTTCATTTGAGAAAAACACTTATTTCAATTTTTAGAAAAATCCCACTTAAAGTATTCAAGGAAATTATAAAATCCATCAGAAGTAAAACAACATTAAAATTTATCCAGAGGCCTTGTTACAACTTAACTTAAAATAGCAAGATAATAAAAAGTACTTAAAAGAAATCCAAAATTTAAATAACCCTTTATTCGTAGTATGGCCTCCATCGAGTCGCCCATGACCCAAGTCTCCGTCATCGATCATTACCAAGAGGGTAAGGAAAATGGGGTGAGTTACTTAGAACTTCGATTGTGTAAACCACTTACCATGTCCTTTGGGCCAAAAATCCAATTAAGCATATGTTGGGCCAAAGCCCATTTACAAATATAACATAATAATATGTATAAAATGAATGTGATATGCAATTCCCAAACCAAACCTAATTTCCATCCGCTACACACCACCCGTACCAACTAGCACACCTTTGGGGAACTTTAGTCACCCACCCCGCCAACACACCAAAATAGGCATTGAGCCATTTATCAATTTGTGGACAAGCCACTAGATTTACAGAGTTTATATGGCATTGCCATTTTTCAGATTTGTGGCAGAGCCACCAGACTTTTGTAGCAAAGCTACCAGAACTTCTCTTCGTCAAATATCCCAACCCATGCAAATCATGTACATAATATGCATATTCATTTACAACCATCCATTCATATAATTGTTACAAACATATGGCCCATTATAAAAAATTTCACAATCTGGCCCATATCACATTTTGGCCCATATAGCACATATCACACTTGGCCCATATATCAAATATCACATTTGGCCCATATAGTCACTTTTATCGATTTGGCCCATTGAGGGAAGTTTCAAAATTTTCACAGTCTTAATACCGACTTCATAGACTTTACCAATATAGTGATAAAAATGCCATTTTACCCGATTTCACTAACATATGATTTAATCAAGCGATTTAATACGATATAATTATCTAACCCATGAAATACGGTGTGAGATTATACACCTGATTACGGTAAGCACTACACTTTCCTGATCGTCGACACCTAAAAATATTTCAACTCTCGATTAGACAATGAACGCGACATAGTAAATTTACTTTAAGATAAACGATCTAAGTGTTTTTACCCTCGGAATCGCGATAAACTATAATTTGCTTAGAGTTTCTCCCGGTTGTGATCCACAACCAGTGGATAATCCCGAATCGCTGATGCCTCACAATTGCGAACAACCTCGAATAGTTGCTTCTCACCGGTGAGGGTCCACAACCCGGTGGAAAGTCTTGAATCACCGAAACAGCCCTTCATTTGAATTTAGGAGTAGGGATCGCTAACCCGCTCCTTTTTCGATCACCAATCACTACCCCTTTTGATTCGATATTGCTTGCCTCCATTGAAAACAAATATTATTCCAAACTAATACTACGTTGTTATGAATGATAGATCTTAGAAGTGAGGTCGGCTTACCAAAAAAATCTGTATGATCGCAAGATAATAATTCGAGCGATTACGTACCTAAAACATATAGTCGATAAATTATCCTTTAATCTGATTAATAACCAAGGGAGTTATTGAAAAAGACTATGAAAGAGCTTCCTTACCTTGAACAATGAGATTCCCGTTTCTCACGATCTTCCTATTGCTAAGGTCGATTAAACGATGTAAAAATAATCAGCACTCCACTGTACCACTACAAGAAGAAAGGGTTTCGTTTGAAAGAGAAAAGATGATGACTTCGATCAAAAAGACCCTTCCGAGCCAACATATGAATTTCGGCAATAGAGGAAAAATAAAAGAATTGAAAAGAGTGTTCTTACCGATTGTTCAAAGATAACCACTCGAATGAAAAAGAAAGTTAAATGGAAGGAAGGAAGATTCGGCTATAATGAAAATATTGGAGAGGATGATGGTCAATAACATTCGGCCATGGTGAAATATTAAAGAGGGAGTGATGTTTGAGAGTTTTTGCAAGAAGAAAAGAAGAAGAAAATAGGGTGTTTATGTTTCAGTTTTTCAAGAATGAAAGATGAACAAAGAAAAAGTCTTGAGGCTAGTGTGCATTCGGCAAGAGAAGAAAAGAAAAGAAAAGAAAAATTCCCTTCAAAATTGTAACACCCCAAACCCGGCCCAAACGCTACAATCGGATTTGGTATGTCACTTGAGTGATTTTACAAAAACATGTGGCACTTTTGAGAAAACAATTATCAGGTTTAGATAGTCATACCGAAAACTTAATAATTTATTAAGTTCATATAAGATATAAAGTTATATAATGCCGTGGTGAATTTTAAATAGAAACCGAAATTTCATACATGTCTTAGCTTAATTTAAACATAAAATTTAAATGCCCATAAATGAAAGCCCAACATGAATCCAAAACATAAATAATAGTCTAGTGGCCCGTGACCTTATTACAGCGAGATTTAAAACCCATTAAATAAAAATATAAAATAATAAATTAAAGCCTTTTTGCCGAATCCAAATGTTCTTTTGCATGGCCGCCTTGCTCTCTCTCTCGGCCGGTCCGATGCACTAAGTGCTACTGAAATTTGTTAAAAATAATAGGGTGAGTCGCGAGACTCGAGTGTGCAACCCTCGTGCACCATCGGTGGGCCTTAGCCCACGATCGAATATAGAACATAATATAAGAGATAACATACATGAAAACCCAACCCAATCCTAGGTTTCCATCCGCTACACACCACCCTTACCTGCCAATCACACCATTGGGGATTTCTACAATCAACCCACACCGCTACACACCATCGATGGCAGTCATGCTGCAGTTAGCTGCTCATTGTCAGAGTTGTGACAGAGTCACCAGGCTGAAATGGCAGAAGCCACCAGAAACAGAGATTGTGACAGAGTCACCAGGCTGAAATGGCATAAGCCACCAGAACATATCACTTCCCCTTTTTATCAATCACCCAACCCCGAGCATACATAGAAATCGACATGCAAAACATATCTTTTTAACAGAAACATTCACTGAAGAATGGCAGAAAACACTAACCTGATATTTATCCTTTACCCTTCTCGGGTTTTCAAACGTTATACCGGGATTTTGGCATTTAACAGAGTATAGCATATTTATACTTATATATATATATATACATAATAGCATTCAATCTAATGGTGTGAGAAGTTACACACCTGATTAGTGTCGATACCCTTGCTAAACCGATCTACAACTTTGCTCGAAAAGTCAAAAATATGTGACAATAGGGCCTCTCCTATAATCGGCCATGGTTAGTGTTTTACCGGATCTTACACACTAAAATCAATAGATTCCCTTACCTTGAAATCTCGAAAGTACCACGATTCAAGTTTTACCGAACTTATGACTTAGAGATCTACGCGATTGACTCCTCTTCAGATCCTAGAATGCCAAAAATAAGAGAGAAATAAGAGATTAGTTTCTAAATAGCCATTCGGCTAGGGACTTTGAAAAGCCAAAAAAAAAAAAACATTGAAATCCCGAAATCAACACTTACCTATTGCTTCCTTCAAAATTCAGCACAAACAAGCTCCACTAAAGAAGATTCAGCAACTTTAGGAGGTGAGATCTTAGTGATTTCGGCTTTTAGAAGAACAAAGAATTGGAAAAATAAAAGCAAGGAATGGGTAGAGAGATTCGCCAAAAGAAAAGAATAGCGGGGTTTTGGCAATTGAGACTTCAAGAGCTTTGATTTCATCTTTAAAAGAAAAGAGAGAAGAGCAAGAATGGAGTAGGAATTTTACAGAGAAAAGAGAAGAATAATGAGAACTTGCTAGCAATTTCGGCACATACACCTTAAGCCAAAACCGAATGCCCCTTTCTTTTCAAATTCTTCAAAGTTTCGGCTAGCATTAAACACTTAAAGATGGCTCCTATCTTTGATCTATTATCTCCTCAAAAATAGCCTTTATCTGCTTATTATCCATACAATAAAATCCCTAAAATTTAGCCTTGTGCCGTCCCCCCCCTTGCTCATTTAAATGCCGAATTTTAGCCCTAAAACTTGGGCTTCAAGCAACCATAATTTGGGCCTTCCTCATGCACAAGTGACGCCAACTCCTCTTCCTCCTAGTAGCACCATTTCCTCTGGGCCACAAGCCCAAAATGCTTATTAAACTACTAAAACTTCAATTTAAACCCCTAGAGTGTCTGGACAAAATATTTAAAACAAGGCCTCAGCCCAATTTGAGCCCCATTTGTACCTCAAACTCTCAAATTAATATTTTAAGCACACTAAATGTACAAGCCCATAAATTCAGGATGTTACAGTTCTACCCCTCTTAAAATAAATTTCGACCTCGAAATTTACCTGATCAAAAGAGATGCGGATACTGTTATTGCATAACATCCTCTAGCTCCCACATTGCCTCTTCTGCGCTGTGATTTTGCCACAAAACTTTGACCAAAGGGACGGACTTCCTTCTCAACACTTTTACGTCTCGATCCAAGATTTGCACTGGTTCCTCCTCAAAGGATAAATCTGGCCTTACTTCAATCTCTTCCACCGGCACCACATGTGATGGATCAGAATGATAACGTCTTAGCATCGAGACATGAAATACGTCATGTATCTGTTCCAACTCTGAAGGCAACTCCAAACGATAAGCCACTGGCCCCACACGTTCCAATACCCGATAAGGGCCAATAAATCGGGGACTTAGCTTACCCTTCCGTCCAAACCTCATTACCTTTTTCCATGTAGATACCTTCAAAAAGACTTGGTTTGCCACTGCAAATTCCACCTCCTTCTGCTTTAGATTCGCATAAGACTTCTGCCGATCAGACGCTTCCTTCAATCGAGCCCGTATTAACTTAACCTTCTCCTTCGTTTTCAAAACTAACTCTGGACCCAGCACCTGACGTTCACCCAACTCCGTCCAATAAGTGGGGGTACGACATTTCCTTCCATATAACGCTTCGTACGGCGCCATCTGAATACTAGCTTGATAACTATTATTGTATGCGAATTCAGCCAAGGGTAAACACTCCTCCCAACAACCCCTAAAATCGATGATGCAACCCCTTAGCATATCCTCCAAGATCTGAATTACCCTCTCAGACTGACCATCAGTCTGTGGGTGAAAAGCGGTACTAAAGTCTAACCTTGTTCCTATTGCTCGATGAAGAGCCTTTCGGAATCGTGGACGTGAACCTAGGGTCCCTATCCGATATGATCGATACGGTACACTATGTAGTCTCACAACCTCGGCCACGTACAACTTAGCCAACCTCGAGAGGATAGTCGACCGAACCAGTATAAAGTGAGCGGACTTCGTCAGCCAATCCACAACTACCCAAATTGAATCCTTCTTAGTGGGCGTAAGGGGTAGCCCACTAACAAAATCCATCGTGATTCTCTCCTATTTCCACTACAGAATCTTCACTGGTTGCAACAACCCCGAAGGCAACTGGTGTTCCACTTTCACCTATTGGCACGTCAAGCACTTACCCACGAATTTCGTTACCTCTCGCTTCAGACCTGGCCACCAAAATTGCTCTCGCAAATCTCGGTACATCTTAACCCCTCCAGGATGCATAGCGTAAGGGCTACTATGCGCCTCCTGAAGAATCATCTGCCTTAACTCCACCTCCTTTGGAATACAAACTCTTTTCCGAAAACACAGGACTCCATCACCATTTAAACTATAGTCCTCCACCTCACCATTCTGCACTTGACGGAGTCGAGCACTCAAAACATCATCTAACAGCTGCTTTTCCTTAATATGATTTGTCCATGTTGGTTTCACTTGGAGTTCAAACTACCAAACCGCCATCCTCATCTGGTGAGATGAGCGAACATCGCCTCAAATCCGCTTATCGCCTTCCTACTCGGTGCATCCGCCACCATGTTAGCCTTACCCGGTGGTACTTAATCGAGCGATCATAATCCTTTAATGGCTCGACCCACCTTCTCTGTCTTAGGTTCAACTCCTTACAGGTAAGGATATACTTGTGCTCTTATGGTCCGTATAAATAATCGACTTCTCCCCATACAGTAATGCCTCCAAATCTTGAGCAAACACTACGCCGCCAATTCTAAATCGCACGTAGGGTAGTTCAATTCATGCGATCTCAACTGCCGAGACGCATATGCAACAACTCTTCCATCTTGCATCAACACACATCCTAAACCCGTGTGTGACGCATCACAATAGACGGTAAATTCTTTTCCTGCCTCTGGCTGAATTAACACTAGCGCTTCCGTCAAGATTCTCTTCAGCTTCTCAAAGCTCTCCTGCTGTTTGTCGGTCCACACAAACAATATTCTCTTCCTTAACAACTTAGTTAGAGGTGCTGCAATTAACGAGAATCCTTCCACAAACCTCCTATAATACCCAGCCAATCCCAAGAAACTTCAAATTTCTGCCACAGACTTCGGCGGCTTCCAATCTAATACAGCTTCTATCTTCTGAGGGTCTACCCTAATCCTCTCTGCGAAAACTACATGCCCTAAGAAAGTCACTTCCTTCAGCCAGAACTTACACTTACTGAACTTTGCGTACAGCTGCTTCTCCCTCAAAATTTGCAACACCACACGAAGGTGTGCATCATGCTCCTTCTCGGACTTGGAGTAAACCAAAATATCATCGATAAACACTACCACGAATCGATCAAGGTATGGCTAAAACACCCGGTTCATCATATCCATAAATGCTGCTGGCGCGTTCGTCAAACCGAACGGCATTACCAAGAATTCATAATGACCGTAACGTGTTCGAAATGCCGTCTTATGAATGTCCCCTTCCTTCACCTTTAACTGATGATAACCCGACCTTAGATCAATCTTCGAAAAGACCGAAGCTCCTTTAAGCTGATCGAACAGGTCGTCGATTCTTGGCAATGGGTACTTGTTCTTAATCGTCAACTTATTCAGTGGACGATAGTCCATGCACATACGCATGGATCCATCCTTCTTTTTCACAAATAGGACCGACGCTCCCCATGGAGACACACTCGGTCGATAAATCCTCGATCCAAAAGCTCCTGGATCTGAGCTTTGAGTTCCATCAACTCTTTCGGTGCCATTCGGTAAGGAGCAATGGACATCGGAGCCGTACCCGGAAGTAGCTCTATTCCAAACTCCACTTATCCACCAGACCAGCAGGCCTATTCTCGAACCGCACACAACATTCATATTCAGTTGCTACCATTCCTCGAGCGTAGTAGCTCAAGCGTAGGAACTCCGCCTCATATTCAGCAACAGATTTACTTTCCTGCACCAAATTCAGAAATGCCTTCCTCTGTGCATCCACATAGCTGGCCCCAATATACTTTCCTTGGAATGACTCCTTAAAGAAATCCTAATCAATCCGGTCTGCGGCAGTACCCTCTTTTACCGTGAGCCACCACTGGTAACACTAATCTCGAAGAAGAGACACGACCCCTTTCAACTTCTCCTCCCCCGTGAAATCTAAATCGTCCATTATGCGCTCAGTTGCTTCCATCCAATACTCAGCTGTGTTAAGGGCTACGCCAGAAACTCCCCTAAACACTTCTGCCCCATTGGCCCTTAGCCGCTCCGGCACAGATTTTTGGGCTCCTGTGCCCATGCCTACTCCAGCAACCCTCTCTAAAACCCTCAACATCGCCTGAGATACAACATCATCTCCAGGCGCCTCATCCCAAAATTCTCCTTCTACAGCCGGCAGCTCCGGCATCTCGTCTCCTAACCCGTGGCCAGACCCTGCTGGCTCTGACACGGTCATCCTACCCCTACCAAGACCATGCAGCAGACTTTCTCGACCCTTTGTATTCATTCTTTCAATCGACGTTTATTTGATTAAGAATTTTATGAATTAATAAGTTTCTTCCACTGATTAACCACGAACAGTCTTATGATCAGTAGTTTAAGAGTAGTTCTTTCGAATTTGGAATTACATCTACAAGTTTCAGTCTTAAGTTTGTCTCCTAGTTCTAGGAACCACACACATCAACCATCAACATACAGACGCCATCCATGAACCCACATTCAACACATAGGGTATTTTCGTCATTTCACTACCCAGGGGTATTTTCATAATTTTATCCTACAGGGTATTTTTGTAATTTTCTGAAATAGGGTTCCTTGGTGATTTTGTGAAAGAAGGGTATATTGGTAATTTTGCAATCCGGGGGTATTTCGGTAATTTTACAATCCGGGGGTATTTTGGTAATTTTACAAATCAGGGATATTCTGGATTTTTTTTAACAAAAAAAATAGGGGTATCTTAGAGAATTTGATTTCAAAAGAATAATAGTGGCGTTCAGGTGTTTATGGTTTTTGATTGATGTTGTGTGTTGTATGTGTTTTTTTTTTTAAAACCGTTAACTTTGTAAATCGGGGTATTTTCGTAAATCTGGGGGTGTATTTGCAAATCATGGATATCTTGGTAGTTTTCAAAATAAGGGTGGTTTAGCAATTTTGTGAAAATAGGGTGGTTGGTCCCTTTCGGGTTTTAGTTATGGATTTTGGCCCGTCAACAAATCCTCGCGGCTAGAGTGAACAGTCACTACGCACCAGGTAGAATTCCAGCAAAGAGGAGGTGAGTCACTAGGACTGCTTAAGTACCAGGCTCTTTCGGATCCAATCCTAGACATGCGCATGCCGGTTGCCACACCCTAGTCTTGCGACTCGTTCACGGGTTTGTTTAGTGAAATTAAGTCTTATGAGATTTAAGGAGTTGTTTCAGCTAAGCCTAGAGTTCATCAAGTTCTAATCTAGATAGTCTACGTCCCATACAGCCCATCAAGCCCACATATACATCACACAATGGTTCAAAATACTTACCTGGCGGACTTGTGCCGGAGATGCATGTGGCATGCCGAGCTAACAAACCTGTTATCATTTAAAAACATTCATGTTTTAAAAGCCCATATTTAGAAAATGTTTTGAGCCCATAAACCCCCAAAGTCGAGTTTTGAACTTGGCTCTGATACCAACTTGTAACACCCCAAACCCAGCCCAAACACTACAACCGGATTTGGTATGTCACTTGAGTGATTTTACAAAAAACATGTGGCACTTTTGAGAAAACAATTATCAGGTTTAGATAGTCATACCGAAAACTTAATAATTTATTAAGTTCATATAAGATATAAAGTTATATAATGCCGTGGTGAATTTTAAATAGAAACCGGAATTTCATACATGTCTTAGCTTAGTTTAAACATAAAATTTAAATGCCCATAAATGAAAGCCCAACATGAATCCAAAACATAAATAATAGTCTAGTGGCCCGTGGCCTTATTACAGCGAGATTTAAAACCCATTAAATAAAAATATAAAATAAGAAATTAAAGCCTTTTTGCCGAATCCAAATGTTTTTTGCATGGCCACCTTGCTCTCCTCTCGATCCGGTCCGATGCAATCGAAAGTGCTACTGAAATTTGTTAAAAATAATAGGGTGAGTCGCGAGACTCGAGTGTGCAACCCTCGTGCACCATCAATTTGGGCCTTAGCCCTGATTAGAATATAGAACATAATATAAGAGATAACATACATAAAAACCCAACCCAATCCTAGGTTTCCATACGCTACACACCACCCTTACATGCCAATCACACCATTGGGGATTTCTACAATCAACCCACACCGCTACACACCATCGATGGCGGTCATGCTGCAGATTATTCATTCATCGTCGAGTTGTGACAGAGTCACCCAGTGAAATGGCGAAGCCACGAAAGAGATTGTGTGAGCCACCGGTGAAATGGCATAAGCCACGCAAGCAGATCACTTCCCCTTTTATCAATCACCCAACCCCGAGCATACATAGAAATCGACATGCAAAACATATCTTTTAACGAAACATTCACCTGAATAATGGCCAGAAAACACTAACCTGATATTTATCCTTTACCCTTCTCGGGTTTTCAAGCGTTATGCCGGGATTTCGGCATTTAACAGAGTATAGCAGATTTATACTTATATATATATACATAATAGCATTCAATCTAATGGTGTGAGAAGTTACACACCTGATTAATGTCGATACCCTTGCTAAACCGATCTACAACTTTGCTCGAAAAGTCGAAAAGATGTGACAATAGGGCCTCTCCTATAATCGGCCATGGTTAGTGTTTTACCCGATCTTACACACTAAAATCAATAGATTCCCTTACCTTGAAATCTCGAAAGTACCACGATTCAAGTATTACCGAACTTATGACTTAGAGATCTACGCGATTGACCCCTCTTCAGATCCCAGAATGTCGAAAATAAGAGAGAAATAAGAGATTAGTTTCTAAATAGCCATTCGACTAGGGACTTTGAAAAGCCGAAAAAAAACATTGAAATCCCGAAATCAACACTTACCTATTGCTTCCTTCAAAATTTGGCACAAACAAGCTCCACTAAAGAAGATTCGGCAACTTGAGGAGGTGAGATCTTAGTGATTTTGGCTTTTAGAAGAACAAAGAATTGGAAAAATAAAAGCAAGGAATGGGTAGAGAGACTTGGCCAAAAGAAAAGAATAGCAGGGTTTCGGCAATAGAGACTTCAAGAGCTTTGATTTCTGTCAGAAAAAGAAAAGAGAGAAGAGCAAGAATGGAGTAGGAATTTCGGCAGAGAAAAGAGAAGAATAATGAGAACTTGCTAGCAATTTCGGCACATACACCTTAAGCCAAACCGAATGCCCCTTTCTTTTCAAATTCTTCAAAGTTTCGGATAGCATTAAACACTTAAAGATGGCTCCTATCTTTGATCTATTATCTCCTCAAAAATAGCCTTTATCTGCTTATTATCCACACAATAAAATCCCTAAAATTTAGCCTTATGTCGTCCCCCCTTACTCATTTAAATGCCGAATTTTAGCCCTAAAACTTGGGCTTCAAGCAACCATAATTTGGGCCTTCCTCATGCACAAGTGACGCCAACTCCTCTTCCTCCTAGTAGCACCATTTCCTCTGGGCCACAAGCCCAAAATGCTTATTAAACTACTAAAACTTCAATTTAAACCCCTAGAGTGTCTGGACAAAATATTTAAAACAAGGCCTCAGCCCAATTTGAGCCCCATTTGTACCTCAAACTCTCAAATTAATATTTTAAGCACACAAAATGTACAAGCCCATAAATTCAGGATGTTACAAAGATTGTACGGTTTCGGCACAAGAGGAAAAGATTTTGGGGAGAATGAAAGATAATACCGAAATGGTCAAAATGAAATGGCCAAAACAAAACACAAATTTTACCTATTGCTCAAGAAACATTCGGCTAGGGAGAAGATTTTTGGAGAGGAAAACTATTGATACACCAAAATGCCAAAATGAGAAATGACCAAAACTAGCACCTACCTTACCAAATGCTAACAAAAAATTTGGCCATCCCCCGCAACCCAAAAACCGTCCAAGTGCATGGCCAAATGGTCAAAGTTTGGCCACCCAAACTTTCCAAAACATCTCCCTTGGAATAAGCCTTATGTTCCCCCTACATGCCTTTTCCAATTGATTCCTTTCCCTAAGTTCAATCTTGCCTTTTCTCTTAGCCATCTTGCCATAAAAATAAAAGTCCAACTTACCATAATTAGTTCTTGGCCGACACTATAAGGAAGGAAAGCAAAAAAAAATAAAAAATCACAAATGCACATAAAGGGATTCGAACTCCTTCCCTCAAGGTAATACATATGGCGCCATCTCCCCTTTACTAATTGCTCGCTTACGCTAGCTTTTTACCACTTTATTACCTTAAGCTTTAAGGTCACTTATTCCATTTCCTTAAAGTACTAAATGCCAAAAATTATTCCAAATCCAAATAAATCCTGAGCCTTCTCTGGACTATCTAAACACATACATTGGATAGTTTAACTAGCTAAGCACCAAAATAATGCAACATGTACAAATTCAATTTTTAGGATGTTACAGATTGGACGGCCGACGGCCGAATCTGTGGCTGGAGAACTTCGGCAGAGAGAAAAGGAATCTCTCTCTTTTTTTAAACAGATTTCAAAAGTTTTTTGTAAAGATTTTTGGCTTTAAATAGCACCCCAATACGGTGCCGTTTTGGAGTCCATCTCCAAGGCCAAGACGACATTGTTCCGTGGCCGAAGATCTGCGCGTTGACCTGACCCAGGGAGGATCCGCGCATTTTTTTAAAATGGTATAATTACCAATTTTCATCTCCGCGTGGCCATAGGGAAATGTATTCCCCTGAACCGAAATCGATCCATATGAGCCTATAATGGGTGAGGATCGAGGAATCTGTTGGTTCAGGTACCCTCTCTTTAGAACCAAAACACATATGGTGAACCCTAGAAGCCCACTTTAGGTAGAACTATGTTGAACCCTAGCAGTCACCTGGATAGGAGTTTGACTATTTTATGTTTGATTAGATTTTTACCATCTGTATATGATACTAACGTGTTTTCTTTTGTTTATGACTACATTGCATTTCATCATCATAGAAAGGAGGTGTTGATTCATATTCAATTGCTAAATAGAAGAGTTTGTCATAAGAAAATGGATTGCTTGATAAAGTGGGTTATAATACGTTTGTCCAAATATAGTCCAAGTAAATACAACAAGAAAAGATTGATAGTATATGAATTTGCCTCGTTACCCGGGGGTTCAAGCCAACAAGGATTATTCGAGAGTCATCACGTCTCAATTTTCTTAAAGAAGCTTATGAGCATCGCGGAGGATAAGTGAGTGAAGAGTCACGGCCTGGATCAAGCATCAAGGAGCTAGAAGAGGCATCTATTGAGAAAGTTCGCGGGACACGACCATAACATCCGGATACAAGGATTGGTGTCTTCACTTGGACTATGAGGACAAAGCCGCATATGTAATCTGTTTTATGTAAAGAAATTTATTTTCTAGAAAAGTTCTTCTAATGGAATTAAATTCAAAATCAACGCCTCTCTTTCTTTCTGCATTCATTCCATGCATTTGCATTGCATTTCATGCATTTGCATTACATCACATCACATGCATTAAAATTTGTAGAAAGACTCTAATTAATTAAAAGTTATTTCAGCAACCTGGGGAACCGACGAAAGTCTACTGAACTGAGATCAGGGCCTTAGTGCAAGGCATGATGGATAATAAATTGAAAAGATCAAAGACCCGAAGGAATATTAGGGAAACTGAACATTAATGACATATCTGAAGAGACAATCAGGGAATAAAAGTTTCCAAGCCCTTACATACTTGGGAAGATTTTAGACAATGGGACTGTGGAAGGGATCCCTGTATTTTTAGAACTAATCTAGAGTAATATTCAGAACACGTTTGTTACTTTAAGCCTAGAGACAATAAGAATCCTTTTGTGAAATAGGCTTGTGTCCAGAATTTTTATTTCAATAAAATGCATCCTTTTAAGCAATTTTTTTTCTTTACATTTCATACTGTACATTCTTTTGTGTTTTAGAATATTCTTTCATTCTTTATTCATGACTATACCATACAAATAATCATTCTTAGAATCATTTATTCTTTGGATTGCCTTCGTACCTAGGTACCCAGATATCAATGACATGAGCGACGTTGTTACTGACTCCCTTTTTGAATGAGATATGGGTCTAGGAGATCTAAGGACTTTGAAGATGACAGAGATTGTAGCCTATCTTTTGATTTGTTAAGGATGGTAGAACAAGTGAAAGTAGACTCTACTTTGCAAAGGATCGTGGACGCTTGCGAGCTTAGGAAAGGGATAAAGATCGAAGCCTAACTCACCACAGAAATAAGGCGAGACATCATTAAGCTATTTTCAAGAATTCCAAGATTTTTTCGCACAATCATATCAAGGCACGCCAGGCTTGAAATGTGGGCATGTTGTTTAAAGAACCCATGGTAATGGTTCTACGATGGTCAGGCTAATCAAGAGGTTCGGGCTACTGGTTTACCAAGAAAAGGAAATTGCGTCAGTTACGCCGTAAATGCCAAATTGGGGAAGACAATACTTGTGTGCCTCTTCCATTCTTTCTATAGGTGGGGCATAGATGTTATGGGGCAGATCTCATCAAAAGCATCTAGCCGATACCAATTCATCTTCATGGTTATCAATTACTTCACTAAGAGGGTGAAGGTTGCTTCATATGCCAAAGTTACAAAGTCAGCAGTCATCAAATTCAAATCCAAATTCAAATTCAAATTCAAATCCAAATCCAAATCCAAATTCAAACTCAAGTTTAGATTTAAATTTAAGTTCAAATGCAAATTCAAATTCAAATTCAAAAAAAAAAGTTGCAATAAATAATGCCAGAAAGGAACATGTCTAACATAATTGCACAATGTCAAAGATTTACAGCCTGTTCAAAGATCAGACACCATATCAGTGCAGCAAAGGCAGCCAAAAACCCATTCAAAATTTTTGAAAAATGACTGAGATTTGTAAAGGTTGGCATAAAGAAGTCACCATTTACCCTATTTGTTTCTTGAACGTTGGCCAAGACCTTCACCGGGGCAACATCTTTCTCATTGGTTTATGAAAGGGAAGCAATTGTTGGAAGTTAAGAATCCTTTTCTCCAAGCTTTGATTGAATTAAGAATTGGATAAAGCAAAATGTCTCTAGTAAGCTTGATTGAAAGTATTCAAAACAGATGATACAGGCTTATGAAAAAGAGGTTCGCCTAAGAGAATTTCATGATGGGGACCTGGCATTAAGAAGGGTCCTTCTCATGCAAAAGGACTTCAGAGGAGAGTAAATGCCAAATTTGGAAAAATCTTATATAGTGAAGAAGGCTTGTTCTGGAAGATCATTAACTTTGACCAAGATGAATGGCAAGGACATGCTCAAGCCGGTGAATTCAGATTTCATCTAAAAGGAGAGGCCAAGGTGAAAACCCGTAAAGGGCGCCTTGAGAACTTTAAAAAAAACCAAAAAAAATCAACAAAAAAATCAAAAAAAAGAAGAAAGAAAAAGGAGAGGCCAAGGCGAAAACCCGCAAAGGGCGCTTTGAGACCAAAGGGGATTTGAGTTGAAAACTCGAAAAGGGCGACTCAAATTTTGATCGAAAGTGGGGCATACAGTAGTCTTGCTACGCTTGAATTAACAATGAGGAAGTATGTGACGTCTTGGGGCATCGAAAAAGTACTCCGGATCCCCTAAGCACATATTGAGCTTAAAATGGTCCTCAAGAAGTTTGAACAGAGAAGCTTAGACTGCGATATTTGGGACACCTAGTTTCCATCTTACCCATTCTGAATTTGCTATATTTAATTATTTTATTCGTTTCAAAATACACTACAATTAAATTTCCTTCTGGATTGCATTTGCTATTTTTGCTTAACTTATTTGTTTCGAGCTATGCTCCTAATTAGTTTCCTTCTTGTCCATTGTTATGATATTTTTCAAGCATTTTGCATTGAAATAACGATTAGTGGACTAATAATACATTCATAAAAGGAGTTTCGCATATTACTCTGGAATCTTCTTAATAATAAAAGAACTTGAAACAGGACTATTGTTTAAAACCCACCAAGTTTAAGGGATGGAAATATTGGTGGAGGACGAGTCTAAACTGAGACTATCTCTTCGAATTTTTGTCAAAAATGGTGATTGAACAAAATGTCAAGATATTGCGTCAGTAATAAAATCTTGACGAAAAATGGACAATGGTAACCCAAGTGTAAAAGGGGAATCATTCTCGAGAAAAAATGATATTCTGCATCCATGCAAATATCATGCATACATATTTGGTTAGGTCACCCGGGGAGTGATCAGTGATGGAACAAGTTACAGATCCTATACTCCTGATTTACAGCAGGTTGGATTGAAGATGAAACAAATTCTATACCCTTGAGTTACAGTGGGATGGATTGGAAAGGATTCAGATTCTATACCCTTAAGTCACAATGAGATGAACCCTGAAGTTATAGTAGGGGCAAATCTGTTGAACAAGATATAATTGTTTTCTGGGATTTTCTGTCGAGAATACTAGCCGAACAAGATGGCAGCATAATACGTCAATGATAAAACCTTGATAAACAATGAGCGATGACACCTTAAGCATTTAAAAAGGGATCATTCTCATAAAATTTCTGCATTCATGCAAAACACATTTAGTTAGGAGCATTTGATTCATTCCGATCATTGCATCCTAATCATTATATATTTAAAAAAGATTATTCTGCATTCATGCAAATATCATCCAATTAGGAGCATTTGATTCATTTCGATCATTGCATCCTAATCATTGTTCTCATGACATTCTGCATTCATGCAAATGTCATCCATAATATCATCCAGTTAGGAGCATTTGATTCATTTCGATCATTGCATCCTAATCATTGTTCTCATGACATTCTGCATTCATGCAAATGTCATCCATAATATCATCCAGTTAGGAGCATTTGACTCATTCCGATCATTACTGTAACATCCTAAAATTTAGAATTTTATGTGTTGCATTATTTCTTGCATTAGGCTAGTTAAAAATATTAATTGAGTATGTTTAGGGGTCCTAAGAAGGCTCGGGGTTGAATTGGGCCTTAACAAAATTTTTTGTGTTTAAGCACTTTAAGGAGAGAAGGTAGGTGGCATCAAGGCTTATGGAAATAAGTGTGCATTTTGCTAGCACAAGTGAAGCTAGAAGAGGAGTGGTGTGGCGTTTCATGTATGGGCTTGAGGGGTGGAGTTCGAATCCCACTTAGTGCAAATTTTGGGATTTTATTTTTGTATTCCTTCCCTAAGTGTCGGCCAAGTTGGTATTTAAGGCAATGAAGACTTTTTAATTATGGAAAGGTGGCTAAGGATTATGGTAAGGAGGAAGATAAGGGTTAATGAAGGAAAGAATCAAAAGAAAAAAGCAAGATAAGGGAACATGTTGGCCTTTTTCGTGGGTGATGTTTTGGAAAGATTTTTTTTGGTCAACATCCATCCTTTTGGCAAGAGTACACACGGTTTTGGTTAGGGAATAGGGATAGTCGAAATTTTCATTAGTCTTTTGGCAAAATTTTGGTGCTTGTTAGGCCTAATTTCTTTTAACATTCCTTTGTGTTCTTTTCTCCAATTCCTTCACTCATTACCGAAACTCCAAAGCCAATAGTGAGTATTTGTTTTCTTCTTTTCTTTCTTTGTTTTGCCAAAACCATCTAGCCATTGTGACCAAATTATTTTCGATTATTTTCCCTTCGAAAACCGAATCAAGTCAAACACTCTTTCTCCATCTTTCTTTTCTTTTTCACAAAAATTCTCCAACTCTTCTTTCTTCTTCTC
Organism: Gossypium sturtianum; assembly: GCA_025698515.1. Taxonomy (NCBI): domain Eukaryota; kingdom Viridiplantae; phylum Streptophyta; class Magnoliopsida; order Malvales; family Malvaceae; genus Gossypium; species Gossypium sturtianum. The sequence continues at coordinate 67,047,778 of CM046949.1, read as the reverse complement.
TAATCCATATTCTCATAGCCGAATTTTTTTCTTGTTCATTTGTCCTCCATAGCCGAACCTTTCAACCCATAATCTCTCCTTCACAATTTCTTTCTCATTTGTGTGGACATCCTCTTCTTCGAACAAATCGGTAAGTAGTTTCTTGTCTCTTTTCATTTTTCTATTATTTCTAGCCGAATGGGTGTTTACCCCTATTCGGTTGTGTATCTTGTTTCTAAACTGAAATGGGGTTTCCTTCTATTCCTTCACATCTAAATCATCCCCTTTTTCGTAGTGACTAAGTGAGTGGCCGAATATCATTCTAGCCTTAAGTCAATCGGTGGAGATCGGATCCAATATCGTTAAGGTAAGGAGTTTCTTTATATATTACATGATATCGTTCATTATTCAATTAGTTGGACTAAACAGATTATTATAGGGTCTAAAACACTCATTCTATTTCACTCGTGGATCATTCAGATATAGTGGTAAGCCCACTCCTATCACTAAAATAACTACTTTCTCTCATATTAGTTTTCTAATCGGGATTTTTCCTATGGAGGCAAGTGGTACCGAGTCAAAAGGAAAAACGATTGGAGAACTCAAAAGGAGTGGATTTGCGGTTCTACTCCCAAGTTCAAACGAAGGGCGGTATCGGTGATTCGAGATTTTCCACCGGGTTGTGGACCATCATCCGGTGAGAATCGACAAATCGTGGTCGTTCACGATTTTGAGAATAAGTAATTTAGATCGCTCGATTCAGTTTTGGATTAATAAAAATCTCGTTCGTTAGATTAACCGAGTGTTATGATGTCTTAGGTGCCGACGATCAAGACGGTTTAATACTTACCGTAATCAGGTGTGTAATCTCACACCGTAATTCTGTAGATTATGATTCGGTAACATGTTTGATAGTTGATTGTTATTATTATACGACTAAAGATCGTAAAATTGGCATTAAACGAGAAATTGGCATAAAGTACATTATTTTTATAGATTTGACAAAATCGGCATTAAAGTTGTTAGAATTACGAAAATGTCCCTACGGACCGATTTATCGAAATGTCCCTATGACCGATTTACCGAAATGCCCCTATGGGACGAATTACCGAAATGCCCCTATGGGCCGAATTGTTAAAATGGCTTAGTGGGCCGAATTATTACAAAATGCTATAATGGGCAGATTCATTAAAAATATTCTATAGATTAATTGTTGTATTTATATGTGGATATTATATGTTACTATGCATATTGCATCTTTATATATTGCATGGGATGGGAAACTTGAATGAAGAGAAGTGTAGACCGGTGGCATTGCCACAAATTCTGATAATGGCTATGTGCCAATTTAAATATGGCTTTGTGCCATCGTGATTAAGGTTTGTGTCTTGATTATATTACCGTATATGATACTCTGGTGGCTTAGCTACAAAAATATTATAAATGGCGACTTGTCTCGCAAATTGGAGAGGCGGGCGGGTGGGTTGACTTGATCCCCACGAGAAGAGATTGGTTGGTCGGGGAGATTGGATGGATGGGTTGGGTTGCATACTTTGCATTTATATATATATATCTGTTTTGTAATTGGGCTTGGCCCAAGATTATGTTATATGGGCTCGGGCCCAAGATGTTATTATGGGCTTAGGCCCAAGTTGATGCTAAATGGGTTCAGGCCCAGTGGACAACGTTAAGGGGATTATACACTGAGTTCTAGTAACTCACCCTGTTTCCTTAACCCTTGCAGGTAATGCTCAGTGAAGTGGACTTGGGCCATGGATGACTCGGTGGAGGCCATACTTCAGAAATAGTTTTTATTGAGCTTTAGATTTCTATTTCCGTTCACTTAAGTACTTTTACTATTTTGGGTTTTTATGTTGTAATAAGGCCTCTGGAATATTTTTATTTTGCTTTATGTTTTGACGTACTTATTATATTGCTTGAATTGTTTTAAATGGGGATTTTTTTTCTAAAAATTTAAATAAAGGTTTTCCAAAATAGATTAACAAATGGATTTCATAACAAATTTTTACAAATATTTTAAATTGGAAATTTTCTCTCAAATTATCAATAATATTTTCAAAAGTCATAGTTTATAAAGTCTTTAGTTCAAATTATCGATTTATCAATCAACCTTCGAGATTAATTATATTTTATCAAATATTTCAAATCAAACTTGTTTTTCTTGATTATAACAAAATAATACCTATTTTAGTACGAATCAAAAGGATTTTACACGTTTTCTCATGTGACATGTCAGATTCGGTCATAGCGCATGGGCCGGGTTTGGGGTGTTACATTTAATGGTATCAGAGCCCGGTTGCAAAACTCGGCTGTGGTTTGGGTTCAAAAGCGTTTTCCAAAGTTGTTTAAAATTTTAATTTGGATGTTCTAAAGGAAGTATGGCACCACGGGTATTCGGCACCAAGTCAAGTAAGTGTATGTTATTATTTTATGATTATGATTATTGTGATATGACCGTAGAAATACTCTAGAACTTTTAGTTTTAGGATCTGAAACTATAGAGATTGAGACTATAGGATGCGTTTTGCGAAAACGACCTTACTTCCTATACTTCATAAAATATTGTTTAATAAACACTGAAATAGTATAACTGATTCATAAGACTCTTAATCAGATTAAATCGAATTAGCAAATATGAGCGCTAGAGGACGTAGACGCGGTAGACGTGGCCGTGGTAGAGGCCGTGGCGCTAGAGTTGTATCTAAGGCATCGAGACAAATGCTAGAAATGGACGCACCTGCATCACCTGTGACTGAAGCTGGGTCACATGATCATATGAGAGAGGACGATGCACTGTCTCAAGCAATGTTACGAGTTTTGGAAAGGGTTGCTGGAGCAAGAACTAGGCCAGCAGCTCGTGGGTCGATATCGGAGCGACTCAGATCGAATGGAGCTGAAGTTTTTAGAGGTATCTCGGGTGTAGCCCCAAATGTATCGGAGTACTGGCTTGAGGCGGTGGAGAGAATCATGGACGATTTGGATTGTACCGCCGAGCAGAAACTAAAAGGAGTGGTGTCTTTGCTGAGAGATGAGGCGTATCAGTGGTGGCTCACTGTCCGGGAAGGCACTCAGGCTGATCGTATTACCTGGGAATTCTTTAAAACTGCATTTCAAGGAAAATATGTCGGGGCTAGCTATGTGGATGCCCGAAGGAAAGAGTTATTGAATCTGGTTCAATGAGGTAAATCTGTGGCAGCATATGAGGCAGAATTTCTACGTCTGAGTTGGTATGCCCAGGGAATAGTGCCGACTGATTGTGAACGCTGTGTGCATTTTGAGGACGGGTTGCGTGATGAGTTGCGGGTACTGATAGCCCCACAGAAGGAGAGGAATTTTTCCACACTGGTGGAGAAAGCCAAGATAGCTGATGAGGTTAAACACTTGGAGAGGCAAAACCGAGACAAGGATAGGGGCAGGAACAAGAGAGACTCTGGGTACTCAGGTTCTGCTAGAGGTTTTCAGAAAAGGGCCAGAAATGAGGGACCAGTTCGAACGGGTGCTCCAGCTGCTACTAATCAGTTACAACCTTGTGCGGATTGTGGGAGACTTCACTCGGGTGAATGTTGGAAGCGAACTGGTGGTTGTTTCAAATGTGGTTCCAAGGATCATCGGTTTAAGGATTATCCTCGACAGCTTGCTCATACTCAGGGTGTTCGTAACGATTTTGTGCAGCCAGCTAGAGGCGCTCAACACCACGAGAGAGGCGTGGGCCAGTCGAGAGGTAATGGCGTGGACGAGGTCAGGGTGCACCGGGTAGAGGTACTGGTAATTGGGGTAACGCGTAGGTGAGACAGCCAGGGTTGGTTTACGCGGTCAGACATCGAGAGGATGGTGATGCACCTGATGTCATAACCGGTACGTTTTTCATAGTTGATGTACCTGTTACTGCTTTGATAGATATTGGATCCACCCATTCGTATGTTGCTTGTGCTGTGTCTGGAACTCTCAACATTAGATCTGAGATTACTGCTAGAGAAACAACTGTAATTAGCCCCCTTAGGACGATCGGTGATAGTAAATAAGTTGTTTAGGAGGTGCCCTTAGAAATTCGTGGGGAAGTTTTTTCTCGGCGGATTTGATGGAAGCGCCATTCGGTGAGTTCGATCTTATTTTGGGCATGGATGGTTGGTGAAACACCGTGCGAACTTAGATTGTCTTTGAGAAAGCAGATGGTGCTAAGAACTTCGGAGGATAAGGAAGTGATGATGATAGGTGAAAGAAGAAACTATCTGTCTAATATGGTATCTCGCTTTAAAAGCGAGAAAAGTTGGTGCGAAAAAGGGTGTGGAGCGTTCTTAGCCTTTATCGGTGATTTGGATGCCAAAGAGTTGACGATAGGAAGTGTCAGAATGGTGAAAGAGTTTTCAGACGTCTTTCTCAAGGAGCTTCCAGGATTGCCTCCAGATCGGGAGGTAGAGTTTGGCATTGAGCTGTTGCCATGAACGGCTCCGATGTCCATTGCTCCTTATAGAATGGCACCGAAGGAGTTAGCGAGCTTAAAGCTCAAATTTAGGAGTTGTTGGATCGTGGATTTATTCGACCGAGTGTGTCACCGTGGGGAGCGTCGGTCTTGTTCGTTAAGAAAAAGGACAAATCAATGCGTATGTGCATCGATTACAGATAGTTGAATAAATTAACGATCAAGAATAAGTATCCGTTACCGAGGATCGATGATCTGTTCGATCAGCTACGAGGAGCTTCAGTTTTCTCGAAGATAGACTTGAGATCGGGATATCACCAGCTTAAAGTCAAGGAGGCGGATATTCATAAGACTACGTTTCGAACTCGTTATGGGCATTACGAGTTCTTGGTGATGCCGTTTGGGTTGACAAATGCACCAGCTGCATTTATGGACATGATGAACCGAGTCTTCCAACCCTATCTAGACCGGTTTGTGGTAGTGTTCATAGATGACATCTTGGTGTACTCGAAGAACGAAGAAGAGCACGATTCGCATCTACGGGTAGTATTGCAGATATTAAGGGAGAAGCAACTGTATGCCAAATTTAGTAAGTGTGAATTTTGGCTGAAGGAGGTGACCTTTTTGGGGCATGTTGTGTCTGTCGAAGGAATTAGAGTTGATCCCGAGAAAGTCGAGGCTGTATTGGTTTGGAAGCCACAAAAGACAGTGGCCGAAATTTGAAGTTTTCAGGTTTGGTTTGGGTATTCTGAGCGGTTCATTGAGGGTTTTCGTTGATTGTTGCACCCCTAACTAAGTACATTGCGTAAGAGGAGTATCGTTTGTGTGGTCGAGATAAGCGGGAAGAGAGCTTTGAGAAATTGAAGAAGATTCTGACAGAGGCACCAGTATTGATTCAACCTGAGGCTGGTAAGGAGTTTATTGTTTATTGTGATGTGTCACATACGGGCTTGGGATGTGTGTTGATGCAAGGGGGAAAGGTGGTGGCCTATGCATCTCGTCCATTAAGGCCGCATGAGGTGAACTATCCCACGCATGACTTGGAGTTAGCTGCAGTGGTGTTTGCTCTGAAGATTTGGAGACATTATCTGTACGGGGAGAAGTCGATTATCTATACGGATCATAAGAGTCTGAAGTACCTCCTTACCTAGAAGGAGTTGATCTTAAGACAACGGAGGTGGATAGAAATATTGAAGGATTATGACTTCTCAATCGAGTATCATCCCAGAAAGGCTAACGTAGTGGCAGATGTGTTGAGTCGTAAGGTGATATCAGATTTGAGAGCGATGTTCGCTCATCTCAGTCTTTATGAAGATGGTAGTCTAATAGCCGAACTTCAGGTGAAGCCTACATGGGTAAGTCAGATTAAGGAAAAGTAGTTGATAGATGAAGCGTTGGGTTCTCGACTTCAACAAGTGGAAGGTGGTGAGATAGGGGATTTTGGACTGAATAGTGATGGAGTATTGTGTTTCCGCGGAAGAGTTTGTACGCCCAAGGATTCAGAATTGAGGCAAATGATTTTGCGTGAGGCGCATAGTAGTCCATATTGTAACACCCCAAACCCGGCCTAAACGTTACGACCGAATCTGGCATGTCACATGAAAGGAATGTCTAAAAACTGTGCATTCGTTAAAAAGCTCATATTTTTTATAGTTGTGGTGAGAAATCGAGTTTAAGTAATTTTGAATAAGAAATGGTTTATTATCATTTTAGGAAAATCCCATATTGATCATTTAATAATAAGCAATAAACAAATTGAAAGCTGAAACCAAATAAAATACCCAAGGCCTTATTACATAACAAAACTCAAATAAAAATTAAGTCCAAATAAAAGAAACGAATTTCTGAGTGAACATATGTATGGCCTCCACGAGTCCACCTCACTCCCAAATCCGCGATCTAATGATTACCGCAAAATTTAACTAAGGGGTGAGTCATCGAGACTCGGTGTGTAAATCCCCATCCAAAGAGGCCCTTACACAATTTCATATGAAAATATGCATATCATGCACCCAAACCTAGCCATCCAATGCTCCTTTCTCTACCGTGTGGTACCAAACCACTTGGTGGTGCCAAACCACCGTGACCCAAAGTCACGATATCCATAATTGTGGTGCCAAACCACCGTGACCCAAAGTCACGAATAATCCAATGATGGGGCCAACCCATCGTGTGATACCAAATCACCTGGCGTCAATCCCGTATAATCAATCTGTGGGGCCAACCTATCGTGGTGCTAAGCCACTGGGACGAGACGCTATGAGGTGCCAAACCTGCGGTGTCCCAAAGACACGAATGTGATACCAAATCACCGGTGACCGAAGTCACGAATCCAATGATGGGGCCAACCCATCGTGTGATACCAAATCACCGGCGTCAATCCCGTATAATCAATCGTGGGGCCAACCTTTCGTGGTGCTAAGCCACCGGGACGAGACGCTATGAGGTGCCAAACCTCCGGTGTCCCAAAGACACGAATGTGATACCAAATCACTTGGTGACCGAAGTCACAAAATCAATCGTGGTACCAAACCACTTTGGAGGTGCCAAACCTCTGGAGGTGCCAAACCTCACGTGACCCAAAGTCACGATATCAATCTTCCCCCTCCTCTCATCATACCCATGCAATATGACATAATAATTCGTGTATGCGATTATGTCATGTATGCTAGACATATATCAAATGTAAGTATAACATGAATTACCATCATAATCGAGATAGACATAAAACAACATAATCACCCTAATCAACCTCTAAGGGTATAACCGTAATTTTACCTACCAAGGGCATTTTCGTAATTTACACTTGATGGTATTTGATAATTTACCCACTAAGGGTATTTTCGTAATATACCCTTCCAGGGGTATTTTGGTAATTTTGCACCTACAATGGCCTTTCCCAAAGGCCCAAATGTCACCCCAAGCGACTCGGCTACCATTTCCTGGTCAGACGGGACGATTGGGCCTAAAACTCGATTCGGCCCATTCGGGCCCACACCTTCGTGTGGCCCACCTAGCACAAATCTAGCCATGTATATAAGTTCCACCTAGTCTAGTTCACTATATACTACACAATCGCACAATTTACTCATAAGGGCCCACGGGCCCATTGGGCCCACTTACCCGGCCCATCGCGCCCAGCGACCCCAACCCACAAGAATACTACTTATGGCCTCAACTATCGCGTCGAAGCCCTACACGCACGTTCGCACGCTCGTGTGGGTACTATTGCCGTGGACCCAGCACTTCGGCATTTGCCGCTCTACAACTAGAGTAGAGAGAGTTACACACCGATAGGACTCGGTGCTAATCCGCGCCCGACCACTCTTGTGCCCAAACGCCTTCCAAGGTGTGTCACCCCTCCTCTGGAAAGCTCTTTATATAGCTAGCTCTTCACCTTCCTTCTTTGTATCTTTCCGATGTGGGATCCTTCACAAGAGAGTTTAAATTCAACTGAAACTCTTCCCGTCCTGCATCGCAAAATAAATACTCCCTTGCTTCTCATGAGATTCGAACCCGTGCTCCCTTGCAACATAATCCACGCTGCTAGCCACTTGGCCACAAGCTCCTCTTGTGTCTTAAACCATGCGCGACTAAATATAAATCTATAGCCAAATTCCGAGGTCCAAGTAAAAGAAAACCAAAATGCAAAAGCCAAGACTTGAACCTTGGACCTCCTTCCTTCCTTATGGCGTCACCCCCTTGTCTCTTAAGTGGAGCCACTTTGCCACTACACCACACCTCCACTTGTGTCATTTTTCCCCACATTTTATTCTTAAGGCCTACCCGCCAACTTCCGGTTTTTTTTCACCTAAAACCAAAATTTCCCCAAAGCTAATATTTGATCCCGGGACTTCATAGAAGCCCTCTAACCTTCCAAAATAACTTACCTAATAAGTCTAACTTGCATTAATGCCGTTCTCAAAAATTTTAAAATCAAAGCCCATTGGGCCCAATCCTACTAGGCCCAATTTCGGGATGTTACAAATCTACCCTCCTTAAAGAAATTTCGTCCTCGAAATTTCCAACTACAGGAACATTCGTACCACCTAACCTACAACGCTGTGCTCACGCTGCGCACTCTAATTCCAATAACCCTAATATACTTTTAACTAGAATTTAGAAATCCTACACATACTAAAAAAACCTAACCATTAAAGCAGACAAATATTTCGTATGCAATCAACTCTATATCTGAACATCACATCCAACCCAAACACACAGAATAGATATTCAAAATACAAACATATAACAAAGCAAAGTATCGGAAACTTACCGCATGCGGATTGGTGCAGGAGACTCGGGTGCCATATTAAAAAAACAGATATATATTTTTCTAAACCATTTTCTAAACCATCTTTTGAAAACATTTTTGAACCCAAACCCACAGTAGAAGTTTTGAACCTAGGCTCGATACCATAATTGTAACACCCCAAACCCGGCCTAAACGTTACTTAAGAATCGGCATGTCACATGAAAGGAATGTCTAAAAAGCGTGCATTCGTTAAAAGCTCATATTTTTATAGTTGTGGTGAGAAATCGAGTTTAAGTAATTTTGAATAAGAAATGGTTTATTATCATTTTAGGAAAATCCCATATTGATCATTTAATAATAAGCAATAAACAAATTGAAAGCTAAAACCAAATAAAATACCCAAGGCCTTATTACATAACAAAAACTCAAATAAAAATTAAGTCCAAATAAAAGAAACGAATTTACGAGTGAACATATGTATGGCCTCCACGAGTCCACCTCGGCTCCCAAATCCACGATCTAATGATTACCGCAAAATTTAACTAAGGGGTGAGTCATCGAGACTCGAGTGTGTAAATCCCCATCCAATGGCCCTTACACAATTTCATATGAAAATATGCATATCATGCACCCAAACCTAGCCATCCAATGCTCCTTTCTACCCCGTGTGGTACCAAAACCTTTGGTGGTGCCAAACCACTAGTGACCCAAAGTCACGATATCCATAATTGTGGTGCCAAACCACTGGTGACCCAAAGTCACGAATAATCCAATGATGGGGCCAACCCATCGTGTGATACCAAATCACCGGCGTCAATCCCAGTATAATCAATCGTGGGGCCAACCCATCGTGGTGCTAAGCCACCGGGACGAGGACGCTATGAGGTGCCAAACCTCGGTGTCCCAAAGACACGAATGTGATACCAAATCACTTTGGTGACCGAAGTCACGAATCCAATGATGGGGCCAACCCATCGTGTGATACCAAATCACCTGGCGTCAATCCCGTATAATCAATCAGAGGGCCAACCCATCGTGGTGCTAAGCCACTTTGGGACGAGACGCTATGAGGTGCCAAACCTCTGGTGTCCCAAAGACACGAATGTGATACCAAATCACTGGTGACCGAAGTCACAAAATCAACTGTGGTACCAAACCACTGGAGGTGCCAAACCTCTAGAGGTGCCAAACCTCTGGTGACCCAAAGTCACAGATATCAATCTTCCCCCTCCTCTCATCATACCCATGCAATATGACATAATAATTCGTGTATGCAGTATGTCATGTATGCTAGACATATATCAAATGTAAGTATAACATGAATTACCATCATAATCAGATAGACATAAAACAACATAATCACCCTAATCAACCTCTAAGGGTATAACCGTAATTTTACCTACCAAGGGCATTTTCGTAATTTACACTTCAGTGGTATTTCAGTAATTTACCCACTAAGGGTATTTTCGTAATATACCCTTCAGGGGTATTTTGGTAATTTTGCACCTACAATGGCCTTTCCCAAAGGCCCAAATGTCACCCCAAGCGACTCAGCTACCATTTCCGGTCGTACCGGACGATTGGGCCTAAAACTCGATTTCGGCCCATTCGGGCCCACACGCTCGTGTGGCCCACCTAGCACAAATCTAGCCATGTATATAAGTTCCACCTAGTCTAGTTCACTATATACTACACAATCGCACAATTTACTCATAAGGGCCCACGGGCCCATTGGGCCCACTTCGGCCCATCGCGGCCCAAGCAGCCCCAACCCACAAGAATACTACTTATGGCCTCAACTATCGCGTCGAAGCCCTACACGTACGTTCGCACGCTCGTGTGGGTACTATTGCCGTGACCGGCACTTCGGCATTTGCCGCTCTACAACTAGAGTAGAGAGAGTTACACACCTGATAGGACTCTGGTGCTAATCCGCGCTCCGACCACTCTTGTGCCCAAACGCCTTCCAAGGTGTGTCAACCCTCCTCCTGGAAAGCTCTTTATATAGCTAGCTCTTCACCTTCCTTCTTTGTATCTTTCCGATGTGGGATCCCTTCGTCAGTAGAGTTTAAATTCAATGAAACTCTTCCCGTCTGCATCAGCAAAATAAATACTCCCTTGCTTCTCATGAGATTCGAACCCAGGCTCCCTTGCAACATAATCCACGCTGCTAGCCACTTGGCCACAAGCTCCTCTTGTGTCTTAAACCATGCGCGACTAAATATAAATCTATAGCCAAATTCTGAGGTCCAAGTAAAAAGAAAACCAAAATGCAAAAGCCAAGACTTGAACCTTGGACCTCCTTCCTTCCTTATGGCGTCACCCCCTTGTCTCTTAAGTGGAGCCACTTTGCCACTACACCACACCTCCACTTGTGTCATTTTTCCCCACATTTTATTCTTAAGGCCTACCTGCCAACTTCCAGGGTTTTTTTTTCACCTAAAACCAAAATTTCCCCAAAGCTAATATTTGATCCCGGGACTTCATAGAAGCCCTCTAACCTTCCAAAATAACTTACCTAATAAGTCTAACTTGCATTAATGCCGTTCTCAAAAATTTTAAAATCAAAGCCCATTGGGCCCAATCCTACTAGGCCCAATTTCGGGATGTTACACATATGCTATGCACCCTGGGGGAAATAAGATGTACCGAGATCTCCGTGAACAATATTGGTGGCCAGGGTTGAAACGGGAGGTTACTAATTTCGTGAGTAAGTGCTTGACATGTCAGCAGGTGAAGGCAGAACATCAATTGCCGTCAGGGTTGCTTCAACCGGTGAAAATTCCATTATGGAAATGGGAAAGAATAACGATGGACTTTGTTAGTGGGTTACCCTTAACGCCTACTAAGAAAGATTCAGTATGGGTTATAGTGGATCAGTTGACGAAAATCGCCATTTCCTACTGTTACGTGACGGATTATTTATTGCAGAAGTTGGCCAAGTTGTATATAGCAGAAGTCGTGAGATTGCATGGAGTACCAGTGTCTATTATATCGGATAGGGACCCTAGGTTTACATCGCGATTTTGGAAGGCTTTGCATGAAGCTTTAGGAACAAGGTTAAATTTTAGCACGACATTTCACCCGCAGACAGATGGTCAGTCAGAGAGGGTTATTCAGATTTTGGAAGACATGTTAAGAGGCTGTGTGATCGATTTCAGGGGTAGTTGGGAAGATTTTCTACCTTTGGCGGAGTTTGCATACAACAACAGTTATCAATCCAGCATCCAGATGGCACCTTACGAGGTGTTGTATGGTCATAGGTGTCGTACTCCTATTTATTTGACTGAGCTGAGGGAGCGACAGTTGTTGGGTCCTTAGTTGATCTCGGAGACGGAGGAAAAAGTAAAGGTAATTCGGGCACGGCTAAAGAAAGCTTCAGACAGACAGAAATCGTACGCGTATCTGGAGCGTAAAGATATAGAATTTGCGGTGGGTGATCAGGTCTTTTTGAAGGTCTCACCTTGGAAGAAGATCTTTAGATTTGGACGGAAAGGCAAGTTGAGCCCTAGGTTCATCGGACCGTACCGTGTACTGAAGCGTATTGGACCAGTGGCATATCAACTTGAGTTAACTCCGGAGTTAAGTCAGATACATAGTGTATTCCATGTCTCTATGTTAAGACGTTATCATTCGGATCTGTCTCATGTTGTACCAGTGGAGGAAGTTGAGTTAAGACCTGACTTGTCTTTTGAGGAGGAGCCAGTACAGATTTTAGATCGGGACGTTAAGGTGCTGAGAAGGAAGTCAGTACCGTTAGTCAAAGTTCTATGGCATAATCACGGATCAGAGGAGGCTACATGGGAGCCAGAGGATGCGATTCGGCAACAATATCCTCATCTCTTTTAATCAGGTAAATTTCGAGGCCAAAATTTCCTTAAGGGGGTAGAATTGTAACATCCTAAAATTTAGAATTTTATGTGTTGCATTATTTCTTGCATTAGGCTAGTTAAAAATATTAATTGAGTATGTTTAGGGGTCCTAAGAAGGCTCGGGGTTGAATTGGGCCTTAGCGAAAATTTTTGTGTTTAAGCACTTTAAGGAGAGAAGGTAGGTGGCATCAAGGCTTATGGAAATAAGTGTGCATTTTGCTAGCACAAGTGAAGCTAGAAGAGGAGTGGTGTGGCGTTGCATGTATGGGCTTGAGGGGTGGAGTTCGAATCCCACTTAGTGTAAATTTTGGGATTTTATTTTTGTATTCCTTCCCTAAGTGTCGGCCAAGTTGGTATTTAAGGCAAGGAAGACTTTTTAATTATGGAAAGGTGGCTAAGGATTATGGTAAGGAGGAAGATAAGGGTTAATGAAGGAAAGAATCAAAAGAAAAAGGCAAGATAAGGGAACATGTTGGCCTTTTTCGTGGGTGATGTTTTGGAAAGATTTTTTTTGGTCAACATCCATCCTTTTGGCAAGAGTACACACGATTTTGGTTAGGGAATAGGGATATCCAAAATTTTCATTAGTCTTTTGGCAAAATTTTGGTGCTTGTTAGGCCTAATTTCTTTTAACATTCCTTTGTGTTCTTTTCTCCAATTCCTTCTCTCATTACCGAAACTCCAAAGCCAATAGTGAGTATTTTTTTTTCTTCTTTTCTTTCTTTGTTTTTTAGAAACCATCTAGCCATTGTGACCAAATTATTTTTGATTATTTTCCCTTTGAAAACCGAATCAAGTCAAACACTCTTTCTCCATCTTTCTTTTCTTTTTCACAAAAATTCTCCAACACTTCTTTCTTCTTCTCTAATCCATATTGTCATAGCCGAATTTTTTTCTTGTTCATTTGTCCTCCATAGCCGAACCTTTCAACCATAATCTCTCCTTCACAATTTCTTTCTCATTTGTCTGGACATCCTCTTCTTCGAACAAATCGGTAAGTAGTTTCTTGTCTCTTTTCAATTTTCTATTCTTTCTAGCCGAATGGGTGTTTACCACTATTCGGTTGTGTATCTTGTTTCTAAACCAAAATGCGGTTTCCTTCTATTCCTTCACATCTTAATCATCCTCTTTTTCATAGTGATCTAAGTGAGTGGTCGACTATCATTCTAGCCTTAAGTCAATCGGTGGAGATCGGATCCAATATCGTTAAGGTAAGGAGTTTCCTTATAGATTACTTGATATCGTTCATTATTCAATTAATTGGACTAAACGGATTATTATAGGGTCTAAAATGTTCGTTCTATTTCACTCGTGGATCCTTCAGATATAGTGGTAGCCTACTCCTATCACTAAAATAACTACTTTCTCTCATATTAGTTTTCTAACCGGTATTTTTCCTATGGAGGCAAGTGGTACCAAATCAAAAGGAAAAATGATCGGAGAACTCAAAAGGAGTGGATTTGCGGTTCCTACTCATAAGTTCAAACGAAGGGCGGTATTGGCGATTTGTGATTTTCCACTGGGTTGTGGACCATCATCCGGTGAGAATCGACAAATCGTGGTCGTTCACGATTTTGAGAGTAAGTAATTTAGATCGCTCGATTTAGTTTTGGATTAATAAAAATCTTATTCGTTAGATTAACCGAGTGTTATGATGTCTTAGGTGCCGACGATCAAGACGGTTTAATACTTACCGTAATCAGGTGTGTAATCTCACACCGTAATTCTGTAGATTATGATTCGGTAACATGTTTGATAGTTGATTGTTATTATTATACGACCAAAGATCGTAAAATTGGCATTAAACGAGAAATTGGCATAAAGTACATTATTTTTATAGATTTGACAAAATCGGCATTAAAGTTGTTAGAATTACGAAAATGTCCCTATGGACCGATTTATCGAAATGTCCCTATGACCGATTTACCGAAATGCCCCTATGTGCCAAATTACCGAAATGCCCCTATGGGCCGAATTGTTAAAATGCCTTAGTGGGCCGAATTATTACAAAATGCTATAATGGGCTGATTCATTAAAAATATTCTATAGATTAATGGTTGTATTTATATGTGGATATTATATGTTACTATGCATATTGCATCTTTATATATTTCATGGGATGGGAAACTTGAATGACGAGAAGTGCTGACTGGTGGCATTACCACAAATTCTGATAATGGCTATGTGCCAATTTAAATATGGCTTTGTGCCATTATGATTAAGGCTGTGTGCCGATTATATTACCGTATATGATACTCTGGTGGCTTAGCCACAAAAATATTATAAATGGCAGCTTGTCTGCAAATTGGAGAGACTGACGGGGTGGGTTGACTTGATCCCCACAGGAGAGATTGGTTGGTCGGGGGAGAGATTGGATGGATGGGTTGGGTTGCATACTTTGCATTTATATATATATATACTGTTTTGTAATTGGGCTTCGGCCCAAGATTACGTTATATGGGCTCAGGCCCAAGATGCTATTATGGGCTTAGGCCCAAGTTGATGCTAAATGGGTTCAGGCCCAGTGGACAACGGTAAGGGGATTATACACTAAGTTCTAGTAACTCACCCCGTTTCCTTAACCCTTCCAGGTAATGCTCAGTGAAGTGGACTTGGGCCATGGATGACTCGGTGGAGGCCATACTTCAGAAATGGTTTTTATTGAACTTTAGATTTCTATTTCCTTTCACTTTAGTGCTTTTACTATTTTGGGTTTTTATGTTGTAATAAGGCCTCTGGAATATTTCTATTTTGCTTTATGTTTTGACGTACTTATTATATTGCTTGAATTGTTTTAAATGGGGATTTTTTTCTAAAAATTTAAATAAAGGTTTTCCAAAATAGATTAACAAATGGATTTCATAACAAACTTTTACAAATATTTTAACTTTGAAATTTTCTCTCAAATTATCAATAATATTTTCAAAAGTCATAGTTTATAAAATCTTTAGTTCAAATTATCGATTTATCAATCAACCTTCGAGATTAGTTGTATTTTATCAAATATTTCAAATAAAACTTGTTTTTCTTGATTATAACCAAATAATACCTATTTTAGTACGAATCAAAAGGATTTTACACATTTTCTCATGTGACATGTCAGATCCGATCATAGCGCATGGGCCGGGTTTGGGGTGTTACAATTGCATCCTAATCATAGTACATTTAACAAAGCATCATTCTCATGACATTCTGCATTCATGCAAATGTCATCCATAATATCATTTAGTTAGGAGCATTTGTTTCATTCCGATCATTGCATCCTAATCATCGTACATTAAAAAAAATTCATTCTCATTACATTCTGCATTCATGCAAATGTCATCCATAATATCATTTAGTTAGGAGCATTTGATTCATTCCGATCATTGCATCTTAACCATTATACATTTAAAAAAGATCATTCTGCATTCATGCAAATATCATCCAGTTAGGTGCATTTGATTCATTTCGATCATTGCATGCTAATCATTCTCATAACATTTTGCATTCATGCAAATGTCGTCCATAGTACATTTAGTTAGGGGCATTTGATTCATTCCGATCATTGCATCCTAATCATTCTCGTGACATTCTGCATTCAGGCAAATGTCATATCATTTAGTTAGGAGCATTTGATTCATTCCGATCATTGCATCCTAATCATTGTATCTACTAAAAAAAAGGATCATTTTCATTACATTTTTGCATTCATATCATTCATAACACATGTGGCTAGGAGCATTTGATTCATTCTGATCATAGTATCCTAATCATTTGGCATAAACATATGCATGTGGAACCGAGTCTACAGGTCGTGTCCCTCAGAGGACGGTGTAGCAACACCGGTGGATTATAGATTTTTTCTCCTCGAGATAGCAGTGGGGCAAATCGAATTTTGCGAATCTGATCTCCATGTATTGGTAATTGAGCGGGTTCAAGTTACCTAGCCTTATCTTCCTGAGGTAGCAAGGGATCAGGCTGAAGATTATAGTCTTATCTTCCTGATGTAGCAAGGGAACAGACTAAAATTGTAGATCTTGTCTCCTCGAGATAGTAGTGGGGCAGATCGAATTTGGCGAGTCTTGTCTCCATGTATTGGCAATGGAGCAGATTCAAGTTACCTAGCCTTATCTTTCTGATGTAGCAAGGGAGCAGACTGAAGATTGAAGTCTTCCTGAGATAGTAAGGAATCAGATTGGAAAGTTCAGATTTTGTTCCCTCGAGATGGTAGTGGAGCAGACTGAAGATTGAAGTCTTCCTGAGATGGTAAGGAAGTAGACCTAAAAGTTTGATTTTGTTCCTCGAGATGGTAGTGGTGCGGACTAAAGATTGAAGTCTTCCGAGATAGTAAGGAAGCTGCATTGGAAAGTTGATTTTGTTCCTCGAGATGGTAGTGGAGCAGATGAAGATTGAAGTCTTCCGAGATAGTAAGGAAGTAGATTGGAAAGTTGATTTTGTTCCTCGAGATGGTAGTGGAGCAGATCAAGATTGAAGTCTTCCGAGATAATAAGGAAGCAGTGAAAAGTTGATTTTGTTCCCTTGAGATGGTAGTGGAGCAGATCAAGCTTAAAGTCCGCTCGAGATAATAAGGAAGCGGATCGAAAAGTTTAGATCTTGTCCCCTCGAGATAGTAGTGGGGCAGGCTGAAGATTATAGTCTTATCTTCCTAATGTAGCAAGGGAGAAGACTAAATAAAGTTGTAGATCTTGTCTCCTCGAGATGGCAATGGGGCAGATCGAATTTGGCGAATCTTATCTCCATGTATTAGTAATAGAGCATATTCAAGTTACCTAGCCTTATCTTCCTGAGGTAGCAAGGGAGCAAGCTGAAGTGTAACATCCCAAAAATTAGGGGTTTGTCATATTTGTACAATTGTATGTTATGCTAGTTCTGCGTGATGTTTAAGGGTGTTTAGGGGCTTTAGGGAGGCCTGGGGTCGAGTTAGAGTCCTGGTAAAATTTTGGCTTTTGGGCACTTAAGTGCGGAGAGCTAGTGGTGGCAGGATTTAAGTGTAATTGTGGGTGTTGTGATAACAAAAAGGAGCTGAGTGGCCTAATGGAGTTGGTGTCACTTATGTAGCAAGGGTAATGGGGTTCGAATCCCACAGGTGGCACATGGGGAGTTTTATTTTTATGCTCAGGAAAAGAGGAAACTGAGTGGAGTTCAAACTCTGTAGGAGAGAGAGAGGACTTGGTCAAGCATTTCAAATGGGTGATGGAGAGTGGATTGTGGAGCAAATCAAGGAGAGAATAGTGGGAGTGGGAGAGTGGAAGTGTTTGGCCGAAAGTGGGAAGGTGATTAGGGAGCACATTCAATTTTGGTTAATGTGTGTGTGCCGAATTCTCTTTAGTTTCCTAGGCATTTTAGCATATTCGGTCATAATTGTGTGGGGAGAGTGCCATTTCTCTAAGAGTTCATTTGAGAGAGCATTTTTATTCTTTCTGCATTTTGGCTAAAAACACTTCGAATCTCTTGGTTGCTTCCATTCTCCTTGCCGAAACCTTGATCATATTAGTGACTTCTTCTTCTCATTACTTTTTCATTGTAGACACTTTCTTCCCTTGGTCATCGCCCAACACCTGTAACCGAATCTCTCTCACACCTTGTGTTGTTGTTAATCGTTCCATTTCGACTCCACTCTGCATTCGAATCTTGACTCTTTGGAGTTGATGCTTGTGTTGAATCTGAGGTAATGATAATTCTTTCTTTATTTTCTTTTCTTTTCCCTCCTGTGTTTGCATAGCCAAATGTGCTATTCCTGTTTCTCCAAGTTGTTGTCTGACTCTTTCTTTTCTTCTCTCATCATGGAACACTTATTTCGGTTTAAAGCCATAGCCGAATCTGTCCCCATTCGGGTTTTCATTGAGCAAGGTGAAGAGTTCTTTTATATGTATTATTTTCTTCTTTTCTCTTTATCTATTCTCTCTACTAAACCGAACTTCCACCTTTTTGCCAAGGCCAAATCGGCTCAGTGTTTAATTAGAATCCTTCTCGTGTGGAGGAAGCCAAATCCTCTAAGGCCCTCTAGGTGCAAATCGCTTTGGTGACCATCTACAATTGTTGGTAAGTCTATATGGCCAAAAAAGGGAAAGTGGGTGGTCGTTCACCATTTCAGGTTCATTCAGGCCGAAAGGCCATTTCCTTGTTATTCTAGAATCTACAATACTAACTCATGCTCTCCTTTAGGGATGCAATCTTGTAACCAGAGGAGTAAACCGAACATTCAGGCGTAGCAAGGAGGGCTGTCGTTTTTGGTAAGTATTGTGGGTCGTGTTATCAGTTTCCATTGTGGGATCCTTGAGCAAGGAGACTAACTGATAGTCTGTTATGCCTTAGGTACTTCGAAGAGTGTCCCAGTTCGTGTTCCAATCAGGTGTGTAATTTCACACCCCTTTGTCTGATTGCAAATGTTGTTTCGGGAATCGGCCAAAAGCCTAAAAGCCAAAAAGCGGCATCAGGTTACATGCTACGAGCGTCTGGCGCTCGTAGTGGTAAATCGAGAATATGAGTAAGGCGACAAGTCATGGAGAGTATCGCGAGCACTCTCGCAAAAAGCAGGTCAGAATGAGGCCTAACCGAGCCGAACAGGCTTAACAAGCCCAATGGGCTTTTCGACCCATTCGGGCGATATTGTTGGAAAACTACCGAAGGGTAGGTGCAGTTGTGAAATTGGGAATTACGAGACCGAAATCATGAGAAATGGGCCACGCGCGAGCGTTTGGCGCTTTGGGCCTAAAAGGCGACTCGTAGAGACCCAAAAGGGTCCTGAGTCGCTCGAGGCGACATTAGGCCTTCGGAAACGTCAGTAATGGTGAAATTACTAAAATACCCTTGAAAGGTAAATTACCAAAATGCCCCTGGGCTGTGAAATTACCAAAATACCCTCGATGGGTTGGATGACCGTTTTACCCTCAGTATTGTTTAGTAACGATTGTATGTTTACATTATACTTGTATATGTTGATATGTTTATCGCATTTTATCATGTTGCATGGGGTGGGTTAACGATTGAAGAGCAGTGTAGCCTGGTGGCATAGCCACAATATATTTATATATATACATAATTATGACTCTAGTGGCTCAGCCACAAACATTGTGATTAGCAGCTTGGCTGCAATATTGGTGTGATTGGAGGGGTGGGTTGACTTGATCCCCACAGGTGTGATTGGCTGGTACGGGGGTGTGTTGGTTGGATTGGGTTGGGTTGCACTACTTCATCTGCACTACTTCATTTGCGTTACCATGATTATAGGGCTTAGGCCCAGATTGATACCTTTTGGGCTCGGGCCCAGTTGATGTCATTTAGGGGATTACACACTTAGTTCTCGTAACTCACCCCTTTTCTTTAACCTCACAGGTAATCCCCAGCAGTAGAGGGTTTGGAGCCGTGGAGGACTCAGTGGTGGCCATACAACGGAGATCTCTCTCAAACTTTAGTAAATACAGTTTTTCTTTACCTTTAAGACTATATATTTATTTTGGGTTGTTTTTTTTTTTGTAATAAGGCCATTGGTATATTTTTCTTAAACTTTTCAATTATAACTGTTAAACTTATGAAATCGGGGTTTTCTTAAAACATTAACAATCGTTTTCTAAAATATCACATTACCGTAAATATTCAAAATCAGTTTTCATAACAAAGGCAAATTTTTAAGTTAATTACAACTATTCTAAAATGGACACTGACTAAACCGGGTTTTTATAAACAACCAACGTAACATGGAGTTTTCAAAAGAGATGCAAGCATTTCCTAACGAACGCGTAGTTTTAAACAACCCTTCAATGTGACATGCTGGATCCGGCCATAACGTCTTGGCCGGGTTTGGGGTGTTACATTTTATGGTATCAGAGCCAGGTTGGAAAACTCGGCTGTGGAGTGGGTTAGAAATGTTTTTCAAATTTGGTCTGAAATATGATTTAGAAAAAAAATATATATCTTTATTGGAAGTATTGCATCACGAGTCTCCGGCACCAAATCCGTAAGTTCCCTTATTTTATGATTGTTGATATGATGATGATATGACTGTAGTAACAAAAATGTAAGAGTTAGTAGTAGTATTTTGAAACTTCTAGCTCTAGGAGCTAAGACTATAGAGACTGAGACAATAGGAACTTAGATTCGCGAAAACAACTCTTATATCTGTTTTCCATAAAATATTTGTTAATCGATATTGAAACCATATACTGATTAATAAAAATTCTTAATCAAATTAACTCGATTTAGTAGAATGAGTACCAGAGGACGTGGACATGGTACACGTGGCCGTGGTAGGGGCCGGGTACTAAGGCTGAATCCTTAGAGTCGGGACATGTGCCAGAAGGCGAGGTGCCAGCATCGCCAGTGGTGGAAGCAGGGTCTCAAGATCGAACTGGAGGGGACGATGCTCTATCTCAAGCTATGCTGCGAGTGTTGGAGCGGGTTGCTGGAGCAAGTACTGGATCGGTAGCCCAGAAATCTATTCCTGAGTGACTCCGGGCAAATGGGGCCGAGGTATTTAGGGGCATATCTGGTGTAGCCCCAAATGTAGCTGAATACTGGTTAGAGGCAGTCGAGTGAATTATGGATGATCTGGACTGGACTGTAGAGGAGAAATTGAGAGGAGCAGTGTCTCTCTTGCGGGATGAGGCATACCAGTGGTGGCTCACAGTGAAGGAAGGAACCCAAGCGGATCGTATCACCTGGGAATTCTTTAAAGCGGCTTTCCAGGGAAAGTATGTCGGGGCGAGTTATGTGGACGCCCAGAGGAAAGAATTTCTGAACTTGGTCCAAGGGAATAAATCAGTAGCGGAGTATGAGGTAAAATTCTTACGCTTGAGCCGATACGCACGGGGTATAGTGGCGACTGGCTACAAGCGTTTTGTACGGTTCGAGGATGGTTCATGGATGAGTCATGGCACTTGATAACCAGCAGTGGGAAAGAAATTTTACTGTGTTGGTGGAAAAAGCAAGATTGCTGAGGAGGTGAAACGCACTGAGCGTCAGAATCGAGATAAGGATAGAGGCAAGAATAAGAGGGGTTTTGCATCTTCGAGTTCTTCCGGGAGTATTCAAAAGAGGCCTAGGTTTGATGGGCCAACTCCAGTGGGAGTTCCAGCTACTACCGGTCAGTTACAGCCTTGTGTGGAGTGTGGAAAATTTCACTCGGGGGTGTGTTGGAAAAGAACCGACAGTTGTTTCAGATGCGGGTCTATGGATCATCAGTTCAGGGATTGTCCTCGAGAGCCTATTCGGACACAGGTAGTAGGTTAGAGGTTTGTGCAGCCTGGGAGAGGTGGTCAGTAGCCACCGAGAGGTCATGGTCCGACCAGAGGGGGAAATGGGGCTGGACGAGGTCGTGGAGCACCGGGCAGAGGTGCGGGTAACACAGATGCAAGACAGTGGGGACTGGTTTATACGACTCGACGTCGAGAGGATGGCGACGCACCGGATGTCATAACCGGTACATTTCTCATATTTGCTATGCCCTTTACCGCTTTAATTGAAATTGGGTCTACTCATTCATATGTTGCCTCTACTGTGTCTGGGACTTTGGGTATAAAATTTGAGATTGCTGCTAGAGAAATGTCTGTGAGTAGCCCTCTAGGACAATCTGTGGTAGTGAACAAGTTGTTTAGGGATGTGCTTCTAGAAGTTCAGGGAGTGGTGTTTTCGACAGATTTGATGGAACTGTCGTTCGGCGAGTTTAACCTTATTTTAGGCATGGACTGGCTATTTAAGCACCGTACGAATTTGGATTGCGCTGCGAAGCGTACGGTCTTAAAGACTCCAGAGAATGAAGAGGTGATTGTGTTAGGAGAGAGAAGAGATTATATGTCCCATGTGATTTCGGCATTAAAGGCCGAGAAGATGGTGCGTAAAGGGTGTGAGGCATTTCTAGCTTTTGTCAGCACATCAGATGTTAAGGAATTGTCCGTTGGGGATGTCAGAACCGTAAAGGAGTTCTCGGACGTATTTCCCGAAGAGCTTTCGGGGTTACCTCCGAATCGCGAGGTGGAATTTAGCATTGAGCTACTTTCGGGAACGGCTCCGGTGTCCATCACCCCTTATATGATGGGACCAAAGGAGCTGGCAGAACTAAAAGCTTAGATCCAAGAGCTGTTGGATCATGGATTTATTCGACCAAGTGTATCTCTATGGGGAGCACCGGTATTGTTCGTGAAGAAAAAGGATGGGTCGATGCGTATGTGCATTGACTATCGTCAGTTGAACAAGTTGACTATTAAGAACAAATACCCGCTACCGAGGATAGATGACCTGTTTGATCAGTTGCAAGGAGCTTCGGTTTTCTCGAAGATAGATTTGAGATCGGGGTACCATCAGTTGAGGGTCAAGGAGGCGGATATTCATAAGACTGCTTTTCGAACTCGTTATGGGCATTACGAGTTTCTAGTGATGCCATTCGGATTAACGAACGCACCAGCCACATTTATGGACATGATGAACCGGGTCTTCCAACCCTATCTAGACCGGTTCGTAGTGGTATTCATAGATGACATCTTGGTGTACTCAAGAACTAAGGAGGAGCATTGCGCGCATCTTCGGGTGGTGTTGCAAATATTGAGAGAGAAGTAACTTTACGCCAAATTCAGTAAATGCGAGTTTTGGCTGAAAGAAGTGACCTTTTTAGGGCATGTTTTGTCTGCTGAGGGGATTAGGGTTGATCCTCGGAAGGTGGAAGCGGTATTGGATTGGAAGCCACAGAAGTCAGTATCAGAAATTTGAAGTTTTCTGGGTTTGGCTGGGTACTACAGAAGGTTTGTTGAGGGGTTTTCGTTGATTGCTGCACCCTTAACCAAATTGCTATGGAAGGGAGTACCGTTTGTTTGGGCTGATAAACAGCAGAAAAGCTTTGAAAAGTTGAAGAAAATTCTAACTGAGGCACCAGTGTTAATTCAGCCTGAGGCTGGGAAAGAATTTGTCGTCTGTTGTGATGCATCGCACACAGGTTTGGGTTGTGTGCTAATGCAAGAAGGGAAGGTCGTAGCATATGCATCTCGTCAATTAAGGCTACATGAGATGGACTACCCCACCCATGATCTGGAACTAGCTGTAGTAGTATTTGCCCTAAAGATATGGAGACACTACCTGTACGGAGAAAAGTCGATTATCTATACGGACCATAAGAGTCTGAAGTATCTCATTACCCAAAAAGAGCTGAATTTAAGGAAACAGAGGTGGATAGAGTTACTGAAAGACTACGATTGCTCGATCGAATATCACCCGGGTAAGGCCAACGTGGTGGCAGATGCATTAAGTCGTAAGGTGGTATCGAAATTGAGAGCAATGTTTGCTCACCTCAGTCTTTATGAAGATGGTAGCTTGTTAGCGGAACTTCAGGTGAAACCGACATGGGTAAGTCAGATTAAAGAAAAGCAATTGTTGGATGAATCGTTAGGTTCTCGGCTACAGCAAGTGGAAAGTGGAGAGGCAGTGGATTTTGGACTGAACAGTGAAGGGGTATTATGTTTCCGTGGAAGAGTTTGTATGCCGAAGGACTCTGGGTTGAGACACGTGATTCTGCGAGAGGCGCATAGTAGCCCATACGCTATGCATCCCGGTGGAAACAAGATGTATCGGGACCTATGGGAACAATACTGGTGGCCAGGGTTGAAACGGGAAGTTACCAACTTTGTGAGCAAGTGTTTAACATGTCAAAAGTGAAGGCGGAACATCAGTTACCTTCGGGATTGCTGCAACCGGTGAAGATTCCACTCTGGAAGTGGGAAAGGATAACTATGGATTTTGTTAGTGGGCTACCCCTAACGCCTACTAAGAAAGATTCGGTGTGGGTAATCGTTGACAGGTTGACTAAATCCGCACACTTCATACCGGTTCGCACTAACTACTCGCTGAAAAGCTGGCCAAGTTGTATGTGGCAGAAATTGTGAGACTTCATGGGGTACCAGTGTCTATTATATCGGACAGGGACCCTAGATTTACATCTCAGTTCTGGAAGGCATTACATGAAGCTTTGGGTACAAGGCTAGATTTCAGCACGGAATTTCATCCATAGACTGATGGCCAGTCGAAAAGGGTAATCCAAATTCTGGAAGACATGTTAAGGGGCTGTGTGATTGACTTCAAGGGTAGTTGGGAGGATTATCTACCGTTAGCGGAGTTTGCGTACAGAAACAGCTACCAATCTAGCATTCAGATGGCACCTTACGAGGCGTTATATGGTTGTAGGTGTCGTACCCCTACTTGTTGAACAGAATTAGGCGAGCGACAGTTGTTGGGTCTGGAGTTGATTTCAGAAACTGAGGAAAAGGTGAAGTTGATTCGAGACCGGTTAAAAGAAGCTTCTGATAGACAGAAGTCGTATGCGGATTTGAAGCGTAGGGAGATAGACTTTTCAGTAGGGGATCATGTCTTCTTGAAGGTCTCACCTTGGAGAAGGTTTTAAGATTTGGACAGAAGGGCAAGTTGAGCCCCAGATTCATCGGGCTTTATCGAGTGTTGAAACGTGTGGGACCAGTTGCTTATCAGCTTGAGTTGCCCCGGAGTTGAGTCAGATGCATAATGTATTCCATGTTTCGATGCTGAGGCGCTATCGTTAAGATCCATCCCATATAGTGTCGGTGGAAGAAATTGAGGTAATACCTGATCTGTCTTTTGAAGAAGAAGCGCATGCAGATTTTAGATCAGGATGTTAAAGTGTTGAGGAGGAAGTCCGTTCCACTGGTCAAAGTGTTATGGCGTAATCACGGTTCAGAAGAAGCCACGTGGGAACCGGAGGAGACAATTCGACAGCAATACCCTCACCTCTTTTAACCGTGTAAATTTCGAGGTTGAAATTTCTTTAAGGGGTAGAAGCGTAACATCTCAAAAATTAGGGGTTTGTCATATTTGTGCAATTGTATGTTATGCTAGTTCTGCGTGATGATTAAGGGTGTTTAGGGGCTCTAGGGAGGACTAGGGTCGAGTTGGAGCCCTGGTAAAATTTTGGCTTTTGAGCACTTAAGTGGGGAGAGCTAGTGGTGGCAGGATTTAAGTGTAATTGTGGGTGTTGTGATAACAAAAAGGAGCAGAGTGGCCTAGTGGAGTTGGCGTCACTAGTGTAGTAAGGGAAGTGGGGTTCGAATCCCACAGGTGGCACATGGGGAGTTTTATTTTTATGCTCAGTAAAGGAGGAAGCTGAGTGGAGTTCAAACTCTGCAGGAGAGAGAGAGGACTTGGTCAAGCATTTCAAATGGGTGATGGAGAGTGGATTGTGGAGCAAATCAAGGAGAGAATAGTGGGAGTGGGAGAGTGGAAGTGTTTGGCCGAAAGTGGGAAGGTGCTTAGGAGCATATTCAGTTTTTGGTTAATGTGTGTGTGTGTGCTTTGAATTCTCTTTAGTTTCCTAGGCATTTTAGCAAATTCGGTCATAATTGTGTGGGGAGAGTGCCATTTCTCTAAGAGTTCATTTGAGAGAGCATTTTTATTCTTTCATCATTTTGGCTAAAAACACTTCGAATTTCTTGGTTGCTTCCATTCTCCTTAGCCGAATCTGTCCCCATTCGGGTTTTCATTGAGCAAGGTGAAGAGTTCTTTTCTATGTATTCTTTTCTTCTTTTCTCTTTATCTATTCTCTCTACTAAACCGAACTTCCACCTTTTTGCCAAGGCCAAATCGGCTCAGTGTTTATTTAGAATCCTTCTCGTGTAGAGGAAGCCGAATCCTCTAAGGCCCTCTAGGTGCAAATCGCTTTGGTGACCATCTACAATTGTTGGTAAGTCTATATGGCCGAAAAAGGGAAAGTGGGTGGTGAACTCGTTCACCATTTCAGGTTCATTCAGGCCGAAAGGCCATTTCCTTGTTATTCTAGAATCTACAATACTAACTCGTGCTCTC
The DNA here is from genome assembly GCA_025698515.1 of Gossypium sturtianum. NCBI lineage: Eukaryota > Viridiplantae > Streptophyta > Magnoliopsida > Malvales > Malvaceae > Gossypium > Gossypium sturtianum. The sequence goes on along the minus strand of CM046949.1, from coordinate 67,021,416 downwards.
CTTTAGGGACACAATCTCATAACCAGAGGAGTAAACCGAACATTCAGGCGTAGCAAGGAGGGCTGTCATTTTTGGTAAGTATTGTGGGTTGTGTTATCGATTTCCATTGTGGGATCCTTGAGCAAGGAGACTAACTGATAGTCTGTTATGCCTTAGGTGCTTCGGAGAGTGTCCCAGTTCATATTCCAATCAGGTGTGTAATTTCACACCCCTTTGTCTGATTGTAAATGTTGTTTCGCGAATCGACCAAAAGCTAAAAAGCCGTAAAAACCAAGATTCGTGCTACGAAGAACGCGCGGCGCTCGTAGTAGTGGTAAATCGGAATATGAGTAAGGACGACAAGCCATGGAGAGTGTCGCAAGCACTCTCGTGAAACAGAGGCTGTAGCGGGCCTAATCGAGCCGAACGGGCTTAACGGGCCCAATGGGCTTTTCGTCCCATTCAGGCGATATTGTTGGAAAACTACCGAAGGGTAGGTGCAGTTGTGAAATCGGGAAGTCTGACACCGAAATCATGAGAAATGGGCCACGCGAGCGTTTGGCCCGTTTGAGCCTAAAACACAGTTCCGTAGAGACCCAAAAAGGGTCCCGAGTCACTCGAGGTGACATTAGGCCTTCGAAAGCGTTAATAATGGTAAAATTACTAAAATACCCTTGAAGGGTAAATTACCAAAATGCCCCTGGGCTGCGAAATTACCAAAATACCCTCGATGGGTTGGATGACCGTTTTACCCTCAGTATTGTTTAGTAACGATTGTATGTTTACATTATACTTGTATATGTTGATATGTTTATCGCATTTTATCATGTTGCATGGGGAGGGTTAACAATTGAAGAGCAGTGTAGCCTGGTGGCATAGCCACAATATATTTATATATATATATACATAATTATGACTCTGGTGGCTCAGCCACAAACATTGTGATTAGCAGCTTGGCTGCAATATTGGTGTGATTAGCGGGTTGGGTTGACTTGATCCCCACAGGTGTGATTGGCTGGTACGGGGGTATGCTGGTTGGACTGGGTTGGGTTGCACTACTTCATCTGCACTACTTCATTTACGATAGCATGATTATAGGGCTTAGGCCCAGATTGATACCTTTTGGGCTCAGGCCCAGTTGATGTCATTTAGGGGATTACACACTGAGTTCTCGTAACTCACCCCTTTTCTTTAACCTCACAGGTAATCCCCGTCAGTAGAGGGTTTGGAGCCGTGGAGGACTCAGTGGTGGCCATACAACGGAGATCTCTCTCAAACTTTAGTAAATACAGTTTTTTCTTTACCTTTAAGACTATATATTTATTTTGGGTTGTTTTTTTTTTTTGTAATAAGGCCATTGGTATATTTTTCTGAAACTTTTCAATTATAACTGTTAAACTTATGAAATCGGGGTTTTCTTAAAACATTAACAATCGTTTTCTAAAATATCACGTTACCGTAAATATTCAAAATCGATTTTCATAACAAAGGCAAATTTTCAAGTTAATTACAACTATTCTAAAATGGACACTGAGTAAATCGTGTTTTTATAAGCAACCAACGTAACACGGAGTTTTCAAAAGAGATGCAAACATTTCCCAACGAACGCGTAGTTTTAAACAACCCTTCAATGTGACATGTTGGATCCGGCCATAACGTCTTGGCAGGGTTTGGGGTGTTACATGAAGATTATAGTCTTATCTTCCTGATGTAGCAAGGGAGCAGACTAAATAAATTGTAGATCTTGTCTCCTCGAGATAGCGAAGCAAGCAGATCGAATTTGGCTAAGCTTATCTCTATGTATTGGCAATGGAGCAGATTCAAGTCACCTAGCCTTATCTTCCTGAGGTAGCAAGGGAGCAGGCTGAAGATTATAGTCTTATCTTCCTGATATAGCAAGGGAGTAGACTAAATAAAATTATAGATCTTGTCTCCTCGAGATAGCAGTGGGGCAGATTGAAGACGGCGAATCTTATCTTCTCGAGGTATCAGGGGAGCAAATTTTAGCCACTAGCCATATCTTCCTGAGGTAGCAAGGGAGCATATTGAAGATTACAGTCTTATCTTCCTGAGGTAGCAAGGAAGTTGATTGAAGATTGTAGATTTTGTCTCCTCGTGATAGCAGTGGGGCAGATCGAAAATGGTGAATCTTATCTTCCCGAGGTAGCAGCGGAGCAGATTGAAGCCACAAGTATAAATTGGATCGAAGCGCTAGTTCTCATGCTCCTGAAAATACAGCGGGATGGAATGAAGCTACTCAAAGAAGAAAAGCACTGAAAGAGGTCAAGATTTGGGCAAGACCGGGCAAAATTAGCCCTTTTTGAAGTCTTTGCTCTATTCTTGTTACACGACAATAAGCAAAGAGGGGCAGCTGTAATAGGCCCAATTTGCCCGGGCCCATTAGCCAAATTTAAACCCAAAAACAAAACAAAAAAATTAAAGCCAAATAAAAACCAATAAAATAATAGTCCAATAATAAAAGTCCAATACAATAAAATTATAAACCTAATAACTTAAAACAGTCCATCAGTCCTTTACAAGCCCAGATTCTAAAAAACACCTGAGGCCCAAACGGCCCAAACGTTTTGAGATTCCAGAAACCCTGGGGGTTTCAAAAGCGATCTAGCGCGCATGATCCTCTCACGCCGCTGGGCATGCATGCATCATCCATGCTAGCCTCCTACGAGCAATTTCCACAGCTGTACCTGCAACAAATTGGAGAACAATGACAGCAAAGAGGAGGACAATAGAAAAGAGAAAATGAAATGTATTTTTGGGGATTTTATTTTTGGATTTTTCAGATTTATAAAGCCAAATGCAAATCAGTTTTAGGGGATCCCATTTGTTTTTGTATATACTGACGCATACTGAATACAAAAGGAAAATCTGAATTGAAAGGGTGATTTTCGATTTCAATTTCTTTCAAATTTCAGATCCTATTGTAACATCCTAAAATTCAAAATTTTATGCTTTGCATTATATCATGCAATGGGCTAGTTAAGAATGTTAATTTTGTATGTTTAGGGGTCCTAAGAAGGCTTGGGGTTAACTTGGGCCTTAGTAAAATTTTTGTGTTTAAGCCCTTAAGGGAGAAGGCAAGTGGCATCAATATTTAAGGAAATAAGAGTGTGCTTTGCTAGCACAAGTGGAGCACATGGTGGAGTTGTGTGGCGTCAAGTGGAGAGCATGGAGGGAAGAGGTTCGAATCCCATATATTGCAAATTTTGGGATTTATTTTTGTGTTTCTCTTCCAAGTGTCGGCCATGGTGATAATTAAGGTAAGGAAGACTTTTTATTTATGGAAAGATGACTAAGGATTATGGTAAGGAGGAAAACAAGGGAAAATGAAGGAAAGAAATCAAATAAAAAGGCAAGGGAGGGAACATGTTGGCCGAATATTAGGAGTTGCCATGAGAAAGAATTTTGGTCAATTCTCATTTTTTTTTGGTGGAAGGTGCAATCGGTTTTGGTAAAGAGTGGGTGTGCCGAATTTTGTTAGGCATTTTGGAGAGTTTTTGGTGTCATTTGAAGGTCTTTTCTTTGTTCACTTGGTACCTCTTTTCCTTGCCTAAAACCGAGACTATTTGGGAGCATTTTTCTTTTCTTCTTTGCATCTTTGCCTTGGCCATCTTTTATTCTTTTATCATTTTAGTGCCTTTTTCTTCCAATCTTTTCCTTGGTTGCCAAAACACAAGTCTCTCTTTTTTTCATCTCTTTCATAGTGTTAGCCGAAACTTTGACATTTCTCTTGTCCATCTCTTCTTTTTCTTTCCTCATTAATTCTTCAACCTTTCTCTCATTTTCTTTAATCGATTTTACATAGAGGCCGAATCATCCTTGTTCTTTTTCTCCAATAGCCAAACCACATAACACTATATCCCTTTTTCTTTTCTTTTACTTTTAGGTGTTGGGCATACTCTCTTCCTTGACCGAATCGGTGTTATTGAGGGGTTGGCCGAAACTTTCATTTTGTTTTTGTTGACTCATTCTCAGTCACAAGTCGAATCGATTAGAGTTGAGTTTATCACCGATTAAGGTAAGGTGTTTCTTCAAAGTTTATTTCGATATATTTCATTGTGTGGTGATTCCGCTAAAACAAATCGATGGATTTGACTAAACAGTTATTATAGGGATTAAATCGCTCGTTTCATCCACTCGTTGTTTCTTCAGAATAAGTGGTAAGCCAAATCCTATTCCAAAACAAATACATTCTCTCATCATAGAACTTTCTAACCGAGATCTTTTCAATGGAGGCAAGTGGTAACGATTTGAAAGGAAAAGTGATAGTAGGGGACAAAAGGGGTGAATTTGCAATTCCTACTCCTAAGTTCAAACGAAGGGCGGTATCGGCGGTTCGGGATTTTCCACCGGGTTGTGGACCATCATCCGGTGAAAATAGACAAATCGTGGTCGTTCATGATACTAAGGGTAAGCGTTTCAATAGATCGTTTGATTTAGATTTATAATAATAAAATCTCGTTTGTTGGATTAATCGAGAGTAATGGTGATTTAGGTGCCAACGATCAAGAAGGATTAATTCTTACCGTAATCAGGTGTGTAATCTCACACCGAAATCCCGTAGATTCATGATTAGATATCACGTTGGAAAATAGATCGTTATTATTTATATGGCTAAAAATCGTAATATGGCACAAATCGAGAAATTTGCTTAAATTACATTATTTCTATAGATTTGTCAAAATCGATACTAAATTTTTTAGATTTACGAAAATGCCCCTATGGGCCGATTTACGAAAATGCCCCTATGGGCTGATTTACGAAAATGCCCCTATGGGCCGAATTGCTAGAATGCCTTAGTGGGCTGAAGTACAAAGTTCTATAATGTGTCGATTCACCGTAATAAATTATTGGATTAATGATTGTTGTACATATATGTGGATATTATGTTTATTATGTATGTTGCATGTTACATATCGCATGGGTTGGGAAAAATGTATGAAGAGCAGTGTAGCCTGGTGGCATTGCCACAAAATATTCATTATAATGTTTACTTATGATTTTGGTGGCTTGACCACGAAAATATTATATGAAAGCAGCTTGACTGCAGCGATACTCCGGTGGCTCTGCCACAAATATTATGAAAAGCAGCTTGACTGCAGCGATTGGTGTGAGCGGCGGGGTGGGTTGACTTGATCCCCACAAGTGTGATTAGTTGGTCGGGGGTGTGATGGATGGATGGGTTGGGTTGCATACATTAACTTCATATTGTTATTGATTATGTAAATGGGCTTAAGCCCGAGTTATTGCTAAATGAATTCAGGCCCAGTGGATGACAGTAAGGGGATTATACACTGAGTTCTAGTAACTCACCCCTTTTCCTTAACCCTTGCAGGTAATGCTCAGTGAGGTGGTCTTGGGCCATGGATGACTCGATGGAGGCCATACTTCGGAAGTGGTGTTTTTTTTTTTGAACTTTAGATTTCTATTTACGTTTACTTTATTACTTTTACTATTTTGGGTTTAAAGTTGTAATAAGGCCTCTGGGATAAACTTTAATGTGCTTTATGTTTGGACGTATTTATTATTTTATTTAAATTGTTTAAAACAGGGATTTTTTCTAAAATCATAAATAACGGTTTTGCCAAAGTTGATTAACAAAAGGATTTTATAACATATTTATAAATATTTTAACTCGGATTCCCTTTCGGATTATCGATATTATTTTCAAAAGTCACGATTTTAAAATATCACGAATTTGAATATCAATTCTTCAATTAACCTCTCGAGATTAGTAGTATTTTTATCGAATATTTTTTTCAAACTAGTTTTCCAAATAATACTTATTTTAGTATGAATTACAAGTTCTTAAATACGTTTTATTCATGTGACATGTCAGATCCGGTCGTAACGCATAGGCCGGGTTTGGGGTGTTACATTTTATGGTATCAAAGCCCGGTCGCAAAACTCGGCTGTGGTTTGGGTTCAAAAGCGTTTTCCAAAGCTGTTTAAAATTTTAAATTATAAATGCATGATCTAAAGGAAGTATGGCACCACGGGTATCCGGCACCAAGTCAAGTAAGTTTATGTTTTCATTTTATGATTATTGTGGTATGACCGTAGAAATACTATAGAACTTTTAGCTTTAGGAGCTGAAACTATAGAGATTGAGACCTTAGGATACGTTTTGCGAAAATGACTTTGTAACACCCCAAACCCGGTCCAAACACTACAACCGGATCTGGTATGTCACTTGAGTGATTTTGCAAAACATGTTGCATTTTGGAAAACGATCTCTGGGTTTAATCATTAATACCGAAAACTTAATAATTTATTAAGTCATATAAGATGTAAAGTTATAAATTACCTTGATGAATTTTAATTAAAATCCAAAAAAAAAGAAACCTTGTACATGTCTTAGCTTAATTTTAATCATAAAAATAAAAATGTCTAATAATTAAACCCAACTTAAACCCAAAAACATAAATAATAGTCTAGTGGCCCAAGGCCTTATTACAACGAAATATAAAACCCACTTAAGACAAATTTCTTAAAAATAAATAAAATAAAGTCTTTTTTTGAATCTCAAGACTCTATCGCATGGCCACCTTGCTCTCCTCTCCACCGGTCCGATGCACTAAGTGCTACCTGAAATTGTTAAAATAATAGGGTGAGTCGCGAGACTCAGTGTGCAACCTACATGCACCATTAGATTTGGGCCTTAGCCCCACAGAACATATATCAGAATATATTATAACAGAAATTATGCAAAGCCCAACCCAACTCCTAGGTTTCCAACCGCTACACACCACCCTTACCTATCAATCACACCATTGGGGATTTCTACAATCAACCCACACCACTACACACCATCAATGGCAGTCATGCTGCAGTTAGCTGCTCATTATCAAATCGTGACAGAGTCACCAGGCTAAAATGGCATAAGCCAGTAGAAAACAGAGTTGTGACAGAGTCACCAGGCTGAAATGGCATAAGCCACGAAAGCGAGTTGTGACAGAGTCACCAGCCGAAATGGCATAAGCCACGAACAGTAACACTTCCCCTTTTCATCAATTACCCTACCCAGAGCATACATAGAAATTTACATGCAAAACATATCTTTTTAACAGAAACATTCACTGAAGAATGGCAGAAAGCACTAACCAGATATTTAGCCTTTTCCCTTCTCGGGTTTTCAAACGTTATGCCAGGATTTCAACATTTAACAGAGTATAGCAGATTTATTACACACATATATATATATAAACAATCTAATGGTGTGAGAAGTTACACACCTAGTTACCGTTAGGACGACACTCTCTATGTCGACACTATTAGAAGCTGCTAAAACTGCTATCTGTCTAAGATTTTGTTCGGATGCCGGTCCACAACCTACTGGCCAATCCCGAACTGCTGACACCGCTCGCTTTTTAAACTTAGGGATTGGTTTTACAGATTCAATCCCCTCCTTTGCCTGAACCATATTTGATTCCATCGAGGGACCTTATCAGTTGCTACCATCGTAACATGTGGTTATTGATCCATAACATAGGGTTAAGATTACGAATACGATAATCTAACGTAACGAAAATCTAGAGAAAACTACCTTACCTTAAAATCCCGAAAAGAGGTATGATACTTAGAGACTAACGATTTTCGGCTTTTAGATCTAGACGATCAGGTTTCCTTCAAATCCCGGAATGCCGCCCAACATAGCACCATTAAACTATTAGTTTTTCGACTTTTGCCTTTCAAGAACTGAAATAGAATATGAGATCTAATAGAAGTCGACACTTACCTTAGTATAGGGAATTCGGCAAGCACTTGGAGAGAAGATTCAGTAATGTCAAAGAAAAAGATTTAAATGCCGGAAGAACTAATTCTCAACTAGGATGAATAAAGAAAAACTATGGAGATTTTGGCTTTTTCGAGAAATCGGCTCAAAGGGAAAAAGAATGGAGAAGAGGTTTCGACTTTTGAAGAAATTGGAGAGGGAGGGGCTAAGAGTTTCGGCTTTTGAAGAAATTGAAGAAAAGAAATTGAAGAAAAGAGTTTCGGCACAATGGCAGGAGAAGAAAATAGGGTCTAAATGTCAGAATCAATGAGATATCCTCCCCTATTTATAGAAACTTCGGCACCTATTGTTCAAACCCGAAAATGCCCTTCCTGATAACTAAAAGTCAACCTAACAGAAAAGGGAAAATTCGGTACCCATATATACTAAAATAAATAAATAAATAAATAAATAGAATAAACCTACACTCCCTAATCAACTCAAACTTATCACTAATTAAACTCCTTTATTATCTTAAAAATTTATCCTCATCAAAAAGTCCTTTTATTTAGCCCAAAAATTCAATTTGAATTTCATTCAAATAGCTTCCCGAACAGCAATGACCATCTTTTGGCATTTTGGTCCAACTCAAATACCTTCCCACGCCAAAGAAAACAAAATTTCAAGCTATTGCGCACAAGGCAACTTGAACCCGAGACCTCCAAGCACAACCACACGCCACCACCACGCACTGAACCATTCTTGTGATATATTCCGTTGTCAACTTCTTTTAAAGTATACTTTCCAATGATCGAATCATCCTAAGAAATCCAAAAATATTAATCGACACCCATTCGAACCTCCGCCCTTTTCACTATGAGGCACGTCCCTTGCCATCTGCGCCACCGTTTCATTTGAGTCATAATTCCTTCCCAATTAATTATCAACCTTTATTCCGTGCTCCCGGTTTACTTAAAAAAACCCCAACATTTTGCGCACAACGCGACTAGAACCTTGTTCCCCCTACTACTCCTAACGCCTTTGCCATTGGGCCAGGCGTTTCCTTGTGTCATGAAACAGCCCCAACTAATTATAAGGCCTAAACTCTAGCCTTCATACTATCATATGCGCAATAAAAATTTTTGCCATACCAAAGACTTGAACCTTTGACCTCCAACTTATTCACAACGCCCCAAGCCACCAGACCACCTACTTCTTTTTGCTATCTTTTAACCCAACAATATTTTAAAAGCCTTATGACTACCACCAACCTCCCTAAAAAAAACAACATTTTTGCTAAAGCCCTAGATTGAGCCTAGGACTTTTCCAACACTACCAACCCTTCCTAAACCTCCTAAAAAAATTAAACTAAACATGCAATAATAAATTTTTTTTAAAAGACAATGTCCATTCAAACTTTTCATGATAAAATAATTTATTTCTGTTTGAATAATATTTTTAAGAAAAATTAACTATTTAAATGCATTAGTGACATTATAAAAGTAGAGGGACAAACGTGTAAAAGTAAAGCATATAAATCAAATCCCCAAATTTTAGCATAATCTAGGGGTCAATTAAAAATTGACCATTATATTATTTTAGTATAAACCACATATTAATTTTTTTTAGTACATTCAAATTATATATACTCATATTGTATATTAACGAAAATTTAACGATAGAAATTGATATTATAAAAAAAATATAAGAACTAAATTATATTAAAATATAAAAATTAAATCGAGAATAATAGAAAAATTAATATTTCTAAATTATAACTTCGTTCATCACACTGATATCATAAATAAAATAATTAATTATATGACAAGGACAAAGTTATGGAAAATATTTGATAAATTGATGCATAAATTGACTACATAGAGTTTAATATTATGCCACATTAAATTTTATTATAATTCAGTTAATATATTTAAAAGGAAGGAAAAATTAGTAAACAATAATTACAAGTTTTTTTTTAACGACAAAAATCCATTCTCTCGACACACGAACCCACTTATTCTAGGCCCAAATTCAGGGTGTTACAGACTTTACTTCCTAAATTCCATAAAACATTGTTTAATAAACATTGAATAGAATACTGATTCATAAGACTCGTAATCAGATTAAATCGACTTAGCAAACATGAGCGCTAGAGGATGTGGACGCGGTAGACGTGGCCGTGGTAGAGGCCGAGGTGCTAGAGTTGTATCTGAGGCATCAGGGCATATGCCGGAAATGGACGCCCCTGCGTCACCAGTGACTGAAGCTGGGTCACATGATCGAATGAGAGAGGACGATGCTCTGTCCCAAGCGATGTTGCGAGTTCTGGAAAGGGTTGCTGGGGCAAGAACTGGGTCGGCAGCTCGTGGGTCAATATCGGAGCGACTCAGATCGAATGGGCTAAAGTTTTTAGGGGTATTTTGGGTGTAGCCCCTAATGTAGTGGAGTACTGGCTTGAGGCAGTGGAGCGGATTATGGACGACCTGGATTGCACCGCTGAGCAGAAACTGAAGGGGGTTGTGTCATTACTGAGAGACGAGGCGTATGAGTGGTGGCTCACTGTTCGGGAAGGCACTCAGGCTGATCGTATTACATGGGAATTCTTTAAGACAGCATTCCAAGGAAAGTATGTCGGGGCTAGCTATGTGGATGCCAGAAGGAAGGAATTTCTGAATCCGGTCCAAGGAGGTAAATCTGTGGCGGCCACTTACGACGAATTTTCGCATCAGTCGGTATGCCCAGGGTATAGTGCCGACCGATCATGAATCTTTGTGTACATTTTGAGGATGGATTGCGTGATGAGTTGCGGGTACTGATAGCCCCACAGAAGGAGAGGAATTTTGCCACACTTGTGGAAAAAGCTAAAATTGCGGATGAAGTTAAGAACTCGGAGCGGCAAAACTGAGATAAAGATATGGGCAGGAACAAGAGGGATTCTGGGTACTCAGGTCCTACTAGAGGGATTCAGAAAAGGCCCACGAATGAGGAGCCAGCTCGAGTGAGAGTTCAAGCTACTACTAATCAGTTACAGCCTTGCGTGGATTGTGGAAAACTTCACTCGGGAGAATGCTGGAAGAGAACTGGTGGTTGTTTCAGATGTGGATCCAAGGACCATCGGTTTAAGGATTACCCTCGAAAGCCTGATCAAACTCAGGCAAGTCATAACAGATTTGCGCAGTAAGCTAGAGGTGCTCAGCAGCCGCCGAGAGGCCGTGGGCCAGGTCGAGGTGGTAATGGTGTAGTACGAGGTCAAGGTGCACTGGGTAGAGGTACCGGTAACAGGGGTAACACGGTGGCGAGACAGCCAGGTTTGGTCTTTGCGGTCAGACGTCGAGAGAATGGCGACGCACCGGACGTCATAACTTGTACTTTCTTCATATCCGATGTACCTTTTACCGCTTTGATAGACATTGGATCCACCCATTCGTATGTTGCTTGTGTTGTGTCTGAAACTTTGAATATTAGATTTGAGATTACTGCTAGAGAAACAACTGTAATTAGCCCTTTAGGACAGTCGGTGGTAGTAAATAAAATATTTAAGGATGTGCCCTTAGAAGTTCAGGGAGTAGTATTTCTGGCGGACTTGATGGAACTGTCATTCAGCTAGTTCGATCTTATTTTGGGCATGGACTGGCTGGTTAAGCATCGTGCGAACTTGGATTGTGCTGCAAAACAGATGGTACTAAGAACTTCGGAGGATAAGGAAGTAATGATGATAGGCGAAAGAAGAAACTATCTGTCTAATGTGGTATCTGCTTTAAAGGCAGAAAAGTTGGTGCGGAAAGGGTGTGGAGCATTCCTAGCCTTTATCAGTGCTTTGAATGCCAAAGAATTGTCGGTAGAAAGTGTTAGAACGGTGAAAGAGTTTTCAGACATTTTTCCCGAGGAGCTTCCAGGATTGCCTCCGGATCGGGAAGTGGAATTTGGCATTGAGCTGTTGCCAGGAATGGCTCTAGTGTCTATTACTCCTTACAGAATGGCGCCGAAGGAGTTCGCAGAGCTTAAAGCTCAGATCCAGGAGTTGTTGGATCGTGGATTTATTTGACCAAGTGTGTCACCGTGGGGAGCGCCAGTTTTGTTCGTTAAGAAAAAGGATGGGTCGATGCATATGTGCATCGATTAAAGACAATTGAATAAGTTGACGATCAAGAACAAGTATCAGATTCTGAGAGGATCGATAATACATTGGTCCAATTTGCGATGAGCTTCAGTTTTCTCAAAAATAGACTTGAGATCGGGGTATCACCAGTTAAAAGTCAAGGAGGTGGATATTCATAAGACTGCGTTTCGAACTCGTTATGGGCATTACGAGTTCTTAGTGATGCCGTTTGGGTTGACTAATGCACCAGCTGCATTTATGGACATGATGAACCGAGTCTTCCAACCCTATCTAGACCGGTTCGTGGTGGTGTTCATAGATGACATCTTTGTGTACTCAAAGACTGAAAAGGAGCATGATTTGCATTTACGGGTCGTATTGCAGATATTAAGGGAGAAGCAATTGTATGCCAAATTCAGTAAGTGTGAATTTTGGCTGAGGGAAGTGACCTTTTTGGGGCATGTAGTGTCTGCTGAAGGAATTAGAGTTGATCCCCGAAAGGTCGAGGCTGTGTTGGACTGGAAACCACCGAAGTCAGTGGCAGAAATTCAGAGTTTTCTAGGCTTGGCTAGGTATTACAGGCATTTTATTGAGGGGTTTTCGTTGATTCTTTGCACCCTAACTAAGTACATTGCGTAAGGGAGTACCGTTTGTATGGTCAGATAAGCAGCAAGAGAGCTTTGAGAAATTGAAGAAGATTCTGACAGAAGCGCCAGTATTGATTCAACCTGAGGCTGGTAAGGAGTTTATCGTTTATTGTGATGCATCACACAAGGGCTTGGGTTGTGTGCTGATTAAAGGGGGAAAAGTAGTGGCTTATGCATCTCGCCAATTAAGGCCGCATGAGATAAATTATCCCACTCATGATTTGGAGTTAGGCTGTAGTGGTGTTTGCTCGAAGATTTGGAGACACTATGCATGCGAGGAGAAGTCGATTATCTATACGGATCATAAGAGTCAAGTACCTCCTTACCCGAAGGAGTTGAACTTAAGACAATGAGGTGGATAGAACTATTGAAAGATTATGACTTCTCAATCGAGTATCATCCAGGAAAAGCTAACGTAGTGGCAGATGCGTTGAGTCGTAAGGTGATATCAGATTTGAGAGCAATGTTTGCTCATCTCAGCCTTTATGAAGATGGTAGTCTACATTAGCCGAACTTCGTGAAACTGCATGGGTAAATCAGTTAAGGAAAAGCGGTTGTCGGATGAAAGATTGAGTTCTCGGCTTCAACAAGTGGTAAGTGGTGAGATAGGGGATTTTGGGTTGAATAGTGATGGAGTATTGTGTTTCCGCGGAAGAGTTTGTATGCCCAGGGATTTGGAATTGAGACAAATGATTCTGCATGAGGCGCATAGTAGCCCATATGCTATGCACTTCGGGGGAAATAAGATGTACCGAGACCTCCGTGAGCAGTATTGGTGGCCAGGGTTGAAACGGGAGGTTACTGATTTCGTGAGCAAGTGCTTAACATGTCAGCAGTTGAAGGCGGAGCATCAACTGCCGTCAGGGTTGCTACAACCGGTGAAAATTCCATTATGGAAATGGGAAAGGATAACGATGGAATTTGTTAGTGGGTTACCCTTAACGCCTACTAAGAAAGATTCAGTATGGGTGATAGTGGATCAGTTAACGAAGACTGCTCATTTCCTACCTGTTCGTACGGATTATTCGTTGCAGAAGTTGGCCAAGTTGTATGTAGTAGAGATCATGAGGTTACATGGGGTACCAGTGTTGATTATATCGGACAGGGATCCTAGGTTTACATCACAATTTTGGAAGGCTTTATGTAACATCCTAGATTAGGGGTTATGCGTTCATGCATAATTCATGAGTTAGTAGGTTTTGGCAGTGTTTGGAAGTGTATTAAGGGTTTTTAGAACTCTAGGATGAAGGTGGAAGCTTTGGAAAATAATTGGATTTTAAGTTAAGAAGGGAGTTGGGCTAAGGAAGCCTTAAGAAAATTTGTGTTGGATTTATAACACAAGGGTTGGCCTAGTAAAGTGGCAGCAAGGCGCCACTTAAGGCTTGGGCAAGTGATGCCTCACGCAATGGGTAGAGGGCCCAGGTTCGAGTTGCGAAGGGAGCAAGAAGGAGCATTTTATTTTTCGTGCGGCAAGAAGGCGCTGGGCTAGGGAGGCTTTAAAAGAAATCCTGAGTGATTCATGTCACAAAAAGCACCTTGGCAAAGTGGCTTGGGACGCTACCTAAGGTGCTAGGAGAATTGCTCCAGTAGGGCTCAAGTTCGAGTCTTGTGGGCAGCATAAGCGTGTTTTTATTTTTCCAAGTTGGCGCTATGGGAGAAGAAGGTCTTAAAAGGAATTGTGGGAGTTTATGTCACAAAGGAGCTAGGAGCAAAGTGGTACAGTGGCGTGTCCGACTCAGTGAGTCCCATGTTCGAAACACAGGGGCGACAAATGGGTGTGTTATTTTATTTTTGCATGTGACGTCAAGGCAAGGGAGAAGAGATGGGCGACTTTGGGACTTTGGAAGGTAAGGATAAGCCTTGTGTTTCTTTTAAATATTTTGCTATAGATAGTGGATAAATAAGATTTTATTTTATTTATTTTAGGAGGTGATAAGCTTGGTTATTATTTATTGGAAATTCAGCTATAAGGTAAGATAAATGTTTGTTTATTCAATTTATTTTGAATAGAAGGTTGATTTATTTTATTTAGTTTAGATGAGTAGATAGAAGATAATTATGGTGATATTTTATTTGAATAAGTAAGGATTAATTCAAGTTATTTTGAATGAGCTGATAAAAGGATAATTGTAGATTTATTGTATTTATTTTGAATAGGTAATTAAGAGATAAAATAAGAGATTAAATTGGGATTTGATAGTGGAGATAGGTGTGCCGAATTTGGGTAGTATAAATAGGGGATGATCAGCTCTTGGGATTTCTTTTCTTTATTCTCCTCTTTGACCGAAAGTTTTTAGTCAAAAGAGGTTCTCTTTTCCTCTCTTTTCTTTGAAGCCAAAACCGAATGTTGAAGTAGCCATATGTATCTTTTCTTCTTTGCTTTGTTCATTCGAAATCATCATCTTCCCCAAGAACTATTATTTCTTCCATTACTTGACAAAAGCCGAAAACCCTCTACCCCTATTCTTTATTGCCGAATCCTCTAAGCATAAATCCCCTCCACTTTGCCGTGATCTCTTTTCATCATTAAGGTGCCGAAACTCTTTCTTTTTTGGATCTAGAAGTCGTTTCTCTAAGGGTGCTAGCGTAGTGGTAAGTAAGTTCTCTCCTAGCAATCGATTTTGAGTTCTTCTTCATAAGTATACCGAAATCTATAGTGGGCTTTGGTCTAAGGTGGGCCGAATGTCCATTAAGGCCATAGTGATATGTTCTCTTATGTGTAGCTACCGTCAAGGTGCATTGAGGGAGTTTCTCGGGATTCGTTTCATCAAGGAAGCACTAAGGAGCCTTTTTGGAATTAAAGTGATTAAGGTAAGCAAGTATGGTATTTGGCCCTAGGCCATATTATTGGTATTAAGTGTGACCGATTTTGGCTATGTGTATTTAGGGCCAAGTCGACAGTGGTAAAAGAGAAGCCTTCGGGATCCAAGTTCGGATATTCAGTAAGTATAGTTTAGATTGGGTATATTTGGATTATGATGTTATCGGTTAACCGAATGTTTTTGATTAAGATATCATTAATGGATTCGAGTGCCAGTCAAGGAGGACAAGGGATAGTCTCTATCCCCAAGTTTAAGAAGAGATCTATTTCTGCAGTTAGGGATTGGCCACCGGGGTGTGGACCAGCGTCAGAACAAGAAAGTAGGCAAATAGCCGTAGTATCGCCTAGTGATAGCATCAGTATCGAAAGCGTAGTTCTCCAAGTGATCAGGTGTGTGATTAACCCACCGTTTTCCAGGTATATGATATGTATGTGAAATGTGTATATGTTATGAATGTGCTAACTAGTGCAGTGGAAATTGTGATAAGGATACCCTCAAGGGGTATGTCGATAATCCGGTAAGTACCAAATCTAATGATATGTGATTATTAATATGAATATGTGATAATATGCTTGATGAACATGCTCATGCATCATTACATTGTATCATTATTTTATGTGGCATGTGCATGGGTGGGATATTATATGAAAGAAGGTACGGGTGTACTTCGAGTACGTTGTTTGATGTTAGCCTTGAGCTACATCGTGGATTGATGTTGATTGAGGTCACGTTGTGGATTAATTGCGATTTAGTTCACGTGGCTTGATGAGTGGCTATGTGCCTCATCGTGGTTGATATCGGCTATGTGCCATATCGTGGTTGATGAGTGACTATGTGTCCCATCGTGGTTTTGGTGTTAGCTACGGCTACATCGTGGATTGGCGGCCGATCGAGGTCGCGTTGTGGACTATTGTGCTTAATTGCACGTGGACGGCGGTGATTGCCTTTGGAGTGAAAAGGAGAGGGTGATTTGATAATCCTCGGTGTGTGGTAGGTGGATAAGGGGTGTGTAGCGGATGGACCCTAGGTTTGGGTTGGGCTTCATAATTGCATGATTTCGTATGTGAACATATGTGGAAATGGGCCAAGCCCAATATGATATGTGGATTAATGTGGAAATGGGCAAAGCCAGTATATGAATGTGGATCGGTGTGGAAATGGGCTAAGCCCAGTATGTGGAAATTATGTGGTTAACTACCCTATTAGATGAATGTGATATGAATATGGGCCAAGCCCGAATGTGATAACATGTGAATTTGATAATTGATATCCGATATATGAGTTAATATGTGGTTAACATGTGGGTGGAATTCGAGTGGACTAATTACACACCGAGTCTATATGACTCACCCAATTTTTATTAAACATCGCGGTGATCGTGATTTTGGACCGGGTTGGAGTGGACACAAAGGTTGCCATACGTGCTGACGATTTCCATGCAGAAAGATATTTTAATTAATTAAGTAGTTATATTTTGAGTATTTTGATTAAGTGTTTATTGTAATAAGGCCCATTAAAGTGATTGAACATTTTTATTATGTTTAAGCTAGGCGACCATTAAATTATTATTGGGAAGTGCTTTTAATTTTGGCAACTTATATTTTAAAAGCTTATAATAAAGTTTTAATTTGGATATTTTTATCAAGCTTATATTATTTAGAATTTTTAATTGGACATGGTTTTCAAATGACAAAATTTTTAATGTTTTTCCCAAAAGTGAAATCAGTCTTCAAACGTTTTTCCGCAGTGGCATTTCAAATTCGGTCGTAACGAATGGGCCGGGTTTAGGGTGTTACAGTTTGGTATCAGAGCCCGGTTTAAAACTCGGCTTTGAGGTTTTGGGCCCGAAAATAGTTTTCAAAAAAAAATGGGCTTTTCAAAATATGGGCTTTTATTTCAGGTTTATTCTAGCATGGCACCTGTATCTCCGGCCCGAAGTCCACCAGGTAAGTACTTCTGGCTATTGAAGTAGTTTGAATATGTGAACTATATGGGCTTTTATGGGAACGTAGATTAGTAGATTAGGGCTATTGGACCCTAGGACTAGTCTACTCAAACACAAGTGCATAAGACTTAAGGACCATTAAACAAACCCATGACTAAGTCGCCGAGCTAGGGTGTGGCAACCATTGTGCGCATGTCTAGGAATGGATTCAGTAAGAGCTTGGTATTTAAGCAGTCCTAGCGACTCACCTCCTCTTTACTCGAATCCTACCTGGTGCGTAGCTACTGTTCACCCTAACCAAGAGGACTTAGTCACCGGCCAAACCAATGATTAAAACCCGAAAGGGATTAGCCTTACTATTTACAAAAAACTTAGTTTCTAAATCTCCAACCTACCCTTTCTGATTTGAAAACACTAAATTAGACTTTGGAAAAATATTTTTTTTGAGTTATTCCCGGTTGACAAAAATTACCAAAATGACCCCGATTTCTGAAATTTCTGTAACACCGCTGATTTGGAAAACAAATTTTCAAGATAACCTTGAGTTTTTGTAAATTTTGAAATATCGTTGATTTGTAAGGATTTTCAAATTTACCCTGGTTTATTACCAAAATACCCTTATAGGACGAATGACGAAATTACCACAGGTTGGGAAAGGATTTGAAATGACCATAGAAGTGTAGTGAATGAATGTGTCTCTGTTTATGAATGTGAATGTGACCCTCTGAATTAGAGTAGTAAACTTGAACTGAACCTTTGTGTAATCGAAAGAACTACTTCTAAATACTTTACTTCATAAAATTGTTCGTGGTTAATAAGTGGAACAAAATTCTGATGCATAAAACTTTTTAATCAGATTAAATCGCGATGTTAGAAGTGAGTTCTAGGGGACGTGAACTTAGAGATTGTGCCTAGAAAGTATGATGGTTCTATTAAGATCAGAGTGCGCAGCATAAGCGTAGTGCGGTGAGTTAAGATGTACGATTATTCGTTAGTAAGTAATTTCGAGGACGAAATTATTTTTTAAGGAGGGTAGAACTGTAACATCCTAGATTAGGGGTTATGCATTCGTGCATAATTCATGAGTTAGTAGATTTTGGCAGTGTTTGGAAGTGTATTAAGGGTTTTTAGAACTCTAGGATGAAGGTGGAAGCTTTGGAAAATAATTGGATTTTAAGTTAAGAAGGGAAGTTGGCCTAAGGAAGCCTTAAGAAAATTTGTGTTGGATTTATGACACAAGGGTTGGCCTGGTAAAGTGGCAGCAAGGTGCCACTTAAGGCTTGGGCAAGTGACGCCTCACGCAATGGGTAGAGGGCCCAGGTTCGAGTTGCGAAGGAAGCAAGAAGGAGCATTTTATTTTTCGATGCGGCAAGAAGTATTTTGGCTAGGGAGGCTTTAAAAGAAATCTGAGTGATTCATGTCACAAAAAGCGCCTTGGCAAAGTGGCTTGGGACGCTACCTAAGGTGCTAGGAGAATTGCTCCAGTAGGGCTCAAGTTCGAGTCTTGTGGGTAGCATAAGCGTGTTTTTATTTTTCCAAGTTGGCGCTAAGGGAGAAGAAGGTCTTAAAAGGAATTGTGGGGAGTTTATGTCACAAAAGAGCTAGCAGCAAAGTGGCTGGTAGCGTGTGCTGACTCCAGCAGGTCCCATGTTCGAAACCTGGGGGCAGCAAATGGGTGTGTTATTTTATTTTTGCATGTGATGTCAAGGCAAGGGAGAAGAGATGGGCGACTTTGGGACTTTGGAAGGTAAGGATAATGTAACACCCTGTTTTTAGGGGTTAGGTTTTTGGTGCTTAGCTCTGGTGTTGGCACACTTTAGTGTGTGGTTGGGTAAGTTTTAGGGGTCCTGAGAACCCTGGGTAGTGGTGGAATGCTTTGGTAAATTTTTAGTTTAGGGGCTAAAAGGGGAAGCTTGGATAGGGGGGCCTTAAGAGAATTTTTGGTGGAGTTTTGGCACAAAGATTGGTGTGGCAGAGTGGCAAGGAGGCGCCACTTAGAGCATGGAGAAGTGACGCCACTTGCAGGGGGAAGGGGCTCAGGTTCGATTCGCAAGGGCAGCAATTGGGGCCTTGTTTTTGCGTCATTAAGGTTAGGTGGTGGACGGTTTTTGGAAGGCTTGAAAGGTGGAGGAAGACTTGGTCTTTTTTTTTTAAAATTCGGCTAGGTAGGTTTGACTCATTCAAATTATTTTGAATGGATGGAAGGGAGGTGTTTTAGGAGAGATTTGAGGTTTTTTTTTGTGGGAGGTTGGAGCTTGGCCGAATATTATAAATAGGGGGGGAGGTGCTCATTTTCATTCACCATTTTGTTTTCTCCCTTGCCGAAAGTTCTTGTTTCCTTTATTTATTTTCCCTTAGTCTCTTGTCGAAAATAAGTCAAGAACACTCTTTGTTGGCATATCCATTTTCCCCTCTTTCTTCACACCTTTTCTTAAACCTTGTTTCAAACCAAAATCACCCTTTAAAGCTTGCCATTGCCGAATATCTCAGCACCATCTAAGGAGCCTTGCCGAATCTTTTGTTCTCCTATTTTCTCTACGTTGGTTATAAGTCCCGGAAGCCGAACCATACTTTCTTGTGGTGACCGATTCTAGGTTGAGCAATAGGGAGTGGTTAGCAAGGCCGATTGTAGGGGAGAAGAGCTTAACGCATGAGACCTTTCTCGGGAGTCGTTTAGTCAGCAGTTGCAGTGGCATAAAGTAGCGTTCGGGATTCAAGTTGAGTTGGTAAGAGATATTTATTAAGATTAAATACTTAGGTTGTGTTTTGGAAGGTTAACCCGTTTATCTGATTAAGTGTGTTGATGGAGGCAACGACCAGTCAGAGTGGGCAAGGGAAGGTCCCTATCCCGAAGTTCAAGAAGAGAGGCTGTCTCGGCGATCGGGATTGGCCAAGGGTGTGGGGGGTGAGCAGGAGATAGCTATAGGCGGATAGTATTTGTTGTTTCTTTGAGCGATAGCTTAGGGATCAGCGTAGAAGCGCAAGTGTTAAGGTGCGTAACCATCGCACTATTTCTCGATTTGCTTGCTAGCTATTAAACATATGTGTTATGCGTGGAAGCCGATTATAATGGCTTGAGTGATGTGAACCGATGATGGTAAGATTGGTTGTGATATTTGTATATTTTATATATGTTTGATGTGGTATCGATAAATAATAATTACTCACTCTATATGATATTCTTGCATGATTTATTGACACATGGGCATGGGATTGGATTGAAGAAGGAGGAAGTGTACACAAGTTGTACGTGGTCTAATGATAGCTCCGGCTACATTAGCGCTTGAGGGTTAGCTTTGTGCTACCTCAAGGGAGGTGTTGGCTCGGTGCCCATCTCGGCGGTTGATTGCTATGTGCATCACCGTAGACGGTTTACGATTGTGGGATCACTTGGGTTGATCGGTGGCTCAGCCACGGCCTTGAGCAGCGAGTTTGCCAAGGTAAGGATTATGGATCACGATGTGATCAGTGGTGGTTTATCCACGGCCTTAGGCAGGGGGTCTGCTAAGGTGGGTGTCACGGTTGGATAGTGGGTTGGGCTGAGATGCATTCTTGCATGATTTGTTTCGATGGCTGTGTGGGTATGGGCCAAGCCCATAAGGATGGAAATATGTGTTGTGTTTATGCCTTCGAGTCGGTGGACTCACTCTTTTCATTAACCATTTCAGGTGATGCGTAGATTGGACCGGGATCGGAGAGGACACATGGTGGCCCATTCAGAAGGAAGAGTTTAAATATTTTAATCTTATTTATATTAAGTATTTGGTTTTAAATGTTGTTGTAATAAGGGCCTTTTTGACTTTTATGTATTTTGGGAATTATTTTAGAATTATTTTAATAACTATCTTTGGTACTACTTTAACTAGAGTTTGATTAAATTGAACTATCAAGTGGACATGGATTTATTATCAAAGCAACCTATGTATTCACATTGGTTTTATATGTACTAAAGTTTTAAAAAGAATATTTTATGATAACAAAGTTTTGAGTATCGTATTAAAAGGGCATGGATCTTCAAAAAGTCAAGTATATTTTCATGTTTTAATTTCTAAGTAAAAATGTTTCCAACTATCTTTCATGTTGACATACCAGATTCGGTCGTAGTGAATGGGCGGGTTTGGGGATGTTACTGATTTGGTATCAGAGAGCCGGTTCAAAACTTCGGTTTTGAGGGTTTTGGGCCAAACAGCTTTTTAAAATGGGTTTTTGAAATGTGGGCTTTTATAAAAGGTTTTGAGTTATTCTGGCATGGCACTGTACCTCACGTGAAGTCCACAGGTAAGTACTTGGACTTTCTTGAAGTGATTTGTCTATATGAATTATTATGGGCTTAGTTTGGGCTCGTAGATTAGAATACTAGGATCTGTTGGACCCTAGGAATAGTCTACTCAAACATATGCATAAAACTTAAGGCTACTAAACAAACTGTGAAGTTAGTCGTCAAGTTAAGGTGTGGCAACCATTATACGCATGTCTAGGAATGGTATTCGATGAAGAGCTTGGTATTTAAGCAATCCTAGCGACTCACCTCCTCTTTACTTGAATCCTACCAGTGCGTAGCTACGGTTCACCTTAACCAAGAGGACTTGTTCATAGGCTAAACCGATTATTAAAACCGAAAGGGATTTGGCCCGATTGTTTTAAAATCCTGTTTTAAAATTATCAATTTTACCCTTTTGGTCTATAAACCTAAATCTAATTTTGAAGGACGTTTTTGATTTACAAAATTACCAAAATGCCCATGATTTCCAAAATTACAAAAATAACCCTAATTTATGAAATTTGTGCGATACCTCTGGTTTGAAAAACAAAATTTTCAAGATGACCCTGTGATTTTGTAAATTTTGAAATATCTTTAAGTTGGAAAACTATTTTTCAAAATTGATTACGAGTTATTACCGATATACCTCTTATAGGAAAATGACGAAATTACCCTAGGTAGGGAAGGAAACTTGATTGCTCGAAAGAACTACTGCAGGAAACTTCATTGCATAAAATTGCTCGTGGATAAAGCAGTGAAACAAGAATTTTCGATGCATAAAACTTTTAAGCAGACTAAATCGAGGCGCTAGATATGAGTTCTAGGGGCGTGGTCGCAATACTCGTGGACGTGGTAGAGGCGGGATGTCGATTGTGTCGAACCGGTTGGGTCTCGCCATGGGTCGAGAGCGATGTGTGCCGCCACCGGTGTTGAGGAGGAACAGCGAGGATCGATCGAGGAGACGATGCGATATCGTAGGCTATCTTTGCGGGTGCTTGGCGAGTGGCGAGAGCCAATGGGGCGATGGGACTCGGAAGTCGATGCAAAGGCTTAGGCGAATGGGCCGAGGTCTTCGTGAGTGTGCGGGGTAGCTCCGAACGTGGCGAGTAATCGGCTTGAGGCGAGTGGAAAGGATTATGGACGACTTAGACTTACCTGCTGAGGAGAAGCTTAAGGGTGTTGTTTCGTTGCTGCGAGATGAGGCCTACCGGTGGTGGCTCACGGTTAAGAAAGTACCCCGGCGGATCGAGTGGGTGGGGTTATTTTAAGATCAAGTTCGAGGAAGTATGTCGGAGCGAGCTATGTGGATGCTCGGAGGAAGGCGTTCCTCAAACGGTGCAAGGTAGCAAATCGATAGCGGAGTACGAAGCTGAGTTTCTGCGTTTGAGCCGGTATGCTCGGGGAATCGTGGCAACTGATTATGAGAGAAGCGTCAGATTTGAAGATGGGCTACGAGATGAGCTGCGAGTTTTGATTACTCCGCAACGAGAAAGAGACTTCGCCGTATTAGTGGAGAAAGCTCGGATAGTTGAGGAGGTCAAAAAGGCTGAGAGGCAGAACAGAGAGAGGAACCGTGATAAGAGAAGTGTTGGACCGTCAGAAGTGGTTGAGAGGGTTCAGAAAAGACCGAGGGTTGAGACTCCTGTTCATATTGCT
The DNA here is from genome assembly GCA_025698515.1 of Gossypium sturtianum. Taxonomy (NCBI): domain Eukaryota; kingdom Viridiplantae; phylum Streptophyta; class Magnoliopsida; order Malvales; family Malvaceae; genus Gossypium; species Gossypium sturtianum. Next base: position 66,998,275 of record CM046949.1, on the reverse strand, counting down.
AAGCCAGCCGCCGGAAATCCAGATCGTCCGTGTGCACAATGCGGAAGGTATCATGTTGGCGAGTGCTGGAATCGGATTCGGGAATGCTTCAGATGCAAGTCCAAGTCTCATCTGATTAAGGATTGTCCCCAGAACCCGAATAGGACTCAGACAGAAGGCCAAGGTTATGTGCAACCAGGCAGAGGTGGTCAGCAAGCGACAAGAGGTCGTGGTCCGAACCATGGAGGGAATGGTTCCGGCCGAGGTCGTGGAGCTTTAGGCCGCGGCAATGGTGGCACTGAGGCAAGACAGCCAGGTCTGGTTTATGCGGTCCGTCGGAGGGAGGATAATGATGTGCCGGATGTGTCAGCGGGTAAGTATGTTATGTTTGGAATATTCTCGGTTGTTTTGTTCGTTTGGGTGGTTGTTTATTTTGTTGCTCGTAATGTATGTGGAACCTTGAGTATGTTAGAATCTATGCCTAAAAGTATGTTAGCTCTTTAAGGTCAGAGTGCGAAGCCATAGCAGAGTGGGAGGAATTGGACTGTTAGTCTAGACAAGTAATTTCGAGGACGAAATTATTTTAAGGAGGGTAGAATTGTAACACCCTATTTTTAGGGGTTAGGTTTTTGGTGCTTAGCTCTGGTGTTGGCACACTTTAGTGTGTGGTTGGGTAAGTTTTAGGGGTCCTGAGAACCCTGGGTAGTGGTGGAATGCTTTGGTAAATTTTTAGTTTAGGGGCTAAAAGGGGGAGCTTGGATAGGGGGGCCTTAAGAGAATTTTTGGTGGAGTTTTGGCACAAAGATTGGTGTGGCAGAGTGGCAAGGAGGCGCCACTTAGAGCATGGAGAAGTGACGCCACTTGCAGGGGGAAGGGGCTCAGGTTCTATTCGCAAGGGCAGCAATTGGGGCCTTGTTTTTGCGTCATTAAGGTTAGGTGGTGGGACGGTTTTGGAAGGCTTGAAAGGTGGAGGAAGACTTGGTCTTTTTTTTTTTAAAATTCGGCTAGGTAGGTTTGACTCATTCAAATTATTTTGAATGGATGGAAGGAGGTGTTTTAGGAGAGATTTGAGGTTTTTTTTTTGTGGGAGGTTGGAGCTTGGCCGAATATTATAAATAGGGGAGGTGCTCATTTTCATTCACCATTTTGTTTTCTCCCTTAGAAAGTTCTTATTTCCTTTATTTATTTTCCCTTAGTCTCTTTTAGAAAATAAGTCAAGAACACTCTTTGTTGGCTTATCCATTTCCCCTCTTTCTTCACACCTTTTCTTAAACCTTGTTTCAAACCAAAATCACCCTTTAAAGCCTGCCATTGCCGAATATCTCAGCACCATCTAAGGAGCCTTGCCGAATCTTTTGTTCTCCTATTTTCTCTACGTTGGTTATAAGTCCCGGAAGCCGAACCATACTTTCTTGTGGTGACCGATTCTAGGTTGAGCAATAGGGAGTGGTTAGCAAGGCCGATTATAGGGGAGAAGAGCTTAACGCAGGAGACCTTTCTCGGGAGTCGTTTAGTCAGCAGTTGCAGTGGCATAAAGTAGCGTTCGGGATTCAAGTTGAGTTGGTAAGAGATATTTATTAAGATTAAATACTTAGGTTGTGTTTTGGAAGGTTAACCCGTTTATCTGATTAAGTGTGTTGATGGAGGCAACGACCAGTCAGAGTGGGCAAGGGAAGGTCCCTATCCCGAAGTTCAAGAAGAGGGCTGTCTCGGCAGTCCGGGATTGGCCAGCTGGGGTGTGGGGCAGAGGAGGAGATAGCTATAGGCGGATAGTTGTTGTTTCTTTGAGCGATAGCTTAGGGATCAAAGCGTAGAAGCGCAAGTGTTAAGGTGCGTAACCATCGCACTATTTCTCGGTTTGCTTGCTAGCTATTAAACATATGTGTTATGCGTGGAAGCCGATTATAATGGCTTGAGTGATGTGAACCGATGATGGTAAGATTGGTTGTGATATTTGTATATTTTATATATGTTTGATGTGGTATCGATAAATAATAATTACTCACTCTATATGATATTCTTGCATGATTTATTGACACATGGGCATGGGATTGGATTGAAGAAGGAGGAAGTGTACACAAGTTGTACGTGGTCTAATGATAGCTCCGACTACATTAGCGCTTGAGGGTTAGCTTTGTCCTACCTCAAGGGAGGTGTTGGCTCGGTGCCCATCTCGGCGGTTGATTGCTATGTGCATCACCGTAGACGGTTTACGATTGTGGGATCACTTGGGTTGATCGGTGGCTCAGCCACGGCCTTGAGCAGCGAGTTTGCCAGGGTAAGGATTATGGATCACGATGTGATCAGTGGTGGTTTATCCACGGCCTTAGGCAGGGGGTCTGCTAAGGTGGGTGTCACGGTTGGATAGTGGGTTGGGCTGAGATGCATTCTTGCATGATTTGTTTCGATGGCTGTGTGGGTATGGGCCAAGCCTATACGGATGGAAATATGTGTTGTGTTTATGCACTGAGTCAGTGGACTCACTCTTTTCATTAACCATTTCAGGTGATGCGTAGATTGGACCGGGATCGGAGAGGACACATGGTGGCCCATTCAGAAGGAAGAGTTTAAATATTTTAATCTTATTTATATTAAGTATTTGGTTTTAAATGTTGTTGTAATAAGGGCCTTTTTGACTTTTATGTATTTTGGGAATTATTTTAGAATTATTTTAATAACTATCTTTGGTACTACTTTAACTAGAGTTTGATTAAATTGAACTATCAAGTGGACATGGATTTATTATCAGCAACCTATGTATTCACATTGGTTTTATATGTACTAAAGTTTTAAAAAGAATATTTTATGATAACAAAGTTTTGAGTATCGTATTAAAAAGGGCATGGATCTTCAAAAAGTCAGTATATTTTCATGTTTTAATTTCTAAGTAAAAATGTTTCCAACTATCTTTCCGCAGTGACATAACTAGATTCGGTCGTAGTGAATGGGCCGGGTTTGGGGATGTTACAGATAAGCCTTGTGTTTCTTTTAAATATTTGGCTATAGATAGTGGATAAATAAGATTTTATTTTATTTATTTTAGGAGGTGATAAGCTTGGTTATTATTTATTGGAAATTCGGCTATAAGGTAAGATAAATGTTGGTTTATTCAATTTATTTTGAATAAAAGGTTGATTTATTTTATTTAGTTTAGATGAGTAGATAGAAGATAATTATGGTGATATTTTATTTGAATAAGTAAGGATTAATTCAAGTTATTTTGAATGAGCTGATAAAAAGATAATTGTAGATTTATTGTATTTATTTTGAATAGGTAATTAAGAGATAAAATAAGAGATTAAATTGGGATTTGATAGTGGAGATAGGTGTGCCGAATTTGGGTAGTATAAATAGGGGATGATCAGCTCTTGGGATTTCTTTTCTTCATTCTCCTCTTTGACCGAAAGTTTTTAGTCAAAAGAGGTTCTCTTTTCCTCTCTTGTCTTTGAAGCCAAAATCGAATGTTGAAGTAGCCATATGTATCTTTTCTTCTTTGCTTTGTTCATTCGAAATCATCATCTTCCCCAAGAACTATTCTTTCTTCCATTACTTGACAAAAGCCGAAACCCCTCTACCCCTGTTCTTTATTGCCGAATCCTCTAAGCATAAATCCCCTCCACTTTGGCGTGATCTCTTTTCATCATTAAGGTGCCGAAACTCTTTCTTTTTGGGATCTAGAAGTTGTTTCTCTAAGGGTGCTGGCGTAGTGGTAAGTAAGTTCTCTCCTAGCAATCGGTTTTGAGTTCTTCTTCATAAGTATACCGAAATCTATAGTGGGCTTTGGTCTAAGGTGGGCCGAATGTCCATTAAGGCCATAGTGATATGTTCTCTTATGTGTAGCTACCGTCAAGGTGCATTGAGGGAGTTTCGGGATTCGTTTCATCAAGGAAGCACTAAGGAGCCTTTTTGGAATTAAAGTGATTAAGGTAAGCAAGTATGGTATTCGACCCTAGGCCATATTATTGGTATTAAGTGTGACCGATTTTGGCTATGTGTATTTAGGGCCAAGTCGACAATGGTAAAAGAGAAGCCTTCGGGATCCAAGTTCGGATATTCAGTAAGTATAGTTTAGATTGGGTATATTTGATTATGATGTTATCGGTTAACCGAATGTTTTTGATTAAGATATCATTAATGGATTCGAGTGCAGATCAAGGAGGACAAGGGATAGTCTCTATCCCCAAGTTTAAGAAGAGATCTGTTTTCTAGATTAGGGATTGGCCACCGGGGGTGTGGACGTCGGAACAAGAAAGTAGGCAAATAAGCCGTAGTATCGCCTAGTGATAGCATCGATATCCAAAGCGTAGTTCTCAAGTGATCGGTGTGTGAGTAACCCACCGTTTTCCGGGTATATGATATGTATGTGAAATGTGTATGTGTTATGAATGTGCTAACTAGTGCAAAGTGGAAATTGTGATAAGGATACCCTCAAGGGGTATGTCGATAATCCGGTAAGTACCAAACCCGATGATATGTGATTATTAATATGAATATGTGATAATATGCTTGATGAACATGCTCATGCATCATTACATTGTATCATTATTTTATGTGGCATGTGCATGGGTGGGATATGATATGAAAGAAGATGCGGGTGTACTTCGAGTGCGTGGTTTGATGTTAGCCTTGAGCTACATCGTGGATTGACGTTGGATCGAGGTCACTTTGTGGATTAATTGCGATTTAGTTCGCGTGGCTTGATGAGTGGCTATGTGCCTCATCGTGGTTGATATCGGCTATGTGCCATATCGTGGTTGATGAGTGACTATGTGTCCCATCGTGGTTTTAGTGTTAGCTACGGCTACATCGTGGATTGGCGCTGACTGAGGTCGCGTTGTGGACTATTGTGCTTAATTGCACGTGGACGGCAGTGATTGCCTTTGGAGTGAAAATCATTTATAAATTGTTAAGTTGATTAACTTATTTTATAAATTGTTTTATAGATTGTTGGTTTCAAACTTTTTTTTTCCTTTTATTTATTTTAAATCTATTTGTTATTATTTAAAATTTGTTTTATACTAATTTGCCTTGTAAATTTTGTAAGATTACTATATTTTTTAGTTTATTGGTTTTTTGACTATTAAAATGGGTCTTTTGAAATCGAGTATGTTAAAAAATAATGGCTATCATGTATTTGTACATTTAAATTGTTTGTATCATTATTGTTCATTTGTATAATGTTGAATTTGTGTGTTATTTCATGCTTGATGCTATGCTTGTGCTTCTTGTTATTGTTTTATGTTTCAAACTCCAATGTATTCAAACCTTTACTAAATGTTTCATTTCTTATTACAAAATAACCAAATAAAATGCATTTTGGGCCAATTTTAAAATTGCTTATTTAAAATTTCTCAAAATAAGGCAATATTTGTGTGTTTGGAAGTTCGAAAAATTGCACCCTAACGTGCTGGGTTTCAATTATCCGTTCAACCAAATAACCAAATACCCTTTTAATTGCATGTTTTGAAAATCAAAGAGGATCTCGGTATCAAGGTATAAATGTGTCATATCCTAATGTATTGGATATGGTGTTTTTATTCCATTGGAACGAGTGAATCTTGAGATTCAATTCAAAGTTTAATTAACATTCTTTAAAAAGAATCACACTTTGAACATTTTCAAGTTTTCAATACAAGGACACTAATTAATCAATTTGGTACCCGTTCTGGGGCGCACGAGGGTGCTAACCCTTCCTCGTGTGTAACCGACTCCCGAACCCTTTTTATTATTTAATTTCGTAGACCAAAATTTTCTTTTTATGAGGTGGTCCAATCACACCTAAACAAAAAGGTTGGTGGCGACTCTACTCCATATTTTTAAAGTCGATCCCGTTTCACGAAAACATAAAAAATGGTTTTGACATAAGGAAAATTAAGTATTAACCACTAAAATTAACATTTTCCATCAATTTACATAATTTTGATTGATATAATAACAAATTAAACCCTTAACATTTTCATTTTCTAAAGACCAATATGTACGGTACTTCATTGTAAACTAGTTTAATATAGGTTTTAGATGTTGATTAAAAAAAACTTAATACAAATTGAACTAGAACCACCAATACTCACCGAATACTATATTGCTGATCGGTAGCATTGGTGAGATATGATAATTTTTGTATTTATAGATATTTTTATAAATCCCTAACATATAATGATTGTGTTTATTGTAAAATATAATAATTAAAATTTTTGTAAGTTCGTACTTTATTCTATATTTCTTTCACAAAATAATTATATTATATTATATTTTCAGTATATTTCATATAATATTCTATTTGCATTAGTTTCAAATCATAAATCATGATTAAGGCGAACCAAGATACGTAAAAGAAAGAGATAAAAAGTATTAATCATGTTGCATTAATATGAAGAGGTTTCTATATTTATATAAGAAAGATGCCGTCACATATTATCAAAATATACATTAACTTCGACACCTAGTGAGTTTTTGAACAGCCACGATTCCAAGGATTAATGACTTCTTGGAGAAGGCGGTGAGGAAACAAGACCAGGAGACCTACGGATGGTGGATTGTCATATTTGCATCTATTTGGATAACCTCTTCCATCACCATTATGCCAATTAGAGCCAAACAAATTAACCATGTTTTCATTGTAACATCCTAAAAATATGAGTATCGATATGTTGCATGTTTTGGTGTTTAGCTTGTGAATGATTAAATTTGTGTGCTTAATATAGTCTTGAAAAGGCATGGGATTATTTGGAATTAGAATAAATTTTAGTAATGAGTACTTTATTGAAGTGGAACAAGTGACCACTGATGCTTAAGGTAATTAAATGGCAAAACTAGCATAAGATGAGCTAGTAGCAAGGTGGAATAGGCGCCATGAGTGTTGCTTGAGGGAAGAGGTTCGAATCCCATGGATAGCATTTTGGTGATATTTATTTTTGCTCTTTCTTAGCAAGTGTCGGCCAAGCTCTATTCTTGGTAAGGATGGACTAATTCTTTTATGGTAAGGTGGCTAAAGGTTATGGCAAACATGAATTTAGGGATAGAATTTGCTTGATTTTGGGGATAGGATTTCAAAACTTTTGGAAGGTGGAGGAACATAAGGCACCTCTTGAGGAGAGTGTTTTGGAAAGGTATGATGGCCAAGTTTGACCATGTATGTGGACGGCATAGGGGCTAAGGGGATGGCGGTTTTGGTGCTAGCTTGGTAGGATTAGGTGCTAAATGAGCACATCTTTCATTTGGTTATTTTGGGTGCTTTTCTTAAAAAAATTTCTCCATTTTTCCCTCTCCCTAGCCGAATGTGCCATAAGCTTTAGGGAAGCAATTGTTTCTTTTGGCCATTTCTTTCTTTTACCATTTCGGTCTTAGGATTGATTATTCTCCAAATCTTTTTCTTCCCTTTGGGACCGAAACCATATAACCATCTAGGACCATTTCTTTTCTTCTCTTTTTCCTCTTCATTGCCGAATGCATATTGGTTTCAAAGTTACTTCTTGGTTCATCTTCCATCCTTGAGAACCGAAATAAAAACCTCTCATCTCTATTTTTTCTTTTCTTTTTACTTCTCACAAAAGACTCACAAACATTTCTCTCTTCCAAAAATTTTCCACTATGGCCGAATGTTGATGACAATCTTCTTAGCCGAATCCTTCTCTCCACATCTATTCACTTCTCAATCATTCTTTTTATTCATACCTTGATCAATCGTGGTGTAGTGGAGTGTCGATCATTTCTTCATCGATAGTCGATCTTAGGCATCATAAGAACGTGTGGAAAAGGATTTCATCATTCAAGGTAAGGGATTCATTTTATTTCGAAGGGGGTCTATGTTATTTTTTATTTGGCTTATGATGTTATTGATTAATCGATTCTATCATAAGGACCCTATTAATCGACTCTCTTTTTGTGAACGTAAGAACTTCGTGGCAATCAAGATAGGGACAAAAAAGGGTTGTTAATAGCGTTTGGAAAAGGGGTGGTTCCGCTATTCCCCCTAAATTCAAACGAAGGACTGTTTCAGCAATCCGAGATTTTCCACCGGGTTGTGGACCCTCATCCGGCGAAAATCAATTATTTGAAGTCATTCGTACTCCTGAGCATTTGACTGTTCGTGTTTTTTCATCGGGTTATGAACTATCGATCGAGGAGAAATCACAAATAGCTATTGTTCGAGATTCCGAGGGTAAAGATCTAGATCGTTCATCATTAGAATAACTTTATATTGAATATTAGTGTTCTAATTAAGCGTGATAAATATTTAGGTATCGACGAGCGGGAAAGTATAGTACTCACCGTAATCAGGTGTGTAACTTCACACTTATCTCATGGGTTATACTATGCCGTAAGTATTCGATTAAAAATCGTAAAGTCGGTAAAATTGGAAAATACGGTTTATTAGCACTTTTGGTGGGAAAGCATGAAAGCAAGTATTAAAGTTGTGAAAATTACGAATTTTCCCTTAACAAGCTATATTGTTAAAAAGTGATATTTTGGGCCATATGAATTATTTTTGATAAATTGGCCAAGTGGGAAATTTGTGAAAAGGGCCTCATGTGTATATATGGGCCAAAACTGCTAGATCGATATATGGGCCAAAAGCGCTAGATCGATATAAGGGCCAAAATTGCTAGATCGTTAAATGGGTTAAATTATTATTTTGACTAATGGGCCAAGTTGATAACTTTATACACGGGTTTTTTTGTTGAAACTTACCTTATGAATATATTGTGATGCATTCTATATATACATGACTGCATGGGTTGGGATAATTGTGAAGAGAAGAAAGGCACATTGCCAAAATCTAGTTCGGTGACTCTGTCACAATCTAGTTGAGTGACTCTGTCACAATCTAGTTCGGTGGCTCTGCCACAAATATTTTAAATGGCTTAATGCCTGTGATTGGTGTGTTGGCGGGGTGGGTTGACTTGATCCCCACAGGTGTGATGGTTGGTACGGGTGGTGTGTAGCGGATGGAAATTAGGCTTGGTTGGGAATTGCATATTACAAGCTTTTTTTTTATATTTGATTTATATATTGTATTTTTTGTAAATGGGCTCAAGCCCAATTTAATGCTTAAATGGATTTGGCCCAGTGGACACGGTAAGTGGGTTACACATTGAGTTCTAAGTAACTCACCCTATTTTTCTTACCCTTCTCAGGTAATAATAATTGATGGAGGCTTGGGCCGGGGATGACTTCGTGTGGAGGCCATACTACGAATGATGGGTTTTTATAAACTTGAACTTATTTTTAATATTTTTATTTTTATTTAAGTACTATTTTGATTGCGATGTAATAAGGCCTCTGGTATTATTTTATGGATTTTTATTCGTGGATAGAATTTTAATATGTTTTAGTTACTTAAATGGGGTCATTTAAATTTTATAAATGATTTCTTAAACTTATGTATAAAGAATAATAAAAAGGGATTTTCTTAAATATCACTTAATCCAAAATATTTTGTGAAAACTCTTTTATAAGTTTAAGATTTCCACCAATTATTTCTCCGAAAATCAAATTGTAAATTCTTATGTTTTAAAATTATGGTTTTCAAATAAATCTCGGTTTATGATAAATTCCATTTTTTCAAAATCGTTTTGAAGAATTGTTTTCATTAAAAGCATTGATGACTAGATGTAAGTTCGAATTGTGTGGCATGCCAAGTCCGGTCTTAACGCATAGTAGGGTTTGGGGTGTTACATTTTATGGTATCGAGCCAGTTCAAAACTCTGGTGTAGTTTGGGTTCAACCAAAAAAATTGTTTAAAACTGTTTTAATTTCTAGACTTTATGTTTTAAAGGTAGTATGGCACCACGAGCATCAGGCACCAAGCCAAGTAAGTATTTGTATATTAAATGTTTATTATTGTGATATGAACATAGGAACACTCTAGAACTTCTAGTTTTAGGTGTCGAAAGCAGTAGAGATTGAGACTATAGGGCGTGATTACGAAAACAAATTTACCTCTTATATCTCATAAAATATTGTTAATAAACACTAAAATGGTATTCGATTCATAAAACTTGTAATCGAGTTAAATCGAATTAGTCATTATGAGCACTAGAGGCGTGGTCGTGGGCGTGGTAGACGTGCCCGTGGTAGAGGACGAGGTGCTAGAGATGCAATCAAGCGCGGGTCATATGCCGAGAAATGGATGCACCGCTTCACCCGGAGTGAGACTGGATCACATGAACATTCGAGAGAGGACAATGCTTTGACTCAAGCAATGTTGCGAGTCCTTGAAAGGGTTCTTTGGGACTAGAAGCCCGGTCCGATGGTTCGTGGATCAATTTCGGAATGACTTAAATCAAGTGGGGCCAAGGTTTTTAGAGGTGTCTCTGGTGTAGCTCCGAATTTTGCGGGATATTGGCTCGAGGCTGTAGAGCGGATTATGGATGATTTGGAGTGCACCACCGAGTAGAAACTAAGAGGAGCTGTGTCCTTGTTAAGGACGAGGCGTATCAATGGTCGCTTACTATTCGAGAAGGCACCGAGAAATTTGCATTGGTTACTTGGGATTTCTTCAAAGCTACTTTTCAAAGGAAGTACGTCGGGACAAGTTATGTAGATGCCCGGAGGAAGGAATTCCTGAATTTGGTTCAAGGAAATAAGACAGTGGCAGCTTACGAGGTAGAATTTCTTCGTTTGAGCCGATATGCTTGCACAATAGTGCCGACAGATCATGAGCATTGTGTACGCTTTGAAGATGGGTTGAATGATGAGTTACGGGTATTGATAGCCCCACAACAAGTACGGATTTTTGCCTCGCTTGTGGAGAAAGCCAAGATAGCCAGAAGAGGCTAAGAATTGTAACGCGAACCGGGAAAAAGTCAGAGGCAAGAGGGATTTTAAGTATTCGGGTTCTGCTAAAAGGTTCCAGAAAAGGCCTCGAAATGATGATCCAACTCAAGCTAGAGCGCTTGTGGTTACCAATCAAAATCGGGACTGTGCTGACTGTGGGAAGCGACACCCCGGGGAATGTTGGAGGAAAACTGGTGCTTGCTATAAATGTGGTTCCAAGGATCATCAGTATAAGAATTGCCCTCGGCGGCCCGTCACGAATCGGAAGCTCGTAACCTAATGCTCACCTGACTAAGAGGTACTCGGCGAACACCGAGAGGCCGTGGATCAGGTCGCGGTGGTAATGGTAACGGACGTGGTCAAGGTACACCGGGTCGAGGTAATGACTTCAGAGGTAATGCGGAGGCAAGACAGCCGGGGTTGGTCTATGCGGTTAGGCGTAGGGAAGATGGTGATGCACTTGATGTGATAACTGGTACATTCTTCATCTTTGATGTACCTATTACTGCTTTGATAGATATCGGGTCTACCCATTCGTATATTTCTAGTGCCATATCTGGAAACCTGAATATTAGATCTGCGATTACCGATAGAGAGATGACCGTAATTAGTCCTTTAAGATAGTCGGTAATCGTGAATAAATTGTTTAGAGACGTGCCCTTGGAAATTCAAAGAGAAATATTTTTAGCGAATTTGATGGAATTGCCTTTCGGCGAGTTTGATCTTATTTTGGGCATGGATTGGTTGGTGAAGCACCTGGCGCAATTGGATTGTGCCGAAAAGCGGATGTCAATAAGGAATTTGTGGATGATGAGGAGGTAGTAATGATAGGCGGAGAAGGAACTTTTTGGCAAATGTGGTATCCGCTTTGAAGGCGAGAGAAGTTGGTGCGGAAAGGGTATGGAGCATTCCTAGCCTTCATTAGTGCTTTGGATGTCAAGGAACTATCGGTGGAAGGTGTGAGAACGGTGAAAGAATTTTCGGATGTCTTTCTCGAAGAACTTAGGGTCTACATCCGATCGGAAGTAGAATTTGGCATTGAGCTTTTTCGGAGCAGCTCAGGTGTCTATTGCTCCTTATAGAATGGCGCAGAAGGAGTTAGCGAGCTTAAAGCTTAAATTCAAGAATTGTTAGATCGGGATTTATTCGACCGAGTGTGTCCCCGGGAGGAGCACAACTGGTTTTGTTAAATCAAGAAGAAGGATGGGTCGATGCGTTTGTGCATTGATTATAAGGCGATTGAATAAATTGACGATCAAGAATAGGTATCCATTGCCGAGAATTGATGACATGTTTGATCAATTGAGATGAGCTTCAGTTTTCTCCAAGATTGATTTAAGATCGGGTTATCATCAACTCAAGGTTAAAGAGGCAGATATTCATAAGACGGTATTCCGAACTCGTTATGGACATTATGAGTTTTTGGTTATGCCGTTTGGTTTGACCAATGCACCAGCTGCATTTATGGGCATGATGAATCGAGTCTTTCAACCTTATCTAGACCGGTTCGTAGTGGTGTTCATAGATGATATCTTGGTATATTCGAGGAATGAAGAAGAGCATGACTCACATTTGCGTATTGTGTTGCCAATTTTGCGAGATAAGCAACTTTATGCCAAATTCAATAAATGCAAATTTTGGTTGAAGGAAGTGACTTTCTTGGGTCATGTGGTGTCAGCCGAAGGAATAAGAGTTGATCCTCGGAAGGTTGAGGCAGTGTTGGATTGGAAACCGCTGAAGTCAGTGGCTGAGATCCAGAGTTTCTTGTGTTTGGCTGGTTACTATAAACGCTTTGATGAGGGGTTTTCGTTGATTGCTGCACCTCTAACCAAGCTATTATGAAAGGGGGTACCGTATGTGTGGACCGATAAACAGAAGAAAGTTTCGAGAAATCAAGAAGATTTTGTGAGCGCCAAGATCTTGATTCAACTGAGGTCGGAAAAGAGTTTATCGTTATTGTGATGCATCACACACGGGTTTAGGATGTGTACTGATGCAAGGTGGAAAAGTGGTGGCTTATGCTTCTCGTCAGTTGAGGCTACACGAAGTCAACTACCCTACTCATGACTTGAAGTTGGCTGCGATGGTGTTTGCTTTAAAGATTTGGAGGCACTATCTCTACGATGAGAAGTCGATCATTTATACGGACCATAAGAGTCTTAAGTACCTCCTTACCCAAAAGGATTTGAACTTGAGACAACGGAGATGGGTGGAGTTGTTAAAGGATTATGACTTCTCAATCGAGTACCATCCCGAAAGGCTAACATGGTGGGCAGACGCGCGTTGAGTCGTAAGTAGTAGTATCGGAGTTAAGAGCAATGTTTGCTCATCTCGATTTGTATGAGGATGGCGATCTGCTAGCGGAACTTGGTGAAGCCATTGTGGTTAGAAACAGATCAAGGAAAAGCGGTTATTAGATGAAAAGTTGGGTCCTTTAATGCAACAAGTTGAAATTGGTATAATAGGGGATTTTGGATTAAACAAGGATGGCGTCTTTGTGTTTTCGTGGAAGAGTTTGTATGCCCATGGATTCGGATTTGAGACAAATGATTCTACGAGAGGCGCATAGTAGCCCTTATGCTATGCACCGGAGGAAATAAGATGTATCGGGATCCGTGAAGAGTATTGGTGGCCAAGGTTAAAGCGGGAGGTTACCGATTTTGTAGGAAAGTGTTTGACGTGTCAACAAGTGAAGGCGGAACATCAATTACCATCGGGTTTATTGCAACCTGTAAAGATTCCTCTATGGAAATGGGAGCGGATAACGATGGATTTTGTTAGTGGGTTACCCTTAACACCTACTAAGAAAGATTCCGTTTGGGTGGTAGTTGATCGATTGAAGATCGCTCATTTTCTACTGTTAAATCACGGATTACTCGCTGCAGAAGTTGGCTAAGCTGTATGTATCTGAGATTGTGAGGTTGCATGGGATACTAGTGTCTATCATATCGGACAGGGATCCTAGGTTTACATCGCGGTTTTGGAAAGCTTTGCATGAGGCTTTGGGAACAAAGTTAAACTTCAGTACGGCTTTTCATCCTCAATCAGATGGTCAGTCAGAAAGAGTAATTCAGATTTTGGAAGACATGTTAAGAGGTTGCGTGATTGACTTCAGAGGTAGTTGGGAGGATTTTCTACCGTTGGCAGAGTTCGCGTATAATAATAGTTACCAATCCAATATTCAAATGGCGCCCTATGAAGCGTTATACGGTCGTAAGTGTCGTACCCCTACTTGTTGGACTGAATTGGGGGAACGACAGTTGTTGGGTCCTGAGTTGATAACTGAGACGGAAGAGAAGGTAAAGGTGATTCGAGCGCGGTTAAAGGAAGCTTCGGATAGACAAAAGTCGTTGCGGATCTGAAGCGTAAGGATATTGAGTTTGCGGTGGGAGATCAGGTCTTTCTGAAAGTCTCACCTTGGCAGAAAATTTTTAGATTTGGATGGAAGGGCAAGTTGAGCCCTAGGTTCATTGGACCGCACCGTGTGTTGAAGCGTGTAGGACCAGTGGCCTATTAGCTTGAATTACCTCCAGAGTTGAGTCAGATTCATAGTGTTTTCCATGTTTCTATGCTGAGGCTTTATAGATCGGATCCATCTCACATAGTACCGGTAGAAGAAGTGGAGTTAAGGCCAGACTTGTCTTTCGAGGAGGAACCAGTGAAAATCTTAGACCGTGATGTTAAGGTGCTAAGAAAGAAGACTGTGCCGTTGGTTAAGGTTCTATGGCGTAATCACGGAGCGGAGGAAGCTACGTGGGAGCCTGAGGATGCAATTCGGCAACAATATCCTCATCTCTTTAAATCAGGTAAATTTCAAGGACGAAATTTTTTTAAGGAGGGTAGAATTGTAACATCCTAAAAATATGAGTATCGATATGTTGCATGTTTTTGTGTTTAGCTTGTGAATGATTAAATTTGTGTGCTTAATACAGTCTTGAGAAGGCATGGGATTATTTGGAATTAGAATAAATTTTAGTAATGAGTACTTTATTGAAGTGGAACAAGTGACCCTGATGCTTAAGGTAATTAAATGGCAAAAACTAGCATAAGATGAGCTAGTAGCAAGGTGGAATAGGCGCCATGAGTGTTGCTTGAGGGAAGAGGTTTGAATCCCATGGATAGCATTTTGGTGACATTTATTTTTTGCTCTTTCTTAGCAAGTGTCGGCCAAGCTCTATTCTTGGTAAGGATGGACTAATTCTTTTAGGGTAAGGTGGCTAAAGGTTATGGCAAACATGAATTTAGGGATAGAATTTGCTTGATTTTGGGGATAGGATTTCAAAACTTTTAGAAGGTGGAGGAACATAAGGCACCTCTTAAGGGGGAGTGTTATAGAAAGGTATGATGGCCAAGTTTGACCATGTATGTGGACGGCATAGGGGGCTAAGGGGGATGGCCGGTTTTTGGTGCTAGCTTGGTAGGATTAGGTGCTAAATGAGCACATCTTTCATTTGGTTATTTTGGGTGCTTTTCTTAAAAAATTTTCTCCATTTTTCCCTCTCCCTAGCCGAATGTGCCATAAGCTTTAGGGAAGCAATTGTTTCTTTTGGCCATTTCTTTCTTTTACCATTTCGGTCTTAGGATTGATTATTCTCCAAATATTTTTCTTCCCTTTGTGACCGAAACCATATAACCATCTAGGACCATTTCTTTTCTTCTCCTTTTCCTCTTCATTGCCGAATGCATATTGGTTTCAAAGTTTCTTCTTGGTTCATCTTCCATCCTTGAGAACCGAAATACAAACCTCGCATCTCCATTTTTTCTTTTCTTTTTACTTCTCACAAAAGACTCACAAACATTTCTCTCTTCAAAAAATTTTCCACTATGGCCGAATGTTGATGACAATCTTCTTAGCCGAATCCTTCTCTCCACATCTATTCACTTCTCAATCATTCTTTTTATTCATACCTTGATCAATCATGGTGTAGTAGAGTGTCGATCATTTCTTCATCGATAGTCGATCTTAGGCATCATAAGAACGTGTGGAAAAGGATTTCATCATTCAAGGTAAGGGATTCATTTTATTTCGAAGGGGGTTCTATGTTATTTTTTATTTGGCTTATGATGGTATTGATTAATCGATTCTATCATAAGGACCCTATTAATCGACTCTGTTTTTGTGAACGTAAGAACTTCGTGGCAATCAAGATAGGGACAAAAAGGGTTGTTAATAGTGTTTGGAAGAGGGGTAGTTTCGCTATTCCCCCTAAATTCAAACGAAGGACTGTTTCAGCAATCCGAGATTTTCCACCGGGTTGTGGACCCTCATCCGCGAAAATCAATTATTTGAAGTCATTCGTACTCACGAGCCTTTGTTGTTTCGTGGTTCTTCATCGGGTTATGAACTATCGATCGAGGAGAAATCACAAATAGCTGTTGTTCGAGATTCCGAGGGTAAAGATCTAGATCGTTCATCATTAGAATAGCTTTATATTAAATATTAGTGTTCTAATTAAGCGTGATAAATATTTAGGTATCGACGAGCGGGAAAGTATAGTACTCACCGTAATCAGGTGTGTAACTTCACACTTATCTCATGGGTTATACTATTAAAGTAAGTATTCGATTAAAAATCGTAAAGTCGGTAAAATTGGAAAATACGGTTTATTAGCACTTTTGGTGGGAAAGCATGAAAACGGTATTAAAGTTGTGAAAATTACGAATTTGCCCTTAATAAGCTATATTGTTAAAAAGTGATATTTTGGGCCATATGAATTATTTTTGATAAATTGGCCAAGTGAGAAAATTGTGAAAAGGGCCTCATGTGTATATATGGGCCAAAAGCGCTAGATCGATATATGGGCCAAAGCGCTAGATCGATATAAGGGCCAAAATTGCTAGATCGTTAAATGGGTTAAATTGTTATTTTGACTAATGGGCCAAGTTGATAACTTGTAATACGGGTTTTTTATTGAAACTTACCTTATGAATATATTGTGATGCATTCTATATATACATGACTGCATGGGTTGGGATAATTGACGAATAGAAGAAAGTCCTGTTGCCAAAATCTAGTTCGGTGACTCTGTCACAATCTAGTTCGGTGACTCTGTCACAATCTAGTTCGGTGGCTCTGCCACAAATATTTTAAATGGCTTAATGCCTGTGATTGGTGTGTTGGCGGGGTGGGTTGACTTGATCCCCACAGGTGTGATGGTTGGTAGGGGTGGTGTGTAGCGGATGGAAATTAGGCTTGGTTGGGAATTGCATATCACAAGCATTTTTTTTATATTTGATTTATATATTGTATTTTTTTGTAAATGGGCTCAAGCCCAATTTAATGCTTAAATGGATTTGGCCCAAATGGACACGGTAAGTGGGTTACACATTGAGTTCTAAGTAACTCACCTGCTTTTTCTTACCCTTCTCGTAATAATAATTGATAGAGGCTTGGGTCGGGGATGACTTAAATGTCCGGAGGCCATACTACGAATGATGGGTTTTTATAAACTTGAACTTCTTTTTAATATTTTTATTTTTATTTAAGTACTATTTTGATTGCGATGTAATAAGGCCTCTGGTATTATTTTATGGATTTTTATTCGTGGATGGAATTTTAATATGTTTTAGTTACTTAAATGGGGTCATTTAAATTTTATAAATGATTTCTTAAACTTATGTATAAAGAAAAAATAAAAAAAGGATTTTCTTAAATATCACTTAATCCAAAATATTTTGTGAAAACTCTTTTATAAGTTTAAGATTTCCACCAATTATTTCTCTGAAAATCAAATTGTAAATTCTTATGTTTTAAAATTATGGTTTTCAAATAAATCTCGATTTATGATAAATTCCATTTTTTTCAAAATCGTTTTGAAGAATTGTTTTCATTAAAAGCAGTGATGACTAGATGTAAGTTCGAATTGTGTGGCATGCCAAGTCTGGTCTTAACGCATAGGCCGGGTTTGGGGTGTTACATTCATGTTTGAGACTCCCATGATTGTTCTTTGGTTTCATTGGAATAATTTTGATATCACCTATTTATAGGGTTTTGGAATGATACCCTATTTTAGAAATTACGTCAAATTAGGTGATATTGTTTTGATTTTTTCTTTTTTTGCTTTATTGTTGTTTAAATTGTAAAATCTGTTAATTTTTTATTATAAAAGAAATACATTTTAGAAATTGGACCCGGTAATCTAAGGGTTTTTTTTTCTCAATTAGTCGAATATTATGGAATGTGTTTGTGCGTGCACGTGTGTGTGTGTGTGTGTGTGTTTTGGCAAAAAAAAGATAGTTGAGCTCTAATCTCAATATGATACAATCTCAATTAGACTATATATTTCCTATGTTACAGGTTGCATATCATTCAATAAGAAACAAAATCTATCATCTGGTGGTCAGCAATGTAAGCAGAGTCTCATTATTCCATATATAATATACAAATATGTTGTAGTGTACTTTCAAGTAAATAGTTTAGTATGAATTGTTTTTTGTTTATATATAAAAACATATTTATATTTTTTTTTATTACCTCTATAATAGGCCCATTTCGCCCGGCCCATTTGAAACCAAATAAAAACCAAATAAAAAAACCAATAATTTAATAACAGCAGTCCAACAAATAAGAATACATCAGGCCCAATGCCAAACCCCAAATACAAGCCCAAAATCATTACCCAAACCAACCCAGCCTAAGACAGATCCCATGTCAGAGGTAGAGCAGGCCCAAGTGGCCCGAATGTTATGAAAACCTCAGAAACCCTAGAAGATTCTAGGGTCGCCTAGTGACGCAGCCTTCCCACACGCGCGCTGCGCCTCTCCACGTCATTCGGGCATCCACACCAGCCAGGCATTCGAGCAACGACCTCCACGACGTTTACCTGCAAAACAAGCAAAAAAAAAAGCCAGTAGAGAAGAAATAACAGAAAAAAGAAAAAGGATTTTGTATTTTTTATTTTTGTTTCGGCTATATAAAGCCTGATGTAAATCAGTAATGGGGACACACACACGTACTCATACGAAAGAATACGATATCCAAAAGCATAAAATTTTGAAAAGGTGATTTCAGTTGATATTTTTTAGATCTTTGTTTTTTTCTTCCGCTCGTAAAAAATCTAGAAAGAAATAAGGGATTACCTTCGTAAAATGGACCGTCGGGCTGGTTTCTTCGTCGTAATCGAAGCAAAGAGGTCCTTTGAATCTGGAAATATGGAAGTATTCGGTTGGGTTTGAAAGAAAGTGTAACGACCCGAAATTGGGCCTAGTAGGATTGGGCCCAATGGGCCCTGATCTGTCTTAGAAAAATCATTTAAAATTGTACAAAGTGAATTATGAGTTATAATTTATATGTATAGATTCCTTAGTAAGCCTATTTTCAATAGAAACAAGTGGAAGCAACATATGAAAACTGTACAGTTAGATATTTGAATTTTGGGTAAGAGAGGTCAGAACCGTTAGTCAGTGAAACAAGGGAAACTTTAAGGAATAAAATGTACTAAATGGTTAAGCCAAAAATTCTGGAAACATTTTATTAAGAATATATATGTGTCTAGTTTCAAGGAAAATTTACGGATTTAAATTTCGAGTTTCCTAACTCGAGTTATAGTCAATTTAGTCAGTATGACGCAGATGGATAGTTTCAATTTTTATGCCCCAAATTAGTAGTTAAGTCTGGGTTGCAAAATTACCATAATACCCTTAGAGGGTAAATTACCGAAATACCCTTGGGTTGCGAGATTACCAAATTACCCTTAGTGGGTAAGATTACCAAATTATGAAAATGCCCTTATGGGTCGAATTACGAAAATGCCCCTATGGGTCGAAATTACGAAAATGCCCCTATGGGCCGATTTGATAGAATGCCTTAATGGGCCGAATTGCAAAGTGTTATAATGGGCCGATTTATCGTAACAAATCTCTGGATTAATAATTGTTGTTTATATTTGTAAATATTATGCCTTACTATGAATGTTGCATTTACATGATTTTGCATGGGATGTGAAAAATGCTGAAGAGAAGTGTAGTTGGTGGCTCGCCACATTTCGATTCTCGTGGCTCGCCACAAATTTCGATAATGGCTATGTGCCTAGCATATGGATTAACGACTGCTGTGTCGATCATTTTTACCCAAGGTGTGTGCCGATTATATTACCGTATATGATATTCGGTGGCTCGCCACAATCAGATAGTGGCTATGCCATGCATAATTATGACTACGGTGGCTCACCACAAATATTATGAAATGGCATCTTGCCCGCAAATTATTATAAATGGCAACAACACTGCGATTGGTGTGTTTGGCGGGGTGGGTTGACTTGATCCCCACAGGTGTGATGGGATGGTACGGGTGGTGTGTAGCGGATGGATATCTAGGATGGGTTGGGATGCATACATTCATACATTTGCTTCATTTTAAATATTGTTATGTAAATGGGCTTAGGCCCAAGATATTGCTATATGGGTTCGGGCCCAGTGGATGACATGAAGGGGTTTCACACTCGAGTTCTTGTAACTCACTCCCCTTTTCTTAACCCTTGTAGGTAATGCTCTCGATGATATGGACTTGGGCCATGGATGACTCGGTGGAAGCCATACTTCAGAAATGGTGTTTTATTTTGAACTTTAAATTTCTATTTCCGTTCACTTTACTATTTTGGGTTTTTTTTTATGTTGTAATAAGGCCTCTGGAGTATTTTATTATTTGCTTTATGGTTGTTATACTTATTATTTTGCTTAAATTGTTTAAAATGAGAATTTTCTAAAAACTTAAATAAAGGTTTTCCAAAATCGATTAACAAATGGATTTCATAACAAACTTTTACAAATATTTTAACTGGGAAAGTTTTTCTCGAACTATCAACGATATTTTCAAAAGTCACGATTTATAAAGATTTCTAGTTCAAATTATTGATTTATCAAACAACCTTCGAGGTTAGTAGTACTTTATCAAATATTTCAAATCAACTCGTTTTCTCAAAAGGATTTAACATGTTTTTCTCATGTGACATGTCAGATCCGGTCTTAACGCATTGGCCGGGTTTGGGGTGTTACAGAAAGTATTCGAATAGGCCTGAATCGGCCACTAATCGCTGATTATCATAGCGTTATAGTGGTTGGACGATGTTTTTTGATGCGGCGAGGAAAGGGATTTCGGCTGAAAGGGAACTAAAGGGGGGCTAGGGTTTCATTTTAAAAAAATTTTGCTGATAGTTTTAATGCTGTTTTTTAAGGGATTATGGTTCATTAAGGAAACGGCGCCGTTTAAGCTAATTTCAATAGCTTCAAAACGACGCCGTGTGAAATGCCCCGATCTGACCCGATCCAAAACCCTCATGATCCGCGTGTTTACGTGTTGAAGGGATATTTGCGCTCATGGTCCCTCTTTTTTCAGGTTGCTATTCGATTAGATCCATTTTACATTTCTTTTGTTTCTTAATTGATCTCTGTAATTTGCGTGTTTTTTCAATTTAGTTCAGTCTATACGCTACGTTTTGGATATTGGAATATTTATTAGTTTGATCCCTAACAATTTAGGCGCATTTTATTTAAATCCTTAATTCTGTTCTAACAATTTTATTTGTTTAAAAATTATTCCTTTTGATTTTGTTTTTATTACAATTGAGTCTTTTATTTTAATTTTTTTTATAATTCTTTTATTCTTTTAAATTTATTTATTATTCATTTTTTAATTGTTTTAACATATTATTTTGAAATGTTTGATTGATTATCTAGTTTTTTTTTTATTTGTATATCTTTTTTAAATTTATTTTAATATAATTTGTTTATTTTAAAATTCTCTTTTATGTATATTTCTTTGATTTAAAAATTTATATAATATTTGTAAATACTTTCATGTATCATTATTTATATATATTATTTAAATTAAGCTATTTCTTAATATATGCATATTATTTATATTAATTTCTTTTTACTTTATGATTTTTATTCATTTTGATAGATATTTTATCTTGTATATCATGTATTTTGATTTTATTCTTATGATATTCATTTTAAAATTCATTCGTATACTATTATCTAATATATTTTAAATCTTTATCTTTTTAATTAATACATATATTGTTTTATATACTACTTATTTTAATATTTTTTATATAATACTTGTTTTGAAATTCTTTAATATATATTACCATTTGATATATTTTTATTTTCCTCTTTATTTTACTCAAAATTCTCATATATTACCCGTTTTAAAATTCATATACATATAATTTGTTGTTTGTATATTAATGAGTTCATTTTTTTGTTTTCATATGTTATTCATTCTTTCTATTTGTCTTGAAAGTTGTTGTATTTTATTTATGTTAAGTTATTTGATATTTCTTCCTAAATTGTCTTTTGATTCATTAGTTTTGAATGCTAATGTTAGTATTTGTATAGCATATGATATATTGCCATTGTATGAACCCTAATTCGCTCTTTTGTGTTTTCATTATTGCCATGAATTGTTATTTTGAGATTGTAATTATACTTTTGCTTTTTTTAAAAAAATTATTGCATTGTAATTAAAATTTCCAACTTATTTATGAAAGATTGTTTATTTTTTTATCCAAACAAACCAAACAAATATATTTTGAGTCTATCTTATATTCGCTTAGTAAAATTTTTCAAGATAAGGCAATATTTGTGTGCTTTGAAATTCGAAAAGTTGCGCCCTAACGTGTTGGGTGTCAATTTTCCGTTTAACCAAATTACCAAATATCCTTCTAATTGCATGTTTTGAAAATCAAAGACGATCTCAGTATCGAGGTATAAATGTGTCATATCCTAACGTGTTGGATATGGTGTTTTTATTCCTTTGGAACGAGCGAATCTTGAGATTCAATTCAAAGTAAATTAACATTCTTTAAAAGAACTACACCTTAAACATTTTTCAAGTTTTCAACGCAAGGACACTAATTAATCAATTTGGTACCCGTTCTGGGGCGTACGAGGGTGCTAACCCTTCCTCGTGCGTCACCGATTCCCGAATCCTTTTGTTATTTAATTCCGTAGACCAAATGTTTTTAGGTGATCCAATCACACCTGAACAAAAAAGGGTTGGTGGCGACTCTACTCCATTTTTTAAAGTCGATCCCCATTTTCCAAAACATAAAAAAAATGGTTTCGACGACTGACTTGCCGACTCCATCTGGGATCGGTTGAGAGTCAGGCCATAGATTGATTATTTTTTGTCCTTTTGATTGAAAATTTGGAAAATTGTTTTGAAAAATCATGTTTCTTTTGATGCATTTTTGGTGCTATGATTGCAATAATGTTGAGTCTCATAAAATACTTTGGTATTGCATTGCATGACCGTTGTGGTCACACCTTTAAGTGGGAGTAAGAAGCTATGCCTTCGTGAGGTTTTCACCTCCGTATGGGCTAGTGGACTGCTTCCGGGATACATCCGTACCTATGTCTTCGTGAGGTTTTCACCTCCACATGGAGATAGGGAAATGTATTCCCCTGAACTAACTCAATCTATATGAGCCTATAATGGGTGATGATTGAGGAATCTGTTGGTTCGGGTACCTCAACTTTAGAACTCAAACCGCATGTAAAAGACCTTAAGAGCCCACCCTAGCTAGTGCCGCGATAAACCATAGTCGTCATCTGAATAAGTGCTCTATTTGTTTCCTTTTGTTTTTTTTTTTTACTTTGTACTAATGTTTTTCGTTTTGTTTTGGCTAAGATTGCATTACATGTCATTTAATATTTGAAAGAGTGTCTATGCATGTTCAATTACTAAATTAGAGAGCTTGGCATAGAGAACGAATTTCTTGATAAAACAGAAGACAATGCGGTTGTCCGTATATTTGTAATCCATTTCATGTAAAGAATTTTTCCCTCTAGTAAAGTTTTCTAAAGGAAATTGAGTCAGAATCGACACCTCTTTACATTCATTTCATGCACTCACATAGCATTACATAACGTGCATTGGATTTCATGAGAAGACCATAATTGAATAAAAATTATTTCAGCATTAACCTGGACACCAGCAAAACCAACTATCCCTACGGTACCCGAACCAAGACGAAAGATATGGATCAGAGATTAGAAAAACTCAAACAACTCCAAAGGGAGATGCAAGATAAGCTTCAGCTGCAAATGCAGGAACAGCTGGCTAAGATCCAACAGGATATGATGGACCGGATGATGGAATCACAAAAAAATATGATGTCTCAATTGACTCACCATCTTGGCGAGAGGAATAGACAAAGGGAAAGGCCCTATGGATAGTATCATGGAAAGTGATCCTCAATATCCTCCTGGTTTTACTCCAACGCATGTACATGCACCACTAGAGATGAATCCACAAAGGCCATCTGTCTCTATCAGGCCACAACAGATTCAGTAGGAGCCTCTGCACCGATGAATTTCAGTGGCTCGTGCTCTAACCCTGGCCATAATTCAAACAATCCAGTTGTTCCTGACTTGGATGAAGTGGTAGGAGAGGAAAGAGTAACGACAGAATCCCAAAGGCAATTAGAAGAGGGGGGACCTTGTCAGATATCCGCCCTTATGAGCCTGGGAGTGTTCTGAATAATTGGACTGCAGAGGAGATTCCTATAGTGTTTAGAACTATTTCAGAGTAATGTCCCAGAACACTTATTGCTCCAGGCCTAGGAGTAATAAGCATCCTTTGTGAAATAGGCTTATGTCCCAAAAATCTTTAATTCAATGAAAATGCTTCTGAATTTTTTTTTTTGAGCAAATATTCTTTATTCTTTCCAATTCATCCATAATCATATTATACAGACAATCATTCTTTATTCCAAATATTCTTTTATTCTTCATTTATGATCATACCATATGTAACACCCCTAACCCGAAACCGTTGCCGGAATAGGGTTAAGAGGCGTTACCGATCAATTGAATCATTACACAACCATTTCACGACACTAAGTCATTCATCCATCAACTATACTCATTATCAACCATATGGTCCCTTATTGAGGTCTATAAGACCTTAAACACATGCTAGAATAGGGTCGGGACTAAACTGAACACTTACGAAAGTTTTCAAAATTTCAAATATTAACCAAGTCTATTGAGGTCACACGCCCGTGTAACCAGGCCGTGTGCCCCACACGGTCACCAGACACCCCCATGTGTCTAAGCCGTGCCAAAACAGAGCAAGCATTTTGACTTCTCCACACGGCCACCAAGCACGCCCGTGTGCTCAGGCCGTGTGCCCTTAAGCCACATACTGACTTATTCACACAGCGACTAGGCACGCCCGTGTGCCATGGCCGTGTACAACTAAGCTAGCTACTGACTTTACCCCACGGTCATTAGACACGCCCGTGTGTCATAACCGTGTAGGCAAAACAGGCCATTTGCAAGGCCAATTTGCCACCCACACAAGGGTCAAACCTACAAGCACATTTAAGCATACTTCCACACACAATTTGGAAACCAATTTTCATGTCAAGTGATCAACATATCATCTCATATAATCTCATTTCTAAACATGTCAACTTAGGAACTAAATTACACAACTTGAACACATTCAATACCAAACATGATTCATCCCCAAATTCACTAAATCATACTAGCATCATACCATCACTAAGATTACCATTCATAAGACATTTTATTTACCCACAAGCTATACCAAAATATGCATCATATATCAAAGCCATACATGTTTAAAGCCAACACACATCTAGCCACATCACAAGGCTATTTACACATCTCGAACATGTCTTACAAAACTAGCCTATACATGCCATATTTCAACTATGTACATCTTTCCTGAATACCAAATAGATTGCCGATAGTGTGATAGAGAATGCCGACGATCCCCGGATCCGAGCTAGCTTTTGATCGACACATCGCAGCAGAGAAACAAATCACACAAGAAGCTTTCCAAAGCTTAGTAAGTTAAGTAACATAACACATTTAAATCAAGCAAACCACCACATAGATTATTTCACATATACATATATATTATGCCATCCAAAACTAAAATGCTCATTTAACATTTCATAATCTCATTCATATATTCATCACCCATATAGGTTCCTAGCGTACCTTAGCCAACACCTAGTAGTCAATTACATTTGCTACTCAATACTCACTTTTCCCTTTCAATCAACTTCCATCTCTTCTTTGATTCAATCGCACACTTAGTGCCCCGATATTTAGCTGAAGCTCAATTATCATCACACACATAGTGCATTTATATCAAACCGCTCTTCAATCGGTATCACACACACAGTGTCAACCACAAAGTCGAAGCTTATATTATTTCGCACACACAGTGCTGATCATCTCGATCACGTTTTCGAATACGCACACTTAGTGCCACATAACTCAAACTCAACTCTCACATAGCACCCACATTTCAATATCATTATAACATTCATTTCATAGCATTTAACATAACTAAATGTTCGTATTATGTACGAACTTACCTCAGACGTCGAAATACCGAAATAGTCGATTAATCGAATACTTTGTGTTTGCCTCAATCTCGATCCGAACCTCTCCTTTCTTGGTCTATACACATTCAAATTCAAGCTATTCAATTACCAATTTATTCAATTTCATCCAAACACACATATTTAGGGCATTTTACAAAATAGCCCTCACATTTTCACATTTCGACACTTTAGTCCATAATTCACAAAATCATCAAATTCACATAATTTCCTTTCACATAAGCTTAGCCAAATTTCCCTTGTGTTCATTCAAGCCCACACCTTTCATTTAGTTCACATTTTTGTCCTTCAATTTATCATTTTCACAATTTAGCCCTAATTAGCTAAATTCACAAAAAATCCAAAAACAAAACATGTTCATTAAACACATATCTTCCCTTTAACACTAATACTCATCACAAAGCTTACCATTTCATCCATGGCACATTTCATAAACATCATCAATTCAAAAAATTTAAGCATGGGTTTTGTAGAGCACAAAGCAACGATTACAAAAACATAAAAATTATCAAAAATCGATCAAAGAACATACCTCAATCAAGAAATAAAATGGCTGAATATCACAAAGTTTTTCCTTTCTTTCTTTTTGTGTTTTCAGTGGACAAAGATGAACATATTCATCTTATTTTAGTCTTTTATTAGATTAATAAACATATTATTAATATATTTACTATATTATCCTTTTACCAAACGTATATGTACATATATATACAATAAGGGCATGCTTGTCCTTTGCCACCCACTAACCATATAAATGAGTTAATAACAACATAAGGCTTCCACCTTAAAAAGCCAACAACACTTAGGTGCTTATAAATCAGCACTTAGCTTTTACACTTTATGCGATTAAGGCCTTTCTCACAATTTGACATACAGTCGATAAAATTATCACACAGAATTTTCACACAAGTTATAACACATATAATCAACACCAAAAATAATATTAAAATATTTTTACGACCTCGAATTTGTGGTCCCGAAACCACTGTTCCGACTAGGGTCTAATTTGGGCTGTTACAACTCTCCCCCCTTTAGGGATTTTTGTCCCCGAAAATCTTACCGGTAAATAGCTGTGGATATTGCTCTCTCATAACATTCTCAGGCTCCCACGTAGCCTCTTCAATTCCATGCTTGTGCCACAATACTTTCACTAAAGAGATTTTCTTATTTCTTAACTCTTTGGTCTCTCGTACAAAATTCGGATCGGTTCTTCACTATACGACAAGTCCGATTGAATCTTAACCTCGTGAGGAGCAATCACATGAGACGGGTGTGATGCACCGTCGAAGCATTGACACATGAAACACGTTATGAATCTTTTCTAACTCAGGTGGCAACATCAATCTGTAAGCAACCGGACCAACTCATTCAATAATCTCATACGGTCCAATGAACCTCGGACTCAGCTTGCCCTTCCGGCCAAATCGAAGTATCTTCTTCCATGGAGATACTTTCAAAAACACTTTATCACCCACCTCAAATTCAATATCTTTTCGTTTCAAACCTGCATAAGACTTCTGACGATCTGAGGCCGCTTTCAAACTGCCACGAATTACTTTCACTTTCTGCTCAGTCTCTTTTATAAGATCAACCCCGTGAATCTTATTCTCACTGAGCTTAGTCTAATATAATGGAGTTCGGCATTTTCGACCGTAAAGAGCCTCATATGGTGCCATTTTAATGCTAGATTGAAAACTGTTGTTGTATGCAAACTCAATCAACGGCAAATTTTTTTCCCACGTATTTTCAAACTCAAGTATACAGCATCTCAACATATCTTCGAGAATCTGAATAACCCGCTCAGACTGACCATCCGTTTGCAGATGAAATGAAGTACTAAAATGTAATTTTGTGCCTAAAGCCTCTTGCAATTTCTTCCAAAATCGTGAGGCAAATCTTGGATCTCTGTCTGACACAATAGATAGTGGCACCCCATGCAATCTCACAATCTTAGCAATATACAATTCAGCCAATTTATCAAGTGAATAACTGCTGTTCTCCTTAGGAACAAAATGAGCTGATTTCGTCAATCTGTCAACTATCACCCAGATTGCATCTTTCTTTCCCGGAGATAAAGGCAATCCCGACACAAAGTCCATCATGATCCTTTCCCATTTCCACTTAGGAATTATAACCGGTTGCAACAATCCAGACGGAACCTGATGTTCGGCTTTAACTTGCTGACAAATTAAACATTTCGACCAAAGTCAGAGATGTCTCGTTTCATACCATGCCACCAATAAAACTGTTTCAGATCATTATACATTTTCGTACTCCCAGGATGTACAATTAATCGACTATTATGAGCCTCTTTTAAAATCGCTTGAATTAACTCTAAATTTCTCGGAATACAAATCTGATCTCTAAATCTCAAACAATCATCACTATCAACTCGAAATTCTGATTCAGCATTCGATTCACATTGAGTTCGTTTAGCCATCATTTCAACATCACTTTTCTGAGCATCACAAATCTGATTTACAAACATCGGCTTTATTTTCAACTCAGCCATAACTGCACTATCATCACACAGATCTTTCTAAACATTCATTGCTCGCAAAGCACATATGGACTTTCGGCTCAAAGCATCAGCTACAACATTAGCTTTACCCGGGTGGTAATCTATCACAAGTTCATAATCCTTCAACAACTCTAACCATCTTCTCTGTCGCAAATTCAATTCTTTCTGAGTCATCAAGTACTTCAAACTCTTGTGATCTGTAAAGATATGACACTTCTCACTAAATAAATAATGACGCCATATTTTTAATGCGAACACAATCGCGCCAATTCAAGGTCGTGCGTTGGGTAGTTCTTTTTCATGCGCTTTAGTTGCCTCGAAGCATAAGCAATGACTTTACCTTCTTGCATCAAAGACACACGCCCAAACCATTCAACGAGGCATCATCAGTAAACTATGAATTCTTTGCCCGATTTAGGTTGAACCAACACTGGTGCTTTTGTCAATAACACTTTCAATTGTTCAAAACTCTGATGGCATTTTTCTGACCACTCGAATCTAACATCTTTCTGTAGCAACTACGTCAACGGAGTCGCAATCATCGAGAAGCCTTTCACAAACCGTCTATAATATCCCGCTAGTCCCGTAAAAACTACTTAACTTGGACATATTTCTGAGGCTTCCATTCTAATATAGCGTAGATTTTACTAGGATCAACTCGTATCCCCGGCGGTGACACAATATGCCCTGAGAAAACCAACTTCACGCAACCAAAATTCACATTTACTAAACTTAGCATACAACTGTTTCTCACGCAGAGTTTGTAGCACGGTTCTCAAATGCTCGGCATGCTGCGTCTCATCACACGAATAGATCAAAATATCATCAATGAACACCACTACAAAGCGATCCAAATACAGTCTGAATATCCGATTCATCAGATCCATAAACACTGCAGGAGCATTTGTTAGTCCGAAAGGCATCACTAAGAATTTGTAATGTCCGTACCTCATTCTGAAAGCAGTTTTCGGCACATCAGATTCTTTAACTCTTAACTGATAGTAACCTGATCTCAAATCTATCTTTGAAAACACTGTAGCTCCTCTATGCTGATCAAACAAATCATCAATACGAGGCAACGGATATTTGTTCTTTATTGTTACTTTGTTCAACTGTCGATAATCAATACACATTCTCATAGTTCCATCTTTCTTTTTCACAAATAACACAGGAGCTCCCCGTGGTGAGAAACTCGGTCATGAAAATCCTCCTCATTACCAACTCTTGCAATTGAGACTTTAACTCTTTCAATTCTGTTGGTGTCATTCTATACGGAGCTATCAAAATAGGAGTGGTCCGTGCACTAATTCAATCCCAAATTCGACTTCCCAAATTGGAGGTAATCCCGATAACTCTTCAGAAACACATCCGGAAACTCACATACCACGAGCATGCATTCAACTTTCTTTTCTCGACACTTTTGTATCAATCACGTACGTCGAATAAGCTTTACAACCCTTTTTCACATAGTTCATAGCTTTCATCGCAGATACAACAGCTGGTAATCCTTTCATATCATTGGATTCTATTCGAACTAGCTCACCATTTTGACTTTTCAACTCAATACTTTTTTCTTTTACAATTCACGATGGCATTATGCAGAGTAAGCCAATCCATACCCAGAATTATGTCAAACTCATCGAATGGTAGTAACATCAAATTAACCGGAAAAAAAACATCCCGAAACATCAATGGACAATTCTTGCACACCTTATCCACCAAAACACACTTGCCTAAGGGATTCGATACTCTAATCACAAATTCAGTAGACTCAATAGGTAGAGTCTTACTTGATACTAGATTCACACACACATATGAATGAGTAGATCCTGGATCTATTAATACAATGACATCAGTATCAAATAAAGTGAAAGTACCGGAGATGACGTCTGGAGATGATGCTTCCTCTCGTGCACGTATAGCATAAGCTCGGGTAGGTGCTCTCGCTTCTGACCTCACAGCTGTGTCAGTAGTCCCCCTTTGGCTTCCACTCACATTTCTGGTGTTTCTGGGTGGTCTACCTCTAGCCGTCACATTACTCGGTCTTTCATTCTGAACATTTTCCTCTTCGACCATCTTTGGGCAATCTCGAATAAAATGATCTCGGGATCCACATTTATAACAAACTCTATTGTTGTACTTGCCTTAGCATTCTCCCACATGTCGCCTTCCACACTGTCTACACTCAGGTTTGTTGCTTTTGGCACTATCAACACTTGATTCCATTGGAGCTTGAGTTCTCGGACCAACACTTAGTCTTGCGCAATCTCTATTCGGATGCCCAAACGAAGCATTTCATCAGTTGCTTGCATCTCTGAATCTCTTCGTCAAAGGTTGAGAAAACTTACTCATCAATCTTTTTCTTTCATCACGAGCTTCAGAATCAGCTTTCTTCTTTTCTTTACTGAGCTCCTTGGCTTTACAAGCTCTTTCAACTAACACAACAAATTCATTTATATCAAGTATCCCAACCAATAACTTAATATCCTCATTCAACCCTTCTATGAAGCATTTACACATAGTGGCTTCGGTTGAAACACATTCCCGTGCATACTGGCTCAGTCTCATAAATTCTCGCTCTTACTCAGTAACTGACAAACGGCCCTGTTTCAGCTCTAAAAACTCTTTACGTTTCTGATCAATGAAGCGTTGACTGATATACTTCTTTCTGAACTCAACCTGAAAGAAGTCCCAAGTGATTCTCTCTCTCGGAACCACGAAAATCAATGTTTTCCACCAATTATAGGCTGTATCTCTCAACAATGAAACTACACACTTAATACACACATCAGGAGTCAACGACATTTCATTTAATACTTGAATTGTATTTTCGAGCCAAAACTCGGCCCGCTCGGCATCGTCATCAGTTGTGGCCCTAAACTCTTCGGCCCCATACTTACGAATCTTATCCACAGGAGGTTTGTTTAATCTGATCGGATCTATAACTTGTGGCACAACAGGTACTTGTGGGGCTGGAGGTTGTGGAGCAGCCGGATTCGTTTGAAAGAACTCCGAAAACCACTCACTCATCATACGGAAGAAGGCTTGCTTAGCCTCTCCTCCCTCACTACTTTTATTTGGCCTAGATGTGGCCGGCGCTGTCCCTTGAGCGGGAGCAGGCGCGTTACTCTCTACATCGTCAGCAACTGCTCGATCGGGATCCATTACAATACGAAAACACATTTATAACTGTCAGAATTTATCACACTATCGTAATTTCATATATATGGCATGTATAGCTAGACTCACACACGCTACGTTAGTCCGAGAATTGACTAAACCGTAGCTCTGATACCAATAAAATGTAACACCCCTAACCCAAAATCATTACCGAAATAGGGTTAAGAGGCGTTACCGATCAATCAAATCATTACACAACCATTTCACGACACTAAGTCATTCATCCATCAACTATACTCATTATCAACCATATGGTCCCTTATTGATGTCTATAAGACCTTAAACACATGCTAGAATAGGGTCGTGACTAAACCGAACACTTACGAAAGTTTTCAAAATTTCAAATATTCACCAAGTCTGTTGAGCTCACACACCCGTGTAACCAGGCCGTGTGCCCCACACGGTCACCAGACACCTCCATGTGTCTAAGCCGTGCCAAAATAGAGCAAGCATTTTGACTTCTCCACACGGCCACCAAGCACGCCCGTG
This sequence comes from Gossypium sturtianum, assembly GCA_025698515.1. Lineage (NCBI taxonomy): Eukaryota > Viridiplantae > Streptophyta > Magnoliopsida > Malvales > Malvaceae > Gossypium > Gossypium sturtianum. The sequence goes on along the minus strand of CM046949.1, from coordinate 66,965,938 downwards.
TGCTCAGGCCGTGTGCCCTTAAGCCACATACTGACTTATTCACACGGTGACTAGGCACGCCCGTGTGCCATGGCCGTGTACAACTAAGCTAGCTACTGACTTTACCCCACGGTCATTAGACACACCCGTGTGTCAAAACCGTGTAGGTAAAACAGGCCATTTGCAAGGCTAATTTGCCACCCACACAAGGGTCAAACCTACAAGCACATTTAAGCATACTTCCACACACAATTTGGCAACAAATTTTCATGTCAAGTGATCAACGTATCATCTCATATAATCTCATTTCTAAACATGTCAACTTAGGAACTAAATTACACAAATTGAACACATTCAATACCAAACATGATTCATCCCCAAATTCACTAAATCATACTAGCATCATACCATCACTGATGAAACACCCCAAACTCGGCCCACGAGATTTGCCCAGATTTGGTATGTTCCTCAAGTAAACCGGTTTCAAAATTCTTTCGTTACCTAGAGAAAACTTGTGCGATTTTTTTAAAAAAAAAACATTGTTTGGGTTGGGCTTGTGTTGAAAACGAATTCAATTCTTTATATTAAAAATTTTACTTAAACTTTAATAGGTAAAACTCATAATCATAATAAATAGAAATAAATGGAAAACAATTCAACTATGGCCTTATGGCCTTATTACATCAAATAATTTCCAAGTAATTCAAGTACTTAAATAGAAATAGTAGTTCATAAAATAAAAACTTCATGTTGAGCATGGCCACCACAAGTTCTCGCCGTCCCGGCCCATCACTGCATTCATCACCAAACATGGTCCCACAACAGGGGGTGAGTCAAAGCAGACTCAATGTGTACACAAACACTAAATCAAAATAGACTCGGGCATACAATTGTTACACATTCATATCATAGCATACAAATTATGATGCATTCCCAAACCCAAACCTAATTGTCCATCCGCTACACACCCCCGTACCAACCATGCACACCGTGGGGACTACTAAGTCGACCCTCATTCCGCTACACTCCAAATTGCAATCTTAGGTCATCGCATTCGTGGTCTTAGGTCACCACGATTCAGACATCGTGGTCTTAGGTCACCACTTTCAGGACATCGTGGTCTTAGGTCACCACTTTCAGATATCACGGTCTTAGGTCACCGTGTTCGTGGTCTTAAGTCACCACATTCACTTCCCCTTTCAAACAAACCCATATGCCCCATATAATAATGATATGCATAAATATGCCAGAGTTCACATTCTTATCATATTCTCATGTTACTAATGACCTTTTTCATATTCTTTGTAGAAGTAGGAAACGTAGCTGAGTACTTACTACCATAACATGGTACCCTAGCCACTTTCATATTCTTAATATCACATATTTTAATAAAACAGGCCATGAAACATATTAAGAAGTAGTGTGGGGTACACACCTGATTTGCTTAACCACTTCTCTGAAATCCCAAAATCTGATCTACTGCCTTAGATCTCAAGTTCCTACAATTGATTAACCACTTACTATTTAGCACAAAGCCTATTCGGCTAGAAAACCAAATCCTAGTAGGATTTGTATTCTTAAAGCTTACCTTGGTGTCGATTTGATGATTTAATCAAATACAGAAACTCGTATTTTTCCCTTTGAAATCGGCTAGTCACTAAATCCCTTGAATTGGTTAGTTTAAACTTAAAACACATAATAATAGATCTACTACTAAAATAGGCCTTGGCCGAAATTACCTTTGTTCTTACCTTCCAAATCTTAAATCCCGAATTGGATCCTTGCTTCTTTATTGCTGTCGAAATCCCTATGTACCCACGTTAGATCCAATCTAACATTAAGTCATAATAATATAGCTTATGGCCGAATGGTATTCATAACTTACCTTAGATCTTAGAAGTTTCGAAAGATACCTTCTTGTAGTTGACAATTTCTTAAATCTCGAAAACACCCTTCCATAACTCGGCCAAAATCCATAATAGAGATTAGTCCCTAAATTTTAGTTAGGTTTAAAATATAAAATAATTGAAACCAAACTTTGGATCTTACCCTTTTTAAGAAATCGGTAGAACCCTTGTTAAAAGCCCCTTAAAGAATCGGCTTTGATGACTAGATGATAAAGTTTTGGCTTTTGGGATTTAATGGAGAAGTCGGCTAGAGGTTCTCTTGGGGTATTTGGTTTCCACGAAAATAAGGAAAATAAACTTGAGAATTTTGGCAATGGTGGACTATAGATTCGGCTTGACAAAAGAAAAAGAGAAGAGAAGAGAGGAGAGCACTCAGGAATTCGGCAGAGAGAGGAGGAGGAAGAAAAATTGATGAGTAGCCCTATTTCCTTCCTTTTATAGCCGAAACTACTCCTCAGAATCCCTTACTTGGCCACCACTCTTCTTTATTTGATAGCTTTATCTCTTAATTTAAAATAATTAGAGAATAATCCTTTATTATCTCTTCAAAAATAATCCAAATTAAATCCCTTATTTATCACCTTATTAATCGAATATTAAAGAGAATAAAACTCCTCCTTTCTAGAAGGCTTGTGCCGTCCACCTCAGAGCTTCGGAAGCAAAAATAAAACTTCTTTTATTTGCTTCCCAAGTGACTCGAACTCAGGCCCAACACCTTGCATGTGGCGCCATTTCCAGAGGCCCTAAGTGGCATCTTCAAAGCCACTTTTTCAAGCCTGTTTGTGTGTCAAATTTCACAAACTTTTTCTTTTAAGGCCACCTTGCCTTAATTTCCTCTTTTAAACTTTAAAACTCGACATTTCTAAGTCATTTCTAAGTTTCAAAAATTTTCGTTCGCTCAGTAAACTTGACATTTTCTTACATTTCCAAGTTTCAGAAATGTGCACTTTCCTATTTTGAATCATTTCCAAATCATTTCCATCCATTTCCAAGTTTCCAAAAATGTTCACTTTCCATTTTTTTAACTTAACATTTCCATACATTTTCGTGTTTCCAAAATTGTTCAAAATTTATTCTGAGTACATAAAACATGTTACTTGCGTACAATTAAACCGAAAATGCATAGGCCCTTTCGAGGATGTTACAATTCTACCCCCTTAAAATAATTTCGTCCTCAAAATTTTCTAACTAAAATAATTGAGGGTATTGTTGTCGCATTGCCTCTTACGGTTCCCACGAAGCTTCTTCCGATCCATGATTGCGCCATAACACCTTAACTAGAGGAACCGACTTCCTCCGTAGCACTTTCACATCACGTTCCAATATCCGAATCGGCTCTTCCTCGTAGGATAAGTCCGGCCTTAGCTCTACTTCTTCGGACGGGTACCACATGAGACAGATCCGATCGGTAACGACGTAGCATGGATACATGGAATACGTCGTGCATCCGCCGCAACTCTGGTGGTACCTCCAATTTGGTATGCCCTTTGCTCCAACTCGCCGAGCACTCGATAGGGCCCTATAAACCTTGGGCTTAACTTCTCTTGCGACCAAACCTCATTACCTTTTTCCAAGGCGAGACTTTCAGAAACACTTGGTCTCCCACTTCAAACTCTATTTCCTTCCGCTTAAGGTGCGTGCACGACTTACGCCCATATCGAGGCTTCCTTTAACCGTGCTCGAATCATATCAACCTTCTCTTGATTTGACCACTAACTCTGGACCCAAAACTCGACGTTCTCCTAACTCGGTCCAACAAGTAGGAGTTCTACACTTCCGACCATACAATGCTTCATATGGTGCCATCCGAATGCTAGCACGATAGTTGTTGTTGTAGGCGAACTCGGGCTAAAGGCAAATAGTCTTCCCAACTTCCTCGAAAATCCATCACACTGACCTCTCAACATATCCTCCAACACTTGTATAACTCGTTGCATCGCCGTCGATTGTGGATGAAAAGCCGTAGTGAAGTCCAACTTAGTGCCTAAAGCTTGATGAAGTGCCCTCCAGAACCGAGACGTAAACCTTGGGTCTCGTCGGAGATGATCGATCATCTTGGTACACCATGTAACCTCACAATTTTTGCCACATATAACTTAGCGACATCAAGAGAATAGTCAACTCTTACCGGGATGAAGTGCGCGGACTTAGTCAAACGGTCCACTATCACCCATACCGAGTCCTTCTTAGTAGGCGTAAGGGGAAGCCCACTAACAAAATCCATGGTAATTCTCTCCCACTTCCATTACGGAATCTCGATTGGTTGAAGCAATCCTGATGGAACTTGGTGTTCAGCCTTAACTTGCTGACACGTCAAACATTTCCCCACAAATTCAGTCACTTCTTGCTTAAGATCAGACCACCAAAATTGTTCCCTTAGATCTCTGTACAGCTTAATGCCTCCGGGATGCATAGCATAAGGGCTACTATGCGCCTCCCGAAGAATCCTTTGTCTTAACTCCTTGTCCCTCGGCATACAGACTTTTCCTTTGTAACACAATACTCCCTCATCATTAACACTATAATCCTCTAACTCTCCGTTCCGTACTTGTTGTAACTTAACACTTAGATCCTTATCAACCAACTGTCCCTCTTTCACCTCCTTGACCATGTGGGCTTGACTTGCGACTCGCCAACAAAGCTTCCATCATCATACAAACTTAAGTGAGCGAACATAGCCCTTAGATCCGACACAACCTTTCGACTTAGGGCATCAGCTACCACATTCGCCTTGCCCGGATGATATTCTATCGAAAAGTCGTAGTCCTTCAACAACTCCACCCACCTTCGTTGCCTCAAGTTCAACTCCTTCTGAGTCAACAGATACTTAAGGCTCTTGTGGTCTGTGTAGATCACTGACCTTTCTCCATAGAGGTAGTGCCTCCAAACCTTAAGGGCGAAAACCACTGCTGCCAGTTCCAAGTCATGAGTTGGGTAGTTAACCTCATGAGGCCTTAGTTACCGAGACGCATAAGCGTCTACTTTTCCTTCTTGCATTAGTACACATCCTAATCCCATATGCAAAGCGTCACAGTACACCACAAAATCCTTCCCAGCCTCCGGCTGAATTAACACTGGAGCCTCCGTCAACACCTTCTTAAGGTTGTCAAAGCTCTTCTGTTGCTTATCAGACCATTCAAAGGGTACTTCCTTCCTTAGTAACTTTGTCAAAGGTGCGGCTATTGACGAGAATCCTTCTACGAACCTTCTGTAATAGCCTGCCAAACCTAAGAAACTTTGAATCTCAGCCATGGACCTAGGTGGTTTCCAATCCAACACTGCTTCGATCTTCCTAGGATCCACTCTTATTCCTTCTGTGGATACCACATGCCCTAAGAATGCCACCTCCTTAAGCCAAAATCCACACTTGCTGAATTTGGCATAGAGCTTCTTCTCCCTTAACACTTGTAGCACCACTCGAAGATGTTCATCATGCTCCTCTTCAGACTTAGAATACACCAAAATATCGTCGATGAACACAACGATGAACCTATCCAAGTAGGGTTGAAAAAACTCGGTTCATCATATCCATGAACACGGCTGGAGCGTTTGTCAATCCAAATGGTATCACCACAAACTCAAAATGGTCGTATCTTGTCCTAAAAGCGGTCTTATGGATATCTTCCTCCTTCACCTTCAACTAGTGATATCCCGACCTTAAGTCTATCTTTGAGAATATTGCGGCCCCCTTCAGCTGATCGAACAAGTCATCGATCCTTGGCAAAGGATACTTGTTCTTGATGGTCAGCTTATTCAACTGACGGTAATCTATGCACATACGCATAGTTCTGTCCTTCTTCTTCTAAATGTAACTGGTGCTCCCCATGGAGACACACTGGGTTGTATGAACCCACGATCCAACAACTCTTGGATTTGAGCCTTGAGCTCAACTAACTCCTTTGGCGCCATTTGGTATGGAGCGATTGACACAGGAGCTATTCCCGGTAGTAAGTCTATTCCAAACTCCACCTCCCTATCGGGGGTATTCACGGTAATTCCTCGTAAATACATCTTCAAAGTCTTTCACCGTTCTAACTCCACTGACACCTTCTTCCTTTCCACCTAACGCACTTACGAAGGCTAAGAACGCCTTGCACCCTTTCTTAACCATTTTCTCATCCTTCAACGTCGAAACTACGTTGGACAGGTAGTTTCTTCTCTCTCCGATCATTACTACTACTTCATCCTCCGGGGTCCTTAGTTCCATTTGTTTAGCCGCACAATCCAACACGGCTCGGTGCTCTACTAGCTTGATCCATTCCAAGTATAAGTTCAAACTCCCGAAAGGTAGTTCCATTAAGTCGCCCAGAAAGTTCACTCCCGAATCTCTAGGGGTACATTCCGAAAGATCTTATCCACCACTACGATTAGGCCTAATGGGCTTACTACGAGTCATCCGCCATCGGAAGGTTTGAGTCTAGGCCTAGTGTTTCCACTACACTACATACAACATAGGAATGGGTCGAGCCCACATCAATTAGAGAAAAATAGGGCTTGTCAAAAATAAAAACGTCTGGGTTATAACGTCCGTGGCGTCTCCATCTTCCTCCGTGAACGCGCATAAACCAAACTGGTTGCCTTGCCTCAAGATTAGCAAAGCACCTCTCGCCTTGTGTTCCACGGCCTCTGCCAAACACCATTACCTCTGTTACTCGAACCACGACCTCGTTGAGGCGCGGTCCTCCTCTACCGGTCGACTAACATTACGAGATGTTGGTCGGCTTTCATCTTATTGCTTAGGACAATCCTTGATCACATGGTCCTTGGACCCACATCTAAAACATCCTCCTGTTTTCTTCCAAAGACTCTCCTAAGTGCTTCTTTCCACACACATCACAAGGTCGATACCGCCTTCCGAACCAACTTGCGACCTCGCGGCCCATCAACTCTAGGCCTCTTATGAACATTTCGGGCGTTCCAAAACCTCTTTTGGGCCTATACCTATCCATAGCCGCTTTGTAGAATCCTTGATCCTCGGCCACCTTGGCCTTTTCTACCAAAGCGTAAAACTCCCGCTCCCGATGCGGTGCTATCAACGATCTCAGATCATCCCTTAGCCCGTCCTCAAAAGCGGACACAACGCTCATGCTCGATTGCCACTACTCCTCGAGCATATCGGCTCAACCTCGTGAATTGACCTCATACTCCGCCACGGACTTGTTCCTTGAACCAGCCCGAGAAATGCCTTCCTTTGCTCATCGGTATACTGGTTCCCACATACTTCTTCCGAAATGCTTCCTTAACATATTCCCAGGTCAGATCCTCAGCCATGGCACCATCCCGAATAGTCAACCACCAGCGATACGCTTCATCACGTAATGCCACCATTCCTTTTAACTTCTCCTCGGGGTCAAGTCAAGCTCATCCATGATGCGCTCTGTTGCTTCCAACCAAGATTCTGGTGAAGCCCTGGTGCCACACCGATACTCCACGAAACATTTCGGCTTCATTAGCTCTCGAGCCGCTCAGTACGGACTTACGGGTTCCGAATTTCTTCTCGCACCACCCACCAACTCCAAAACTCGCGGCCACGGCTGCGACACGGATCATCATCCGTCGAGCTTGTCGCTCAACACCAACGGTGGGGTGGTGGTGGCGGTGGTATCTCATTGTCGGACCCTTGACCCAATCTAATGGGTTTCGACACCGTCATCCTTCCTCTACCTCGTCCACGACGACCACGTCCTCTAGAGCTCATTTCTAATGTCGTGATCGATTAAGAAGTTTTATGAATTAGTCTTTGTTTCACTTGATTACCCATGAAGAAATTTTATGAAAAGAGTTTTAGGAGTGGTTCTTTCGTATGCACACAGTCTTTCCATTCATTCATCCATACATCCATCAAACAATCATGAACTCTCGCTCGTTCGGAGAAAGGTTGTAGTTTTCATTGTTATTATTTTTTTCTTCTACTACCCGGGGTATTTTCGTAATTCGTCCCTACTGTGGGTATTTTCGTAATTTTTCAAAAGGAAAAATTTCCTTGGTGATTTTGTCACAAAGTATTTTGGTATTTTTAAATTTCTGGGGTATTTTGAAAAATTTTGAAATCCAAGGGTATTTCGATGATTTTGGACCTCGGGGGTATTTTGGTATTTTTTTTCCAAGCCAGGGTAAATTTGTAAAATCTTATAAATCAGGGATATTTCAAAGGTTGTAAAACTTTGAGGGTTCTTTTTGAGAATTGTACTTTTCAAAACGGTGATGTTGTAAAAATTTTGGAAATCAGGGTCATTTTGGTAATTTTATAAGTTAGGGGCAATTTTGAAATTTCCAAAATTCAAGGTATTTTTGATAATTTGCAAATTAGGGTTTTTGAACATAAAATAATGAAATTTTGGCAAAACTGTTGGGTAGTTGGTCATTTTATAAACCAAGGGTATTTTGGTAATTTTACCACTAGGGGCATTTTTGTATAAATTGGAAATCTTTCGAAAAATTTTGTAAAGATGGTTTTCATGAATTTAGAAGAAAGTTTTAAAAGTTCTAAAACTAGGGTTTTGTTGTTTTTATAAAAACACGGCTAATTCCCTTTCGAGTTTTAGTTATTGTGTTTAGCCTATGACCGAGTCCTCTTGGTCGGGGTGAACAAAGCTACGCACTGTGCAGATTCGAGTGGAGAGGAGGTGAGTCACGCGGATCGCTTAAATACCAAGCTCCCACCGAAACCATTCCTAGACATGCGCACAGAGGTTGCCACACCCACTGAGCCCTCTGGGTTAGGTAGGTGAACTGAAGCTACGCACCATGTAGGATTCCTGCGAAGAGGAGGTGAGTCACTAGGACTCCTTAAATACCAAGCTCTTCCGGATCCAATCCTAGACATGCGCATGTGGGGTTACCACACCCTAACTTAGTGACTTAGCCATGGGTTTGTTTAACGTTCCTTAAGTCTTATGTGTTTGTGTTTGAGTAGACTAGTCCTAGGGTTCAAGTTCCTATCATGCTATTCTACGTTCCATTCCTTTTCTACCCTTCTAATATTCATTACACATAATCACACAAATAGTTAGGGTACTTTACTTACGGTGGATCATGGTCGGAGACTTTAGGTGCCATGCTAGAAAACCCGCTTGTTTCATAAAATATTTTCAAAAAAAAAAAAAAACTCATTTGGGCTGGCTTTGAAAACGTTTTGGGCCTTGGCCCACAAAGCCGAGAGTTTTAAAACTTGGCTCGATATCAAATCAAACACCCCAAACCCGCCCACGAGATTTGCCCAGATTTGGTATGTTTCTCAAGTAAACCGGTTTCAAAATTCTTTTCGTTACCTAGAGAAAACTTGTGCGATTTAAAAAATAAAACATTGTTTGGGTTGGGCTTGTGTTGAAAACGAATTCAATTCTTTATATTAAAAATTTTACTTAAACTTTAATAGGTAAAACTCATAATCATAATAAATAGAAATAAATGGAAAACAATTCAACTATGGCCTTATGGCCTTATTACATCAAATAATTTCCAAGTAATTCAAGTACTTAAATAGAAATAGTAGTTCATAAAATAAAAACTTCATGTTGAGCATGGCCACCACAAGTTCTGTCGTCCCGGTCCATCACTGTTCATCACCTGAAACATGGTCCCACAACGGGGTGAGTCAAACAGACTCAATGTGTACACAAACACTAAATCAAAATAGAATCAGGCATACAATTGTTACACATTCATATCATAGCATACAAATTATGATGTATTCCCAAACCCAAACCTAATTGTCCATCCGCTACACACCCCCGTACCAACCATGCACACCGTGGGGACTACTAAGTCGACCCTCATTCCGCTACACTCCAAATTGCGGTCTTAGGTCACCGTATTCGTGGTCTTAGGTCACCACGTTCAGATTACTGTGGTCTTAGGTCACCACTTTCAAATTACTGTGGTCTTAGGTCACCACTTTCAGATATCACGGTCTTAGGTCACCGTGTTCGTGGTCTTAAGTCACCACATTCACTTCCCCTTTCAAACAAACCCATATGCCCCATATAATAATGATATGCATAAATATGCCAGAGTTCACATTCTTATCATATTCTCATGTTACTAATGACCTTTTTCATATTCTTTGTAGAAGTAAGAAACGCACTGAGTACTTAGTAGCATAACATGGTACCTAGCCACTTTCATATTCTTAATATCACATATTTTAATAAAGCAGCCATGAAACATATTAAGAAGTAGTGTGGGGTACACACTGATTTGTTTAACCACTTCTTTGAAATCCGAAATCGATCTATCGCCTTAGATCTCAAGTTCCTACAATTGATTAACCACTTACTATTTAGCACAAAGCCTATTCGGCTAGAAAACCAAATCCTAGTAGGATTTGTATTCTTAAAGCTTACCTTGGTGTCGATTTGATGATTTAATCAAATCCCGAAACTCGTATTTTTCCCCTTTGAAATCGGCTAGTCACTAAATCCCTTGAATTGGTTAGTTTTCGGCTTAAAACACATAATAATAGATCTACTACTAAAATAGGCCTTGGCGAAATTACCTTTGTTCTTACCTTCCAAATCTTAAATCCCGAATTGGATCCTTGCTTCTTTATTGTTTGTCGAAATCCCTATGTACCCATGTTAGATCCAATCTAACATTAAATCATAATAATATAGCTTATGGCCGAATGGTATTCATAACTTACCTTAGATCTTAGAAGTTTGAAAGATACCTTCTTGTAGTTGACAATTTCTTAAATCCCGAAAACACCCATCCATAACTCGCTTAAAATCCATAATAGAGATTAGTCCCTAAATTTTAAATAGGTTTAAAATATAAAAGAATTGAAACCAAACTTTGGATCTTACCCTTTTAAGAAATCGGTAGCACCCTTGTTAAAAGCCCCTTAAAGAATCGGCCTTGATGACTAGATGATAAAGTTTGGCTTTTGGGATTTAATGGAGAAGTCGACTAGAGGTTCTCTTGGGGTATTTGGTTTCCACGAAAATAAGGAAAAGAAACTTGAGAATTTTGGCAATGGTGGACTATAGATTCGGCTTGACAAAAGAAAAAGAGAAGAGAAGAGAGAGAGAGCACTGTAAATTCGGTAGAGAGAGGAGGAGGAAGAAAAATTGATGAGTAGCCCTATTTCCTTCCTTTTATAGCCGAAACTACTCCTCGTAATCCCTTACTTGGCCACCACTCTTCTTTATTTGATAGCTTTATCTCTTAATTTAAAATAATTAGAGAATAATCCTTTATTATCTCTTCAAAAATAATCCAAATTAAATCCCTTATTTATCACCTTATTAATCGAATATTAAAGAGAATAAAACTCCTCCTTTCTAGAAGGCTTGTGCCGTCCACCTCGTGAGCTTTACGGAAGCAAAAATAAAACTTCTTTTATTTGCTTCCCAAGTGACTCGAACCCAGTGCCCAACACCTTGCATGTGGCGCCATTTCCAGAGGCCCTAAGTGGCATCTTCAGCCACTTTTCCAAGCCTGTTTGTGTGTCAAATTTCACAAACTTTTTCTTTTAAGGCCACCTTGCCTTAATTTCCTCTTTTAAACTTTAAAACTCGACATTTCTAAGTCATTTCTAAGTTTTCAAAAATTTTCGTTCGGCTCTGTAAACTTGACATTTTCTTACATTTCCAAGTTTCCAGAAATGTGCACTTTCCTATTTTGAATCATTTCCAAATAATTTCCATCCATTTCCAAGTTTCCAAAAATGTTCACTTTCCATTTTTTTTAACTTAACATTTCTATACATTTTCAGGTTTCCAAAATTGTTCAAATTTTATTCTTAGTACATAAAACATGTTACTTCGTACAATTAAACCGAAAATGCATAGGCCCTTTCCAGGATGTTACAACTGAGATTACTATTCATAAGACATTTTCTTTACCCACAAGCTATACCAAAATATGCATCATATATCAAAGCCATACATGTTTAAAGCCAACACACATCTAGCCACATCACAAGGCTATTTACACATCTCGAACATGTCTTACAAAACTAGCCTATACATGCCATATTTCAACTATGTAAATCTTTCCCAAAAGTACAAAAATAGATTGCCGATAGTGTGATAGAGAATGCTGACGATCCCCGGATCCAAGCTAGCTTTACTAACATTGGAAAGCAGAGAAACAAATCACACAGTAAGCTTTCCAAAGCTTAGTAAGTTCGTAACATAACACATTTAAATCAAACAAACCACCACATAGATTATTTCACATATACATATATATTATGCCATCCAAAACTAAAATGCTCATTTAACATTTCATAATCTCATTCATATATTCATCAACCACATAGGTTCCTAGCATACCTTAGCCAACACCTAATAGTCAATTACATTTGCTACTCAATACTCACTTTTCCCTTTCGATCAACTTCCATCTCTTCTTTGATTCAATCTCACACTTAGTGCCCCAATATTTAGCCGAAGCTTAATTATCATCACACACATAGTGCATTTATATCAAACCGCTCTTCAATCGCTATCGCACACATAGTGCCAACTACAAAGTCGAAGCTTATATTATTTCGCACACACAGTGCTGATCATCTCGATCACGTTTTCGAATATACACACTTGGTGCCACATAACTCAAACTCAACTCTCACATAGCACCCACATTTCAATATCATTATAACATTCATTTCATAGCATTTAACATAACTAAATGTTTGTATTATGTCTGAACTTACCTCGGACGTCGAAATACCAAAACGGTCGATTAATCGAGTACTTTATCTTTGCCTCGATCTCGATCCGAACCTCTCCTTTCTTGGTCTATACACATTAAAATTCAAGCTATTCAATTACCAATTTATTCAATTTCATCCAAACACACATATTTAGGGCATTTTACAAAATAGCCCTCACATTTTCACATTTCGACACTTTAGTCCCTAACTCACAAAATCATCAAATTCACATAATTTTCTTTCACATAAGCTTAGCCGAATTTCCCTTGTGTTCATTCAAGCCCACACCTTTCATTTATTTCACATTTTTGTCCTTCAATTTATCATTTTCACAATTTAGCCCTAATTAGCTAAACTCACCAAAAATCCAAGAACAAAACATGTTCATTAAACACATATCTTCCCTTTAACACTAATACTCATCACAAAGCTTACCATTTCATCAATGGCACATTTCTTAAACATCATCAATTCATAAAATTTAAGCATGGGTTTTGTAGAGCACAAAGCAACGATTACAAAAACATAAAAATTATCAAAAATCGATCAAAGAATATACATCAATCAAGAAATAGAATGGCCGAATATCACAAAGTTTTTCCTTTCTTTCTTTTTGTGTTTTCGGTGGACAAAGATGAACATATTCATCTTATTTTAGTCTTTTATTAGATTAATAAACATATTATTAATATATTTACTATATTATCCTTTTACCAAACATATATGTACATATATATACAATAAGCGCATGCTTGTCCTTTGCCACCCATTAACCATATAAATGAGTTAATAAAAACATAAGGCTTCCACCTTAAAAAGCCAACAACGCTTAGGTACTTATAAATCAGCACTTAGCTTTTACACTTTATGCGATTAAGCCCTTTCTCACAATTTGACACACAGTCGATAAAATTATCACACAAAATTTTCACACAGGTTATAACACATATAATCAACACCAAAAATAATATTAAAATATTTTTACAACCTCAGATTTGTGGTCCCGAAACCACTGTTTTGACTAGGGTCTAATTCGGGCTGTTACACCATACGAATAATTATTCTTAAATTTATTCATTTTTGTATATTCTTTTGTACCTACAATAGGTCCCCGGATATCAATGACATGAGTAACGCTGCTACCAATTTAGAATATCCTTTTGAGCAAGACATATGTTTAGAGGGATCACAAGACTTTGAAAATGACGTAGACTGTGGTTTATCTCTGGACTTGTTAAGAATGGTAAAACAAGAGGAAAAGCAAATTCTACCTCACGAAGAAACAGTATAGATCGTGACCTTGGAAGAGGGAAAGGTAGTGAAAACTGGAACGTGCATAACTGAAGAAGTGAAACGAGATCTCGTAGAGTTACTTCAGGAATTCAAAGATATCTTCGCGTGGTCATACCAAGATATGCCAGGGTTAAGCACTGACATCATTGTACACCGCCTTCCCATAAAAGAGGATTGCAAACCGGTTCAGTGAAGCTCCACGAGAATGAGGCCGGACATTGTCTTTGAAAAATAAAAGAGGAAGTTAAAAAGTAGTTTGATGCCTGGATTCTTGCAAGAGATCAAATATTCGAATGGGTACCCAACATCGGCTCTGTCCCTAAGAAAGATGGGAAAGTGCGAATGTGTGTAGATTATAGAGACTTAAATAAGGCTAGCCCAAAGGATAATTTTACGTTACCCCACATTGATACTCTGGTGGATATCTGTGAGTTACTCATTATTTTCATTCATGGATGGGTGCTCGGGGTACAATCGATAAAGATGCATCCTCGGGACATGGGAAAAACTACCTTCATAACCTTGGGAGGGTACGTTCATTATAAAGTGATGCCATTTGGGTTGAAAAACGAGGGAGCTACATACCAAAAGGGCCATGGTGACTTTGTTCCATGACTTAATGCATAAAGAAATTGAATTTTATGTGGACGACATGATTGCAAAGTCTAGAACAGAATAGGAACACATTTGAGTTTTGAGAAAACTGTTTCTGAGGTTGAGAAAATTCCAACTGAAGCTCAATCCAACGAAATGTACTTTTGGAGCTAGATCTAGCAAATTGTTGGGCTTCATAGTCAGCGGGAAGGGAATCAAGATTGACTCAGACAAGGTCTGAGCTATACAAGAATTGCCTCCACCACGCACTCAAAAAGAAGTTTGAGGTTTCTTGGGAAGGTTAAATTACATTGCTTGGTTCATTTCACAGTTAACTGAGAAATGTGATCCCATATTTCGTCTTCTGAAGAAACATAATCCTGGCGTGTGGGATGATGAATGCCAGAAAGCTTTCGATAGGGTCAAACAGTACTTGTCAAACCCTCCAGTATTGTCACCCCTATGCTCGGATAGGCCATTAATCCTGTATTTGACAGTATTTGATCACTCTATGGTATGTGTTCTGGGTCAACACGATGATTCAGGAAGAAAAGAGAAGGTGATATACTACCTCAGTAAGAAATTCACTGAGTGTGAGATGAGATATTCGCCAATTGAGAAATTGTGTTGTGCCTTGATTTGGATGAATCAAAGATTGAGGCTATACATGAAGATCATTTGGCCTTTCAGTTGTTCGAGATTTGATTCTATCTGATGGACCGGGGTTAATCCTATCCTGACTTTTTTTTTCTGGAATATGCCTCATACGGGTGCGGTTGCCTTCCTTTTCGCGACTTTTGACCTTTGCTCATCTCCATTTATCATGTTCACACTTGGGAATTCAAATGCATGTGTATAGCCAGCTTTCCACCGTCCTCTATTTTGGCTTCCACCTTTCTTGACTCTTCTTTTGCTTCGAAACCTACTTCCTAGTAGTAGAAAATGCAGTGGGATGGAATGAAGCTACTCAAAGAAGACAAGCACTGAAAGAAGTCCAAGATTCGAAGACCGGGCAAAAATGGTCCTTTTTGAAGTATTTGCTCTATTCTCGTTACAGGACAATGAGCAAAGAGGGGCAGCTCTAATAGGCCCATTTCGCCCGGCCCATTTGAAACCAAATAAAAACTAAATAAAAAAACAATAATTTAATAACAGTAGTCCAACAAATAAGAATACATCAGGCCCAATGCCAAACCCCAAATACAAGCCCAAAATCATTACCCAAACCAACCCAGCCTAAGACAGATCCCATGCCAGAGGTAGAGCAAGCCCGAGTGGCCCGAATGTTTTGAAAACCTCGGAAACCCTAGAAGATTCCAGGGTCGCCTAGTGCCACAGCATTCCCACACGCGCGCCGCGCCTCTCCATGTCATTCGGGCATCCACGCCAGCCAGGCATTCGAGCAACAGCCTCCACGACGTTTACCTGCAAAACAAGCACAAAAAAAAAGCCAGCGGAGAAGAAATAACAGAAAAAAGAAAAAGGATTTTGTATTTTTTATTTTCGTTTCGGCTATATAAAGCCTGATGTAAATCAGTAATGGGGACACACACACGTACTCATACGAAAGAATACGAAATCCAAAAGTAGAAAATTTTAAAAAGGTGATTTCAGTTGATATTTTTTAGATCTTTGTTTTTTTCTTTGGCTCGTAAAAAATCTAGAAAGAAATAAGGGATTACCTTCGTAAAATGGACCGTCAGACTGCTTTCTTCGTCGTAATCGAAGCAAAGAGGTCCTTCGAATCTAGAAATATGGAAGTATTCGATTGGGTTTGAAAGAAAGTATTTGAATAGGCCTGAATCGGCCACTAATCGCTGATTATCATAGCTTTATAGTGGTTGGACGGTGTTTTTTGATGCGGCGAGGAAAGGGATTTCGGCTAAAAGGGAACTAAAGGGGGGCTAGGGTTTCGTTTTAAAAAATTTTTGCTGATAGCTTTAATGTTGTTTTTTAAGGGATTATGGTTCATTAAGGAAACGGCACCGTTTGAGCTAATTTCAATAGCTTCAAAACGACGCCGTGTGAAATGCCCCGATCCGACCCGATCCAAAACCCTCATGATCCGCGTCTTTACGTGTTGAAGGGATATTTGCGCTCATGGTCCCTCTTTTTTCAGGCTGCTATTCGATTAGATCCATTTTACATTTCTTTTATTTCTTAATTGATCTCTGTAATTTGCGTGTTTTTTCAATTTAGTTCAGTCTATACGCTACGTTTCTGATATTGGAATATTTATTAGTTTGATCCCTAACAATTTATGTGCATTTTATTTAAATCCTTAATTCTGTTCTAACAATTTTATTTGTTTAAAAATTATTCCTTTTGATTTTTGTTTTTTCAATTGAGTCTTTTATTTTAATTTTTTATAATTCTTTTATTCTTTTAAATTTATTTATTATTCATTTTTTAAATTGTTTTAACATATTATTTTGAAATGTTTGATTGATTATCTAGTTTTTTTTTATTTGTATATCTTTTTTAAATTTATTTTAATATAATTTGTTCATTTTAAAATTCTCTTTTATGTATATTTCTTTGATTTAAAAATTTATATAATATTTGTAAATACTCTCATGTATCATTATTTATATATATTATTTAAATTAAGCTATTTCTTAATATATGCATATTATTCATATTAATTTCTTTTTTACTTTATGATTTTTATTCATTTTGATAGATATTTTGTAATATCCCGGGTTAGGGGCTATTTTTATTATGGCATGTTTTGCATGTGTTGGCTTGCTATGTTGCTATTTTGGTGTCTTAGGGGCTTAATTGTAGACTAGGGGTATGTCTGAGTAGGTGGGAAACTTTTTGTTTTTAGGCTTAAGTAAGAGGAGTTGATGAAGCTGGGATATATGAATATTATTTGGTGTTCTTGAGCACAAAAGAAAAGCTAGTGGAGTGGCAAGGCATGCGTCACTTGGGGGCTTGAGTGTGGCATCATCTGCAGGGGAGAGGTCTTGTGTTCAAGTCATGGAGTGGCCACTTTTGCACTTTTTTTTACTGGCATGGAAGGAAGAGGTTGTATATAGTTCAAATTCTACCTTGGACTTAGTCTACACATTCAAATGGAGAGTGGAGAGTGAGTTTAGGAGGAAGACTTGGTCAAGGTGGTTTAAGTGTGTGGTTGTGAGTGAATGGGGATTATGGCCGAATTTTTAGGGTGTGTTGGAGGTGTTGGCGAAACTTGGAGAGCTTGGGGAGTGTTTGGCGGTTGTGGTAAGTGAGTAGGAAGGGTGTGCGAATTTCATTTTTGGCATTTTGGTGTTTCGGTCAAAAGTTTATGAGCAAATTTCTTCTTTTTGTCTTTAGCCTAAGTAGAAAATTCTAAAGAGTCTTGCCTCGGTTTCTTTGTTTTTGGAACCGAAAGTCCAAGTAGTCTTATTGCCGAATTTGACTATTGTTTTCTCTCAATATCCTTTGACAAGTAGAACCTAGCATCCCATCTCCATTTTCTTCTCTTTTTGAAACCTTGTGTAAGTGAAACTCCATCTCTCCAAACCATTCTTTTCCATTTCTTCTCTTGCTAGCCGAAACTCAATTCACTAAAAGCACATCTTCATCTTCTTTCGTTGACAAACCGAAACTACCTTCATTCCATCCACTTCTCTTCTTCTCAATTACCTTTGCCGAAATTTCAAGTGAGAGTTCTTCCATTTTTCATCTTGAAACCGAAAGACCAAACCTCTCAAGAACTTGTCGAAATTTGCTTGTTTTTCTCCTAACTTTCTTTGCTAGCCGAATGCTCCTTCCCATTCTTTCTTCTTTCTTTTCATGTGTGTTGAGCAGAAACCCTTACCTAGTGTTCTCATATCTTCTTTCTCCTATTAGCACCTTGTTAGCCAGAAAGTTAGTTCCTAAAACATTTTCTTCACTTCTTCCTTTTCTAAGAACCGTAAGTACTCTCCTGTTCTCCTTTTTCCCATTGCTATTGTTGGCCGGATCTTTTGTTCTTCTTTTGGTGCAAGGCTTGGCCGAATCTCTTTTGTTCTCTCCTAGTGTGGTTGACCGATTGGTGGTTGGTGTTGGGGGTAAGTTCTTGGCCGAATGGCCATTTCCCACTTCTCTAAGTGCTATGTTGTTTTCAGTTTGACTAAGAGCCTATGTTGAATTCGGTTGGAAGGAAATAATCATTTGTTGAACATTTCGATATAGGGCATTCGGGATTGAGCAAATCGACAAAACTTTTATCTGGATTTGATTGATCGGTAAGTGTTGGTAAGATGTTATTCATGGTTTGTTCATTTAGTCTTGATTGAGTCTAAGGTTTCAAGAGATTAACTGTTCTTGTAATAGGGTGTGCCGTTTGTCAAAGAGGAACTGCTGGGTTCGAGATTTGGTAGGAAACCAAATCAAGTTTTAGGTGCAAGATAATCAAGGGGGGGCTTTAACTCAGTTCGTTGGATTAAGGTTTTTCGTTTAACAGGTGTGTAAACTAACACACTATACTTAGTAATATTGTTATTAAACCTGTTTGCCTATTAAGATCATGACAGTATGACGGATTATTGGATACCCAAACGGGGTATGTGTACGTATCCGGGTAAGTCTAATTTATTACAAGTTCTATTATGGATACCTTGGGTATTATGATCTATGTTAAGTATGCTATGAGATGTAATGCTAGACATGTTGGCATGATATGCATGACTTGTATGATACGCATGATCACATGAGTTGGTATGTTGATGGGTGATATGAGAGGAGGGAGCAGTGATATTTTGTGCCGACGAGTGAGCACAGTGTTTTGGTAACACAACTTTGTGACTTTGGGTCACCGGTGCTTTGGTAGCACATTTGTGTCTTTGGGACACCAGAGGTTGGGCACCTCATTGCGACTTGTCCACGTGGTTAACACCACCGTGGGTTGGCCCCACTTTGAGATATGGGATCGTCTCACGCTAGTGATTGGGTATCACACGATGGGTTGGCCCCATCATTCGATTATTGTGACTACGGTCACAGTGCTTTGGTAGCACATTTGTGTCTTTGGGACACGGAGGTTGGGCACCTCATTGCGACTTGTCCGTGGTTAACACCAGTGGGTTGGCCCCACATGAGATATGGGATCGTCTCGCTAGTGATTGGGTATCACACGATGGGTTGGCCCCATCAATTGATTTGTGACTACGGTCACCGGTGCTTTGGTAGCACATTTGTGTCTTTGGGACACCAGTGTTTTGGTAACACATCGTGACTATATGTCACGGTGGTTTAGCACCACCGGTGGTTTGGTACCACGGGGGGTAGAAAAAGGAGATACGGATGGTTAGGATCGGGTTGCATTAATTATGTTGCTCTGTATGATGTGTGTTTGCATGTTGTTTCATCGGGAGCGGGATTTATGCATGAGTCATTCGACTCACCTCTCCTCGACATTTCGGGTGACCCGTAGACGCGGACATGGAGCAGGGGTGGACTCGGGGTGCACATGCCATGCTTTAATAAAAGTCTTGCTCAGACTATTCACTTTGGGTACTTTAGCTTATTTAACTTTTATTTGAGATTTAATTTGGATTTGTAAAAGGCCTTTAAATTATGTTTTATGATGGTTATGTTTTAATTAGATTCTCAACTTTGCTTAACAAATAACTTGGTATGAAATTTTACTAAAAATTTGGTAAGATAATGTTTTCAAAACTATAACGCAATGTGTTTTAAAACATACCATCGGGTATCTCACTATGTTTTGCTATAAAGTAAACTCAAGTGATTTTCAAACCAAACTCGATATTCGATCGAGTCAGAAAGGTTTCAAAATAGCACTAAGAAACTATTGGAAATGCTAAATGAAATCAACTCGTTTTTAACTATATACTTCGGACAAGTTTTCAAAATCTAATCAAACAGGCCAACTCAAATTTTCTTCAAGTTCATTATGTTTTCGCCCCGCTTTTAAACGAAAAATCTTATCTCTCAAAAACGTTTTCCCCGTAGCATACCAGATTCGGACGTGGTGTCCTGTCCGGGTTTGGGGTGTTACAATTGTGGTATCAGAGCTAAGTTCAAAGGCTCGGCTGTGGGCCTGAGGCTCAAAATGTTTTCAAAAGGTTGTTTTGTTAGTCTTTATTCTTAAAGTATGGTTTGAAAGGCATGGCACCGAGTCTCCGGCACCATTTCGCCCAGGTAAGTGCCCCGTACTATTGCTTGTGAATTGATTGGATGTGATATGATTTGATGAATAGCAATAGTATACTACTTTAGAGATTGAAACTGATAGGATTCTGTGAACTCGCGAGAACAAATCCTCTTAAAATATTCATAAGACTTGCTTTTAAACAAGTGGAATAAATACTGATGCATAAAAATTCTTAATCGATCGTAGAAAGATTAGTCATGAGCGCTAGAGGTGGACGTGGTCGTGGGACGAGGTCGTGGTAGGATGACGGTTTCTGAGCCCGTAGGATCTGGTCAGGGTTCAGAAAATGAGATACCGGTTCCGCCGCCAGCTGGAGGTGGTGAGTTCCAAGATCAGACTGGGGACGACGCAGTGTCACAGGCGATGCTGCGAGTGTTAGAAAGGGTAGCAGGAGTTGGTGGTGGCGCGGGAGTTAGGAAATCATTCTGGCGACTTCGGGCAAATGGGGCCGAATTCTTCCGAGGTGTTTCGGTGTTGCTCCCAAAGATCGCTTTGAATATTGGTGGAGGCAACCGAAGCGGATCATGGATGATCTCGGACTTGACGGTGAAGAGAAGTGAAGGGCATCGATCGCTTCTCCGTGATGAGTCATATCGGTGGTGGCTCACGGTTCGAGACGATTGTGGCGTGCAGAGGATCTAACATGGGATTATTTCGTGGTCGCATATCAAAAGAAATACATCGAGCTAGTTATATCGACTCCAGTGAAAGGCTTTTTCGAGGCTTGTTCGGGGAGTAAATCATTCTTTGAGTCACGCAGGCTAAGTTCTGGCCGAGTAGGTATGCCGTGGGCATTGTGGCCACCGAGCATGAGAGGTGTGTTCGTTTCGAGGATGGTCTGCGAGACGACTTGAGATCGCTGATTGCTCCTCGCCAGGAGCGCGAGTTCATTGTCTTAGTTGAGAAGGCTAAGGTAGCCGAGGGTGTTAAGGAGGTGTGAGGCAGGCATGGATAGAAATAGGCATAAGAGGAGCTTTGGGTCTTACGGATCGTCGGGTAATCCGCATGAAGAGGGCTAGACCGAGTGGGTCGAACCCACTGCTAGGTTTGTTCTTTGCTAGGCGGGGACCGCCGCAATGATGTGATCGATCGCGGAAAATCTCATTGGGGTGGTTGCCGTGGAGGAAAAGGTTGCTTCGAGTGTGGTTCTCTGGAGCACGGTGAGGACTATCCGCGTAGGTTGGCCAGATTGATCCCGAGAGTCGGGCCGTAATCGTTCAGAGGTAATGGACCGCCACCGCAGAGGGGCCGTGGTAATGGCGAGAGGTGGTAATGGTTTTGGTCGGGGCCGTGGAGCAGCAGGCAGAGGTGCGGGTAGTTACGATGCTAGATACTGGATTAGTGTATCTTTGCGAGGCGGGAGGAGGAGGGCGACGACCGGACGTCATAACCGTCGTTTTTGATCTTTGGTTCTCCTTTTCTTGCTTTGATTGATGTGGGTTCGACGCATTCTTACGTGGCTAGTAGTATAGTAGAGACCATGGACTTAGACTCTGAGATATCTTCTAGGCAGATGACTGTGATTAGCCCTCTAGGTCACTCTGTAGTAGTAGATAAGCTATTTAGAAGTGTACCCTAGAACTCCAGGGGGTAGTGTTTCACGATCCGATGGAGTGCCGTTTGGGGAGTTCGATCTGATTCTTGGGATGGATTGGTTGGTCAAGTACCAGGCGAGGTTGGATTGCGCGGCCAAGCGCATGGTTCTTAAGACGATTGAGGGTGATGAGGTGGCTATGATAGGTAATAGGAGAGATTACTTATCTAATGTGGTATCTGCTCTGAAAGCGGAGAAGATGGTCAGGAAGGGCTGTGAAGCATATGTAGTTCATGTGTATGCCTTGGAGGCTAAAGAGGCTGCTGTGGAGAAGGTTCGTACTGTTAAGGATTTTGCTGATGTGTTTCCTGAGAAGCTTCCGGGTTTGCCGCCAGATCGCGAGGTAGAGTTCGGAATAGATCTATTACCCGGAACTGCGCCAGTGTCTATTGCTCCGTATAGGATGGCGCCAAAGGAGTTGGTGGAGCTTAAGGCTCAGATCCAGGAGTTATTGGATAGAGGTTTCATCAGGCCAAGTGTTTCGCCATGGGGCGCACCGGTACTCTTTGTCAAGAAGAAAGATGGCACGATGCGGATGTGTATAGACTACCGCTAGTTGAACAAGCTGACGATTAAAAACAAGTACCCGTTGCCACGGATAGATGACTTGTTTGATCAGCTGAAGGGTGCTGCGGTATTCTTGAAGATCGAATTGAGGTCCAGGTATCACCGATTAAGAGTTAAGGAGGCGATATCCATAAAACAGCGTTTCGGACTCGGTATGGGCACTACAATTCTCGTAATGCCATTCGGGTTGACTAACGACCGGCGGCGTTTATGGATATGATGAGCAGGTGTTTCAACGAAGATCTGGATCGGTTCGTCGTGGTTTTCATAGACGACATCTTAGTGTACTCAAAGACAGAGGAAGAGCATGATAAGCATTTGCGAGTGGTGTTGCGATTTTGAGGAAAAGCGACTCTATGCTAAGTTCGATGTAAGTGCGAGTTCGCTTAGAGAAGTGACTTTCTTGGGTCATGTAGTGTCACCGAGAGGATTCGAGTAGATCCTCGTAAGATTGAGGCGATTTTGGATTGGAAGCCGCCTAGGTCGGTGGTGAGATTGAGTTTTCTGGTTTGGCGGATACTACGAAGGTTTGTTGAGGGTTTCTCGTTGATAGCAGTACCCGATGACCAAGTTCTTTGAGGAAAGAAGTTCCGTTTGTATGGGTGAGAAACAGCAGGAAAGCTTCGATAAGTTAAAGAAGATTTTGACCGAGGCTCGGTTCTAATTCAACTTCGAGGGTTGGTAAGGAATTCACGATCTATTGCGATGCATCACATACGGGCTTGGGTTGTGTCTTTGATGCAAGAAGGTAAGGTTGTGGCTTACGCTTCTCGGACATTTGAGGCCACATGAGGTCAACTATCCGACGCACGATTTGGAGCTAGCGGTGTGGTCTTCGCCTTAAAGATTTGGAGGCACTACTTATACGGGGAGAGATCGATAGTCTACGGATCATAAGAGTCCAAGTATCTACCGACTCGGAAGGATTTGAATTTGAGGCAGCGCAGATGGGTCGAGTTCTTTGAAAGATTACGATCGTTCGATTGAGTATCATCGGGCAAGGCTAACGTGGTGGCGCACGCGCGTTGAGCCGTAAGGTTGTCTCGGACTTAAGAGCATTGTTTGCCCATTTGAGTTTGTATGACGATGGGAGTATTCTGGCAGAGTTGCAGGTTAAGCCTACTTGGGTTGAGCAGATCAGAGAGAAGCAGTTATTGGATGAGGTTCTGAGTGCGCGAAAGTTGCAAGTGCAGAATGGTGGTGTGGATGGTTACACTGTCTAGTGACGAGGTTCGTGTTTTCGTGGTAAGGCTTGTATGCCTAAAGATGTTGAGTCGAGGCAGAAGATTCTTGGGGACGCACATAGCGATCCTTATGCTATGCATCCTGGAGGTAGTAAGATGTATAGAGATCTTAGAGAGCAGTTTTGGTGGCCTGGTTTGAAAAGAGAGGTGACAGAGTTTGTTGGGAAGTGTCTGACTTGTCAGCAGGTCAAGGCTGAACATCAGTTGCCGTCGGGTTTGCTTCAGCCTGTGAAGATTCCTCGAGTGGAAGTGGGAAAGGATAACCATGGATTTCGTCGGTGGGTTATCGCTACGCCAAGCAAGAAGGATTCATTTGGGTAGTGGTGGATCGACCGACTAAATCAGCTCACTTTATTCCGGTGAGGTTGACTACTCACTTGAAGCTAAGCGAAGCTATATGTGTCGAGAGATAGTGAGGTTGCACGGCGTGCGGTTTCGATCATCTCGGATAGGGATCCCGATTCACGTCAAGGTTCGGAAAGCGTTGCATCAAGCTCGGGTACTCGTTTGGATTTAAAGACGGCTTTTCACCCGCAAATCGACGGTCAATCGTAAAGGGTCATTCAGGTCTTAGAGGATATCTTTGAGAGGTTGTATCTTGGATTTCAGAGGTAGTTGGGAGGAGTTTTGCCATTAGTCGAGTTTGCCTACAACAACGATTTACCAAGCGAGCATCAAGATGGCACCGTATGAGGCGTTGTATGGTAGGAAGTGTCGCTCACCTACGTGTTGGGCGGAGTTAGGTGAACGTCAGCTTGTTGGGACCCGAGTTGGTTCCCGAGACCAAGACAAGGTTAAGTTGATTCATCTAGATTGAAGGAAGCTTCGGACCGGCAGAAGTCTTATGCCGATCTTAAGCGAAGAGATATAGAGTTCGCTGTGGGGGATCGAGTGTTCCTGAAGGTCTCGCCTTGGAAGAAGGTGTTGAGGTTCGGGAAGAAAGGCAAGCTAAGTCCGAGGTTTATTGGACCGTATAAGGTTTTGAGACGAGTGGGACCAGTGGCGTATCAACTTGAGTGGCCAGCAGAGCTTAGTCAGATTCACGGCGTTTTCCACGTTTCGATGCTTCGACGTTATCGTTCTGATCCATCGCATGTAGTAGCAGTGGGAGAGATCGAGGTAAATCCAGACTTGACCATGGAGGAGGAACCTGTGCAGATTCTTGATCGGGATGTGAAGGTCCTGCGTAGAAAGTCTGTGCCTTTGGTTAAGGTACTTTGGCGGAATCATGGCGTAGAAGAAGCTACGTGGGAACCCGAGGATATGATGAGACAAAGAGACCAATACCCGCAACTCTTTTGATCGAGGTAATTTCGAGGTCGAAATTATTTTAAGGGGTAGAACTGTAATATCCCGGGTTAGGGGCTATTTTTATTATGGCATGTTTTGCATGTGTTGGCTTGCTATGTTGCTATTTTGGTGTCTTAAGGGCTTAATTGTAGACTAGGGGTATGTCCGAGTAGGTGGGAAACTTTTTGTTTTTAGGCTTAAGTAAGAGGAGTTGATGAAGTGGGATATATGAATATTATTTGGTGTTCTTGAGCACAAAAGAAAAGCTAGTGGAGTGGCAAGGCATGCGTCACTTGGGGCTTGAGTGTGGCGTCATCTGCAGGGGAGAGGTCTTGTGTTCAAGCTGCGGAGTGGCCACTTTTGCACTTTTTTACTACGGCATGGAAGGAAGAGGTTGTATATAGTTCAAATTCTACCTTGGACTTAGTCTACACATTCAAATGGAGAGTGGAGAGTGAGTTTAGGAGGAAGACTTGGTCAAGGTGGTTTAAGTGTGTGGTTGTGAGTGAATGGGGATTATGGCCGAATTTTTAGGGTGTGTTGGAGGTGTTGGCGAAACTTGGGGAGCTTGGGGAGTGTTTGGCCGGTTGTGGTAAGTGAGTAGGAAGGGTGTGCCGAATTTCATTTTTGGCATTTTGGTGTTTCGGTCAAAAGTTTATGAGCAAATTTCTTCTTTTTGTCTTTAGCCTAAGCCAAAAATTCTAAAGAGTCTTGCCTCGTTTCTTTGTTTTTGGAACCGAAAGTCCAAGTAGTCTTATTGCCGAATTTGACTATTGTTTTCTCTCAATATCCTTTGACAAGCCGAAACCTAGCATCCCATCTCCATTTTCTTCTCTTTTTGAAACCTTGTGTCAGAAACTCCATCTCTCCAAACCATTCTTTTCCATTTCTTCTCTTGCTAGCCGAAACTCAATTCACTAAAAGCACATCTTCATCTTCTTTCGTTGACAAACCGAAACTACCTTCATTCCATCCACTTCTCTTCTTCTCAATTACCTTTGCCGAAATTTCAAGAGAGAGTTCTTCCATTTTTCATCTTGAAACCGAAAGACCAAACCTCTCAAGAACTTTTAGAAATTTGCTTGTTTTTCTCCTAACTTTCTTTGCTAATGAATGCTCCTTCCCATTCTTTCTTCTTTCTTTTCATGTGTGTTGAGCCGAAACCCTTACCCTAGTGTTCTCATATCTTCTTTCTCCTATTAGCACCTTGTTAGCCAAAAGTTAGTTCCTAAAACATTTTCTTCACTTCTTCCTTTTCTAAGAACCGTAAGTACTCTCCTGTTCTCCTTTTTCCCATTGCTATTGTTGG
The DNA here is from genome assembly GCA_025698515.1 of Gossypium sturtianum. Taxonomy (NCBI): domain Eukaryota; kingdom Viridiplantae; phylum Streptophyta; class Magnoliopsida; order Malvales; family Malvaceae; genus Gossypium; species Gossypium sturtianum. The sequence goes on along the minus strand of CM046949.1, from coordinate 66,939,350 downwards.
CCGGATCTTTTGTTCTTCTTTTGGTGCAAGGCTTGGCCGAATCTCTTTTGTTCTCTCCTAGTGTGGTTGACCGATTGGTGGTTGGTGTTGGGGGTAAGTTCTTGGCCGAATGGCCATTTCCCACTTCTCTAAGTGCTATGTTGTTTTCGGTTTGACTAAGAGCCTATGTTGAATTCGGTTGGAAGGAAATAATCATTTGTTGAACATCTCGATATAGGGCATTCGGGATTCGGAGCAGTCGACAAAACTTTTATCTGGATTTGATTGATCGGTAAGTGTTGGTAAGATGTTATTCATGGTTTGTTCATTTAGTCTTGATTGAGTCTAAGGTTTCAAGAGATTAACTGTTCTTGTATAGGGGTGTGCCGTTTGTCAAAGAGGAATCATTGGGTTCGAGATTTGGTAGGAAACCAAATCAAGTTTTAGGTGCAAGATAATCAAGGGGGGCTTTAACTCAGTTCGTTGGATTAAGGTTTTTCGTTTAACAGTGTGTAAACTAACACACTATACTTAGTAATATTGTTATTAAACCTGGTTGCCTATTAAGATCATGACAAGATGATTGGATTATTGGATACCCAAACGGGGTATGTGTACGTATCCGGGTAAGTCTAATTTATTACAAGTTCTATTATGGATACCTTGGGTATTATGATCTATGTTAAGTATGCTATGAGATGTAATGCTAGACATGTTGGCATGATATGCATGACTTGTATGATACGCATGATCACATGAGTTGGTATGTTGATGGGTGATATGAGAGGAGGAGCGGTGATATTTTTGTCTTTGCGAGCACCGTTGTTTTGGTAACACAACTTTGTGACTTTGGGTCACCAGTGCTTTGGTAGCACATTTGTGTCTTTGGGACACTAGAGGTTGGGCACCTCATTGCGACTTGTCCTCGTGGTTAACACCACCGTGGGTTGGCCCCACTTTGAGATATGGGATAAATCTCGCTAGTGATTGGGTATCACACGATGGGTTGGCCCCATCATTCGATTATTGTGACTACGGTCACCAGTGCTTTGGTAGCACATTTGTGTCTTTGGGACACCAGAGGTTGGGCACCTCATTGCGACTTGTCCCTGTGGTTAACACCACCGTGGGTTGGCCCCACATGAGATATGGGATCGTCTGCTAGTGATTGGGTATCACACGATGGGTTGGCCCCATCAATTGATTTGTGACTACGGTCACCAGTGCTTTGGTAGCACATTTGTGTCTTTGGGACACCAGTGTTTTGGTAACACATCGTGACTATATGTCACCGGTGGTTTGGCACCCACAAAGTGGTTTGGTACCACACGGGGTAGAAAAAGGAGATACGGATGGTTAGGATCGGGTTGCATTAATTATGTTGCTCTGTATGATGTGTGTTTGCATGTTGTTTCATCGGGAGCGGGATTTATGCACTGAGTCATTCGACTCACCCTCTCCTCTGACATTTCAGGTGACCCGTAGACGCGGACATGGAGCCGGGGTGGACTCGGGGTGCACATGCCATGCTTTAATAAAAGTCTTGCTCAGACTATTCACTTTGGGTACTTTAGCTTATTTAACTTTTATTTGAGATTTAATTTGGATTTGTAAAAGGCCTTTAAATCATGTTTTATGATGGTTATGTTTTAATTAGATTCTCAACCTGCTTAACAAATAACTTGGTATGAAATTTTACTAAAAATTTGGTAAGATAATGTTTTCAAAACTATAACGCAATGTGTTTTAAAACATACCATCGGGTATCTCACTATGTTTTGCTATAAAGTAAACTCAAGTGATTTTCAAACCAAACTCGATATTCGACTGAGTCAGAAAGGTTTCAAAATAGCACTAAGAAACTATTGGAAATGCTAAATGAAATCAACTCGTTTTTAACTATATACTTCGGACAAGTTTTCAAAATCTAATCAAACAGGCCAACTCAAATTTTCTTCAAGTTCATTATGTTTTCGCCCCGCTTTTAAACGAAAAATCTTATCTCTCAAAAACGTTTTCCCCGTAGCATACCAGATTCGGACGTGGTGTCCTGTCCGGGTTTGGGGTGTTACATATTTTATCTTGTATATCATGTATTTTGATTTTATTCTTATGATATTCATTTTAAAATTCATTCTTATGCTATTATCTAATATATTTTGAATCTTTATCTTTTTAATTAATACATATATTGTTTTATATACTACTTATTTTAATATTTTTTTATATAATACTTGTTTTGAAATTCTTTAATATATATTACCATTTGATATATTTTTATTTTCCTCTTTATTTTACTCAAAATTCTCATATATTACTCGTTTTAAAATTCATATACATATAATTTGTTGTTTGTATCACTACACCAAAATAGACTTTTAGCGGTATTTTTAGTGGCATTTTAACGAAAAACGCCGCCAATATTATACATTAGCGGCATTTGAAGGAAAACGCCGCAAAAAATGAGCAATAGCGGCGTTTATTTCAAAAACGCCGCTAAAAATGATATGTAGCGGCGCTTTTTCCTAAAACGCCGCTAAAGGTTTAAGCATTAGCGGCGCTTTTGGAAAAATGCCGCTAAAGGTCTGAGCATTAGCGGCACTTTTGGAAAAACGCCGCTAAAGTTTGAGCATTAGCGGCGCTTTTGGAAAAACGCCGCTAATAATCTAATTATCTCAAAACTCAAATGGCGCCGTTTTGGTTCCCATTTAATAATTCAATTAAAAAATTGTAAAATGGCTCAATAATAGTGGCGTTTTTATTTTTATTAAAAACGCCACAAAAAATAGATTGTTTCAATACTAGAACGGCGCCGTTTTGGTCCTCGTATAATAAATCAATATATTCTTAATTTTATTTTGGGGTTTACTATTTAAGATTTATGATTTAGTGTTAATGGTTTAGGGTTTAGTGTTTCAAGTGTAGTGTGGTGTAGGTTTGGGGTTTACCAAGGATTTAAGGGTTTAGGGTTTAGGGTTTAGAGTTTTAGAATTTATATTTAATGGTTTAAGGGTTTAGTGTTTCGGGTTTCGGGTTTAAAGTTTTAAGATTTATGATTTTGTATTTAAGGGTTTAAGTGTTTAGTGTTTATGGATTAGAGATATAAATTAAAAAATGTACATATATTTAGGGGTATAAAACCCTAAACCACTAAACCCCTAACATTTAATCCACAAATTTTAAACCCTAAAACCTTTTAAATCTTAAGTTATTAAATCTTAAACCCCAGACCTACATCATACACACTGTACTCAAAACACTAAACCCAAAATATGTACCCCTAAATTAATATATATATATAGGTTAGGGTTCTTTAGTAGGGGATATAGTTTAATGGTTTAAGGTTTAGAGGGTTTTATGATAATTAGTGTCATTTTTTTATGGTTTAAATATCAGGGGATATAATTTAGGGTTATGAATAATTCAGGCTCTAGTTAAGGCTTAGGGGTTATTGTTTTGTGGTTAATTTATGGTTTAGGGATATAGTTTAGGGTTTAGGGGATATGGTCTAGAGTTTAGGATTATGAGGATATAGTTTAATGGTATAAGGTTTAGGGGTTTGATTAATTAGTGTTCATAATATTAGGTATTTTGATTATTAATAATATTATAAAAATGTATAGAGTAAATTATACTTTATTATTAGTGGCACTTTTATAAAAAAATGCCACAAAAGGTATGATTTAGCGGCGTTTTAATTGAAAACGCCACAAAATCTAAGGATTACCGGCATTTTTTAAAAAACGCCACAAAATTGTGTAAATAAAACGACACCGTGTTCATATTTTATTAGTGGCGCTTATTAAAAACGCCACAAAAAGCAGTGAAGGAAACGACACCGGTTTACGTTCTAATTAGTGGTGCCTTTAATAAAACGCCACAAATTTGAGAAAAACGACTGCGTTTTTGGTAATTTTTTAAGTGGCGTTTGTTAGAAGCGCCACAATAGGGATAAATTTTATCTTTCAAACAACGCTTGCTTTTTTACATCCATTTCTCGATCTCCCGATTTTAGCATATCCCTAATTATTCAAAGTCTTTACCAAATCCCTAATTTCTGCTATCTCCCCCATTTCTTATCTTCCCCGATTTCTGCTATCTCCCCAATCCCTAATTTCTTCATTCCCTTTATCAATCCCCTCCGAATCCCTAAATTGATCTTCGATTCTGTTGCGTTTATTACCAAAACCAGAAGAACCCAAAAAAAAAACTAAACAAAAGAACATTTCTCATAAGCCTCTGAACTCAAAGCGCGGCGTTTATTACCGAAACAAGAACCCATCGCCGACACCGAAAATGACGCCCACGGCCCGACGCCATTCGCCTTCTAAAACCCATCCCGACGCCATTGCTTTGCTTTCCCCATTGCCTTATCTCTGTCTGTTGCTTTCGCTCGCTTTGCTAATCTTTCCAATACTAACATTGGCTGCTGCCTGAACTGAAGCCTTTTTCATCATTTGAAAGTTGGTAAGCTCTTTTATTTGAAAATTACAAGGTTAATATATTATGTAATTTTGCTTTGAATCTTTAGTCTTTGGGTTAAAGAGAAAATTCGTAGGAGATATGTGAGAATAAGAAATGATAAAAAGTAGTATTATAATTAATTTTTGAGGGATGTAATTTTGTATTTTATCAAATTAGGTGTAATCTGGATTATTGATATCTGCTTGTTTGCATTTGTTTGGTTAAAAACCATTTTGTAATTTGGTTATCCCTATACCCAATCTTCAATTTTACAATGGACTAGGAAACTAAATATTGTAAGTTTTGAAACCCTAAACTTGAAAGTGATTTCTACTAGAGTGATAATATTTCAAGTTTTATTTGGTTTTCTGTTTTCTGTCCTTGAAACACCCCAAACCCGGCCCACGAGCCTGAACCGGATCTGGTTTGTTCCTTAAGTAAACCGGTTTTCAAATTCTTTGTTACTTAGAGAAAATTTGCATAATTTTTTTTTTTTTAGAAAAATGTTGTTGTGGATTGGGCTCAGATTGGGAACCCATTTGATTTATTGGAAAATCCAATTCTTATTAAGGTGACAAAATAATTTTTAAAGTTTATAAAAATATATTTCACTTAAAATTTAATCCAACAATCGTTTGTAGCAAAATAATTAAAAATAAAGCAAAAATAAGAAAATCCATCTGGGCCTTGTGGCCTTATTACATCAAGTAAAACCCAATAATAAAATTAAAGATACTAAAAAGAAATAAAGTCCAAATTAAATAAATTCCTCAATTGATGCATGGCCACCTCAAGGTCTACTGTCCCGGTCCCATCACTGTTCATCACACGAAAATAGTTCCCACAACGGGTGAGTTAATGACTCAATGTGTACACAACATTAACCTTCAACAAATCAGGCATATAAGTTCGTATCAAGTTCATGTTCATATAAAATAAATGATGCAACCCAAACCCAAGCCTAATGGTCCATCCGCTACACACCACCCGCACTCGCCAAACACACCGTGGGACTACTAAGTCAACCCTCCATCCGCTACACACCATCGAAGCGATCGCTATGATCGACGTGCTCATCGCCCATATAATTTGTGTCATTAGACACCATATTCAAATAATGTAACAAAGTTACCAAATTCGAGATAATGTAACCGAAGTTACCATATTCAAATTTTGTGACCGTAGTCACCATATTCCGTTGGTGAGACCAAGTCAACACCTTCTTCCCCTTTCTCATATATCCCGAATGCCCCATATATTTTATATCATGCATAACATACTTAATTTCTCATTATTCACATGTAACAATATACATATTCATAATCCTATCAAAAGTAGGAAACGTACCTGGGTACTTTTACCATATTTATGGTACTTAGCCATATTCACATTCTTATGCATATTCATATATTAAAATAATTGCCATATGATATATCGAAAGTTAGTGTGAGTACACACTGATGGGCTTAATAGACTCCTTGAAATCCGAAGAAGAACGATCTACCGATCTAAAGTTTAGATCTGTTAATTCCTTTGTTTGCCGATTGGATTGATCAAGTTCCCAAAAATTACTAGTATCCCTTTTCCTTGAAATCGGCTAACACTTACGCTTTCCAAACCTGAAGAGGATTCCTTGCCCTATATGTCTTAGATCCTTGATCCTTATATTCGACAGTTGTAGACCCCTTAGATGTCGTAGTTGATTGCTCCTTTACTTAGAATCAACAAAGATTCGGCTTTGACAAGAGAGAAACAGAGAAGAAAATAGAAGAAGAGGAGATGGATTTTGCTTAAAGAAAAATTCGGCGAGAGAGGGGAGAGAGCTAGGAAAATTTCTGCACTGAGGAAGAGAAAGCAAACGTTGATGAGTAGCCCCCCCCCCCTCCTTTTATAGCCGAAATTATCAGCCTAGGAGTCCCTTACTTGGCCACCACTCCTCTTTTTGATAATATTATCTCTTTTATTTAAAAGATAAAAGCCTTTAATCCATCAATTATCTCCTCAATTTTCTTAAAAGAAAATCCTTTATTTATCACTTATTATTCACATATTTATGCAAATAAAACTCTTCCTTTTCTAGAAACCCATGCCGTCCACCTCAGCCTTCTGGAAGCAAAAATAAAACTTATTTATTTGCTTCTCAAGTGACTCTGTAACATCCCCAAACCCGGCCCATTCACTACGACCGAATCTGGATATGTCACTGGGAAAGACGGTTGGAAATCTTAAACTTCGTAATTAAACTTGAAAGTTTTATTATCTCTCCGAAATCGTGTCCATTTAAAATTTAATAAATAATATAAGCTTGTTGAAAACTTCCGAATTAAAACATTATTATAAGTTGCTATAATATGAATCTTTTGCGAAAATATTACTAAGTGTAGTGTAAACTTCAACATGAATAAATAGAGTACTCTAAATCAAAGAGGCCCTTATTACATCAAATAAAATCCCAAAATACTGATAATATAAAATGCTTAAATAAAGTAAAACATCTTCTGTATGAAAATCTTCTTCTGCATGGGCCACCTTGTATCCACTCCAACCCGGTCCGATCAATCATGACTCCTGCGATGTTTAAAAAGTTGGGTGAGTCATACAGACTCAGTGTGTAAGCTAACCACTGAAATCCACCCACATGCTAGCCACATAATATCCCAATTATCAAATGCAACAAGTAATATATATATATTCATTTTAACAATTACCACAATCTGGGCTTGGCCCACATTCAAATCATACTCAAATACTGGGCTAGGCCCATTTCTCAATAAACCACATATCAACTGGGCTTGGCCCATTTCCACGTATGTTTCCAAAACATACCTATCCACATGTCATATTGGGCTTGGCCCATTTCCATATTATCACAAAAATAATGCAACATGATTCCCAACCCAACCTAGGGTCCATCCGCTACACACCCCTTATCCAGCCTTACACACACACTGTGGGACTATCGAGTCACCCTCTCCTTTTCCCTCCAAAAAGGCAACCAATGCCATCCACGATGTAGCGTATAGCTAACATCAAACCACGATGGAGCACACAGCAATCCATCAAGCCACGATATGGCATAAAGCCCATATCAATCAAGGTAACCACGCGAACTAAATCGCAAAGATCCACAACGCGACCTCAGTCAGCGCCAATCCACGATGTAGCACAAAGCTAACATCAACCACGTACTCGAAGTACACCCGTACCTTCTTTCAAAACCCACCCATGCACATGTAACATGATATAATGATAATATGATGCATGTGCATGTCATTCACAAACATAGGCATACACTCATATTTAAATAAATGACAACAATAGTAACAATTTGCTATTTACCTGATCAGCGTCATACCCTGTTTAGGGTATCTATTACACTCTTACCACTGCACTTATTAGTAAGCATATAACATAAGCAGATATCACACAAAACCCGGAAACAATGGCTAACTACACACCTTACTACTAGGAGTTCTAGACTCTCGATCCTCGACGCTATCGTTTAGCGAAACTACGGCTTTTTGCCTAACGTTTCTTCTTTGTTGGCCCACACCGGTGGCCAATCTCGAACAGCGTAAACGGATCTCTTCTTGAACTTTGGGATGGGAGCTTTCCTTGCCCACTTTGGTGGTATTCGCCTCCATCGAAAGTCACTTAATCAGAACCACACGATTAATCAACGAAGTCATAATCAACTAATTCTAAGTCACTTACTAATATCCTTACCGAAATAATCCCGAGATCCCGAAGGCTTCCCTTGCTCTTGTCGATATGCCCCTTAGATGATCGAATCCAAGAGATTTCCTCAATGCTTCCTTCTTTCGGCTACACACAAGAGAACATACTTAATGGCACTATGACATTCGGCCATGCCAAAACTAAGGCCAACCATTCGGTTTTGGCCACTACAACAAGGAATTCATAAATCGATTACTAAGGGCGAGAACATACTTACCACTCTTGCTTAAGATTCGCCAACCACACTAGGACACCAATGGAGATCAGCACCACTCTACTATTCGGCCAAGATGACACTAAATAGGGAAGGGAATTTGGCACACCAAGAGGGAGAGGCAAAAGACTTGATGAAGAATTAGCACTCTACCCTCCCCTATTTATAGCATTCAGCCAACCCCCTTAAAGACTCCAAGATTTGGCCAACACTTCCTAGCCACTAATTCAATTCCATTTGAATACTCTACTAATAATCCAATAATAATTCTTTTAATCTTCATAATATCCTTGATTATCTCCTATAATAATCCTAAAAAAACTCATATTATCCTTAAAATAAAAATCCAATAAAAATGCTCATATTATCCCATTATCATTAAAAAAACAAATAAATAATAATTATCCCACTTAATTTAATTAATAATAATAATAATCCTATACTTAAACTAACTAAGTAGATAAATAAAATACTAATAGAACTTTATCCAATATCACCACTTTAAACAAAGCAAAAGACCACCCCAACTACCTTTGGTAGGCCACCAACTCCTCCTTACTTCTAATCCACATTTCTCTCCTAATTAAACTCATATCTTATCACCTATCCTTATTAAAAAAACAATCCAATAGCAGCCAATGTCTCTAATTTCTAATTTAAAACTAACTAGAATAAGTCTATATTTATCTAAAATAATAAACTAACAAAAGCTATCCATATGGCGCATTCAAAAATGATTAAACCACCTTAGTTAAGTCCTTATCTAATGCACTTCCTTGTGCCGCCCAACACCTTCAAATTGCTGCCCAAAATAACAAAAAAACTAAAACTCCAATTGCCATTCTCCAGGTTCGAACCTGGGACCAACTGCCGCACACCTTGCCCCCAACGCCCAGGCCACTCGGCCACTTCGAATTTCATGCTAGAAACCCGCAACAATTATTTTTAACCCCATCTTACCTCCGCCCATCACCAAATAACAAAATAAAACGCCCAAATGCGGCTCCAGCCTCTCTCGAACCCGCGCTCTCTCCTCCCTCCAGCGCCTAAGTGGCGCATGAGTGCCACTTTGTCACGGGACTTTCATGTCCATTAACCCCTGCCGCTTATTTTAAGGCATACCTAGCCTGATTCCCTAATTGACGCAAAATAAAACCAAAATGCTGCCTTTGCAGCTCGAACATGAGACCCTAACCACCATGAGGCGTCACCTTCCCCATGCTCTAAGTGGCGCCCCATGCCACTCCACCAAAGCCATTCTTGCGTCTTAACCTTCCAAATTTTCTCTTAAGACCTCCAAAGCCAAGCTCCCTTCTTACACTAAAATTCAAAAATTTCCTAAGTCATCCCTTGCCTTCTAGGGTTCTCCAAACCCCTCAAAATTCCTCCAACATGACCCTAAGCCTACTAAACACTCAGGTTATGCCCCAAACGCATAACCCCTAAAACCTGTGGTGTTACAATTCTACCCTCCTTAAAATAATTTCGTCCTCGAAATTACTTTACTAACAAACGTCCATACAACCTATCTTACCACCTTACGCTTATGTTTGCACACTGATCTTACTAAGGCTATCGCACCTACACAATCTCTAAATTCATGCTCAAAATTTGAAACACCTCTCTTAGCAAACACGTAAAAGGCTAACTCATAAGCAAACAAAGTAATTAAAGCATGTACCAAAGCAAAGGAGCTTACCAGATATCACATCCTTGGTTGGCTCTGACTAGAACCATTCCTTCCATGACTTGAACCACGACCCCTCGTCGCTTGAGGACAATTCTTAACTAAATGTGCCTTAGATCCGCACCGAAAGCATTCTTGACTATTTCCCCAACACTCTCCTGTGTGAGGTCTTCCACATCGAACACAAGAACGATTCCGATCCATTGGTACAAGTGCATGCACAGGATTCTCGATCTTTGGTCTTTTCTGGACATTACCAAACGATACTGACGGTCCAATATTTCTCTTATTCTCGCTCCTATTCTTTTCTCGGTTTTCTCTTATAGTCTTCTTAACCTCTTCAACGATCCGAGCTTTCTCCACTAGCACCGCTGAAGTCTCTCTCCTCTGCGGAGCAATCACCATTCGAAGTTCATCTCGCAATCCGTCTTCAAACCGGACGCACCTCTCATAATCGGTGGCCACAATTCCCTTAGCATACCGGCTTAACCGCACAAATTTCGCCAGACTCGGCTATCGACTTACTTCCTTGCACTAGATTTAGAAACGCTTTCCTTATGCGAGTCCAAATAACGGCTCCTACGCACTTTCCTTCAAACTTAACCTTAAAGAAGTCCCAATCCTGTCGATCTGTTTGGTACACTTTGCTTGCTTGACAAATGAGCCACCAACGATAAGCTTCGCGCGCGAAGCAACGAAACAACACCCTTCGACTTTTCTTCATTGGTGCGGTCCAAATCGTCCATGATTCTTTCGATCGCTTCTAGCCAATACTCCGCTACGTTCGAGCTACTCCAGATATTCCTCTAAAGATCTCGGCTCCGTTCAATCTAAGCCTTTCCGACACCGACTTTCGAGTTCCATTTCCTCTACTAGCTCCTCGCTACACGTTCTAAAATTCGTAACATGGCCCGCGCGCATCGCTGCGTCATCTTCTCATGTCCGGTCTTGCCTTCTACGTCCCCGGTTGGCGGCACTTCACTTTCTCGACTCATGGCCAGTCCCCTACGGGTTCAGAGAAGTCGCCATTCTACCTCTACCGCGTCTCCTAGAACTCATCTCTATCGTCGCAATTAATCTGATTAAGGAGTTTTATGCATTAGTATTTTTGTTCCTTTGTTTAACCACGAACAATTTTATGAAAAGAATTTCTAGAGGTAGTTCTTTCGATCACACAAATTTTCGGTTCAAGTTTACTACTCTAGTTCAAGAATCATGTTCACACACACATCCGTTCGTCCACAAGAACACATTCCTTCCTCACTAAAGGCACACTCAGTGATATCTTCAACCCACATTCACTATTCGGACCTTTCTGCCCGTTTCTTCCTGTGGGTATTTCCGTCATTTTGTCCTACAGGACATTTTAAATCATAAACCAGCGCGATTCAAAAACTTTAATAGGTCAGGATCTTTTGAAATTCTCATAATTGAAGAGTATTTTGAAAATTCCGCAAATTAAAGGTATAACAGATTTTGTAACTGTGGGTATTTTGGTAATTTTGTTAATCAGGGTAATTTTGTGAATTTCCAAAGTCAGGGTTATTATTTTTGCCATACAGAAAATTGGGTACTTTTGCAAAGTAAGAAAATTTTATTAAACTTGGGGTTAAACCGAAAATTTTAAAAGTCGGGGCATTTTAGTAATTTTCAACATAGGGTATTCTTGTAAATTTTAAAACCAAAAATTTTTAAAGCAAAGAAGGCTAATCCCTTTCGGGTTTTAATAATTGGTTTAGCCTATGAACAAGTCCTTTTGGTTAAGGTGAACAGTAGCTACGCACTGTAGGATTCCAAACAAGAGGAGGTGAGTCACTAGGGATCGCTTAAGTACCGTGCTCTTAGGATCCACTCCTAGACATGCGCACAATGGTTACCACACCTTAACTCGGCGACTTAATCACGGTGTTTGTTTAGTAGCTTTAAGTTTTATGCATATGTTTGAGTAGACTAGTCCTAAGGTTCAACAGATCCTAGTTCACTAATCTACGAGCCCAACTAAGCCCATAACAGTTCACATATCAAACTACTTCACAAGTCCAAGTACTTACAGTGGACTCGGGTTGAAGGTACAGTGCCATGCCGAGTAACTGAAAATATTTCCTAAAAATCCATATATATATATATATATATATTTTTTAAAAGCCCATTTTGAAAATGTTTTTGGGCCTAAAACCTCAAAGCCGAGTTTTGAACCTGCTCGATACCAATTTGTAACATCCCCAAACCCGGCCCATTCACTACTTAATCGAACTGGATATGTCACCGGGAAAGACGGTTGGAAATCTTAAACTTCAGAATTAAACTTGAAAGTTTTATTATCTCTGGAAATCGTGTCCATTTAAAATTTAATAAATAATATAAGCTTGTTGAAAACTTCCGAATTAAAACATTATTATAAGTTGCTATAATATGAATCTTTTATAAAATATTACTAAGTGTAGTGTAAACTTCAACATGAATAAATAGAGTACTTTAAATCAAAGAGGCCCTTATTACATCAAATAAAATCCCAAAATACTGATAATATAAAATGCTTAAATAAAGTAAAACATCTTTCAGATGAAAATCTTCTTCGCATGGGCCACCTTGTATCCACTCCAACCCTGGTCCGATCAATCATGACTCTGCGATGTTTAAAAGTTGGGTGAGTCATACTGCACTCGAGTGTGTAAGCTAACCATTGAAATCCACCCACATGCTAGCCACATAATATCCCAATTATCAAATGCAACAAGTAATATATATATATTCATTTTAACAATTACTACAACTGGCTTGGCCCACATTCAAATCATACTCAAATACTGGGCTAGGCCCATTTCTCAATAAACCACATATCAACTGGGCTTGGCCCATTTCCACGTATGTTTCCAAAACATACCTATCCACATGTCATATTGGGCTTGGCCCATTTCCATATTATCACAAAAATAATGCAACATGATTCCCAACCCAACCTAGGGTCCATCCGCTACACACCCCCTTATCCAAATCTACTACACACGGGGGGACTATCGAGTCACCCTCTCCTTTTCCCTCCAAAAAGGCAACCAATGCCATCCACGATGTAGCGTATAGCTAACATCAAACCACGATGGAGCACACAGCAATCCATCAAGCCACGATATGGCATAAAGCCCATATCAATCAAGGTAACCACGCGAACTAAATCGCAAAGATCCACAACGCGACCTCGATCAGCGCCAATCCACGATGTAGCACAAAGTCGACATCAACCACGCACTCAAGTACACCCGCACCTTCTTTCAAAACCCACCCATGCACATGTAACATGATATAATGATAATATGATGCATGTGCATGTCATTCACAAACATAGGCATACACTCATATTTAAATAAATGACAACAATAGTAACAATTTGCTATTTACGATCGTCATACCTGTTTAGGGTATCTATTACACTCTTACCATCGCACTTATTAGTAAGCATATAACATAAGCAGATATCACACAAAACCCGGAAACAATGGCTAACTACACACCTTACTACTAGGAGTTCTAGACTCGATCCTCGACGCGCTATCGTTTAGCGAAACTACGGCTTTTTGCCTAACGTTTTGTTTGTTGGCCCACACCGGTGGCCAATCTCAACAGCAGAAACGGATCTCTTCTTGAACTTTGGGATGGGAGCTTTCCCTTGCCCACTTTTGGTGGTATTCGCCTCCATCGAAAGTCACTTAATCGAACCACACGATTAATCAACGAAGTCATAATCAACTAATTCTAAGTCACTTACTAATATCCTTACCGAAATAATCTAAGATCCCGAAGGCTTCCCTTGCTCTTGTCGATATGCCCCTTAGATGATCGAATCAAGAGATTTCCTCAATGCTTCCTTCTTTCGGCTACACACAAGAGAACATACTTAATGGCACTATGACATTCGGCCATGCCAAAACTAAGGCCAACCATTCGGTTTTGGCCACTACAACAAGGAATTCATAAATCGATTACTAAGGGCAGAACATACTTACCACTCTTGCTTAAGATTCGGCCAACCACACTAGGACACCAATGGAGATCAGCACCACTCTACTATTCGGCCAAGATGACACTAAATAGGGGAAGGGAATTTCGGCACACCAAGAGGGAGAGGCAAAAGACTTGATGAAGAATTAGCACTCTACCCTCCCCTATTTATAGCATTCGGCCAACCCCCCTTAAAGACTCCAAGATTTGGCCAACACTTCCATAGCCACTAATTCAATTCCATTTGAATACTCTACTAATAATCCAATAATAATTCTTTTAATCTTCATAATATCCTTGATTATCTCCTATAATAATCCTAAAAAAAAAACTCATATTATCCTTAAAATAAAAATCCAATAAAAATGCTCATATTATCCCATTATCATTAAAAAAACAAATAAATAATAATTATCCCACTTAATTTAATTAATAATAATAATAATCCTATACTTAAACTAACTAAGTAGATAAATAAAATACTAATAGAACTTTATCCAATATCACCACTTTAAACAAAGCAAAAGACCACCCCAACTACCTTTGGCCTACCACCAACTCCTCCTTACTTCTAATCCACATTTCTCTCCTAATTAAACTCATATCTTATCACCTATCCTTATTAAAAAAACAATCCAATAGCGACCAATGTCTCTAATTTCTAATTTAAAACTAACTAGAATAAGTCTATATTTATCTAAAATAATAAACTAACAAAAGCAATCCATATGCCGCATTCAAAAATGATTAAGCCACCTTAGTTAAGTCCTTATCTAATGCAGACTTCCTTGTGCCGTCCAACACCTTCAAATTGCTGCTAAAAAATAAAAAAAAACTAAAACTCCAATTGCCATTCTCCGTGTTCGAACCTGGGACCAACTGCCGCACACCTTGCCCCCAACGCCCAGGCCACTCGGCCACTTCGAATTTCATGCTAGAAACCCGCAACAATTATTTTTAACCCCATCTTACTTCCGCCCATCACCAAATAACAAAATAAAACGCCCAAATGCAGCTCCAGCCCCTCGAACCCGCGCTCTCTCCTCCCTCCAGCGCCTAAGTGGCGCATGAGTGCCACTTTGTCACGGGACTTTCATGTCCATTAACCCCTGCCGTTTATTTTTAAGGCATACCTAGCCCAGTTCCCCTAATTGACGCAAAATAAAACCAAAATGTCGCTTTGCACTCGAACATGAGACCCCTAACCACCATGAGGCGTCACCTTCCCCATGCTCTAAGTGGCGCCCCATGCCACTCCACCAAAGCCATTCTTGCGTCTTAACCTTCCAAATTTTTCTCTTAAGACCTCCAAAGCCAAGCTCCCCTTCTTACACTAAAATTCAAAAATTTCCTAAGTCATCCCTTGCCTTCTAGGGTTCTCCAAACCCCTCAAAATTCCTCCAACATGACCCTAAGCCTACTAAACACTCGGGTTATGCCCCAAACGCATAACCCCTAAAACCAGGGTGTTACAATTCTACCCTCCTTAAAATAATTTCGTCCTCGAAATTACTTTACTAACAAACGTCCATACAACCTATCTTACCACCTTACGCTTATGTTGCGCAGACTGATCTTACTAAGGCTATCGACCTACACAATCTCTAAATTCATGCTCAAAATTTGAAACACCTCTTAGCAAACACGTAAAAGGCTAACTCATAAGCAAACAAAGTAATTAAAGCATGTACCAAAGCAAAGGAGCTACCGGATATCACATCCTTGGTTGGCTCGACTAGAACCATTCCTTCCATGACTTGAACCACGACCCTCGCCGCTTGAGGACAATTCTTAACTAAATGTGCCTTAGATCCGCACCGAAAGCATTCTTGACTATTTCCCCAACACTCTCCTCGTGTGAGGTCTTCCACATCGAACACAAGAACGATTCCGATCCATTGGTACAAGTGCATGCACAGGATTCTCGATCTTTGGTGGTCTTTTCTCGACATTACCAAACGATCATCGACGGTCCAATATTTCTCTTATTCTCGCTCCTATTCTTTTCTCGGTTTTCTCTTATAGTCTTCTTAACCTCTTCAATGATCCGAGCTTTCTCCACTAGCACCGCTGAAGTCTCTCTCCTCTGCGGAGCAATCACCATTCAAGTTCATCTCGCAATCCGTCTTCAAACCGGACGCACCTCTCATAATCGGTGGCCACAATTCCTTAGCATACCGGCTTAACCACACAAATTCCGCCGACTCGGCTATCGACTTACTTCCTTGCACTAGATTTAGAAACGCTTTCCTTTGCGAGTCCAAATAAGCGGCTCCTACGCACTTTCCTTCAAACTTAACCTTAAAGAAGTCCCAATCTGTCGATCTGTTTGGTACACTTTGCTTGACGGTGAGCCACCAACGATAAGCCGCCGCGAAGCAACGTAAACGCACCCTTCGCCTTTTCTTCATTGGTGCACCAAATCGTCCATGATTCTTTCGATCGCTTCTAGCCAATACTCCGCTACGTTCGGAGCTACCCAGATATTCCTCTAAAGATCTCAGCTCCGTTCAATCTAAGCCTTTCCGACACCGACTTTCGAGTTCCATTTCCTCTACTAGCTCCTGCTACACGTTCTAAAATTCGTAACATGGCCCGCGATACTGCGTCATCTTCTCCTGTCTGGTCTTGCCCTTCTACGTCCACAGTTGGCGGCACTTCACTTTCTGACTCATGGCCAGTCCCTACGGGTTCCGAAGCTGCCATTCTACCTCTACCGCGTCTCCTAGAACTCATCTCTATCGTCGCAATTAATCTGATTAAGGAGTTTTATGCATTAGTATTTGTTCCACTGTTTAACCACGAACAATTTTATGAAAAGAATTTCTAGAGGTAGTTCTTTCGATCACACAAATTTTCAGTTCAAGTTTACTACTCTAGTTCAAGAATCTTGTTCACACACACATCCGTTCGTCCACAAGAACACATTCCTTCCTCAGTAAAGGCACACTCAGTGATATCTTCAACCCACATTCACTATTCGGACCTTTCTGCCCGTTTCTTCCCCAGGGGTATTTCCGTCATTTTGTCCTACAGGGACATTTCCGTCATAAACCAGCGCGATTCAAAAACTTTAATAGGTCAGGATCTTTTTGAAATTCTCATAATTGAAGAGTATTTTCGAAAATTCCGCAAATTAAAGGTATAACAGATTTTGGTAACGGGGTATTTTGGTAATTTTGTTAATCAGGTAATTTTGTGAATTTCCAAAGTCAGGTTATTATTTTTGCCATACTGAGAAAATTGGGTACTTTTGCAAAGTAAGAAAATTTTATTAAACTTGGGGTTAAACAGAAAAATTTTAAAAGTCGGGGGCATTTTAGTAATTTTCAACATAGGGGTATTCTTGTAAATTTTAAAACCAAAAATTTTTAAAACAAAGAAGGCTAATCCCTTTCGGGTTTTAATAATTGGTTTAGCCTATGAACAAGTCCTTTTGGTTAAGGTGAACCGTAGCTACGCACTGGTAGGATTCAGCCAAGAGGAGGTGAGTCACTAGGACTGCTTAAGTACTGTGCTCTTCTTAGGATCCACTCCTAGACATGCGCACAATGGTTACCACACCTAACTCTCGCGACTTAATCACGGGTTTGTTTAGTAGCTTTAAGTTTTATGCATATGTTTGAGTAGACTAGTCCTAAGGTTCAACAGATCCTAGTTCACTAATCTACGAGCCCAACTAAGCCCATAACAGTTCACATATCAAACTACTTCACAAGTCTGAAGTACTTACCTGGTGGACTCGGGTTGAAGGTACAGGTGCCATGCCAGAGTAACCTGAAAATATTTCCTAAAAATCCATATATATATATATATTTTTTTAAAAGCCCATTTTGAAAATGTTTTTGGGCCCAAAACCCTCAAAGCCGAGTTTTGAACCGGGCTCTGATACCAATTTGTAACATCCCCAAACCCGGCCCATTCACTACGACCGAATCTGGATATGTCACTGGGAAAGACGGTTGGAAATCTTAAACTTCAGAATTAAACTTGAAAGTTTTATTATCTCTGGAAATCGTGTCCATTTAAAATTTAATAAATAATATAAGCTTGTTGAAAACTTCCGAATTAAAACATTATTATAAGTTGCTATAATATGAATCTTTTGCGAAAATATTACTAAGTGTAGTGTAAACTTCAACATGAATAAATAGAGTACTTTAAATCAAAGAGGCCCTTATTACATCAAATAAAATCCCAAAATACTGATAATATAAAATGCTTAAATAAAGTAAAACATCTTACAGTATGAAAATCTTATTCTCGCATGGGCCACCTTGTATCCACTCCAACCCTGGTCCGATCAATCATGACTCCTGCGATGTTTAAAAAGTTGGGTGAGTCATACAGACTCAGTGTGTAAGCTAACCACTGAAATCCACCCACATGCTAGCCACATAATATCCCAATTATCAAATGCAACAAGTAATATATATATATTCATTTTAACAATTACCACAACTGGGCTTGGCCCACATTCAAATCATACTCAAATCTTTGGGCTAGGCCCATTTCTCAACAAACCACATATCAACTGGGCTTGGCCCATTTCCACGTATGTTTCCAAAACATACCTATCCACATGTCATATTGGGCTTGGCCCATTTCCATATTATCACAAAAATAATGCAACATGATTCCCAACCCAACCTAGGGTCCATCCGCTACACACCCCCTTATCCAAACCTACCACACACACGGGGGACTATCGAGTCACCCTCTCCTTTTCCCTCCAAAAGGCAACCAATGCCATCCACGATGTAGCGTATAGCTAACATCAAACCACGATGGAGCACACAGCAATCCATCAAGCCACGATATGGCATAAAGCCCATATCAATCAAGGTAACCACGCGAACTAAATCGCAAAGATCCACAACGCGACCTCAGTCAGCGCCAATCCACGATGTAGCACAAAGTCGACATCAACCACGTACTCAAGTACACCCGCACCTTCTTTCAAAACCCACCCATGCACATGTAACATGATATAATGATAATATGATGCATGTGCATGTCATTCACAAACATAGGCATACACTCATATTTAAATAAATGACAACAATAGTAACAATTTGCTATTTACGATCGATCGTCATACCCGTTTAGGGTATCTATTACACTCTTTACCATCGCACTTATTAGTAAGCATATAACATAGCAGATATCACACAAAACCCGAAACAATGGCTAACTACACACCTTACTACTAGGAGTTCTAGACTCTCGATCCTCGACGCTATCGTTTAGCGAAACTACGCTTTTTGCCTAACGTTTCTTCTTTGTTGGCCCACACCACAGTGGCCAATCTCGAACAATAAACGGATCTCTTCTTGAACTTTGGGATGGGAGCTTTCCCTTGCCCACTTTGACCGGTATTCGCCTCCATCGAAAGTCACTTAATCGAACCACACGATTAATCAACGAAGTCATAATCAACTAATTCTAAGTCACTTACTAATATCCTTACCGAAATAATCTGAGATCCCGAAGGCTTCCCTTGCTCTTGTCGATATGCCCCTTAGATGATCGAATCCAAGAGATTTCCTCAATGCTTCCTTCTTTCGGCTACACACAAGAGAACATACTTAATGGCACTATGACATTCGGCCATGCCAAAACTAAGGCCAACCATTCGGTTTTGGCCACTACAACAAGGAATTCATAAATCGATTACTAAGGGCGAACATACTTACCACTCTTGCTTAAGATTCGGCCAACCACACTAGGACACCAATGGAGATCAAGCACCACTCTACTATTCGGCCAAGATGACACTAAATAGGGAAGGGAATTTTGCACACCAAGAGGGAGAGGCAAAAGACTTGATGAAGAATTAGCACTCTACCCTCCCCTATTTATAGCATTCCAACCCCCCTTAAAGACTCCAAGATTTGGCCAACACTTCCTAGCCACTAATTCAATTCCATTTGAATACTCTACTAATAATCCAATAATAATTCTTTTAATCTTCATAATATCCTTGATTATCTCCTATAATAATCCTAAAAAAACTCATATTATCCTTAAAATAAAAATCCAATAAAAATGCTCATATTATCCCATTATCATTAAAAAAACAAATAAATAATAATTATCCCACTTAATTTAATTAATAATAATAATCCTATACTTAAACTAACTAAGTAGATAAATAAAATACTAATAGAACTTTATCCAATATCACCACTTTAAACAAAGCAAAAGACCACCCCCAACTACCTTTGGTAGGCCACCAACTCCTCCTTACTTCTAATCCACATTTCTCTCCTAATTAAACTCATATCTTATCACCTATCCTTATTAAAAAAACAATCCAATAGCAGCCAATGTCTCTAATTTCTAATTTAAAACTAACTAGAATAAGTCTATATTTATCTAAAATAATAAACTAACAAAAGCTATCCATATGGCGCATTCAAAAATGATTAAACCACCTTAGTTAAGTCCTTATCTAATGCGACTTCCTTGTGCCGCCCAACACCTTCAAATTGCTGCCCAAAATAACAAAAAAACTAAAACTCCAATTGCCATTCTCCAGTTCGAACTCGGGACCAATCGCCGCACACCTTGCCCCCAACGCCCTGTGCCACTCGGCCACTTCAATTTCATGCTAGAAACCCGCAACAATTATTTTTAACCCCTTCTTACTTCCGCCCATCACCAAATAACAAAATAAAAACGCCCAAATGCGGCTCCGGCCCCTCGAACCCGCGCTCTCCTCCCTCCAGCGCCTAAGTGGCGCATGAGTGCCACTTTGTCACGGGACTTTCATGTCCATTAACCCCGCCGTTTATTTTTAAGGCATACCTATCCCAGTTCCCTAATTGCGCAAAATAAAACCAAAATGTCGCCTTTGCGGCTCGAACATGAGACCCCTAACCACCATGAGGCGTCACCTTCCCCATGCTCTAAGTGGCGCCCCATGCCACTCCACCAAAGCCATTCTTGCGTCTTAACCTTCCAAATTTTTCTCTTAAGACCTCCAAAGCCAAGCTCCCCTTCTTACACTAAAATTCAAAAATTTCCTAAGTCATCCCTTGCCTTCTAGGGTTCTCCAAACCCCTCAAAATTCCTCCAACATGACCCTAAGCCTACTAAACACTCGGGTTATGCCCCAAACGCATAACCCCTAAAACCAGGGTGTTACAGACTCGAACTCAGGCCTATTTCCCTGCATGTGACGCCACTTCCTTAGGCCCTAAGTGGCATCTTCAGGCCACTTTTCCAAGCCTGTTTGTGTGTCAAACTTCTCCAACTTTTTCTTTTAAGGCCCTCCAGCCCTTATTTCCTATTTTGAACATTAAAATTTGACATTTCGGCATCATTTCTAAGTTTCCTAAAATTTTCGATTGGCTCTGTTTGCTGACCATTTTCTTACATTTCCAGGTTTCCCGAAATGTTCACTTTCCATTTTTGAAACATTTCCAAAAATGTTCAGGTTTCCAAAAATGTTCATTTCCATTTCTATGCATTTCTAGAATTCCAAAAATACCAAAAATTTATTCATAGTGCTTAAGACTTGTCATTTCGTACAATTAAACTGAAAATGCATAGGCCCTTTCCAGGATGTTACAGTCCTGTTGCTTGTTATTCTGTGTCTCATCTACACTATTTCTCTGTTTACTTGAGAAGGAGAATTTTCTTAAAAGCTATCGGTTTATCCGAAATAGTTGACCATTTTGCCGTTTGTTTATTTCCATTTGTTTTTAAGTTTACTGCATCTAGGTTCTAGACAGCTATATAAGTGGTACTGATACCGAGTTTCTATGAAACCCAACAGTAACTTTAAAATGTCCTCAAATAAATAATAAACAATGCCTGTTTATTTGTTTTCTTTGCATTGTACATATGGCACATGTTTTCTCACTTTCCTCAATTGTTTGTTTGTTATTTTTGTTTTCATGGTAAAATATTATGTTTTTGATCAGAATTGTTTTTTTTATCAGTCATGAATTGTTTTTGATCAGAATATTATGTTCACAGTTATTTCCAAAAGTGGTTGTGGGCAATTGGATCTTTCGATATTGGATTTGTTTATATAAGGTGTGTTACTCCTTGCTTCTTTCTTTTTCACATTAGTTGAATACTTTTCTTCATTTTTAAAAACTGATGATTATTTTTCTTGATTTTAATTAAAATAATGGCAATTCAGCCTGTAGGATGTTACTGCTTACATCAATGGTGGCATGAGTTTCATTCTTATATTTCTTTTTTTATTCCCTACATCTTCATCTTATATCACCATATGCGGCTTTTCAATCCAATTTTACTACTATTCATCTTTTTCTTTCAATTTTGTAATTCTCAAAATATGATTTATATATCTTATCTATTATTTCTTTTATGCTTAACTTTTTTTAAAAAAAAAATCATTTGAGTTCTCATACGTTAGAATTTCTATCAATCAAGTTCTTTAACGGGTCATTTTAATGGTTAGCTGTTAAAGTGAAATGATTGTCTTTTTCTATTTTCTGATTGAGTTAATTGCTGTAGATATTCTTAAATTATGATTTTCTTTTATAAATTGGTCCCAAACTTCAAAATATTTTAATTACCTCCTTAAACTATCAATATTATATCAATCAATGTCTTTTGCTATTAAAATCGTTAAATGTCACATTAAATCTATGTAGCTAAGTTTAAAATGAAAGTTTTAAAGAAATATAGAATATTGCCGCATAACTTTTAAAAGCAGAAATTAAAAATAAAGTAAAGAAAAAAGAGTGAACAATAAAGCTTTTGTAAAAATTTCGAAAACCTTAAAATCTATTTTTACAATATTAAATTTATTCTTAAATTTTTTTAAAATTATGTCACATAAGATTTAGCTTGTCATTTAGTTGTTAAATTAACATAAAAACCTAATCAATTTAGATGTGGAAAATCATAGAAGGTTGAATATCCAAGATTTCACTATAAAAGCAAAAGAAAATTTGGAAGGAACAAACTTGATCTGTGAACAGAAAGCATGGATATTGCATATATATTGCTGTTGCAAGCTCTGGTAAATGATAATCTAAAGGACATGATCATAAATAAATTTATTTCTTTTAATTCTTCCAATGTTGATGTGGTCTATAATTTTTAAAGGACTTGCCACGAGGGTTTATTTATAAATTTTGTTTTTTTAAGTGAACTTTAAGCAAAAACCGACATAATTAATGTCTTTTTGTTTATTTAAATCGAATTCTTTTTTGTTTAAAAAGTAATTTAAAAACTTCTAAAAAAGGTTTTTTCATTATTTAAATATATTTTCATATAAAAATCGAATTACTTATTTTTTATAGTAATAATGTTTGATTTCAATATTTAATATTTTTAAATGTTTTTAAAACTTATAATTTTTTTATCAATATAATAATAATGATCATTATTTAAATATTTTTTAATATAAAAATCGAATTCCTTTTTTTTAAAGTAATTTAAAAACTTCTTAAAATAATGTAATTTAAATATTTTTAAATATAAAAATCGAATTCAAAGTATAACTTACATAATAATTTAATATTTAATTTAATTTGACTTACATAATACATAATACATAACTTACATAAAATTATTTAACTTACACAATGCATAACTTACATATCTTACATAATACATAACTTACATAATACTTGTATAGATAAAAAAAGATTCAAAGTATATAAATTTCGGAAACTGATGGGTTGCCTTATATCTCACTGTTAGATATAATGGATCCTTCCTAGGTGTAACAATGCCACGTATGATGAATCTTAAAGAATACATAACTAACTTAATTTTAAGATTAAATTTCATAAGTTACATAATATAATAAGATCAAATTTCATAACTTACATAATTTTAAGATCAAACTTCATAACTTACATAATTTACATAACTTACATAGTACTCAGTTATATATATGATCATATCATTACTTACATAAATTATAAATTAACAATTTAGCCATGTAATTTATTGTCAACTTTAGAATTCAACAACTACGAAATGGATAGGACTTGGATGAAATTGTCAAGGGTAAGCAACGGCTATCGAAATGGAGTAGAAACTTTTCTGAATTTCGCATTTCAAAATGCAAGCCAAGAGAATATGATTCTTTGCCCGTGTAACAAGTGTGGCAATATCAATTGGCATTATCGTGAAGTTGTCTACGAACATCTAGTTGTTGATGGCTTTGTTCGGGGGTACAAAAAATGGATTTTTCATGGAGAGTCTAAATCTAGTGGAGCATCTTCATCGATGAATTTGGGTTATCCTCATAGTGCTTACAATCAGAATGTTAGAGATGATAACATGGAAGGCATGTTGCGGGATGCTTTTAATATATGCGTGATGATGGTTTCGGGTCATTTCCACCGAATTGGGTGCAACCGATGATTATAATTTCGGTGGAAATTCTTTCTTGAAGGGGAAGAAGTGTACACGATGAACGACCAAATGAAGAAGCGGCGAGGTTCTATACGTTACTTGGTGAAATGAATGAAGAAGCGTATGAGGATCAAAATTTTCCAAACCGTGTCTTTTCGTATTCGTCTTTTTCACTTGAAATGTTTGGGAGGATGGACCGGAAACTCGTTGACAATACTGTTAGAGTTTCTGCAAGAAATGTTCCCATTTGCGAAAATTCCTCAATCTTCCAAAGACATAAAAAAACTGATAAAGGATTTGGGCCTTGGCTACAACAAAATTCATAGTTGCCCAAATGACTGCATGTTGTATTAGGGCGACCGGATAAACCAACAGTGCTGTCATGTATGCAGTCAATCCCATTGGATTAATAGAAATACAGAGGATGGTAACGAGAAAGATCACAATACACAGTCAAGGAAGCAGCCAGTTAAGATTTTGCGGTATTTTCCGCTAATACCAAGGCTTCAACGGCTTTTCATGTTGTCGAAGACAGCCGAGTCAATGATGTGGCACCGTGATGGACGAACTGATGATGGATTGTTAAGGCATCCTGCAGATTCTTTAGCTTGGAAATCTTTTGACTCCAAATTTCCAAGCTTTGCAAGTGATCCTCAGAGTGTGAGGCTTGGGCTAGCATTCGATGGATTTAACCCTTACAAACTCATGAGCACAGCGTATAGTACTTGGCCTGTGGTGCTTGTTCCCTACAATTTGCCTCCATGGGTTTGCATGAAACAATCATCCTTTATCTTGTCTATGATTATACCTGGAGAGAAAGGGCCCGGGAAATGATATTGACTCTATTTGCAGCCACTTGTTGAAGAGTTAAAACAACTATGGGCTGGTGTTGAGACATACGATGCAATGAGAAAAGAGAACTTTAATTTACGTGCAGCTTTGATGTGGACTATTAATGACTTCCCGGCTTATGCTAATTTATCTGGTTGGAGTACCAGGGGACGTTATGCTTGTCCATGTTGTGCTGCGCAGACATGTTCGCAATGGTTATATAATGGGAAGAAGTTCTCTTACATGGGGCATCGTCGGTGGTTACTAGGAAAATCATAGATTTAGATTTCAGAGTGCTCGGTTTGTGATGCATCAAGAGTTCGAGAAGCTCCTTCACAGACCGGTGGATCCGAAATATTGTTAATGTTGAAAGATATGAATTTCATTTATGGAAAGATGAATCAACTGGTCAACCCGTAAAGAAATAGAAGATCTAGGGATGAATCTGATGATGAATCTGATGAAAAGGAAGATCCTAATGAGGCAGACTTGTGGAAAAAAAGAAGTATTTTTTTTTGAGTTGCCTTATTGGGAGCATCAGATTTTACGCCATAATCTTGATGTCATGCACATTGAGAAAAATGTCTGCGAGAACATCATTGGGACTATTTTGAATGTCGATGGAAAATCGAAAGACAATCTTTAAAGTCGACTTGATTTAGTCCACATGGGAATTCAGCGTGAGCTTCATCCCCAAGCACTTACGAATATGAAATATCGGTTGTCACCTGCTATTTTTCAATGTCAAAGACGGAGAAAGAAGTGTTATGTATGGTGTTGAAGGATATAAAGGTCCCGGATGCGTATGCATCAAATATATCTCGATGTGTGAGTCTTAAGGATCGAAGACTATATGGCTTAAAATCACATGACTATCACATCTTGATGCAAGACTTACTGCCAGTTGCTATGCGGTGTTGTATGTCGAAAAAGGTGACGTCTTGTGTAATTGAACCTATCAAATATAATGAAAGGCATTTGTGGTAAATTTTTGAATGTTCAAGAACTTGAGACACTACAAGATCGAGCCGCATTGACTTTATGCAAACGGAAAAGATCTTCTCGCCTTCCTTCTTCACTATTATGGTGCACTTGTTAATTCATCTCCCACATGAAACAATACTTGGTGGACCCGTTTTCTATCGATGGATGTATCCCATTGAAAGGTCTTACTTTATTTGCAAATAATTCCTTCATTCACCTCAATGCCTATAGTTGCAACTTTTGATAATGTTGTATATCGTGTTTAGGTTCCTATCCAAATTGAAGTCTTATCGCCGCAATAAGCGTTATCCGGAAGGATCAATTCTTTGAGGCTACTTGGCAGAGGAATGTATGACTTTCTGTTCGAGGTATTTGAAAGATGTTGAAACAAGAATGAACAGACCAAGTAGAAAGGCTGGGCTCACAGATCATAACTTGGCCGAAACTTATTTATTTCAAAGTTTCGGAGAACCAATCGGCAAAGTCGAAATCGCAGAATTAGATGATAGAACGTGGGTCCAAGCACATCGATACGTTCTTTTTCATCACGATTCAATGGAACCATTTGAAGTAAGTTCTAGAATTTGATAAATACTCATCAATTATAATTTGTTTGTCTTCTAACAAAGTAAACCTTTTTAAACGTAGTGAGTACAAACAAATATTGAGAGCTCGTTCACGATCAGGAAGATTAAATCGCGAGAAATTAATAAGTTGTTCACGAATCATTCCATGAATGGTTAAGCCAAATGGTATGCAATTTAAGTTTTCGTTGACAAGTAATAATGTTTTCTCATAACATTTATAATTACTCGATTTACTTTCGATTCAATAGGTTTGGAGTCGGAATGAAGTTAACGACGAAGTTAAATGGCTTTCACAAGGTCCAAACAGAATAGTGAAAAGATATAGTGCCTTCCTCATCAACGGATACCGATTTCATACAAGGTATCGCGAGAGATTGAGGAGAACCCAAAATTGTGGAATCGTTGTTAATTCTTCAATTACAAGTTATGCTAGTGCTAGGACAAAGTAATCCCGCTCGAGGGAATCTGGAGTATTACGGACTTATTCTCGACATCATTGAGTTGGATTATTACGGAAAATGCAAAGTTGTCTTATTTCGAGGTGATTGGGCTGATGTGAATACGGCTCGCATGAATTAAATACAATCAATATGGCTTTACAATGGTAAATTTCTCTCGATTAATTCACTTAGGAGAACAAGCGATAGACGAGCCGTAAGTGTTTTCTTCTCAAGTTAAACAAGTTTTTTACTCAGAAGATCCAATCGATGAGGGTTGGTACGTTGTACTTGAAACACCCCTAGAGACTTCTTCGACATTGGCGGTGGAAGTAGAGATGACATAGTTGAAAGATCGAAACATTGCCTTTTCGAGAACAAAACTTAAATGAAAATATCCCTAGTACTAGTCAACAATTTCAATGGGTTCGTCAGGATGTGGACGAAGATATTTACGAAATATGATTTAGTAAGATTTTACGATTTATTATTTATATATAATATTATAATTTTAATGTTGGGCATGTTATATAATTTAACTATTTTAAATGTACTATTATTATTGTTATTTGTTACTAAAATGTTGAACTATTTCATGTGTATTGCAGAAAAATGCCTAGAAGACGATTACGAGATTTAAACATTGTCCACGATACTCCAAATTCAGAAGAAACAAATAGTGAACAACAAACAATCGTTGGATCTTCTAGTCTGCCGAACATAGATGACGAACCTGCAGAATTTCAAAGTAATGTTAAGTTTATTTTACATGCATGTTGAATTTTATTATTGATTCATTTTTAATTTTAATATAATAATATATATTCATTTTTCATTTGAAGGTGGTGGGGCGCGCAGAGGTCCGGGGACGTACATTGCTTAAAGATTTATACGACTTAGAGCCCGTCGAAAGCGTGTTAAAGTAAGGAGAAACAATCTTGGCCACTGTTGGATCTCAAGCTCGATCATAGCGTGCTATTTGGGTATTATGGTACGAAATGCCAATATGTTGCCCATTAACTACTTAATCATGGCATCACATGCCCGATGCCAATAAAAATCAGGCTCTCCATAATATTAAGGTAACAAGAAGTGAATGTAATTTATAATACTTTGTTTTAACTTTCATTTATATTAATCTGTTTAAACTTTTTTTTGTTCAGAGAGATTTGCTTTAGAGGTCTCAGATGACTATGTTAAGAAGACATTGGGTAAAAAATGGAGAGACAATAAAAGCATCTTTGAAAAAACAATATTTTAAGAAAGACATAAGCCTCGACGAAAAACTAAGAAATGTTCCTCGGGAATGTTGAGGTACCAATGGGAAGATCAAGTTAGATTCGGAATTCAAAGAAAAAGGAGAGGTATTACGTACTTTTAAAGTCTTACAAATTTTTAGGTTTATAGTATTTATTATATACATAATTCAAATTCCATTATGTAGGACCGTGAGCGAGTTGGAACAAGCGTGCAGATGAAATAAAAATTTACGCTTTTGGCAGTTCCGAAGTTTTGCTTGTGTAGCTGAGGCCGAGGTATTATAATTTATTATTTCTTTCAAATATTAATGACTTTATACTATTAAATTATATTTTTTCTGCTATAATGTAGGAAGCTTCGTCTGGTCAAAAAGTTGGACGCCTTCAGCTTTTTGACATTACACATAGGAAGAAGGACGGATCTTCGATGACATCCGAAGCTGCAGAAATTTTGGTATATTTACTTAATAATTGATTTATTATAAATATTTATAATGTTTAATTATAGTACTTTAATTCATCGTTTGTAGTTTTAATTTTATAATTTTAAGTTATGTTGCATTCCTTTTTATTATATATTTCGTTTCTAACTCTTTCGTTGATTTATTAAGATAAACTAAAGGAGAAGAAGGTGAGTATGAAGTCGTTGCTTGAGTGATAGTTCTGTTAATCTCGAGGAGATTGATAATGTAATTATTGCGATGTTTTGGGTCTGAAAGGTACGACTGCTTTGATTGATAGTTCTGTTAATCTTGACTATATTTATAACAAAATTATCACTAATGTTTTGGGTCTTAAAAGGTATGGTCGGGTTCGATGTCAAGGATCTGGGGTTACCTCGACCCAATATTTTGGATCCGGCTCCCAATGATACATGCCTTCCGGAGTCAATCTCGTCTTGAAGTTCGAGAGACTAAAAGACCAGATAGCTCGAGATAGAAGCGAGCACACGGTGAGCAAATTTCTCAACTTAGAGCGGAGGCAAGAATGAGGAGGCGGAGCATATTGCTCAACTTAGAGCGAAGGCAAAGAATGAGGGAGGCAGAGAGCGAGAACATAAAGTATGAAGAACTCCACTACTGACTTTGGACTATGATGAAGATGTTCCAGTGATGCAGAGGTCGCCATCTTAGACATTTGTTTTCTTGTTGTAAGATGATTTTTAACATTGTTACATTTAACATTATTGTAAGAAATGTTTGAATTATACTTCATTTATTAATGTATATCATATATCTTTTATTAAATTTGAAGTATCGTTTAGATTTAATGCTTTTAGTGAGATTTAAATGTTTTATTTCTTTGTCTTGAGTTGAAATTATATGCAATTGTCTTGTTTTTGGTTTGTTTTAATGCAGGGAGGGTAGGATATTGGAGAAAATGAGCATTGCAAATCTATGCAAATTAGCGGCGTTTGTGTTAAAAACGCCGTTAAAAGTCCCTACCTTTAGCGGCATTTTTTTGAAAAGCGCCGCTAAAAGTCCCCACCTTTAGCGGTGTTTTTTTGAAAAGAGCCGCTAAAAGTCCCCACCTTTAGCGGCGTTTTTGAAAAGCGCGCTAAAAGTCCCACCTTTAGCGGCGTTTTTTTTTGAAAAGCGCGCTAAAAGTCCCCACCTTTGCGGCATTTTTAAAAAGCGCGCTAAAAGCCCCCACCTTTGCGGCGTTTTACGAAAAGTGCGCTAAAGTCCCTACCTTTAGCGGCGTTTTTGAAAGCGCGCTAAAAGCTCCCTACCTTTTGCGGCATTTTTTGAAAAGCGCGCTAAAAGTCTTGACTTTTAGCGGCGTTTTTCACAATAAACGCCACTAAAATTTGCGGCGCCTTCTTTAGCGGCATTTTTTGTAAGCGCCGCAAATACTATTAGTGGCGCTTAAAAACGCCGCTAAAAGACAAAAAAAATGCCGCTAAAAGTCTGTTTTGGTGTAGTGTATATTAATGAGTTCATTTTTTTGTTTTCATATGTTATTCATTCTTTCTATTTGTCTTGAAAGTTGTTGCATTTTATTTATGTTAAGTTATTTGATATTTCTTCCTAAATTGTCTTTTGATTCATTAGTTTTGAATGTTAATGTTAGTATTTGTATAGCATATGATATATTGCCATTGTATGAACCCTAATTCGCTCTTTTGTGTTTTCATTATTGCCATGAATTGTTATTTTGAGATTGTAATTATACTTTTGCTTTTTTTTAAAAAAAAAATTATTGCATTGTAATTAAGATTTCCAACTTATTTATGAAAGATTGTTTATTTTTTTTTATCCAAACAAACCAAACAAATATATTTTGAGTCTATCTTATATTCGCTTAGTAATATTTTTCAAGATAAGGCAATATTTGTGTGCTTGGAAATTCGAAAAGTTGAGCCCTAACGTGCTGGGTGTCAATTTTCCGTTTAACCAAATTACCAAATATCCTTCTAATTGCATGTTTTGAAAATCAAAGACGATCTCGTTATCGAGGTTGTAACATCCCCAAACCCGGCCCATTCACTACGACCGAATCTGGTTATGTCACTGGGAAAAGACGGTTGAAAATCTTAAAATAAAACATCGTAGTTTGCTGAATTTTGGAAAACATATCTTTGGAATAAAACTTTGCTATAAAACTCATTCATTTTTAAAACTTTAGTTTATAATATCCAATTTGAATAAATAGGTTGCAAACCATAAATCATTTTCACGTAGCAATTTAATTTAAATAAACCATAGTTAAAGTAATACCAAAAACATAAAATGGCCTTTATTACAACCCAACAATTCAAATAAAGTACTTATATCAAAATTAAGCATGGAATAATTGAACATCATCCTCGGCATGGGCCACCTTGTCCTCTCCGATCCCGGTCGACTTTATGCACTACGAAATGGTTAATGAAAAGAGTGAGTCCACCGACTCAAGTGCATAACCACAACACATATTTCCATCCGTATGGGCTTGGCCCATACCCACTGACCATCGAAACAAATCATGCAAGAATGCATCTCACCCAACCCACTATCCAACCGTGACACCAACCTTAGCGGACTCCCGCCTAAGGCCGTGGCTAATCCACCGATCACAACCGAGTGATCCCACATATGTTACCTCGCGGACACTTTGCACAAGGCCGTGGGTGAGCCACCGATCACATCATGATCCATAAATCTTACCTCGGCATTCTCATTGCTCGAGGCCGTGGTGAGCCACCGATCAACCAAAGTGATCCAAATATCGTAATCGTCTACGGTGATGCACATAGCAATCAACCGCCGAGATGGGCACCTAGCCAACACCTCCTTGAGGTAGCACAAAGCTAACCCTCAAGCGCTAATGTAGCCCGAGCTATCATTAGACCACGTACATCCTGTGTACACTTCTTCCTTCTTCAATCCAATCCCATGCCCATGTGTCAATAAATCATGCAAGAATATCATATAAATGTATATCAAGATTAACTTACCATCACGATTACTCATCACTTATGCCATTATAAGCGGCTATTACACATAATACACATATAAACATGTTAGCAAACCAAACCACGTAAATAGTGCGATGATTACGCACCTAAATGATACCAAAACCCAAACGCTTACTTCGCTTCGCACTCCGCAGACTAACGGACTTACAAAAGGTTCCCAAATGATGGGCTCTTCTTCCCTACAATCGGCCTTGGCATAAAAACAATGAACACTTAGGCCATTCGGCCAAAACTAAACAACATAATCATGCTAATCAACCTTTAAGGGTATAATCGTAATTTTACCTACTAAGGGTATTTTCGTAATTTACCCACCAAGGGTATATCGGTAATTTCGTACTGGAATGGCCTTTCCAAAGGCCCAGTGTCGCCCGAGCGACCCAACTACCATTTCGGTTGAAATGGACTATTGGGCCTAAAGCCCAATTTTCGGCCATTCGGGCCCACACTCGTGTGGCCCACCTAACACAAATCTAGCCACGTATATAAGTTCCACCTAGTCTAGTTCAACATATACTAACCAATCATGCAATTTACTCATATGGGCCCACTTCGCCCATCGAGGCAAGCGACCCCAACCCACGAGAATACTACACGATGGCCTCAACTATCGCGTCGAAACCCCACACGTGCGCCGCACGCTCGTGTGGCTACTATTGTCGTGACCGCACGCCCGGCATTTGCCGCTCTACAACTAGAGTAGAGAGAGTTACACACCTGATAGGACTCTGGGGCTAATCCGCGCTCCGATCACTCTTGTGCCCAAACGCCCTCCAAGATGTGTTTACTCTCCTCCTAGGATGCTCCTTATATAGCTAGCACTTGACCTTCCTTCTTTGTATCTTTCCGATGTGGGATCCCTTCGTCAGTAGAGTTTAAATTCAACTGAAACTCTTCCCGTCCAGACCACAAAATAAATACTCCCTTGCTTCTCATGAGATTCGAACCCAGGCTCCCTTGCAACATAATCCACGCTGCTAGCCACTTGGCCACAAGCTCCTCTTGTGTCTTAAACCATGCGCAACTAAATATAAACTATAGCCAAATTCTGAGGTCCAAGTAAAAAGAAAACCAAAATGCAAAAGCCAAGACTTGAACCTTGGACCTCCTTCCTTCCCTTGTGGCGTCACCCCCTTGTCTCTTATGTGGCGTCACTTTGCCACTACACCACACACTCTACTTGTGTTATTTTCCTCCATATTTTATTCTTAAGGCCTATCTGCCAACTTCCAGGGTTTTTTCCACCTAAAATCAAAATTTCCCCAAAGCTAATATTTGATCCCGGGACTTCATAGAAGCCTTCTAACCTTCCAAAATAACTTACCTAATAAGTCTAACTTGCATTAATGCCGTTCTCTTGTTCTCCAAAAATTTAAACGCTACTACGCCTAAGGCCCATTGGGCTCAATTCTCCTAGGCCCAATTCCTTTTTACCCTAAAAATCTAAATTTTCCAAAGCCTTCCCTTCTCATCCCAACATTCTTAGAGCCTCTAAAACTCAACCAAGCACTCCCAAAAACCTACTAACACTTGATTTATACCCCATATGCATGACCCCTAAACCAGTGGTGTTACAATTCTACCCTCCTTAAAATAATTTCGTCCTCGAAATTACTTGTCTAAACTAACGATCCAATTCTCTCCACTACGCTATCGCTGCACACTCGATCTCCAAGAGCTAACATACTTTACGAGCAACAAAACAAACAATCACCAAAAGCGCCTCTACCACGTCCACGAGAAATGCGACCACGCCCCTAGAACTCATATCTAGCGTCGCGATTTAATCGATTAAAAGTTTTATGCATTGGAAATTTTGTTCCACCGTTTAATCCACGAGCAAATTTTATGAGAAGTTTCGGAAGTCGTTCTTTCGAGCAATCAAAGTTTCGATTTCTAAAGTAATCCACTATTGCAATCATCCGATCACATCAATAACTCACAAGCAATAGTAGGGGGTACTTACTGGTGGACTTTGGTCGGAGGTACAGTGCCATGCCACCTAACTCGAAAACCTTTCATAAAAACCCATTTTGAAACGTTTTTTTTTTTGGGCCCAAAACCCTCAAAGCCGAGTTTTGAACCGGGCTCTGATACCAAACTGTAACATCCCCAAACCCGGCCCATTCACTACGACCGAATCTGGTTATGTCACTGGGAAAAGACGGTTGAAAATCTTAAAATAAAACATCGTAGTTCTTTGAATTTTGGAAAACATATCTTTGGAATAAAACTTTGCTATAAAACTCATTCATTTTTAAAACTTTAGTTTATAATATCCAATTTGAATAAATAGGTTGCAAACCATAAATCATTTTCACGTAGCAATTTAATTTAAATAAACCATAGTTAAAGTAATACCAAAAACATAAAATGGCCTTTATTACAACCCAACAATTCAAATGAAGTACTTATATCAAAATTAAGCATGGAATAATTGAACATCATCCTCGGCATGGGCCACCTTGTCCTCTCCGATCCGGTCCGACTTTATGCACTACGAAATGGTTAATGAAAAGAGTGAGTCCACCGACTCGGTGCATAACCACAACACATATTTCCATCCGTATGGGCT
Organism: Gossypium sturtianum; assembly: GCA_025698515.1. Lineage (NCBI taxonomy): Eukaryota > Viridiplantae > Streptophyta > Magnoliopsida > Malvales > Malvaceae > Gossypium > Gossypium sturtianum. The sequence goes on along the minus strand of CM046949.1, from coordinate 66,904,783 downwards.
TGGCCCATACCCACACAAACCATCGAAACAAATCATGCAAGAATGCATCTCACCAACCCACTATCCAACCGTGACACCAACCTTAGCGGACTCCTCGCCTAAGGCCGTGGCTAATCCACCGATCACAACCGAGTGATCCCACATATGTTACCTCGGCGGACTGCTTTGCACAAGGCCGTGGTGAGCCACCGATCACATCGTGATCCATAAATCTTACCTCGGCATTCATTGCTCGAGGCCGTGGTTGAGCCACCGATCAACCAAAGTGATCCAAATATCGTAATCGTCTACTGGTGATGCACATAGCAATCAACCGCCGAGATGGGCACCTAGCCAACACCTCTCCTTGAGGTAGCACAAAGCTAACCCTCAAGCGCTAATGTAACTGAGCTATCATTAGACCACGTACATCCCTGTGTACACTTCTTCCTTCTTCAATCCAATCCCATGCCCATGTGTCAATAAATCATGCAAGAATATCATATAAATGTATATCAAGATTAACTTACCATCACCGATTACTCATCACTTATGCCATTATAAGCGGCTATTACACATAATACACATATAAACATGTTAGCAAACCAAACCACGAAATAGTGCGATGATTACGCACCTAAATGATACCAAAACCCAAACGCTACATCGCTTTCGCACCCGCAGACTAACGGACTTACAAAAGGTTCCCAATGATGTGCTCTTCTTCCCTACAATCGGCCTTGGCATAAAAACAATGAACACTTAGGCCATTCGGCCAAAACTAAACAACATAATCATGCTAATCAACCTTTAAGGGTATAATCGTAATTTTACCTACTAAGGGTATTTTCAGTAATTTACCCACCAAGGGTATATCGGTAATTTCGTACTGGAATGGCCTTTCCAAAGGCCCGATGTCGCCCGGCGACCCAACTACCATTTCGGTTGAAATGGACTATTGGGCCTAAAGCCCAATTTCGCCCATTCGGGCCCACACGCTCGTGTGGCCCACCTAACACAAATCTAGCCACGATATAAGTTCCACCTAGTCTAGTTCAACATATACTAACCAATCATGCAATTTACTCATATGGGCCCACGGGCCCATTGGGCCCACTTCGGCCCATCGAGGCCCAAGCAGCCCCAACCCACGAGAATACTACTGATGGCCTCAACTATCACGCCGAAGCCCCACACGTGCGCTCGCGCGCTCGTGGCTACTATTGCCGCGGACGGCACGCCGGCATTTGCCGCTCTACAACTAGAGTAGAGAGTTACACACCTGATAGGACTCTGGGGCTAATCCGCGCTCCGATCACTCTTGTGCCCAAACGCCCTCCAAGATGTGTTTACTCTCCTCCTAGGATGCTCCTTATATATGTAACATCCCAAAAACGGGGCTATTTGGAAATAAATTATTTTTCTTATGTATGAATCTGGCTTTGTGTCATTATTTATGGAATAATAATGATCAATTTAAGGCTTTGTGTTAGCTCGATTTGGTAGGAAATTTTAGTTTTTAACTTTTAAAAGAAGGAGCCTTAGCAAGTGGGTGTTATAAGAATAAATGTGGGTAATTTAACACTAATTAGGCCTTGGTAAAATGGCAAAGCAAGCCCACTTAAGAGCTAGCATGTGACGCCACATCAAGAGGAAGGGAGAGCCTTGGTTCGAGTCACAAGGATCCCTCTTTTTGCATTATGGATGGACGGCACATGTGGAGAGTTTTCTCCTTTGGATTCTTTTTATTTTGGATAATAAAGGGATAATTTAAGCACTTTAAATTGGTTTTAATTTGCTTAAAATTGATGATAATAAGAGGATAAAGAAGATATTAGTTGGATTATTATTGGATTAATTCAATTAAGTTTGAATTAAATTGAATGGGTGGCTTGGAGCAAAATAAGGTAATGGCGAATTTTAAACTCCTTGGTGGAGTAGTGTGGACGGCAATGCCACTAGAAGAGGGTGCCGAATGTCTATAAAAGGAGCAACCTAGCACCATTCTCTTCTTTTCCTTCATTTTGCTACTTAGAAATCTCTTAATCCCTCTTCATTCTTCTTTTATTTTTTTCAGCCTCCCAAACCCCTTTAGTGAAACTTCTATTCCCTCTCATCTCCATTATTTTCCTTCCTTCAATAAGCCGAATACACCCCCTTGAAGTGCTGAGATCTCACACTCCTTCTTGGCAAAGTGTGGTTAGCCGAATACTAAAGGAAGTATAAGACCTGCGAAAGTTAGCTCTCAATCGGTTTGAGGAAGGTAAGAAGGGACTTAGCCGAATGGTTTTGTTATTCTCTTTTATGATTCTGTCAATCTAAGCATGGGGAAAAGCAGGAGTTCGGCACAAGACCGATAGTTGGCTTATTTTTGGTCTAAACCGAAATGTTGTAGGGACTCGAGATATTTGGAATCAGGCGATCAAGGCTCCATCTTCTACCAACCGAATTTGGTAAGTGTAGGTAAGACTTATATTGGTATTTAAAAGCCAGAAGGCTATGGTTATTAGTGCTATTAATTGACTAAGTGAAGTTTGTAACGTGATTCGCAAGTCGGACGCTAAGACTAGTATTCAAAGCGAGTAGGTAAGGATTCGGGTTCAAGCAATAACCCTAAAAGGATTATCCGGTTTGGCCGAATGGCCCATATCACTAACACTATCTTGGCCGAATATAGGGGCTAGTGGATCTAGGGTGGCCAACGTTTCTTTCGGGATTTAGACTTCTCATCAACATCGTGTGTACATACACACTTATAATAGTTAATAAAGTGTATTAAGTGTATGTTATGTGTAAATCGCTCTATGTAGATATGGCATTAGTACCTTAATGGTACAAGCGAGGATCCCGTAAGTCTCTATTTGTATGAGATTGATAATAATGCTTTTGGGAAGCATGGATTATTTGATACATATGATATATGTATGTTACGTTATTAAGCGCTTGACATGGGTTGATGAGAGGAGGGGCGGTGATATCGTCTCGACGCGAGCACCGGTGCTTTGGTAGCACATCTTGTGACAATATGTCACCAGAGGTTTGGTACCTCCGGAGGTTTGGTACCTCATAGCGACTTGTCCCGTGAGTTAACACCACCGTGGGTTGGCCCCACTTGAGATATGGGATAAATGCGCGGTGATTTGGTATCACACGATGGGTTGGCCCCATCACCCGATTTGTGTCTCACGGACACCGGTGCTTTGGTAGCACATTGTGACTATTTGTCACCAAAGTGGTTTGGCACCACCAGTGTTTTGGTAACACATCGTGACTACGGTCACCAAAGTGGTTTGGTACCACATGGGGTAGACAAAGGTGTTTGGTTGGCTAGGTTGGGTACACGATACTCGCTTAATTAAGCTGTTATATGTTGTGTATGAAATGTTGTATTAACTTGGGAAGGGTTACATATCTTGGGTCTTGGTGACTCACCTTCTCCTTTAACATTTTTCAGGTGACTCGTAGATGGCGGTTGAGGAGCCAGTTGGACTCGAGGTGGCCATGCGGTGGATTTAAATTTATAGAACTTTATATTTGCTTATTTTTCTGTGGTTGTAATAAGGCCTCCATAAACTATATTTGTGTTATTTTCTTTATGTTGGATATTTGCTTAAACTATACTATTAAATTGAATTAAATCACATGTTTTCTTAAGTTAACACGAAAAAGTTTATTCGTGCCATCGGGCACACTTGAAGCTAGTATAACAATTGGACTTAATTAATTTTCCAAGTTAAATCTAAGGATAGCTTTGACAAGACAACCAAAACGAGGAGTTTTCAATGGAAATTAAATGTTTTTTTGAAATGGTGTTTGAAGGTTTTACTCGTAACAAATCAAATTCGGTCGTAGTGTTTGGGCGGGTTTGGGTTATTCTGAGACTGGTATCGAGCCAGTTCAAAGCTCGGTGTGGGGCCCAAGGCCCAAAAATGTTTTAATAGGCCTTTTGAATTGTTTTTGGGTTTTAAGCGGCATGGCCCGAGTCTCAAGACCGATCCGCCCTGTAAGTACATCTAAACCTTTTCGTGAAATATATTTGTAGTAGAAGGGTAGGAAGCATGGAGCGTAGATAGACTTATAGGACTTGGACCCTAAGGTTAGATTACTCAAACACAACGAAGCATAAGACTTGAAGAACTAAACCAACCTATGACTTAGTCAATGAGCTAGGGTGTGGTAACCCCACACGCATGTCTAGGATTGGATCCGGAAGAGCCTCGGTATTTAAGCGAGTCCTCGTGACTCACCTCCTCTTCGCAGTATCCCTGCAGTGCGTAGCTTCGGTTCACCCTAACTCGAAGGCTCGAGTGGTGTGGTAACCTCTGTGCGCATGTCTAGAAAGGTTGGTGAGAGCTTGGTATTTAAGCGGTCCGCGTGACCCACCTCCTCTTTACTCGAGTGCGCACAGTGCGTAGCTTTGGTTCACCCCGACCGGGAGGGCGCGGTCATGGGCTAAACACAATGATTAAAACCCGAGAAGGGAATTAGCCTTGTTTTTCGAAATGGAATGAATAACCAGCCCTAATGTTTTCAAAACTTGTCCAATAACTCTCTTAAACCCTAGAACATTACTTTTACAACGTTTTCTCGGAAAACTTGACTTGTGGAAAATTACGAAATACCCTTAGGAGTAAAATTACCAAAATGCCCACGACCCATAAAATATTGATTCGACGGTTTTGCCCAAAAATTCCAATGATTTTATAAAACATTCAATAACATAGCTTTGGAAATCATCGGCAAAATATTTTGGGTTCTGGAAAATTACGAAAAATACCCCTGTAGGAAAAAGACGAAAATACCCCTGGGTTAGAAATGGGCAGAAATGTCCGATGAGTGAATAGGTATGGAAAGTATTAAGGAATGGATGCAGGAACTTCTTTGTGTGAACTAGGATAGGAAACTGAAACATTGTTTGCTCGAAAGAATCTCTGATTAAACCTCATCCATAAAACTTCTTCGCGAGTAATAAAGTGAAACAAATGCTAACGCATAAAATTTTTCTTAATGTCATTAAAAGCGCGGTAGATAGAATGAGTTCTAGAGGACGTGGACGCCGTGGACGTGGTAGGGGTAGGATGGCCGATGTGTCCGAACCCGTCAGTCGGGACAAGGTTCGGAAAATGAGGTACCATCGCCACCATCACCTCCTACTTTTAGAGTGAGGCGGGAGCGGGGCCGGTGGTGAGTCGGTATCGCAAGCGTGTTGCGAGTCTTGGAGATGGTGGTGGGGTGGTGGAAATGTAGGAGCTCGGAAATGTCCCAGCGACTCCGATCTAACGGAGCGGAGGTATTCCGAAGTGTGTCGGGAGTGGCACCGGTCTGTGGAATATTGGTTAGAGTCAAGCTGAAAGAATCATGGATGACCTTGACCTGACTGAGGAGGAGAAGCTGAAAGGGGCAGTGTCGCTTCTAAAGGATGAAGCGTACCAGTGGTGGCTTACGGTTCGAGATGGGGCTACAGCCGATGATTTGACTTGGGAATATTTCAGAACCGCCTATCAGAAAAAGTATGTGGGCATCAGCTACACTGACGCGCAGAGAAAGGCTTTTCTGGGATTAGTTCAAGGAACTAAGTCCGTGTCGGAATATGAGGCGGAATTTCTAAGGCTGAGTAGATATGCGAGAGGCATCGTGGCTACCGAACATGAGCGCTGTGTCCGCTTTGAGGACGGACTCGAGATGATTTAAGGTTCTTGATTGCCCCACACAACAGTTCGTGAGTTCTCATCTCTAGTGGAGAAGGCTAAGGTAGCCGGAAGGAATCAAGGAGGTCGTGTGAGGCGAGAACTATAGTAAGAACAATCGGAAGAGAAGTTTTGGGTCGGTGGATCAAGCGGAAGTGCTCGAGAAAAAGGCTAGGCCAAGTGGGCCCAATCAGTGACAAGGCCCACGATCGCTAATCGGCCGACCCAGTGCAATCGCTGTGGAAAGACCCATTGGGGAGGTTGTTGGACCGGTGACAAAGGATGTTTTGAGTGTGGGTCTTTGGAGCATCGCGTCCGAGATTGTCCCCGAAACTAGCTAAGAAGCGGCGGAAGGGCGAACCGTGCTCGGGATAGAAATGTAGGACCACGGAGGGTCGTGGTAATGGTAGAGGAAACAACGGTCCTAACCGAGGTCGTGGAACTCAAGGCGAGAGGTTTAGGCAAACACGCAGGCTAGGCACCTGGCTTAGTTTACGCAAATGAGGTGTCGCGAAGAAGGTGACGCACCGGATGTCATAACCGCACGTTTCTAATTTTCGGTTTTCCTTATGTTGCATTGATTGATGTGGGCTCGACGCACTCGCGTACATTGCTAGTAGTGTGGTAGAAACTATGGACCTAGACTCAAAGCGCTTCTAGGAGATGATCGTAGTTAGCCCCTTAGGTCACTCCGTAGTCGTGAGATAAACTTTATAGAGGCGTACCCTAGAACTTCAAGGGGTAGTATTTGTAGTTGATCTAATGGAACTACCGTTTGGGGAGTTCGATTTGATCCTTGGTATGGATTGGTTGGTTAAGTACCAAGCGAGTTTGGATTTGCGTGACTAAGCGCATGGTCATAAGGCACGATCAAGGTGATGAAGTGGTTATGATAGGAGATAGAAGGAATTATCTATCCAACGTAGTGACCGCCTTGAAGGTGAAAAGATGGTCAAGAAGGGTTGTGAGGCGTTTTTGGTTCAAATCGGCTTTGGAAGCCAAGGGGTTAGAAATTGAAAAGGTCCGAACGGTTGGGGAATTTGTTGATGTGTTCCCGAGAAGAACTTCCGGGTTTGCCTCCGGATCGAGAAGTCGAATTCGTATAGACTTGCTACCAGGCAGCACTGTGTCCATAGCACCATACCGAATGGCACCAAAGGAATTGGTGGAGCTAAAGGCTCAAATTCGGGAGCTCTTGGATAGAGGGTTTATACGACCAAGTATATCTCCGTGGGGAGCACTGTGTTGTTTGTCAAGAAGAAGGGCGGTTCTATGCGGATGTGCATCGATCACCGTCGATTAAATAAGTTAACGATCAAGAACAAGTACCCGTTGCCTCGGATTGGCGACTTGTTTGATCAAGCTGAAGGGTGCCTCGGTGTTTTGAAGATAGACCTTAGGTCGAGTTATCACCAATTAAGAGTGAAGGAGGTCGATGTTCACAAAGCGGCATTCGAACTCGGTATGGGCATTTCGAGTTCTTGGTGATGCCATTCGGGTTGACTAATGCGCGGCGGCATTTATGGACTTGATGAATAGAGTTTTCAGCAGATACTTGGACCATTCGTGGTGGTGTTCATAGAAGCGACATATTGGTTTATTCAAAGACGTAAGAGGAGCATGACAAGCATCTACGGATAGTTACGCAAGTATTGAGGGGAAGCGATTATATGCCAAATTCGAGTAAGTGTGAATTTTGGCTTTAGGAGGTGGCTTTCTTAGGTCATGTAGTATCACCAAGGAATTAGAGTAGACCCTCGCAAGATTGAAGCGAGATTGGAGTGGAAACCACCTAGGACGGTGGCTGAAATCACGGAGTTTTTCTGGGTTTAGCAGGTACTATCGGAGATTCGTAGAAGGATTCTCTCTAATAGCAAATACAAGTTAACTAAGTTGCTAAGGAAAGGTGTCCCATTTGTATGGACGGAGAAGCAAACAAGAAAGCTTTAATAAGTTAAGGAAGATTTTGACGGAAGCTCGGTTTTGAGTGCAACACTGTAGCAGGAAAGTTATTCACATTTATTGTGATGCATCTCACACCGGTTTGGGATGTGTGTTGATGCAGGATGGGAAGGTAGTAGCCTATGCATCTCGTCGATTAAGATCGCATGAGGTTAACTACCCAACTCACGACTTAGAGTTAGCGGCTGGTCGTCTTCGCTCTGAAGATATGGAGACATTACCTGTATGGAGAGAAGTCGATGGTCTACACGGATCACAAAAGCTTGAGGTATCTTCCGACTCGAAGGATGCGAATCTCGAGACGGCGTCGATGGATTGAACTACTAAAGGACTATGATTGTTCAATCGAGTACCATCCGGGTAAGGCTAATGTGGTAGCTGACGCATTGAGCCGAAAGGCGGTAACGGACTTAAGAGCAATGTTCGCTCGGTTAAGTCTGTATGATGATGGGAGTCTTTTGGCGGAACTCCAAGTAAAGCCGACTTGGGTTGAGGAGGTTAAAGAAAAGCAGTTAATGGATGAAGGCTTGAGCTCTAAGAGGGTACAAGTTCAAGACGGTGGTTTGGAAGGGTACAATCTGTCTAGTGATGGAGTGCTTTGTTTTCAAGGACGAGTATGTATGCCAAAGGATACAGAATTAAGGCAGAAAATTCTCCAAGATGCACATAGCAGCCCATACGCTATGCATCCTGGGGGAAGCAAGATGTATGGAGATTTGAAAGCTTGATTACAGTGGCCGGGGTTGAAGCGTGAGATAACGGAGTTCGTAGGAAGTGTCCGACGTGTCGCCAGGTTAAGGTGAACATCGGTCACCATCGGGACTACTTCAACCGATAAAGATCCCTCGGTGGAAATGGAGAGGATCACCATGGATTTTGTTAGTGGGCTACCCCTTACACCCACCAAGAAGGATGCGATTTGGGTAATTGTGGATCGCTCGACTAAATCAGCTCACTTCATGCCGGTGAGAATGGATTACTCACTCCGAGAAGCTTAGCGAAGCTATATGTGGGTGAAATAGTGAGGTTGCATGGCGTGCCGATGTCGATTATCTCGGATAGGGATCCCGATTCACGTCAAGGTTTTGGAAAGCGTTGCATCAAGCTTTGGGTACGGTTAGATTTCGATGACGGCTTTCCATCCACAATCTGACGGATGATCGGAAGGGTGATCTGATTTTAGAAGACATGTTAAGAGGTCTGTGTCTTGGATTTTAGTGGTAGTTGGGAGGAGTACCTACCATTAGCGGAATTCGCTTATAACAATAGTTATCAAGCGAGTATTCAAATGGCTCCATACGAGGCCCTATATGGACGAAAGTGTCGTACTCCTACATGTTGGACGGAGTTGGGAGAAAGACAAGTTCGGGTCTAGAACCGTAACCGAGACGGAAAACAAAGTCAAGGTGATTCGGTCTCGTCTCAAGGAAGCATCGGATAGGCAGAAGTCTTATGCCGATCTCAAACGCAAGGAAGTGGAGTATGCTGTGGGAGACAAAGTCTTTCTAAAAGTGTCGCCTTGGAAAAAGGTGTTGAGATTTGGACGGAAAGGGAAGTTAAGCCCAAGGTTCATTGGGCCATATACTGTTGTGAAGCGAGTAGGACCAGTGGCTTATCAGCTAGAGCTACCGGCAGAACTGAGTCAGATTCATGACGTATTCCATGTATCAATGCTGAGACGGTATCGGTCAGATCCTTCGCACGTTGTGCCAATAGCAGAGATTGAGGTGAACACGGATTTATCTTTTGAGGAAGAACCGGTTCAGATTGTAGACCGAGATGTGAAAGTTCTACGTAGGAAGGCAGTGCCTTTAGTGAAAGTGTTATGGCGGAACCACGGAGTGGAAGAAGCTACGTGGGAGCCCGAGGAGGTGATGCGGCAGCAATACCCCCATCTCTTTTGATCAAGGAATTTCGAGGACGAAATTTATTTTAAGGGGGGTAGAACTGTAACATCCCAAAAACGGGGCTATTTGGAAATAAATTATTTTTCTTATGTATGAACTGCTGTGTCATTATTTATGGAATAATAATGATCAATTTAAGGCTTTGTGTTAGCTCGATTTGGTAGGAAATTTTAGTTTTTAACTTTTAAAAGAAGGGAGCCTTAGCAAGTGGGTGTTATAAGAATAAATGTGGGTAATTTAACACTAATTAGGCCTTGGTAAAATGGCAAAGCAAGCCCACTTAAGAGCTAGCATGTGACGCCACATCAAGAGGAAGGGAGAGCCTTGGTTCGAGTCACAAGGATCCCTCTTTTTGCATTATGGATGGACGGCACATGTGGAGAGTTTTTCTCCCTTTGGATTCTTTTTATTTTGGATAATAAAGGGATAATTTAAGCACTTTAAATTGGTTTTAATTTGCTTAAAATTGATGATAATAAGAGGATAAAGAAGATATTAGTTGGATTATTATTGGATTAATTCAATTAAGTTTGAATTAAATTGAATGGGTGGCTTGGAGCAAAATAAGGTAATGGTAGAATTTTAAACTCCTTGGTGGAGTAGTGTGGACGGCAATGCCACTAGAAGGGGGTGCCGAATGTCTATAAAAGGAGCAACCTAGCACCATTCTCTTCTTTTCCTTCATTTTGCTACTTGCCAAATCTCTTAATCCCTCTTCATTCTTCTTTTATTTTTTTCAGCCTCCCAAACCCCTTTAGCCGAAACTTCTATTCCTCTCATCTCCATTATTTTCCTTCCTTCAATAAGCCGAATACACCCCCTTGAAGTGCCGAATCTCACACTCCTTCTTGGCAAGCAGTGTGGTTAGCCGAATACTAAAGGAAGTATAAGACCCTGCGAAAGTTAGCTCTCAATCGGTTTGAGGAAGGTAAGAAGGGACTTAGCCGAATGGTTTTGTTATTCTCTTTTATGATTCTGTCAATCTAAGCATGGGGAAAACAGGAGTTCGGCACAAGACTGATAGTTGGCTTATTTTTGGTCTAAACCGAAATGTTGTAGGGACTCTGAGATATTTGGAATCAGACGATCAAGGCTCCATCTTCTACCAACCGAATTTGGTAAGTGTAGGTAAGACTTATATTGGTATTTAAAAGCCGAAGGCTATGGTTATTAGTGCTATTAATTGACTAAGTGAAGTTTGTAACCAGATTCGCAAGTCGGACGCTAAGACTAGTATTCAAAGCGAGTAGGTAAGGATTCGGGTTCAAGCAATAACCCTAAAAGGATTATCTGGTTTGGCCGAATGGCCCATATCACTAACACTATCTTGGCCGAATATAGGGGCTAGTGGATCTAGGGTGGCCAACGTTTCTTTTCGGGATTTAGACTTCTCATCAACATCAGGTGTGTACATACACACTTATAATAGTTAATAAAGTGTATTAAGTGTATGTTATGTGTAAATCATTCTATGTAGATATGGCATTAGTACCTTAATGGTACAAGCGAGGATCCCAGTAAGTCTCTATTTGTATGAGATTGATAATAATGCTTTTGGGAAGCATGGATTATTTGATACATATGATATATGTATGTTCGTTATTAAGCGCTTGACATGGGTTGATGAGAGGAGGGGGCGGTGATATCGTCGGTCGACGAGCACCGGTGCTTTGGTAGCACATCGTGACAATATGTCACCGGAGGTTTGGTACCTCCAGAGGTTTGGTACCTCATAGCGACTTGTCCTCGTGGTTAACACCACCGTGGGTTGGCCCCACTTGAGATATATGGGATAAATGCGGTGATTTGGTATCACACGATGGGTTGGCCCCATCACCCGATTTGTGTCTACGGACACCGGTGCTTTTTGGTAGCACATTGTGACTATATGTCACCAAAGTGGTTTGGCACCACCGGTGTTTTGGTAACACATCGTGACTACGGTCACCAGTGGTTTGGTACCACATGGGGTAGACAAAGGTGTTTGGTTGGCTAGGTTGGGTACACGATACTCTGCTTAATTAACTGTTATATGTTGTGTATGAAATGTTGTATTAACCGGGGGAAGGGTTACATACTGGGTCTTGGTGACTCACCTTCTCCTTTAACATTTTTCAGGTGACTCGTAGATGGCGGTTGAGGAGCCGGTTGGACTCGAGGTGGCCATGCAGTGGATTTAAATTTATAGAACTTTATATTTGCTTATTTTTACTGTGGTTGTAATAAGGCCTCCATAAACTATATTTGTGTTATTTTCTTTATGTTGGATATTTGCTTAAACTATACTATTAAATTGAATTAAATCACATGTTTTCTTAAGTTAACACGAAAAAGTTTATTCATGCCATCTAGCACACTTGAGCCCGGTATAACAATTGGACTTAATTAATTTTCCAAGTTAAATCTAAGGATAGCTTTGACAAGACAACCGAAAACGAGGAGTTTTCAATGGAAATTAAATGTTTTTTTTGAAATGGTGTTCACAAGGTTTTACTCCGTAACAAATCAAATTCGGTCGTAGTGTTTGGGCCGGGTTTGGGTTGTTACAATATAGCTAGCACTTCACCTTCCTTCTTTGTATCTTTCCGATGTGGGATCCCTTCGTCAGTAGAGTTTAAATTCAACTGAAACTCTTCCCGTCCAGACCACAAAATAAATACTCCCTTGCTTCTCATGAGATTCGAACCCAGGCTCCCTTGCAACATAATCCACGCTGCTAGCCACTTGGCCACAAGCTCCTCTTGTGTCTTAAACCATGCGCAACTAAATATAAACTATAGCCAAATTTCGAGGTCCAAGTAAAAAGAAAACCAAAATGCAAAAGCCAAGACTTGAACCTTGGACCTCCTTCCTTCCCTTGTGGCGTCACCCCTTGTCTCTTATGTGGCGTCACTTTGCCACTACACCACACACTCTACTTGTGTTATTTTCCTCCATATTTTATTCTTAAGGCCTATCTCGCCAACTTCCGTGGTTTTTTCCACCTAAAATCAAAATTTCCCCAAAGCTAATATTTGATCCGGGACTTCATAGAAGCCTTCTAACCTTCCAAAATAACTTACCTAATAAGTCTAACTTGCATTAATGCCGTTCTCTTGTTCTCCAAAAATTTAAACGCTACTACGCCTAAGGCCCATTGGGCTCAATTCTCCTAGGCCCAATTCCTTTTTACCCTAAAAATCTAAATTTTCCAAAGCCTTCCCTTCTCATCCCAACATTCTTAGAGCCTCTAAAACTCAACCAAGCACTCCCAAAAACCTACTAACACTTGATTTATACCCCATATGCACAGCCCCTAAACCAGGGTGTTACAGAGGTATAAATGTACCATATCCTAACGTGTTGGATATGGTGTTTTTATTCCTTTGGAACGAGCGAATCTTAAGATTCAATTCAAAGTAAATTAACATTCTTTAAAAAGAACTACACCTTAAACATTTTTCAAGTTTTCAACGCAAGGACACTAATTAACCAATTTGGTACCCGTTCTGGGGCGTACGAGGGTGCTAACCCTTCCTCGTGTGTAACCGATTCCTGAATCCTTTTGTTATTTAATTCCGTAGAACAAATGTTTTTAGGTGATCCAATCACACCTGAACAAAAAAGGGTTGGTGGCGACTCTACTCCATTTTTTAAAGTCGATCCCCATTTTCCAAAACATAAAAAAAAAAATGGTTTCGACAACCTCTACCTTCATATATAATTAGTTTTTAATGCCAGATGTGAAGCAAGTGATTTTAGGCATTGTTGAATATTATTAAAAAAAGGATAGCATATTAAAGCATTTATAAAATATTCATTGAGGAATATAGTTTTACTTCATCTAATTAATACAAAGTAGCATTGCTCAAAATAATAAGTAATTAACTTAATTAAAATAAGTAAATTATTTAAATAATTCAAATATAGTACTAATAAAATATTTATAATATTTATTGAAGTATTTATGAAAAATATAAAAATTGGCATATTGTAAATTAAACCTTACATTATTCAACTTTTTTTCTTAAAAGTAAATAAATTGACCATAATAATATGTAGATAATATATAATTAATATAAATGTAATTATATGTGACACTTGCATGTAAAACGAACAGCAGTAAACAAAATATAGAAACAAGCGATGGCAATTATAATATATAAGAGGTAATTCCACCAAAATTAGAAGCTTAATACCATCAACATTAGCAACTATATATTCTTCTATAAAAAAAAAAAAAAACAAAATTAGTACAGTCTAGAAATTCTGCACTAATTGCATACATTTTTTTTTTCAATTTCAGAATTCAAAACGGCCATAGCTACTAATTGATAAATCCTGCTCTTGCCAAAGCCTATGAATCATTTTAACAGAAGAACCTTTAAATGTAGCCAAAAATCAACTGCAAGGTCAACAAATTTGATCCATTTCCCATGACCACAAGCATATAATATGGGAAATTATCTGTAAAACCAATTGCCAGCAACTAACAATAAGAAGTAGCATTATTCTAATTACACTGAAGAGACTCAATGTGAAGGCAGAAGCAAGTGTACAAACATGACTAGGTAGCAACCGCCTATTAGCGTAGAAAGGAAAGTAAAATATGGCTTAAGTGCAGCGCACACACATACGAAAAAGATTTAACGAAGTCCCCCACACACCGATCACAAATGATTAGAACTCACACCTTAAAAACACGATTCCTAGCCCAAATATCAACCGATTCGTCTCCACCAAACCGAGCTGAAAACCCAATTTACACAAGTACACAAAAACTAAGAAAGTATCCATTCATAATAGAGTAGAAAATTCCCAAAAACAATTGATTAAAACCTAAACAACAATACTTACCCCCTTAAGATCCTGATTACACGAACACAAGAGCACAACCAAAATCTTGAGAAGAGGGAAATGGGAAAAAATTTTGGAACCAAAAGGGATGACTCAAAAATATTAAAATCTTTGTAGCAAAAGAACAGTAAAACCCAGAGCAAAACAAAAATAATGGCTAGAGAGAAAGAAGAACACTTTGTAGCCAAAAGAATCCCCAAGACTCCAATTGGAAAAATCGTGAAAAGAAGACCTGAACATAATTTTTTAAGAGCATTTTCTTTAAAAATTATTAGTGAAACTCAAACAAAATATTTTATACTAAGCACCCTAGGGGATTCAAACACAAGATCTAAGGGTAAATTAGCAAACACCTAACCATTGAACCACTAGGCTCATCGTTGTCTCTGAAACACAAAAACTAACTTAGCAATCCATCCAAACCATTGACCCAACCAATAAATCTTATTACTTCTAACCCCAAATTCGAAATGTTACAAAATCAATTAATATATTGATATCTTGATTCAATCATTTAAATATCAAATTGAAATAACAACTCACTTAGTTAAATCATAACAAAGTTAGAATCTCACCTAAATTTTGCAAAATCTATGAGCTATTGAGCTAATTTGAGCTAAAACGTTTGAAGATCTCTTGAGGATTTTAAGGATGATAACATGAGTGTCGAAACCAATTTAAAAATTTTAGTTTTAAAAACGGGGATCGACTTTAAAACGAAAATGGAATCGCCACCAATCCCTTTTTATTTAGGTGTGATTGGATCACCTTGTAAAACGTTTCATTTTAAAACATTTGATTTTGGTCTACAAAAAATGAGAAAACGGGTTCGGGAGTCGGTTACGTATGGGGAAGGGTTAGCACCCTCATAACGCCCAAAAATTGGTACCTAATTGATAGAATCATGTCCAAATGTTTGAAATTTAAAAAAAGTTTAAAATAAGATCCCTTATTAGAAAGAAAACCAAGTCTTACCTATTTCAAAGAAATAAAAATACCACACCCAATAAGTTAGGATACAATATCTTATATCTTCGAAGCTAGGTGCGTCTTTATTTTAGAAAATTCTTACCTCAAGACACAAAACATCACACCCAATAAGTTAGGATACAACATTTTGAATTCTCAAGAATAAGTTTTTTGTTTGAAATCGGTAACCTTGAACTTTGAAAATGGAGGGATATCTAATATTTTAAATTTTTCGAGAAAAATCACACCCAATAAGTTAGGGCACGATTCTTCTCGAAGACTCTAAATATCGGATATCACCGTTAAAAATATTTTACAAAAAATCATTAATTTAAAAGGTATTTTTATTAAAAAATGGTATGAATAAGACATTGTAACATATATATATCAATTGCAATTCTACAAATTTAACCATAAATAATAAAAGAATAAAAACATGAATAAATAAATATTAAAAATATACTAAAGCAATAATAAACAAATATAAAGATAATTAATAAAATCATAATATATAATAAATAATATAAAATAACTAATAATAATATATAAGGATTATACATAATAAAAATAGTTAGTAAATAATAATAATTAAATATATATATATACATAAAAAATAAAAGTAAAAAACTTATCATAAATATATGATTTAATAATTTAATACATATATAAATAAAAATAATATATAATAATATATAATAATTTTTATAAAAATCATTTATATAATATATTAATTATAAAATTACATACATAATATAAACAATATAAATAAAATAGATTATATAAAAAAAGCTTTAGAAACAATACATAATATAACATGATACTATATAATATACAATTTTAATAAAAATAATGTAATAAATAATATACAAATTGTATACAAATTAAATAATATTAAACCAAATAATAATATATATAAAACCAATACATAAAAATATGAATTTTATACAAAATTAATAAATAATAAAAATAAAATAATTACATATGAAAAAAAAATGAAGTAGAAAAGTTTTAAAATGAATAAGGATTAAAAAAGCAATAAAATAAATATAAGAAGATTAATTTAAAACACGGGCTATACTACTAGGGATTAATATAGAAATTATGCCAATTTTTAAAACGGCACCGTATTGATTTTAACCTTTAAAGCAGTCAGAGGGGTTAAATTGGAACAAAAACATACTTTAGGGCTAATTTTATAAAAATAAAAATGCGAATTGGACTGATGTAAAAACAATAAAATTGCGGAAGGACTAAAACAATAAATTTCCCTTTTTTAAAACACGCGGATCCTGATGAAGCGGGTCGGGTCAGTGCGCGGGTTGGCCTTTATACGGCGCCATTTTGAAGCCTCTGAAACAGGCCCTAAACGGCGCCGTTTCATTCCTTTATAAAAACCAAAAATTTTCCTTTTTTGCTCATTTCTACTTTCTTTTACAAAAAAAAAAAAAACCAAAGCCTTCCCTTTTCTCTCGCCTGGCGATTTCCTGCCAGCCTCCGGTGGAGCTCCGACCGCCGTCCGCCGCGTCGCCGACCACCGTGGAATTCAAAAAAAAGTAAGTTTTTTTTGTCTTTTTTTTGTAAATGTATTATATATATATATATCATATATATGCTCTCTAAAAAAACAAAATAAAAAAATGTATTCGAAAATAAAAAAAAATAGAAAAAAACCTTTTCTTTTTATTGTGTATATCTCTATTTTCTTGTATATTTTCTCCCCATATTACAGATTTTTGGAAGGCTTTTATAGCCTTCAAAATAAATACAATAAAAGGGAATAAAAGATTTTGCTACTATCTTGCTTTTTTCGCTTCGATTCTTCCCTTTTCTGTGCAGATTGAAAGCAGAGAATGTGGCGGCGATAGAGGCTCGCACAAGTAGCGGCGCGACTTGCTGCTTAACCTGCGGTATTTGCTCTTGCGGCGCGAAAGGAGCAGGGGTGTGAGGCTGCGCCTAGGGTTTCAGAAACCTTAGGCCATTGCTAATTCAGTTTAAGGTTTTGGGCCCATTTGGGCTGCATTAGTTTGGGTCGTCTGGGTCTGTTGGGTACTAGTCTAGGTCTGGGTGTTATTGGGCTAAAGGTAATTGGGTCAAGTATTTAGGAATTGGTTGTTGGGTAATTTTTTGGGTTTTGGGTTTTTATAGTTGTAAATGGACTTTATTGAACTAGACCTTTTTTATTATTTTTATTTTTAGTTTATTTCTAGGCCCAGGCAAAATGGGCTATTACAACATGAGTATTCCTCAAAATTGAAAAGAAATTTTGTGTTTAGAGAGCTTAGGAATAAAAAAGGATGAACTAATTTTGGAAGAAAAACTTTAATTTGGTGTTTGAAATTTTTTGAATGAAGAATGGGAGGGAAGAAGAAGACGTGGGGGTTGTTAAATAGGTACCAAATTTTTAAAAATTTAGCCACTACCCATTTAACCACCCCCCCCGTTTTCTCCCTTTTCCAATTAAAGCCAATTTCAAAATTATTTTCAAATCCATTCTCGTTTTTAAAATCCATTTTAACCAAATTAATCTCCAAACACACAATTTTAATTTCTTAACCTAAAACTATTAATTCTATTTAATTTAAAATTTTATTTAATTAATTCCTAATTATTTTAATTATCTATCCCAATTATGGTTTTCGATTCACTAAACTTCGATTTACTCTCCCGACTTTTGGGATCTGACAATTCTACTGCGCCTAGGGGACGCTGCCAGGACTATGCAAAGGAAGAGTAGTATCGGATTATTATGCAAACGGTAGAAATGAGTCGTAGTCTAGGGTTACACCTTATGTGTTTATTTTTATCAAACTTGTACTTTGTAATAAGCTGTGATAAGTTTGTAGTAAAAAGTTATTTTAAATACTTTCCTTTATTTTTGGATTTTAAGTCCTCCAGTTAAAGAAATAAATAAAATGTAATATTTAAAGTGTTCAACTGATTTAAGTATTGTGTTTAAAAACAGCTGAGATCTGAGCCCGACGAATCGGGTCGGGTTAGGGTGTTACAAGACCCGTGTCAAACGAGTGTTTAACAAAAACATTAACCACCACTCCATTCAAGTCAAGATAGAAAGAAATAATTTAAATAATTCATATCAATCCACAAATGGTTTTATAGACTAATTTGTTCAAATGTGTATTCAAAATTAATTTTTTTTAAAGTAATCATATACAAATCCAAAATCAAATTGCAAGAGTACATTAAGACAAATCCTTTAAATAAAACATTTAAAAATAAAATAGAGTAGTTCTTTTAAAAAATATATAACATTAAATAATTTCATTTTTTCAACCAAAAGAACCTGAATATTAAATTGACTAGTGAATCCACTTATGAATCTACTCTTTTGAAACACACAAAATATAATTATATATTCAGTCAAGAGTAATATATATAATAAATAATTTTTTACAAACTTATTTAGTATGAAACTTATTTAGATAAATTTAAAAGATTATTATGAATGATAAAGACGAACAACATTGAAAAACAAATTTCATGATTCTCTTTTTTTTTTTATTTTTCTAGAATTAGTCTTCATCTCACTACAACAAAATAGTCTTATAGCGACACATTTTTTGACATAAGACGACGCAAAAAAGGTTGCCATAAGTTCAGCGACGCTTCGCCCGACGCTTCCAAAATGGTCGTATATAATGGGGTTGGTATATGTACGACGACGCTTTTGAAAAAGCGTCGCTAGAAGTCAACATAAGCCGACGCCTATTTTTGTGTTGGGAAAAGTTTAGTCAATACCGACTTTATAAAAAGGTTGGTGAAGGCCTAGTCAAGTACAACCTTTGGAGAAAGGTTGCGATAGACCGGTTTAAGACAACCTTAAAAAGGTTGGTATAATTCTTGTCTAAGGCAACTTTTAAAAACGGTTGGGATAGAATCGTATAAGGCAACCTTAAAAAGGTTGAGATAGACCTTGTCTAAGACAATTTATAAAAAAAGGTTGGAATAGACCTATCTAAGGCAACTTTAAATAGGTTGGGATAGACCATATCTAAGGCAACCTTTAAAAAAGGGTTAAAATAAACCCGTTTAAGGCAACTTTAAAAAGGTTGGGATAGACCATGTCTAAGGCAACCTTTAAAAAAAATTGGGATAGACCAATTTAAAGCAACCTTAAAAAGGTGAAGATAAATTTTATAAACCTGTTTAAAGTAACCTTAAAAAAATTGAAATAGACACGTATAATGTAATTTTTTCTTTTTTATTATTTCAATATTAATATATTTTTATAAATATTTACAGTAAATAATTATAGGAATTATGCTTTAAATACAACTAAAAATATAAAATTAAAATTAAAATTAAAATAAAGATTGAATATTCACTACAAAAATCGATCCAACAATAAAAATACACTAACATTTAGCTGAAATTTATACCACTAACATTCAACTCAATATACAAAAGTAAACAAATAAAAAATACCTAAGATGATGGACATTGATATTGATGTTGTATTACATAAAAGCTAATACAATTTGAAATTACAACTTCAATTCCAAGAAACTCTGTTGGTCTCTTATTTCTACAAAGGTAGCCCCAAGAAACTTCAATTCCTTTCGTTAAGTTTTTCCTTCTCATAATCCCGTCTGTGAATTTGCATTAAAGAAATAAAAAGTTAGACATTGTAAGCCTGCAAGAAAGCCTAGTATGAAGATAAATGAACATAATTATATGAAGATAAATGAACGAACCATGACACCTTTAAAGATAAATCAAAGTTCAGAACTTCAAATGCGGACCATTTGCAGATATCAAAAAACATTCAATATATAATGTTAACCAAGACCTCCAAATAAGAGTGCAACAGACAAGTCATTCAAAACTTGGCTAACCATTATAAAATAAATAGAGCAAAGATATAGTAAGGTTCAAGGTGGTAATGGTTACTTTTCTAATCCTACAAGGAGTAATAATTAATTTGGACGTAGTATATACAAACAAAACTGAAAAAACTTTTTCTTCTTCAAACAAAACATTGATGTAAACTCAAACCCAATTCACAACAAGAAAACATTATAAACATTAGTGACCCACAAAATATAAACACCGACACAGCTTTATATGGCAATTTGGGTCAAGTGATTAGTGCTTGATGCCTCTTTTAGGATAACCAATAATTTAAAATTTTTAAATTGGTTGATTTAATTATGAAATTTAATAATTGATAACCAATAAACATAATCTATTTTAACCACCTAAATGTTGCAAGAGGGCCATTGTCAGTGATAAGTTTTGGAGCAACTTAAAGAAAGCATTATCATTTGTCCTAAACCAACAGTGATACTACAATAGATATTCATTTATCTCTAAGAAATTTTCATCTCATCAATCAACACCCTTTTGACATAGAAATTGTGTGTTAATGGTAGCAGAAGGACAATACTACACATCCTTACCCACACAAAGAGGGCTGTTGACAATAACAAAGCCATACAAGTAACCAACCAGCCAAATTGAAATTCACAGCTCAAATTGCACACAATCTAATAAAATCAATAACCAAATAATCCAACTAATGAAAAGTAAAACATTTACCAAGACAAGAACAAGAAATCAGCATCTCAAAATCCAAGCACTACCTTCTTAATAGGTTCAGGAACTTTTGTGGTATTGGCTTGTGAGTCCATAGACAAATTCTCCAGTGAATCTGCAACTTCTGAGATTGTAGAAGAAAAGGATAAAAACAAAACTGACAATTTAAAGGTTGAACATTACAAATGTTCAAGTATATCTAAAACATATCACTTAAAGCAACTAAAAAACCAAACCCAATAAATTTATCCATGTGTACAAACAGTACGCAAGCTAAGATCCAAAGATAAAACACATTCAAATTACTACCCTTTCAAAACCACCATACACAAATTTACTACCCTTTTACAGTGATAATGGCTCTTACATGTACCAAAAAGCTCTTTAATATCAAAAACCTGCAAATAGAAACACGAAAACTTTCAAAAGCTCTAAATTTAAGCAGTAAAATAGAGCAATGTGTACTAAATAAATCATACATTCTCTTAATAAGTTTTCATTAAAAAAAGTATAGTTTTCATATATTTAGTAGAAAACTCGAAATGAAACCCAATAAAAATAAGAGAAGAAATTGTTATACATTCCTAACAAAAATGACAGAACAATAAACGATATTTTCGAGAAAAATTCGAAGGAAAAATTAAATTAAATTAAATTAAAACGAATATAATCGATCAATAATCACGCTTCTACCAAACATTCAACTCTTTTAAATATTAAAAAAGTATTTGTACCAAAAATTATGGAACGAGACAATCAAACCAACTCTCTAAAACCAATTTTAAAACAAAATTCAAAAAGCACGACAAAAAAATGAGAGAAATGCGAATAAGGTACCGACCGATCGGAGAAGGAAACACAAAAATGTTCGATCGGCAACGGTGAATAGCTCCGGCTACTTCTTCTACAACTAAGAATAAAATTATTAGAATAATTTTTTTCAAAAAAGGAGAGAAATTAGGGATTTTGTTTTTTTGAGTATAAAGAAATGAAAATAAGATTGACGATGCAGAGATGGGATTTTGATTTGGGGAAATTTTAAGGTTTGAGGGAAATTTTTAGAGGGAAAAGTTTTAGGGGAAAATTTAAGGTTTGGGGGAAATTTTGGGAATTTTTAGGGGAAAAAAATAAGTTGGTGCCATTTTGATTAAAATAAAATGATTTTTTTCAATCTATTTCTTTTTTTTGTTTCTATATTTGAAAGGTTTAATTATTTCTTAAATTATTTTAAATAAAGTTGTTTTATTCCAAACAATATATTTAATTTGTAAATTTTTAAAATGTTGTACGAAAATAATTTTAAATAATATAAAAATTCGAGCTGGATATGTCTTCCTGATGAAGAATATGTAGTTTTTTTGTATTAAAGAAGACTCTTCTACTAATTTAAAATTTGAAATTATTTAATATATAAATTAAATAAAATATTATTTTTAATGGCCTCGTTCAAATGTTATTTCAATTAGACTCTTCTATTAACTTAAAATTTTAAATTATTTAATATATAAATTAAAAATAATATAAATTAAAAAACAATAAGTCATATACTAAAAAAATTCTAAAAATATTTTAAACAATAAGTCTGATGCTTCCATCTTAAACCCTAAACCCTAAACCCTAAACCCTAACCCCTAAACCCTAAAATATAACACTTAAACCTTAAACCCCAAACTCTAAACCCTAAATCTTAAAATATAATCCCTAGCCCCCTAAACTTTAAACTCTAAACCCTAAATCCATAATCACAAAATCTAAAAATGATAAATCCCAAACTCATAACCCTAAACCTTAAAATATAACCCTTAAACCTTACACCCTAAACTTTAAACCTTAAACCCTAAAATATAATCCCTAACCCCTAAACTTTAAACTCTAAACCTTAAATACATAATCACATACTCCTAAAATGATAAACCCTAAACTCATAAACCTTAAACCCTAAAATATAATTCCTAAGCATTAAACCCTACACTCTAAACCTTAAACCCTAAACTAAATTTAATTTTTGCGACATTTTTATTAAAAACCTTATTCACACTCGAACCTATTAAGTTATTTTTAATTTGAATATATATAATTATTAACAAACTGATGATGTAAAATTTTAAGAATATTCATATTTTAAATCCAATTTTTTGGTGCTACGCATTCAAAAAAAGCCAGAATTAAGGAAATTTAGGACGTTACACCTTTATACAAAGAGTTAGCCAGAGCGTATGTTGACAAGTCTATCCCAATACTTAGGAAAGTGTCGCCCCAAAACTATCATCTTAGGACTAGGCAAAAGCCAACTCATATTCAAGCGTTGCCTTAGGCATACATATCCCAACCCTTATACAAAGAGTTGGCCAAAGCATAGTCTATCCCAACACTTAGGAAAGTGTCGCCACAAAAGTGTCATCTTAGGACTACACAAAAGCCGACTCTTATTCAAGCGTTGCCTTAGGTATACATATCCCAACCCTTATACAAAGAGTTAGCCAAAGCGTAGTCTATCCCAACACTTAGGAAAGTGTCGCCCTAAAATTGTGTCGTCTTATGACTACACAAAAGCCAACTCTTATTCAAAGGCCGCTTAGGCGGACATATCCCAACCCTTATAAAAGGAGTTGGCCAAAGCGTATGTTGGCAAGTCTATCCCAACACTTAGGAAAGTGTTGCCACAAAAGTGTCGTCTTAGGACTATACAAAAGCCAACTCTTATACAAAAGCGTTGCCTTAGACATACATATCATAACCCTTATACAAAGAGTTGGCCAAAGCGTATGTTGGAAGTCTATACCAACACTTAGGAAAGTGTCGCTCCAAATGTGTCGTCTTAGGACTAGACAAAGCCAACTCTTATTTAAGTGTTGCCTTAGGCTTGCATATCCCAACCCTTATAAAAGAGTTGTCTAAAGCGTATGTTGGCCAGTTTATCGCAACACTTACGAAAGTGTCGCCCTGTAATTGTCGCTATAGGACTGTTCTGTTGTAGTGTCTTCATGATTTCATCCAATGTTCGCTTCCATTATAAAATTATTCTAAAGGTGAAACTTACACTCCTCAATTTATAAGAGAATAAAAAGAAATTAAAGTTGATATTGAACTAATTGACCCCTCTGAAAAAATTTGGAGCAATTTAATACCTATTAATTTTGAAACTAAGTAACTAAGGAAAATTAAGTATTAACCACTAAAATTAACATTTTCCATCAATTTACATAATTTTGATTGATATAATAACAAATTAAACACTTAACATTTGCATATTCTAAAGACCAATATGTACGGTACTTCATTGTAAACTAGTTTGATATAGGTTTTAGATGTTGATTAAAAAAAACTTAATACAAATTGAACTAGAACCACCAATACTCACCGAATACTATATTGCCGATCGGTAGCATTGGTGAGATATGATAATTTGTGTATTTATAGATATTTTTATAAATCCCTAACATATAATGATTGTGTTTATTGTAAAATATAATAATTAAAATTTTTGTAAGTTCGTACTTTATTCTATATTCCTTTCACAAAATAATTTTCTTATATTATATTTTCAGTATATTTCATATAATGATCTATTTGCATTAGTTTCAAATCATAAATCATGATTAAGGCGAACCAAGTTACGTAAAAGAAAGAGATAAAAAGTATTAATCATGTTGCATTAATATGCAGAGGTTTCTATATTTATATAAGAAAGATGCCGTCACATATTATCAAAATACACATTAACTTCGACACCTAGTGAGTTTTGAACAGCCACGATTCCAAGGATTAACAGCTTCTTGGAGAAGGCGACGGTAGGAAACAAGACCGGAGACCTCTGGATGGTGGATTGTCATAGCTGCATCGATTTGGATCACCTCTTCCATCACCACTATGCCAATTAAAGCCAAACAAATTAACCATGTTTTCATGTTTGAGACTCCCATGATTGGTCTTTGGTTTCATTGGAATAATTTTGATATCACCTATTTATAGGGTTTGGGAATGATACCCTATTTTAGAAATTACCTCAAATTAGGTGATATTGTTTTGATTTTTTCTTTTTTTGCTTTCTTGTTGTTTAAATTGTAAAATCTGTTAATTTTTTTATTATAAAAGAAATACATTTTAGAAATTGGACACAGTAATCTAAGGTTTTTCTCAATTAGTCGAATATTATGGAATGTGTTTGTGCGTGCACGTGTGTGTGTGTTTTGGCAAAAAGAAAGATAGTTGAGCTCTAATCTCAATATGATACAATCTCAATTAGACTATATCTTTCCTATGTTACAGGTTGCATATCATTCAATAAGAAACAAAATCTATCATCTGGTGGTCAACAATGTAAGCAGTGAGTCTCATTATTCCATATATAATATACAAATATGTTGTAGTGTACTTTCAAGTAAATAGTTTAGTATGAATTGTTTTTGTTTATATATAAAAACATATTTATATTTTTTTATTATTATCTCTACCTTCATATATAATTAGTTTTTAATGCGGATGTGAAGCAAGTGATTTTAGGCATTGTTGAATATTATTAAAAAGGATAGCATATTAAAGCATTTATAAAATATTCATTGAGGAATATAGTTTTACTTCATCTAATTAATACAAAGTAGCATTGCTCAAAATAATAAGTAATTAACTTAATTAAAATAAGTAAATTATTTAAATAATTCAAATATAGTACTAATAAAATATTTATAATATTTATTGAAGTATTTATGAAAAATATAAAAATTGACATATTGTAAATTAAACCTTACATTATTCAACTTTTTTTCTTAAAAGTAAATAAATTGACCATAATAATATGTAGATAATATATAATTAATATAAAGGTAATTATATGTGACACTTGCATGTAAAACGAACAGCAGTAAACAAAATATAGAAACAAGCGATGGCAATTATAATATATAAGAGGTAATTCCATCAAAATTAGAAGCTTAATACCATCAACATTAGCAACTATATATTCATCTATAAAAAAAAAAAAAAATTAGTACAGTCTAGAAATTCTGCACTAATTGCATACATTTTTTTTTTTCAATTTCAGAATTCAAAACGGCCATAGCTACTAATTGATAAATCCTGCTCTTGCCAAAGCCGATGAATCATTTTAACGGAAGAACCTTCAAATGTAGCCAAAAATCAACTGCAAGGTCAACAAATTTGATCCATTTCCCATTACCACAAGCATATAATATGGGAAATTATCTGTAAAACCAATTGCCAGCAACTAACAATAAGAAGTAGCATTATTCTAATTACACTGAAGACACTCAATGTGAAGGGAGAAGCAAGTGTACAAACATGACTAGGTAGCAACCGCCTATTAGCGTAGAAAGGAAAGTAAAATATGGCTTAAGTGCAGCGCACACACATACGAAAAAGATTTAACGAAGTCCCCCACACACCGATCACAAATGATTAGAACTCACACCTTAAAAACACGATTCCTAGCCCAAATATCAACCGATTCGTCTCCACCAAACTGAGCTGAAAACCCAATTTACACAAGTACACAAACACTAAGAAAGTATCCATTCATAATAGAGTAGAAAATTCCCAAAAACAATTGATTAAATCCTAAACAACAATACTTACCCCCTCACTACAGGAAAACAGACTTTTAGCGGCGTTTTTTTGGCCTTTAGCGGCGTTTATAAGCGCCACTAAAAGTATTTATGCTCTTTTGAAGCGCCGCAAAAACGCCGCTAAATCAAACGCCGCAAACTTTAGCGGTGTTTATGAGAAAAAACGCCGCTAAAAGTCATGACTTTTAGTGGCGTTTTCCCAACAAACGCCACTAAAAGTCATGAGTTTTAGCGGCGCTTTTCCAACAAACGCCGCTAAAAGTCTTTTAGCGGCGCTTTTCCAACAAACGCCGCTAAAGATCATGACCTTTAGCGGCGCTCTTCCAAAAAACGCTGTTAAAAGTCATGACCTTTAGCGGCGCTTTTTTCACAAACGCCGCTAATTTTTACAGATTTGCAATGTATAATTTGTTTTATATCATACCCCTCCTGCACTAAAAACCAACCAATAACAGTAAATATAGCATATAATTCCAACCCAAAACAGCAAATGTAGAATAAAAATCACACCAAATGCATTAATTGTAAATGAAACTTGAAATTCAATAAATAAAACGAATTATAACTGAAAATATTCTTACAATAATGTTAAATGTAATAATGTTAAAATAATCAAACAACGAGAAAGTACATTTCTAAGATGGCGGCTTCTGCGATCTTTGAAACATTCGCATCATTTTGTCAAGCCGTGAGTTGGAGCTCATCGTACTTTCATTGCGCTCGCTCGCTAGCATCGATGTCGCCTCTCCCTTCCCTTCTTGCCGCCGCTCGCATCCGCTCTAACTCATTCTTTGGAGTTCTTCATATTTTCTTTGAACATCAGCAATTTCTTGCCTCTGCTCAACCGCATCTTGTCTTGCATCCGAGCTATCTCGGTCTTTGAGCCTCGAACTTCAAAGACAAGATTGACTCGGAAGGCATGTATTCTTGGGAGCCGGATCAAAATATTGGGTCGGGGTAACTTTGAGATCCTTGTAATCGCACTCCGACCATACCTTTCAAAACCAAAAACATCAATTACAATTCTATTATAAATATACTCAAGATTAACAGAACTATCAATCAAAGCAGTCGTACCTTTCAGGACCCAAAACGTCGGTAATAATTCTGTTATCAATCTCCTCAAGATTAACAGAATTATCAGTCGAAGCAGCCGCTTCATACTCCGCCTTCTTCTCCTTTAGTTTATCCTAATAAATCAATGAAAGAGTTAGAAACGAAATATATAATAAGAAGGAATGCAACATAATTTGTAATTGAAGAATTTTATTAAGTAAATATACCATAATTTCTATGACTTGGATGTCATCTGAGATCCATCCTTCTTCCTATGCATAATGTCAAAAAGTCAAGGCGCCCAACTTTTTGACCAGACGAGGCTTCCTACATTTTAGCAGAAATAATATAATTTAATAGTATAAAGTCATTAATATTTGACATAATTAATAAATTATAATACCTCACCTCACTACACAAGCAAAACTTACGGACCTGCGGGTAATGCGTGAATTTTTGTTTTTCGTCACGCTTGTTCCAACTTGCTCACGGTCCTACATAATGAAATTTGAATTATGTATATAGTAAATACCATAAACCGAAAAATTTATAAGACTTTAGAAGTACGTAATACCTCTCCTTTCTTTGAATTCCAGAATCTAACTTGATCTTCCCATTGGTACCTCAACATTCTCGGCGGGACATTTCTTAATTTTTCGTCGAGGCTGATGTCTTTCTTAAAATATTGTTTTTTCAACGAGCTTTTATGGTCTCTCCATTTTTTACCCAATGTCTTCTTAATATAGTCATCGGAGACCTCTAAAGCAAATCTCTCCTGAAAAAACATAAGTTTAAAAAGTACATATAAATGAAAGTTAAACCAAAGTATTATAAATTACATTCACGTTTTTTTACCTAAAATTATCGAGAGCCTGATTTTTGTTGGCATCAGGCATGTGATGCCATGATTCGTAGTTAATGGGCAACATATTGGCATTACGTGCTAGAATGCCCAAATAGCACGCTAATGATCGAGCTTGGATCCAACGGGCTGGCCATGACTGTTTCTCCTTACTTTAACACGCTCGGCGAGGATCTAGCTCGTACAAATCTTTAAGGAGTGTACGTCCCCGACCTCTTCGCGTCCCACCACCTTCAGCTGAAAAATGATATATTATTATATTAAAATTGCAAAATGAATCAATAATAAAATTCAACATGCATGTAAAATAAATTAACATTACTCGAACTTCTGCAGCTCGTCATCTATGTCCCAGGCACACTAGAAGATCCAACAAGCATTTGTTGTTCACTATTTGCTTCTTTACGAATTTGGAGTATTGTGGACAATACTTAAATCTCGTAATCGTCTTCTAGGCATTTTTCTGCAATACACATAAAATAGTGCAAAATCTTAGTAACAAACAACAATAATAGTACATTTAAAATAGTTAAATTATATAACATGACCAATATTAAAATTATAATATTACATATAAATAAAAAAATGTAAAATCTTACTACACCATATTTCATAAATATCTTCGTCCACATCATGACGAACCCATTGGAATTGTTGACTAGTACTAGGGATATTTTCATTCAAGTTTTGTTCTAGAAAAGGCAAAGTTTCAGATCTTTCGACTATGTCATCTCTACTTCCATTGCCCATGTCGAACAAGTCTCTAGGGGTGTTCCGGAGTACAACGTACCAACCCTCATCAGTTGGATCTTTTGAGTAAAAAACTTGTTTCACTTGAGAAGAAAATACATACGACTTGTCCATCAATTGTTCTCCAGTGTGAATCAATCGAGAAAAATTCACCATTGTAAAACCATATTGATCGTTTTTAATTCCGTGAGTCGTATTCAAATCAGCCCAATCTCCTCGAAATAAGACAACTTTCCATCTGCCATAATAATCCAACTCAATGATGTCAGTAAGAAGTCCGTAATACTCCACATTCCCCTCGATAGGATTATTGTCCCTAGCACTAGCATAACTTGTAATTGAAGAATTGACAACAATTCCACAATTTTGGGTTCTCCTCAATCTCTTGCGATACTTTGTATGAAATCTGTATCCGTTGATGAGGAAGGCACTATATCTTTTCACTATTCTATTTGGACCTTGTGAAAGCCATTTAACTTCATCATTTACTTCATTCCGGCTCCAAACCTATTGAATCGATAGTAAATTGAGTAACTATAAATGTTAGGAGAAAACATTATTACTTGTCAATGAAAACTTCAATTGCATACCGTTTGGCTTAACCATTCATGAAATGATTCCGTGAACAACTTATTAATTTCTCGTCGATGTAATCTTCGGGACCGTGAATGAGCTCTCAATATTTGTTTGTACTCACTATGTTAAAAAAGGGTTACTTTGTTAGAAGACAGACAAGTTATAATTGATGAGTACTTATCAAATTTTACAACTTACTTGCATAATGGTTCCATTGAATCGTGATGAAAAAGAACGTATCGATGTGCTTGGACCCACGATCTATCGTCTAATTCTGCAATTTCAACTTTGCCGATCGGTTCTCCGAAACTTTGAAATAAATAATTTTTGGCCAAGTTATGATCTGTGAGCCCAGCATTTCTACTTGGTCTGTTCATTCTTGTTTCGAAGTCTTCTAAATACCTCGAATAGAAAGTCATACATTCCTCTGCCAAGTAGCCTTTGGCAATTGATCCTTCCGGATAACGCTTATTGCGGCAGTAAGACTTCAATTTGGATAGGAACCTAAACACGGTATAGAACATTATCAAAAGTTGCAACCAAAGGCATTTAGGTGAATGAAGGAATAATTTGCAAATAAAGTAAGACCTTTCTATGGGATACATCCATCGATAGAAAATGGGTCCACCAAGTATTGCTTCACGAGGGAGATGAATTAACAAGTGCACCATAATTGTGAAGAAGGAAGGCGGGAAGATCTTCTCCAGATTGCATAAAGTCAGTGCGGCTCGATCTTGTAGTGTCTCAAGTTCTTGAACATCCAAAACTTTGCCACAAATGCCTTTCATTATATTAGACAGTTCAATTACACAAGACGTCACCTTTTTCGATATACAACACCGCATAGCAACTGGCAGTAAGTCTTGCATCAAGATGTGATAGTCATGCGATTTTAAGCCATATAGTCTTTGATCTTTAAGACTCACATATCAAGATATATTTGATGCATACGCATCCGGGACCTTTATATCCTTCAACACCATACAGAACACTTCTTTCTCCGTCTTCGACATTGAATAAATAGCAGGCGGCAACCGATATTTCATATTCAGAAGTGCTTGGGGATGAAGCTCGCGTCGAATTCCCATGTGGACTAAATCAAGTCGACTCTGAAGATTGTCTTTCGATTTTCCATCGACATTCAAAATAGTCCCAATGATGTTCTCGCAGACATTTTTCTCAATGTGCATGACATCAAGATTATGGCGTAAAATCTGATGCTCCCAATAAGACAACTCAAAAAAAATACTTCTTTTTTTCCACAAATCCGCCTCATTAGGATCATCCTCTTCATCAGATTCATCATCAGATCCATCCCTTGATCTTCTATTTCTTTACGTGTTGGCTGGTTGATTCATCTTCCTATAAATGAAATTCATATCTTTCAACATGAACAATATTTCGGATCCACTGGTCTGCGAAGGAGCTTCTCCGAACTCTTCAGTACCGTCAAACTAAGCACTCTAAAATCTAAATCTATGATTTTCTGGTAACCACCGACGATGCCCCATGTAAGAGAACTTCTTCCCATTATATAAACATTGCAAACATGTTTGCGCAGCACAACAAGGGAAAGCATAACATCCATTGGTACTCCAACCAGATAAATTGGCATAGGCCGGGAAGTCATTAATAGTCTACATCAAAGCCGCACGTAAATTGAAGTTCTCCTTTCTCAGCACATTGTATGTCTCAACGCCTTGACCATAATTGTTTTAACTCTTCAATAAGTGGGTGCAAATATATGTCAATATCATTCCGGGCCCTTTCTCTCCGGGGATAATCATAGACAAGATAAAGGATGATTATTTCATGCAAAACCATGGAGGTAAATTATAAGGAACAAGCACCACTTAGGCCAAGTCATCAGACACAGTGAGTGCTCATGATTTTGTAAGGTTAAATCCATCACCGCTAGCTGACCTCACACTCGAGGATCACTTGCAAAGCTTGGAAATTTTGAGTCAAATGATTTTCAAGCTAAAAAGAATCTGCAGGATGCCTTAATGATCCATCATCGGTTCGTCCATCACGGTGCCACGTCATTGACTCATTTGTCTTCGATGACATGAAAAGTCGTTGAAGCCTTGGTATTAGCGGAAAATACTGCAAAATCTTAACTGGCTGCTTCCTTGACTGTGTATCATGTTCATCCTCGTTACCATCATCTGTATTTCTATTAATCCAACGGGATTGACCGCATACATGACAGCACTGTTGGTTTATCCGGTCGCCCCAATACAACATGCAGTCATTTGGGCAACTATGAATTTTGTTGTAGCCAAGGCCCAAATCCTTTATCAGTTTCTTCATGTCTTTGGAAGATTGAGGGATTTTCGCAAACGGGAACATTTCTTGCAGAAACTCTAACAGCATTGTCAATGAGTTTCCGGTCCATCCTCCCAAACATTTCAAGTGAAAAAGACGAATACAGAAAGACAGTTTGGAAAATTTTGATCCCTCATACAGTTCTTCGTTCATTTCACCAAGTAACGTGTAGAACTTTGCCGCTTCTTCATTTGGCTGATCATCGGGTACACTTCTTCCCCTTTCGGTGAAAGTATTTCCACTAAAATTATAATCATCGGTTGCACCCAAATCAGGTGGAAATGACTGCAAACCATCACCGCGCATATTAAATGCATCCCGCAACATGCCATCCATGTCATCTTCTCTAACATTCTGATTGTAAGCACTATGAGGATAACCCAGATTCATCGATGAAGAGGCTCCACTAGATGTACACTCTCCATGGAAAATCCATTTTTTATACCCCCGAACAAAACCATCAACAACTAGATGTTCGTAGACAACTTCACGATAATGCCAATTGATATTGCAGCACTTCTTACACGGGCAAAGAATCATATTCTCTTGGCTTGCATTTTGAAATGCGAAATTCAGAAAAGTTTCTACTCCATTTCGATAGCCGTTGCTTACCCTTGACAAATTCATCCAAGTCCTATCCATTTCCTAGTTGTTGATGGTTTTGTTGACAATAAATTACACGGGTAAGTTGTTTATCTATACAGGTACCGCTCTAAGTTATGTAAATTTATGTAAGTTATGAAGTTTGATCTTAAAATTATGTAAGTTATGTACTGTGTAAGTTAAATAAATTGACAATAAACCGCAATTTGGAATGACAATTTGGATGAAATTTTTAAGATTCATCGTGACGTGGCATTGTTACACACGGGAGGATCCGTTATATCTTACAATGAGATATAAGGCAACCCGTTAGGTTTCACCTATATACTTTGAATCTTTTTTTTTGGACAACAAATGAACAAACAAAGCATATTTACCAACCAAGCGGGATAATAAAGCGCAATTTGGACAAACAATTTGATGAGAAAATTTTTAAGATTCATCAGACGTGGCATTGTTACACACTGGGAGGATCCGTTATATCTTACAATGAGATATAAGGCAACCCGTTAGGTTTCCAACCTATATACTTTGAATCTTTTTTTTTTTTTTTGCAAAGATATAATAAATAAGCATATATACCAACCAAGCGGGATAATAATAAGCAATTTGGATAGCAATTTGGACAAATTCATCATGATAAAAGTGTTCTTGATCCGAATTTTGAACTAAAACATACCTTAATAATTTCAAGAAGATGGTATACCCAACTCTCACCAAGAAACAGGGGCTGCAGTCAAAAATGCAAAAGATTAATAATCTTGACTAACAATTGGATATCTAATGTTTTTCTATCAAATGAATATAAATCAGCAAAATGAATATAAATAAGAATAATAATGATTTTATATACTGTTAAGTTATTAACACCAAATCCAATCCAACAGTTGCAGGAGTAGTAGGAAGCAGTAACTGAAATACAAACAATATATGAATTAACAAATGCGATTGATTAATTACAAAATGCTATTTACTAAAAACTAAGGATAAAAATACATATTTACTAATATTTATTAATCAAAATGATAATGAAAATGACTAGAGTTAAAAAATCACAATTAATCAAACCGAATCAAATTCTTTTATATTTAAAATAATGAAATAACTTACATAAAAAATTATTTTTCTAAAAATATACCATACAAGAATAAATTTACTTGTTTTTTAAATATATTTATAAAATAAAAAAATAAAAAACTTTGAAATTTTATTAAATAATGTCCAAAAATGTTAATTGGATACGTTGTTATCAGGATAATGAAGGAGCTTTTTCTAATGTAGGTGGACTTTTATGTTCATGTCTAATCTAGTTATATAGGAATATTGCTTAGACTTGCAGCACATGTATGTTAAATTTTTATGCATAAAGATTGATTTCCATTGACAAAGAAAGTTTACATGAATTTTCTACTAGCAAGAAGCTGCTGCATATGCGAACGCGGCAACCATGCGAGCCAACGGATAGCAATCTTGTTTGATGATTAGGACATACAAATTAGGGTGAGCTCGGTTTGGTTGGATTTTTGAACTCCCAAACATAATTGAATTCGGTTTCATTGTAGTATTTTATACTAATTTTGGATTTTAGATTTTTGGACATTATTTAATAAAATTTCAAAGTTTTTTTATTTTTTATTTTATAAATATATTTAAAAACAAGTAAATTTATTCTTGTATGGTATATTTTTAGAAAAATAATTTTTTATGTAAGTTATTTCATTATTTTAAATATAAAAGAATTTGATTCGGTTTGATTAATTGTGATTTTTTCAACAAAATCCAATCATCCTTGTTGCTTGTTGTGTTCACTCTAGTCATTTTCTTGTTATTAAAGCATAGTCGATTGGATTTGGTCAATCAAAGGCTTTTTTTGACGGTGTATGAAAAGGAAAAAGTGTGAAAGGATGAATCTGAAACACACAAACTTTACTTTGAAACCAAGAAAATATATATAAAAAGAGAAGAGTAATGTACTACAAACCAAGCACTTTGATTTTTCTATTAAGGTATCTCTTGTACGTCAACTATTTCTTAACCCTAAAGTTATACCTACTACTACTAGAATCTCATTTTCAAAATTTTATTTTGAAAACTGGAATAGAACTCAACCAAAACACCTTGTATGAGTGTTCAGAATGAAAAACAACATATGGAAGACGATGTATCAACTCAACCAAAACTGTAATAGAACTCTATACCGAGAATCAAACAAATAAAAATTGCTTCACTACATACAAAATGCTAAAAAACAATAAATAAATACCTGATGGGGGAAGAAATCAATTTGGGGAAGTATTTCGCACCAAAATGCTAAAAAACAATAAATAAGTATGATTATGCTTTGTAGTGAAAGAAAATTCATATGATTATGCTTTGTAGTGAAAGAAAATTCATCTTAATTAAATAAATATGCTCCAAAAATGAATATTTGCCTAATCCGACCATACCTTTTTCACAAGTAAATGGTAAATTTTTTTTTAAACACTTGCTTCTTGCTTTTGTTAGTAATTATAGCAATGGAAGCCTGCAACCACGAGAAAGATAGACTGATCTGTAATTATAGCAAATATTCAGTAATAATATTAAATAAAAAATAAAAAGATAATATATATAAACAAGTTTTTGTTGGATGTTGTATATATATATATTTGATATAATAAGATAAAAGTATAGGTTAAAGCTTATACTATTATATTCCTATTTTAACAATGATATGTGACGGAACATTGGATGATCTAGTAATATTTTTTTATTAAATACAATTTACGAGTCATCTTTTACTGGATATTCTTTATAATGTCTCTCTATTCAAAATCATTCGTGAATCCCATTTGAATCATCTTAGAGGTCATCTATCACAGATTTTTTATAGGAATCGATTGAGTGAATTGAAGATATAATTTATAAATTAATTGATTCATAATACCTTAAAAATTACTCTATTTACCATACACTTTAAACTATAATACAACAACTTTTTTTATGAGTTAACCGGCAGAAATTATGCAACAGTCAAACCTGAACTAATAACTATTGAAGAGTTAAACACAAGTGTTTTAGCATAAATGGTTGAGTAGACTATAATACAACTAAATGGGCAAGTTCTGAAGTCTTAGGTTTGGATAACCAAGTCAAGAAATTAAAAGTGCAAGTGAGTTTTGAGATTGAGAAATTACGACATTGAATCTTACATTTCAATATGGCCTACAAATTATTAATCTTTGCAAAAAGATTTAAGGAACATATAATAGCACGGCTGAAGAAGAAAACAAGGATTACAGAAAAGAAATGAAAGGTAACCTAATCGAAAGTTATAAAACCCGACTGCTCTTTGCCCAATAATCGAACATATAGATGATGGAAGACTTACCCGGTGATGCAGCAGAGTGTCAAAGGCGATGAGACAGAGGAAGGTCGATGGTGATGCGGCAAAGGGAAAAGTCGTCGAAGTAGATGGTCGGAGGAAGATTTTAGGAGTTAGGGATTTGGGGTATACAATAAGGGGAAAACAACAAGGTATTTCGGGGTTGGATTGGGGATAAAATCGAGCTTACTAAAAACGCGCCGTTTTGCTCAAAAACAAAATACATTTTGCGGCGTTTTCACCCTAGCGCCACTAATGTCTGAGTTTTAGCGGCGTTTATCCACTAGCGCCACTAAATTTTTTTTTCTATTTTGACAAAACGACATCGTCCAATAAGGGGTTTCGGGAATGGATAAAACAAAAACGACATCATTTAACTTTACATTTTGCGGCGCTTTTGGAAAACGCTGCTAATTCCCGATATTTAGTGGCGTTTTCAGCAAAAAACGCCGCTAATGCCACAACAAACACAACTGAAACGACACCATTTTGGCTAAAGTTGTACGTTTTTTCGGCGTTTTTTGTCAAAAACGCCACTAATGTTTTAATTATTTCTTAAATTCCCCAAAAATAATAATTTATATTTATCTTTTTTTATATTCTAAAAAATCCAAGATTAATCCCTAAATCCTAAACCCCAGACCTTAAAGATTATACCCTAAATCATACACACCAAAACCTAAACCCCAAATTATAAAGCATAAACCCTAAACATAATACATGCATAAACCATGCATAGTATCCCTAAACCCTAAACCATGTACGTATCTCGTAGAACTTAAATATTAAATTATAACCCCTAAAACCCTAAACCATAAAATAGTAACCCTAAACATTAACCCCAAACCATTACCCCATAACCCTTAACCTATTACCCCTAAACCCGAACACGTAAACTGTAATCCATAAACATGATCCACAAACCCATGATTTATAAATCTTTAAATAGTAAGTCTTAAACCTTTAAATAAATAATTCTTGAAACTTTGAGCAATATTTAAAAGAATTAGATACATGACATTATTTTTATATAATTTTTTTATGTAATAAAATAAAAACAAAAATTTCCAAAATATAAACCCCCTAAACCCATAACCCAAGACCCAAAAACCCAAAACCCAAAACCCAAGCCACTATCCCCTAAACATTAAGACACAAAACATAAATCATAAACCCTAAACCCTTAACCCGACCATAAACACCTAACCCTTAACCTGAACCCCTAACCACAAACACTTAAACCGTAATATCATTAAACATTAAGATCTTAAATCCTAACCAATAAACCCCAAATGACAAACTACTTTAAAACCTTAAACCCATAACCCAAAATAACAAACTGTAACACCCCAAACCCGGCCCATTCGTTACGACCGAATTTGAAATGCCACTGCGGAAAAACGTTTGAAGACTGATTTCACTTTTGGGAAAAACATTAAAAATTTTGTCATTTGAAAACCATGTCTAATTAAAAATTCTAAATAATATAAGCTTGATAAAAATATCCAAATTAAAACTTTATTATAAGCTTTTAAAATATAAGTTGCCAAAATTAAAAGCACTTCCAAATAATAATTTAATGGTCGTCTAGATTAAACATAATAAAAATGTTCAAACACTTTAATGGGCCTTATTACAATAAACACTTAATCAAAATACTGAAAATATAAATACTTAATTAATTAAAATATCTTTCTGCATGAAAATCTGCTTCTGCATGGCCACCTTTGTATCCACTCCAACCCGGTCCAAAAATCACAGTCACCTGCGATGTTTAATAAAAATTGGGTGAGTCATACAGACTCAGTGTGTAATTAATCCACTGAACTCCACCCACATGTTAACCACATAATAACCCATATATCAGATAACAATTATCATATTCACATATTATCACATTCTGGGCTTTGGCCTATATTCAATTCACTTATCAAGTAACAGGGTAATTAACCACATAATTTCCACATATCAGGCTTAGCCTATTTCCACACTGTTCCACGTTCATATACTGAGCTTGGCCCATTTCCACATTAATCCACATATCACTGGGCTTGGCCCATTTTCACATTAAATACTCATATCACATTAATCCACATATCATATTGGGCTTGGCCCATTACCACATATGTTCACATACGACATCATGCAATTATGAAGCCCAACCCAAACCTAGGGTCCATCCGCTACACACCCCTTTATCCAGCCTACCACACAATAGGGGATTATCAAATCACCCTCTCCTTTTCACTCCAAAAGGCAATCAATGCCGTCCACGTGCAATTAAGCACAATAATCCACAACGCGACCTCAGTCAGCGCCAATCCACGATGTAGCCGTAGCTAACACCAAAACCACGATGGGACACATAGTCACTCATCAACCACGATATGGCAGATAGCCGATATCAACCACGATGAGACACATAGCCACTCATCAAGCCACGCGAACTAAATCGCAATTAATCCACAACGCGTGACCTCGATCAACGTCAATCCACGATGTAGCTCAAGGCTAACATCAAACCACGTACTCGAAGTACACCCGCACCTTTTTCATATCATATCCCACCCATGCACATGCCACATAAAATAATGATACAATGTAATGATGCATGAGCATGTTCATCAAGCATATTATCACATATTCATATTAATAATCACATATCATCGGGTTTGGTACTTACCGGATTATAGACATACCCTTGAGGGTATCCATATCACAATTTCCCTTTGCACTAGTTAGCACATTCATAACACATACACATTTCACATACATATCATATACCCGAAAAACGGTGGGTTAATCACACACCTTATAACGTGAAGAACTACGCTTTCGATCCCGATGCTATCTCTAAGCGACACTACGGCTATTTGCCTACTTTCTTGCTCTGACGCTGGTCCACACCCCGGTGGCCAATCCCTAACTGCAGAAACTGATCTCTTCTTAAACTTCGGGATAGGGACTATCCCTTT
Source organism: Gossypium sturtianum (assembly GCA_025698515.1). Taxonomy (NCBI): domain Eukaryota; kingdom Viridiplantae; phylum Streptophyta; class Magnoliopsida; order Malvales; family Malvaceae; genus Gossypium; species Gossypium sturtianum. The sequence goes on along the minus strand of CM046949.1, from coordinate 66,865,794 downwards.
ACCTTCTCGACCGGCATCCATGTTCATTAATGATATCTTAATCAGAACCAAACGGTTAAACACTAATACTTTAATCTAAATATTTCGAATCGAAACTACACTTACTAAATATCCTTACCACAATGATCTGAATCCTGAAACTTGCCCTTATGCCTTGTCGATTTGCCCTAACTTACCAAATCCCGAAAAGCTGATACTTGTTCCTTGGGTAGTCGAAATCCCTATATGTCACTTGTTACAAACGGCGTAATACACAAATCTATGAAAAGTGGCCTTTGGCCGAATACCATATAGGCTTACCTTGAATACTCGATCCCAACGAATCCTTTAAAGCTCCTTAATGTCGGCTACAACAAAAAGCACACATCATCATGGCCTTAAAGAGCATTCGGCCAACCTTAGATCAAAGCCCACTATAGATTTCGGTATAGTTATTAAGAAGAACTCAAAACCGATTGCTAGGAGAGAACTTACTTACCACTACGCCAAGACACCCTTTAGAGAAACGACTTCTAGATCCAAAAGAAAAGTTTGGCACCTTAATGATGAAAAGAGATTACGCCAAAGTGGAGGGAATTTATGCTTGGAGGATTCGGTAATAAAGAACAGGGGTAGAGGGGTTTCGGCTTTTGTCAATAATGGAAGAAAGAATAGTTCTTGGGGAAGATGATGATTTTGAATGAACACAGCAAAGAAGAAAAGATACCTATGGCTACTTCAACATTCAGTTTTGGCTTCAAAGAAAAGAGAGGAAAAGAGAACCTCTTTTGACTAAAAACTTTCGGTCAAAGAGGAGAATGAAGAAAAGAAATCCCAAGAGCTGATCATCCCCTATTTATACTACCCAAATTCGGCACACCTATCTCCACTTATCAAATCCCAATTTAATCTCTTATTTTATCTCTTAATTACCTATTCAAAATAAATATAATAAATCTACAATTATCCTTTTATCAGCTCATTCAAAATAACTTGAATTAATCCTTACTTTTTCAAATAAAATATCACCATAATTATCTTCTATCTACTCATCTAAACTAAATAAAATAAATCAACCTTTATTCAAAATAAATTGAATAAACCAACATTTATCTTACCTTATAGCCAAATTTCCAATAAATAATAACCAAGCTTATCACCTCCTAAAATAAATAAAATAAAATCTTATTTATCTCCTATTCTTAGCCAATAATAAATAAAATAACCAAGCATTATCCTCATATATTTGAGAGTCCAAATGTCGTCCCACTAGCTCTCTCCCTTAACGCCAGCAGGCCAAAAATAAAACACCCATCTGCTGCCCCAAGTCTCGAACATGAGACTGCGTTGGAAACACCACACGCTACCAGCCACTTTGCTGCTAGCTCCTTCATGTCATAAACTCCCTACAATTCCTTTTAAGAGCTCCTTCCCTCGCTCCCCCTTGTCTTAACGCCAAAAGCAAAATAAAAACACGCCTACTGCTGTCAACAAGGCTCGAACCTGAGCCCTCTTGAAGCTCCCTTTCCCGCAAGCGTCCAAGCCACTTTACCCAGGCGCTTTTTGTGACATGCTTCACCCAGAATTCCTTTTAAGTCCTTCTTAGCCACGCTCCTTCTTGACGCAAAAATAAATGCTCCTTTCTGCTTCCTTCGCAACTCGAACCTGGGCCCTCTACCCATTGCTTGAGGCGTCACTTGCCCAAGCCTTAAGTGGCGCCTTGCAGCCACTTTACCAAGTCACTCTTTGTGTCCAAAAACCACTTCATATTTCCTTAAAGCCGTCTTCAGCCTACCTTCCCCTTCTTGGCGCAAAAATACAAGTCCCCCAATGCTCGAACCTCCTCCCCTTGAGGCTCCCCTTTGACGCAACCTTCCAAGCCCCAAGGTAGCGTCCCTTGCCACCTTGCCGATTGGTTTCTTTGTTTCATGAATCCAACACAATTTTTCTTAAGGCTACCTTAGCCTAGCTCCCCCTTTTCAACTTAAAAACCAATAATTTTCCAAATCTTTCTCCTCCATCCTAGAATTCTAAAAACCCTTAATACACTTCCAAACACTACCAAAACCTACTAACTCATAAGTTATGCACGAACGCATAAACCCTAATCTAGGATGCTACACAAACCTTAAATCATAAAATTAACTTACTAAACATTAAACCCTAAATCAATTTTAATAGCTTTGTAACTTAAACGAAAACTTCAAAATAGTTTAGTTAGCAATTTGTAACTTTTCATAATTAAGTTACTAAAATGAAGCTTTCTCATTGCTTATAAGTGAATGTATCAAAATAAAATATAATTCAAAACAAGAATAAGAAAAAAATTATGAAATTTAAATCGGATCAAATCGAAACGAGTCCCTATGGCTGCTCAACTTTTAGCGGCGTTTGTCCAAAACCGCCGCTATTGCTCAGTTTATTAGCGGCGCTTAGACAAAAACGCCACTATTGACCATTTTATTAGCGGCATTTTGACAAAAATGCCGCTATTGACCATTTTATTAGCGGCGTTTTGACAAGAACGCCGCTATTGCTCAGTTTATTAGCGACGCTTGGTCAAAAGCGCCGCTATTGTTCAGTTTATTACGGCGCTTTGTCAAAAACGCCGCTATTGCTCAGTTTATTAGCGGCGCTTTTTCAAAAACGCCGCTATTGCTCAATTTATTAGCGGCGCTTGGTCAAAAACGCCGCTATTATTCAGTTTATTAGCGGCGCTTGGTCAAAAGTGCCGCTATTGCTCAGTTTATTAGCGGCGCTTGGTCAAAAACGCCGCTATTTCTCAGTTTATTAGCGGCGCTTGGTCAAAAACGCCGCTATTTCTCAGGTTTTTACGGTGTTTTACCCAAAAACGCCGCTATTGCTCAGGTTTTTGTGGCGTTTTCTTGCAAACGCCGCTAATGTATAATTTTTGCGATGTTTTTAGTTCAAACGCCACTAAAAACGCCGCTAAAAGTCTGTTTTGGTGTAGTGCCTTAAGATCCTGATTACACGAACACAAGAGCACAACCAAAATCTTGAGAAGCTGGAATTGGGAAAAAAAATTGGAACCAAAAGGGATGACTCAAAAATATTAAAATCTTTGTAGCAAAAGAACAGTAAAACCCAGAGCAAAACAAAAATAATGGCTAGAGAGAAAGAAGAACACTGTAGCCAAAAGAATCCCCAAGACTCCAATTGGAAAAATCGTGAAAAGAGAGGTTTACGTGAAAAGAAGACCTGAACATAATTTTTTAAGAGTATTTTCTTTTAAAAATATTAAAATAAAACAAGAGTTTAACAAAATCGCATTAGTAATTTTAAAAAAAAAAGTGAAACTCAAACAAAATATTTTATACTAAGCACACTAGGGGATTCAAACACAAGATCTAAGGGTAAATTAGCAAACACCTAACCATTGAACCACTAGGCTCATCGTTGTCTCTGAAACACAAAAACTAACTTAGCAGTCCATCCAAACCATTGACCCAACCAATAAATCTTATTACTTCTAACCCCAAATTAGGAATGTTACAAAATCAGTTAATATATTGAGATCTTGATTCAATCATTTAAATATCAAATTGAAATAACAACTCAGTTAAATCATAAAAAAGTTAGAATCTCACCTAAATTTTGCAAAATCTATGAGCTATTGAGCTAATTTGAGCTAAAACGCGTGTGAAGATCTCTTGAGGATTTTAAGGATGATAACATGAGTATTCCTCAAAATTGAAAAGAAATTTTGTGTTTAGAGAGCTTAGGAATAAAAAGGATGAACTAATTTTGGAAGAAAAACTTTAATTTGGTGTTTGAAATTTTTTGAATGAAGAATGGGAGGAAGAAGAATACGTGGGGTTGTTAAATAGGCACCAAATTTTTAAAAATTTAGCCACTACCCATTTAACCACCCCGCTTTTCTCCCTTTTCCAAATTGGTCGTTATTGTTCAATTAAAGCCAATTTCAAAATTATTTTCAAATCCAATCTCGTTTTTAAAATCCATTTTAACCAAATTAATCTCCAAACACACAATTTTAATTTCTTAACCTAAAATTATTAATTCTATTTAATTTAAAATTTTATTTAATTAATTCCTAATTATTTTAATTATCTATCCCAATTATGTTTTTCGATTCACTAACCCCCGATTTACTCTCCCGACTTTTGGGATCTGACAATTCTACTGCGCCTAGGGGACGCTGCCAGGACTATGCAAAGGAAGAGTAGTATCGGATTATTATGCAAACGGTAGAAATGAGTCGTAGTCTAGGGTTACACCTTATGTGTTTATTTTTATCAAACTTGTACTTTGTAATAAGCTGTGATAAGTTTGTAGTAAAAAGTTATTTTAAATACTTTCCTTTATTTTTGGATTTTAAGTCCTCCAGTTAAAGAAATAAATAAAATGTAATATTTAAAGTGTTCAACCGATTTAAGTATTGTGTTTAAAAACAGCCGAGATCTGAGCCCGACAAATCGGGTCGGGTTAGGGTGTTACAAGACCCGTGTCAAACGAGTGTTTAACAAAAACATTAACCACCACTCCATTCAAGTCAAGATAGAAAGAAATAATTTAAATAATTCATATCAATCCACAAATGGTTTTATAGACTAATTTGTTCAAATGTGTATTCAAAATTAAATTTTTTTAAAGTAATCATATACAAATCCAAAATCAAATTGCAAGCGTACATTAAGACAAATCCTTTAAATAAAACATTTAAAAATAAAATAGAGTAGTTCTTTTAAAATATATATAACATTAAATAATTTCATTTTTTCAACCAAAAGAACCTGAATATTAAATTGACTAGTGAATCCACTTATGAATCTACTCTTTTGAAACACACAAAATATAATTATATATTCAGTCAAGAGTAATATGTATAATAAATAATTTTTTACAAACTTATTTAGTATGAAACTTATTTAGATAAATTTAAAAGATTATTATGAATGATAAAGACGAAAAACATTGAAAAACAAATTTCATGATTCTCTTTTTTTTTTATTTTTCTAGAATTAGTCTTCATCTTCATGATTTCATCCAATGTTCGCTTCCATTATAAATTTATTCTAAAGGTGAAGCTTACACTCCTCAATTTATAAGAGAATAAAAAGAAATTAAATTTGATATTGAACTAATTGACCCCTCTGAAAAAATTTGGAGCAATTTAATACCTATTAATTTTGAAACTAAGTAACTAAGGAAAATTAAGTATTAACCACTAAAATTAACATTTTCCATCAATTTACATAATTTTGATTGATATAATAACAAATTAAACACTTAACATTTGCATATTCTAAAGACCAATATGTACGGTACTTCATTGTAAACTAGTTTGATATAGGTTTTAGATGTTGATTAAAAAAAACTTAATACAAATTGAACTAGAACCACCAATACTCACCGAATACTATATTGCCGATCGGTAGCATTGGTGAGATATGATAATTTGTGTATTTATAGATATTTTTATAAATCCCTAACATATAATGATTGTGTTTATTGTAAAATATAATAATTAAAATTTTTGTAAGTTAAAGTACTTTATTCTATATTCCTTTCACAAAATAATTTTCTTATATTATATTTTCAGTATATTTCATATAATGATCTATTTGCATTAGTTTCAAATCATAAATCATGATTAAGGCGAACCAAGTTACGTAAAAGAAAGAGATAAAAAGTATTAATCATGTTGCATTAATATGCAGAGGTTTCTATATTTATATAAGAAAGATGCCGTCACATATTATCAAAATACACATTAACTTCGACACCTAGTGAGTTTTGAACAGCCACGATTCCAAGGATTATGACTTCTTGGAGAAGGCGACGGTAGGAAACAAGACCGGAGACCTCTGGATGGTGGATTGTCATAGCTGCATCGATTTGGATCACCTCTTCCATCACCACTATGCCAATTAAAGCCAAACAAATTAACCATGTTTTCATGTTTGAGACTCCCATGATTGGTCTTTGGTTTCATTGGAATAATTTTGATATCACCTATTTATAGGGTTTTGGAATGATACCCTATTTTAGAAATTACCTCGAATTAGGTGATATTGTTTTGATTTTTTCTTTTTGCTTTCTTGTTGTTTAAATTGTAAAATCATTAAATTTTTATTATAAAAGAAATACATTTTAGAAATTGGACCCGGTAATCTAAGGTTTTTTTTCTCAATTAGTCGAATATTATGGAATGTGTTTGTGCGTGCGTGTGGGTGTGTGTTTTGGCAAAAGAAAGATAGTTGAGCTCTAATCTCAATATGATACAATCTCAATTAGACTATATCTTTCCTATGTTACAGTTGCATATCATTCAATAAGAAACAAAATCTATCATCGGTGGTCGACAATGTAAGCAGAGTCTCATTATTCCATATATAATATACAAATATGTTGTAGTGTACTTTCAAGTAAATAGTTTAGTATGAATTGTTTTTGTTTATATATAAAAACATATTTATATTTTTTATTATTGCCTCTACCTTCATATATAATTAGTTTTTAATGCCAGATGTGAAGCAAGTAATTTTAGGCATTGTTGAATATTATTAAAAAAGGATAGCATATTAAAGCATTTATAAAATATTCATTGAGGAATGTAGTTTTACTTCATCTAATTAATACAAAGTAGCATTGTTCAAAATAATAAGTAATTAACTTAATTAAAATAAATAAATTATTTAAATAATTCAAATATAGTACTAATAAAATATTTATAATATTTATTGAAGTATTTATGAAAAATATAAAAATTGACATATTGTAAATTAAACCTTACATTATTCAACTTTTTTTCTTAAAAGTAAATAAATTGACCATAATAATATGTAGATAATATATAATTAATATAAATGTAATTATATGTGACACTTGCATGTAAAACGAACAGTAGTAAACAAAACATAGAAACAAGCGATGGCAATTATAATATATAAGAGGTAATTCCATCAAAATTAGCAGCTTAATACCATCAACATTAGCAACTATATATTCATCTATAAAAAAAAAAAAAAAACAAATTTAGTACAGTCTAGAAATTCTGCACTAATTGCATACATTTCTTTTTTCAATTTCAGAATTCAAAACGGCCATAGCTACTAATTGATAAATCCTGCTCTTGCCAAAGCCGATGAATCATTTTAACGGAAGAACCTTCAAATGTAGCCAAAAATCAACTGCAAGGTCAACAAATCTGATCCATTTCCCATGACCACAAGCATATTGTAATAGCCAATTTTGGCCCAAGTTCAAATAAACCGGAGTAAAAACCCCAAAATAAACCTTAACAGTCCGTTATTAAGAGTCCATTTACAAATTAAACCAGCCCAAAAAAATTAAACCCTAAAGCCCAACATCACCACCCATTACGAGAAAAAAAAGGGGTAGCAGCAAACCCTAGCCCCTCAAAGACACCGCCAACCTTTGGCCTCCCTCCGTGGACACCACGCGCGTCGTCAAGTGACTACCCATGCCTCGACCACCGCAACAACAAGAAGACACGCATATGAAGCCAAGCGAAACAAAGATCAAAAGCGACAAAACATAATAGAGGACAAAATAGAAGAAAACAAAAGCGAATCTTTGTAAAATCGGTTATAAAAAACCGAAACAAATCTTGTATTTCCTTCCATTTTTCTTTACGAGCCATCAAAAATTGAAAGAAAAAACAATGAGAAGGTTGCTTTTAATCCTTCCATTTTCATTTTTTACGATATTTGTTACTTTTATTTTTCCTTATTTTTATTTATTGTTTTTAAAAAAAAAATTGCAAATAATAATCGAGAAAAAGAAAAGGGAAAAGCAGACCTAAAATCGGGAGGGGGTCATCGGAGCCATTTCTCCATCTTGAAGTTGAACCGAAGGGAGTCTCCTCCTCTCAAAGGGGTCGGGACGTCGAGGTTGGCTTTGAAATAGGGGCTTCGAATGGAGCATCAAAGGCTCCTCTCTGCGCAACCTCGGCCACCGAATACAATGGTGGTGCGACGGAACGTCGAGAGAAGCCCAATCGTCGAGGCGAAAAGGGGAGGAAAAGAGGGCGCCCTTTCGTTGTTTGAGAGAAATGGAAGGGGTCTTTTTTTTTTTGAAACACTAAAATGTATGTAAAAAAATTTTCCTGATTTAAAGAATAGAAGAAAGCGGCGCCGTTTGAAATTGGAGAGCCCCGCGTAGTGACCCGATTCGTGGGCTGACCAGCGCGCCTTTTACCTTGAATGGGTAAATTGCGCGCTTGGTCCTCCTATGTTGCGCCCCATTTAATTGTATCTAATTGCATTTTTAAAAATTTTCAATTTTACCCTGAATTTGTGCGGCATTTCAATTTAACCGAGACACCAAGCAGCTGCGCATTAGGGGTTTGGGTTATTTACCCATTTGCTCCCCATAAGTTCACGCGCGTGGCACCACGGTCCCTGGCGCCCTTTTTATTAGTTTTTATTTTTACCCTCCTTTTTACTTTGATTTCAAATTTGTCCCTAATCTGTTTAGTTTGTTTAATTCTTTTTTTAAAAAAAAACTGATTCGTATATGAATACAATATTTTATTTATTATTTATTTTATTTTATATATTACCTAGTTTAAACTATTATATATTGACTTTAAAATTTTATATGTTTATATATATACGTTTCTTTTAAAAAAAAATAGTTTTATATATTATCTAATTTAAACCTTTTATATTATTTTAAATCACTTTATATATATTATTCACTTTAAACTTTTTATTGCGTCTCATTTACTTAAAATTGATTTGTTACTTATCTTAAATTGGTTATGTGATTATCCACTGTTATATTATTTATTTCATTGTTCTTCAATTGTTAATGCTAGTATTTAAATAATGTATATTGCTTGATTACTGCCATGGTGTATTTTTTTTAATTCATTTATTTCATATCCTTTGTATTATTGTCATTCACTTGTATTATATTGTGTTCATGCATACTTGATCAATGTTCATTACCATATGGTCGATTCGTGTTATCGTATCGTGATTAAACCCAAACATATTATTTCAACTTAGATTGTCGTTTTTTTAATCCAAACAAATCATACATGTCTTTTGAATATTGTACCCGCTATCGTTTTAAAATAAAAATTTTCAAAATAAGGTAATATTTCGCGTTTTAGAAATTCGAGAAAATTGTGCCCTAACTTACTGGGTTTCGATTTTTCTCGTTTAAGCCTAAATAACGAAATATCCTTTTAAAACAAAATACAAGTTTAAAATAAAAGCTTATTCTCGAGAGTACAAAGTGTTGTGCCCTAACTTATTGGGTGTGGCATCTCGTTACCTCGAGATAAGAATTTCTAAAAATGACAATATTCCGCATTTAGAAATTCGAGAGATCGTGCCCTAACTTACTGGGTTTCGTTTTTTCTCGTTTAATCTAAATAACCGAATATTATTTTAAAATTAAAATGCACGTGTTTTTAAATAAAAGGCGGGCTTATTCTCAAGGATTTGGGTTGCCGTGTCCTAACTTACTAGATGTGGCATTTCATCGCCTCGAGATGAGATGGTCTTTTATGATTATTCCAACTCATTCAAGTGTTTTAAAATCAGCATTAATAAAAATGATTGTATTTTTAATTCGTTCTCGGTTTTCAACTTTCGACATTAAGACACTAATTAATCAATTTGGTACCAATTTTGGGCGTGACGAGGGTGCTAATCCTTCCTCCCACGTAATCGACTCCTGAACCCGTTTTCTCAAATTTCGTAGAACAAAAATGTCATTTTAGTAAACCCAAATGTTTTATTAAAACAAAGGTGATTCGATCACACCTAACAAAGATCGATGGCGACTTCTGTTTTTATTTTCGTTTTCAAAGCCCTAGTCGATTCTCGTTTTCAAAAAATGGTTACGACAACTTGGCGACTCCGCTGGGGAATTGTTAGAGGGTCGAGCCAAAAATCGATTAATTTCTGTCTTTTTGTCAAAATTGAAAATTCGGTTTAAAATTACGATCATTTCATTGCATGTTATTCTTCACTTTCATGGTTTCCCTGATGATATGTCTATTCTATGGTTTAAATCTCATGGTGTATCTTTGCATATTGCATCACATCGATTCGTCAATTTACCCTTTTAAGTGGGAGTGAGAAGCTATGCCTTCGTGAGGTTTTCACCTCCGCATGGGTTAGTGGACCGCTTCCGGGATACATCCGTACCTATGTCTTCGTGAGATTTTCATCTCCGCATGGCCATAGGGAAATGTATCCCCCTAAACTGAACTCGGTCTATATGAACCTATAATGGGTGAAGATCGAGGAATCTGCTGGTTCAGGTACCCTTACTTTAGAACTAAACCACATATAGTGAACCTTAAGAGCCCACCTTAGGTAGAGCCGCGCAAACCCTAGTGGTTACTTGAATAGGTGCTTGATTATTTCCTGTTTGCTTTGAGTTCTTTTTGTGTATAACACTGTCTTGTTGTGTTTTTCTGTTATTGCATGGCATTTCATCATAAAAGGTGTTGATTCACGTTCGGTTACTAGATAGAGAAGCTTAACATGGAAAAGGGGTTTCTTGATAGAGTGGAGGATAACGCGGCCGTTTGGATATGGGCCGAGACAGTGCAGCAAGAGAAGGGTGATAGTCTTACAGAGGGGTACGTTTCAGAGTTATGGGATTTCACTCGCATCAGCATGGTCCAAAATGATCTTCAAGAGATGAGAGAAATATGGGATCGATGGGATGACGAGATTAAACAACTATTCTACTGCAATTACGGTGACTTGCCCTACCTGCTCGATATTAAAGTGGACAAGCACTTGTTCCGAGCCCTCGCCCAATTTTGGAACCCTGCTTATAGTTGTTTTACTTTTGGAGAAGTAGATTTGGTGCCTACCGTAGAAGAATACACGGCCTTGCTCTGTTGCCCGAAGATTCATGCTAATAGAGTTTATTCCAGATTTGCCAACGCCCTGACTTTCGTAAGGAGATTGATAAATATCACGGGGATGAGCGAACAGTGGGTTGCAGCCCGAAGTCAGCAAAAGAGTGATAGTAAGTGAATTCCTTAGAAAAACTTGAAAGATTTGATCTTAGCACATCCTGATATAAAGAAGAGGGTCGATGTCTTCGTTCTTAGTATCTATGGGTTGGTGATCTTTCCCAAGGCTTTAGGGCACGTAAATGAAGCGGTCTCAAATTTGTTCGACTGGCTCGATAAAAGGGTCACACCCGTCCCGATAATCTTAGCAGAAACTTTCAAATCCTTGAATGCATGTCGGAGAGCAGGCGAGGGCAGATTCATAGGGTGCGCACAGCTTTTGTTAGCTTGGTTCCATAGCCACTTTTGGAAATTAGAAAAGGTCTCTTATCGAGTTTTTTCTGTGAAGTACTCCCCGTTGAGAGAAATAGTGGCTACACCGAGGCGAGATGACATCTCAGAAGAGAAATGGATGGATATTCTCCAAAATCTGCAGGTCAAAGATGTTGAATGAAGGGCTCCGTGGTTGATCCCGGATGAAATCTTGTACCGGTGTGGTGATTTTGACTGAGTCCCTCTACTTGGGATATAGGGAGCTGTTGGATACGCTCCACTACTTGTACTAAGGCAGTATCGATCAAGGCAGTTCATACCGGCGACGTAAGGATTAGCTCAGCGTGAGTTTGCATACAAAGACGATAATTACAAAAAAAGAGTTCGTGAAATATCGAGCGCTCGGAACCAAACTCGCAAAATGAAGATATTTGCCGCAAACCCGATGGCGACCATTGAATATGATAGCTGGCGAAGTCAAAGAGTCAACGACAACATCCCTATGACGAGTCAAAGGAATGCTCTACCGATAAAAGAGCATTTATGAGTTGTCCCGTCCAAATTAGAAATCATCAAGCAGGACTTTGAGAAAATGAGCTTGGAATTGGGAAAGAAAATAGAACAATTAGAATAAGAGAAGATGAAGTTGGGATTGGACGTCGACATCCATAAGTTAGAAGCCGAGAAGTTGAGGAAAGGAAAGAACAAGGCGGAGGAAGATTTGGATAGTTTAAAAATGGACTACAAGAAGCTGCGCATGTCAATCAGAACTGCTGGTTTGGGCAAAACATCAGAGCAATGGCACCAGGAAATTAAAGAAGAAAAGACCAGAGCCGATCAGTGGGAAAAGAAGTTCCAAGATGCTCGAATATGAGAGGACGCTTTGAAGAAGAGTCTATTGGAAAGTCAAAGTGAAAAAGAGAGGTTACGAGCTCGAGTAGCAGAATTGGAAAGGTCACTACATCTGCACCGCAGTCGCAACTCGGTAATTGAATTAAAAGCCAACCAAAACAAGATTGAGGAGCTGAAAGGAAGGATAGAAGAGCTCGAGACTGCACTGCGAAATAGTGAACTTCAAGTTGAACTTCTTGAGGCGAACAATGAATAATGGAAAGAGCAGCTCCACTGCTCTCAAGAACAGATCAGAGATAGAGATTATGTTATGGGCGAAGCTGTGGCTCAAGTTCGAGAGGTGGCCGATCATCTACAAACCTTGGCAGTTCAGGCTGATGTATTAAGTCTAGAATACGAGTCAGAATCAGATCGAGGCCAAAAATTAGCTTGGCTTCTTAGGAAAGTCAAAGATCTAGGTATTAGGGCAAAGTCGTATATGTAATTGTCTGCTCTATGTAAAGAAATTTGTTTTCTAGTGAAGTTGATCTAATGGAATTGAATCAAAATCAACGCCTTTTTTTGCATTCATCTCATTCATTCGCATTACATTACATCATTTGCATTAAATTCCATAAAAAGACCCTAATCGATGAAAATTATGACAGTTACCCTGGAAACCAACGAAAATCTACCAATTACATATCGCTACAATACCCGTCGCAAAACGAAAGCAATGGATCAGAGACTAGAGAGATTAGAACAGATGCAAAAAGATATGCAAGATCAAATGCAAGAACAATTAGCAAAAATGCAACAAGATATGCTCGACTCCCAGAGAAATATGATGAACCAGCTGGCCCAGCTATTGGCTGGAGGACTCGACAAAGGGAAAAGCCCTGTGATCAATCCTGGTGACGATAATGAAGAACCTTCCTATCCTCCGGGTTTTACCCCAACGCACACCCAAACACAACCAGATGTAAACCCACAAAGGGTACATGTTACCATCAGACCCCAATATCAGGCTGGTGCTTCGACACCGATGAATTTTCCAACCGGCTCGGGCTCTAATCCGAGAGATCACCCAACTAATCCTGTCGTTCCCGACCTCGATGACCCGACAGGAACGGAGAAGGCGAGGGTAGATGTGTCTAAACAACTTGAAGACCGGTGTAAATGGTTAGAAGAGAAGTTTAAGGCAATGGAGAATGCAGACTACCGTGGTGGTGTTAATGCTAAAGACTTGAGCTTGGTCCCAGACCTGATACTCCCACCAAAATTCAAGACTCCGGAGTTTGAGAAGTATAATGGGACTAGCTGCCTTGAAGCTCACATTACGATGTTCTGTCAGAAGATGACGGGTTATGTCAACAATGATCAGTTGTTAATTCACTGCTTTCAAGACAACTTGATCGGATCTGCGGCCAAGTGGTACAACCAGCTAAGTCGTGCTCAAATTAATTCATGGAGTGATTTGGCACAGGCTTTTATGAAACAATATGGCCATGTGACAGACATAGCACTTGACAAAATAACATTACAAAATATGGAGAAGAAGCCGAGTGAGAGCTTCAGACAGTACGCCCAGAGGTGGAGAGAGGTAGCTACACAAGTCCAACCCCCCTTCTAGAGAAGGAAACGACCATGCTTTTTATCAACACGCTGAAGGCTCCATTCATCAACCACATGTTGGGGAGTGCTACTAAGAGCTTCTCGGACATAGTGATGTCGGGGGAGATGATAAAAAATGCAATCTGGAGTGGGAAAATAGACACGGGGGAAAGTGCCAGAAGACCGGCCCCGAGGAAAAAGGACAACGAAGTAAACAATGTGAGCACGTACAACAAGGGCTATATAAAAACCCGTCACTGTAAACCAGTCAAGGACAGTAACTACCAACCATCTAGGCCCCCCAAGACAGGAATCCAACACCAGGCCAAACACGAAAAGGCTCCAGTTTACGCCCATCCCAATGACGTATAGGGAGCTGTACCAAAGTCTATTTGACGCACACGTGGTAGCCCCTTTCTATCTGAAACCTCTGCAACCTCCATTCCCAAAATGGTATGACATAAATGCTCAATGCGAATACCATGCGGGAATCGCGGAACATTAGATTGAGAACTGCACCGCCTTCAAAAAGATAGTTGAAAGGTTTATAAAGATGGGCATAGTAAAATTCGATGACCCCACAGGACCTAACGTAGCAGACAACCTGTTACCCAATCATTCTGATAAAGGGGTAAAAACGGTAAGCGAGAGTGGAGGCAAAAGAATCAAGACTGATCTGGCTGAAGTAAAAACCCTACTGAGATGGGTTTGGAAATAAATGATAAACAGAGGTTTAATCACGAAAGAATCGAGAGAAAAACCCAAAGGAGCGAAAAGATACTGTGAGTTCCACGCCGAGGTGGGTCATGACTTCCAAGAATGCATCAAGTTCAGGGCCACAGTACAAAATTTCATGGACAATAAAGAGATGGAATTTTATGAAGAGATCGAAGGATCAAAAGAAGGAGAGGTCTACGCGTCAGAAGAAGGATCAACCAAGAAAGTCTATGGGGTCAATCACCCTGTAGTAATTATCTTGTGACCAAGAGTTAGTGAAGCTGGAGTACCAATTGAGCCAAAGGTCATAATTCAGAAACCTTTAGCTTTCCCTTATAACGACAGTAAAAGGGTTCCGTGGAATTACGACTGTAAAGTAACAATCCCAAGAGAGGAGAACCCGACTAACACTCCGAAGAAAGGTCAAGACGTAGGATTCTTTACACGTAGCGGAAGGCGTTACACCCCAAAAGCAAGAGCAGAACCAGCAAAAGGAAAGGCCTTGGAGGTGGAACAATAAAAAAGAAAAGACGGTTAGAGTGGAACTACCCATTAACGAGCCAGTGACTGAAAAAGAGGCTAAGGAATTCCTAAAGTTCCTAAAGCACAGCGAGTACAGTGTTGTGGAGCAATTGCACAAATAGCCGACTCGTATATCAATACTGGCCTTGCTTATGAGCTTAGAGGCCCACCGTAGTGCATTGATGAAAGTGTTGAACGAAACATACGTCGCGGATGATATCTCTGTCAACAAGCTGGACCATCTGGTCAACAACATAAGTGCCGACAATTTCATCTTCTTCAATGATGATGAGATACCTCTGGGGGGAACAGGATCTATAAAGGCTCTACATATAACTATGCGCTGCAAGGGATATACATTGCCAGGAGTGTTAGTTGATAATGGATCGGCCCTGAATGTCTTACCCTTATCCATACTAAACAAGTTGCCTGTGGATAGCTCCCACATGAAAACATGCCAAAATATTGTGAGAGCTTTCGATGGCACCGAAAGGAGGGTCATGGGAAGGATCGATATACCTCTTCAGATTGGTCCGAATACATACGAGGTAGACTTCTTGGTGATGGACATCAAGCCTTCCACAACTGCTTGCTAGGAAGACCTTGGATTCATTCGGCCGGGGCAGTGCCGTCGTCACTACACCAAAAGTTAAAATTCTTAATTGAAGGTAGATTGGTTACTATAAATACGGAGGAAGACATCATAGCATCTGTTACCAGTGATGCCCCATATATAGGGGCCAACGACGAGGCGATAGAATGTTCTTTTCGATCGCTAGAATTTTTCAACGCAACCTTTATCGTCGAAGGCAACAAGATCCCCATGCCCAAAATATCCAAATCCATAAGGATGGGCCTGCAAATGACAGTCGAAAAGGGAGCCTTACTAGGAAAGGGACTCGGGAAATGCCTTCAAGGAAAGACTGAGGTGCCAATGTTGAAAGAAAAACGAGACCGCTTCGGTTTGGGATTCCGGCCAGATGTGAAGCAAAAGTGGAAAGAAGTGGAGAAAAAGTAAGAGAGAAGAAGGGCACGTTTGAGCGGTGAGGAGGCCAAATGGAAGCCAATGACCTTTCCTCATTTATCCAAGACATTTGTTTCAGGAGGGACCATATACCCTGAACAAAGGATGGCAAGAAGAGAAGTAGTGGAGGAAATGTTGGGAAGTTTGAGCATAAACGCTGTATCTGAGGAAGGAACCGGAGAAAGAGATTTATCTGGAATTTGCCCTTATGCTCATGGCAATGTTCTGAACAATTGGACCATGGAAGAGATTCCTGTAACCTTTAGAATTAATTCTGAGTAATGTTCAAAACACACTTATTGCTCTAAGCCTAGGAGCAATAAGAATCCTTTTGTTAAATAGGCATATGTCCAAATATCTTTATTTCAATAAAAATGAACCTTTTTGTATCATTTCCGAGCAAATGTTCTTTTATTCTTTTCATTCGTAACCCAAATATTCTTTACATTTCATTCATAACCAATCATACAAATAATCATTCTTAGACTCTTTTGTTTTTGCACATTTCTTTGCCCTTCTAACAGGTCCCCAGATATCAATGATATGAGTGACGCTGTTATTAACTCAGAATCTCCTTTTGAACAAGATACGGGTATGGAGGATCCTCAGGACTTTGAAGATGACCAGGACCGTAACATATCTCTTGATTTGTTAAGGATGGTAGAGCAAGATGAGAAACAAATCTTACCCCACAAAGAGTCAGTGGAAATTGTGAGCTTAGGGGAAGGAAAAGAGTTGAAGATTGGAGCTAGCATTGCCGCAGAAATGAAGCGAGACATTCAAGGACGTCTTCACATGGTAATACCAGGACATGCCCGGGTTAAATACGGATATCATGGTACACCGACTCCCCATAAAGGAGGAATGTAGACCAGTTCAACAGAAGCTCTGAAGAATGAGGCCCGATGTTTTGTTGAAGATAAAAGAAGAGGTCATGAAGTAGTTTGATGCCGGTTTCTTGCAAGTAGTTAAATACTCAGAATGGGTAGCAAACATAGTACCCGTTCCTAAGAAAGATGGGAAGGTACGAATGTGTGTGGACTATAGGGATTTGAACAAGGCCAGCCCAAAGGATAACTTCCCGTTGCCTCACATTGATACATTAGTGGATAACACAGTTGGTTATTCACTTTTCTCTTTCATGGACGGCTTCTCCGGGTACAACCAGATTAAGATGCACCCTGAAGATATGGAAAAGACCACATTCGTAACCATGTGGGGAACATTTCATTATAAGGTAATGCCATTTGGACTGAAAAATGCAGGGGCAACGTATCAAAGAGCCATGGTAACCCTTTTCCATGATATGATGCATAAGGAGATCGAAGTTTATGTGGACGATATGATTGCAAAGTCTAGGACTGAGAAAGAGCATGTACAGGTCTTGAGAAAACTATTCCTAAGGTTGAGGAAGTTCCAACTAAAGCTCAATCCAGCAAAATGTACCTTCGGGGCTAGGTCGAGAAAGTTGCTAGGATTTGTAGTCAGTGAAAAAGGAATTGAGATTGATCCAGATAAAGTAAAGGCTATACAGGAGCTGTCTCCACCACGTACTCAAAAAGAAGTTTGAGGTTTCCTAGGAAGATTAAAATACATCGCCCGGTTCATTGTACAACTAACGGAAAAGTGTGACCCTATATTCCATCTCCTTAGGAAATACAACTCATGTGTATGGGATGAGGCGTGCCAAAAAACTTTTGATAAGGTCAAGCATTACTTATCCGAAGCCCCAGTACTGATGCCACCTTGCCCGGGTAGGCCACTGATATTGTATTTGGCGGTGTTTGAAAATTCTATGGGATGCGTGCTAGGCCAACATGATGAGTCGGGAAGAAAGGAAAGAGCGATATACTATCTCAACAAGAAGTTCACTGAATGCGAGACAAGATATTCACCAATTGAGAAGCTGTGTTGCACTTTGATTTGGACGACTCGGAGACTGAGACAGTACATGCTGTACCATACAACTTGGCTCATCTCGAAATTGGACCCTCTCAAGTACATGATGGAGTCAACTGCCTTGAATGGAAGAATGGCCCGGTGGCAGATCCTACTTTCTGAATTCGATATAGTCTATGTAAACCAGAAGGCTGTAAAAGGGAGTGCAATAGCAGACTTTCTAGCCAGCAGGGCTTTAGAAGATTACGAGCCACTAGACTTCGATTACCTGAATGAAGACCTAATGTATGTTGCGATCATCGAAGAAGGTGCTCAAAGCGGAGGGTCATCCTTGGAAACTAAACTTTGTGAGCTTCAAAGCGCGGTGGGTAATGGAATCAGGCGATCCTAGTATCCCCAAACGGAGATCATTATCCTTTACTAGCAAATTGGATTTTGATTGCACAAATAACATGGTCGAATATGAAGCATGCATCATGGGTATCCGTGCAGCCATTGAACGTAAGATCAAAGTGTTAGAGGTATATGGCAATTCTGCGCTGGTGATCTATCAGCTCAAAGGCGAATGGGAAACAAGAGATCCCAAGTTGATCAGTTATCGAAAGCTAGTTTTGGAGTTAATTAAGGAGTTTTATGACATCATTTTCTGTTACCTTTCACGAGAAGAGAACCAAATGGCTGACGCCTTGGCTACCTTAGCCTCTATGATCAAAGTAAACAAGCAAGAGGAAGTGAAGCCTATCCAAATGAGTATTTACGAGGCTCCGGCACATTGCTACAACATTGACGAAGAAGAAGAAAAAGATGATCACCCTTGGTATCGCGATATATTGCAATATGTGAAGAATCGTGAATACCCCGACCAAGCAACCGAGAACGATAAGAGGACGCTGAGAAGATTGGCCAGTGATTATGTCTTGGATGGAAAGATCCTATATAAGAGAAGGAAGGATCACGTGCTTTTAAGATGCGTAGATGCTGTTGAAGCCAAGAAAATCCTGGAAGAAGTCCATGAGGGTGTCTGTGGAACGCATGCTAATGGTTTTACAATAGCCAGACAGATCATGAGATTTGAATATTATTGGTCCACTATGGAAGGGGATTGCATTAGCTATGCCAAGAAGTGCCACAAATGTCAAATTTATGGAGATAAAATTCATGTACCTCCTTCACCTCTTCATGTCATGACTTCTCCATGGCCGTTCTCTATGTGGGGCATGGACGTCATTGGGCCAATCTCACCAAAGGCTTCAAATGGGCACCGGTTTATCTTTATGGTCATCGACTACTTCACCAAGTGGGTGGAAACCACTTCATATGCAAATGTCACAAAGTCGGCAGTCAGCAAGTTCTTAAAGAAGGAGATCATATGCCGATATGGAATGCCCGAAAGGATCATATCTGACAATGCATTGAACTTGAACAACAGTACTATAGCAGAGGCCTGCAGGCAGTTTAAGATCAAGCACCACAACTCTTCACCGTATTGTTCAAAAATGAATGGTGCAGTTGAGGCAGCTAATAAGAATATCAAGAGAATCGTGGGAAAGATGACTGAGACTTATAGAGATTGGCACGAGAAGCTACCTTTTGCTCTCTGTGCTTATCGAACATCAGTCAGAACCTCTACCGGGGCAACTCCTTTCTCCTTGGTTTATGGAATGGAGGCGGTACTTCCTATCGAAGTTGAGATCCCTTCCCTTCGAGTCTTGTCTGAACTAGAATGGATTCAATCCTGGTATGATCAGCTGAACCTAATTGAAGAGAAAAGGCTGAAGGCTATTCGTCATGGTCAAATGTATCAAAAGTGAATGATGCGGGCTTATAATAAGAAGGTTCGCCTAGAGAATTCCATGAGGGAGACCTTGTTTTGAAAAAGATTCTTCCCATACAGAAGGACTTCAGAGGAAAATGGATGCTGAATTGGGAAGGACCTTATGTGGTCAAGAAAGCCTTTTCTGGAGGAGCATTGATTCTGACTGAGATGGATGGCAAAAGCTTGCCCAATCCTGTGAATTCAGACTCAGTCAAGAAATACTTCGCCTAAAAAAAGGGGGGGCCAAGGCGAAAACCCGTAAAGGGCATCTTGAGCTCGAAAAAGAAAGTGGAGAGGCCAAGGTGAAAACCCGCAAAGGGCGCCTTGAGACCAAAGGGGTTTTGAATTGAAAACCCAAGAATGGGCAATTCAAATTTTTGATTAAAGGGGAGGCATGTAGTAGTCTTGCTATGCCGGAATTAACAAGAATGAGGGACGCTACATCTTGAGGCATCAACAAAGTCTTCTAGATCTTCTAAACACGCATCAAGTTCAAAAGGTCCTCGAGAAGTTTTGTGCAGAGAAGCTCATGCTATGATATCTGGGGCACCTATTTTCATTTCTTGACTAATTTATTCGTTTATGTAAATTTACTATCTTAACTTATTCTCATTTCGTACTTTAACAAAATTTGATTCCTTGATCAATTTATTCATTTCGAGCTCTGCTCTCAATAAAATTCCATCTTGTCCATTGCGATAATCTTTTTCAAGTATTTTTCATTGAAGTAACGATTAATGGACTATTAATATTCTAATAAAATTTTTAGCATATTACTCGAAAACTTCTAAATATTACAAGAACTGAAGTGAGACCACTATTCAGAACTAACCAAGTTCGGGGTTGGGAGCAATTGAGAAAGAATGATCCAAAATTGTGGCCTCAAAGATACCGAATTGAATAAGAAGGCAGGGGTAATGTATTAATAACGAGTAATGACAACCTAAGCATCAAAAAGGAAGATCATTCATAAAGTGACAATCTTTGCATTCATGCAAACATCATTCATACATATCCAATTAGGAGCATTTGATTCATTCCGATCATTGCATCCTAATCATTGTACAAGGGATCATTCTCATGACATTCTGCATTCATGCAAATGTCGTCTATAATACATTATTTAGGAGCATTAGATTCATTCCGATCATAGCATCCTAACTATTTGACATAAGCATAGGCCCAAGAAATCAATTTTACAGCCCATGTCCCCCAGAGGACGATGTAGCAAGATCGATGGAGGCTACAAATGGAAGATTTTATCTCTCTGAAGTTTATCTCCCTGAAGTTGCAGTGGAGCAGGTTGGAGATACAAGCCTTATCTCCCTGAAGTTGCAGTGGAGCAGACTGAAGATAGCAGATCTTATTTCTCTGAAGTTCCAGTGGAACAGATTGAAGCTAATTTACGGATCTTATCTCTCTGAAGTTGCAGTAGAGCAGATCAAAACAAACCTTATCTCCCTGAAGTTGCAGTGGAGCAGGTTAAAAACAGCAGATCTTATTTCCCTGAAGTTGCAGTGGAACAGATTGAAGCTAATTTACGGATCTTATCTCTCTGAAGTTGCAGTAGAGCAGATCAAAACAAACCTTATCTCCCTGAAGTTGCAGTGGAGCAGGTTAAAAACAACAGATCTTATCTCCCTGAAGTTGCAGTGGAGCAGGTTGAAGTCACAAGTCTCATCTCTCCAGAAGATGAAGTGGGAGCGGATCGAAGATAGTCAATCTTATCTCTCTGGAGTTGCGTAGAGTAGATTGAAGCCATTAACCTTATACCCCTGAAGTTGTAATGGGGCAGGTTGGAGTTACAAACCTTATCTCTCTGAAGTTGCAGTGGAGCAGGTTGAAGTTACAAGTCTTATCTCCCTGAAGATACAGTGGAGCAGACTGAAGATAGTCAATCTTATCTCTCTGAAGTTGCAGTAGAGCAGATTGAAGACAAACCTTATCTCTCTGAAGTTGCAGTGGAGCAGGTTAAAGTTACAAGTCTTATCTCCCTGAAGATGCAGTGGAGCAGACTGAACATAGCAAATCTTATTTCCCTGAAGTTGCAGTGGAAGAGATTAAGGCTACGAGTTACAAATCCTATATCTACGAGTTACTGATGATTGGAAGCGACAAAGTCTTATCTCCATGAAGTTGCAGTGGAGTAGATCGAAGATGGCGGATCTTATCTTCCTGAAGTTGCAGGGAAGCAGATTGAAGCCACTAGCCTTACCCCCGAAGTTGCAGTGGGTCAAAGCGAGGCTACTTGAAGAACAAAAGCACCAAAGAAGTCAAGACTCGGTGAGACTAGGCAAAATTGGCTCTTTTGAAGTCTTTGCTCAATTCTCGTTACGACAAAAAGCAAGCAAAGAAGGCGGTGTAATAGCCAATTTTGGCCCAAGTTCAAACAAACAGGAATAAAAACCCCAAAATAAACCTTAACAGTCCATTATTAAGAGTCCATTTACAAATTAAACCAGCCCTAAAAAATTAAACCCTAAAGCCCAACATCATAACCCATTACAGAAAAAAAGGCGCGAGCAAACCCTAGCCCCAAGACCGCCAACCTTTGGCCTCCTCCGTGGACACCACGCGCGCGTCGTCGTGACTACCCATGCCTCGACCACCGCAGCAAGAAGAAGACACGCAACAAAAGCCAAGCCAAACAAAGAGCAAAACGACAAAACATAACAGAGGACAAAATAGAAGAAAACAAAGACGAATCTTTGTAAAATCGGTTATAAAAAAATCGAAACAAATCTTGTATTTCCTTCTTTTTTTCTTTACGAACCATCAAAAATTGAAAGAAAAAACAGCAGAAGGTTGCTTTTAATCCTTCCATTTTCATTTTTTTTTACGATACTGTTACTTTTATTTTTCCTTATTTTTATTTATTGTTTTTAAAATTTTTTTTGCAAATAATAATCAGAAAAAGAAAAGGGGAAAACGGACCTAAAATCGGGGGGGTCGTCGGAGCCTTTTCTCCATCTTTGAAGTTGAATGTAGAAGGGGTCTCCTCCTCTCAAAGGGTCCGGGACGTCGAGGTTGGCTTTGAAATAGGGGCTTGAATGGAGCATCAAAGGCTCCTCTCTGCGCAACCTCGGCCACCGAATACGATGGTGGTGCGATGGAGCGTCGAGAAGCCCAATCGTTGGGCGAAAAGGGGAGGGAAAGAGGACTGCACTTTCGTTGTTTGAGAGAAATGGGGAGTCTTTCTTCTTTTTCAGAAACACTAAAATGTATGTAAAAAAATCTTGATTTAAAGAATAGAAGAAAGCAACGCCGTTTGAAATTGGAGAGCCCAGCTCGGTGACTGATTTGTGGGGTGACCAGCGCTTTTTACCTTGAATGGGTAAATTGCGCGCTTGGTCCTCCTATGTTGCGCCCCATTTAATTGTATCTAATTGCATTTTTAAAATTTTCAATTTTACCCTGAATTTGTGAGGCATTTCAATTCAGCCTTGGCACCAAACGCAGCTAGCATCAAAAGTGGGTTATTTACCCATTTGATCCCCATAAGTTCTTCAGCGTGACACCACGGTCCTGGCCCCCTTTTTATTAATTTTTATTTTTACCCTCCCTTTCTACTTTGATTTCAAATTTGTCCCTAATCTGTTTAGTTTGTTTAATTCTTTTAAAAAAAACTGCTATTTAGTATATGAATACAATATTTTATTTATTATTTATTTTATTTTATATATTACCTAGTTTAAACTATTATATATTGACTTTAAAATTTTATATGTTTATATATATACGTTTCTTTTTTAAAAAATAGTTTTATATATTATCTAATTTAAACCTTTTATATTATTTTAAATCACTTTATATATATTATTCACTTTAAACTTTTATTGCGTCTCATTTACTTAAAATTGATTTGTTACTTATCTTAAATTGGTTATGTGATTATCCTTTGTTATATTATTTATTTCATTGTTCTTCAATTGTTAATGCTAGTATTTAAATAATGTATATTGCTTGATTACTGCCATGGTGTATTTTTTTAAATTCATTTATTTCATATCCTTTGTATTATTGTCATTCACTTGTATTATATTGTGTTCATGCATACTTGATCAATGTTCATTACCATATGGTCGATTCGTGTTATCGTATCGTGATTAAACCCAAACATATTATTTCAACTTGGATCGTCGTTTTTTAATCCAAACAAATCATACATGTCTTTTGAATATTGTACCCGCTATCGTTTTAAAATAAAAATTTTCAAAATAAGGTAATATTTCGCGTTTTGGAAATTCGAGAAAATCGTGCCCTAACTTACCATGTTTCGATTTTTCTCGTTTAAGCCTAAATAACGAAATATCCTTTTAAAGCAAAATACAAGTTTAAAATAAAAGCTTATTCTCGAGAGTGCAAAGTGTTGTGCCCTAACTTATTGGGTGTGGCATCTCATTACCTCGAAATAAGAATTTCTAAAAATGACAATATTCCGCATTTAGAAATTCGAGAGATCGTGCCCTAACTTACTGGGTTTCGTTTTTTCTCGTTTAATCTAAATAACCGAATATTCTTTTAAAATTAAAATACACGTGTTTTTAAATAAAAGGTGAGCTTATTCTCAAGGATTCGGGATGTCGTGTCCTAGCTTATTGGATGTGGCATTTCATCGCCTCGAGATGAAATGGTCTTTTATGATTATTCCAACTCATTCAAGTGTTTTAAAATCAACATTAATAAAAATGATTGTATTTTTAATTCGTTCTCGGTTTTCAACTTTCGACATTAAGACACTAATTAATCAATTTGGTACCAATTTTGGGCGTGACGAGGGTGCTAATCCTTCCTCGCACGTAACCGACTCCCGAACCCATTTTCTCAAATTTCGTAGACCAAAAATTCCGTTTTAGTAAACCAAAATGTTTTATTAAAACAAAGGTGATTCGATCACACCTAACAAAGATCGATGGCGACTCCAGTTTTTTTTTCGTTTTCAAAGCCCTAGTCGATTCTCGTTTTCAAAAAATGGTTACGACACATATAATATGGGAAATTATCTGTAAAACCAATTGCCAGCAACTAACAATAAGAAGTAGCATTATTCTAATTACACTAAAGACACTCAATGTGAAGGGAGAAGCAAGTGTACAAAGATGACTAGGTAGCAACCGCCTATTTGCTTAGAAAGGACAGTAAAATATGGCTTAAGTGCAGCGCACACACATACGAAAAAGATTTAACAAAGTCCTACACACACCGATTACAAATGATTAGAACTCACACCTTAAAAACACGATTCCTAGCCCAAATATCAATCGATTCGTCTCCACCAAACCGAGCTGAAAACCCAATTTACACAAGTACACAAACACTAAGAAAGTATCCATTCATAATAGAGTAGAAAATTCCCAAAAACAATTGATTAAAACCTAAACAACAATACTTACCCCCTTAAGATCCTGATTACACGAACACAAGAGCACAACCAAAATCTTGAGAAGCGGGAATTGGGAAAAAAATTTGGAACCAAAAGGGATGACTCAAAAATATTAAAATCTTTGTAGCAAAAGAACAGTAAAACCCAGAGCAAAACAAAAATAATGGCTAGAGAGAAAGAAGAACACTGTAGCCAAAAGAATCCCCAAGACTCCAATTGGAAAAATCGTGAAAAGAGAGGTTTACGTGAAAAGAAGACCTGAACATAATTTTTTAAGAGTATTTTCTTTTAAAAATATTAAAATAAAACAAGAGTTTAACAAAATCACATTAGTAATTTTTTTTAAAAAAAGTGAAACTCAAACAAAATATTTTATACTAAGCACACTAGGAGATTCAAACACAAGATCTGAGGGTAAATTAGCAAACGCCTAACCATTGAACCACTAGGCTCATCGTTGTCTCTGAAACACAAAAACTAACTTAGCAGTCCATCCAAACCATTGACCCAACCAATAAATCTTATTACTTCTAACCCCAAATTCGGAATGTTACAAAATCAATTAATATATCGAGATCTTGATTCAATCATTTAAATATCAAATTCAAATAACAACTCACTTAGTTAAATCATAAAAAAGTTAGAATCTCACCTAAATTTTGCAAAATCTATGAGCTATTGAGCTAATTTGAGCTAAAACGTGTGAAGATCTCTTGAGGATTTTAAGGATGATAACATGAGTATTCCTCAAAATTGAAAAGAAATTTTGTGTTTAGAGAGCTTAGGAATAAAAAAGGATGAACTAATTTTGGAAGAAAAACTTTAATTTGGTGTTTGAAATTTTTTGAATGAAGAATGGGAGGGAAGAAGAAGACGTGGGGGTTGTTAAATAGGCACCAAATTTTAAAAAATTTAGCCACTACCCATTTAACCACCCCCCCCCCCCCTTTTCTCCCTTTTCCAAATTGGTCGTTATTGTTCAATTTAAGCCAATTTCAAAATTATTTTCAAATCCAATCTCGTTTTTAAAATCCATTTTAACCAAATTAATCTCCAAACACACAATTTTAATTTCTTAACCTAAAATTATTAATTATATTTAATTTAAAATTTTATTTAATTAATTCCTAATTATTTTAATTATCTATCCCAATTATGGTTTTCGATTCACTAACCCCCGATTTACTCTCCCGACTTTTGGGATCTAACAATTCTACTGCGCCTAGGGGACGCTGCCAGGATTATGCAAAGGAAGAGTAGTATCGGATTATTATGCAAACAGTAGAAATGAGTCGTAGTCTAGGGTTACACCTTATGTGTTTATTTTTATCAAACTTGTACTTTGTAATAAGCTGTGATAAGTTTGTAGTAAAAAGTTATTTTAAACACTTTCCTTTATTTTTGGATTTTAAGTCCTCCAGTTAAAGAAATAAATAAAATATAATATTTAAAGTGTTCAACTGATTTGAGTATTGTGTTTAAAAACAGCCGAGATCTGAGCCCGACGAATCGGGTCGGGTTAGGGTGTTACAAGACCCGTGTCAAACGAGTGTTTAACAAAAACGTTAACCACCACTCCATTCAAGTCAAGATAGAAAGAAATAATTTAAATAATTCATATCAATCCACAAATGGTTTTATAGACTAATTTGTTCAAATGTGTATTCAAAATTAAATTTTTTTAAAGTAATCATATACAAATCCAAAATCAAATTGCAAGCGTACATTAAGACAAATCCTTTAAATAAAACATTTAAAAATAAAATAGAGTAGTTCTTTTAAAATATATATAACATTAAATAATTTCATTTTTTCAACCAAAAGAACTGAATATTAAATTGACTAGTGAATCCACTTATGAATCTACTCTTTTGAAACACACAAAATATAATTATATATTCAGTCAAGAGTAATATGTATAATAAATAATTTTTACAAACTTATTTAGTATGAAACTTATTTAGATAAATTTAAAAGATTATTATGAATGATAAAGGCGAACAACATTGAAAAACAAATTTCATGATTCTCTTTTTTTTTTTCTAGAATTAGTCTTCATCTTCATGATTTCATCCAATGTTCGCTTCCATTATAAAATTATTCTAAAGGTGAAGCTTACACTCCTCAATTTATAAGAGAATAAAAAGAAATTAAAGTTGATATTGAACTAATTGACCCCTCTGAAAAAAATTGGAGCAATTTAATACCTATTAATTTTGAAACTAAGTAACTAAGGAAAATTAAGTATTAACCACTAAAATTAACATTTTCCATCAATTTACATAATTTTGATTGATATAATAATAAATTAAACACTTAACATTTGCATATTCTAAAGACCAATATATACGGTACTTCATTGTAAACTAGTTTGATATAGGTTTTAGATGTTGATTAAAAAACTTAATACAAATTGAACTAGAACCACCAATACTCACCGAATACTATATTCTTTGATCGGTAGCATTGGTGAGATATGATAATTTGTGTATTTATAGATATTTTTATAAATCCCTAACATATAATGATTGTGTTTATTGTAAAATATAATAATTAAAATTTTTGTAAGTTCGTACTTTATTCTATATTCCTTTCACAAAATAATTTTCTTATATTATATATTTTCAGTATATTTCATATAATGATCTATTTGCATTAGTTTCAAATCATAAATCATGATTAAAGCGAACCAAGTTACGTAAAAGAAAGAGATAAAAGTATTAATCATGTTGCATTAATATGCAGAGGTTTCTATATTTATATAAGAAAGATGCCGTCACATATTATCAAAATACACATTAACTCCGACACCTAGTGAGTTTTTGAACAGCCACGATTCCAAGGATTAACGACTTCTTGGAGAAGGCGACGGTAGGAAACAAGACCAGGAGACCTCTAGATGGTGGATTGTCATAATTTGCATCGATTTGGATCACCTCTTCCATCACCACTATGCCAATTAAAGCCAAACAAATTAACCATGTTTTCATGTTTGAGACTCCCATGATTGGTCTTTGGTTTCATTGGAATAATTTTGATATCACCTATTTATAGGGTTTGGGGATGATACCCTATTTTAGAAATTACCTCAAATTAGGTGATATTGTTTTGATTTTTTCTTTTTGCTTTCTTGTTGTTTAAATTGTAAAATCATTAATTTTTTATTATAAAAGAAATACATTTTAGAAATTGGACCTGTTAATCTAAAGTTTTTTTTTCTCAATTAGTCGAATATTATGGAATGTGTTTGTGTGCACGTGTGTGTGTGTTTTGGCAAAAGAAAGATAATTGAGCTCTAATGTCAATATGATACAATCTCAATTAGACTATATCTTTCCTATGTTACTGAGTTGCATATCATTCAATAAGAAATAAAATTTATCATCCGGTGGTCGACAATGTAAGTGAGTCTCATTATTCCATATATAATATACAAATATGTTGTAGTGTACTTTCAAGTAAATAGTTTAGTATGAATTGTTTTTGTTTATATATAAAAACATATTTATATTTTTTATTATTATCTCTACCTTCATATATAATTAGTTTTTAATGCGGATGTGAAGCAAGTGATTTTAGGCATTGTTGAATATTATTAAAAAGGATAGCATATTAAAGCATTTATAAAATATTCATTGAGGAATATAGTTTTACTTCATCTAATTAATACAAAGTAGCATTGCTCAAAATAATAAGTAATTAACTTAATTAAAATAAGTAAATTATTTAAATAATTCAAATATAGTACTAATAAAATATTTATAATATTTATTGAAGTATTTATGAAAAATATAAAAATTGACATATTGTAAATTAAACCTTACATTATTCAACTTTTTTTCTTAAAAGTAAATAAATTGACCATAATAATATGTAGATAATATATAATTAATATAAAGGTAATTATATGTGACACTTGCATGTAAAACGAACAGCAGTAAACAAAATATAGAAACAAGCGATGGCAATTATAATATATAAGAGGTAATTCCATCAAAATTAGAAGCTTAATACCATCAACATTAGCAACTATATATTCATCTATAAAACAAAAAACAAAATTAGTACAGTTTAGAAATTCTGCACTAATTATAATATGGGAAATTATCTGTAAAACCAATTGCCAGTGTAATAGGCCCATTTCGCCCAGCCCATTTAAAACCAAAAAATAAAACAAATAAAACAAAAAAATATAAAATAAAATAAATTCAATAAAAAAGGTCCATAGTCCTTATTTACAAAACAACAAAGCCCAATCGGTCCAAACTAAATTTAAACCCAAATTATTCTAATTACACTAAACCACTAGGCTCATCGTTGTCTCTGAAACACAAAAACTAACTTAGCAGTCCATCCAAACCATTGACCCAACCAATAAATCTTATTACTTCTAACCCCAAATTCAGAATGTTACTGTAATAGCCCATTATTGCCCTGGCTTAAATAAATAAAAATAAAAAAAATAAAAAATAGAAAAACCAATGTTTTTTTATAGTCCAGTTACAAAACAATTAGCCCAAACTACCCATGGCCCAAATTACACCCTCTGACCCACTACTCTACCCCAAGCCCGATTAGCCCAATACTAAATCCAGTGGCCCAAATTGCTTGTGGACGCAGGAAACCCTAGGTTTTCACTGCGCCGCAAGCACCCAGCAGCTCCTTCCTCGCGCCCAAGACAAGCCACCATTCTCGTCGCAATCAGCGCGGATAGCGCGTGTAACACCCCAAACCCGGCCCAAACGTTACGACCAGATCTAGTATGCTACGATTTTAAGGTTAAAAATTTTACTTGGAATGATTCTGAAAAACTTAGTCGTTTTGTAGGTAATCTTTAAATAGGTGGCACTGGTAGAAAATCTTTGAATTTTTTTTTCCAAAACAAGTGTTATTTTAAATAATGTGTGAGAATCCCATTTTTATTTCTTGTAATCATAAGTCCTTGATCATGAATGAAAAAAAAAACATAAACATTGACAAGTATCAACTGATAACCTAAGCGATGGATGCCTTATTACATCAAATAATTCTAAAATTTAAACTTAAAATAAAATGGAAATTTAATAAATAAAAGACTTGTTGGCCCCTCGAGTCCGCCTCGGCTCCCTTGTCCATGATCTACTGCTCATCTGAAAGGTTAAGAAAAAATAATAGGGTGAGTCACCAAGACTCAGTGTATAAACCCCTAAAACACTAACCTAAGGCCCACAAACACATTATGGGCCTTGGCCCATACATAGAGGCAACAATCGTAATTACATGATAAACAGTAAATGATGAATAGCCCAACCCATCCTAGAATTCCATCCTCTACACACCAGCCCGTACCAACCATCACACCTCGAGGATTTCTACAATCAACCCTCCATCGCTACACACCATAACGACGGTGTGATCGCCTATTCTGTTAGTCGGGAATCATTAAACGTGGCATAGCCACCGATCACTATGTGACCTAACATTTATATAACGTGGGATTTCTACCACCGATCCTCATTGTGACCTATCATGCACTTCCCCTTCATTATCATAATCCCACCCCATGCATACACACATAAAGAAAACATCATCTGAGGCTTTCATATATTTCGATACACATAGAGATTTCTATGATTACGCACTGGCATCCTTGCCTAACCCTTTTAGGGTTTTATACATTGTCTACACACCTATTATCAGGCTTTTAGCCCATAACATAAACATATATATACATTCATACAGATTATTTGTGTGTTAGAGATCTACACACCTGATTACTGTTAGAACGAGACCCTCTAAGTCGACGCTATCTGTAGCCAACACCACCGCTATCTCCCTTGAAATCCCAAAAAGTGATATGAGATTCAGGAACTAGTTTTTCCGGCTTTTAGATCTAAGAGATATTACTAGAGAAGATTCGGCTACTCCCAGAGGATTCTGGCTTTTTGCGAAAAATCAGGAAGAGAAGATGATTCGAAGAAATCTATAGGGATTCAGCTTTTAGAAGAAAGAAGAGAAAAGAATAATAGAGTTTTCGGCTTTCGACTTTTTAGAAGAAAGAAGAGAAGAGAATAATGGAGTTTTCGGCTTTTAGAAGAAAGAAGAGAATAATAGAGTTTTCGGCTTTTAGAAGAAAGAAGAGAATAATGGAGTTTTCGGCTTTTAGGAGAAAGAAGAGAAAAGAATAATGGGGTTTTCGGCTTTTAGAAGAAAGAAGAGAAAGAAAAGGTGGAAACCCTAAATGCCAAAAATAAAGAAGAGAACCCTCCTATTTATAGAAATTTGGCACTCACCTATGAAAAACCGAAAGTGCCCTTCCCGATAACTAAAAATTAATCAAATAAAAGGAAAAATTGGTACCCCTTTGCCATAAAGAAACCGATTTCTTCACTTCTCTAGGTGATGGAATTTGGCCAACTCTTAGCCTTGTAGATAGCTCCTATCTTTTCTCCTTTTTTTTTTCTTCCATATTATCAACTATATTATCTACATTATCCCATTCACATAAATCCTCCTATTTTTGAGCCTTGTTGCCGCCCACTCTACCTAACCCTAATGCAGAAATTTAGCTAACTTAAATTAAAAGAGTTGGGCTCCATGTAACTTAAATTTGGGCCCCTTACTCCCTTGTGTGGCGTCACCTCCTTGCTCCCTAAGTGGCGCCATCGACCCTTTGGGCCACAAGACCATTTTGATATTTTAAACTCAGATACCACCTTTTAAACCCTATAGTGCCCAAACAAAAATTTAACTAAGGCTTGGCCCAATCCTCGAGCCCAATTTGGACCCCTAATGCTCAAATTAACTCATTACACATATTCACCCATTAAATGCATAGGCCCAAAAATTCAGGATGTTACAGTTCTACCTTTCTTAGAGAAATTTCGTCCTCGAAATTTCCAACTAACTACTAATCGTACTACCCAAGTCTCACCACTATGCTTTATTGCAAGCACTCTAATTTAATAATATATAACCATTGCACGCATATAGTTTCTATACCCAAAAATATAGCATCCACACAAAACATGCCCGACTTAATGGTGATTGAACAATCCCGAGCCTTATGCTCCTCAGACCCGCATCTTAAACACGTTCCTGACTTCCTCCAACATTCACCCGAATGACGCCTTCTGCAATATTTGCAAACCCGAAAGTTTGGACGTACCTTAACATGCTTCACAGAACGAGATTGCAACCCTAGAAAACTACGATCCCTTTTTTTCTTACAGTCCATGCACCCAACCCGAAATGTTTCACCGATTTCTTTAACCTCCTTCGGTACCTCCCTAACTAGCTGAGTCAGCACATCAGTCCTAATACTTCCACGGCCTCGGCCGCGACTTCGTCTTCCTCTCCTAGAGCTCATCATCGATTCTCGTAGTATCTGAATTAGAAATTTTATGAACTATTAAATTTTTTTCACTGATTAACCACGAACAATCTTATGGAAAGTAGTTTTAAGAGTGGTTCTTTCGAATTCGAACCTATCTACAGTTTCAGTCTCAAGTTTATCTCCTAATTCTAGAAACCACATATATCAACCCGCATACATCAATCACACAAGTAGCATCCATGCACACACATTCATCACATAAGGTTTTTTTTTTCCCGTCATTCCTCTACCCAGGGGTATTTCCGTAGTTTTGCCCTACAGGGTATTTTCCAAAATAAAGTGTCTTGGTGATTTTCTCAAAATAGGGTATCTTGGTGTTGTTGTTGTTTTCGTTTTTTTAGCAAGGGTATTTTGGAAAATTTAATTTTTCAAACCGGGTCACATTTTTAAATCTAGGGGTTTTCGGGTAAATTTACAAAACATGGGTATTTTATAAAATCACGGTTGTTTGGAAATTTTCACAAATCAAGTGTATTTTGGAAATTTTACAAAACTTGGGGGTATTTTGGTTGCGAAATAGGGTGGCTGGTCCCTTTCGGGTTTTAATTATAGATTTTGGCCCGTCAACAAATCCTCGTGGCTAAGGTGAACAGTCACTGCGCACCAGTTAGGATTCTAGCGAAGAGGAGGTGAGTCATTAGGACTGCTTAAGTACCAAGCTCTCCCTGAATCCAATCCTAAACATGCGTATGCGTGTTGCCATACCCTAACCCATCGACTCGTTCACGGGTTTGTTTGGATAGATTAAGTCTTATGAATTTAAAGAGTTGTTTTAACTAAGCCTATAGTCCATCAATGCCTAACATACTAGTCTATGTCCATCAAGCCCATCAAGCCCACATACATATCACATCCAAAAGTTTAGAATACTTACTGCGTGGATGGATGGTGCCTGGTGAGACTCGAAGGCCATATCTTCTTCCAGATTTTTCTCAATTTCACATAAATTTTCAAAACACTACTAGACCCATTTCACAAAACCCGAGTTTTTGGGCGGGCTCTCGATACAAAAATGTAACACCCCAAACCCAGCCCAAGCGTTATGACCAGATCTCGGTATGCTACGGTTTTAAGGTTAAAAACTTTACTTGAATGATTCTGAAAAACTTAGTCGTTTTGTAGGTAATCTTTAAATAGGTGGCTTGGTAGAAAATCTTTGATTTTTTTTTCCAAAACAAGTGTTATTTTAAATAATGTGTGAGAATCCCATTTTTATTTCTTGTAATCATAAGTCCTTGATCATGAATGAAAAAAAAACATAAACATTGATAAGTATCAACTGATAACCTAAGCGATGGAGGCCTTATTACATCAAATAATTCCAAAATTTAAACTTAAAATAAAATGGAAATTTAATAAATAAAAGACTTGTTGGCCCCTCGAGTCCGCCTCGGCTCCCTTGTCCACGATCTACTGCTCATCTGAAAGGTTAGGAAAAAATAATAGGGTGAGTCACCAAGACTCAGTGTATAAATCCCTAAAACACTGACCTGAGGCCCACAAACACATTATGGGCCTTGACCCATACATAGAGGCAATAATCGTAATTACATGATAAACAGTAAATGATGAATAGCCCAACCCATCCTAGAATTTCATCCTCTACACACCAGCCCGTACCAACCATCACACCTCGGGGATTTCTACAATCAACCCTCCATCCGCTACACACCATAACGATAGCCGTACTGCTTATTCCTGTTAGTCAGGAATCATTAAACGTGGCATAGCCACCGATCATTGTTGTGACCTATCATGCACTTCCCCTTCATTATCATAATCCCACCCCATGCATACACACATAAAGAAAACATCATACAAGCTTTCATATATTTTGATACACATAGAGATTTCTATGATTACGTACCTAGCATCCTTGCCTAACCCTTTTAGGGTTTTATTCATTCGTCTACATGACCTATTATCCGCTTTTAGCCCATAACATAAACATATATATACATTCATACAGATTATTTGTGTGTTAGAGATCTACACACACTGATTCATGTTAGAACGAGACCCTCTAAGTCGACGCTATCCGTAGCCAACACCACCGCTTATCCGCCTTGAAATCCCAAAAAGTGATATGAGATTCAGGAACTAGTGTTTCCGGCTTTTAGATCTAAGAGATCTTACTAGAGAAGATTCGGCTACTCCTAGAGGATTTTGGCTTTTTGCGAAAAATCAGGAAGAGAAGATGATTCGAAGAAATCTATAGAGATTCGGCTTTTAGAAGAAAGAAGAGAAAAGAATAATGGAGTTTTCGGCTTTCGGCTTTTTAGAAGAAAGAAGAGAAGAGAATAATGGAGTTTTCGGCTTTTAGAAGAAAGAAGAGAATAATGGAGTTTTAAGCTTTTAGAAGAAAGAAGAGAATAATGGAGTTTTCGGCTTTTAGGAGAAAGAAGAGAAAAGAATAATAGGGTTTTCGGCTTTTAGAAGAAAGAAGAGAAAGAAAAGGTGGAAACCCTAAATGCTGAAAAATAAAGAAGACAACTCTCCCTATTTATAGAAATTTCGGCACTCACCTATGAAAAACTGAAAGTTCCCTTCCTGATAACTAAAAATTAATCAAATAATAAGGGAAAATTCGGCACCCCCTTTGCCATAAAGAAACCGATTTCTTCACTTCTCTAGGTGATGGAATTTCGGCCAACTCCTAGCCTTGTAGATAGCTCCTATCTTTTCTCCTTTTTTTTTTCTTCCATATTATCAACTATATTATCTACATTATCCCATTCACATAAATCCTCCTATTTTTGAGCCTTGTTGCCGTCCACTCTACCTAACCCTAATGCCGAAATTTAGCTAACTTAAATTAAAAGAGTTGGGCTCCATGTAACTTAAATTTGGGCCCCTTACTCCCTTGTGTGGCGTCACCTCCTTGCTCCCTAAGTGGCGCCACTGACCACTGGGCCACAAACCCATTTTGATATTTTAAACTCAGATACCACCTTTTAAACCCTATAGTGCCCAAATAAAAATTTAACTAAGGCTTCAGCCCAATCCTGAGCCCAATTTGGACCCCTAATGCTCAAACTAACTCATTACACATATTCACCCATTTAAATGCATAGGCCCAAAAATTCAGGATGTTCTGGTAGCGCCCTATCGCGCCAAGGCTCCTCGTCACTCACACGCAAAAGGGAAAGAAACACAAGACAAATATGACAAAATCGTTGTATTTCCTTTTTTTCATTATTTTCGGGGCTATAAAAACCCCAGAATAAATCTGTAACACCACACGAAAAACAGATACAAACAATATACATGCATACATACAGAGAAATAAAAATACGATAACTTGATATCAGAGGTGATTTTCTCAGTTATTTCATTTCGTTTTTTTTTTTCTTTTCGATCTATGCATTTTTTTACATGTAAATATACTGTTTAAAAAAACAAAAGAAAAAGGGGTTCACCTCTTTATTTGCACTGAAAAACAGAGTTTCTGGCTTCTGGCCGCCGTATTTGGCGGCACCGAAGGTGGTGCGTGTGGCGCGTGTGGCGGTGGCCCGAGGTTCCGATGATCAGAACCCAGACGAGAGGAGGAAGGGTCTGAGAGGATTTTCTGAAATTTATTTTTTAAAACGAGGTTCAAATGAATTTTTTGGGTTAAAATTAACTTATATAGCAGCATGAAAACGACGCCGTTTTTGCTTAAGCCAATAAGCATAAAACAACGTCGTTCAGGGATAAGGATCTGCGTGTTGACCCGAAAACCCGGGGAGGATCCGCGCGTTTTTCATAAAAGGGCAATTTACCTCTTTGGTCCTTCCGCAATTTCATCGTTTTCAATTTAGTCCAATTTAAATTTTATTTTTTATTAAATTAGCCCTAAAACTTATATTTTGTTGCAATCCGATCCTCGAGCTACTTAAAGGCCAATATCAAAACGGTGTCATTTAGGAGATAAGGCATAATTGCCTAATAGGTCCCTATGATGTGACACGCGTTCTAATCTGGTCCTTTTACATTTTTTACCTTGGATTTTTTTTTCTTTCTCTGATTTAAGCCTTTGATTTTTTTTCTTTTTATTTTCATTCTTATTTTTAATTATTTAATATTATATATATGTATTAAATTATTACTATTTATTATTTATATTAGGATATTTTATCTAGTTTAATATTATTTATATATATTACATTTTATTTTATAATTTGTATATTAGTTATTATATTATACATTTTAAGATTCTGTATATTATATATTAGATTATATGTAATTTAAATTATTTTATCCTTTATATTATATAATTTTTTTGTAGTTTTTATAAATATTATATTATAAATATATTTTTATTTAAAGTTATATATGTTATTTATTTAAAACTATTTCTCTCACGGATTATTGTTTATATTTATATATGTCCTAAATTATTAAATTATATCTTTATTATAAGTATCCTTATTTTTTATATATATTCTAGTTTTTTATGTCATTTATTTAAAATATTGTTTATATACA
The DNA here is from genome assembly GCA_025698515.1 of Gossypium sturtianum. NCBI lineage: Eukaryota > Viridiplantae > Streptophyta > Magnoliopsida > Malvales > Malvaceae > Gossypium > Gossypium sturtianum. Next base: position 66,828,898 of record CM046949.1, on the reverse strand, counting down.
TATTAAATCTTTTTAGAAATTGTCATATTCTATTTATTTTTATTTTGTTATAACATTCATTCAGTGTTTAAATATATCATCCATTTATTTACTTTTATATTTGATTTTGTTTGTAGGGTTTAATGTTCATATCTTAAATCTTTATTTTTCACAGATTTTTAATTGCTGTTGATAATTTTATATCATGTATTTGTTTATTCATACTCTTTTATTTGCTTATTATTGCTTTCGCATAGTCCTTTTATTATATGTGTTACTTGCTATGTTATGTTACTTTCCTTTTAATTGTCTATATTAATATAAAATGTTAGTATATCATGTAATTTTATTGCTTTTGGTATTTATGTTTTATGATGTATCAATGTGATATTCTTACTTGGATCATCGTTTAAAATAAAAATACATTTTGCAAAATTACTATATTTTTATCCAAAAGTTTTTTAAATAAGGCAATGTTTTTGTGTTTAGAAATTGAGAAATAGTGCCCTAACGTCTTTGGGTTTCGATTTTCCGCTTGACTAAATAACTAAATATCCTTTTAATAAATTTCATAAATCATGAGATGATTTTGGTTACGAGGGTTTAAAATATCATGTCCTAACATGCTGGATGTGATGTTTGTATTCTTTCGGAACAAAGAAATCTCAAATTTTAACTCAAATTGTTCAAATTTTTAAAGAAATCATGTTTTCAAATTTTTTTCGAATTTTCGACATTAGGACAATAGCTAATCAATCCGGTACCAATTTTGGGCGTTATGAGGGTGCTAATCCTTCCTCGTAAATAACCGACTCCCGAACCCGTTTTCCAAAATTTTGTAAGCCAAAATCACTATTTTTGAGATAAAATGTTTTAAAAGGTGATCCGATTGTCGAAACCATTTTTTAGTGTAACATCCCGAATTAATGGGTTTATGCGTTTAATGTGTAGACATGTTTAATGTGTTAATTTGAGAATTAGAGGTGCAATTGGGCTCAGGTTTGGGTTGAGGCCTTGATTAAATATTATGTTTAGTCACTTTAGGGCTTAAAATAACGTCCTGGTAGTTTAAATGACATATTGGGTTGTGGCCCAGCAGCAAGGGGCACAGAAGAAGGGAGTTATAGGTGGCGTCAATAGGCAAGGGGAGAGGCCCAATTTGTGGCCGTTTGGAGCCCATAAAGTTGGGCCAAATTCGGCACTTAAATGGGAGTAAAGGGGGGGACGGCAACAAGGCTAAAATTTAGGGATTTTTATTTTTTTAAATATGTGGATATTAAGCTGATAAAGGAGGGAGGAGTTGGAGCTAATTAAGTCTCTTTTGGATGAGTCAGTGGATAAAGATAAGGGAAAAGATGAGAGGCTATCCAGAAGGCTAGAGGTGGCCGAAATTTGGACTGTGGGTGTAAAGGGGGGGACGGCAAGTTAGAGGAAGAAAATGCCGAAATTTTGTGAGTTTTTCTGAAAGCTTTCTCTCAGTTTTCTCTGCTGCCGAAATCTGTTTCCATTCTTTTTCTTCCTAGCTGAAATCTCCAAGCCTCTTTCTTGTTTTCTTTTCTTCTTCTCTTTTTCTGCCAGAAACCGAAACTCCTCATTCAAATCTTCTAAAAAGCTGAAAAAACACATCTAGTTCATCTTTTCGAGATTTTCTTAAAAGCCGAAATTCCTAGATCTATACTCTTCTACGCTTCGATCTTCTTCTGGGATTGCCGAATCTTTCTGCAAGGGGGTAGCCGAAATCATCTATAGAGGTAAATTTCGATTTGTGTATTCTTTTCCGGCTTTTAGAGATCTTAGCCGAATGGCTATATGGTTAACTAATCGGGTGTTTTCTATCGTTTGTGGTATTAGGGATTTGAAGGGGTTCAATCGCTTAGATTTCTAAGCCGAGTTGAGAGAGCCTTGGATCGTATCACTTTCGGGATTTAAAGGTAAGGAGATCTGTTAATTTAAGCATATAATTTGGGTAAAACACTAACCCTTGGCCGAATATAGGAGAGGCCTTATCTTCGCGTTCTTCCGGCTTTTGAGCAAAGTTGTAGACAAAGGGCAGTAGATTCGATTAGCAAGGGTATCGATATAGAGGGTAGTCCTATGTATTAATCAGGTGTGTAACATTCTCACACCATTTGGATTGCTTGTTAGTATATGTTTATAAATCTGTTATATTCTGCTAAATGCCGAAATACCGGTATGGCTGTTGAAAACTCGAGGAGGGTAAAGGCGAATCACCAGGTTAGAAATCTCTGTCATTCTAAAGTGAATGTTTCTGTCGATTTGGTATGATGAACATGTATGCCGGTTTCTGTGATTGCATGGGGTTGGGTGATTGATGAAAGGGGAAGTGTTCTGTTGTAGTGGCTTTTGCCATGATCTGTTGTAGTGGCTTTTGCCATGATCTCGTTGTAGTGGCTAATGCCATGATCTCATTGTAGTGGCTATTGCCATGATCTCGACGATGAGCTTGACTATCTGCAGCATGACCGCCATCGATGGTGTGTAGCGGTGTGGGTTGATTGTAGAAATCCCCAATGGTGTGATTGGCGGTAAGGGTGGTGTGTAGCGGATGGAAACCTAGGATTGGGTTGGGTTTTGCATATTTTCGATATATTATATTCTCTTATATGTTTCTTGTGGGGCTAAGGCCCAATCTGATGGTGCACGAGGGTTGCACACTGAGTCTCGCGACTCACCCTATTATTTAACATCTTTCAGGTAGCACCTAGTGCATTGGACCGGGTTGGAGAGGAGTGCACGGTGGCCATGCGAGGGATTATTTTGATTCAGCAAAAGACTTTACTAGTTTATTTATTTTTAATATTTTTAATTAGTGGGTTTAAATTTCATTGTAATAAGGCCATGGGCCACTAGTATCATATTTTCGTTTGTTTTGGGCTTTTATTATTATTAGACATTTACATTTTATGTTTTAATTAAGTTAAGGCATGTATCAAATTTCGGTTTTTATTCCACTAAGGCATAAATATAAAATGTATATCTTTTACAAATCATCCAACCATTTAGTTTTCTCGAATGAAGTGTTAAACTCAAGAAAAATATTTTCTGAAATTGCGACATCTTTTAAAATCTCCCTAAGTGACATGCCATATCCGGTCATGGTGTTCAGGCCAGGTTTGGGGTGTTACAAATTGGTATCAGAGCCCGGTTCAAAACTCGGCTTTGGGGTTTTGGGCTCAAAACGTTTTCTAAAGTTGGGTTTTTGAAAACATACATGTTTATACATAATACAGGATGGTTTTCCCGGCATGGCACCTGCGTTTCCGGCCCAAGTCTGCCAGGTAAGTATTCTGAATTCACTATGTGTTATATATGTATGTGGGCTTGATGGGCTTTAAGGGACGTAGATTATTTTAATTAGAGCTTGATGGACATTAGGCCTAGTTAAACAACTCTCAATTGCATAAGACTTAATCCAATCGAACAAACCTGTAGACAAGTCGCAAGACTAGGGGTGTGGCAACAGCATGCGCATGTTCAGGATTGGATCCGGAAGAGCTCTGGTACTTGCTAGATCCTAGTGACTCACCTCCTCTTCGCTGGAATCCTACAGTGCGTAGTGACTGTTCACCTAGCCACGAGGATTTGTTTGAGGCCAAAATCTATAACTAAAACCCGAAAAGGACCAGCCACCTGATTTTCACAAAATTACTGAGATATCCCTAGTTTTAAAACAACAAAAAAAATTCAAAACACCCCGATTGGCAAAATTACCAAAATACCCCCGGATTTTCAAATTACCAAAATACCCCCGAAATGCAAAATTACCTTATTTCACAAAGGAACCCTATTTTGGAAAATTACGAAAAATACCTCAGAGGATAAATTACGAAAATACCCACAGGTAGTGGAATGACAAAAATACCCTTAGGTGATGAAGGTAAGTTCGTGGATGCTATTTGTATGTTGACGTGAAATGATTGAATGTATGTGTTTCCTAGAACTAGGAGACAAACTTAAGACTGAAACTTGTAGATGTAATTCCAAATTCGAAAGAACTACTCTTAAACTACTGTTCATAAGACTGTTCGTGGTTAATCAGTGGAAGAAACTTATTAATTCATAAAATTCCTAATCAGATAAACGTCAATCAGAAGAATGAGTACAAGAGGTCGAGGACGTCCGTCGCGTGGTCGTGGTAGGGGTAGGATGACCGTGTCAGAGCCAGCAGGGTCTGGCCATGGGTCAGGAAACGAGATGCCAGATCTGCCGGCTGTGGAGGGAGAATTTTGAGACCAGGCGCCCGGAGATGATGCGATATCTCAGGCGATGTTGCGGGTCCTCGAAAGAGTTGCTGGGGTAGGCACGGGTTTAGGAGCTCGAAAATCGGTGTCTGAACGACTCCGAGCCAATGGAGCGGAGATGTTTAGGGGTGTTTCTCGCATAGCCCCTAATACAGCTGAGTATTGGTTAGAGGCAAGTGAGCGTATAATGGATGACCTTGACTTCACTGTAGAGGAGAAGTTGAAGGGGGTCGTGTCTCTTCTTCGAGACGAGGCTTATCAGTGGTGGCTCACGGTAAAGGAGGGTACTGCCGCAGACCGGATTGACTGGGATTTCTTTAAGGAATCATTTCAGGGAAAGTACATTGGGGCCAGCTATGTGGATGCACAGAGGAAGGCATTCCTGAATTTGGTGCAAGGAAGTAAGTCTGTATCTGAATACGAGGCGAAATTTATGCGGTTGAGCCGTTACGCTCGAGGGATTGTAGCGACTGACTATGAGCGTTGCGTACGGTTCGAGGATGGACTAAGGGATGAGCTAAGGGTATTAGTAGCACCGCAGCGGGAGAGGGACTTTGCAGTTTTGGTTGAGAAAGCTAAGATATCTGAGGAGGTTAAGCGGACTGAGAAACAAAATAAGGATAAGGATAGGAATAGGAATAAGAGGAATTTTGGGCCGTCGGGATCACCTGGAAATTTTCAGAAAAGGCCTAGGACTGATGGGCCAGCTCGTGCTCCGACGGGTCAAAATCGATCATGTCCTTCGTGTGGGAAGGTACATTATGGGGAATGCAGAAGGAAAACCGGTGGATGCTTCAGGTGTGGATCCATGGAGCATATGATTAGGGACTGTCCACAGAAGGATCAGGTGCAGCCAGCTGGACGAGGTTCTGATCAGGCTGGAAGAGGTGGTCAGCCAGTACCGAGGGGATGTGGCGCAGCCAGAGGAGGAAATGGATTCGGTCGGGGTTGTGGAGCACCTGGTAGGGGTGCAGGCAATGTAGACGTGAGACAGCCGGGTCTAGTGTATGTAGCTCGTCAGCGAAAGGATGGTGACGCACCGAACGTCATAACCGGTACGTTTCTTATAGCTGATAATCCATTTCTTGCTTTGATTGATATTGGATCAACCCACTCTTACGTTGCATGCTCGGTATCTGAGACCCTAAGTATAGACTCTGAAACAACTTCTAGGAAGATGACTGTGGTTAGTCCTTTAGGACAATCTAGGGTAGTGGACAAACTGTTTAGGAACGTACCTTTAGAGACGCAAGGGGTAGTGTTCCCAGCAGACTTAATGGAATTACCGTTTGGAGAGTTTGATCTTATCTTAGGAATGGATTGGTTGACAAAACATCGTGCCAAGTTGGATTGTGAGACTAAGCGCATGGTGTTGAATACCCCGGAAGGCGGAGAGGTGGTTGTGTTAGGAGAAAGAAGGAATTACTTGTCCAACGTAGTGTCCGCATTAAAAGCTATTAAGATGATTCAGAAGGGATGTAATGCGTTTTTAGCCTTTATCAGTGCTTTGGATATTAAGGAGGTGACTGTTGATGAGGTTCGAACAGTCAGGGATTTCACAGATGTCTTTCTTGAAGAATTGCCCGGATTACCCCCGGATCGCGAAGTGGAGTTTGGAATAGAGCTACTTCCGAGTACGGCTCCGGTGTCTATTGCTCCGTATAGAATGGCGCCGAAGGAGCTGGTGGAGCTCAAAGCCCAGATCCAAGAACTGTTGGATCGTGGATTTATCTGACCGAGTGTGTCTCTCGGGGGGCCCTTGGTCTGCTTGTGAAGAAGAAGGACGAATCCATGCGTATGTGCATGGACTACCGTCAACTAAATAAGTTGACGGTTAAGAATAAGTACCCACTGCCAAGGATCGACGACCTGTTCGATCAACTCAAAGGAGCTTCGGTCTTTTCTAAGATTGACTTAAGGTCGGGTTATCATCAGTTGAAGGTAAAGGAAGGAGACATTCATAAGACAGCGTTTTGAACTTGTTACGGTCATTATGAATTTTTGGTGATGCCGTTCGGATTAACAAACGCGCTAGCAGCATTTATGGATATGATGAATCGGGTGTTTCAGTCATACCTTGACCGGTTCGTGGTGGTGTTTATCGACGATATTCTGGTTTATTCCAAGTCTGAAGAGGAGCATGATGCACATCTTCGTGTGGTGTTGCAAATTCTGAGGGAAAAGCAGTTGTTCGCTAAGTTCATGAAGTGTAAGTTCTGGCTAAGGGAAGTAACTTTCTTAGGACATGTGGTTTCTGTAGAGGGAATTAGAGTTGACCCTCGAAAGATAGAAGCTGTATTGGATTGGAAACCGCCGAAGTCGGTGGCAGAGATTCAAAATTTCTTGGGATTGGCGGGGTATTATAGGAGGTTTGTGGAAGGGTTCTCGTTAATTGCGGCACCTTTAACTAAGTTTTTAAGGAAGGGAATATCGTTTGTTTAGACCGACAAACAGCAGGAGAGCTTTGAGAAGCTGAAGAGAATTTTGACAGAAGCGCCAGTGTTAATTCAGCCAGAGGCGGGAAAAGAATTTACTGTCTACTGTGATGCGTCACACACAGGTTTAGGATGTGTGTTGATGTAAGAGGGAAAGGTTGTTGCATATGCGTCTCGACAGTTGAGACCACATGAATTGAACTACCCTACGCACGATTTAGAGTTGGCGACGGTAGTGTTCGCTCTGAAGATTTGGAGGCACTACCTGTATGGGGAAAAGTCTGTAATTTACACCGACCACAAGAGCCTGAAGTATCTCCTTACCCAGAAGGAGTTGAATTTAAGACAACGTAGGTGGATTGAGCTCTTTAAGGACTATGATTACTCGATCGAATACCATCCGGGTAAGGCTAACGTGGTGGCGGATGCGCTGAGTAGGAAGGCGATAGCAGATTTGAGGGCGATGTTCGCTCATCTTAGTCTGTATGAGGATGGAAGTCTGGTAGCTAAACTCCAAGTGAGACCAATGTGGACTAGTCAGATCAAAGAGAAGCAGCTTCTAGACGAGGTCTTGAGTGCTCAACTCCAGCTAGTGCAAAGGGGTGAAGGAGAGGACTATAGTTTGAATGATGAAGGGGTTCTGTGTTTTTGTAAGAGGGTTTGTATGCCAAAGGATGTAGAGTTAAGACAGATGATTCTTCAGGAGGCGCATAGTAGCCCTTACGCTATGCATCCTAGAGGGGTTAAGATGTATCGGGATTTGCGAGAGCAATTCTGGTGGCCAGGTCTGAAGCGAGAGGTAACGGAATTCATGGGTAAATGTTTGATGTGTCAGCAGGTGAAGGCGGAACACCAGCTACCTTCAGGGTTGTTGCAGCCGGTGAAGATTCTGCAGTGGAAATGGGAAAGAATCACGATGGATTTTGTTAGTGGGTTACCTCTTACGCCCACTAAGAGAGATTCGATTTGGGTGATTATGGATCGTCTGACGAAGTCTGCTCACTTCATACTGGTTCGGGTCGACTACTCTCTGCAAAGGTTGGCTAAGCTATATGTGGCTGAGGTAGTGAGACTGCATGGTGTACATGTGTCGATCATATCAGATAGAGACCCTAGGTTCACATCACGATTTTGGAAGGCTCTGCATCAGGCAATGGGAACAAGGTTAGACTTTAGTACCGCTTTTCATCCGCAGACTGATGGTCAGTCTGAGAGGGTAATTCAGATTTTAGAGGATATGTTAATAGGTTGCGTCATTGATTTCAAGGGATGTTGGGAGGAGTATTTACCTTTGGCAGAATTCGTGTACAACAACAGCTATCAATCTAGTATTCAGATGGTGCCTTATGAAGCGTTGTACGGACGAAAGTGTCGCACTCCTACTTGTTGGATGGAGTTGGGTGAACGTCAGGTGTTGGGCCCAGAACTGGTTTCGAAAACGGAAGAGAAAGTTAGGTTAATTCGAGCTCGATTGAAGGAAGCGTCTGATTGGCAGAAATCGTACGCGGATCTTAAGCGTAAGGAGGTGGAATTCGCAGTGGGAGACCAAGTCTTTTTGAAGGTATCTCCGTGGAAGAAGGTGATGAGGTTTGGTCGGAAGGGTAAGCTAAGTCCCCGATTTATTGGACCTTATCGGGTACTTGAACGAGTGGGCCCAGTGGCGTATCGATTGGAGTTGCCTTCAGAGTTGGAGCAGATACATGACGTGTTTCATGTCTCGATGCTAAGACGTTACCGTTCTGATCCATCGCACATTATGCCGGTGGAAGAGATTGAAGTAAGGCTAGACTTGTCTTTTGAGGAGGAGCCAGTGTAAATCTTGGAGCGAGACGTAAAAGTGTTGAGAAGGAAGTCCGTCCCTTTGGTCAAGGTTTTGTGGCGAAACCATGGTGCAAAGGAAGCAACATGGGAGCCAGAGGATGTTATGCGACAGCAATATCCCCATCTCTTCTGATCAGGTAAATTTCGAGGCCGAAATTTATTTTAAGGGGGTAGAACTGTAACATCCCGAACTAATGGGTTTATGCGTTTAATGTGTAGACATGTTTAATGTGTTAATTTGAGAATTAGAGGTGCAATTGGGCTCAGGTTTGGGTTGAGGCCTTGATTAAATATTCTGTTTAGTCACTTTAGGGCTTAAAATAATGTCCTGGTAGTTTAAATGACATTGGGTTGTGACCCAGCAGCAAGCGGCGCAGAAGAAGGGATTTATAGGTGGCGTCAATAGGCAAGGGGAGAGGCCCAATTTGTGGCCGTTTGGAGCCCATAAAGTTGGGCCGAATTCGACACTTAAATGGGAGTAAAGGGGGGGACGGCAACAAGGCTAAACTTTAGGGATTTTTATTGTTTAAAATATGTTGATATTAAGCTGATAAAGGAGGGAGGAGTTGGAGCTAATTAAGTCTCTTTTGGATGAGTCAGTAGATAAAGATAAGGGAAAAGATGAGAGGCTATCCAGGAGGCTAGAGGTGGCCGAAATTTGGACTGTGGGTGTAAAGGGGGGGGATGGCAAGTTAGAGGAAGAAAATGCCGAAATTTTGTGAGTTTTTCTGAAAGCTTTCTCTCAGTTTTCTCTGCTGCTGAAATCTGTTTCCATTCTTTTTCTTCCTAGCCTAAATCTCCAAGGCTCTTTCTTGTTTTCTTTTCTTCTTCTCTTTTTCTGCCAAAAATCGAAACTCCTCATTCAATTCTTCTAAAAAGTCGAAAAAACACATCTAGTTCATCTTTTCAGGATTTTCTTAAAAGCCAAAATTCCTAGATCGATACTCTTCTACGCTTCGATCTTCTTCTGGGATTGTCGAATCTTTCTGCAAGGGGGTAGCCGAAATCATCTGTAGAGGTAAATGTCGATTTGTGTATTCTTTTTTGGCTTTTAGAGATCTTAGCCGAATGGCTATATGGTTAACTAATCGGGTGTTTTCTATCGTTTGCGGTATTTCGGGATTTGAAGGGGATTCAATCGCTTAGATTTCTAAGCCAGAGTTCAGTAGCCCTTGGATCGTATCACTTTCGGGATTTCAAGGTAAGGAGATCTGTTAATTTAAGCATATAATTTGGGTAAAACACTAACCCTTGGCCGAATATAGGAGAGGCCTTATCTTCGTGTTCTTCTGGCTTTTGAGCAAAGTTGTAGACAAAGGGCAGTAGATCCGATTAGCGAGGGTATCGACATAGAGGGTAGTCCTACGTATTAATCAGGTGTGTAACATTCTCACACCATTTGGATTGCTTGTTAGTATATGTTTATAAATCTATTATATTCTGCTAAATGCCGAAATACTGGCATGGCTGTTGAAAACCCGAGGAGGGTAAAGGCGAATCACCAGGTTGGCGATCTCTGTCATTTTAAAGTGAATGTTTCTGTTGATTTGGTATGATGAACATGTATGTCGGTTTCTGTGATTGCATGGGGTTGGGTGATTGATGAAAGGGAAGTGTTCGTTGTAGTGGCTTTTGCCATGATGCATTGTAGTGGCTTTTGCCATGATTCATTGTAGTGGCTAATGCCATGATCTCATTGTAGTGGCTATTGCCATGATCTCGATGATGAGCAACTATCTCATCGCATGACCGCCATCGATGGTGTGTAGCGGTGTGGGTTGATTGTAGAAATCCCCAATGGTGTGATTGGCGGTAAAGGCTGGTGTGTAGCGGATGGAAACCTAGGATTGGGTTGGGCTTTGCATATTTTCCGATATATTATACTCTGTTATACGCTCACGTGGGCTAAGGCCCAATCTGATGGTGCACGATGGTTGCACACCGAGTCTCGCGACTCACCCTATTATTTAACATCTTTCGGTAGCACCTAGTGCATTGGACCGGGTTAGAGAGGAGCGCAAGGTGGCCATGCGAGGATTATTTTGATTCAAACAAAAGACTTTACTAGTTTATTTATTTTTAATATTTCTAATTAGGGGTTTAAATTTCATTGTAATAAGGCCATGGGCCACTAGTATCATATTTTCGTTTGTTTTGGGCTTTTATTATTATTAGACATTTACATTTTATGTTTTAATTAAGTTAAGGCATGTATCAAATTTCGGTTTTTTATTCCACTAAGGCATAAATATAAAATGTATATCTTTTACAAATCATCCAACCATTTAGTTTTCTCGAATAAAGTGTTAAACTCAAGAAAAATATTTTCCAAATTACGACATCTTTTTTAAAATCTCCTAAGTGACATGCCGATCCGGTCATGGTGTTTGAGTCGGGTTTGGGGTGTTACATTTAGTTTGTGAAAAAAAGGGGATCGACTTTAAAAACGAAAATGGAGTCGCCACCAATCTTTTTTTGAGGTGTGATCGGGTCACCTTGAAATTGATCATTTTAATAAAAAACATTTTGATTTATTAAAACAATGATTTTGGTCTACGAAATTCAAGAAAACGGGTTCGGGAGTCGGTTACGCACGAGGAAGGATTAGCACCCTCGTAACGCCCAAAATTGGTACCTAATTGATTAATTAATGTCTTAATGTTGAAAATTTGAAAAGATTTGAAAACATAATTTCTTTAAAAACTTGAACAATTTGAGTTTGAACTTGAGATTCTTTTGTTCCGAAAGAATACAAACATCACATCCAGCACGTCAGGACATGATGTTTTAAACCCTCGTAACCAAAATCATCTCATGATTTACAAAATTCATTAAAAGGATATTTAATTATTTAGTCAAACGGAAAATCGAAACCAAAGCTTCGTTAGGGCACTATTTCCCGAATTTCTAAACACAAAACATTGCCTTATTTAAGAAAAACTTTTGGATAAAATGTGGTAATTAAATGAGATATATATTTTTAAACAAAGATTTGAAAAAAATAACATCAAGTTATTACAAAAAAGTGCAATTTACTAAAGTTACAGGTCATATTAACAATTAGCACTAACATAAACAATTAAGTAAAAGAATGACAATCAATAATAATAATGTTAAGTAAACAAAGATAATGGATTCAAATTTTTTTTTAAAAAATGAACAATCAAAATAAAAAATATAGAGTAGATAATAGCAATTTTAAAAGAATCTATGAAAAAATTAAGGAAAAAAATTTATTCACAAGATTAAATTCATGTATATAAAAAAATAATATATATGATAAAACAATTTAACGTAAATAGGGAGAAAAAAAGAAAAACAAGTTTAAAATAATTAAAATAAATGAATAAATAATGATTAAGCAATTAAATGGATAAATAAATAAAAATTAAAAAAACCCATAAGTCAACCTAACTCCCGCAATATGAGGATTCAACGAAATTCCTCCACCAAAATCTAACTCGAACGGAAGCAACTCAAAAAGAAATGAAGATGAGCGAAGAACAAAATAAGAACAAGCCACAAAAAATAAGAACACAAAAGAGAGAGAAATTTGAGCGAATGCTTTCAAGAATTTTTATTACTCCAAACTCAAGTGTGCTTTACAATGAAGGGAGAGGACTCTATTTATAGTTGAGCCTCCCCAAATCCAACGGTACAAATCAATTACATCAACGGCTAAGATTAAAAGGTATCTACAAATTAAATCTCTAAGATTACAAAATCATATCTTCTAAGATTGCATACCATATCTTCTAAGATTGCATATCATATCTTCTAAGATTACATACCATATCTTCTAGGATTGCATATCATATCTAAGATTTGCATATCATATCTAAGATTGCATATCCTTGAAGATTGTGTTCCCATATACGTCAAGCTTGTAGATGGACCTTCAATCTTTTCAAGTAATGGGCCATTCCGATCGGGCCAAATGATATATTTTGGACTGGACTTGGACTTTGTTTTATTATTTTGGGTTTATTATTTTTGTATGGGCTCGGGCTAAATTGGCCTATTACACCGATCACACCTAAGCAAAAAGATTGGTGGCGACTCCATTTTCATTTTTAAAGTCGACCCCCGTTTTTCAAAATTAAAAATGGTTTCGACAGCTTGGCGACTCCACTGGGGACCAATAAGAGAGTCAAGCCATAAAATTGATTATTTCTTGTCCTTTTGTCCAAGTTTAAAAATCTGATTTGAAAAACCATGATCCTTTTTATTGCATGTGGTTCTATTTTTATAAAATATCTCTGCATTGCATTGCATGACCGTTGTGGTCGCACCTTTAAGTGGGAGCGAGAAGCTATGCCTTCGTGAGGTTTTCACTTCCGCATGGGCTAGTGGATTGCTTTCGGGATACATCTGTACCTATGTATTCGTGAAGTTTTCACTTCCGCATGGCCATAGGGAAATGTATTCCCCTGAACCGAATTCGATCCGTATGAGCCTATAATGGGTGAGGATCGAGGAATCTGCTGGTTCGGGTACCTCAACTTTAGAGCTAAACCACACGTAGAAAACATAAGCACTCACCCTATGTAGAACTATACTAAACCTTAGTGGTCACCCAGATAGGTATTTGCTTATTTTATTTGTGTTATGCTTTATTTCAGGGTACTGACTTGTTATGCTTTATTTTTCTGGTGCATGTCATTTCATATTTTAAAGAGGTATCGATTCACGGTCAGTTTCTAAGTTAGAAAGATGGTTATGGAGAACGAGTTCCTTGATAAAGTAGAAGACAATGCAGCCGTCCGCATATGGTCAGAGCAAACGCAATTAGAGAAAGGGAATAGCTTAGCTGACGGGTATGTGTTTGAACTATGGGATTTTACTCGTATTAGTATCACGCAAAATGAGTTCCAAGAGTTGAAAGAAATATGGACCCAGTGGGATGATGAGGCAAAGCAGCTGTTTTATCATAATTATGGCAATTTACCCTCCTTGCTCGACATCAAGGTAGATAAGCATCTGTTCCGGGCTATGACTCAATTTTGGAACTCTGCCTATAGCTGTTTCACTTTTGGGAAAGTAGATTTAGTGCCCACAGCGGAGGAATATACAACCTTGCTTCGCTGTTCAAAGATCCAATTCGACAAAGCTTATTTTAGGGCTGCCAATGTCCCAACTTTTGTGAGGAAGTTAATGAATATCACAGAGATGAGTGAACAGTGGGTTGCAGCCAGAATCCAAGAGAAAGGTGAGGGTAAAAGCATACCTTGGGTGAGTTTGAGGGACCTGATCCTAGCACATCCAGATGTAAAGAAGAAGATCGACATCTTTGCCTTGTGTATTTATGGTTTGGTAATTTTCCCTAAAGCTCTAAGACATATAGATGAAGCAGTTACTGATCTATTCGATCGACTTGACAAAGGGGTCACGTCTATACCTGCAATCTTAGCTGAGACGCTCAGATCTTTGAATGCATGTCGGAGGGCTGGTGATGGTAGATTCATTGGATGCGCACAGTTATTGTTGGTTTGGTTCCACAGTCATTTTTGGAGGGTTGACAAGGTTCCTTACCGAGTGTTCTTTAAAAGTTATTCCCCTTTAAAGGAGGCCATAGCTACGATAAAGAGGGACGATATATCAGAGGAAAGGTGGATGGAAATTCTTCGAAACCTCCGAGAGAAAGATGTTGAATGGAAAGCCCTTTGGATGGTTCCCGACGAAGTCCTCTATCGGTGTGGAAATTTTGATTGGGTACCTCTGCCTGGAATATCTAAGATTGGATATCATATCTAAGATTTGCATATCATATCTAAGATTGCATATCATATCTTCTAAGATTACATACCATATCTTCTAGGATTGCATATCATATCTAAGATTTGCATATCATATCTAAGATTGCACATCCTTGAAGATTGTGTTCCCATATACGTCAAGCTTGCAGATGGACCTTCAATCTTTTCAAGTAATGGGCCATTCCGATCGGGCCAAATGATATATTTTGGACTGGACTTGGACTTTGTTGTATTATTTTGGGTTTATTATGTTTTGTATGGGCCCGGGCTAAATTAGCCTATTATAGCTGCCCCTCTTGGCTCATTGTCGTGTAACGAGAATGGAGTAAAGACTATAAAAAGACCAATTTTGCCCGGTCATGCCGAGCCTTAACCTCTTGATCCTCCTATTCTTCAAGTAGTCTCTAACCCAACTGCAACTTCAAGGAGACAAGATCTGCTATCTTCAATCTTCTCCACTACAAACTCAAGAAAGCCAGATCTGTTATTTTTAATCTGCTCCACTGCAAACTCAGGGATGCCAGATTAGTATCTTCGATCTGCTTCACTGCAATCTCAAGAAGACAAGATCTACAATTTTTAGTCTGCTCCCTTGCTACATCAGGAAGATGAGGCTAGTGGCTAAAATCTGCTCCCTTGCTACATCAGGAAGATAAGATTCGCCATCTTCGATCTGCCCCACTGCTATCTCGAGGAGACAAGATCTATAATTTTATTTAGTCTGCTCCCTTACTACATCAGGAAGATAAGACTATAATCTTCAGCCTGCCCCACTACTATCTCGGGGACAAGATCTCGAACTTTTCATCGCTTCTTATTAACTCGGGAAGACTTCAATCTTCACCGCTCCACTACCATCTCGAGGAACAAAATCTAAACTTTTCAGTTTGCTTCCTTACTATCTCGGGAAGACTTCAATCTTCACCGCTCCACTACCATCTCGAGGGAACAAAATCTGAACTTTTAATTTGCTTCCTTACTATCTCAGAAGACTTAAATCTTCACCGCTCCACTACCATCTCGAGGAACAAAATCTGAACTTTTAATTTACTTCCTTACTATCTCAGAAGACTTCAATCTTCATCTGCTCCACTACCATCTCTAGGGAACAAAATCTGAAATTTCCAATTTGCTTCCTTACTATCTCAGGAAGACTTCAATCTTCAGTCTGCTCCACTACTATCTCTAGGGAACAAAATCTGAACTTTCCAATTTGCTTCCTTACTATCTCAAGAAGACTTCAATCTTCAGTCTGCTCCACTATCATCTCGAGGGAACAAAATCTGAACTTTTTAATTTGTTTCCTTACTATCTCAGGAAGACTTCAATCTTCAGTCTGCTCCACTACTTCAATCTTCAGTCTGCTCCACTACCATCTCTAGGGAACAAAATCTGAACTTTCCAATTTGCTTCCTTACTATCTCAGGAAGACTTCAATCTTTAGTCTACTCCACTACCATCTCGAGGGAACAAAATCTGAACTTTTTAATTTGCTTCCTTACTATCTCAAGGAGATTAGACCAATGGCTAAAATCTGCTCCATTGCCAATACATGGAGATAGGATTCGCCAAATTTGATATACTCCACTACTGCTTAGGGAGATAAGATCTGTGGATTCACTGATTTTGCTACACCGTCCTCTGAAGGACATGTCCTGTAGACTCGGTTCCATATGCATATGTTTATGCCAAATGATCAGGATGCTATGATCAAAATGAATCAAATGGTCCTAGCCACATATGTTATGAACGCAACATGTCATGAAAATGATTCCTGATTAGGATGCAATGATCGGAATGAATCTAATGCTCCTAACTAAATGATATTAGGGATGACATTTGCATGAATGCAGAATGTCATGAGAATGATCTTCTTCTTCTTCTTTTTTTATGTACAACAATTAGGATACAATGATCGGAATGAATCAAATGCTCCTAATTGGAAGTGTATGCATGAGAATGATCCTTTTTTAATGCTTGGGTTGTCATTGCTCATAGTTCACCAAGGTTCTATCACTGATGCGTTACCCTGCTTTCTCGTTCAGCTGGTATCTTTGATAGAAAACCCAAAGAAATGATCATATTCTGCTCAGCAAGCTTACCCGGCTGTAATTTTAGAGTCCATTCCACTGTACCTTGGGGACATAAAATTTGTACCATCTTTAAATCATCCTACTGCAACTTATGGCTATAGGATCTGTATCAAATTCACCCCATCCCACTGCAACTCAAGGGTATAGGATTTGTAACTTGTTCAATAAACTGATCACTCCCAAGGTGACCTAACCAAATGTGTATGCATGATATCTGCATGGATGCAGAATATCATTTTTAGAGAATGATTCCCCTTTTACACTTGAGTCAACATTGCCCATTTTTGTCAATATTGTAATACTGTCGCAATATCTTGTCATTTTGTTCAATCACCATTTTTGACAAAAATCCAGAGAGATAGTCTCAGTTTAGACTCGCCATCCCCCAATATTTCCATCCCATAAACTTACTGTATTTTAAACAATAGTCCTGTTTCAAGCTCTTGTATTATTTAGAAGTTTCCAGAGTAATATTCGAAACCCCTTTTATAAAGTATTATTAGTCCATTAATCGTTATTTCAATGCAAAATGCCTGAAAAAGATCATAGCAATGGACAAGAAGGAAATTAGGAGCATAGCTCGGAACAAATAAGTTAAGCAAAGACAGTAAATGCAATCTAGAAGAAAATTTATTGGTAGTGTATTTTGAAACGAATAATTAAAGATAACAAATTCAGAATGGGTAAGATGGGAAACTAGGTGCCCCAGATATCGCAGTCTGAGCTTCTCTGTTAAAACTTCTTGAGGACCATTTTAATCTCAATATGTATTTAGGAAATCCAGAGTACTTCGTTGATGCCCCAAGACGTAACATACTTCCTTATTGTTAATTCAAACGTAGCAAGATTACTGTATGCCCCACTTTTGATAAAAATTTGAGCCTCCCTTTTCGGGTTTTCAACTCATATCCCCTTTGGTCTCAAAGCGCCCTTTGCGGGTTTTCACCTTGGCCTCTCCTTTCAGATGAAATCTGAATTCACCAGCTTGAGCATGTCTTTGCCATACATCCTGGTCAAGGTTAATGATCTTCCAGAATAAGCCTTCTTCACCACATAAGGTTTTTTCAAATTTTGGCATTTATTTTCCTCTAAAGTCCTTTTGTATGAGAAGGATATTCCTCAATACCAGGTCCCCATCATGACATTCCTTTGGGCAGACCATTTTCGACATAAATCAACATCATCCCTTTTTGGTATATGATCGCTGTAAATCAGAGTTTTTAAAATTTATAAAAGAATGATCGAACCTGAAAACTAACTCTGACAACGATTGAGGCAAGTGCACCTATCGAACAGTAGTATAGCTTAGGCAAGACCGGATTATCGAACCCAAAGGAACTAAAAGTACTAATACTCACCATCTTTTTATTATTTAGCCTTAATATAAAGTGATGATTGTTTAAACTAAAACTAATCTACTTACTAAGCTAAGACGCAAAGACAAAAAGAATGAATTCGGGAAATAACTTTTGGGAAAGCTCAGTTGACTCAAGCGATATCCTTAGGAAAAATCCACCTAGACTTCACTTGTTATTTAACCTTGAACCATATGATTTATTTACTTAGTTTGATCCGTGAGACTCCCTAACGTATATTAAACCCTCTCTCGAGGCGAATAACGTCTAACCCTAGGTTAATTAGTGGAACTCTCATTCGCTTATAATAACCCCCTAGAATAGCAGTAAATCGATCTGTGGACACCCATATTAGGTTTCACCCTAATCCGGCAAAATCTTGTCACCCTATCTCTAGGCGTGCGATCAACTCCGCTTAATTATGTTGGATCTACTCTTAGGCAGGGTCTATTCCTCCTCCACCTAAGCACATTAGATTTGGATTAAGTTCACATAATTAAGGACAAACTAAGTTATTATCATATAATTCAAAAATCAAATAACAAGATTCATCATAGGTTTCATCCCCTTCGGGTATCCGAAGGTTTAGTTCATAATAATAAAAGCCAACATCTCAAAAGAAAAGATAAAACAAAACATAAGAAATCCCTAAAACCCCCTAAAGGAATTAAAGAGGAGATCCCCCGTCTTGAGTAGAATTCCGGCTTCTTGAGATGGATCAACTGGCTATCTTCGAATGATTCCCCCAAATCTGACCTTTTCGGCTTGGCTTCTTGGCCTAGCTCGTCGCCCCCTTTCAGCTGGTGCCTAGGGTGTATTTATAGGCTTTTGAAACACGTTTCTTTCTCCCTAAGTATCTTTTCCCGAATGGAATTGCTCTTCTCCACGGTAGAGGCACGGCCATGGCACACGCCCGTGTAAATCGCGGCCAGGCTGTGTTCGACACTGTTGAATGAGGCACGGCTATGTAAGTCGTGGTAAAGCCGTGTTCTAGTAGGAATGGTGGCGCGCCGCGTGTGGCTTGAAGTCCGGCCGTCTTTGATTTTGTGGCTTGGCCCAACTTGGTCCGTTTAAGCCCGTTTTCGTTCTTTTTGTCATCGGGTGCTTTCCTGAGTATAAGACATGAAAAGAAAGGATTAAGAGCACCTTTTTACATAAATTGGGGCTTAAATCATCCAAAAGCATACTAAATGTGGGCTTAGAATATGTTACTTTTACGGTTTATCAGTATATTTGACTATGATGAATACTTTCAAACCCTTTTCTTCAGCCAAGTTCACTGGAGAAATTCTACTTCATCCAATTCTTGACTCAATCAAAGCTTGGTGCAAAGGAATCTCGATTTTCATGGGCAAGACTACTTCTATTCCATAAACCAATGGGAAAAGTGTTGCCCCAGCGAAAGTCCTGGTTGACGTTTGATAAGCATAGAGAGTAAATGGTAGCTTTTTATGCCAATCTTTACAAGTCTCGGTCATCCTTCCTACAGTCCTTTTTTTGTTTTTTTTGCTGCCTTTGTTGCTCTATGATATGGCGTCTGATCTTTGAACAGACTATTATCCTTTTTTGGCATTCTTTGTCGGCGCCTGATCTTTTTCCTTTTTCTTCTTCTTTTTTTTTTGAGAATTAGATTACTATCGACTTTGTAACATTGGCATATGAAGCTACTTCCACCCTCTTAGTGAAGTAAACGACGACCACGACGATGAATCGATGTCGACTAGAAGCTTTTGACGAGATCGGCCCCATAATATACATTCCCCACATATAGAAAATCTGTGAAGAAATAGATGAGGCACATAAGTCTTGTCTTCCTCCATTTGGCATTCTGACATAATCAAGCAATCTCCCTTTTATGGTGGACCAATAGTACCCGAACCTTATGATTAGCCTGGCTATTGTAGAACTATTATCATGTTCTTTAAACACCCTTATGGACTTCTTTTAAGATTTTCCCAGGCGTGTCTTGATATGATCGTGCAAAATCATCTTTGAATTCTTGAAAATAACTCAATGATGTCTTGCTTTATTTATGTGGTAAGCTGGGCTTCGAGCTTTACCCCTTTCCTAGGCTCATAATATCCACTGACCCTTTGTAGAGTAGGGTCTGTTTTTCATCTTGTTCTACCATTCTTAATAAATCAGAAAATATGTTACAATATCTGTCATCTTCAAAGTCCTATGATCCCTAGACCCATATTTCATTCAAAAAGGGAATCAGTAATAACGTCGCTCATGTCGTTGATATCTGGGTACCTAGGTACGAAGGCAAAAAATCCAAAGAATAAATGATTCTAAGGATGATTATTTGTATGGTATGGTCATGAATAAAGAATGAAAGAATATTCTAAAAAACAAAAGAATGTATAGTCTGAAATGTAAAGAATGAAAAAAAAATATTTGCTCAAAAAGATGCATTTTATTGAAATAAAAATTCTGGACATAAGCCTATTTTACAAAAGGATTCTTATTGTTTCTAGTCTTAAGGCAACAAGCATGCTTTGAATATTACTCTAGGTTAGTCTTAAAAATACAGGGATCTCTTCCACAGTCCTATTATTCAAAACACTCCCAAGTATGCAAGGTCTTGGAAACTTCGTTCCCTGGTTCTATCTCTGTTATATCTTATTAAGGCCCAATTGTAATAGATGGCCTTTGAGGATATGCTTCAGGTTGTACATGCGGTGGGGTGAAACCCCGAGGAATGTCCTCATTATCTTCAGTATTAACTATGGGACCCTTTCCTTTGTCCATTGCCCCGTTCAACATCTGAGCCATTTGAGCCATCATACTTCTTTGGGCTTCCAACATTTGGTCTCTCATCTCTTGTTGGAGTTTTACTAATTGCTCTTGCATCTGGTCTTGCATGTCTCTTTGAAACTGTTCAAGTCTTTGATCCATTTTCTTTGTCTTGGCATGTGTACTGTAACAGTGTTCAGTTTCTAGATTTTTCCTTTCCTCTTTCTCTCTCTGTTATAATTTCAACTAATTAGGCTCTCTCTATGGACTTAAATGCACATGATGTGATGTAATGCAAATGCATGGAATGAATGCAAAAGAAAGAGAGGCCTTGATTCTGAATTCAATTCCATTAGAAAAACTTTTCTAGAAAGCAAATTTCTTTACATAAAACGGATTACATATGCGGCCTTGCCCTCATATTCCAAGCAAAAACATCAATCCCCTTCTTCGCAAAGGTCAAATCTTGCAAACTTCTAATAGATGCCTCCACTAGCTCCTTTTTGCTTGATCTGGCCCGCGACTCACTGCTCACTTATTTCCATAATACTCGTTAGCCTCTTTAAGAAAGCTGAGACGTGGTGATTCTCGAATAGTCTTTGTCAACTTGAATCCTTGGGAAATAAAGTCTTGTATTCCTTCATGGACTATCTGTCTTTTCTCATTGTGTTTACTTGGACCATATTCGGACGACCGTATTATAATCCACTTTATCAATAAATCCATTTTCTTATGACAAACTCTTCTATTTAGCAATCGAATTTGAATCAACACCTCTTTTTCTATGATGTGAATACAATGCAATCAAAACAAAAAAAAAGCACATTAGCACAAGAGAAATAAATAACAAAATAGGGCACCTATCTGGGTTACCACTATGGTTTGGCATAGCTCTACCTAGGGTAAGCCCTTAGGTTTTCTACATGTGGTTTAGCTCTAAAGTTGAGGTACCCGAACCAGCAGATTTCTTGATCCTCACCCATTATAGGCTCATACGGATCAAGTTCAATTCAGGGGAATACATTTCCCTATGGCCATGCGGAAGTGAAAACTTCACGAAGACATAGGTACAAATGTATCCCGAAAGCAATCCACTAGCCCATACGGAGGTGAAAACCTCACGAAGGCATAGCTTCTCGCTCCCACTTAAGGGTGCGACCACAACGGTCATGCAATGCAATGCAGAGATATTTTATAAAAATAGAACCACATGCAATAAAAAGGATCACAATTTTTCAAATTGGATTTTCGAATTTAGACAAAAGGACAGGAAATAATCAATTTTACGACTTGACTCTCTTATTGGTCCCCAGTGGAGTCGCCAAGCTGTCGAAACCATTTTTTAGTTTGTGAAAAAAACGGGGATCGACTTTAAAAACGAAAATAGAGTCGCCACCAATCTTTTTTCGAGGTGTGATCGGGTCACCTTGAAATTGATCATTTTAATAAAAAACATTTTGATTTATTAAAACAATGATTTTGGTCTACGAAATTCGAGAAAACGGGTTTGGGAGTCGGTTACGCACGAGGAAGGATTAGCACCCTCGTAACGCCCAAAATTGGTACCTAATTGATTAATTAATGCCTTAATGTCGAAAATTTGAAAAGATTTGAAAACATGATTTCTTTAAAAACTTGAACAATTTGAGTTGGAACTTGAGATTCTTTTGTTCCGAAAGAATACAAACATCACATCCAGCACGTTAGGACATGATGTTTTAAACCCTCGTAACCAAAATCATCTCATGATTTACAAAATTCATTAAAAGGATATTTAATTATTTAGTCAAACGGAAAATCGAAACCCAGCACGTTAGGGCACTATTTCCCGAATTTCTAAACACAAAACATTGCATTATTTAAGAAAAACTTTTGGATAAAATGTGGTAATTAAAGGAGATAGATATTTTTAAACAAAGATTTGAAAAAAATAACATCAAGTTATTACAAAAAAGTGCAATTTACTAAAGTTACAGGTCATATTAACAATTAGCACTAACATAAACAATTAAGTAAAAGAATGACAAGCAATAATAATGTTAAGGTAAACAAAGATAATGGATTCAAATTTTTTTTTTTTAAAAAAAAGAACAATCAAAATAAAAAATATAGAGTAGATAATAGCAATTTTGAAAGAATCTATGAAAAAATTAAGGAAAAAAATTATTCACAAGATTAAATTCATGTATAAAAAAATAATATATATGATAAAACAATTTAACGTAAATAGGGAGAGAAAAAAAAAGAAAAACAAGTTTAAAATAATTAAAATAAATGAATAAATAATGATTAAGCAATTAAATGGATAAATAAATAAAAATTAAAAAACGCATAAGTCAACCTAACTCCTGCAATATGAGGATTCAACGAAATTCCTCCACAAAAATCTAACTCGAACGGAAGCAACTCAAAAAGAAACGAAGATGAGCGAAGAACAAAATAAGAACAAGCCACAAAAAATAAGAACGCAAAAGAGAGAGAAATTTGAGTGAATGCTTTCAAGAATTTTTATTACTCCAAACTCAAGTGTGCTTTACAATGAAGGGAGAGGCCTCTATTTATAGTTGAGCCTCCCCAAATCCAACGGTACAGATCAATTACATCAACGGCTAAGATTAAAAGGTATCTACAAATTAAATCTCTAAGATTACAAAATCATATCTTCTAAGATTGCATACCATATCTTCTAAGATTGCATATCATATCTTCTAAGATTACATACCATATCTTCTAGGATTGCATATCATATCTAAGATTTGCATATCATATCTAAGATTGCATATCCTTGAAGATTGTGTTCCCATATACGTCAAGCTTGTAGATGGACCTTCAATCTTTTCAAGTAATGGGCCATTCCGATCTGGCCAAATGATATATTTTGGACTGGACTTGGACTTTGTTTTATTATTTTGGGTTTATTATTTTTTGTATGGGCTCGGGCTAAATTGGCCTATTACACCGATCACACCTAAGCAAAAAAGATTGGTGGCGACTCCATTTTCATTTTTAAAGTCGACCCCCGTTTTTCAAAATTAAAAATGGTTTCGACAGCTTGGCGACTCCACTGGGGACCAATAAGAGAGTCAAGCCATAAAATTGATTATTTCTTGTCCTTTTGTCCAAGTTTAAAAATCTGATTTGAAAAACCATGATCCTTTTTATTGCATGTGGTTCTATTTTTATAAAATATCTCTGCATTGCATTGCATGACCGTTGTGGTCGCACCTTTAAGTGGGAGCAACAAGCTATGCCTTCGTGAGGTTTTCACTTCCGCATGGGCTAGTGGATTGCTTCCGAGATACATCTGTACCTATGTATTCGTGAAGTTTTCACTTCCGCATGGCCATAGGGAAATGTATTCCCCTGAACCGAATTCGATCCGTATGAGCCTATAATGGGTGAGGATCGAGGAATCTACTGGTTTGGGTACCTCAAATTTAGAGCTAAACCACACGTAGAAAACATAAGGACTCACCCTATGTAGAACTATACTAAACCTTAGTGGTCACCCAGATAGGTATTTGCTTATTTTATTTGTGTTATGCTTTATTTCAGGGTACTAACTTGTGATGCTTCATTTTTCTAGTGCATGTCATTTCATATTTTAAAGAGGTATCGATTCACGGTCAGTTTCTAAGTTAGAAAGCTGGTTATGGAGAACGAGTTCCTTGATAAAGTAGAAGATAATGCAGCCGTCCGCATATGGTCAGAGCAAACGCAATTAGAGAAAGGGAATAGCTTAGCTGACGGGTATGTGTTTGAACTATGGGATTTTACTCGTATTAGTATCACGCAAAATGAGTTCCAAGAGTTGAAAGAAATATGGACCCAGTGGGATGATGAGGCAAAGCAGCTATTTTATCGTAATTATGGCGATTTACCCTACTTGCTCGACATCAAGGTAGATAAGCACCTGTTCCGGGCTATGACTCAATTTTGGAACTCTGCCTATAGCTGTTTCACTTTTGGGAAAGTAGATTTAGTGCCCACAGCGGAGGAATATACAACCTTGCTTCGCTGTTCAAAGATCCAATTTGACAAAGCTTATTTTAGGGCTGCCAATGTCCCAACTTTTGTAAGGAAGTTAATGAATATCACCGGGATGAGTGAACAGTGGGTTGCAGCCAGAATCCAAGAGAAAGGTGAGGGTAAATGCATACCTTGGGTGAGTTTGAGGGACTGATCCTAGCACATCCAGATGTAAAGAAGAAGATCGACATCTTTGCCTTGTGTATTTATGGTTTGGTAATTTTCCCTAAAGCTCTAAGACATATAGATGAAGCAGTTATTGATCTATTCGATCGACTTGACAAAGGGGTCACACCTATACCTGCAATCTTAGCCGAGACGCTCAGATCTTTGAACGCATGTCGGAGGGCTGGTGATGGTAGATTCATTGGATGCGCACAGTTATTGTTGGTTTGGTTCCACAGTCATTTTTGGAGGGTTAACAAGGTTCCTTACCGAGTGTTCTTTGAAAGTCATTCCCCTTTAAAGGAGGCCGCAGCTACAATAAAGAGGGACGATATATTAGAGGAAAGGTGGATGGAAATTCTTTGAAACCTCCGAGAGAAAGATGTTGAATGGAAAGCCCATTGGATGGTTCCCGACGAAGTCCTCTATCGGTGTGGAAACTTTGATTGGGTAGCTCTGCCTAGAATCTGGGGAGCTGTTGGATATGCACCGTTACTCGTACTAAGACAATACAAAGCAAGACAGTTCATACCGACAACATATGGGTTAGCTCAAAGTGAATTCTCTTATAAGGGGGATAATTATAAGAAGAAGATTCGAGAGATTTCTGAGGCTTAGAGGCGGACTCGCTGTATGAAAATTTTGACTGCAGGTCCGATGACAACCCTAGAATACAATGGGTGGTTGAGCAAAAGGATCAATGATAACATCCCTGGGCCGAGTTTGGAGGGTGCTCAATCGTTGGAGGAGTACTTATGAGCGGTCCCATCAGAGTTCGCGATTATAAAGTAAGATTTTGAAAGGAAGAATTTAGAGCTCGAAAAGAAGATAGAGAAATTGGAAGAGGAAAAAATGCACCTGAGCTTAGGCGTGGATGTTCAAAAGCTGGAGACCGAAAAATTTAAAAAGGAGAAGAGGAAGATTGAGGACGATCGATATAGTTTAAAGATGGAAAATAAGAAGCTTCGTCTATCGATGAAAAATGCCGGATTGGAGAAGACTTCGGAACAGTGGCAACAGGAGATTCGAGAGGAAAAGGCCAAAGTTGACCATTGGGAGAGGAAATTCCAAGAGATGCAGATGCGAAATGAAGTCTTAGAAAGGAGTTTGGCAGAAAGCCAAAAGGAGAAATGTGGATTGAAGGCTAAAGTGACTAAACTGGGACGGTCTTTTCACCACCATCGAAGCCGTAATTCTGTAATCAAGCTGAAGTCAAGTCTGAACAAGATCGAGGAAATGAAGGGCAAGATTGAAAGATTAGAATCGGCATTGCAAAATTGTGAACTCTGGATCGAGGTTCTTAAAACAAGAGAAGGGCATTGGAAGGAAGAGCTCCATCATTCTTGTCGAAACCATTTTTAAAAAGGCTTTATAAAAATAGGGATCGACTTTAAAAAAACGAAAATGGAGTCGCCACCAATATTTTTTGCTTAGGTGTGATCAGATCACCTTATAAAACATTTTTATTTCAAAACATTAATTTTGGCCTACGAAATTCAGGAAAACAGGTTCGGGAGTCGATTACGTACGAGGAAGGATTAGCACCCTTGTAACGCCCAAAATTGGTACCGGATTGATTAGTCATTGCCCTAATGTCAAAAATTTGAAAATATTTGAAAACATGATTTCTTTAAAAATTTGAACAATTTGAGTTGGAATTGGAGATTCCTTTGTTCCGAAAGGATACAAACATCACATCGAGCACGTTAGGGCGTGATGTTTTAAACCCTCGTAACCAAAATCATCTCATGATTTACAAATTCATTAAAAGGATATTTAGTTATTTGGACGAACGAAAAACTGAAACTCAGCACGTTAGGGCACAATTTCTAGAACTTCCAAACACGAAACATTGCCTTATTTTCTGAAATCCTTATCCTGAGATAACAAAACGTCATATCCAGTGAGTTAGGACACGACAATTTTGAATTCTCGGAAATAAGTTTTTATTTAACCTTTTTTTAAAAAGAAAGTAACAAGTTCTTTGGACTCGAAGAGAAAAATCGAAACCCAGTAAGTTAGGGTACGATTTCTTTCGAACCCTAGAACGCAGAGTATTTGCTTATTTCAAAACCAAATTTTTTTGATGCATCAAAGAAAATATAATATGATTGTAATAAAATGAAAAATAAATCATAATGCCAATATGCTCAATGGAATAAAAGTGTGGGTGATAATATGAATAATAATAATGAAGGCAAAAATAATAAAAAACATATTAAGTAAAAATAATAATAATAAATAAACAAATAAATAAATAAATAAAAGAAAAGAAAATAATAACAAAAATAAAGCTAATATCAAATTAGCAAATAGATAAATAATATATACAATAATTTAAAGATAAGAAAATAATAATAATAATAGTAATAATAAATAATAATAATAATAAAATGGAAATTATGTTAATAAATAAATAATAAAAATAATATTAGCAATTATAAAATAAAAATAATAATGAAAATAATGATAAAAATAATAGTAAAAATAAAAATAGTATTAATAATAATAAAATAATGTAAGGATATTAAAATTAATAGTAATAAAAATATAAAAATAATAGTAGTAGTACAATAAGAATATATTAATAATAATAAAAATAATAATATATGTTAATATACAAATAATAGTGTCGAAACCATTTTTTAAAAAGTTTTTAAAAAACGGGGATCAACTTTAAAAATGGAAATGGAGTCGCCACCAATCCCTTTTTACTTAGGTGTGATTGGATCACCTTATAAAACGTTTTATTTCAAAATGTTGATTTTGGTCCACGATATACAAGAAAACGGGTTCGGGAATCGGTTACGTATGAGGAAGGATTAGCACCCTCGTAACGCCCAAAAATTGGTACCTAATTGATTAATTAATGTCCTTATGTTGAGAATTTGAAAAAAAATTTAAAATACAAAATTTTTCTTAAAGAATGTTTATATAAACCGTTTTGGAATATTAAGACACTTTTGTTCCAAAAGGATAAAATATCACATCCAGTACGTTAGGGTGCGACATTCTAGCCCCCGAAACTAAGATCATCGCTTAATTTCCCAAAACACTAAATTAAAAGGATATTTAGTTATTTGGACGTACGAAAAACCGAAACCCAGCACGTTAGGGCTCAATTTCTCGAACTTTCAAACACAAAACATTGCCTTGTTTTCTGAAATCCTTATCCCGAGATAACAAAACGTCATATTCGATGAGTTAGGATACGATAATTTTGAATTCTCGAGAACAAGTTTTTATTTAACTTTTAAGAGGAAAGTAATAAGTTCTTTGGACTCAAAGAGGAAAATCGAAACCCAGTGAGTTAGGGTACGATTTCTTTCAAACCCTAGAACGCGGAGTGTTTGCTTATTTTGAAAATAGAATAAAATGTTGTAACATCCTAAAAATATGAGTATCAATATGTTGCATGTTTTGGTGTTTAGCTTGTGAATGATTAAATTTGTGTGCTTAATATAGTCTTGAGAAGGCATGGGATTATTTGGAATTAGAATAAATTTTAGTAATGAGTACTTTATTGAAGTGGAACAAGTGGCCCTGATGCTTAAGGTAATTAAATGGCAAAAACTAGCATAAGATGAGCTAGTAGCAAGGTGGAATAGGCGCCATGAGTGTTTCTTGAGGGAAGAGGTTCGAATCCCATGGATAGCATTTTGGTGACATTTATTTTTTGCTCTTTCTTAGCAAGTGTCGGCCAAGCTCTATTCTTGGTAAGGATGGACTAATTATTTTATGGTAAGGTGGCTAAAGGTTATGGCAAACATGAATTTAGGGATAGAATTTGCTTGATTTTGGGGATAGGATTTCAAAACTTTTGGAAGGTGGAGGAACATAAGGCACCTCTTAAGGGAGAGTATTTTGGAAAGGTATGATGGCCAAGTTTGACCATGTATGTGAACGGCATAGGGGGGCTAAGGGGGATGGCCGGTTTTTGGTGCTAGCTTGGTAGGATTAGGTGCTAAATGAGCACATCTTTCATTTGGTTATTTTGGGTGCTTTTCTTAAAAAAAATTTCTCCATTTTTCCCTCTCCCTAGCCAAATGTGCCATAAGCTTTAGGGAAGCAATTGTTTCTTTTGGCCATTTCTTTCTTTTACCATTTCGGTCTTAGGATTGATTATTCCCCAAATCTTTTTCTTCCCTTTGTGACCGAAACCATATAACCATCTAGGACCATTTCTTTTCTTCTCTTTTTCCTCTTCATTGCCGAATGCATATTGGTTTCAAAGTTTCTTCTTGGTTCATCTTCCATCCTTGAGAACCGAAATACAAACCTCTCATCTCCATTTTTTCTTTTTCTTTTTACTACTCACAAAAGACTCACAAACATTTCTCTCTTCCAAAATTTCCCACTATGGCCGAATGTTGATGACAATCTCCTTAGCGAATCCTTCTCTCCACATCTATTCACTTCTCAATCATTCTTTTATTCATACCTTGATCAATCGTGGTGTAGTGGAGTGTCGATCATTTCTTCATTGATAATCGATCTTAGTCATCATAAGAACGTGTGGAAAAGGATTTCATCATTCAAGGTAAGGGATTCATTTTATTTCGAGGGGGCTCTATGTTATTTTTTATTTGGCTTATGATGGTATTGATTAATCGATTCTATCATAAGGACCCTATTAATCGACTCTCTTTTTGTGAACGTAAGAACTTCGTGGCAATCAAGATAGGGACAAAAAGGGTTGTTAATAGCGTTTGGAAGAGGGGTGGTTCCGCTACTCCCCCTAAATTCAAACGAAGGACTGTTTCAGCAATCTGAGATTTTCCACCGGGTTGTGGACCCTCATCCGGTGAAAATCAATTATTTGAAGTCATTCGTACTCCTGAGCCTTTGACTGTTCGTTGTTCTTCATCGGGTTATGAACTATCGATCGAGGAGAAATCACAAACAAATAGTGTTGTTCGAGATTCGAGGGTAAAGATCTAGATCGTTCATCATTAGAATAGCTTTATATTAAATATTAGTGTTCTAATTAAGCGTGATAAATATTTAGGTATCGACGAAGCTGAAAGTATAGTACTCACCGTAATCAGTGTATAACTTCACACTTATCTCATGGGTTATACTATGCCGTAAGTATTCGATTAAAAATCATAAAGTCGGTAAAATTAGAAAATACGATTTATTAGCACTTTTGGTGTGAAAGCATGAAAAGCGGTATTAAAGTTGTGAAAATTACGAATTTGCCCTTAATAAGCTATATTGTTAAAAATCGATATTTTGGGCCATATGAATTATTTTTGATAAATTGGCCAAGTGAGAAAATTGTGAAAAGGGCCTCATGTGTATATATGGGCCAAAAGCTGCTAGATTGATATATGGGCCAAAAGCGCTAGATCGATATAAGGGCCAAAATTGCTAGATCGTTAAATGGGTTAAATTGTTATTTTGACTAATGGGCCAAGTTGATAACTTGTAATACTGGGATTTTTGTTGAAATTTACCTTATGAATATATTTTGATGCATTCTATATATACATGATTTGCATGGGTTGGGATAGTTGTGAAGAGAAGAAAGGCTGTTGCCAAAATCTAGTTCGGTGACATTTGTCACAATCTTGTTCGATGACTCTGTCACAATCTAGTTCGCTGGCTCTTGCCACAAATATTTTAAATGGCTTAATGTCCGTGATTGGTGTGTTGGCGGGGTGGGTTGACTTGATCCCCACAGGTGTGATGGTTGGTACGGGTTGTGTGTAGCGGATGGAAATTAGGCTTGGTTGGGAATTGCATATCACATGCATTTTTTTATATTTGATTTATATATTGTATTTTTGTAAATGGGCTCAAGCCAAATTTAATGCTTAAATGGATTTGGCCCAGATGGACATGTAAGTGGGTTACACATTGAGTTCTAAGTAACTCACCTGCTTTTTCTTACCCTTCTCGTGTAATAATAATTGATGGAGGCTTGGGCGGGGATGACTTCGTGTGGAGGCCATACTACGAATGATGGGTTTTAATAAACTTCAACTTCTTTTTAATATTTTTATTTTTATTTAAGTACTATTTTGATTGCGATGTAATAAGGCCTCCGTATTATTTTATGGATTTTTATTCGTGGATGGAATTTTAATATGTTTTAGTTACTTAAATGGGTACATTTAAATTTTATAAATGATTTCTTAAACTTGCGTATAAAGAAAATTTAAAAGGATTTTCTTAAATATCACTTAATCCAAAATATTTTGTGAAAACTCTTTTATAAGTTTAAGATTTCTCCAATTATTTCTCTGAAAATCAAATTGTAAATTCTTATGTTTTAAAATTATGGTTTTCAAATAAATCTCGGTTTATGATAAATTCTATTTTTTCAAAATCTTTTTGAAGAATTGTTTTCATTAAAAGCAGTGATGACTAGATTTAAGTTCGAATTGTGTGGCATGCCAAGTCTGGTCTTAACGCATAGGCCGGGTTTGGGGTGTTACATTTATGGTATCGAGCCGGTTCAAAACTCTACTGTGATTTGGGTTCAACAAAAATTTTTGTTTAAAATCTGTTTTAATTTCTAGACTTTATGTTTTTAAAGGTAGTATGGCACCACGATCATCCAGGCACCAAGCCAAGTAAGTATTTGTATATTAAATGTTTATTATTGTGATATGAACATAGGAACACTCTAGAACTTTTAGTTTTAAGTGTCGAAAACGGTAGAGATTGAGACTATAGGACGTGAATGCGAAAACAACTTTACCTCTTATATCTCATAAAATATCGTTAAGAAACATCGAAATGGTATTCTGATTCATAAAACTTGTAATCAGATTAAATCGAATTAGTCATTATGAGCACTAGAGGACGTGGTCGTGGACGTGGTAGACGTGGCCGTGGTAGAGGACGAGGTGCTAGAGATGCAACTGAAGCACCGGGTCATATGCCGGAAATGGATGCACCTGCTTCACCCGGGAGTGAGACTGGATCACATGACCATTCGAGAGAGGACAATGCTTTGACTCAAGCAATGTTGCGAGTCCTTGAAAGGGTTGCTGGGACTAGAACTGGTCCAGTAGTTTGTGGATCAATTTCGGAATGACTTAAATCAAGTGGTGCCGAGGTTTTTAGAGGTGTCTCCGGTGTAGCTCCGAATGTTGCGGAATATTGGCTCGAGGCTATAGAGTGGATTATGGATGATTTGGAGTGCACCACCCAACAGTAAAACTAAGAGGAGCCGTGTCCTTGTTAAGGACGAGGCGTATCAATGGTGGCTATCTTGTTTGAGAAGGCACCGAGGTCGCATTGGTTACTTGGGATTTCTTCAAAGCTACTTTTCAAGGGAAGTACGTCGGGACAAGTTATGTAGATGCCCGGAGGAAGGAATTCTGAATTTGGTTCAAGGAAATAAGACGATGGCGAGCATTTAGGCGAAATTT
Organism: Gossypium sturtianum; assembly: GCA_025698515.1. Classification (NCBI taxonomy): domain Eukaryota; kingdom Viridiplantae; phylum Streptophyta; class Magnoliopsida; order Malvales; family Malvaceae; genus Gossypium; species Gossypium sturtianum. The sequence continues at coordinate 66,796,879 of CM046949.1, read as the reverse complement.
CTTCGTTTGAGCCGATATGCTCGCACAATAGTGCCGACAGATCATGAGCGTTATGTGTACGCTTTGAAGATGGGTGAATGATGAGTTGTAGTACCGATAGCCCCACAACAAGTAATGCATTTTTGTTGTAACACCCCAAACCCGACCCAAACGCTACAACCGGATCCGGTATGTCACTTAAGAGATTTTACATAACATGTCACATTTTGGAAAACAATTACTAGGTTTACACCTTTATTTTGAAAGCTTAATAATTCATTAAAGTATAAAATATTAAGTAACTTTGTAACACCCCAAACCGAAGCCTATGCGTTAAGGCGAGATTTGGTTTGTCACACCGAACGAACATCCAAAATTCTCTAATGATTTAAGTAAAACGATAATGCAAAACCTTTAGAAATAAGGTTTAATAAAAACTAAGTACAATGATTATGAATTAAGAAAAATACTTGTTTGAAATCTTATATATATATACTAGTCAAAACCTTAACGTAGTTTTAAAAGAATTTGAAAGAAATTGAAAAGTAATTTAGGTGTCCAAAATTGTTATGAAACACAATATTTTTAAGAAAACTTTATAGATTTAACATAAGCCCATATTAAGAGTCTTAAAATAAAATTAAATCCATCCACACATAAAAATCCATAAAAACATAATTAGAGGCCTTATTACATCATACCCAAAATAGTAATTAAAATAAGTAACTTAAATAAAGTTCATGGTTTATAAAACCTAAGCTCGTAGTATGGCCTCCACCAAGTCATCCCAGCCCAAGTCCACATCAATTTCCATTACCGAGATGGATAATAAAGCGGGGTGAGTTACAAAGAACTCGAGTGTGTAACTCACTTACCACCATTATTGGGCCGGACCATCAAGGCATTAATTTGGGCTTGAGCCCAATTACAAATTTTAACAATATAAAAGAAATAAAATATATAAAATGCGTGTAAAATGAATTTCCCAACCAAGCCTAATTTCCATCCGCTACACACCCCGTACTCAACCAAGACACACTGTGGGGATCAAGTCAACCCACCCCGCCAAACACACCAATCGTAGGCATTTAGCCTTTTAAATAATATTGTAGTGCACTACCGAACTAGATTGTGACATAGTCACCGAACTAGAGGCATTAAGCCAAAATTTGTGGCAGAGCCACCGAACTAGATACGTGGCCACAGGCCTTTCTTCTCTTCATCAAATCCCATCCCATGCATTTATGTATGAATAACAAACTTTAAATCATAAAATTTTATCAAGTAACCCATAACACAAATGAGTCTTTAATAAAACCTTTCATTTGGGCCTATAACAATATAGTATTAAACTTTTGGCCCATATCTCGAACTAGAGGGTTTTTGGCCCATTAGCGATCTAGCAAACTTTGGCCCATATTTATCGATCTAGCAGTTTTATGGCCCAATTTATCGATCTAGCAGTTTTATGGCCCAATCTATCGATCTAGCAGTTTTATGGCCCAATCTATCGATCTAGCAGTTTTATGGCCCAATCTATCGATCTAGCGCTTTATGGCCCAATTTATCGATCTAGCAGATTTTATGGCCCAATCTATCGATCTAGCGATTTTATGCATTTACACAAAAGTACTAATTACTACAACATTTTCGATTTGGCCATTTTTACGATTTATCAAATTTCTTACGGTTTAGTATCTAACCCGAAAGATAAGTATGAAGTTACACACCTGGTTATAGTGAGAACTAGACTTTCCCGCTCGTCAACACCTATACATTATCACGATAAATTAGAATCACTATATTTTATTAACGTAAATCAATCTTAGAAATTAACGATCTAACTTTTACCCTCGGATTTTTGAACTACTTCTACTTGAGGTTTCTCCTCGATTGATGGTTCGTTAACCGAATCAAATCCACGAACAAATAATGGTTTGGGAGTACGAACTACTTCAAACAATTGATTCTCCTCGGATGAATGTCCACAACCCGGTGGGAAATCCGGATTCTTGAAATGATCCTTTGTTTATACTTAGGGGGAATAACGGAACCACCCCTATTCTGAACACTATTCACCGCCCTTTTCTTCCCTATTTTGATTGTCTTCAAAGACAAAAGATCGTTAATCCAATCTAATATTACATCGAAATATGACTAAGGGGTTTAAGGGTGAAATTAAGCACTACAAAGATCCTTGTTCCAAAATAAGAGAATCGAGCAAATCGTTCTATGATACTCACGAACACTTAAGTTTAGGTCTTCCACTATCGCACTAAAGTATAACAAATAAAAACGTTAATAGAATGAACGTTTATTTCGATCTAAGAAAGCCTTTATACCCCTTATCAAGATTCGCCATGACAACTATTAACTAACATGAACTAAAAAGAATTCTTACCTATTGTCCACGGTTGAAAAGAGACGATTGAGAAAGATGTTTATGCAAGATGGAGGATTGGCTATAAGACCAAAGAGAATAGAAAAAAGATTCGCTATGGGTACATCAACATTCAGCCATGAGAGAAAATAATAGAGAAAGTATGAGTATCAAGAATAAAAGATGAGAGAAGAATGATGATGATGTTGTTTCGGTTTTCAAAGAGAATAAAAGAGAAAGAAAGAAGAGATGAGTTTTGGGAGCAATGTATATTCGGCAATGGGGAGAAGAAAAGTAAAGAATGGAATGGCCTTTTTGGTACTAGCAATTTAGGCACTATGAAGAGGCACAAAAGAATACTAAAGTGATGAGCAAAAATGACCAAATGGTCAAAAGAATTAGGCTTACCAAAAGATCAAATTCGCCAAAGGAAAAGAGGTTGAAAAGAGAATTGCAAACCTTTGCATAAAATGCTAGGAAAGACCAAAACAAACTCCTAATCCTAGCCAACTACTAGCATAATCGGCCAACCTTCCCCCTAGCCATATTGCCGTCCAAATTCATTGGTCAAATGACCATGAATAAATGCCTTATGTCCCCTTATCTTTCAAAATTTCCTTGATTCCATACTATAAGTTAGCTATTTCCTTATTCCTTTAGTCTACTTACCAAAAATGAAAAGTCCAACCTTACCATATCTATTGCTTGGCCGACACTTGCTATACAAGTGCAAAAATAAAAGTTGTCTAAATGCTATACAAGGGATTCGAACCACTCCCCTCATGCAATATCTCATGCGCCAACACCACCTTGCCATTTACTCATCTTATGCTACTTTTTAACACTTAATTTAACTTAAGTGTCAATGCCACTTTGCTTCACTTCAATAAATTCTCAAACTAAAAATAATTCCATACC